>OZ025291.1:425904188-427400813 GCA_964019185.1 Maratus speculifer | reverse complement strand
CGCACTCTATTCTTCAAAAACTTTATCAAAACGATACTCTGTTAAATAACCTATCATGTGATATATTCGAGGGGGTAGCGGTCTTAAGGTAAAATTTAAGATATTTTATGAAATTGCTATTCGAAAATAGTACCTAAATTTTTGACATTTTAGGTAGATTTTGCAAAAAAATACTACTTATTGCATTCTCAACAGTTCAAGTTTTTGATAGAACAACTATGAAAAAAATAGATGCTAAACGCAAAAAATCTTAAAAAAGCGTTAAAAACGCATTGAAAATCGCATTAAAAATCGTTAAAATCTAAAATTCGTAACAAACACAAAATTTAAGGCATTAGGCTAAAAGTTTGAAACGATTTTCTTTTTATCAATCTAAAAAAATAGCCGCAAAAGGAGAAAAAACACTAAAAATCGCATTAAAAGATTTGTTAAAAATTCAAAAATCATTGTACAAATTCTGAATAAACTTTGATGAAAAGAGAAAGAAATTGCTATATTGGGTTAAAAGAATGAAACCGTATTCCTTTCACTAATGGGATAAAACCGCAAATAGAATGCTAAAAATCACCTAATTTTTTTTAAAAATCTGTTAAAAAAAATTGAAAATCGGCTTCGAGATGCAAAACTGCATGTATAAAAGTACCTTCCCTCCACATTTTGTAACTCTGCGTACAGCAGACTCTTCAGAACAACGCTGACATACACAAAAACGTGTCTCTTTATTATTAGATTTAACAAAATCGCGTTCTATTAGTTCCATTTTCCACCACCAGGTAGCGCTTTCTATTCTTCAAAAACTTTATCAAAACGATACTCTGTTAAACAACTTATCAGGTGATATATTACTCGAGGGGGTAGCGGTCAAAAGCAAGAATTTAAGATATTTGATGAAATTTGCTATTCGAAAATAGTGGTGCCTTAATTTTTAACATTTTAGGTAGATTTCACAAAAAAATACTACTTATTGCATTCTCAACAGCTCAAGTTTTTGATAGAACAACTATGAAAAAAATAGATGCTAAACGCAAAAAATCTTGAGAAAGCGTTAAAAATCGCATTGAAAATCGCATTAAAAATCGTTAAAATCTAAAAATCGTAACAAACACAAAATTTAGAGCATTGCGCTAAAAGTTTGAAAACGATTTCTCTTTATCAATCTCAAAAATAGCAGCAAAATGAGAAAAAAACACTAAAAATCGCATTAAAAAATTCGTTAAAAATTCAAAAATCGCTGTACAAATTCCGAATAAACTTTGTTGAAAAGAGAACAAAAAATGCTACATTGGGTTTAAAAGAATGAAACCGTACTCCTTCACTAATGGGATAAAACCGCAAAAAGAACGCTAAAAATCGCCTGAAAATTATTTTAAAAAAATCTAATTAAAAAATCGAAAAATCGGGCTTCGAGGTGCAAAACTACATGTATAAAAATACCTTCCCTCCAAATTTTGAAACTCTACGTGCGGCAGTCTCTTCAGAACAGCGCTGACAGACAAACATAGTTGTCTCTTTATTATTATAAATGATATTATAACTGCTATTATTAACATATAGAAGAAAAATATTGAAACGAAGTCAGAATTTAAAGTTTATTTTAAAAATTTTATTGTACTTAAACTATTGTCAAAAACTGTATGTATATTAAAATACTACAAATTTATCTATGGAAATAAATAATTGTCGGGATATATATGACTTTCATGATACAGAATTTTAAAAAATGACACTTGAATTGTGAAACAAAAAAATCCCTTTTTGAAACATCCTACACCGATTAAACACAATTTTTAATTTTAGAGTTTTTCTAATTTATAGAAAATTCTTGTTCTGTTATCAAAAGTGAAGAGACTCTTTGAAAAATAACGAAATTTTCCGGACTTCGCAGAATGTATTTTATCCTTTACAGGGTTTTTTCTCTCTTTAGTAAAGAAGTATCACTTGTTTTTTGCAAACTAACATAAATCTTTATCGCAAACTTCACTGAATAAATGTAATTAGCATTATTTCTTTACGGCATTGCATTTTCTTAAAAAGAAACCATTGTGGCAAAAAAAAGGAAAAATATTTCCATGTATTCATTTTTTTTTTTTTTTTAATGTTTCATACATTCCTTTTAAGGATGTATAAAAATCATATATTTTTAAGGAGGTACAAAATTATTGAAAAATATAAAAGAATCCATTTAAAAAGGAAACAAAAAATACAGAATGTAATTTTAAAGTTTTTTGATTTTTTAATTGTTTTTTCATTTTTGTCTATGTAATTTATACATATTCACACATCATATAGTACTTTAAAAACATTTAAAATTATTTTAATATTATTTTTTGAATAGTTCTTAAAGATATCGAGAAACATATTTTTAGGTATTTAGAATAAATTTTATGATTATTTTTATATCCATTTGTATATATATATATATATATATATACATATATATATATATATATATATATATATATATATATATATATATATATATATATATATATATATATATATATATATATATATATATATATATATATATATATATATATATATATATAAAATCAGATAAAGTTTATTTTTGAAGTATTTTAATCTTATACATGAAAACTAATGCTATTGCACTGATTTTTCTTTTAATTTTTTATTTAACTTCAATATTTCTTTGTTTTTTAAACAGTTCAACAGTTATATTTATTGAATAAGATGTTAAAACTGCTAATAATAACATATACAATATGTGAATATTGAAAGTTAATTTAAAAATCATCATTGTGATAATCTAAATACACACACTGTTTTATTGTAATAAAATAGAGTGAATTAATCTATGCAAATAAGTAATTGTCAATATATGAATTATATTATATGGAATTAATTTAAAAAGGCCCTTGAATTGTGAAAAAAAATATTACGTATTGAAACATCCTTCACCGATTAATAACAATTGTTAATTTCAATATTTTTCCAAATTAATTTTAATATATTTTTTTAAATAATATAAAATTTTTGTTTTTTTATAAAAAATGAAGAACCTCTTAGAAAAATAATAAAGTTTTACGGACTTAGCAAAACCTATTTTATCATTTACAGGGTTTTTTTTTCTCTCTTTGGTAAAGAAATATCAAGCAATCCACTTGTTTTTTGCAAAGTAATATAAATCCTTATCGCCTACTTCACTGAATAAATGTAATTTGCATTATTTTTTACGGACGTGCATTATCTTAAAAAGAAAAAAACATTGTGGCAGTAAAAAGGAAATAGAATTCCATGAATTCATTTTTTATGTTCTATACATTTGTTTTTATGAGGTATAAAAATCATACATTTTTAAGGACATATAAAATTATTGAAAAATATAAAATTGTCTATTTTAAAAGAAACTAAAACTAAAGTATGCAATCTAAAGTTGTTTTTTTAAATGTCAGATGCCTTTATTTTCATTAAATTGTAATTCTTACATATATATATATATATATATATATATATATGTTGATAAATCATCTAATAATTTTGCAATAATCTGAAAAAGCTTTTATGCTGGTCTGATACATGCTGAGCTCAACAATAGTGTGACCTATAGTTTATATGAATCTACAATACAAACGCTTATAAAGAAACATCTAGCCTTCTCTAAAAAAGCTCATATTCCTTTGCCTAAAGTTAAAAATTTGTCTTTTCCTTTTCTATTCGTAACCCCCAAATTTCACAAAACGCCTGTTAAATATAGATTTATATGTAGTAATGTAAACAGCATCGGTAACGAATTTAATTGCAGGTTTGAAAAAATGTTAAAGAAGATTTTGGATATTTTAAAATTTAAATATAAAAATAGTAATGTTTATTGGATTATTTTAAATAGCTTTGAAATTAAAAATGAATTGACTAAAAATGACATACAAAATATACAAACTTTTGATTTTGAAAACCTTTTTACTAACATTCTTATTGCAGAGCTGAATAGTACTTTATTTAAAATTATTGATTTGATCAGTGGTGACATCGATATGGATCTTAATTTATTTAGATTATTTTGTAATTTTTGTTTATATAATAATTATGTATATACAGGCTCAGACATTTATTTACAAAGTAATGGGATAAGAATGGGGACAAATTATTCTTCCACGGCAGCTAATCTCTTTTTTATTTTTTTATGAATATCAATTTTCAAGTGTAAATAAAGATGTTAACTTTCTGGCTTTCAGATACATTGATGATTTAATTATTTTGAACTGTGAGCGTATTTTTTTGGAAATTTTATCCGATATTTATCCTGATATGCTGGTCCTAAAAAAAACTAATGAAAATAATAACACTGCTGACTATCTAGATTTAAAAATCCACATTACAAATGATTTGAAAATTTCCATGTATAATAAGAGAGATAATTTTAATTTTGAAGTTAATCAGTTGGTTAACTGGACTTCAAATATTCATAAACGTGTTTACATTAATATAATTATTGGTCAAATTTTTCGTTACTACAAGCTCTGTTCAAATAAAAATTTATTTTTAAAGGAACTTCTTCATTTAATTAATATTTTACAATACAAGAATAATTTACCTCTAAAATTTATTAAAAAATATACTAGTTTTACTGACAGTCTGCATATTTAAGTAATTGCTATATGATTGACAGTTAATGATTTGTATAACTTAAAGCCTTTTGGACGGTTTTACAAGGATGACTGCAATCGTGTGGCAACGACATGGAAACGAATACGGATTTTTTTTGGATGCTGGTTTTTAGTTGTTTTGTGTGGCTGTTTCTCAGAAGCTTGGGTAATACAACTTTATTTATTTCTGTTTTAAGTTATATTACATACTTGTTCCTTTCGGCAGTATCAATGTTAAATGTGTTATATGCTGTTTTCTGTGGCGTTTGGGTCCGGTGGGGGAGTGTTATGATTTCAAATGTTTTTGTACATTTGATTTTTTAAATTGTAGCACTCTGATCGAAACCCACTGCCACTACATTATAATAGTCCTTTTCCATATCCATTCATATGTATTTGCTGTGTGTTTTAAAACTGCCCAAAGCTGATGAGATCCACAGCCTTTTTTATATTGTCTTTATACTGTTTTTCTTACTCGTTTTTATTTCCTTTAAAGTTTAAAAATTTGATATCATTTTTCATTATGGCACGGGACTTTGGATCTGCCGTTACACATTATTCTTAAAGTGCTATATATATATATATATATATAATCATTATTATCTATGTAATTTATGCATATTTACACATGACATAGTACTTTACAAACATTTCAATTTTTTTAATATTATTTTTGGAGCAGGTTTTAAAGACATTCGGAAAACAAAATTTTCAGGAATTTAGAATAAACTTTTATGAATATTTTCAATGTTTATTTATATATATAATCAGATAAAGTTGATTTTTGAAGTATTTTAATGTTATACATGGAAAATATTGCCATTGCACTAATTTTTTTTTTTTTTTTTTTTTTTTTCTTTTTTTTTTTTGTAAAACAGTTTAAAAGTTAATTCGATTGAATAAGGTGTTAAACTGCTATTAATATCATATACAATATGTGAATATTGAAAGTTTATTTTAAAATTATTATTGTGTTAAACTATAGACACACACTGTATTGTTATAATAAAATATAACGAATTATTCTATGCCCATAAATAATTGTCAATATATGAATTCTATAATTTGGAAATAATAATATAAAAGTCACTTGAATTGTGGAAAATATATTTCTTATTGAAATAGCCTTCACCGATTTAAAACAATTTTTAATTTTAATGTTTTTCAAAGTTATATGCATTTTTTTTCTTTTTTTATAAAAAATGAAGAGCCTATTGGAAAAATAATGAAATTATCCGGACTTAGCAAAATGTATTTTATCATTTACAGGTTATTTTTTCTCTCTTTAGTAAAAAAATATCAGCGTCAGTCCACATCAAACCAACCAATGGATAAAATTTCAGGTCTTTGGTTTTTGTAAATTTGTTGTAAAAGAATAGTAGATAAATACAAATTTGCATTTTTTTTAACCATTTGTTTTTGAGTTATTAATTTTTGAAATTTTAAAAATTTAATGAAATTTGTATTGTTTGGTAATTTTTAATCTGCTGTAACTTGAGAACTATTAGACCTAAAGGACTGAAATGTAAGTCATTTTTTCAGTTTTTTTCCTGTTTCATAGGATATATAACATGACCAAATTATTTAAAAAAATATTTTTTTCTGTAAAAAATTTATGCAAAATTTTTAAAAATTCAAAATTGGAATTTTTGATTTTGTTTAAAAAAATATATTATATTTAACATCCTTTTAGCAACTTTTAAGCCAAATTTTATGATGGAACTCTTATGGTATCATAAAGAAAAAAAAAATCTATACCAATGATCGACCAATTTCTGTGAAAAAAATCTCATTATATAATGTTAAAAAGCAAATTTACTATAAAGAGTAGTCCATTTTCGTTTCCAATGTTCATATTTCTCATCCATTCAGGTCAAGTTTGATTTTCAAATACAATTTTAGTGTATAATTCGCTAGGTTTTATTGTTTTGTTAAACATATAACAGTAAAAATTAAAAGTAATCAAGATAACTAACGTTTTGTGTAATTGACAAGCTTTTTTGATTAAGTGCTGTTTAAATTTATACTGGCAGGTGTTGCCTAGCAACAGACATACCAAAATATAAGACATTTTCTGATTGCAAACGATAAACTAAATGAAAGACATTATCTTTTTATTTCTGCAGCTTTTTCTAAAGCTGTGTGAAAAAATAACATCTTTGTTTTTTTTTGTTGTGATTCGAATTGTTTTATGAGAAGGTAAGATCTTCTGTAGTGGCACACTATCTGAAACCTATTGCTGTCTGTTTATAACTTGCTTTGTACAATTTAGTTTTTTTATTTTTTTACTAATATTTCTCTGAGTTGAAGACTGATTTGTGTTATAAAATACTAAGAGTGAAGTGGCTTTAAACTGAAAAAGGATATAAAATGGAATAAATTTTGTTGTAATCCATTCAAAAAGCAAAAACATTGGGTAGGTAAAATTTTAAATGCTACATTGTGGATGACAACATTAAAATATGATATTGAAAAAGGCATGAAAATCTGCGCTCCTTGCCGTTTACAATTAGGCAAGGAAAAGCATCCCTCAAATTGTGAAATTGACATTGATATTAATTTTTCAGACATTCCAAATTATGCTAATCCAAAACCAGATTGTAGTAAAAATGACCCTGAATTCATGGATGGGGAATCTGGTTTTGATTATTTGAATGCATAATTAATATCTATTGGAGAATCACCCATTGTTAAAAGTAAATGTTTAACTAGTAAAAGGTACTGTAAGGAAAAAATGAAAAAGTTATGCGCAGGTTGAATGAATGTTTCTTTCATTCAGTTCCTGATGAGAGTGACAAAGGGTGTAAAAGTGTGCAAACAGAAATGATTGAGCAGCTAAAAGATAAATTTTTGACAGCAACTAAAAGTGAGAAATTACAAATCGTAACAGTTTTACGTAAAAGCTGATCATGTGCCAGAATTGAACGTAAATTTGGTGTAAGCAATTTCATTGCAAGAAAATAACTAGTTGAATAAAAAGGTGTTTTATCAACTCCGGACCCAAAACCTGGTAAAATCTTACCAGCTGAAACATCTGCTGCAGTACAGGATTTTTATAATAATGATGACGTTAGCAGAAAAATTGCCTGGAAAAAAGGATTATATTTTTATGGGCAAGGATGTTGATGGTAAGCCAATTCATGTTCTAAAAAGGTTAATTTTAGGAAATTTAAGTGAAGTTTACAGTCTTTTCAAATCAAAATTTTCAAATTTAAAAATTGGCTTTTCGAAGTTAGCTGAGTTAAGACCCAAAAACTGTATAATTGCTGGTGTTATTGGCACCCATTGTGTGTGTGTCTGTACAGCACACCAGAATATTAAGTTGATGATTGCTGGAGATAATTTACATAAAATTACACTACCTGGATCTGACAATCCTCTTAAGATTTACAAAGAATGTATAGTAAAGATAATGTGTAATCCACCGACACAATCATGCTTTTTAAACAAATGTGCTTGCTGCAACAAAATTGATGACTTCAAAGTATCTCTGATGGAATACTTTGAAGAAAATATGGTTGAGAACATAACCTACAAATAATGGATTACAGTGGATCGTTGCACTTTTGAAACCATGATTAAGCCAGTTGAAGAATTTGTTCAAGAATTTAGTAACAAGTTACTGCATCTAAAAAACATGATTTTGTGGCAAAACAACAATCGCAGTTTTTTGCTCAAAAGAAATCGACATTGCAAGAAAATGAAGCTGTGGTAACGTGCGACTTTTCAGAAAACTATTCATTTGTCTTCCAAGATGTAGCACAAGGGTTCCAATGGAACTATTCTATGGCCATTTTGCACCCACTCGTCGTTTACTACAAAGAAAAAGACCAAGAAACAGGCCATCAGATTCTACTTCATAAGAGTATAGTATTTATCTCAGAGTGCTTATCACACAACACAGTCCTTGTACATGTTTTCCAGAAAAAGCTAATAGAATTTTTGAGAAGTATTTTCCCCAACTTGAAGAAGCTGTACTACTTTTCAGATGGCTCAGCAGCTCAATACAAAAACTGCAAGAATTTTATTAATCTTTTCTATCATAAAGAAGATTTTGATGGAATTGAAGCCGAGTGGCATTTTTATGCAAAGGCACATGGAAAAGGTGTACGCGATGGAGTTAGCGGCACAGTAAATAGGCTTGCTGCTGAAGCTAGCCTCCAAAATCCAACAGATAATCAAATATTGACACCTTTTCAACTTTTCAATATTTTTATTGGAGGGTGAGAAATATGTCACTTTTTTATTGGAGTATTGACGAATATGTTGAAGAAGAAAAGGTGTTGAAATCCAGATTTAAAGAAGCTGTAACAGTTGTTGGGACTCAAAAATTTCATTCGTTCATCCCTCTCGATAAAGACAAAGTCCAAACGAAAAAACTCTTTTTCGAACAATGATATGGAAACACACAAAGTTCGAAGATGAGTCCTAGTGATGAAAACGTTTTGTTTGAAAAAATTGTGGGGTATGTTGCTTGTGCCTATAAAAATGAGTGACTATGTGTTCTCACAAAAGATCAGGTTGAAGAAGACGTTAAAGTTTCTTTCCTTTATCCAAGCGGACAATCTCCGTTATTCACTTATCCTACAAAAGCAGACATTTTGACAGTACCAAAATACTTTATTTTATGCAAACTACATCCAATCACTGCAACAGGCAGAACATACACAGAAAAAGAAAAAAGAAAAAATACTTGTACTAAGTTCTAAAAACTGGGCTCCACTGTGCCAAATTGAGTACGTAATTTGTTAAGTAAAAAGATTTGTTCATTAAATATCTAAATTTTATTATTTGTTTTTAATAAAACAGGCTATTCTTAAATTTCTCCAATTTGTATTTGTTTCCATGTAAGTAATACTCCGGGCTAAACTGTGCAGCATACCTTAAATTGTTTTTTATTACAGATTTACATGAACATTGATAAAAAAAAATTTCTTTATCACACCATAGGAGTTCCATTATAAAATTTGGCATAAAAGTTGCTAAAAAGGTGTTAAATGAAATATATTTTTTTCAAGAAAATCAAAAATTCTGATTTTGAATTTTTAAAAAAATTATATACATTTTTTACAAAAACTTAAGTAACTTTGTGATGTTACATATATTATGAGACACCATAAAAAACTGAAAAAAATGATGCAAATTTTAATTCTCTAAATCAAATAGTTTAGAAGTTATAACTGATTAAAGATTACAAAACTATACAAATTTTGTAAAAATTTCAAAATTTCTAAAGTTTATAACTTTAAAACGAATTGTCGAAAAAAAATTAAACTTCACAATTTTAATCTCATAAGTAAGTACAACAAACAGGTAAAAAATCAATACAATCTAAAACTTTAACATAAAAAAAATTATTGGTTGATTTCATGTGGAATTACTCATCGAGCATTCCACTTGTTTCTTGCAAAGTAATATAAATCCTTATCGAATACTTTATTGATTAAATGTAATTAGCATTATTTCTTTACGGTTTTGCATTATTTTAAAAAGAAACCATTGTGGCAGTAAAAAAAAAAAAAAATAGAATTCCATGAATTTAATTTTTTTTTTAATTTTTTTTTTTTTTTTTTTTTTTTTTTATGCATTTCTTTTAATAAGGTGCAATAGTCACGTATATTTAAGGACAGACAAAAATAATTTAAAATATAAAAAATAACTGTTTAACAGGGAAAACCAAACTAAAGTATGCAATTTAAAATATTTTTTTTAAAGTTGGATACCTGGTTTTTCTTTTATTATTGACACGTATTTTATTCTTTTAACTATGCGTATTTACATGTCATATAGTGCTTTAAAAATCTTTTTAAAATAAAATTAGTATTGGTTTTCTGAACAGTTTTTAAAGACACTAAGAAAAAAATATTTTTAAAAATTTAAAATGAAATTTTATGATTACTTCTAAGAGCAATTATACATATACAATCGAATAAATTTTATTGTTAAAATATTTTAATCTTGTACATAGTTAATAAAATATTGCGCTATTTTTTTTTCAATTTAAATATTTATTTATTTCAAACAATTTAAAAGTTAATTTTATTGAATGAGATGTTAAAACTGCTATTAATAAGATATAAAATATGTGAATATTTAAAGATTTGTTTAAAAATTATTATTGTTCTTAAACTATTGGCACGCACTGTATTGTTATATTAAAATACAACGAATTAATCTAAGCAAATAAATAATTGTCAATGTATTATTTTTATAATACGGAATAAATAAAAGAGGTACTTGAATTGTGGATGAAAAAAATTAACTTATTAGAATATCACCTATTCAAAACAGTTTTTTTAATTATATAAATTCTTGTTTTGTTATCAAAAGTGAAGAGCCTCTTAGATAAATAAGGAAATTTTTCGGACTTTGCAGAATGTATTTTATCATTTACAGGGTTTTTTTCTCTCTTTAGTAAAGAAATAGCAAGCAATCCACTTGTTTTTTTGCAAACTAATTCAAATCCTTATCACATACTTCACTGAATAAATATAATTAGCCTTATTTCTTTACGGCCTTGCATTATCTTAAAAAGTATCCATTGTGGCAGTAGAAAGGAAATAGAATTCCATGAATTCAATTTTTTTTTTGTTTTATACATTCTTTTTGATGAGGTATAAAAATCATGTATTTTTAAGGATATAAAAAATTATTGAAAAATATAAGAGTATGTATTTAAAAAGAAACCTGAAACTAAAGTATGCAATTTTTTTACTGCTGGATGCTTACTTTTCTTTCATGAATTTGTATTTATTGACACATATTTTTTTTCAGTTATTTATTCATATTTCACATATTATATAACGAGTTAAAAAGAGTTTAAATTAAAATAATACTGGTTTTTGGAGCAAATGTTAAAGATATTGTGAAAAATATTTTTAAGTGTTTAGAATGCATTTTTATGATTATTTTTGTGTGCGTTTGTTAATATATAAAATAGATTCAGATGAAATTGGTTTTAAAAATATTTAAATCTTGTACAAAAAAAATTTCTCTTTTTTTTTTTTTTTTTTTTTTTTTTTTTTTTTTAACTTTAATGTATTTTTTTCAAACTATATTTCTATATATATATGTATATATATATATTATAGTTGGATAAAAATATTGTCATAAGTGAATGTTTATATTAAAAATAATTACATAATGAGGGTTTTAGTATTAAGTAATATTAATATATTCTTTAATTTAAAAAAATTAATAAGAAACTATAGTTAAATAAATATTAAAAAAATACACTCGCAGGTAAATATAAAAAAATTTAAATTACGTGAAAATGTATCACTAAATATTAAATGTATGTGAATCATATAAAGATATTTTGTTAGATGTGAAAAAATTTTATTAATATTAATAAATTTTTAAACATCAAGTGAAATTTATTTTATTTATTAAAATTTTATTATTGCCTTGGTTTTTTTCTGTTTGGTTTATTTGTTTGTTTGTGGTGGGGGAAATTAAAACCTAAGAATCTGATCCTAAGAAAAACATTTAGATTCTGATAAAAAAAAAGAAAAACTTAATTTATATTTTTACTATAAACATCTCATTAAAATTCACATTCCTTTCAAAAACAATTCATGAAATGTTGTCTTTTAAAAGAAATTTTTTTTGTGTGTGTCAGCATGCGTTAGATATGTTTTACTTGATTGTTACTGACATCATTATAAAAGTAACAAACTCTGAAATGACGAAGAATATCTTTGTCTTCTTATAATTGTGTGTATTGTAGAACATGTTACGCTGAAAATTTTTAACAGGTATAAATTATTTTTTGTAACTATGATTTTTTTTTAAACTTCTTCTGATGTTTTTATGAAAGCATTAATATGAACAAAAAAAAAAAAAAAAAAATCCAGAGATAAGCTAAAACTTATTAGGCGAAACAAAGCAAGATTTTTTAAAATCATTTTCATGGCACAAGCTTTAAAAATGAGTTTTGTCACAGTAAAATATTTTAAAGTGAAACTCATATTTAAAAAAAAAAGTATTGAATTATGCTCATTTTAATATATAACTAGCGAGCTACGCCCGCTAGCTGGGCCACTTTTTCCAAACGAACCTCGGTATTAAGCAGTATATAATAAGCAAAAAAAAAAATTCATTTAATAAGCAAGTGTTGGTGTTCGAATCCTCAAGCACACAAAAAAGTAAATTAAAGAGCCATGGTCCCGTTAAAAATATGTGATTTCTCACTGTGGGCCACGTGCACTTGAAAAAAAAAAAGATTGTGGATCGAAGCTATGGTCGCTTTGCGCCCATAGTCCCGTTAAAAATATTTGGTTTTGCACGGTGGGCACTACGCGCCCATAAGACATTTTTTCGTATTTTTTAGTTCATCAGAAGCAGATTTTTACGCAGATTCTGAATATGTAATCAGTTTTTTCTACTTTAAAAACTGTCTGCATGATGGTTTAAGAAAAAACGCGCAGAAAAGGGAGAAAAAGAGGTTTTCGACTGCTTCTTCTTTTAGCCAAAGGGGAAAAGTTCAGGTTCTTCACCGCAAGGTGGCGCAGTGTTCTGCTTCGTAGCGCCGTTTGGGAATTGAGATATTTTCTGTTCCGATTCCCAAGGGGTTTTTAATTCATAACTTTTTTAATTTTGGTCCCACGGTCTCGAAAATGCCCGAAATGACTTTCCCAGAATTTTTCCAATCGAAAGACACCTCTCGCGACTTCCAACTCGCCCGCGTTGCGAACTGTAATCGGCTTCAAACAGAAAGAGGCGCACGGATTTTATAAGTATAAACTAGCGAGCTACGCCCGCTAGCTGGGCCAGTTTCTCCAAACGAACCTCGATATTAAGCAATATATAATAAACAAAAAAATTCATTTAATAAGCAAGTCTTGGTGTTCGAATCCTCAAGCACAAAAAAAGTAAATTAAAGAGCTATGGTTGTTATGCGCCCATTATCCCGTTAAAAATATGTGATTTCGCACAGTGGGCTCTACGCTCCATGGTCGCCATCGTCCCATCAAAAATATTTGGTTTTGTACGGTTGGCTCTACGCGCCCATAAGACATTTTCTCGTATTTTTTAATTCATCAGAAGCAGAGATTTACGCAGATTCTGGATATGTAATCAGTTTTTTTCTACTTTAAAAACTGTCTGCATGATGGTTTAAGAAAAAACGCACAAAAAAGGGAGAAAAAGAGATTTTCGACTGCTTCTTCTTTTAGTCAAAGAGGAAAAGTTCTTTTCCTTCACCGCAAGGTGGCGCAATGTTCTGCCTCAGAGCTCCGTTTGAGCGCCGTTTGGGATTTGAGACATTTTTCGTTCCGATTCTTAAGGGGTTTTTAATTCATAACTTTTTTAATTTTGGTCCCACGGTCTCGAAAATGCCCGAAATGACTTCCCCGGAATTTTTCTAATCGAAAGACACCTCTCGCGACTTCCAACTCGCCCGCGTTGCGAAGTTTAATCGGCTTCAAGCAGACAGAGGCGCACGGATTTTATTAGTATTGCCTAGCGAGCTACGCCCGCTAGCTGGGCCACTTTTTCCAAACGAACCTCGGTATTAAGCAGTATATAATAAGCAAAAAAATTCATTAAATAAGCAAGTCTTGGTGTTCGAATACTCAAGCACAAAAAAAAGTAAATTAAAGAGCCATGGTCCCGTTAAAAATATGGGATTTCGCACTGTGGGTCACGTGCACTTGAAAAAAAAAGATTGTGGATCGGAGCTATGGTCGCTTCGCGCCCATAGTCCCGTTAAAAATTTTTGGTTTTGCACGGTGGGCACTACGCGCCCATAAGACATTTTTTCGTATTTTTTAGTTCATCAGAAGCAGATTTTTACGCAAATTCTGAATATGTAATCAGTTTTTTTCTACTTTAAAAACTGTCTGCATGATGGTTTAAGAAAAAACGCGCAAAAAAAAAACGAAATTAGAGCCGGTAGAAAAAGCGGTTTTCGGCTGTTTCTTCTTTTAGCCAAAGGGGAAAAAATCAGGTTCTTCACCGCAAGGTGGCGCAGTGTTCTGCTTCGGAGCGCCGTTTGAGCGCCGTTTGGGAATTGAGATATTTTCCGTTCCGATTCCCAAGGGGTTTTTAATTCATAACTTTTTTAATTTTGGTCCCACGGTCCCGAAAATGCCCGAAATGACTTCCCCAAAATTTTTCCAAACGAAAGACACCTCTCGCGACTTCCAACTCGCCCGCGTTGCGAACTGTAATCGGCTTTAAGCAGACAGATGCGCACGGATTTTATAAGCATAGACTAGCGAGCTACGCCCGCTAGCTGGGCCAGTTTCTCCAAACGAACCTCGATATTAAGCAATATATAATAAAGAAAAAAATTCATTTAATAAGCAAGTCTTGGTGTTCGAATCCTGAAGCACAAAAAAGTAAATTAAAGAGCTATGGTTGTTATGCGCCCATTATCCCGTTAAAAATATGTGATTTCGCACAGTGGGCTCTACGCTCCATGGTCGCCATCGTCCCATCAAAAATATTTGGTTTTGTACGTTTGGCTCTACGCGCCCATAAGACATTTTCTCGTATTTTTTAATTCATCAAAAGCAGACGTTTACGCAGATTCTGGATATGTAATCAGTTTTTTTCTACTTTAAAAACTGTCTGCATGATGGTTTAAGAAAAAACGCGCAAAAAAAACGAAATTAGAGCCGGTAGAAAAAGCGGTTGTCGGCTGTTTCTTCTTTTAGCCAAAGGGGAAAAGTTCAGGTTCTTCACCGCAAGGTGGCGCAGTGTTCTGCTTCGGAGCGCCGTTTGGGAATTGAGATATTTTCCGTTCCGATTCCCAAGGGGTTTTTAATTCATAACTTTTTTAATTTTGGTCCCACGGTCCCGGAAATGCCCGAAATGACTTCACCGGAATTTTTCCAAACGAAAGACACCTCTCGCGACTTCCAACTCGCCCGCGTTGCGAACTGTAATCGGCTTTAAGCAGACAGAGGCGCACGGATTTTATAAGTATAGACTAGCGAGCTACGCCCGCTAGCTGGGCCAGTTTCTCCAAACGAACCTCGATATTAAGCAATATATAATAAAGAAAAAAATTCATTTAATAAGCAAGTCTTGGTGTTCGAATCCTCAAGCACAAAAAAAGTAAATTAAAGAGCTATGGTTGTTATGCGCCCATTATCCCGTTAAAAATATGTGATTTCGCACAGTGGGCTCTACGCTCCATGGTCGCCATCGTCCCATCAAAAATATTTGGTTTTGTACGTTTGGCTCTTCGCGCCCATAAGACATTTTCTCGTATTTTTTAATTCATCAGAAGCAGACTTTTACGCAGATTCTGGATATGTAATCAGTTTTTTCTACTTTAAAAACTGTCTGCATGATGGTTTAAGAAAAAACGCACAAAAAAGGGAGAAAAAGAGGTTTTCGACTGCTTCCTCTTTTAGCCAAAGGGGAAAAGTTCTTTTCCTTCACCGCAAGGTGGCGCAATGTTCTGCCTCAGAGCTCCGTTTGAGCGCCGTTTGGGATTTGAGACATTTTTCGTTCCGATTCTTAAGGGGTTTTTAATTCATAACTTTTTTAATTTTGGTCCCACGGTCTCGAAAATGCCCGAAATGACTTCCCCGGAATTTTTCCAATCGAAAGACATCTCTCGCGACTTCCAACTCGCCCGCGTTGCGAACTGTAATCGGCTTCAAGCAGACAGAGGCGCACGGATTTTATTAGCATAGACTAGCGAGCTACGCCCGCTAGCTGGGCCACTTTTTCCAAACGAACCTCGGTATTAAGCAGTATATAATAAGCAAAAAAATTCATTTAATAAGAAAGTCTTGGTGTTCGAATCCTCAAGCACAAAATAAAGTAAATTAAAGAGCCATGGTCCCGTTAAAAATATGTGATTTCGCATGGTGGGCCACGTGCACTTGAAAAAAAAGATTGTGGATCGGAGCTATGGTCGCTTCGCGCCCATATTCCCGTTAAAGATATTTGGTTTTGCACGGTGGGCACTAAGCGCCCATAAGACATTTTTTCGTATTTTTTAGTTCATCAGAAGCAGATTTTTACGCAGATTCTGAATATGTAATCAGTTTTTTTCTACTTTAAAAACTGTCTGCATGATGGTTTAAGAAAAAACGCGCAAAAAAAACGCAATTAGCGCCGGTAGAAAAAGCGGTTTTCGGCTGTTTCTTCTTTTAGCCAAAGGGGAAAAGTTAGGTTCTTCACCGCAAGGCAGCGCAGTGTTCTGCCTCGGAGCTCCGTTTGAGCGCCGTTTCGGATTTAAGACAATTTTCGTTCCGATATCCAAGGGGTTTTTAATTCATAACTTTTTTAATTTTGGTCCCACGGTCTCGAAAATGCCCGAAATGACTTCCCCGGAATTTTTCCAATCGAAAGACACCTCTTGCGACTTCCAACTCGCCCGCGTTGCGAAGTTTAATCGGCTTCAAGCAGACAGAGGCGCACGGATTTTATTAGTATAGATTAAAATATAGTACAGTACGCCTGTAGAGAAATATATTTAATATATTGTAGTCCTTATATTTCGATGAAAATGCTACGACTCTAAGATGGTTTTCCCCCGTTATTATAATAGAATTTCGCATCATGCAAGTGGGTGTGTTTATTTCAGTATTGTAAAACATGAGTTGGGATACACGAATTTTATTTTCAAAAATTACGATATACTTTCGATCAGACTCCAAAAGCGCTAAAAAGAATAATAATTTGTTTCTTGAATACATAACTGGAAACTTATTAAAAAAAGGAAAAGTTGGAAATTACACGTGAAGCGTAACAAATGGGGTGCGTTTGTACGAAAATGAAGTTTTAAAAATATCACTCTTATACAGGGTGTCCACTCTCAACTGTGGCCAATGGCTAATTTCTAAACCGTAGACCAACCCATTTCTAAACCATAGACATATAGTTCCAATTGCAAAAATGCTTTTAAAAAGGTAGAGAATTGTTTTTCAAGCGATTTAGTTAAAAAAAACCTTTTATTAAAAAATTACGAAAATTAAATTTTTATACGGTCCCCCGGTCTTATAAGAGATATTTTGTAGATTTTTACCACTACTCTAACAAGTAACGTAAAAAAAGTCCAGTTCCTCTGCCATTAAAACTAACAGAGTAGTAGCTGTTTAAAGTTGAAACATCTTTTTGCTGCAAATTAGGGGTCAGTCACAAATTTACTGGAAATGAAAATAAAATTTATATATAAAATAAGATATAAAATTTATCATTAAACATGGATAATAAAAGAATTTTTACAATATTATTTTTAAATTTATGTTGGTGAATATACATTAAAGCAAAATTTGTACTAAAATATAAGTAAAAAAATACCAGAATGTTTGTTAATTTAAATTATGAAAATCAAAAGTCACACAATTCGTCACAAAATGATATATTTAAAATACACATCTATTTGAAATTCTATTAGATTATTTAACCTAATAGAATATAATGTACTACTATAAAATAAATAAATGGTATGCACCTAAAATTGTATTAATATTACATTGTTATTGGATGTACATAAGTGTGCAAATTGAACCTCGATCTGGATATTTGGAAAAGTGTTAAAATTTGAATAGAAATTTTGAACTAGGGAGACATACGAACTTTTTAAGCAAAATAAAAGCTTATTAAAATAACAAACCTTTATAAAATAAAATCGCGATTTCCAAATAGAGAATTTTAAAACTCACGTCTTCAGCTATTTTAATCAATCTAGAAATTAATTAATAAAAATTAACACTACTTTAAAACTTATGTGATTCTAGCACCTTCAGTTAAATTGCTTTAAAAATATTTCTTTATCTCATTTAAAATATTTTTGTAATGGGAACTATAGGTCTGTGACTAAATGGTATGGAAATTAGCTATTGGACAGCGTTGGAAATGGACGCCCTTTATAATAATTTAAGCACTTAGTATGCGTTCACTGAAAGCTTAGTCCAACTTATTCGTTTTTAGCTATAGGAAAGTGTAAATCAATGACAAATGTTCCTTGCACCACAGATCATGTATATTATGATACTTATTTTATAGATGCTTATCAATATTATTATGCTCGAATGCGCGCAATACCATTAAAATGCATTTGAAACTTTTTCCTCCATTGACCGTAATGTAACAGAATACTTTTGATTGTCCCTGTAATTGATGTATGCATCCAGTTCTCATAAAATTTAAATGACTTGACAAAATTATGTAATAATTATGTATTTTAAATTTCAAACTATTCGATTCGGTAGTTTTTGCTTTGTTATATGCGGACGGACGGACTGAACGACAACTATAAATGCTACGTATTTACATAATTACATAAAAAACGAACAGTACTCTAATCCTGTAGTATCGGTCGCCATTAATCTCAGTTAGCCTTTCCCGCATAAATCGCTTTTTCTAATTGATTAAATAAGACTAATGAAACATTTGAAAATCAGCTTGGCTAAATAAACAGAATTTCTACGCACACAAATCTTATAAACAAACTATATATTTTTTTAATAACAAAGTTTAAAATACATTAATTTAAAGATGATGTAATTTTCAAAAAAACTTTTCGCTTTCTCTCTCTCTCTCTCTCTCTTTTGAACAATCGCATGTAAATACACATAATAGATTCATTATTATGTTACTATGCTCTTCCATGTATTTGTTTTACCTATTTATGCATTTTTACTTACCCATCATACGTAGTATAGGGTAAGTCTTGTAATCGTTTTGAAAATCGAAAAACAAAATTGACAGGTTCATACATTTCAGACACCGAAATTTCCGAAAAACATATTTTTAGAAAAAAAAAATTACCATCCTGTTAGACAATTGCTTCTTTTGTACCAAAATCTGCCGCCAGGTGGCAGTACCAGACATTCCTCTGTTTTCATTGGAACAGAACTTTAGAACAGTTAGTTGAAGTAGTGACTCAGCTGACTGTAGGCAGCAAAATGCTGTCAAGGATTAAAAATCCAATATTATCTATTATCATTCCAAAGGAGTAATAACTATTTATCAAGAACTGCTTCAAACTGAAGCTAATATATGTTTTCATGTTATTTTTCTTTATTTTTTTGTGTTTATGTAAATAGTATGAAAATTGTGCATCTGTTCTGTTGTGTTGTGAAATGTTCCAAGTATTGTGTTCTTCATTATTCTACCTTATTTTAATGAAATAAAAAGTGTTCCAACAAAAAGGTAAAGATTTTAACTTTTTTTTATTATTGATGCACTTATTTACCGCCTTATGGAATAACATTACAACACATACGTCCGTCTGCCTATGTGTCTATGTGTTTATAAACGCTCTATATCCCGAACAAATTGAGATAGAGACTTGAAATTTTGTATGATCTTAGTATGTATGAATGGGACGAAACCTATTTAATATCAGTAACCTTGATTATCCGGAACTTTTCTTCGGACTCTCGAATAATTCGTTCTCATGAAAGGTACATAAAAAATGTCATTTTTTTATTTTAAGGAAATGACGCAAAAGGAAATAAAAGAACAAAAATTTTGCATGAAGAACGAAGTTGATCGGATAATTAGTGGCTGAGATATTTGTAGTCATGTTTTTCACATTCTTCGATTTTTCATGACCCTATATTTCATTCAAATTTCAATTCAAAGATATATTTTAATTGGAAATGAGACGCTTAATCCGACGCAGTAAATTGTTAGTTAATAGGATTATTATTTTTTGGAGTTATAAGGATGACTATTTTACGCAATTCGGTACTACTTGAGTAGTTTGGCGTTTTATATAATTTGTCCAAAATTGGTTCATCAGCATTTCATTATTATAAATTCTGTACATATATAAATGTAAATTTTGGTGCGTTAAAGTGTAGATTCAAAATCATTTCATTATGAAAATGATATCCAGATTTTATAGAGACGAAAAATAATGGAAAAATATACGGATTTAAAGAAAAAAATATTCAAAAAATATAACATGCATAAATGTAGTTCTTTTTTTTTAAACCATTTACAACTAAGCATTAAAATTCAAATACAATTGCTAAGACATTATCATGTGCACAATTTAAAGAATAAAAATGTGTAAAGTTTTACAAATAGTCGTATACACATTAAAAATGTATTCAATAAAAATTCCAATTTTAATCATTCCAGAAATTTTAAAATACTTTCTATATTTTTTCCAAATATTTTAAAATGATTTTGTAGAAAATCAGAACAAAATACTAAATAGAATGAAATATATATATATATATATATATATATATATAATATTATATAAAAACTAGAACAAAGGTTTAATATGTGAAGAATTTATACTTTCTAAGGGCAAATTATTTTTCTTCCTCTACATTAAAGCGTTTGCATCCTTTCAGACTAAACTTGTAAAATACTTTTTAAACATTTCTCTTTTTTAAAAGGATATATTTATGCTTTCTTGTTCTTTTCATTCTAACAAAACACAAATTCTTTTAGACTTCTTTTTTTATTTTATCGAGATCACTTTGGACAGATAAAAGCAATCACGATAAAAAATGCAAACATTGTTCAGATTCTTTAGGGCGAAAAGATTCTTTTTTCTTTATTCTTTCTTACCACAAAGCATTTTAAAAAAAGGTTTTAGTAAGTTCAACTAAAAAGGCACGTTTTAAAGGTGTTAAGAGAGTGACAAAAATTGCGAAAACTTTTCGCTTTATTTTAGAGTTAATACTCGAGAGATTCCTTTGTTCATTTAGAAAATATATACATGTATATAGAAAGAGAAATAAATATTGCACGACTGGAAGAAATATATGGATAAGAATTGCCTATTTATTATTGGTGCAAATAAAGCATTACACATTGATAAAGTATCTTTTTCTTCTAAAAAAAATAACTAACGCTGTTATCTACAGTGATTTTTTTACCTAGTTTATTTCTTCTCTCATTATACTAAACATATGCTAATTAGTAGAATTACAGAAAATTTTTTGATGAATACGCTGATGTGGAAACTTTTAAATCTAATGATTATTTTACAAGATATTCAATGTTAAAGTTGGTCAATGTTGCACAATTAAAAAGGTTTTATAAGAGCAAAAAGTATATATATGAATTTAAGCATTTTTAGATTATTTTCGATATTAAAGTTCCCGGTGTGCAGACGGCATTTGTTTTTGTTTTTTAATTTGATTCATTTTAAAAGGATTTATTTCCATTTTAATTTCAAACATTCTGTATTTTGAAAATGATTCTTTACACATTTAAACAATATATATTATTTTAACTTGTTGCCAAATGATATATGATTAATAGATTCATCAAATTAAAAAAAAAATTACACGCGTCTATCACAAACAGAAAAAACCCCTTTAAAATAAGATTAAAATATTTACCTGTTAAAAGCGAGACATATGGAAATTTACCTCATAAAAATGTATTTACTTGTGAATGATAAAAAGGAAGAAAATAATGAATTAATTAAAATGCGCTAACCATCATAAATGGAAAAAAATGAGTCAGAAATTAAAATAGCCATAACAATAATATTAAAAAGTGTTTAAAACGTAAAATATATTTATGTGGGACATTTCACATTTCTAAATGATCTTCTAAACTATTGCTGTCGATTCTAAGACAGCGGAAATAAAAACAGAATACATTTTAGCAATAAAAGTATGTTCAGGTGAGTATCAAAAGAAGAAAGAAAAATTTTGAATAATAAATCAATTCACTGGTGTGCGTTAAAAGCAAATGAAATTACGACATATTTAAAATGACCATGTAATATTACAATGCAGTTAAAATTAAAAAGAATATTTAGATAATAAAGTTACTTCACATTTTGATATGATAATTTTAACTACTATTTTGAATTCTAAGATGGTATAAGTAATATTTTTATTTAAACAATAAAAGTATCAAAATGAGAAAGAAAAACTTAGAGAAAATTGCATCAGATTTAAACGAGAAATTTAGTATGCCTTACTTAAAAAAAATTTCTTATACTGCGACTAAAAAAAAATACCAAGAGACTCTGTGTATTTCACAGTTTAGCTGACCTTTTATAAACAAACACAGTTTTTAAACAAGTAGCCAGTAGATGTTTAACAGCAGCTGATTAGAACATAAAATTCCTCAATAAAAGGGAAAAAATAGAAATCCGGTTACAGGGAAATTGCCATTCAAATGCAAACTTTTTAAAGCCGATCAAATTAGCGTGTTATTAGAGTTTGCGGTGTCTCAACAGAGGTTAACGAGCATAGTTTGTTGGAGGCAGAGCCCCCTAGTAGTTATAAATTGCAGTATTTCTTAAATAGAACGTAGTAGTTATAAAGTTAAGTGTATATTACAATAAAAAATTTGTGAAATGTAAAATCGTCAGTTATTTTAGTTTCTATCAAAAAACAAAAGTACTACCTTGTTAAAACTAGCGCAATGTATAATGCACACATTTTTTTTATTCAGATTCAGTTAGAAATTCGTAAATACAGAAAAAATATTTACATATACATATATATATATATATATATATATATATATATGTGTGTGTGTGTGTGTGTGTGTGTGTGTGTGTGTTAATGACTATTTAGGCAATTGCACTGTTATTATAATAACACATCTGTATAAACACAGAGTAAAATATTGACTTCGACAGTTACATTTAAACAAAAATCCACTAGTAGAAATGAACGTAGTTTAAATATAAATAAACCGATGATAAATGATAATCATAATTTTAAAGTTGTTAAAAAAATGGTCTCTGTATATCATCCCTGTATTATAAAATCATGTTTACAGACTACAGTCCTCAAAATTTATTACTTACTTTTCAAATTTATAATCGTATATCTGGTTGAATTTAAGTAATTCAAATTGGTCCAATAAAGGCAATTGTGGATTTTTTGAACACACAAAATCTCAAGACTAAGAATAAAAACCAAAGCAAACAAATCAATGTAAAAAATATGCATAATACACGCATGAATGTAGATATGTTTATTAGAACTTGGCATATTAAATTTGTTTTAAAATATTTTCTTACATTTAGTAGAAAAAATTACATTAAATCAACTAATTTTACTTTTAAAAATTGTCTGAAGACAACACAGGAAGGCGGTTGCTTCTAATTATAAACAGAATCATTGTGATCAGTAGGATTTCAGTGGTACACTGAAAAAAAGTCTGTAATCCTATAAATGTATTGTTGATGAACTTTGTATGTTTACTAACGTTAAATCTTCGTATTATACAATAAAATATCTAAATCTATAAACTCATGTTTGTAAGTCTACAGAAATCTGTAAATTTACAAACGAATATACTAAAATAACAGTTATCTTACTAAAATTTTATCTCTAACCTGGGTTGCAGTTACATAAAAAAATTTAGCAATAAAATTTTCCTAAAAAAATTCTTGGTAAGCTTTTAGATTTTTTCACTTTCACAGCAAATCATGATTTGTTCCATGGATTTTAGCAGTTACCCGTTACATAAAACGATCCAGAAATCCCAGTTTTCTAGAAAACTTTTAGTAAATTTATAGATATTTTTTACAGTGTAGATTTCTTCCTTTTTAAGTTGCGTTCGTAATTATGCAAATACGTAGCACCTATTGTTGTCGTTCAGTCCGTCCGTCCGTCCGTCTGTCTGTTTGTCTGTCTGTCCGTCTGTCTGTCCGCATATAACAACGCAAAAACTACCCAACCGAATCGTTTGAAATTTAAAATACATAATTTTTACATAATTTTGTCATTTCAAGTTTTATGAAAATCGGATGCATAGATCAATTACAGGGACAATCAAAAGTATTCCGTTACATTACGGTCAACGGGGAAAAAAGTTTCAAATGCATTCTAATCGTTTCAAATTTAAAATACATAATTATTACCTAATTTTGTCGAGTTATTTCAAATTTTATCAAAATGGAATGCGTAGTTCAATTACAGGGGCAATCAAAAGTATTCCGTTACATTACGGTCATTGGGGGAAGATGTTTCAAATGCATTTTAATGGTGTTATACTCATTTGAACATAATAAAATGCATATGCATCTATAAAGTACATATTATACTATACATTTTGCATAATCTGTGGTGCAAAGAACATTTTTTATTGATTTACAAGGCCACACAAAAGTATTCCATTACATAACGGTATAGGGAGACCATTATTTGGTGCGCATTTTAATTGTAATTAACTATTTACTATTTTAGGAGATTGATATATGAGAGTGATATTTTAAAACTTCGTTATCATACGAACGCACCCCATTTGCTACGCTTTACGTGCAATTTCCATCTTGTTATTATTAATGGTCCATTTAAAGCGGCCGTCGAAATACGGCCAAACTCTCCTACTTATTCAGACTCATATAATAAATATATTCATTTATTTAATGAATAATTAAACTTTATATATTCGCCAAAGCTTTTAATTGTTGTTAATTGTTTCACTAAATTCAACTCTATCTAAAATAACATATATTATCATTATATTTAAATCTAACCGCATCGACATTCGGCACAAATATATTTTGGAAGCGACATATCTATCAGTAATGTCAAAAGATCTATTTTATACATAATAATGAAATATTAATTTTGAATTAACCGAAGCTAAAAGCGGTTCGTTTATCTATAAGGGAAAATTTCTTTTTTACACATCAAAAGTAATTTGAGAGGCCATTTATACATCAGATGGTATTCACCGAATCATTACTCTTTCATAATTATTGCACGTGAGTAGAACGCGACAGTTAATTTCTAAATTAGTTTTAGTGATATTAAGTGGTGCACGCAATAAATTAAATTGCCGCATTTCACGGCATCTGAATTCGTCTATTGTCTTCTTTTTTGTTCACTAATTTTAAAGATTATGCGTTGTTATTTCTGAAAGTGTTTTTTGGGGTCATTGTTAACAATGATACACTGTAAAAAAATCTGTAAAGTTACTAAAAGTTTTATAGAAAAAATTGCATTCCTACAACTTTATAAGGTACCCTGGGGTAATAACGCCAAGTTAAGGTTCTACCAATTTTCACGGCTTAGTTTTAAATTGTATTTTTCAAACAAATATATGATTTGATACAGCAACTCATTGACTATCTATATAAAAAAAATAATTTAACATATATGTATTCATAAAATGTAATGGCGTGATTTCTTGACCAATGCTATTTGGCGTTATTGCCCACCTATATGGGTAATAACTCCATGCAAACAAACTATGAAATAAGATGGAATAATTGCATGTAGATTGCCCAATTCTAAAAATACAAACTCTACAAACTTAGAAATTGACAAATTGCATTCTAAGCTATTGAAAATGTTCAATTTTTTGTGAAAGTGTAAGAAAAATAAAGGTGTGGTGTGGGGGGGGGGGAGATGAGGCAAAAGATCATCAGACCGTGAGCTTCTTTTTGCTTAAAAAGGACCGCTTAAATAGAATTATTAGAAACATTGCACAGTTTTAACTGTGTTTATTTGAATCAGTATTTAGGATGTAGCTCGGCCACTGTAGGGAATCAACCGGGGTATTAATGCCAAGGATTGGCGTTATTACCCCGTTATAGTTATTGCGCTGTACATTTTAAATTACAAATTATCTCGAGAAGATATCTAAAATCCTCAACAACTTTTTAAAAGTCCATGAAATGTACTACAAATTTATGTAATTAACAAAGTGTTTCCGGATAAAAAAAATAGTCTTCACATCACAAAATGTATCTCGCAAATTTTAGATCAAGCGTTAATTTTAGTTGCTTGTAAAAACAATAAGACCTAAAAATGAAACAAATTAACTTGAAGCTGTTTTTTGCGATTTATATTACTCAAAACCCTTCTGCGCAGAGCACATGGGTGTCATTTACCAGATTATTTCATAATTATGCATAATATTAGCACTTGGCGTTATTACCCCAGACCACCTTATATAATGGCAACAGCAAAAATTTATGTAACAGATACAGATTTGCAGTGAAAAAAAAATATGTAAGGTTGCTGAGAATTCTTTTGAAAACTGGGATTCCTAGTATTTTTTATGTAACTTCAACCAAGGTTACAGATAAAATTTTAGTAAGATAACTGAAATTTTAATAGATGATTTTATAAATTTACAGATTTCTGTAGTTTTACAAATACTAGTTTTGTAGATTTACATCTTTTATTGTACAGTGTACAGATAAAATGTTAGCAAGCTTACAGATTTCGGCAATTTTACAATTGTAAAATTGCAGTTTTTTTCCCTTACAGTGTATAAGCTATAACGGAATTGATTGTTTTAATTGCATTATTTACACTCTTGAATAAAAATGATTAAAATATACCCCGACATTGTTAAAATGAAATCTGGGAAGTTGCCAGACCTTTTCTAGGAAACTGAGATTCCGAGAACTTTTCGTGTAACGGTAAAAGCAAAAAATCGTGTAATCGATTCAGTTACTTGAATCTTTACTGTTAACGATACACGAAAAGTTGTATGGGTCCCAGGTTCCTTTAAAACGTTTAGCAGCTTTACAGATTGTTTTACAATATAGGATTTCTGAAAAAAAAGAAATAGGGAAAGTTCGCGTATTAAGAAATAAATAAACATTATGTGCACTTATTATATATAATTATTTATAAAAAATCTACTTTTAAATAATGCTTACACATTTATATTTTTATTGAAAATCGAAGAAAGTGAATTGATATATATATATAAATATATCAGGGGTGTAATATATCGTGTAATATATCGGGTATATATAGGGGTGTAATATATCGTATATAAATATATCGTGTTGTCTCAGTTATAGAATATTGGTGAAATACATTTTTTGTTATGTTTATTATATATTTTTTAAACTACACACGTACCACACCAAAAAACATTGTTATAATAAAATAATAATTACGTTATTAAATAAACTTCTGTAATTCATTAAAAACGATTTATCATATGCTAATAGTTAATTTTTATAGATTCCATTTTAAATTTAATTATTGCTCATAAATAAAACACGGCAGTTAATTTCAAAACGAATTTTAGTAATGTTCATGTTGCACGTAATCAATCAAATATGCGACATTTGACGGCATCAGAATGTATCTATTATCTTTTTTTTTTTTTTTTTTTTTTTTTTTTTTTTTTTTTTTGTTCACTAATTTTAAAGATTATATTTTGTTATCTGTGAAAGAGTTTTATGCGGTCATTGTTTGCAAAGGTATAAGCTACAAAGGAATTTATTGTTATAATTGCATTATTTACACTCTTAAATAAAAAAAAAATATTAAAATATACCCCTGCACTGTGAAAAAAACAGTCTGTAAAGTTACTAATCTTCTAGGAAACTGGGATTCCTAGAAATTTATATGTAATAACATTTGTAAAATTCGTGTAACATAATCGGTCATATGATATTTTGCTGTGAGTGTTACATAAAAAGCTCTAGGAATCCTAGTTTAGCATAACAAAGTTAATAACATTATGGATTTTTATTTTTTGCAGTATAGGATTGCTGAAAAAATAATAGGGGAAGTTGATGTAATAAGTAATTGATAAATAGTATGTCCCATTATGTGCCCTTAATGTACATTTAACTATACAAATCTACGCTAAAATACTGTTTAGAAATTTAAAATGTTACTGAAAATCGAAGAATGTGCTTATATAGATATATATATATTAGAGTGGTCCTTTAAAATGAACTTTTAAAATTTGCATGGGGCATTTTGTTCTGTGTATAAAAAAAGACCTACAACAAAATTTCATAATTTTAAAACACATTTAAGGGTCGCTACCAAGGTTTGAATATTTAAAAAATTAAAAATTTTATTTTATTTTTTTTAGTCTAATTTTCAAGTTATTAATACATATCCATAGACATCGCAAAATTGAGTAATAGTATTACATTAGACGGCATAGACTGTCGAATGCTTCGATTTGTTTTCCAGAATTCATACTGAGTTTTTAAAATTTAGAGTGATTTTTAAATATATTCGAGTTTTTGTGCATTTATTTAATGGGCCAGAGCAATGCCAATGGGTCAGCTAATTTAACATAAAATAGTACTTAAATCAATTTAAAATCAATAAAAACAAGAAAAGAGTAATAATTGAGCTTTAATTTTAATAAATTATTATGTAATAAAATATGTTTTCGTTATGCAAATAACGTTTTGAACAAATGAAAAAGACTAAAGAAGTAAACAAATCATTGCTTTTAAAAATAATCAATTCTTTCAGACATATTTGAAGAAGAAGTAAGCTCAAGTGATAATGAAACTTATTCCAATCAGGAGGAAGTAGCTTCACGCTCTCACAGTGATCCACCTCCTAAAAAAAGAGGTAGAGTGAACATTTTGGACAATAGCGTAGCTGCAAGCCTTGATGCAGCAAAGTTAAGTGATAGAAAGGCAGTTGTTGTTTTTCCTTACAACACTAAAACGTGTGGATTGTGATCTTGATAATTATAATGTTAACAAATCCTCTATTCGGCCTTAGAATCAAAAGCCGAACAAGCAGAGCCGGAAATTTAAAGAAAAAGAGTTTTCGGCAAGTGTTCCGTTGGCAGTTCACTGCAAAATTTTAGAAGACATTTCAAGATCTGAAGCTATTGATAGATTAATAATTTTTTCTGGTAAAAATATTGACCAGTTACTTGTAGTTAGCTCCAAAACTTCAGCCAGGAACAGGTGAAGTAATAGCTTTTGCTGTTAACAAAACATTGGAGTCATGGGGAATTACAGAGCAAGTAAAATTTATGTGTTTGATATAACCTATGTCAATTCCGCGTTATCAAGAGCAGCTTGTGTTCTGTGAAATAAAAAATGAAGAGAGAAATACTTTGATTGACTTACCATCATCACACCCTGGAGATTATGCTGGAGGCAGTTGTTGACTCAGAGTTCTAAACGGACCAGATATAATCTTATTTAAACAATTTAAAATTTCTTGGAACTCTATTGATCATGACATATTTTAGACTTCCGTAACCGATAATTTTATCAATGAAAAAACAAAAGAAAATGCATCAGAAATCGTATTGTGTGTGCGCAAAATCAACTTAATAATTTGCAACCAAGGGACGTTTACAAATAACTGTTACAGCTTTCCAAAATTTTCCTAGGAGGAGTACTCGAAAGAAGTGTTCACTTTAGAGCCTTAGGTGGCTTGCATCGAGCGCGATGGATGGCAAAGCCAATTTACTCGACAAAATTTATTTATTTCATTTATTTATTTATTTATTTATTTATTTATTTTCAGTTCAAACTTTCTAAGTACGAAGAATCTAGAGTTCATCAAGTTTGCTCGCTTGTAGTAAAAATCTACATTCACACTTGGTATCAGGCATCATCTGCTTGTTCTGTGCCTGGAAATGATTTATTACTCCTTAAAAACTTAAAAGAGTACGAAAATGTAAATAAAGACGTTTCTTTGTGTGCTATGAAGAAATTCCTAGGACATTTGTGGTACTTATCAGAAGAACTAGTTGCTTTTGCATTTTTCGATGACAATTTTTCATTTAAAATTAAAAGAAAAAGGGTGCGTGCTTTGAAAAATGTGAAAAATGAGAAAACACTAAAATGTGCACGGATTAAACTTGATGACATTGTCAAACAGAACTTGTAAGATTTTGTAACAAGTAACACTCTCAGGTTTTTTTAAATTATCATACCTTTTTTAAACAAATGCGACAAATTGAAATAAAAATGAATCTTATAAAACTTGTAAGGCTTTTTCGGCTTCCGGAAAGTTATAAATGATATATCCGAACGTGGGGTAGCATTTATTAAGGAAAAAACTTCATACAAAAGATGAAGAACAAAAACATTACTTATTGTTGTTAGTCAAGCAATTTCGAAGCAAATATCCAGACTCTAAAAAATCTACATTGATGTCTTAAAAAAAGGTAAGTGTAAGGATTTTATAGTAATGTTAGCTTTTTTTTCTTCTTTAAATGCATAAAACAATGTAGTTGCTGTAGAATTTACTGAAATATTTAATAAAAATATGTTTACTTGTTATTAAGACTAATTTTGTATTTTCCTTCAATAATTTTGAATAAGTATAGATTTTAAATAGTGGTAGCAACCCCTAAAATCATGCTAAAAATGTTGAAAAAATTGCTGTAATTATTTTTTAATGAGTAGAACAAAATGGCAGGGTGCCCCGGTATAAATCGTGATTTTTTTTTTTTTACCATCTTTTATGAACACCCTAATATATATATATATATATATATATATATATATATATATATATATATATGTTATCAGAAGTAACAATTTTTGTTTACTCAATTACAGAATATTGGTGAAATAGATTTTTTTTATTATTTCTTATTCACATTTAATACATTTTTTTTTGATTACTCATGTTACCACATCAAAAAGCATTTCTATAGTAAAGTTATCAAGTATGTTATTAATCATATATTTGTAATACATTAAAAGTGATTTTCCATATGCTAGAGTTAATTTTTAAATATTTCGTCAAAGATTTGATTAATTATAATTTTTCTTAATTCTGATGAGTGGTTAAACACTTTGTTTAATGACATGTTTGATAAATTTGTGTTTTATTTTATTTTATTTTATTTTATTTTGGATTTATTTATCAATGAAGTTTAAATTTCTTTGTGTAAACTTTGTAGGGGATAAATCTGAAGGTAGCTTTCATTACAAAAGTAAAAATTACCTTTTTCAGCCGTCTGGATGAAAGAACTTCCGGAAAATTTTAGTATATATTCACTGATCATGACCTTTGAGCTCAAAAAACCCTTTTTCCAAATGTTGACTTACATACATACATATCTGATTTATGTTATGTAATTTCTATCGTTTTTATTAACCGATTTCGATACGATTAGTCGTATGCGTTGTATACTAATGTCTCATCCGTGTTGGTTGACCCGCTTTATTCGCCATCTTGTTGCAGAATGGCGGTCATTTGCAATAACTTAAAAATTTAAAGAGTATTGATAATAAATTAAAAACTAAAAAATATATATTTTTTTTTTATTTTGACCTTAATACAACGATACCGAAGCATGTTTTGTTTTGTATTTATCTTTAAATATTCTGAGATATAGCTCTTTGAATTTCTAGAGTAGCTGCTATTTAGAAACTATTCGAAAATTTTCATGCTGTTACTCTAGTATTTATAAACTGATTTGAAAGAACTTGATCATATATATAGTACATTCGATTGTCTGAGCCAAGTTCATTGGCAAGCTGCATCCAACATCATATTTGAAAATGGAGGCCATTTGCACCAAACATTGTCGTGAAATGCTTAAATATTTTCAATATCCCTTAGCTTCAATTCTCGACATGCTTGTCAACCATTTGCGAAATACCACCAACTTTGGAAACAAAAAATTGCCATAAATAATGATAACTTGACTATAGTTTACTAATTTAGAGTAATTTTCATTCAAATTCAGTATTGACGAATATTCTCTTATAGGGTTTGTTCCAATTTCACTTCTTATAATTTGTAAAATTAGTTTCGACGAAAACATGCAAAATTTTAATACCAAGGAATCTAAAAGCTACGTCTTCCTTTCGGCACAGGCCGAAATGTCTTTTAAAAGTGCCAATGAGTTAATGTTTTATAAATGAGCTGCACGCGATAGAAGTAGATATTTATAAAAAAATAATGCTTAAAGACTTTTTTTTTTAAATAAAATATCAGTTTATGGAGATGCATTCAAACAAAGTGCATTAGAAAGGAATTTCTTCTTTTCATTCAGAGCTATTTCTTCTAAAACTTGCGTAGAAATTAAAAAAAAAAAACTCAGTAAAAGAGAAATTAATTGCTCAGTGTTTTACAGTCGATATGATGTCAGCGACAATGACATCATCACTCACGCTGATTTTTCCCATTTTTATCAGCATGGGAGTATAATGTATTCAAAGTATACATTTTGTTTATAATAACCATGAAAATTAAATTTTTCAGTATTTCGTATAGACTAGTTTAAAAATTTAGAAGTTGATTAATTACCCTTGCCTGTCACCTCTAAAATACATTATATTGCTTCATTCCATTTACCTCCTTCCACACTTCTTGCTGACAAACTATTATTATTATTTTAAATTACTAAAGTTTTTGTAGACCTATTCTAATAAATAAAATCTATATTGTCTTTCTACACCCTCAAAACTTGAAGTTATATATATATATATACAAAATTACCGCTGTCTGTCACCTTTAAAATATAGTATCTGCGCTTGACAAACTATTATTATTATTTGAAATTTGTATAGTTTTTCTAAATTTTTTCTAATAACAAATAAATAAAACACACAATATCTTTCAGCACCCTGGAAACTTTAAGATTTCAAGTTAACAAAACTGGGTCTTCAGAATAAATCCCTGAATAATGTATAAACAATATATATAAATATGTATCACCAAAATTACTCTTGCTTCCGGCTCAAAAAAATGACATATTGCTACATTCCTTTTATCTCCCCTCCGCTTCAGCTGACAAGCTGTTATTATTTTAAAATTCTAAAGTTTTTGTAAATTTGTACTAATAACAAATAAATAAAATATATAATGCCTTTCTTCAATTTTAAAACTTGAAGCTTTCTTCATAATAGCACTGTATATGTAAATTCTACATATATATTTAAATAATTTTACTTAATATATCTATAATATATTTTCCTTATGAAGAATTGTAAACTGAATAATTTACAAATGCAAGTTACTTATGCTATAGTTGATATAATTACACAGTATCTCTTTTGTGACGATATGTATGGTAATTCGTTTTACATTTATGTAACATGCAACACTCTAAAATCCATTACTATTCTAAATCATTTAAATTCTCATTTTATTACATTGTTCCCTAGTTCCTTTTGAGAAATCATTAATAATAATAATAAAAATAGATCTCGAGGTTTTCCTCCCATGAAATAGATTTCATAGTGCGTAGTCTGAAGACATTAAATTGGAATTTCAAGATTTAATTTATCCCGTATATCTAAAAACCTCATTAGTTAAAACAACGTCGATTACTGTAGATGGAAATTCAGTATTGTAACTTAATGGGAACATTTGTTAAAGAATATATTTGAAAATGAAATAAAACAAAAAGTGTGTTAGAAAAAAATCAGAAAAAAAAGCAAAGAAATTCAATGAAAGTTTTATTTAAAATAGTTTTTAAAAATGATTTTTAATAATGTAATGATTAAATTTACTAATATATGAATGTCTTCAATGTTTGAAACACAGTGTTCCAAAATATTTTATATATTTTAACTTATAATTTTTACATTTAAAAAAATTATAAATATGTCCGCCTGCACTTTAATGATACAAAAAGTATCTTTTTTTTATTTTTTAAGGGTCAATAATAACAGTTATAATTTTTGCTTAAGAAAAAATAATGAGTTATTTAAACATAATTTAAGTTTTCTTAAAGGGTTATCAAAAAATGCATAGGATGTTCATAAAATATCTTTTTGAAAATTTTCTCTAAGAAGTAACAAGCAAAGAATTTTCTGTTTTAAAATTCTACCGAAAATTTGCCCTTTCTTGCAGAAACCAATTTGGCGTTGTTACTTGTTTTGTACACCAAAATTTAAGCGACGTACTCAGATGTTTATTGAACTTAATAAACAAGTTTGGGTGTTGCAGTCAGTGTTTTTTGTGGGTTATTTCTTTTTAATACATTTTTTTTATTAGTATCGGATTTTGAAATTGTAAAATCCGCCTTATTTCATGACAGTTAGTTGACCAGTATATTTTACCAGTTACTAGTTCCACAGTTTTACAATTATTTCATAGTTCAAAGCCCTAGAAAAGCGCTGGGGGACCAAGACATGATTGATTGACCAAGATAGGAGTGCTGAATGATAAAGCTTTCTTGATGAAGTTATTTTACGTGAACCAAGAATCAGCAATGAAACCTTGATCAAATACAAGGCTCTGAACCGCCAAATATTTGTGGATTAGCAAGTTCTTGTAACTATCTCGTTTATCTATTTTCACCGAAGTAGAAAGTTTCCAGCGCCACCTTTCGGATACATTTGAGTTATTTTTATTGTTGCCTTTAAAAAATTCCCGTAACCTATAAATACTAACTCTGCTAGCCGTTTTTTAATTTGGATAATTTTCCGGCTTTTATGAATATTTGAAGTTTTTACCGATTTTTTGCCCACTTGGTGCATGATAAACGTAGACTATAGTATGTTTAATATATACTACGGTTTGTTTGTTTGTTTTGTTTCGGCCGATTATCTACACTAAAGATATAGGCCCTGGGGGGAGTGTCCTTCGTGGGGGGTCTTTCTAAGTGAACCTAACCCGTATTTAAGCAAGGTTTAAATAAAACCACGAAAACTCCGAATGGTTATGCCGACGGCCGCGATTGGGTTCGCCCAGCACCTGCCGTCTACCAGTTGAGAGTTCAGAACCTCTCGGCCACTGGTGGAGGTTATATACTACGGTGTGCATATAATTTATTTTTCATATACAATGAAACACAAGGGAATCATAATATTGTACTGTCTATGATCAATGATTGTTAGTAATAGGTTTTTATATTCCGGCACTCGTTCTCCAAACAAAACGAATATATTAATACCTTATATTCAAAATTTCTTTGCAGTCATATCGTAACCTTGCTAAAAAAGTGTCAAAATTAAAAAAAACTTCGTTTGTCCAGAAATTCGAAAATCTCTTCCAGACTGTGAAAGAGCTCAATGGTCAAGTTGCAAGCACAACTGCTACCTGATTGGTGGATTTTAAGTGCACTATCTTTAATTTTAGGAAGTTGATAGCGGAATGAAAACCACGTAGAATGCAATCTTCATAATTAGAAAAGAGCAATTTTTGAGGTAGGACACTTTCGTAGCAAGGGTGCGATATGTGCAACCTGTCATTATAAATTCATGTTCGACAAATTTAAAATCTCCCAAAAAATTCCCCTTTTTCTTAATAAAAATGTAAACAAAGAAGAAATAAGTCTCTATTATTGTTTTTAACCCTTCAGCACACGAACCCATTTCTATAACGTAACCACACGTACTGGGTCAATATGATCCTAACATTTTCGTGAACTTCTCCGTAAAATATGGACATTATAAATAATATAAATAACGCCAAAGGTATTGTTTAAATCGTTTTTTAAGTAACAAGATATATTATTTGTTATAAAAATTCAATTTCTAAGAAAAAAAACTTACCTTTAATCTTTGCCGTATCTTTTTCGGCATTCATTCGTTTTCTATCGTTTTGAAATGCTCACACATTTAGTACATAATTTTAACGATATTTTGCTTGAAAATATATATTTAAATAGCATTACAATCAATATTTTGTATAAAAAATTGTATATTTTGTTATTTTGTATGTTGGATAAAACTGACATATTCACACTAGCCACTATAGAAAAATCTCGTGTTTCAAGTTTCTGTTCCTAGGATCCCCTTTTGCTAGACCAACCAGTAAGGTACCGGAAGTAGCAGGTGAAAGTCTTGAGAAATTCCTGAAAATTTTGAGCATGGTATGGAGCGTCGGGTCAAAAATACCTGATGCGGGTACCTACGGGTTAAAAACTTCCTTTTTATGCATATTTTTTAACATCGAAAATTACCAAAAAATGTCCATTTCTCCCATTTAGGCATTTCATAAGTTTTAAATCTCATTATAATAAAAACCTAATAACATAAATTCATGTAACTTAACAAAAAACTTCGCTAGATTTGAAATGAAATTACATATGAAATTTAAAATTTCACCTTATTGATCTTGGAATATTTCGCATTAACCCATTGTTGAATGATTTTTTTTCTATTTTTATGAAAAAAAATACTTGAATTCTATGTATTTGCTTGATAATTGGTAAATTGGCCAAGAAAAAGAATAGCTCAATTCCAAAATTTTCAGGTAAAATTTATCTTATGGTTGGTGCCATATGTACGTTTTTAGGTCTAATACGTTTTTAAGACATTGTTCCACTATATTTTGCTTTTAAATGAACCTAGTTTTATTAAATATATCTGCATAACAATCTGCAACATTTTTTGTATTAATGTTTTTTAGTATTAGATAAAAATAATGAAAGTAAATGTTACTTTAATAGTTTGATTTTTTGTCTGAAGAACAAATTTTAGTATTTTTTTAACTAATTGGAAAATAATTTTTATTCTCGGTAGAGAATTCGGAAATCTGAAGTATATCTGAATCTTTTAATTGGTTGAATTCCGCAAGATATTTTATTTTATTCATCTTCTGATTGTCACATGTTTAATTTCCAAAAATTGGAATATTTCTATTTTTTCTGATTGGTGAATGCTTAATGTTTTTGAATTAATAATTCAAAAACAAATTTAGATAGAGGTTTTAAACGAGTTTCATTTAAAAGTAATTTATTTTTCATAGGTTTAAAAATTGTGAATGTAAGATGTTTAGAAGTTTAAAAATTTGCAGTATCGAAAATTCTTAAACTGAAATTTCATTTAATATTTGTTTACGATTAATATCTGGAATAGGAACACGACTCAGAGGTATATTAATATGACTCTGTTATTACAAAAATTACGTTTTGTCATCATAAAATTATGCTATTATTGTTTTATTTAAATACAGAAATCCTTTATAAGTCTAAAATTATCGTCGTTAAAAATATTATTTTCCAAATAATCGTTGTCATTTGTGAAATTACATTATTTTTTGGTCTAGTGAAGCTGTTAGATATGTACAAAATAAGTGTTATTCTATTCTTTGGACTTTTCCTGATATGCGACAGAGATCACACTGGCCAAATTCATGGTACAGTTAAGAGTTAAAATAAAAATAACAATTATTCAACTTATCTTCTAAAAGTCCTTTTACAATTTTCATGCGTGTGAAAAGTTTTATTCATTTAACTACACCGATGGCATTATCCCTCAAAAATTCAATACTACAGAATGTCGCATTTACCAAGAAAAATATATTTACGAGGGCGGTTCAATAAGTACCCGTGTTAGAAATGAAGACACCGTGTTTTTTTCATTTTTTTTATTTTTCAACATAATTCCCTTTTAGAAAGATACACTTCTTCCAACGTTCCGGCCATTTTTCTAATCCCTCCAAAAAATAGGATTTGTCGAACTCTGCAAAATATGCCTCTGACTTCCTCGTTTGAGCTAAATTTTTTTTCCCGCGAGCCATTTCTTCATGTTAGGGTACACAAAATGTCGCATGGAGCCAGATAGGGTGAACAGGGGGGTGCGGCAGCAATTCATAACGCGATTCATGCAGTTTGGTGGCGACAACTCCAGACGAATGTGCTGGTGCGTTATCGTGATTGCGGCAGCCATCGGGCCGACAATTATTTCATCCCCAACTTGTCATGTAAAATATGAATTGCCGTTCCGGTCGACACGCCTACGACCTCTGCTTTTTCGCGCACCTTCGTTCGTCGGTCAGCGAGAATCATGTCGTGGACTTTTTCAATGATTTCCTCGGTAACCACATCTGGTCGCTCTTCATCGAAAACGGAAGTTCGCCCACGTTCAAATTCGTTGAACCAATATCTAACTGTGGTCATAGATGGCGACGTGTCCCCATAAACAGCATCCAACTTTGCTTTTATCTCCTCGCATTTTTTCCCATCCAAAAACAAAAAGCGGATTACCGAACGATATCCATCTTAGCGAAAATCACGAAACACATCTTCCTCGAATGACTGCCAAATCCAAACTAACCTATCAATCAGTCTGAAATTTTTATAGATGTCGTTTTATAGATGGCAGCACTCGATGATAACATCAACTTTCCCGAGGAACGTTCTTTGTCTTCAAACACGGGTACTTATTGAACCGCCCTCGTATTACGTTCTTCAGATGATTTTGTAATGATGCATGGTACATAAAAATGCCCAATTTAACGGAACATTTTTGTTGCAATGTTTCATGATTTTAATTCATTATCGTTTATTAAAACGCGCAAAACCTTAAAAACAATAATAATATCTTCTCATACCGTTTGTCAAGAAAGAAAATTTAATTAAATGAAACAGATTTGATTTAATTTAAAATTGTCAATTCCTCATTGTGGAATATTATTAATTTTGGAATCTGTGATGAACAATTATGTGAGGTAACTTTAAAAAATATGTATTCTACACGATCTATTCTAAAAACTTGCAATTCAATGCAGATGATAGCACAGTCTGATAAATTTACTTTATTTTAATTAATTTAAAAATTGAAAGTGTAAGAAAAGTAATTTCAACTTAGCATTCATCAAATTCCTAATTAAGATTTATGTAATGATAGCAAAATTTTATTCGCAATATTTTTTTTTCAAATTATTTTTAGTCATTGCTTCCTCAATTGATAATTATGCACAGTAAAATGCAAATTTGTACGCAATGTTTGTTTTTTGTAACTTTAGTTTAAATATTTACTCATTTCATTTTCTTGTGTTATACTGTTTCATCGGGAAGAAAGCAAAATGTTGTAAAGTTGTATTTGAATGACTATTGTATTGTATGTTATTGTAAACAATCGAGTTATGTATAAAGAAGAAAAGACTATAATATGTTATTTAGTAATTACGAGTGAAGTTAGTGTGTGAAGTGAGTGTAAATGAGAAGATTAGCGGGAGATGAAGTTTTTTTTAATCGGAGCAATAAATTATACTACTGCTTGTAACACCTTCCACCAATAAACTTGAATAAAGAATTTCATCTTATTTATACTTGAATAGAGAATTTCATCTTATTTATAAGTCAAATTAAAGAAAAAAATCTGCCATAAACATGTTTAAAAATTATATTTCTTTAAACTAGTGTCCGTTAGCCCAAATATTATAATATTTTCGATGACACTGACAGAAGATTATCTTGTTTGTTTTACAGGATGGTGGAACTAATATCGCAAAAGTAAACACCCACCAGTAAAAATAAATGCCAGTTTTTGCCGTTAATTTTAGTTGAAATTTTCCGTTAATGATGCTCTGAAATGCAACACCATATTTCAAGATGTTACACCGCTTATTTACGCAGTCCAACACAATAGAATTTATCTGAAATCTCTCTGGGCAATTGGGAATCAGCTAAAGAAATTATAAGAGAACGGTTGAGTGATAAAAAGAGAAACCCATAAAAACTACACGCACTTCAACATGCTACACTCTTTACATAAGCAGTCGAGTGAATTAGAAAATACATAAAGTCTATCTGTGCAGTCATTAAGTAGACAAAGAAGCTTCGGGAGCATGTTTTCGTCCTAATGAGAAACCCATGCAATATGAATATATTTCAACGAATTACACGATTTACATCAGCAGTCCAATATAATAGAAGATAACCAACATATCTCTGTGCTGTTTTATTATAGTCAATACGATTCAAGTCAATACGATTCAAGAGCATGATAGTGGGATAACTGAATAAACCCAAACAATCTACACATATTTTATTATGGTTCACTGCTTCATTTCCGAGTCATCGCTGTCAACGTTTGTATATAGATTGCTACTTATCCTGTAGTTGGTAAAAAAAATGTCGAAAGGAATGTTGGTACCTCTAGTTTGTACCGGGAAGAATAGGTAGCTTACATACCTATTGGTTTTAAAACTAGTTAATTATATTGAAAAGAAAGGATAAAAACTGAATCCGATTAGAGACCATACATATTTTTTTCAACACAAAATTTAAAGGAAAATGTATCCAAATTAGTCACCTAAAGCCTATGTGGTTTATTTATGGCAATTTACAAATGGAAGCCAAATTTGGAGGAGTTTCGCCAAATGCTGCCATGCTTAAACGTATTTTAATACTAGTGAACATGAATATGTAGTTTTATGCATAAAAGAGTTTTAAAAAAATGTTGCAACAATGAAATTTAATTTACAAGGAAAAACACTCCCTAAAACAATCCTTTAATTCTTTATTCAGCTGTGTTGATTAAACATATTAGCAATCCTAAAATTTCAAACTTCTATGTAACAATTTTTTTTAAATAGAGGCAAAACGAAAACTCCCCGTAATCATTGTATGGAGGAATATAATAAGGCGCACTATTAAATTTTGCACTCACTTTACGGGAAGTGAAAGTTTTAATTTTCTGTGACTACTTACCAAATTTAGGAATTTATGTAGTCTAACTACTCACGCACATAGAAACATAGGCAAATGTCGCACAAAAATTTTTAAAAATACAAAAACAGTGTTTTTCCAGAAGTATCTATATTAGCAAAAGAAATGGTCTCAAAAAAAGGATCTCAATATCGTCCCTCTGAAAAGGTTCGATATGTGGACCCTTATTTTATTACTAAATCAAAATTTATTTCTAAATGAGTAACTACTTTAATTTACATTAAATAAGGCACAAAGAAATGCACTAATTATCATTGAAAAAAATAACAAATATTGATGAAATTTTGTCCTTTTAAACATGAGAATAACCAGATATTTCAAAAGTCCTCTGCGAGAATAAAATGCAAATAAAAAAAGATGTATCGGTTGCAGAGTTATGCAGTTTGGAGATAAATTTTCAGCATGATACGGGATTTACTGTGACTCGATTAAAAATTAGTCCAAAATTTAGATAATACAGGGCGCTACTTTTGATATTTTTATGTTATAATTCCATGTTGTTTACTCAACTCAAGCCTTCTATACATAAAAGTGCACTTGCAGTACTCTAACGTTTATACATCCAAAGCTTGCGTTGTAAGAGCGATATAGAATAATTCTACGGAATTATTCTATACGCTATAAAACTATGCAACAATTATATATTTTAAACTTCAAACTATGCGGTTGGGTAGTTTTTTGCTCTGTTATTTGTGGACGAATAGACAGACAGACAAACAAACGGATGGACATACTGGACGACGACTATAGGTGCAGCATATTTACATAATTACGAACTCACCTAAAAAGCAAAATTCCATTTATCCTAACGATATCAAGAGCCAGGCCGTCTCTCCCTCCTCCTGAAATAAAAACTTGATATATACACAGCACCTTGCAATAAAACAAAATATAAAAGTTTAACTATTTCATATTTTTAATGCAATTAACATATTTCTAAAGAGTACTTTAATATTATTAGTATAATTTTTACATAATCTCTAATGGTTCTAAAATCTATTCAGAATTGTGAACTCCTTTGTTCCTTATCAGCCATCATGCTTTTAATCCCATTTAAGAAAGCACGATGCATAATAGATTAAAATTTGAATGCATTGCATTAATTAATTGGTTTTATGGTATAGCGGATTAATATGCTAAATTAATTTTTTGATAAAATTAATTATTTTATACATCGTATTCTAGATTCACATATAAGCCATATGAAAATTTAGTGTCGTTTAACAATGAAAATAATATACGGAACTTTATTTTTCAAACATACTTAAGAGGACCAGGTAAGCAAAATTCGGGCTAAAAATCGTTTTTAGCTCACAGGCTAATATAGCATGATTCACTTGAAATTTTGTATGTATGTATATTCTGATAAGGCGCTTCCCTGATTAGTTTTTGGAATTCATTCGATATATATAACAGGGGCAACGGGGGCTAATGCCCCTCCCCTTATCTTATATGAATGGTTTTTTTATGCAGAATTATCAGTTTTCGTTCAAAATTTAGATGTAAGATCATTTTGATGACGCACTTTCGTGATTAGCATTAGGTGTTCATTGGATAAGAAAAAACAGGGGGAAGGGAGGCTCATGCCCCTTCCTTTAATTAATATAAATGGGTTTTTTCTGTAGAATTATCAGCTTTTGTTCAAAATTTAGATGAGACGCCTACGTGATTAGTATTATTCATGCAGGTTTTTTATATGATAAATCATTTCCCTGATTAGTTTAAGGGGTTCAGTGATTAAGTATAAAAATGGAAAATAAAGGGAGTTGATTCCCCCCCCTTAATTTGTTTTTCCAACGGAATTAACCTTTGAAAATAAAATACTCTAATATACAATAAGAATGCGTAGCCTGTGAGCTCAATACCATCAGTTTAACTGGGCAATATTCTTTTTTATTTACTTTTTATATCATTAAATAGTTTGAATTTTTATGGCCATTGATACCTTTAATTGTCATTTTATCATGTTTTAGGTTTATGTTCTTTTTTAGTGCATTTGTAATTATGTAAAAACATAGCACCTGTAGTCGTAGTTCAGTCCGTCCGTCTGTCTCCCCGTGAAAGCGAAAAAAACTACCCAACCAAATAGTTTGTTATTAAAAATATATAATTGTTATACATTGTTGTTGAGTCATTTCAAATTTTGTGAAAGTCGGATGTATGGCTTAATCACAGGGACCATCAAGAGTATTCCTTTAAATCATGGGCGATGGAGAAAAAAAAGTTTCAAGTGCATTTTAATCATGTTACAATATTTCGAAAATTATAAATGTCTTATGTATCTATGAAATATACTAAGATACACTCTAAAATATACAATGTATGAAATATAATATGTAAAAGTTGAATTAATTCCTATTTTAATACCATTAACCTATTTCAAAAGGGTACTTTAAAATCAATAGGATAATATTTATATAAGCTCCAACGGTTCTAAAATCTATTCAGCATTGTAAACGCCTTTATCCGTTTTCAAATATCAAGCTTTTAATTCCTTTAAAAGAATCACAATGCGTAATAGATTAGAACTTGAATGAATCGCTTAAAATAATTGGTTAGATAACATAGAAGATTAATATACTAAATAAATATTAGATAAAACTAATTATTTTATACATTGTAAAATAAATCTGTAAAATTACAAATTTTTTTCTAGGAAACTGGGATTCCAAGAACTTTTCCTGTAACGGTATCAGCAAAAATTCAAGTTTTAGAGTAGGTTACATGAAATTTTCATGTTACTGTAACATGAAGAGTTCTTAAAATCCAGTTTCCTAGAAAAAGTTTAGTAACTTTACAGATTTTTTTACAGTGTAAATCGTATTCTAGCTTGACATTTAAACCATACGAAAATTTAATTAGTTTAACAATGAAAATAATACTGCATCATATTAAATTTTTTATTACGAATCAAAATGCGACAACCCTTTATTACCAAACTGATTTAAGTAATTTTTTTTTTAATTTTGTAATGTTGAACAAAATATTTAATATATTGGACAATGAAAAAAAACATTAGCGCCAAAACTCTACTACGTTTAGTAATATTGCCTGCTGCGTTACAGACTAACATTTAAAACTAATAAACGTAGTACCTACAAGGCAAATAATGTATGAAATAAACTTACTTTAAAGGACAGCCTTAAAAATGTATTTTTTTATTATTATTGGAAATATAAATCATATTAGTTGTTAAGATATCAAACACATGAAATTGTGTAGTGCAACAAACCCTGAGTATTCGCTGTTTTTAACACTCGCGAGTTTTGGTTTTTCAGAAATGTAAAGTAAAGCAATAATAATAAGAGCGATATGTGAATATTTCAGTAATATTTTTTCTTTAATACACAAATTTACAGATTGTACAATGACCAAAATGTTGTTAAAGACCAAAGAGTGAATGCTGGACTATAACATTTATCGACAGCAGAATATTTATTACAAAGGAACAGAAATGCCAAACGATGGGGTATTCCACATTTTGGAATAAAATGATTTTATCAACATTTAATGGCTTTAGTAAAAGCTTTGTATTTTTATAAAAATATAAAATAATAATAACGATTTAATGTAAAATAAAAAGTCCATAAACATCCATAATAAAAATCCCTTTCCTTCAAATATATCATAATGATATCATGTGACAGATCAATTCTTGATCATAAATAATATCTATATCTATGCAGAGCCCCTTGCAATATGATAAAATATGAAAGATTAATTATTTCCTACTTTTAATACCATTAACATATTTCTAAAGCGCATTTTACTAATAATAGGATAATATACATGTAAGCTCTCATGGTTCTAAAATATATTCAGCATTGTAAACTCTTTTGTCCGTTTTCAGATATCAAGCTTTTAATTACTTTAAAAGAATCACAATGCATGATAGATTAGAACTTGAATGAATCGCGTAAAATAATTGGTTTCATGCCATGGAGGATTAATATACTAAATCAATATTTAATAAAATTAATTATTTTATAGATCGTATTTAAGCTTGGCATTTAAACCACATAAAAATTTAATATCGTTTAGCAATAAAAATAATATACCATGATTTTTTTTTTTTTTTTTTTTTGCTATTAGAAATGGATTTTATGGAACTTTATTTACAAAATTGACTTAAAAGGACTAGGTAAGCGAAATTCCTCCTAAAAATCGATTTTTACTTTTTAACCCACGTCAATGTACTGAAAAGTGACTATGCATTCGGTTTGTAAGTCCGTCTGTCCGCAAGACCGTCTTTTCTTCTGTCCATGCTCTAAATCCCATAAATATACTCGGATAAAGCTTATTTAAGGTCTAAAGCATGATTGGTATTGCATATGAAGTATGTACTATTAATGGTGCATTTACATGGACATTCAAGTGAATTCGATTACACTCTAATATATGAAAAACCTTTTTTTAGAATATTTTAATGACATAAATATATAATAATAAATCAAATGTATTTAAACAGATATAAATCATTTAATTTCATTACGATCGCGTTAAAATTGAGCATTCATAGCATTTTTTATTAATTTACAGGTACATATAAAAGAAATCGGTTACAATACTGTTTTTGCGTAGTAATTGCTGGAGGATACGTTTTAAAATTCAGAATCCGATGTTTTTTCGTATTACACTTTATACATAAATTCTAAATTTCATATACAAGGCTGCACAAAAAAGTATTCGCATGCCATTCTCCTTATTAAAGGAAATTGCTGAAGGGGGTTTTCAACAGAAATATATGTATCTGTTAAATGAGTTACATTTTAAAATGCATGTTGCTAATATATACCAATTCCTATATCATATACAGGGCTACTAATAAATTTAGATACATTTCCTATTGTGCATGGGAACAACTGAAATTTGACTAAGAGATGCATTATAAATTTCCATAAAGCGAAATGGGACGTAATATTTTATTTTTTAAAGGATACAGTTCTTTTACATTGTCTTGAATGTGCTGAAAAGTGATTCATATTCTATATTTAAATATAGAATATGAAATTTTTCGTGTTTAGAATGATTTTGTTTCGTTCTTTTTATATCATTAAATAAATTGAACTTTTATCTTTCCAACGATGCATCACACATGCTTATGTATAAAAGAAGTTTTGAAAAAACGTTTAATTCTTTCTGGATGAACTTAATAGCTTAGAGGCGATTTAAATCTTTAATTGACTTTTTCTCAAAACTCATTTTTTAGGCTTGTGTTCCTTTTTACTTACCCATCATACGTAGCTTGGAGTAAGTCCTGCAGTCGTTTCAAAAGTAAAAAAAATAATGGACTTACACACTTAAGACACTGGAGAGTCCAAAAAACATATTTTTAGAAAAAAAAAATTGCCGTCTGTCTGTATGACTTTAAGCGCTATATCTCCCGAATAAATTTACATACAGGTTAGAAATTTGGTATGTTTTTAGTATATAAAAATTTAAGGAAGTCTATTTAATAGCAGTGATCTCGGTTAAGCGCAACTATTTTTGTCGGACTCTCAAGATATTCGTTCTGAATAAAAGTATATAAACATGTCGACATTTTTTAAGAAATGAATATAAAAAACAATTAAAAAAAACATAAATTTCGCATAAAGAATAAAGTCGATTGGATTTACAATCTTGTTTTCAACATTCGATAATTTTTAATGACCCTGTCTTTCTATAAAATTGGAATTCAAAGATATATTTTAATCGGAAATGAGATGCTTAATCTAATGCAGTAAAGTATTAGTTAATACAGCTATCTAATACAGTTTTTTTTAATGTAATTCGGCATCACTTGATTTTTTTTCATATTTTATACCGTGCATCTCCATGATGGATGTGTATTGTGGTGGCCCCCAACGTCTAATTCCATTATCTGCGAAACTTAAGAATATTTTATGACTCTTATGTTATGTTGTACATTTTAACAGAGGAAATTAATTATTGGATGAAAATTATGTATTTTAAGCCGTGAAATCTTACTAAAAATGCAATACAATTTAATAAATTATTTTCAAAATGCAATTAAAAATATTTTTTATGTTTCACTTGAACAGAAAATGGCATCTTACTATGTTTAAAACATGTTATTCTAACTACCATAAAAATAGAAACCTGGATATTTCATCATTTATGAGAAAAAAGTACATAAATTTGATGAATTTATAATTTATTTATTTTGCCTTTGCATCTTTTCAGCTTTCTTAGCGCTGAGGGAGGAAGTTCGGAATTTTTCAATTCGGAAATATTTCTATACTTATATTGTACATCCTATTTGTACATTTTATAATGAAGATGTTAATATTATATACAAAATATGAAGAAAACAGTTTAAAATAAAATATTTGAGTGGGGCTATAGATATTTCACAATATCCCTGTAAATTCAAATTTAATTAATCCTTCAATATTTCTAAAATCTTTCAAAAATTTATTAGATGATTATGTAAATCTTTTAATTTGGTTTAAACAATTTACGTAAAAGGATTTAAAATGTAAAATTTCCATGAATTCATAATGCGGTAGACAAAGGGTTAAATAAACTTGCAACGCGAGATCTGGAAGTTGATGTCGGTTGGTGGGTTATCGTGCGTTACACAACCAGTTGGTATTTTGGACCTTTCTACGTGTAAAAATTTCATAATTGATGTTTCTGTTATTACAGTGTAGAGAAGATTTTGTCAGCGTTGCAGTCGAACACCTCGAAAAGTTAAGGAGACGGTCGACGTTATTTTTTCTTTTTAGTTTTCATCATAGGAATATGAAATTTTGTGCATATATACATCTATATTATAAAGGCCAAACGTATCTGTGCGTAACGCATACGTCATTTTGCGAATGGCAACACTTTCCCTTGCGATTTCGGTTTTGCATTTTTCACTACTTCAAATTTTACACTTTTAAACATCGCATATTTTTAACATTTACACTGTCGTATAGAGAAAAAAAATGCACATTTAAATGCAATTTGTTTGAAAGTTGTATCTCAATTTATTTTTGAGATATTAATTTATTTTTATAATTTTTAGTACCAATTTTGTAATTGTGACAAAAGAATCATTCCATTTTTTCTCAAAATTGGGGGGGGGGGATCGAAATTAAAATGCGTTTGTTATAGAATTCGGGGAATTTCGGTTTTATTTCTTTTAATAATTTGAATAATTGAATTTTATAGTATTTTGTTAATTTTATTTTAAAATAATATTTGCTTGAGAATTAGACTGACCAATATAAGATGTATTTTTTACTGTAACTCATTTTGTAGATTTGTTATAAATAAATAAAAGAGCTTTTTTCAAAGATTTTCTTTTGTCGAATTTCGACGGGTTCCACCTCGTTTCAATAAAAGCGTATAGAAGAACTTCAAAAAAAGTTTCTAATCTTATTAAAATTTTTAAATTTTTAAACGAAATTTTAAAATACTCCTCGTGTCTTAATTTTTGAGATAGTTTCTTGCCTTTTGCATTTTTATCAATTAAAACTCTGTTACAAACACATTTGTGTAAGATTTTTTTTAATTTCTTGTATGGCTAATATTTTACAGATATTTTTCTAATTTCTTTATCGATTTTTATCAAAATTTTGCCTTTTAATAAGTGAAAAATTAATTTTGACTATCTTACTGAAGATGAATTTTAAAAAGCTAACACAATTGCTTTCTAAACAATATCGGGGTACTTCCTTATCAATTTCATAAATATATATCCAAACCTTTCGTCGCGAGAAGCATTTCAAAAATTTAAAATCGCCGAAAAATTAGAGTTGGGATAAACAGATTTAAAGTATATATATACACTTACCTTTGTTATTTACTTCTTAAAACCATCATAAATGATATTTTAATAAGAAAAAAAACTGTTTTGGTAATATTATACCACAGAAATATACCTTATTTGTGACGATTTTGCTCAATTAAAGATTTACTGTCCTCTTAATGATATACACATATGATATCGGCTATTTAAACAAAAAAGGATAGTTTAACGTCCTCTATATGACCAAGACCAAACAGTTTAAATATTTATAAAGAGTGTAGACAAAAATTTTGAGCTTCCTTTTAAATTCTGTGTAATACCAAGTAATACTTATCGGTAATTTCCTTTCTATTAAATAGTTATAGACGTTTGTAACCGCTATATCCAATTTAAATTTCACTGTAGCACAAACATATCAAAATGTGTATTGAGAAACACCGAAATCACTGGCGATAAATTTATAAATAATCTAAAAAACTTTGTAAAATCACCATAAAAAGAAAATTAAACAGGACGCGTTTCGAGCTTCAAAAATACAGCTCGTCATAAGCTAATCCAAATACGTGCCACAACGAACAGAGTAAAGATAAAAGTGTTAATTTTCTTTTTATGGTGATTTTACAAATTTTTTTAGCTTATTTATATAAAATCCGGTTGAATTAAAGTTGTTCTCAATTACTCTGCTGAAGAAGCTCAAAATGCTTTGAAACATTTACAAATTCATTTATAAAGGAAAAATATAAAGCTTGACGGCTTGATTAACTATAGCACTGATTTGGAATCGAAATGAGTTTTCTATTTTTTGATTCACCCATTGCTTTAGCACGGAAAGTCTGTTCAAAACGCCCACTTTGACAGTATTTTCTAAAACATCTATTGCGTTTGAGAAAAACAAGGGAATGCGTGCAATACAATAGCTTCAGAACAACAACACCTGCTAATTTCATGCACTTCTAAATAAAAATAAATTACAACTTATGTCAAAGAGTTGCCCTTTTTTCACTTATAAACAGCCTTAAATAGCTGTTTAAAATTGAAATTTAATCTTGAGATGTTATATTTGAGAATTTGTTTTACATTCCAATACTATGCATTATGCAAAATTTTATTTGATATTCAATAACACTTTGAATACGTCATTTAGATATACCAACTGCTGAAGTCCTTAAAAAAAATCACTGCCCATAACATTGAATTGTAAGCTTTTTCGATCATGTGACAAACATGTTTTTCTTATCCGTTTGTCAGTAATTTCTGCTTTAGCGTGGAAAGTAGGTTCAAAACGCCCACTTTGACACTATTTTCTGAAACTTCGATTGCTTTTGCAAAAAATAAAAACGGAAAAATGAGTACGAACAACAACACCTGCCAGTTTCATGAATTTCCGAACAAAAATAAACTTATGTCATAAAATTGCCTTTTTTTAAATTTAAGAACATCTTACTATAACAGTTTAAAAATAAAATTCAATCTTCGAAAATTTATTTTACATCCAAATACTATGCGCTATCCAAAATACTATTTGATATTCAATAGCACTTTGAATATGTCATTTAGTTAGTTACACCAACTGCTGAAGTCCTTTTGAGAAATCACTGTCCATAATCAAATTGGATCTGGAAGCTTTTACGCAAAATAATTGATTTCACAGTCTGTAGTTGTCTGATGCATAATCGATATTTCATAAATTCGATTTTCCGATATATCTGAAAACTCGTTACTTAATTTAACATCGTTTAAAGTTTCGGAACATTTAGCGCCGTAGCTTTATATTTTATATCGGTAATGGCTTAATTCATGTAAAGGAGAGAGTCATTTACATAGAAAGGCTTTGAATATTTTAATGGCAAAAGAGCAGAAATAAAATTTACTTCTAGCGTGTTTTAAATAACCAAGTAAAAAGTTTTTGTAATTGTTTTACCGATTTAAACTTGACTTAGATGCTTTTTTTTTAAATTAAAGGGCTCTATTATTTGAATATTTATTTTTAAATTTAAAGTTGCTTTTATTTTTTTTTTCAGGAGAGGACAACATTTTACCAAACTCAAAGTATCTTAACTCGGTATGTTTTAGTTGAAAAAAGATAAAAATTTTATTGTTTAATTTGTAATAGAACGGAGAAGGATTTAAGAAATATATGTAAATCAAACTCATTCTCAAAGTTAACAATTTATATTTAAATAATATTGACTCTTTGTTACATGGATATATATCATTACCTGAGAATAATAGGGTTCTAACTGTGTTTTTGAATCAAAAAATGACTTATCGATGGAGAAAGGCTCTATTTGTATCTATGAAGGTATTTTTGCATCAAAATGATGTTATATATAATTTACATATGACTTAACAATTATGACATCATTTTAAATCAGAAATACCTTCAAAGATACAAATAGAGCATTTCTATATTGATAAGTCATTTAAAAAACACACAGAGAGACCTTATTATTCCCGGTTGAAGATATGCCGTAGGCTTATTCAGGCCTTTACATTTAATTAAGCATGGAAAATTACGTTTCCTATAGCATTATTTTATTGAAAAATAAACGTGTAAAATTTATAGTTAGTTTACAGGGACAGCCAAAAAAGTGCTTTCAGCTTTAAAAAGTACATTTTAAAGCCGATGCATCATTTTAAACAAAATGAAATTGATATGTTTTTATGAAATGCATTAAAACATGCTTTCTGCACAAAATACCGTGCAAATAATCTATTCTTTATTTCAGGTATACACAAAAACATTCCAATACATAATGGTTTATAGAGTTAAACCGCTGCAGGCAGCGTATTTTGGTTATCTTACACAATTAAAACTGTAATGAATGTTGATATGGCTACAAGAGACTTGGTGTACTCTAATTATAAATAGAAGTTTTCTTATACGTCCATTAAAAACGTTTCAAAAATATGCATTAAAATATTTAATTGCTATAAAAGACGTCAAATACTAATAAAAACATTAAAAGATCTTAATAATTTTTACATGTTTCGATTGAATTTACTCAATCATCATCAGAAAAACAAAATACAAATAAACACAAAGATGGAAAAAAAAGTAAAGTAACTTTTTATTAATTAGTAATTTAGTAATTTTTTAGTAATTTTTTTATTTTTAGTATTTTTTTTCATCTTTGTGTTTATTTGTATTTTCTTTTTCTGATGACGATTGAGTAAATTCAATCGAAACATGTAAAACTTATTAAGATCTTTATAAAAATTTCCATATTAAGGGCACATACAGGGTGAGTCATAAATATTGAAACAATAGGCTATCTCCTTAAATATTGCCCCTAGACCCATACTTCCAACTCAAAAATTCATAAAAAAAGGTGAAATTTTTGATAAGATAAGTTGCAACTCCATGGGGAGGTCTATTTGAAAAAGTACGAAAATTAACTTTTTATACGGCCCCCGTAGGATAAAAATTCCAATTAGGGAAACTTTCCTTATCCAGTCCTAAATAATACACAAAAATTTGCATCGTCATATCTTAAAAATTCGCGGAGTTATAACCGTTTGAATAATTCATCGGGTTTTAAGGGATTAGACACAAATTGAAATGCGCGCAATTCAAAAGACAATGTTACTTTAACAGTTGTAGGAAACGCGTAAAAAATCTATCTTTTGAGTTAGAATTTTGATTTTTTTTTTCCTTTTTTGTGATGGTTAGCCATATAGTTTTCTAAGAAAATCACATGCTATAATTTATCATAAAATTAAAAAAAATTCATATTGTTAGTACTGGTTTCAATGCTATAGTTAAAAATCGTTATAACTCCAAGCATTGTTTATCGGATTTCAATTTCTTTCTATTTAACTTAAAATAAAATCTGATTTTAGTTTTGTTTCGAGGTTTTTGTTTTTCAATATTTATTTTAGGGCTATTAAACATATTTATTTAAAAAAAAAACTTTTAAAAAATCATATTTTCGAAAGTAAATAATTTTTCATTTTTTTAAACAAAAGTAAGGTAAAATAATTAAAAATGACATGTTTATAGTTTGTACTTTTTTTCTTTAACAATTCTTAACTTTTAATAATTTAAAGACAATAAGTAGTCGGGAAAAAAATCATTATACAGAAAAACGAAATGTACTGTTTTACTGCCCATTAGTTATTTAAAAGAATGCTTTTCTAAGATGCAGATTAAATCCTTTTTAAAAAATTAGCTCTCTCAACTTCAAGCTTTTTATCGTCCGGTAGAGGCTGCTAAAAAAATCTGTATTCTGAGCTCAGGTCAGATCAGGACCGAGACGTTACTTTTTTCTGAAGACTCGCCTATCCTGATCTAATGTATTTTTGTAATGTAGGGGACTGCTTCCTTTTTCCCAGACTTGCACTGGACGAAATTTTTAATCACGGTCTCGAACAATCCGTAATTAAATCACAGACCTAATACGTACATAAAATAAGAAAATTTTGGCTTAATCAATATTTTTACGAAAACCACATAAATTTTAAAACCGCTTTTTTTTTTACAAAACAATAAAAAAAAAACTTTTTTTTTTTTTTTTTTTTTTTTTTTTTTTAAGAATAGTATATTTAAATGCTAAAAAATTAAACAAATAAAAGCAGACAAAAAAAATCTGCATATGACGGAATTCTGTCTTAAACAGAAAGTGTGTTGATCCATGTAAAATAAATACAATAGTACCTGAGAATAAAATAAACTCCATTTAACCTTCATAGGAAATGCTTTTGTCTATTACGTATTTTTTCTTTCGTATGTGATTACGTCTTAAAAGGTTTTACTGTATAACATTTTTCAAATTCTTCAACGCACGGGATATGGATTAGCGATAATAAAATATAAGTGAAATATTTACATATAAACATAGATTCATTGATAAAATAAATATATCACAGGATTTGGCGCCTCTTTAATAATAAAAAGTAAAATATAAAAAACGAAATTCTATATTAAGTACTTTTGGTCCACGCAAAACAATTTTTAACTATACTGAAGTAAAAAACTAAGTAGAAATTCACGGCTGAGCCGACTATGATTTACGCTTTTTTCCTGGCTGGTCCGGATTATGAATTTAACCTTATTTCATGCGGGGCTGAACTTCTTTCCCTATGGGTCGGTCTAGGACCGGACCTAAATATTACGATTTATTCAGACCTCCAGTGCTAACAATCAACATGTTTTAGAAACAAGTTTCAATTTTAAATCAATACGCTGCTTTATTATGGCCAAATAAGAGGCACGGTCTTAAACCGACATATAACAACGTTACACTTTGTGGACGATCCCTCATTTGCTTTGAAAATTGATGAAAAACGCTTCGTTTACAGGCATGGTAAAGTGGTGTATGTCACGGATTTTTGAGAATTTTAAATTTTGATATCTCTGTCAGGTTTTCAGATAGGGAGATGAATTTTTTTTTGTTCAATTTAGAAATGGATAAGAAATAATTTCTTAATTGGGAATTTTGCTCTACGGGGGCCGTATAAAATTTAAATTTTCGTATTTTTTCAAAATAACCCGCCATGGAGTTGCAACTTATATTATCAGAAATTTCAACTTTTTTTATGAGTTTTTACAATTGGAAGTATGGGTCTATAGGCAATATTTAAGGAGATAGCCTATTGTTTCGATATTTATGACTCACCCTGTATAAGTGCTGAAGATCATGTACTCGACTACGCAAAAACTTTAGTAGGATTACTAAATTTGTGGAAATTGTTTAACGTTTGTTTTTAAGTAGGTTAGGTATTTTCAAGCTGAAAATATTTAGAATGCTAAGGCATGTTTGCATAGAAAATGAGATACAGAAGCACATAAACAATTGGATAACTGGTCGTCAGCGGGTGATATTTCTTATCGTGTTATTTCAGTAGTTTTAGGCGTGTTTTTGCATGAAATATATATTAACCAAACAATTGGATAACATATTGGATACCCCAAACAATTGGATAACTGATCGTCAGCGGGTGATATTTCTAAACGTGTTATTTCAGCAGTTTTAGGCGTGTTTTTGCATGAAATATATATTAACTTCGTACGTGACAACTGCAAAGTAGTCAATGTGTATTTTTATTTTGGATTTGGCCAATTATTTTTGTTATGATCAGAGGTATAAAAGTTGACTGGAAGTGTGGAATACCAAAATGTGGTACTATCTGTCAACGCCATAAAGTGGTTTTTTTAATTAATGGTTATGCAGATGGTGCATCTGGTTACAGTTTCCACGATTTTGATGGAGATATCTGAAACATTACTACACATATACATTCTTTATGTATGCACGAAATTTAGTATTTACTACAGAACATTTTATTGAATTTTATTCATTAAATATAAGTGGAATTGTTTATTCGTTAGTAGTAAAATCAAGATAAAAAAAGTAGAATAATTAAATTTAAAATATTTTAACTAAATACAGCTTTAAATGTGTTTCATTTTTTAATTCTACTTCTGTTATTTTTTCTTCCAATTTTTATATATTAAATAATTAAATGAAATAAAAGGCTGTTATTCTGAACGTCCTCTTCATTGTTTTCGTAAATAATTGCATTTATAACTTACCATTTCTTTATTTAGTCATCAAAATCGGTATTTTTGCAACTACATTAGTTTTAGAATGATTCAAACTACATAAACTTCAGACGAAAATACGTAAAGACAATTTATGCAAACAAATCAAAAGTTTTTGAAAAACAGAGGTATAAAAAAATAACGCTTCCAACGTTTTTGTAATAATAATTAAAAGAAATTCTATCATTTATTTTAATCGAATATGAAAGGTTCAGTGAGATACATTATCAACTTGATTTTTCCAATTTTATTAAAATTACTCTACATATATTTATGATTACATAATGAAAAATCATTTTGGAAATTAAAAACTCATTATAAAAAAAGCAGGTTTATAAAATGCATTATAATCAAATATTTTATGCATGAAGATATTGCAAATAGAAGTAATATGAATTTTTTGTTGATGTTTTTTGAAGAACAAGAACCAAAATCTCATTATCTGTGCACAAATCTCAGAAGAGGAATTTTTTATATTTTCTAAGTCAGTATTCCTAAAAATATACTACATGGCATATTCCTTTTGCACATGTTAAAGATATATTCTACTCTAGCTCTTATTTTCATATACTCTAAAAATCTACGACACTGTAAATTATGCTTTTTCTGCGTAAACATATAACACAATAAACCTACACTGTAAAAAAAAATTCAATAGGTTACTAAAAATTCTTTAGTAAATTTGTATTCCAAAGTATTTTTTAGTAACCATTACAAACTTTTTTTTTGCAAGTGAAACAAGCATTTCTTTTGTAAACTGAACAAAATAATTTTTTGTATAACTAACTTAAAAATTTTTAGTATGAGCCACCAAGAAAATTTTAGTAATAGCTCCAAAATTGTTTTTAATAACCTTTACGTGCGCCCGTAGGACAGGAGCTGCATCCAAACTTCTGAAGCGATAGATTTTCGGCAAAACCGCAATAGAAGGCAGCACCAAAAATGCTACCTGCTCTTACAGGATTTTCATTATCCCTTTATTAATGAGTACTTACACTACATACATTCGGGACGTATTTGACGGCGTCGAACCCGGGACCTCTTAGCCTGGAATCCGTTACTACAACCACTATGCTATCAAGGCCACACCAAGTGAGTTTTAGTAATAACTATTAAAAATGTAAAACTATTAACTCTATCCATTGCTAACTTTTTTCTAGTAATTCTTACAGATTTTCTAGTAACCGACTAAGATTACTAAAAAATTTTTAGTAATTACAAAGATCACTAAAGTTTTTTTAGTAGATCGACCCTTTTTTTTTTACAGTGTATCTCATCTACTATGAAAAATTAAATTTAAGTTGACACATCTTTTAAACTATTCAAAAAATCGTTTTTTTTTTAATTCATTTGCCAGCAAAGTTTTTCTGGACTATTTGCCACAAACGGCATCAAAATACTCGTAAAATTACTTTTTTTGTAGTAAAAATGTAAATTAATCTTGCTCTATTTCAAGCAAAACATTAATGTTTAAACTGATTTTCTAAAAATCGATATTTTTTAATTTACGCGCATGATAACTCCATAAGTGTTAAAGATACGAGTTTAAACTTCATAAATTATTGAACTGAAATCTAAATAATTCAACAAAAAATATTTAAGAAAAGCATTTAACAAAAATATGTACTTGAGTGACATAAAGTATCAAAATTTTCACATTTCATTTTAAGAATTTAAAAAAAACTAGATTTTTTTTGTTTATTCATTAACTTTTAGTTCATTTCATTTTTATTATTCTCTTAGATTTCTATTAAAATTTTGGAGTATATATGTTACAGGCCAAACCCGATTTTAGGCCAAACTAGATTAGCCTAGGCCAAACTAGTCTATCCTAACGCCCATCGGATATACTAGTTTTTCCTAGGCCAAACTAGTCTATCCTAACGCCCATCGGATAAACTAGTTTTTCCTAGGCCAAACTAGTCTATCCGAAAGCCCATCGGATAAACTAGTTTTTCCTAGGCCAAACTAGTCTATCCAAACGCCCATCGGATAAACTAGATTTTCCTAGGCCAAACTAGTTTGGCCGAACGGTCATTAGGATAAACTAGTTTAACCCGCTATTCATTGGTTTGAACTAGTTTACCCTAGGCCGAACTAGATTGTCCTAGTCCAATTCAATTTGGCGTGATATTTTTTAATCTGAAGACCGCCACGACGCCAACTTTCTAATTTTGATCTATTTTATCCTAGGCCGATGCAGTTTGACGCGATTTTAGCACACAGACTATCAAAGCCTGAGAGCTAATGTGCTCGCAAATTCTGTGTATGTGTATGTAACAATTTACGTACGTATGGCCGTACGTGTGTACGTAATGCGATAACTCCAGATAGAAATATCCAATTTGCTTCAAATTTTGGACATAGATTTATCCTGATAATGAACTTTCCTGGTTAGTGTCAGGGGTTCATTGAATAAGAATAAGGGGAGGAGAACAAAAGGCTAATCCGCACCCCCCCCCACACACACACCTCCTTAATTTAGTTAAGTCAGTTTTCCATGCAAAATGATCAGATTTTATTAAAATTTTAGGTATAATATCGTTTTGATAAAGTATATCCATGATCAGCTGTGGGTGTTCATTGTTTACGTATAAAGAAAGGAGCAATGGGAGGTAACACTCTTAATTTATGTAAATAGGTTTTTCGCAGAGAATTTACCGATTTGTTACAAATTTTGGATGTATGTTCCTTCTGATAAGGCGTTTACCTGATTAATTTGGGGGGTTCTGAGATATAAACATAGAACGGATTTTTTTTTCAATCGGATAGAGACTTTCGGCTTTATGAAAAGATTTTTAATTCGTAACAGATATTGGTTTTTGCACACATTACTTCAGGCGAAATTGTTCATATTAAGAAACTAACTATCCGAATCCTTTTAAAAATAAGAAAAAGCTTAAATAAAGCATGACACTTGAAATTTAAAATTGGGGGGGGGGGTAGAGTAAGAGGACGCTAGATTTTTTTTTTTTATCTCAGCACTTTTTAAGGTTTTAGCTGATAATTAAATTTTACCATTATTTGAAACTTTTAGAAATATAATAAAACATGATGTTAAATATTTAAGAAAAAAGATGGCGCGTCAAATACCACTATTTTCTATTAGTAATTTTTGTAAAAATGTTAAATTCTTCTTGGAACTGTTTGAAACTTTGTGATAGTTTATAACACATGATAAAAATTGTAAAAAAAGTCCCATTACGAAAGGGAAAGAGGGGGGGGGGGCGAAGAAAATCAGGAAATATAACGGAAATTCTAGGTTGATCTAATTGAAACTTTAAGATAGTTTATGACACATGATATAAATTTATAAAAATATGTTCCGCGTTTAATGACACTATTGACGAATAGTGATTTTTGAACGTTTTACATAAAATTGTAATCAAAATCAATTTATATCAGGGACTATCTGAATATAAATTTATATTAAATTCCGTTAATTAGTTCTTGAGATACAGCTATTGTAAAAATTGTTAAAAATGCAGCATAGCATAGCCATGTTGAGTGATTTACTTCAAAATAGAAACAACACCAACTCATCTCATGGACGAACTGAATCTGATGTTTGATGGAAATTCGTGTATCAGTTAAGATAACGCTAATGCGTAAATCATAAGAAATGCAAAACAGCAACTCCACTTGATAAGCGATTTACACCAAAAACTAATCAGCATCAATTTAGATCAGAGACTACCTGAATGTAAATTTTTATTATATTTCGTGCATTAGTTCTTCAGCCGCATCCCTACAGCTTGTGACAGCGTATAGCAGGTGTGCTGTACACGTACTGCCGAATGCCCTCTTTCTTTTCGAACGAACTTCGAAATGAATGAAATTCAAATCGTAGCAAGCGTGCTGAGTACGCACCCCCGAATGTAATCCTCCTTTTCGAAAGAGCCTGGAAGCGAACGAATTTCCAACCATAACCCCGCTGACTAGGCCAGTCAGATAGCGGGCGAAGCCAGCAAGTTTTAACTAAGCCACGTTATATTAATTTCTCATTCCAACATCAAGGAGTGCACTCTATTATTAACAAAACTGTATCTGAATGAAACTCCGTTAAACAACCTAATAGCAGATATGTTACTTGAGGTCGCGGTGCTTTAAAAGCTAGAATTTCCGTTATATTTCGCGATTTGGTTCGCATCCACACCCTCTTTCACGCCAAAATGTGACTTTTTTTATAAATTTATATCAAATGCCATAAATTGTCAGTTTCAAAACTGTATGTTTCATAAACTGTAAGTTTCAAAATGTTCCAACAAGAATATAACATTTTTACAAAAATTACTATTAGGAAATAGTGGTATTTCGATGCGGAATCTTTTTTCTTAAATGTTTATCATCATGTTCTTTTCTCTTCGAGGTTCATTCGCTTCAACATACGCCCGTTTCGAGATTTTATATAAAACAAGGGGCCTGATAGCGGACGAAGCCGGCTGATTTGAACTAAATCGCATCCAATTTCCAAATTCTAACACTTGGGTGCTTGTGTTATATTAATTCCACATTAGCCCGTTATTTTAGTCGCTATATATTAGTCCAACGTACGTACGTACGTACATAAGTATGTACATACGTACGTACATACATACGTACATGGTTACATACACACACACAGAATCTACGAGCACATTAGCTCTCAGGCTTTGATAGTATGTGAGCTAAAAGCGAGTCAAATTGCATCGTCCTAGGATAAATTAGATCAAAACTAGAAAGTTGGCGCCGTGGCGATCTTTAGATTCAATAAAATCCCGCCAAATTGAATTGGCCTAGTACAATCTTGTTCGGCCTAGGATAAACTAGTTCAAACCAATGAATAGCAGGCTAAACTAGTTCATCCTAATGACCATTCGGCCAAACTAGTTTGGCCTAGGAAAAACTAGTTTATCCGATGGGCTTTCGGATAGACTAGTTTGGCCTAGGAAAAACTAGTTTATCCGATGGGCTTTCGGATAGACTAGTTTGGCCTAGGAAAAACTAGTTTATCCTATGAGCATTAGGATAGACTAGTTTGGCCTAGGAAAAACTAGTCTATCCGATGGGCATAAGGATAGACTAGTTTGGACTAGGCCAATCTAGTTTGGCCAACATAACTAGATTGGGTTTGGCCTGTAACATATACATCTTTTCAAATCATGCGCGCAAATTATATATATGATCATTAATTTAAAAAATATATACGTTCAGAAATAATTATTAATTATTAATTATGCAGTGTTTAATGTAAATTTAAAAAAATCATACATTAAGAAATGATTATTAATTATTAATTATGCAGTGTTTAATGCAAATTTAAAAAATATATTGCATGAAGTAAGTATCATATTATACCTTCCCCAAAAAAACTGAGGTGTTTAGTGCAAAAACTTAATGCATGGGGACACTTTAAATATTTGTCTTCGAAATCCAATTTTTCATGTATGTAAATGGTATGCGCCCGATTAACCTTAATAATCAATGTCTGAAATTATAAATTAACTGTCCGAAATAATACATTTATATATTAATATCGACATTATTAGTATGGATTTTTTTTATTAATATTCCATAAAGTATAATTTAGAAATACAGCTATTATTATTATTGGAAAAAAATATTTATACCACTTTCATTATTATTGCATAATTGTTTGTTGCACATGTGTGTCATTGCCAGTCTGAAATAAAACTCTCTGATATGAAAATCATATTCTGTTATCAAAACTAGATATTAATCATTTATCGTCTTTTATTAAAACATACATTTAATATTTCCAAACCACTGTAGATTCCATTTGTACAGTCGGTTATGTAAGGCTTAATAAACTAGACAATGAAATATGGAATTATCTTCTAAGTAATTGCAATTTGACAAGAGCTATTTATGCATAAATCAAAATTCATTTCAGTTAAATGCATTAAGGATCTCTCATTTTTCGAAATTTCCCTCCGTAATGTTAAGTCTTTGAGAGTTTGATGCATACTTATATTTAAAATAAGTCATCTTGGGATAATAACGCCATGTTAAGGTTCTACGAATTTTCACGGCTCAGATTTAGATTGTATTTTTCAAACAAATATATGATTTTATACAGCAACTCATTGACTATTTATATAAAAAAAATAATTTAACAGATATGTATTCATAAAATGTAATGGCGTGATTTCTTGACCAATGCAATTTGGCGTTATTACCCACATATATGCGTAATAACTCCATGCAAACAAAACTATGAAATAAGATGAAATAATGGTATGTAGATTGCCCAATTCTAAAAATACAAACTCTACAAACTTAGAAATTCACAAATTGCATTCTAAGCTATTGAAAATGTTAATTTTTTTTGTGAAAGTGTAAGAAAAATAAAGGTGTAGTGTGGGGGAGGGGGAGGAGGGAGGAAGCAAAAGAATATCAGAACGTGAGCTTCTTTTTGCTTAAAAAGGACCGCTTAAATAGAACTATCAGAAACATTGCAGAGTTTTAACTGTGTCTATTTGAATCAGTATTTAGGATGTAGCTCGGCCACTGTTGGGAATCAATCGGGGTATTATTGCCAAGGATTGGCGTTATTATCCCGATATAGTTCTTGCGCAGTACATCTTAAATTACAAATTATCTCGAGAAGATATCCAAAATCTTCAACAACATTTTGAAAGTACATGAAAATTTATGTAATTAATAAAGTATTCTCGGATAAAAAAAATAGTCTTCACATCACAAAACGTATCTCGCAAATTTTAGATCAAGCGTTAATTTTAGTTGCTTGTAAAAACAATAAGACCTACAAATGGAACAAATTAACTTGAAGCTGTTTTTTGCGATTTATATGATTCAAAACCCTTCTGCGCAGAGCACATGGGTGTCATTTACCAGATTATTTCATAATTATGCATAATATTAGCACTTGGCGTTATTACCTCGCCTGGCGTCATTACACCAGACCACCTTATCTCCTCAGAAAATTAGTATTTTTAACTTCTTCTTTCTGTGTTCTCTTCTTAAAGAATGCCATTTTTTTCTTGGTTCCAAAATATTTCTAAAATCTATGCATAATTTAATATTTTATGTGTTAAAATCTGATGAACTGGAAATAAATTTTTTACGCTTCATTTAAAATTAAGCATAGATTTTAGAAACATTTAGAAAATTAAGAAAAGAAGTGACATCCTTTAAGAGCCCACATTATTGACAGGAAAAGTCTCGGTCGATAATGTAAAGTCTATGATGACGTTCTTTTCACATATCTCGTTCGATTTTTTTTATTAGCTTTTACTTTCTCGGTTTTGGTTACACTATTTTTATATTACGATAATTTCAGTTTCATAGCCGGTTCAAACCGCTTCTAAAAGTTATTATTATTAAAAATAAGAACTAGCCCGATAGTACACTGTAAAAAAAAATCAAGAGGTTACTAAATTTTTTTTAGTAAATTTGTATTCCACAGAATTTTTTAGTAACCATTACAAACTTTTTTTTGCAAGTGAAACAAACATTTCTTTTGTAAAACATAAGAACTGAAATCTGAACAAAAGAATTTTTGTATAACTAACTTAAAGCTTTTTAGTAATAGCTCCAAAATTATTTTTAGCAAACATTACGTGTGCCCGAAGGGCAGGAGCTTCCTTCGAGCTGCATCCAGTGGGTAAAAAGACAGACTTCTGAAACGGAAGATATTTGCAGCACCAAACATTCCTGCCTGCTCTATTTTGACATGTTTCTAAAGGGGAGGGAAAGTTCTGAGATCATTATCCATGGTAACTGTTACACCAGGATTTTCATAATCCCTTTATTTAACAAGTACTTACATTGGATACATTGGGTGAATATTTGGTGACGGCTAGCATCGAAGCCAGGTACTTTCAGCCTGGAGTTCAGTGCTATGATCACTAGGCTATCACGGCCACACCAAGTGCGATTTAGTAATAGCTATTAAAAATGTAAAACTATTAACTCTTATTCGTTGCTAGCTTTTTTCTAGTAATTCTTACAGATTCCTTGTAACCGGGTAAGATTACAAAAAATATTTTTAGTAATTACAAGGATCACTAAAATTTTTTTAGTAGATCGACACTTTTTTTTAAGGTGTAGATCATCCTCAGCTATCCTATGCAAAAAAAAAAAAGAACAGAAGAAAAAGAAATCACGTCAAAGTATTAAAATTTGAACGCGATATTAAAAAAGAACGCCCGCATAGACTTTAAATTATCATCCGGGTTTTTTTCAGTCAATAGTGTAGCGTCTTAAGAAAAGATAATCGAAATAGGAGCTTAAAAATATTAGTTTCCGGAGGAGACATTTTCAGTATAGAAATATATCAAACGATCATATATTTTACACTACGAAGGGGAATACGGAAAGTAAATGACCGGCAACATTGATGGAAATGTTGTTGTTATGAAGTTCCATGCCGTTTACTGAAAATCGCAAAAAAAATGGTATTACTTGTTTATCCCGTCGACCAGTTTCGCCAAATTATACAAATCACAAAACTAAAAACCAAATTATACATATTGATATAATTTTTATTTTAAATAGCGAAAAAAAACAATTAGTATAATTTTCATAAAAATAGTAATAAAGAGTCGAAATAAAAATCCTTTAAGGTCTTTTAAACGCGTATATCGTATTTAATGTCATTGAATGTGACATTCACGATCATCCGTTATTGGCATTTAATCTTATATTTTGTGGATAGTTTATTGGTCGGCGGGATAGCCAGACAATACCAAAAAAGTGTTGAAATATCTTTTGAAAAAATTTTGACGGAATGTTATCAATTTACACATATGTTAATTATGCCCCTATTATTTTTAGCTTAGAGATATATTGTTCTTTGTCTTTTTTTTTTCTTTTAAGTTATTCATTAAGTCTAAAGCAAAACTAATATTTTGCCAATTTTCTGCACGAAACATTGTTACGTCGCTTACAGATTACCTAATTAAACACCTCGATGTACACATATGGTATAAATCAAATTAATTTATGAATTCGTATTTCTTATTATAAGACAAAATCAAAAAAGTCTTGGGGAAAAAAGTAAACACTCCCTACTAATTCTACAAAGAGTATTGTAAAGCAATTTAATATCACCAAACATTTGGAAATAAAGTATTCTTTCTAATGCCGCATGTAAAATTTGCTTATGGGACCATCTGTATAATAAAATGAAGCATACCTTCATTTTTTTCAATGTCAATAGCCAATTTTAACAAAATGTTTCAAATATTCGGTTGAAACTATGCTTAAACACCAAATTTCAAATGAGATTTCAATTATAAATATTCAAATTATTAGAATTTTGAATGTTAAATCATATTTTCATATTTTTCTTAATATCTCCTGAAATTATACTCCTAATGTGATAATTATTTATGTTGTATTAATACTAAAATTCTCCAACATAAATACTTTTAATTTGCAATTTTTATAGTTGTATGATATGATTTATTATATAATTAATATTTGACAAAATTATGAATTACAATCAACAGTATCTTCATGGATTTATATTTATTAAGTACTGCTTTATGTTATTTGAAATTTTCAAATTTTTCTTTCCGGTAGTTTTCAAATTATGTTAAAAAACTGAAAAATGATGATTTAAGGGACTGTCTACAATAGAAATGATTCGATATTCTGAAACTTCTTTCGGGTTAACCGATATTATTATGCAATCTTGTAATCTGGTAATGTTTAATAATTGCTACAGTGGCGCCTAAGATCAATAGATCATGAAGGGGTCTCTTTCGGTCAACAATTGAGTTCCTAATTTCAATTTGGATACAGCCCCTAAAATAAGATCATTTTAAAATAATTAATTTATCAGAAATTTATCATAAGATTTACATAAAAATTTGTTTTTAGGCTAAATGAATGTCGTAGAGTTCATTTTTTGTGTCAGAATTGAATATAGCTACTGAAAAAAACAATTTTTCTGTTCGTTTAATATGTATATAGACTTCGAAACAAATTTCATGAACTTTATTTAAAAGTGAACTTAATTTTCAAGCGTTTACATTCTTGTTAACCATTGCCAGCTACCAATACCTTTATTGTACAATAACTACTTACCGCGGGGTTAATGGGGAATGTTTAATAATTTTGCCATTACTGTACATTTAATTTCTAATTTAGCTTTTAATTTTTCTTATAAGGTATCCTGGGGTAATGACGCCACGTTCAGGTTCTACCAATTTTCACGAATCAGTTTTAGATTGTATTTTTTTATACAAATATATGATTTGATACAGCAACTCATTGATATACGTATAAAAAATAATTTAACAGATATGTATTCATAAAATGTAATGGCGTGATTTCTTGACCAATGCTATTTGGCGATATTACCCACCTATATGGGTAATAACGCCATGCAAACAAAACTATGAAATAAGATGGAATAATGGCATGTAGATTGCCCAATTCTAAAAATACAAACTCTAAAAACTTAGAAATTGACAAATTGCATTCTAAGGTATTGAAAATGTTAAATTTTTTGTGAAAGTGTAAGAAAAATAAAGGTGTGGTGTGAAGGGGGAGAGGAGACAAAAGAATATCAGACCGTGAGCTTCTTTTTGCTTAAAAAAGACCATTTAAATAGAATTATTACAAACATTGCACGGTTTTAAATGTGTTTGTTTGAATCAGTATTTAGGATGTAGCTCGGCCACTGTTGGGAATCAACCGGGGTATTAATGCCAAGGATTGGCGTTATTACCCCGGTATTGTTATTACGCAGTATATTTTAAACTAAAAATTATCTCGAGAAGATATCCAAAATCTTCTACAACATTTTGAAAGTACATGAAATGCACTACAAATTTATGTAGTAAACAAAATATTTCCGGATAAAAAAAAAATAGTATTCATATCACAAAACGTATCTCGCAAATTTTAGATCAAGCGTTAATTTTAGTTGCTTTTAAAAGCAATAAGACCTAAACATGGAACAAATTAACTTGAAGCTGTTTTTTGCGATTTATATAACTCAAAACCCTTCTTCGCAGATCACATGGATGTCATTTACCAGATTATTTCACAATTATGCATAATATTAGCACTTGGCGTAATTACCCCGCCTGGGGTTATTACAACAGACCACCTTATAATCTCTTTTACAATGCGCTGAAATATAAAACAGCTGTATTTCCCGCAAACCATATCTAAAGATATAGTCTTCCTGTATAACACAATAAGACAATAAGACTTTGAAAAAACAATACAACGTAGGGCTGTTTTCTAGTATATACATTATTTATTTGAATTATAGTGAGAATGAATGAAAATTATAAATGGTTATACCATTAAAGTTCAACGAAATGTGATTAATATTAAATATTGCTTTTCTGCATGACACTTTTTTAATTTTATCCTTTTATTTTTTTACATTAGTCCTACAACCATTATTTGATATTTCCTCAAACTAAATTCATCATTGTAATAATCTTTACTTTTTTCAGTGTAGCTAAAACAAATCTGTTCTCCAAAGTCTCCACTTGATATTGTGATTGTGCTTAGCGTACTTTGAAAGCCAGGTGCAGTTTTGCCACCTGAGTCCGTATTTTATTCCTTTAAATGGCTTTGTAATTGATTTTTAAAAATACTGGAGATGTATTAGGAGATCTACTCAATGCAAACTAGTAGTGAACCCCATAGTATTTTACATGATTCATTTTAATTAAAAGACCCACACTACTGATAAAAAGATCCGTATAGGGGCGGTCAAGGTCTATAGGGCCGTTTTTGTCAAATATCTCGCTCAAATTTTAATATTTCACGTGATTATTTTTGCATAAGATAGCTGAGGACAATGCACAACCGGCCTAGTTTTTACTTTTTGATTTATTTTTTATTCTTTTTTATTAGGATAGTTTCAGTTTCATAACCTGTTCAAACCGGTTCTGAAAACTTAAGTATTTTTTTTTTAATCTGACACCAAAATCGAAAAAGTAAAAACTAGGCCGGTTGTGGATCGTCGTCAGCTATCCTAGACAAAAAAGAACATCACGTCAAAATATTAAAATTTGACGAGATATTTTAAAAGAACGCCCCCATAGACCATTTACATCATCATCCGGGTATTTTTCAGTCAGCAGTGTGACGTCAGTCTATTTTTAGTACTTTGGCGTTTATTGCTTTTATAATGCTACTGGACATTGCATTACATAAATATATCATTAAAAATTGTTATCTAGATTTTAAAAGACCGTGGTACATACCGGGTGTCCCAAAAATGACTGATGGATTTTAAAATTCAATAACTTGCAAACGGTGACAGCTATTTAAAAAATTTTTGCAGGAGGGTTATGTAGAATGTCAGGAGTTAAAACTGTTGTTAGCTTTCTTTTTTCAAAAACTAAAACAAAATCACTTCACCTTTTTTCATTCACGTATAAAAACATTTCATATTTATCTACTTAGAAGGTGTCACAAATAAAAATTAAATTAAAGAGTTGACATGTTTCGGTTCATTAATAAGAACCGTATTCATAACATATAAAATCAGTAGAAAATTAAATGACACTTTTTTTTATATCCAGTGTCATTTAATTTTCTACTGATTTTATATGTTATGAATACGGTTCTTATTAATGAACCGAAACATGTCAACTCTTTAATTTAATTTTTATTTGTGACACCTTCTAAGTAAATAAATATGAAATGTTTTTATACGTGAATGTCAGGAGTTTTTTTACCGTAATTTTTTATTTTAGTTCGCATCTCAAACAATAGGTGGCGCTGACGGCGATTGAAGACCAAGTGATCAGTGCTGAGTGAAGCGTCGACCTGGCCTTCAATCGCCGTCAGCGCCACCTATTGTTTGAAATTCGAACTAAAATAAAAAATTACGGTAAAAAAACTTCTGACTCTATACATAGCCCTCATGCAAAAATTTTTTAAATAGCTGTCACCGTTTGCAACTTATTGAATTTTAAAATCCATCAGTCATTTTTGGGACACCCGGTAGATTACTTGGCGCCTGTCGTTATGTACACTGTTAAAAATGTTGTCATAATTTGAACCAAATTTTGGTGCTCCGTAGCGGTCACCATAGGATTTTAAAATCTCGTACCAACATTTGAAGCTTCATATTTCAATGTCATTCCAGCTATTGGAACTATGCTTCAACAGGAGCTCTAAATATTGGTTCAAGATTTCACCATCTTATTGTGGCAGGTATTGAGTACCAACATTTGGTTCAAAGTAGGACAAGAGTTTTATCAGTGTTTGCCAAAACTTCTGTGTCTTTAAGGATTAATATATCGGATAATTATAGTCGATTATTTAAAAATCATTATCAAAAATGCTTTTATAATACTACAACAATAGTTAACTCAATCGCTCTTTTGCAACTTTGCTGAATGCTCGCAAATTAAAATTTGAGTGCAACAGAGACTTTTATCAAAAACTATATGACCTAGGGTAATCGCTATAGTTATTTTCATGCAGAATTTATATTGACGTTTATTATTGACGTATTTTTCGTAAGTTTAGTTTCAGTATATTCAGAAATAGGTGGGTGGGGATATATATTTTACAATATATCTTCAATGCCATCGCTGAAAATAGAATAACTAAAATTATAAGAAATGTAATTTGACTTACGCATTGAGAAAGATTTCACACAATATACACATTTTTTTTCAGTATATTTTACAAGCAGCTTTACATATTTTTTCTAAATATTTTTGAGAATGTTTAATAATTTATAAATATGTGGGTTAACAGTCCTTATTACAACATATGATTTTAATTTTCCACATACCATAGTTTACGAGTAAAGCTTTGAAAATAGAGTGAGACACAAGGAGGATCTTGTGATAGTTTCGCTTTCAATTTTTAAGTACATAATCTTAAAATTAATGTATGTTACATGAAAAATACTCGAGAAGAAACTTTCAGGAAAACGGTATGTTTGTGGCAATACTTTATTAAATATATTACATTTTAGTAAACTTGTCTACTGACACCTCTTCCGATTACAGTCCTAAATTTCATTGTCTACGGAAAGAATTTCATAAGATTTATTTTACTAAGCGTTATATAGCTGTTGATAAAAAATAGCACAAAAGGTGAAAGAATTCGTGAAATATTCATACATATTTGGAGTGAAAATTTTATTATTCGTGAAATATTTTTAATGTAAACTCTTAAAAATTCTGTCTTTTATTTATTACTTTGTAACTGATTTGGAAAAAGCAAGGAAGATATTTTTTTAATCCAACCTTACAGCATGTTTGTGAAAAAAATGCACTAATTAAAGCAAAAAAAAAAAAAAAAAAAAAAAAAACATATTATATTTCAGTTGAGACTTTTTTTAAAGCATGGAAAATAGTCAGTGATTAAAACACTTCCACCACGCTATTTAAGCGTGTTCTCTTTGTTGAAACCTCTTTCAAATTCTTTTGAGTTTTTGTGCGTCAAAGAACTGATAAAAGTCTTTTTCATTAAAGAATTCCAACAATGCATGCATTCTCAACAACGATTGCTATTATCTGTCTAAACTGACGAAAAAAAGAAACGAACAAAAATGTATCAATGGTATGGTAAAAATGGAAGAAAAGCCTAAAACGCTGTGTGGATAATAAAGTAATTTCATAAAAATTCGTATCTATATTGATATCTATGTTTGGGCCATTTTCACCATTCGCTTACACTTCAGAAATTTATTTTTATTTTTCAAACTTCTTTTAAGAATGGAGACAGGTGTTATAGTAAATGTTAAGGTACATGAAAAAAAATTGGTTTTGCAATTTGCCCTATAATGTAATATGTAAATGCTATTTAAAGTTTGCTTGTAAGGCAAACTCTCAAGTCCGTTACCATACAAAATAACTGAAAATACTCAGATTTAAATTTATTAAATTTCCTAAAATCAACTTACTTCGAAATGACTTATGTCCCTAAATTTTAAAACATGATATTTATGAATAATACGTCAATTAAATTCAAATGAGAAACAGTTTTAACCACAAGATTTGGATCACATAGAAATTATACAAGAATTTTTTTCTAATAAGTACTATATATATATTCATGTGAACTATTAAATTTTAAGGAAATTGCATATTTATTTCTTAGTTGAATAAAAAAATAAAAGTAAAATGATGAAAAAGTGATAATCATTAAAAAACCTTGCGGTAACAAACTTGACACTATGTTGAAAATGACCGTGCAAAAGTTCATTTTTATCAAAAACTATATGTCCTAGGGTATTCGCTATAATTTTCGTGCAAAATTTATATTAACGTTTAATATTTCTATCTTTTTCATAAGTTTAGTTTCAGTAGATTGAGAAATAGATGTGTGGGGGGATATATTTTACAATATACCTTCAAAGCTATCTCTGAAAATAGAGTAACTAAAATTAAAATAAATGTAATTTATCTTACGCATTACAAAAGCTTTCACACAATATACAAAATTTTTTCATGTTATTTTAATAAGCAGCTCTATATATTTTTTTTCAAAATATTTTTCAGAATGTTTAATAATCTATAAATATGTGGATTAAGAGTCCTTATTACAACTCCTACTTTTAATTTTCCATATTCCATAGTTTGCGAGTAAAATAACTTTGACAGATAGAGTGAGACACAAAGAGGATCTTATAATGGTTTCGATTTCAATTTTTAAGTAAATAATCCTAAAAATAATGCACGTTACATGAAAAATATTCACGAATAAATTTCAGGTAAACGGTATCTGTGTGGTAATACTTTAATAAATATATTACATGCTAGTAAACTTCTCTACTAACGTTCCGGTTACAGTCCTAAATTTCAATGTCTCTGGGAAGGATTTACTAAAATTTATTTTATAAAACGTTACATAGCTGTTGATAAAAAATGGCACAAAAGGAAAAATAATTACGTGAAATATTCAAGCATATTTGGAGTAAAATTTAATAGTTCGAGAAATATTTTTTTTAATAAAAAGTCTTAAAATTTCGGTCTTTTATTTATTACTTTGTTGTTGATTTATAAAAAGCAAGAAACATATTTTTTAAACTGATGTTACAGTGATTATTTTTTAAACTGACATTACTGATATTGCAATGTGTAATTGCCTGTGATGGCACCCATGTGTAATTAAAATAAAAGTTTTAGTTTCTCCGATCTCTATTGTAATCAGAGATTTGCGTACAGATTCTGTGTCATAAGCAAATTTCCTCCTTGCGCCCCAGTCGAGTTTTTCTATAGGGGGAAGGATTCCCAGAACGGTTTTTTGTGCGTGCATAACATGTCCGTTTTTTGCGATACACGTACGGTTACAACGCTCTTTGGGGATTTCGCATGCGCTGAGCATTTTGCGATGAAAAAAAATGGGTGTTGCTATTGGAAATTTTCGAGTTTCTGTAACTATAACCGTAACCGTGAGCGCCATTTTGTTGCCGTTCACAGAATCTCGAGCTCATACCTCTGAATAGGTGTATCTGAAATTTCATTTCGATCGGTTGAACGGACTGGCCGCTAAAGCTCCGTATATCGGCAAAGTTTTTTTATGACCACCCTGTACTATTAAATTATAATTTACAATTGCAATGCATTATATATGTAATTAAAAAATGTTTTTTTTTTATTTTATATCTGAATAAACATGATAGCTAATTATTACGGTTGCTCCTAATAACTAGTTATATTCAGCATCCCTTAGTCTATGTAGTATGTAAACAAATCGGTAATGTCTTTGAAGTTGTACTTTCGATGCACTAGTAATTACTTTATTGACCTGCAAACATCTATACTATAGTTATAACCTCCATCCATGGACATATATTTATACACGAACGCGTAACATATATTTATGTGTATGTGTTTGTCTGCGTACCAGCGTTTAGGAATTAAATGAGATGTTCGGCATGATACAATTTTTAATGTTTTATCTATTCGATGCTCTTGGGAGTACTACAAACCACTTAAATCTGAATTTCCGAATTTCAGTTTCTGAAATCCTTTTAAGCAGACTTTATCCATAATGGAGTAGGATTCTGAGCCACAGTGGAATTGATTTCAGTGCACGAAATCACATTACTCCCCCACTTACGATTTCTCGAATACTGTATCTCAGCTATGACGCAGAAATTATATTTCGAATGGTATGTTTAAGATAAATGATTAAGAATATTATGTTTAAAGTGCATGGAATAGATAAAAGTTTTTAAACAGATGGATAGTACATTCAGTCTGGAAGTTAATTTATTTCACGTGACAATAAGTGTTTATTTTACTAAATACTAAGGCGTTTCATAAGTCTGACATGGTAAATTTATGACATAAGTTGTAATTTATTTTTAATGTCAAATGCATGAAACTAACAGGTGTTGCTGTTAAACTATTTTATCGCAATCATTTTCCTGTTTTTTTTTTCTTTCGTAGACGCAGTAAATATATTGGAAAATAATGTCTGAGTAGGGGTTTTGAGCTCACATTCCGCGCTTTCGCAGAAAAAAAACTGTCAAATTTCGTGAAATACGTGTATGTCCAGTGAACGAAAAAGTTTAAAACTTAAAAGGTAATTTATAGATCAAAAAATGGAATACTCAATTTCAGATCGTGTCAATACTGAAGCCGTTCAACTTTACATCTATCCGTTAAAAAATGAAATTTGTAAATGTAACAAAACGTTTTGCGCTTGTTGAACAGAGTAGTTAAATACAGTCTTAAGTATTTTTTGGGTTAGGTATTCGGAATTTGGACGGGAGTTCCCTTTTATTTTGCAAATTAAAATAGATTTCTTTATTATAGTTTATGTTTTAAAGGGACACAGTAAGTTGAAGTTTTTCAAAATATCGATTTTCTGTTTTTAATGTTAACTTAAAGATTATTTAATTGTGGATATTTTAACATCTCATTTTTACCTATATGGCATTTATATCACGATATATTCTAAATTTCGTTAATAGATCCAGTGCAATTACCCATACAAATGAAAGCTTTTGACTGTATTTTTCACCCTGTTCGTATTTTTTATAATTCGCTTGTTCGATAAACGCTAAATATATTTTGATAATTTAGATAGAGGTTTGAATTTTTTTACCTATACATGTACGCATGCGTTTATTTATGAGTACGCGTTTGTCTGCAAACCAACGTTTAGAAATAACTTGAGATGTTCCGCATGTTACAATTCTTAATATTCTATTTATTACTGCAAATGAGTACTGCAAACAACTTAAATGAGTATTTCCGAATATCAATTTCTGAAATCCTTTTAAGAAGCCGGTATCCATAATGGAATAGTATTCTGAGCCACAGTGGAATTGATTTCAGTGCACTAAATCACAATATTCCCACTTACGATTTCTCGAATACTGTATCACTGCTATGTCGCAGAAATTACATTTTTGAATGGTATGTTTAAGATAAATGATTCAGAATATTATGTTCAAAGTGCAAGGGGATGGATAAAATTATTGAAACAGATGGATGTCTTGAGTCTCTTGTCATTTAGTCTTGAACTCAATTTATTTTAAATGTCAATGGGACTTGATTTTACTAAATATTAAGTGTTTTATAGGGAGTGAGATTAGGAATTTGTACAAAGAGTTCTGTTTCATTTTTTAAATCAAGAAACATTTGTTTTTGATACATTATGTTTTAAGTGGAGACAGTATCTTGAAATTCCTCAAAATATAGATTTATTTTTTTTAATATTAACTAAAAGATTCTTTAATTGTGAATGTTTTAATATTTCATTTTTATCAGTACTATTTTTATATTGCGAGATATTTTAAAATTTCTTAGTAGATCCAGCGCATTTACCTGGATCTACTAAAGCTACATTTACTGATTTTTCACATTGTTCATATTTTTACAATTTGCTTGTTCGATAAAAACTAAAGTTTATTTCTAATTTAGCTATTGTTTTGATTTTTTTTATCTTTAGGAATCACTTGAGATGTTCAGCAAGCTTCATTTTTAATGTTCTATTTATTCAATGCTCTTAAGAAATTTCCGGAATCCTTTTAAGAAACCATTATCTATAATGGAGTAGTATTCTGAGCCACAGTTGAATTGATTTCAGTGCACGAAATCACATTATCCCCACTTACGATTTTTCGAATACTGTATCAGAGTTATGACGCAGAAATTATATTCAGATTGGTATGTTTAATATAGATGATTCAGAATATTATGTTCAAAGTGCAAGGGGGTGGATAAAATTATTGAAACAGATGGATAGTTCATTTAGACTGAAAGTCGATTTATTTTAAATGCCAGTGGGAGTTGATTTTACTAAATATTAAGTGTTTTATAGGGAAAGGTATTAGAAATTTGAACAAAGAGTTCTGTTTTTTTTTTTATAAATCAAGACAGATTTGCTTTTTGATATTTTATGTTTTAAGGGGTCACTGTAGCTCGAAATTCGTCAAAATATGGATTTTTTTTAATATTATTAACTAAAAGATTCTTTAATTGTGAATGATTCCATATTTCATTTTTACCAATACGACAATCATATTGCGAGTTATTGTAAATTGTGTTAATAGATCAAGCGCAATTACCCATACAAATGAAAATTTTAAACTGATTTTTCATCTTGTTCATATTTTACATTTTTCTTATTTGATAAACACTAAAGCTTTTTTTCCTATTTTAGATAGAGGTTCGAATTTTTTCTTTATCTTTAGGAATCACTTGAGATGTTCAGCAGGCTTCAAGTTTTAATGTTTTATCTATTCGATGCTATTGGGCGTACTACAAACCACTTAAATGAGAATTTCCAAATCTGAATTTCTGAAATCCTATTAAGGAGCCGTTATTCATAATGGAGTAGGATTCTGAGCCATAGTTGAATTGAATTCATTGTGCGAAATCACATTATTTCCACTTACGATTTCTCGAATACTGTAACACAGCTAAGACACAGAAATTATAATTTTAATAGTATGTTTAAGGTAAATGATTGAGTATATTATGCTTAAAGTACATGGAATACATAAAATTATTTAAATACATGGCTAGTACATTTAATATTGAAGTCAGTTTATTTCGCATGACAATAAGATTTTATTTTACTAAATATTAAGGCTTTTCATAAGTCAGAAAGGGTAAATTTATGATAAAAGTTGTAATTTATTTATGATATGAGTTGTAATTTACAGTGAAATGCTTGAAACTAGCAGGTGTTGTTGCTCTGAAACTCTTTTATCGCAATCATTTTCCCGGGTTTTTTTTCCGCAAACGCAGTAGATATTTCAGAAAATACTGTCAAAGTAGGGGTTTTGAACTCAAATTCCGCGCTAAAGCAGAAAAAATCTGTCAAATTTCGTGAAAAATGTGTTTTTCCCGTGAACGAAAAAGCTTAAAACTCAATAGGTGATTTATTGATAAAAAATTTTTATACTCAATTCGATTTTTAATTTCTGTTAAAAAATGAAATCTTTCATTGTATCAAAACGTTTTGCGCTTGTTGAGCACAGCCTTAAGTATTTTACGGGTTAGGTATTAGGAATTTAAACGGGAATTTCCTTTTATTTTGCAAATTAAAATAGATTTCTTTTTTATAGTTTATGTGTTAAGGGAACACAGTACCTTGAAATTCGTCAAAATATCGATTTTCTTTTTTTAATGTTAACTGAAACATTCTTTAATTGTGGATATTTTGACATTTTATTTTCAAATATACGACATTTACATCGCGAGATATTGTAAATTTTGTTAAAAGGTCCAGCGCAATTATCCATACAAACGAAATCTTTTAGATGTTTTTTATCCTTATTTTGCTAATTTAGATAGAGGTTTATTTTTTTTACTTATACATGTACGCATACATATATTTATGAGAACGAGTTCGTCTGCATACCGATGTTTACGAATCACTTAAGATATTCGGCTTGTTACAGTTCTTAATACTTTACTTACTTGATGCTCTTGGGAGTACTACAAAACACTTAAATGAGAATTTCCAAATCTCAATTTCTGAAATCCTTTTAAGAAGCCGTGATCTATAATGGAATAGGATTTTGAGCCACATTTGAACTGATTTCAATGCACGAAATCACATGATTTCCATTTACGATTTCTCGAATACTGTATCACCAGCTGTGACACAGGAATTATGTTTTTCGGAGCAGATTGATAATATATTTACTCTTGAAGTCAATTTATTTCGCATGCCAATGGGAGTTTTTTTAACTAAATATAACGTTTCTTATAGTGACAGGGGTTCGGAATTTATACAAAGAGTTCTGTTTTATTATGTAAATTTTGTGTGTTATTTTCTAAGACAGATTTATTTTTTGACATTTTATGTTTTAAGAGGACACAGTGAAATGCGTCAAAATATAGATTTACTTTTGTTAATATTAACTAAAAGATTCTTTAATCGTGAATGTTTTGATATTTCAATTTTACCAATGCGACATTTATACAGCGAGATATTGTAAATTTTATTAGTAGATCCAACACAATTACCCATACAAATGAAAAATTTAAACTGATTTTCTACCCTGTTTATTTTATTAGTTTTCTTGTTCGATAAATACTAAAGCTTTTTCACTAATTTAGATAGAGCTTAGATTTTTTCTTTACCTTGAGAATCACTTGAGACTTTTAGCATGCTAAAATTTTCAATGCTCTATCTATTCGACGTTCTTGGGAGTACTACAAACCACTTAAATGTGAATTTCCGAATCTGAATTTCTGAAATCCTTTTAAGAAGCCGGTATATAAAATCGAATAGGATTTTGAGCCACAGTGGAATTGATTTCACTGCACGGAATCACAACTTTCCCAATTACGATTTCTGGAATACTGTATCGCAGCAATGACACATAAATTATATTTCGAATGGTATGTTTAAGATAAATGATTCAGAATATTATGTTCAAAGTGCATGGAATAGATAAAATTATTGAAACAGACGGATAGTACATTTAGTCTTAAAGTCAATTTATTTGAAATACCAATGGGAGTAGATTTTACTAAATACACTGCTCGAAACAATTAAAGGATATTGCAGTTTTAGGTGGATTTTGTATCTGGGAAACTTTTTAGCTGATTTATACATGGTCGACAGATATAGTATCTATTTATTCAATGGTGGCTAATGTAAGTTATATGAGAATACATTACACATATTTGGCAGAAAAAATGCATTTTATTGCGCATTTGTGTACAAAAGGAAAAAAAATTTGTGCATATGAGAAAAAAAGAATAAGAAAAGGTGTTTTCTTCAAAGAAAATCATTTTCAGTAGGGGGTATGGTTTCCACGGGCAGCCAGCAACGTTGAACACCTTTGAGGCATTGACTCAATGAGGCTATTAATGACGAGTTGGGGTATTATGCCCCACTCTTCCAGAAGAGCTCTTTCCAGTTCTTGGAGAGTTATTGGGGGTTGTTGGCGGCCAGAAACTCGTCTTCCTAGAGCGTCCCAAACGTGCTCGATTGGATTCATGTCTGGAGAACACGCTGGCCATTCCATTCGAACGATTCCTTCCTCGAAAAGGAAATCCTCCACCAGGTTTGCACGATGTGGCCTGCAGTTATCGTCCATTAAAATGAAGTTATATCCGATTGCTGCAGCGTAAGTTACTACAATAGGTCTGAGGATCTCATCCCTATATCGGCGACCAGTCAGAGCTCCATCTCGAATGATGCAGAGTTTAGTGCGCCCGTCAATGGAGATGCCAACATACACCAACACTCCTCCACCGCCAAATCTGACACTTTCGTGCACGAACGTAGGATTTTTCCTACTGCCACGATCCCTCCAGATGAAAATACGCGTCTTATCCGGATGCACAGAAAAACGGTACTCGTCAGAAAACAGAATATTGCTCCATTCATTTCTCCTCCAGTTCACATGCTCGGTTGCCCACTCCCTGCGGTCGCGACGATGCCTTGATGTTAATCTAACACATACCATCGGTCGGCGAGCATACAGACCTACAGCATGGAGCCGGTTTCGGACAGTCTGAGTTGAAATCGTGGTGCCTGTAGCCGAACGTAGGTGTTGTTGGAGAAGAGTAGCGTTCATGTTTCGGTGTCTCCGAGCTTTTAACGCTAAATACCGATCTTCATTGGGCGTTGTTGCCCGTCTACGACCTTGCCCTGGTCTTCGGCCTGCACATCCACTCTCCAAAAAACGGTTCCAGATCTTGGAAATGACACTTTGTGACACTCCAATGGCTTGCGCTACTTCGGCTTGAGTTTGGCCCCCTTCTAACGTACCAACAATTCTCCAAGCTTCTGAATCTGTCAAATGACTTCGCTGAGACATCGTACTCATCGAAACAAAGCAATCACTGAATGCCGATCATCCTTGTCTTCATTCTCTTTTATCTAGTTGAAAGTCAAACTTCATTCGCTGCCGCTGAAGCGACGTTTTTGACGTCGAAATCAAAATTTGCATATTCCACAGTTTGAAAAACAGAAAAATTTGCATTTGTGATTCTCTTCTTCTATTTTCGGCCAAAAAAATTTCGTTTATAAAACTTCAAATATCCTTTAATTGTTTTGAGCAGTGTATTAAGTGTTTTATAAGAAAAGGTATTAAGAGCTTGAACAAACTTTTATGTTTTATTTTGTAAATCAAAACAGATTTGTTTTTTTTGATATTTTGTGTTTTAAGGAAACACTGTATCTTGAAATTCGTCAAAATATGGATTTATATTTTAAATATTAACTTAAAGATTCTTTAATTGTGAATGATTTGACATTTCATTTTTACCAATACGACATTTATATTGCGAGATATTGTAAATTTTGTTATTAGATCCAGCGCAATTACCCATACAAATTAAAATTTTAAACTGATTTTTGACCCTGTTCATATTTTTACAATTTTTTTGTTGATAAACACTAAAGCTTTTTTGCGAATTTAGATAAAATTTTGATTTTTTTTTCTTTGGGAATCACTAGAAATTTTCAGCCAACTTCAGTCTTTAATGTTGTATCTATTCGAGACTCTTCGGAGTATTACAAACCACTTAAATGAGCCGTTATCTACACTGTAAAAAATTCTGTAAAGGTACTAAACATTTTCTGGGAAACTGGGATTCCAAGAACTTTTCATGTAACGATAACAGGAAAAATCCATGTAACCGATTCTAAAACTTGAGTTTTTGTTGTTACCTTTACAGGAAAAGTTCTTGGAATCCCAGTTTCCTAGATAAAGTGTAGTACCTTTACAGATTTTTTTTTTACAGTGTATAATGGAATAGGATTTTGAGACACAGTTGAATTGATTTCAGTGCACGAAATCACATTATTCCCACTTACGATTGCTCGAATACTGTATCACAGCAGTGACGCAGAAATTATATTTCGAATGATATATTTAAGATAAATGGTTCAGAATATTATGTTTAAAGTGCATTGGATAGAAAAAATTATTGATACATGTAGGTAGTACATTTAGTCGTGAATTCAATTCATTTTAAATATCAATGAGAGTTTATTTTACTAAATATTATATATTTAAGGGGGATGCATTAGGAATTTGAACTAAGAGTTCTGTATTATTTTTTGAAAGACACGTTTGTTTTTTATATTTTATGTTTTAAGGAAACATAGTACTAGTGAATACAGTTAAACTTCTGAATTGTCATTAACTTCAGTTTTGTAAGAAATTTTTAATTTTTCATTTCACTTTCACAGTATATAACAAACAGAAATCAACAGATTAATTATGTTTAATATTAAATGTATAATATATTGCATTTTCTAAAAACTACATTAATTTGCGAATATGACTTTTGCAACTATACCATTCGTTTATATTTTTGAATATCCATTTAATGCCAAACGGATTTTTTTTAATGATTATAAGTGGTGACAAAATTATTTTTCTTGTTGTATCGAAGCATAAACAGCTGCGTAAGTTCGTGTTCCATGGTCTATCTAGTAGTGAAAATATCAACAGCGTCTTTGCAGAAGTTTTCCATTACATTACTACTTACATGATTTACCTCCAAACATCTACACTATATACCAACATATGATCAACATAGATATATATACATATGCATGCACGCATACATATACAGGGTGTATCTAAACTACTGGGCAAAACTTTATTGGGTGACAGTATACATCAAGAAAAATAATATTAAATGGGAAACTAAGGGTCCCAAACTTCTTCCGAAGGAGAAAGGCGCCATCAAAGTTTAGGGTCCAAAATTTGAAATGATTGTAAAAAAACGGAAAAAGTGGTCGAGTCGTTTGCAGTTTTCACAAAAACTATTCTTTTTGACAGTATTGTCTTGAAAATAAATTATAAAGATAAATTTGAAAAATGCCGATAGAGGGCACGTTAGACTTTGAAGTAACGAACAACTATTTTTTATCGTTATTTTTTGCATCACATTAATTTTTTTAGAAGTTTGGATATAAACTTACATTTTGAGCTCAAAATCTATGGTTAAGTAGCGAAAACTGAAGTGTGTTAAATGGGAGTGGGTAGGTTCAAATTTCAATTGATTATAAAGAACAGAAAAATTGGTCAATTGATTTGCGGTTTTCACTAAAATTATTCTTTATGTCAGTATTGTCTTGAAAATAAATTATACAGATAAATTTCAAAAAATACCGATAGAGAGCGCTTTAGACTTTGGAGTAACGTAAAACTATTTTTTACCGTTATTTTTTGCATTAATTTTAAAAAAAAGCTTAGACATAAACTTAAATATGAGCTGAAAATCTGAATCTTTGAGAGTGGTTAAGTAGCGCAAACTGAACTGTGTTCAATGGGAGTGAGGAGGTTCAAATTTCAAATGACTATAAAAAAAACGGAAAAATTGGTCGATTCGTTTGCGGTTTTCTCTAAAACCATTCATTATGTCAGTATTTCCTTGAAAATAAATTTTAAAGATAAATTTCAAAAAATTCCATCAGAAGGCGCATTAAACTTTAGAGTAACCAACACTTATTTTTAACCGTTATTATTTTTTTATATAAATAAATGTTTTAAAAGCTTAGACTTAAATTTTGAGTTAAAAGTCTGAATCGTTATGAGTGATTTAGTAGCGAAAAACTGAACTGTGTTCGTAGGGTGGGCAGGGTAACATTTCAACTCCTGAACACAGTTCAGTTTACGCTTCTTAACCCCTATCAACGATTGAGAATTTGAGCTCAAAATTTAAGTCTAAGCTTTTGCAAGCATTTAATTAGATTTAAAAAAAAAAACAGTTAAAAATATTGTCGGTTACGCTAAAGTTTAAGGCGCCCGAAAGAATGGTTTTAGAAAAGAATGGTTAAAGAATGGTTTTAGAAAAAAGATGGTTTTCCGTTTTGTATAATCATTTGAAATTTGAACCTTCTCACCCCCATTGAACACAGTTCAGTTAGCGCTATTTAACTACTCTCAAGGATTCAGATTTTAAGCACAGAATTTAAGTTTATGTCTAAGCTTAAAAAATAATTAAAGAGATACAAAAAATAATGGAAAAAAATAGTTGTAAGTTACTCCAAAGTCTAAAGCGCCCTCTATCTTGAAATTTATGTTTATAATTTATTTTCAAGACAATGCTGACATAAAAAATAATTTTCGTGAAAACCGCAAACGAATCGATCAATTTTTCCGTTTTTAATAATCATTTCAAATTTTGGACCTTAAACTTTGATGGCGCCTATCTTCTTCAGAAGACGTTTGGGACCCTTAGTTTTCCATTTAATATTATGTGTCTTTATGTGTACTATCACCCCTTAAAGTTTTCCCAACAGTTTAGATACACCCCGTATTTATGAATATGCGTTCGTGTACGTAACAACGTTTAGTAATAACTTGTGATGTTCCTTAACACATTCGCTGCCGATCACGCGCCAGCGCGTGATTTAGCGCCAACTTTAAGCGGCCATTCACGCGCCAGCGCTTGATGTGGGATGATATCCAATAGCCAGTCACGCGCTGGCGCGGAAAAATCTTTCACTGATTCTTTGTTATAAAAAAAAAAATCGGCTTCTGGGAAAAACCCACTTCTACAGTGCGGCATTAACTGTCATCACATCTTCACGTAAGCGGCAGCGGATGTGTTAAAAATCAATCTGATACTCTTGGGAGTACTACAACCCATTAAAATGAGAATTTCCGAATCTGAATTTCTGAAGTCATTTTAAGATATCTGTATTGTAATAGGCTTTTAAGTCACAAGTGAATTTATTTCAGTGCACGAATATACAGTATTCTCACTTACGATTCTTCGAATTCTGCATCACAGCAATGAAGTAGAAATTATATTTCGAATGCTATGTTTAAGATAAATGATTCATAATAATATGCTCAAAGTGCATGAAATTGATAAAATTATAGAAACTGCTTGATAGTACGTTTAGTCTTGAAGTCAATTTATTTCAAATGCCAATGAGAGTTTATTTTACTAAATATTATGTGTTTTAAGGGGGATATATTAGGAATTTGAGCGCAGAAATCTGTGGTACTTTTCAAATCAAGACAGGTTTGTTTTTTTATATTTTATATTTTAAGAGAACACAGTGGTAGTGAATACACTTAAACTACTGAATCGTCCTTTACCTCAAAGTTGTAAGAAAATTTTATTTCTCCTTTTACTTTCCACAATATCTAACAAACTTAAATCGACAGTTTAATTATGTTTAATATTAAATGCATACTTTATTGCATTTTTCTCAAAATTAGATTAATTTGCGAATGTGAATTTTTCAACTACATCATTCGTTTATATTTTTGTTATGTTTAATATTAAATGTATACTTTATTGCATTTTTCTCAAAACTAGATTAATTTGCGAATGGGAATTTTTCCACTACACCATTAGTTTGTATTTTTGAATATTCCTTTTATGTCAAAAGATTATTTTTTCTGTTTTCATGACTATAATTGGTGACAATATTATTTTTCTCCTTGTGTTGATACATAAACATTTTTGTATATTCGAGTCCCATGGTTTATCTAGTATGTAAAAAAATCGGCACTGTCTTTACAATAGTTCTTTTGTTACATTAGTACCTACATTATTGACCTCCAAACATCTATATTATATGTATATGACCACCATCTATGTACATATACACATGCTTATACATGTACGCATACGTATATTTCTGAGAATGTGTTCGTGTACATATCAACGTTTGGGAATCACATGGTTTCAATTTTTATTCAATTTTCAATTCAATTCGACGCTCTTGGGAGTATTACAAACCACTTAAATGAGAATTTCCGAATCTGAAATTCTGGAATCCTTTTAAGAAGACGATATATATACTGTAATAGGCTTTTAAGCCACAGGTGAATTGATTTCAGTGCACGAAATCAGATTATTCCCCCTTGCAATTTCTCGAATACTGTATCACAGCTATGATGCAGAAAATATATTTTGAATGGTATGTTTAAGATAAATGATTCAGTATATTATGTTTAAAGTGCATGGAATAGATAAAATTATTGAAACAGCTCGATAGTACATTTAGTCTTATAGTCAAGTTGTTTCAAATACCAATATGAGTTTATTTTACAAAACATTAAGTGTTTTAATGGGTGAGGTAATAGAAATTTGAAGGATGATTTCTGTTTTATTTCGCATTTTAAAATTGACTTTCTTTTTATAGTTTATGTTTTAAGGGGATACAGTACTTTGAAATTGGTCAAATCGAGATTTTCTTTTTTCTAATATTAACTGTAAGGTTCTTAACATATTAATATTATTTTGACAGCTCATTTTTATCTATATGACATTTATATAGCGAGATATTCTAAATTTTGTTAACAGAGCCAGAGCTATTATCCATACAAATGAAAACTTTAAACTGATTTTTCACTGTGTTCATATTTTTAGAACTTGCTTGTTTGATAACCACTAACACCTGTATTCAACAACACGGGTTAACTCTTGAGTCTGTGTTAAATTCTGGGCATGATCCTAGATATAAGGAAGGATTTCTCACGTAATGTATTAGTATTGAGTCGTGATTATAGAACTAAATGACAAAATGGCAAGCGGCGACTTCACGAATATCAGAATTTAGAAAAAATATATTTCATATCAACTAGAAGTCTTATGTTAATAAAATTATTAGTTAATATGATTATGTTTTCCACCGGGAAGTAGTAAACATGAACAGGATAAATGTAAACAACACGCGAGGAAGATCACCCCTTTAGAACTGACAACATTAACTGGTCAAATTCATAACATCTCTCGTAAATAGTAAGAAGATATTTATCAGCTCTTTGTTGACCATATAAAGAACCTTAGAAAATTAAACATCTGTTTGTATACTCTTTTTAACAAACGATATTTTCTGTGTAAATATAAAAGAGATAGATATATTCGTAATAACATTTCTTAACATTTTCCTATCACTCTATCTCAGAATTGCAGTCAAATCACCTTCTTGATTTTTTTGTGCATAACACTACTATAAAATACCATCAAAAGCCAAAATGTTAAATTTTTATCTCGTGCTACGACAAAGATATCAAAGTCTAAAAAGTGTGATATTCGAAATCTTTGATAAATTTTGTTTTGTTTGTTTGGGTTTTTTTTTTCGCAAAAAGAATTCATCTCCCAAATCTGAAACTAGGTGTGTGAGTACAAGTACTTTCGACCTATTCGTAAAATAAATTGGGTCATGTTGGCAGTTTTCCTTCCATTAAAAAATTCCTCTTGTTTACGAACAGATTTTCGGGGAAAAAATCTTAAAATTCTTACTAAACTTTCACTAGTAATAAGTTTATTTTAAGAATCCCTTCTATTTCCAGACTTATTCGGACATTTTATTCTGAAAAAATTGCTGTTAACCCCCAATTTAAATTGCAAAAATAAAAGGTGATATATTTACAATTCCATAAACCCTTCAAATTGAGACAATTGCTGCATGCGATGAAACAAGATGACCACTACTCAGAAACAAAAATTATTAAACTTAAATTAATAGTCATTTTGAACTTCAATCATGTTAGAGCTGTTGTACAAAAAAATTCAGTTTTTTTAAATTGGTTAAGCAACAACAACAAAAAAAATTCTTGACCATTTGAGATGGAAGTACGCAATAGCATTTCTAGTAGGTTCTGTTAATCTGGACAAATAGTGCATTGGCTTAGAATACATTTTGAATTAGATTAATTTTTAACACGATTATTCAATCGGTTATTATAACAGAATAATTTATTCCATTTTTCAATATTGTGTGAAAAAAGTCCGGGCCAGGATTCGAACCAAGGGATGTATTGGCTGAAGCCGCCAATGCTCTACCAATTGAGCTATCTCGGACATGAACACTGGAGGACTATTTCGCCCAGTTTTATTTGACCCAGGAATATTTTTTGTAATATAGTACAAATAATGAATTACGTAAATTTAGTTTATTTAGTTTTTAAATTTTATAAATCCTTAAATATTTTAATCTTCGAAATTCAAAATAACATGGTTAAAACCTAAACGGGGTAATTTAATGTTCATGCTTAAAAGAGAAATGAGGGTGGATTAAATTCTTAGTAATTTTAAAGCTTAATTTAATTAGAAGCGCATTTAACGCAATTAATGATATTTTAATACATTTATAGAAAATAAATATTTAATTTAAAGCAACGCTTTAAAATAATTATTTAACGTTTATAATGGTAACTTACATTACATTTCCCAAACATGTGAATATTTAGACTAAAATTGTTAGGCTAAAATATTGCTTACGTACGTTCGAAGAAATAAGTCTAATTAATATGAATTTCAACTAAATGCTTTGAAATAAACATTAAAGATGAATAATTGTAATTTGCTTTTTATATTGCTAAATGAAATGTCTTGATGCTAATAATCCTAAAGAGTTTAAAAACTTTTATATATGTGTTTATAGAACAAATTCATTTTAAACGTAGCCTTTTGAAAATTACCTTCGTTGAAAATAATGACTAATCCCAGAGCTGTCAATTTTCCGCTTTTGAATATATGTATATACAAAAACATGGTTCTATCTAAATAAAACATTTGTGATATTTAAAAGAATAATATTTACTGTACGTTAATCGGGGTGTGTAAAACGCTAGCGACTTCGCAAACCTCCCATACCCTTAATTGTAACCTGTAACTAAAAACATTTAAAAAAATGAATTTTATAAAAGTTTGCACACATATTTCACGCATCATTTTCAAGCTTATTTTGTAAGATTTAGAAAAAACACTTTACGAAAATTCAGATTTATCCTTCGCATAATTTGCTGAAAAAATCAGTTCATTAAAGTATTATTAAAACTGAAAAATACAACTATTACTAATAACAATACAGGAATTCCCCAACATAATAATCCAAGACACCTCCTCGAGGTGATTATCTTTCCCTTTTTTTCTTGCATCTTTCTCTTACGGTCTATGAAGGCATATCTAAATGAATAGAATGTAACAAGCACGTGATCTACGGGAAGGTAGCGATTTTAAAACTGCTAATGCAAATGACGCTTTGGAATCTAGAAATACAGAATAGAAAGTAGTGGGAAATGTTGATATCTTGAACACACAAAGAAGTGGGGTTCCTGCACCTTTTCTAGCTTTGCGTGGGGAGGGTCCGATTATCGTCACCTGTCGTGAACAGGTAATCATGGCGTGTTGGAATCTGAAAATATTGAACAGAATGCAGTGGGGAATGTTAAAATCTTGAATAAACAATGGATTAGACACCTGTTTCGGCTTTGCATAGAGTGGAGAGGGTCCGTTTGTCCGATTATCATCACCTGTCGTGAGCAGGAAATCATGGCGCGTTGGTATCTGAAAATATTGAACAGAATGCAGTGGGGAATGTTAAAATCTTGAATAATAATGAATTGGGGCGGATATGCGTAGAGTGGGGAGGGTCCGATTGTCCGATTATAGTCACCTGTCGTGAACATTTAATTACGACATTTGAATGACTTGTTTTTCAAGCAATTACATGGGTTTTTTTCCCATAAAGAGAAGGAAAATAAGATTTTTTTTCAAAAAATTACGGGGCACAAAGTACGTGTTTTGAAAAATGGGCAGGGTGCATTTTTCACTTATAAAATGGACAGGGCGCGTGTTATATACAAAAGGGCAGAGGGGCGCATCAATAATTAAATAAGGGCGGACAGGGCGCAGCGCCCTTCGAAAAACCCATAATGGGAACACTACACCTCGATAATAATACAAGATTCACCAGGTATAATATTTCTAATATATGTAATCCTTTAATTCCTCTTAATCTCTCTATTGAAATCTTAAAACAGCTTATTGATAATCATCAGATTCATCCTCAAATCACAAAAGTATTTCGTTCTTGCCTAAAATACAGTTTTCTAATTTTAAAATTTGAATTTAGTTTAAAATCAAACTGTATTTGTGAAACATAATATTCTTAATTATAAATGATTTAGAAATTCAAAACACAAAACTAAGTTTTTGGCGTTTTATGTCTCTTACACTGTTAAACTTAACATCTTCATATTTTTCTACAATTTTTTGATACATTCTAGCTTTTATAGTTATAAAAATGCACACGTTCCTAATCTTATAAATTATAAGTCTTCCGTTCCTTAATTAATTAACAGAAATTATTATATTAAAGACTCTCATTTACTAACAGTTTAGTTTTAAAAAGATGTAACAAATAGAAATTATAATTTAAGTAATTAGTCAATCCTACTTAGTTATTGTGCAATTGAAAAGGTATTGTATTAGATAATTGAATTTTTTTCATAAATGTTCGTCCAATATTTTATATGTTGTTTTTCTTACTTACTTTTTATTTGAAGAATATAGGCTATTGGAAATACAAATTTTTAAATTAAAAAAATAAAAATAATTTCGTAAAATATATTTTAAATGTAAACACTTCAATGAAGATTGCAGTTTAATAATTTAATAATGAAAATATTCTGTTTGAATCACTCGACCTGCTGTCAAAATAGTTGTGTATACGTGTCTAATTCTAAGTTGATGTTTCCACAATGACAATAGCGAGTATATTTTGCATGAAATGTAACGCTTTATGCACTCATTGTCACATGCATATACAGGTGTTAGTTTTAATAAATGTACTATGTAGTTTCTATTTGAATGAAATGTCAATATCATTCATTATATATTTTATTATCACTCTTATGATAACAATACATAATAGACCTCCTATTTTATGTGATGATAATGGTGAGTGTAAGTTTAGGAGGGGAGTCAATTTATACGGGGGTCAATTAAAAAAGAAAAAAAAAACAAATTATGTGATTGATAATGATCAATTTCAGAGCCAAATCTCTAAATTATTTCGTTCATAAATAAATAAATAAATAAATAAAAAATGTTTACTAATTTTAAAGAATTCAATTCAGTTTGCATTTAGAATAAAATCAAATACTATTTGAGAAATGTAATATTGCTAATTATGGACGGTTTAGAAATTAAAAACACAAAACTGCGTTTTTGGACTTTCATAACTTTAAGTTTAATTTATTCATATATTTCTATATTCCAATTGATACATTCTAGCATTTATAAAGGTAATAATGTAAAACATAAAGTGTTCCGTTCCGGAATTAACAGAAACTGTTATATTAAAGCCTATCATTTATTATAAATTTAGTTTCAGAAACATATAGCAAATAGAAATTATTAATTAAGTAATTACTAATTGCTACTTAGTTTTTGATTAGACATTATGTCAGATGATTATTTTTTTTTAAATACATCCAACATTTAATGTCATTTTTTTTATCTTAAAAATATAGATTGTTGAAAAAAATATTATACATTAAAAAACATAAATAAGTTCGTAATATATATTTTGAATGTAAACACTTCAATGAAGTGTGCAGTTTAATAATTTAATAATGCAAATATTCTGTTTGAATCACTCGTCGTTCTGTCAAAATAGTTGTGTATACGTGTCTAACTCTAAGTATGCTGATATTTCCACAATGACAATAGCGAGTCTATTTCGCATAAAATGTTTAACACTTTCTGCACTCATTGTCATCTGCATATACAGGTGTTAGTTTAAATAAATGTATTATGTAGTTTCTATTTGAATGAAATGTCATTATCACTCATCATATACAATTTATTCTCATAATTATTATAATAACACATAAATGATCTCTTATCTAATGTAATGATAATATTGTTTCTGTTTTTCATATGGTCTAAAGTGTATAAATAATATCTATTTTTTTATTATTATTTAATGTAACTACCGCATATATTCGGGTATACGGTGACAAAAATGGGTAAAATGGGGAAAGAGATCGACTTATATGCAAGTAAATAAAAAAAAATCGAATTCTGCAAAATTTCGAGTTTTTGTGTGTAAGAATTATAAAATAATATATAAAATAAAGAACTAATAATAATTTAACAATAGACTGTTTTTATCTCATTTTCTTTACTTTTATTTTTTCCAGGTATATTTTGTAAAATCCCCCCCCCCCCCCAAAAAAAAAGAAACAAACAGTTTTCGAAAAATTAGATTCATTATAGAAATAATTGTTACTGAAAAAAGTAAGTTCATAAATATATTATTGAAAATGATAAATATAGCTATTGCTAATAGTAATACAAGAATTCCACGGCATAATAATCCAAGACATCTCGATAATAATACAAGATTCGCAAAGTACAATATTTCAAATATATATATTTCCTCTAAACCTCTTAATCTCACATCCAAAATATTAAATATATTTTTCTGAGTGATAATCATGAATTATTGCGAATTCTCAAAATTAATAATTTCATGCCTAAAATACCGTTTACTAATTTTAAAGATTGAAAAACAGAAAATTTATTTGAATTTAATTAGAGAATTAGGGATATTTAAAAGATTAACATTGTTCGTAAAATAATAGTGATGTAAAAAAAAAAATTGAAAGAAACAAACTTTTTGTAACTAAAAACATTTTTTCAAAAGAATTATTTTTGACACCCCCCATCCCCACTTAAAATAAACTTAAGAATATCTGAAGAAATCTCTGCTTTCTTCAGGAATTTTATAGAAATCTGAAGAAATTTTGCAGATAAGCTTTATCTGAAAATTAGCTGAAGAATTTTTTCAGATATTCTTAAAAATATCTGCAGCATGTGCCAAATACCTACAGATTCCCTTCAGATTTTTGGGCCAAATACCTACAGATTTTCAACAGATTTTTTTTTTGGGGGGGGAGGAGGGGGTTATTATTCTATATTATTTTAAAATTTAATAACACTTTACACACATGCTTCCCTGGTTTATTTCCTGGTTTATTTTGTAGAATCCAGAAAAATCAGACTTATGATTGGAGTAAGTAGAAACCGGAAGGATGTGACAGAAGAGGAAGGCCGAGAAAATGTTGGAGCGATAACATGAGAGAAAATGGACTAAGTGAGGCAGAAGCGGATAATAGAAGTCAATGGCGAAAAAGTTACGTATGTCTTGTGGTTGAGGAAAACCAATATATGTGGGGAAAATACTGAAGAAGAAGAGAATAAGAAATATCTATTTTCTGAATTAATTTTATGTAACTAGTGAATGTATTCGCATATACGTTGAAAATTTTCTAACAATTTTCCAAAAGAAAAATAGTGAAAGTGGTGGGAGGGGGTCTATTTATACGCAAGTCAATTAAAAAAGAAAATTCAGACTTTTTATGAGTATGGATTATAAAAATATATAAAAATCTATACAAATAATGATAATTTAACTTTAGAATATTTTTATTTTTTTAACTTCCATTTTTTTCCATTATCAAGTGAAATTTTTCGTTTGATTTTATGAAAAATTCCAGTAAGAATTTCAGAGATCAACTTTTGATATTCAGCAGAATTTAACATTCGAAAACATCGGGTCGATTCAGACGCTAGTCTATACGGTATTACGTTTATTTTATTTGAATATATTTAACCCTTCGGACTCCGGTGCCTCTTAAACAAATTTTATTCGATTAACACCACTTTTTTAAAAAATATTTTCTTGACGCACACAATCTCAAAAAAATTCTCTGATTAAATAAGTGAAATTGTATTTTCCTTTATTACTGTTGCCAAAAACAATTTTTAGAAAGAAAGATGATGTCTCCCTAGCGGAGACAACGGAGTGCCATGGGTTAATAAGAGTAGCGAGTTGTCAGGAAAAAACATTTACAAAAACAGGAAACTGCCAGTATTTCTTATACAAAATACTTCCAATAAAGTAAAGAGATTAAAGAAGACGAATTCTTCTTTAAAAATATACTGATATTTAACTTCTTTTTTTTTAATGTTTTTTTCCTTGATTACTCGCAACATTGTTCATAATCCGATAGATTTTGTTTCAGAATTGTAAAAAAATACTGATAGGATATTCAAGCACTGTGAAAAGGCTGCTCCCGTGCTTTGTCAAAGAAAATTATCTCATGAGATAAGAAAATTTGAATTATGTGATAACATAACGAAAATTCTATAGAAAAGCCTTTTTGTGTTACCTGATATCACCTTGATGACTTAATAGATCTTCATCCCATTTTCGTTATCTTCTTACTTTATCATCATGTGAGGCAAGAGCTGTTAAATTACAATATATATCAGAGTTCTTAGGCTTCGAGAACAGAGGCGTTCGAGAACAGAGTTCGTAGGCTTTAGAAAAGTTTTAGGAGAATGTGTTTTAAGAAAAGGGAGTTTCTGTTTGATAAAGAGTACCTTTCAGAAATTAATATTATTGTGAATCTTACTGGTTTTAAAAATATACACTCTAAGGTGACTCCGCCTAGTAGCCAAACAAACAATATTGGACCAATATTGTCTACATCTTGGAGCAATATTGGCACATAGGCGCGATATTGGTACGAAACATTGCTCCAATATTGGGTGTTTACGTTTTGCCCTTCTTTAGCCAATGTTTGCAGCAAATATTAAGCCAATGTAACGCCAAATTTCGAACAATATTGGGAATTCGTTGCAAATATTTCCAATGCAACGCCAATATTTGCACAATAGTAGTGTTTCGTTGGAAATATTTTCTATTTAACGCCTACATTTGTACAATATTGAAAATATTTACGATGTATTGCTAACATTTGTACAGTATTGAGAATTCATTGGAAATATTTCCAATGAAATTCCAATATTTAACCAATATTGGTGTTTTATTTGCAATCTTTACAATAAAGGAAATGTTGGTGCAACGGTGAACCAATATCAGTTTGCTTTTAGGGTATTTTCTTTTATAATAAAGTTGAGAAATTAGAATACATTAAATTAACAATCCAATCAACATGATAAGTTTTTATGCAAACATTTATGAGGAAAGTGGTAGACATATACTCACAAAAAAAGAGGAAACTAACAGTATTTTATTTTAGAAAATACTTAGAATAATATAAAGAAATTGAAGAAGACAAATTTCTCTGTAACTAAATACTGGTATTTTACCCCCCCCCCTCCTTTTTAACTATGGCTATTCCTGACCACTTATTACCCCTCACAATAAAAATAAAAATATGTAAAGTTGTTAAACTTTTTCTAGGAAACTGAGATTCCTAGAGTTTTTCATGTAATAGTAAAAGGGAAAAATTCATGAACTGTTTATTTTGCTTGAATTTTTTATGCTACAGTTGCATTAAAAATTCTTGAAATCCCAGTTTCCTAGGAAAAATTTTGTAACTTTACAGATTTTATTTTTATTATTATTATTATTTTTTTTTACAGTGTATCAATGATCAGATATTTTTTTGTTTAGAACGGCGTCAGGATAAAGCTGTGAAAAGTCTACATCTGTACTTTATCAAAGGAAATTATCTCATGAGATAAGAAAATTTTAATTATATGATTACATAACGAAAATTCTATAGAAAAACCCTCTCTGTGTTATCTAATATCAACTTGATGACTTAACAGGTGTTCATCCAAATCTGTTATCCGTTTACTTTATCATCATCTGAAGAAAGAACTGTTAAATTAAAGAGATGGAATCCGTCTAAATTCGACGAAAGATAATCTTTACGAAAGAACTGTTTCATTGATTTATAATAAATCTACAAAATTAGTTACAATAAAAAGTACATCCTTTATTCGTCACTCTAACTCTCAAACAAGTATTATTTTAAACTAAAATTAACAAAGTATTATAAAACTTTATTATGCAAATTATGAAACGAAATAAAACAGAAATTTACTGGATTTTATAGCAGACGATATTTTTGAATTAGTATATGCATTTTAATTTCTACCTTTTTTTTTCAATTTTAAGAGAAAATGAAGTGATTCAATTATTACAATTACAAAATGTGCAGTAGCGAATATTACAGGGGAAAGTGTTGTCAATTGATAAATGACATAAGCGTTACGCACAGATAAGTTTGGTGTATATAATATAGATATGTATCAGAGTGCATAGGTTTTAGACAAGTTTTATGCGAATGCATTTAAAGAAAATAGTGTTGCTGTTTTGATAAAGAGTACTTTTCAGAAATTAATCTTACAAGGAAGGTCTCCATACTGGGCATACTCAGAATTTTATGAAAAAAAAAGTAATTAAAGTACTTATGTATGTAATAAAGGATCAGTCAAAATTAGCGGCGGAATCACATTAGAAATTATGCAAAAAAAAAGATAGTTTCGAATATTTGGCGTGAAAATACGAAAGAGTCACTCGATATGGTGTGCAGCTCTTATCCTCGCCAAAAGCAAACGATTATTATGCAACTCAAAACTTTTAGATATTTAGAATGCGTGTAAATCATATTTAATGAATTTAAATATATAAAATGAGAAACTTTAATATATTATATACATAGATATACATATTGAATTTCATATATATGTTACTTGTTGAAGTAGCTATTTAATTAATCACTGGAAAAATGTTTTCATAGATTTAAAAAAAATCATATTTATTAAAATTATCTTCATACATTTAAGCGTATTCAAAGATAAAAGCCACATGTTTCCATAGCAACAAAATCGAATCGACAATTCTCAAATGAACTTTAAGCAGGGAACAAATTTAATTAATTTAAATTATGAATTTCGTTTTAAATCTCAAATTTTGATGGTTAAATTTGAATACAGTAAAACCTCCATAACGGACACTCCCGAATAGCGGACACCTCTATTTAACGGACAGTCTTCAAATCCCCACTCCCAAAACTTAAATTTTTGTATGTTTAACCTCTGAATAACTGACATTCCGAATAGTGGACAGTAATTTTGGCAAAAAAGAATGAAAAATTATTTTTTAACGAGAAAAAAAATAAATAAAAATCCTCTAAATTTATTAGGGCCATGTGTAAAAATTTTGTGATCACAGATAAATATGGAGATGAACTGGAGAAAACCACCTCTCCCCCTACATCTATCTGTGATCATAATCCCCCCTCCCCCTCCTCCCTCGGATGATTTGAGATTGTTTGCTTTCAAGAAACAAAAAAATACAATAAACAGTTATACTTTTTTTTTTAAGAAAAAGATGATTTAAAAGGATTAAAACTACTGACAGAGTTAAAACTTCACATTGTAAAACAAATTACATGCAATCGCAAGTAGAAGCAAACTTTTGTAAAAACAATTTTTGTAAGCATGTAATAAACAAAGGATAAATGCATGCACAATTTTATTTCAGTTTTATTGCTTTAAAAAATATTTTAATTTCTGGTTAATCATATAATAGAGGTTTTAGGACATATTAAAATCGACTAAAGGAACATTAAGCATTCATTAGCAATTTTTCTATCTCTGAGGTTTTCCCAATAGCGGACACCTCCGAATAGCGGACAATTGCTGCGCTCCCAAGGTGTCCGTTATTTAGAGGTTTTACTGTATAAATACATATAAAAATCGATATAACAAAATTATACTTAAAACAAATTAAAACTTATAAAACTAAAGTTATTTAAATTAAATTTATCAAAACAAGTTCAACATGAAACTTTTTTTTTTCTTGAAGTATATTTGACACAAAGTATTTTTTGAAATTACATTCTTTCGCCAACCGGCGATAAATCGCCAAATAACGAAATTTTCATTATTTTTTTACGGATACTGAATGGTGGTTCCGCCGAAATTTTTTTATAAACGCATATATCCACACGAGAAGAACATTCTGTATTTTTTTTTTCAGATTTTTCGGGGTATGCTCGTATGGAGACCTTCCTTGTTAGAGTGAATCTTACAGGTTTACAGATTATGCACTCTAATGTGACTCTGTAATAAATGTTTCCCTTTACAATAAAGATGAGAAATCAGAATACATTAAATTAACAATCCAATTAAATGATAAGTTTTTATGCAAATATTTATGAGAAACGGGCTAGACATTCACTCCAGTATTTTCTACTACTAGCAGTAGAAAACTACTAATAGTACTATCAGTATTTTCTACTACTATCATTACTACTACTAGTAGTAGAAACTACCAGTATTTTCTTACAGAAAATATTTGTAATAGTATAAAGGGATTGAAGAAGACATCTTTTTCTGTCTCAAAATTTTGGTATTTTACACTTTTTTTAACTATGGTTATTCCTTACTACTACTTACCCCTCAAAATAAAAAATAAAAATCTGTAAAGTTGCTAAACTTTTTCTAGAAATCTGGGATTCTTAGAGTTTTCTATGTAACGGTAACAGGAGAAACTCATAAACCGACTCCTTTGTTTGAATATTTTATGTTACTCTTACATAAAAAAAATTCTTGAAATCTCAGTTTCCTAGGAAAAATTTAGTAACTTTTCAGATTTTTTTTTCTTTTTTTACAATGTATTAATTATCAGATAAATTATTGTTCAGACCGGTAAAAGTATAATTTTAGGATAAAGCTGTGATAAGTCTACATCAGTACTTTGTCAAAGGAAATTGTCTCACGAGATAAGAAAATTTGATTTATACGATAACATAACGACCATTTTATGGAAAAGTGTTTTTGTGTTATCTGATATCACTTTGATCTACTAATAGCTCTTTATCTAGTTCGAGTTATCCTCTTACTTTATTATCATTGTCTCAGGAAAGACCTGTTAAATGAATATGTATCAGACATTATAGACATTACAAAAGTTTTAGGAGAATACAATTCAAGAAAATAGAGTTTTGGTTCGTATAAAGATTTAAGTAGTCAGGAGGAAAAAAAGAGGAAGCTACCAGTATTTTCTTATCGAAAGTATTTACAATCAGGGTTCTCGCTGTCGCTCGCTAATGCGCCAAATTGCGATTAAATTCTTCATTTGGCGAGTAAACTAGCGATTAGATTCGCCAAATTACTAGTGCTCAAATTTTTGTTTTCCTTTCTTTTCTTTTTCGTTTGTCATACATATGCATGTATATATATATTTAATATATTTGTAGCGAATAATTGAAATTAGATTATTAACAATCGTTGTTGCAGTTATAAAAATATATTGAAAAAAAGGGGGCGTACATTAAAGGATTAAAGATATATTTTTTAGTGTTACAGGGCGAATCGGTTTTGCTAATATTTTTTTCATCTGCCGAATGTTTTTTTATTCTTAATTAGCCAAATTACTAACATTGGTCAAATGTCAGTGAAAACACTGTTTACAATAATATAAATATATTAAAGAAGATGAATTTTTCTTTAACAAAATATTGGCATTTAACACCTTTCTTGACTATTTTTCCCTGACGACTCGGCACCCTGTTAATCATCCAATACATTTTATCTTAAAGTGACAAAAGTATAGCGTTAGGATATTTAAAAACAGTGGAAAGTCTACATCTGTACATTGTCGAAGGAAATTATCTGAAGAGATAAGAAAATTTGAATTATATGATAACATAACGACCATTCAGTGGAAAAGAATTTTTGTGTTATCTGATACCTTGTGTTTACCTTGATGCTTTAATGGGTATTCATTTCATTTACGTTATTTTCTTACTTTATCATAATCTGAGAAAAGAGCTGTTAAATTATTATGTATCAAACTTCATAGGCTTTAGAAAAGTTTTAGGAGAATACTATTTAAGTAAAGAGAGTTTAGGTTCTTTAGCTTGAAATTTGTATGTTACTGTTACATAATAAATTTCTTGAAATCCCTGTTTCCTAGGAAAAATTTAGTGACTTTACAGATTTGTTTCTTACAGTACATCAATGATCACATAATTTTTTGTTTAGAACGGTAAAAGTATATCGTTACGATAAAGCTGCGAAAAGTCGGCACCTGTACTTTGTCAAAGGAAATTATCTCATAAGATAAGAATGTTTGATTTATATTATAACATAACGACCATTTTATCTCAAACAGTTTTTGTGTTATCTGATATCACATTGATGACTTAACAGTTCTTTATCCTATTTCCGTTATCCTTTTACTTTATTTTTATTACCTGAGGAAAAAACTGTTAAATTAATATGTATCAAACTGCATGGACATTAGAAAAGTTTTAAGAGAATACAATTCAAGAAAAGAGATTTATGGTTCGGATAAACATTTGAGCGGTCATGGAAAAAAAGGAAGCTACCAGTATTTAATTATTTATTTTATTTATTTATTTTTTATTTTATTTTATTTTATTTTATTTATTTTTTTGAAAATACTTCCAATAAAGTAAAGAGATTATAAAAGACAATTTCCGTTCCAATACTTTTATTTTAGAATGGCAAAAGGATAACGTTAGGATATTTAAGCACAGGGGAAAATCTGCATCTGTACATTATCAAAGGAAATTATTACATGATATAAGAAAATTTGATTTATATCATAGCATAACGACCATTTTATCAAAAAGTGTTTTTGCGTTATCTCATATCATTTTGGTGACTTACTAGCTCTTCATACCCTTTCCGTTATCCTCTTACTTTATTATCATCATTTGAGAAAAGAGCTGTTTCAAATAATAGGTATCACACTTCATTAGAAAAGTTTCAGGAGAATGCCACAGAAAGAGTGCCATAGGTAGAAGAAAATATACTTTTGTTTCGGATAAAGCGTTCGCTTTAGAAATTAATCTTAGTGTGAATCTTATTATGCACTGTATAGTAATTCTATAAGTAATATTTCCCTTTGCAACAACTAAGATGAGAAATAAGATTGCTTTGAAATAACAATACATTTAAACTGATAAATGTTTATTCAAGTATTTATAAAAAACGTATTAGAAAAGATTTTCTACGCACTAACAGATTATGTATAGTTATTTATACGTATAGACACATGCATATTTATGTATTTTTGGTATATATATATATATATATATATATATATAAACATGGGTGAAAGCTATGACATTTTCATATATCGTATATTCATTTTTAAACTGACTTCTGATAAACAACACACCAAATATTTTTTTTATAATTATGTAAGGTACTAAACTAACAATGTTTAATAAATTACAGTACACTAATCTCCCATCCATGTCATCCCATGCTCAAATGCTGAGTTTTTATCTGCAGGATTTTAGTAAACATTTTATTGGAATTAATGTACAAAATTAAAAAATGTTTTAAAATGTTTTATTTTTAAAGAAATCCGATTGTCAATTTTGTGTTTTCTTTTCACATTATGTATTTTATAGTGATTCTGTAATGAATGTTTTCCTTTGCAAAAAAGATGAGAGATTAGAATACATTAAATTAATAATCCATTTAAAATGCTAAGTTTTTTATATAAATATTTATAAAAAATGTGTCACACACACAAAAGAAAAAAAAATCAATTTTTATACACAAAAATGCTTATGTATATTTATTTATACATATATACATATGCATGTGTATAAGTATATTTATTTTTCTTTTTACGTACGTATTTAAAAAATGTGAGAGAAATCCATCACATTTTGATATGTCTTACAAGTTTTTAAAGTGCATTCTGATAAACAAGGGACCATATTTTTAATTTTTTTCAATAACGATTTATGGCATTAAACTAGTAAGTTTTAATGAATTGTACACTAATCCCCCAATCATATCATCTCATCCTCAAATTAGATTTTATAAGTAGGATCATAGTAAACATTTCATTGAAATTAATGTAAAACATTAAAAATGATTTAAAATAATTTTTTTTCAAAAAATAGAATTATAAATTTAATATATTTTTTTCTTTAGGGATTCTGTAATTAATACTATAGTTATAATTTGCAACAAAGATGAAAAATGAGAATAATCAAATTAACAATCCATTTAAAATGATTCGTTTTTAGCTCACAGGCTATCATAGTCTGAGAGCTTATGCGCACGTCCGTTCTGTATCTAAGTGCGTAACGCGATAACTCATGATAAAAATATCCGATCCACATAAAATTTTGTATATGAGTATATCTCGATAAGGCTCTTCCCTGATTAGTTTTTGGAGTTAATTCGTTATGTATAACAGGGGAGACGCGGGCCGTGACCCACTTTTTAATTGATATACATGGGTTTTTCATACAGAATTATCAGTTTTATATATAGGATCATTCTGGTTGGGCGCCTCCGTGATTGGTATTAGGTTTCCATTTAATAAGTATATACAGGGGAAACGGGGGTTCTTATACCGCTCCCTTTAATTTATATAAATGGGTTTTTCATGCAGAATTATCAGATTTCGTTCAAATCTCTAAATAGTTTTGGAAGTTTAATGGTTAAGTGTAAATAGGGGGATAACTCCTCTTAAATTATATAAATAGGTTTTTATTAAGAATTTTCCGATTTGCTCTGAATTTTGGATATAGACTTTTATATGATAAAGTATGTCCCTGATTAGTTTAGGGGTTCAATAATTAAATATAAAAGGAAAAAGGGAAGTTGTTTCCCCTCTTTTAATTTTTTTCCGAACGGAATTAACCCTTGAAAATATAAGGCTGTAATGTACAATTAGTATGCGTAGCCTGTGAGCTCAATGCCATCAGTTTAACTGGGCAGTGTTCTTTTTATTATTCAAATATTTGTTTTTTTTATTTACATCATGCGAGGATTTGAATCAATTTAAACACAATTTGAAATTTAGCAATGTACAACAGAAATAATACATTGCAAATAGAAAACAAATCCAATTAATAAGTGATGAAATTTTAAATTCGCTGCACAAGAAGATAAAAGGTGTTTTTTTTTGATAATTTAGTAGTAAAAAAACACGCAAGCTACATAAAAAAGACATTCGTGGAGAATCAGAAAAACGTTTACAATTTGATGTTTCAGTTGATGTAATGCTGAATTTCAGTTGTTTCCTAATACTAGATGAACGATAAGAGATTTTCCACAATTTGTCATTTATTATTCAATGACATCCAGGAAATGAAACTCTTTTATTTGCTAGAACTTTTGGGGGTAGTTATGCAAAAATACATACAAATATTATACAAAAGCCACTAGGTCTTCTAGTACAGATACATACACTACACGGCCAAAGACGACCATCTACTTGCGATTTTTGACATTTTGTTAAATATCCAGAAAAGTACATGAGGAATTATCCTAAAAAATTTTAATGTGTAAACTTAATACCACAAGTCATATATTTCGGTGAAGATTTTTTCCCGAAACTCCATAGGAGACCGTCAGCAAATTGAAAAAGAACGAATATCTTTTGGATAACCCTGTCAAAACTAATGTAGCAAAAGCACCCAATATCGAGATTATGATTAAGTGGATCATTGCAATAAACTGTGGGTAAACATTTTTATACCGATAGCAAGTATATTCGTAGAACTATTAAAGTTTAAAAAAAACAGTCCCTAATTTTTTCCTTATAATTTGCAAAGTTCTGAATATAAAGTAATGTTCTTAAATAAGACACACAATATTGTACAAAATATCCCATAACGAAAATTAAAAAATAACAAAAATTGTGTGAAAACTGAGCAGGTTTACTAAATAATTTGCCATTGCGCATGCGTGAAGGTTATCAAAATTTCATTTGCATATTATGCTAGCTAAATGTACAGAGCAACTTTTTGTAACAGTCTCAAAAATATAGCTTGAAAACTCTCAAAATAAGTCGAGAGAATACGTTAAAAATCCATTATTATCAAAGCATTATTATTAAAATAAATCAAAAAGATGAGGGGTTGTATCCATTTATTCATTGATTAGTGCCAATATAGCATACACTATATGGCACGTACTACTATATTTGGATACAACCTCCCATTGTTTTGGGACTTTTTTTTATAAAATCTTTAATTTCTCAACGAATATACATACTATCAGTATAAAAATGAACACAGATTTTTGCACTAATCTACTTAATCATAATCAACACTTTGGGCGCTTTTGCTACATTAGTTTTGACAGGGTTATCGAAAAGATATTCGTTTTTGTTCAATTTGTTGACAGCCCTTTATGGAGTTCCGAGAAAAAATCTTCACGAAAATATATGGCATTTTCGAATGAATAACATTTGAAGTGAATTTTGAAATGACATTTTGAAATGAATTTTTTATATGAATATTTTAAAGTTTACATATTAAGTGTTTTAGGATAATTCCTCGTGTACTTTTCTATTTATTCAACTAAATGTCAAAAATCGCAAGTGGACGCTTATCTTTGGCCATGTAGTGTATTACTTCTAAAATTACTTTTTTATATATCAGAATCCAAAGTATTATATATATATATATATATAATTAAAAAAAATTGCGCCATTTTTGTAATCGAACATACTTAACTTCAATGACTACCTGAATACGTCCGACCTCTTAAATGTTTGGCATTTTTTAACAAAACAAGAGATGCATGATCAGTATGGATGGTAAATTGTACACCGTGAAAGTAATGATAAAATTTATCTAAAGTATCAATGATAGCAAGACACTTTTTCTCATAACTTCTCAATCCTCTAGAAAAATAAGCAAATTCCATTCATACTGATCATGCAAACAAGAGATGCATGATCAGTATGAATGGTAAATTGTACACCGTGAAAGTAATGATAAAATATAATGGCGCAATTTTTTTTTTATTTTATTACATATATATATATATATATACATATATATATACTTACTAGATTTTGGTTTCCTAAATGTTCAAGTGATCAAATCATCGCTGTAATTATCTGATCCAACGTGTGATAATTTTTTCAAGTTTCTGAAGATTTGTAAGAGTTGAAGTATTTTTTTTAATATTAGACAAAATGTTATTTTAATTTAATCAAACTGGTTTATAAAACTATCATACGAATTCAGTATTTCCATCTGAGCGAAAATAATTATGATGTGTAATAAATGTGATTATCGTATGAAAAAATATATGATAACTTTACCAGTCAGTTTGATTGTTTGAAAATAATAGTTTATCTACATACCAATCGCTTATATGAGTTTACTTTACCTGAGGGAACTCACCAGCGGCTGAGAGGTTCTGCTCTCCCCAGGTCGAAATTCATGCTGGTATTTGTTTGCTAGACAAGCACCGAGTGCTATAACCTAGCAAGTAAAATAGCGTAAACTAGCATTACATATTGCTGGTTCCAGCAGAATTTCCAGCAAGCCATGGTGTGTATTGGCCCACTTTGCTGGAAATAAGCATGAAATGCTTGCATATACAGTTTCTCACAAAAGTGATGGGACACTTGTGCTTTATAAAAAGAAACTGCAATAAAATAAATAAACAAACATGTGCAAAAATTTTTTGGGTGTGTTTCATATTTAAAGTTAGTAACAATTATTACATAACATACATTTTGTCAAAATATTAAAATATTAATTTAGTAAAAATACAATTGTTCAGAACAGAGAAAAAAATGGCTCACATAAGTGATGGGACACTTACTTTTCCATCAAGTATTTATCCAAAAATTTTACTTTTTAAAAGGTTTTAATATTTTGTTGGATTTCCTTTTACTTTTAAAACATGATTTAGTCTTTTTGGGATGGATTCGACTAATTTTTTTGTGATTTCTGGAGTGATTTTACCCCATTCTTCTTGAAGCACCGATTTTAGTTGTTGTTTTGAAGAAATGGTGTGTTTGCGAATTCTTGATTCCAATTCTTGCCAAATATTCTCTATGGGATTTAAGTATGGAGATTGTGGTGGTGTTTTTATTATTTCAGGACAGTTATATAGCAGCCAGAGTCTAACGTTCAGAGCAGTGTGCTTGGGGTCATTGTCCTGGTAGAATTTAAAATCGTTATGAACGTTCAATTTTCGTGCTGAAGATTTCAAATTTTGTTTTAAAATATCAATGTACTTGTACTGAATCATTATACTGTCAATAAAAACAAGATTACCAACTCCAGCGGACGACATACACCCCCATACCATAACTCCTCCTCCACCATGTTTTACTGTTGGTACCAAGTTCTGTTTGCGAAATTCTTCCCTGGGTTTTCTCCACACCAAGATTCTACCGTCAGAACCAAATATATTAAATTTACTCTCATCAGCAAATATAACTTTATTCCAGTAATCAGAATTCTTATTTATGTTGGATTTTGCGAAAGCTAGTTTGAGTTTTCTATTCTTTTCACTTACGAAGAATTTTTTCCTGGCTACTCTACAGTGATATCCAGCAGATCGAATTACCCTTCTAATAGTCTCAGGATTAACAATTATTCCATATAATGCTTGTAAATCAGCAGCAACTTTTGAAGCACTATTTCTTGGATTTTTTTTAATATTTCGTACGATAATTCGCTTCATTCCATTGGATTGCTTTGATGGTCGGCCAGGTCTTCTTTTATCCTGAATCATATGATTCTTTTTATATCGTTTAATGATATTGAAAACTGTTGAACGACTCAAGTTAACTGTTTCAGTAGTTTTTCTAATAGATTTTCCACGTTCAATATGCAAATTAATAACTAATTTTCAAATTTCAGGCGAAGTTTCTTTTCGTTTAACATTCATGGCTACACAGAGCTAAAAAACACAAAAATTCCAAAACAAACTGGAGAGAAATACTACAGACGATTTTATAAATTATTGCCAATTGCTTTTAAGTAAAAATAAAACCCCCAAAAAAAATATTTTTATTGCTTATTTCAGACGATTTTTTTTGCATATATAATGGTGTCCCATCACTTATGTGAGCTATTTTTTGCTCCGTTCTAAACATTTGTATTTTTATTAAATTAATATTTTAATATTTTGACAAAATGTATGTTATGTAATAATCTTTACTAAATTTAATCACGAAACACACCCACAAAAAATGTGTACATGTTTTTTAATTTATTTGATTAGTTTCCTTTTGTAAAGCACAAGTGTCCCATCACTTACGTGAGACACTGTAGCTTCTGATGCTTTTTTTCTGCAAGCTACCGATATAGCATGTGATGCTAGCAACCATATACTAGCATGGAAATCTGGCATACATAGCAATACCTAGCCATAACTAGCATATTTTTGTTGCTGGTACAAGCATGAATTTTGACCTGGGTTGAAATTGGTAGAACGCAGATGCTGGTTTCGAATCCAATCGTGGTCATCGGCTTAGTCGTTTGGAGTTTTCCGTGGTTTTCTTCGTACCTTGGATTGCCTAGTGTAAATACGGGTTAGGTTTTATTAGAAAGTGCTCTATGGAGTCATACTTCCTCGTTAGGGCTCATATACCTCGTACTGAAAATTGCTCGTCAAAGATACAACCAACCTTTACCTGAGTATTATGCTGTTGATCTGTCTGCATGAGAAACCAGATGCCATTAGCAATAAGGTTATATGAGTGAAATATGCCTGTTGGTTGTTGCTCAGGCAGCTTAAATGGTAGAGCATTAGCCCTAAAAGTTACGGATCCATAAACGATTCCTGGCCAGGAATTTTTTTCTCAAATGGAAATGTGCAATCAGTATGCGACAAAATGTCTGTAATCAAAAGCCTCCAATAACTTTTGACCTATGTGTTATACTTATTCAATAACAATGAGATTTCTTATTTTTCTATGATCGCCTTATTTAGCATCTGGCCACTACGATCAAAAACTTCACATTCCTTAATTTCTTTTTTTATGTGCTTATATTAATATATTTTTATGGGATTATTAAAGGGATTATATAATTGTTCATTGGAATAATACACTTTGTATATGGAGGACATAATTGCAACCATTGAAAATGAAAATCGACAAACAACCTTTCAGCTACTGACAAAGGTGTCCACAAACGTCATGAAACACATTCTAAAACGTATACAAGAAAACAGACACTGCTGGAGTCAACAAACCATAGCGTAAACTATAGACAAATATATTATTAGAGTTATTAAATTACCTAGCTAGAGTACATGGTAAATTCTTATTTCAGAAACAGAAGGTACACGGATATTCTGAAAAATACAGAAGGTATACATCGCATACATCTGGATACCCTTTGCTATTCTCCTTAACGAGATAAAATTTTGAGCATTAGTTCATTAGCATTTTTCAATGTAATTATTTTTTGTATTTAGTTATATTTTTAGTTTGATTCTGTAACACATTTTTTATATAATATACTTATTTGCTTGATTTGGTAACATTTTATCACCGTGTAACTTTAGTTATATCTTGGTATGTCTGACATTTTTATGCGTATATATTTTAATGTTAATATTTACTGAGATTAGATGTCTACAAAAAAGCCTTTCGGAAAAAAACAAATTACCCAGATTTTGGACACAATAAAAAAGTGTATTTTTGTGATAGAAAAATACTTGCTCTATAGCAAAACATATACTGTAGATGAAATGCTATTCATAAACATATAAAAATATATTAAATAAATATTAAGAGTTATCCTACTCATGTATTATTAACTCTTCAACTGTATGATTTGATTGTGAGTATCTTAACTATTACAGCTTATGATAATGACATAATTTCAAACTGCATGAATGAATATATAAGATATTCATTGTATTTTGAAACATGTATTGTTTAGATCTGTTGTTCAAATGTGCTTCTCGTATAAAATGTTGGTTATAAATTTAATTACACACTTTTCTATTTTCAGAATTTTTTTTTCATTTTACCTTATTCCGTGTTCTATTTAATATGATTAAAAAAATACGTAGTTCTGAGGCGTAATTTTTTACGTTCTTGATACTAATTTTATATTTTTTTAATTAAGGAGACATAAATATAAAATAAATTATAAATATTAAATAAATTTAGCTGATGTATATACCATCCCTTTTAAAACTGATTACAATAAATTAATGGAGAACATCGGGAAAACCAATAGAAAACTCAAAAAAGGAATAAAAAAACATAAAGCACATATAAAATTTTATCGCCAATCTAGTGCTCTCTCACGTTTATATCTCAAACACAATATCGCAATAGATTTTGATCATACGAAAATCATATTCCCAACATCCAATTATTACTTATCCATTATAAGAGAATCCATAGAAATCCCATGCAAAAACAATAAAGTGTGCAATGATGGCCTGTCTTAAAATATACCCGTTTATGGTTTAACACCCTAAAAATAAAATCTTGCCAATTTGAGAAAATTACGTATTAAAATTTCATGGTACAGCAATCAAATATTTCTTTTTACCGTTCACCTAAAATATTACTAACTCAATCTTCAAGCCACGAGTCTCGTTCATTTTTCAAAACGAAACCTTATATTTGTATTTATAAAAGAAAATATTCTCTGAAGAAGAACCTGTTTGGAAAAGGTTTGAAAGTACTAAGATTTTTTTAAAATAAAATAAACTTTTAACATCTATAGTTGATTATTTAATCGTCTTTTAAGTGAGCCTGAACATTTTAAAGTTCATATTATTAATTTTATATTAAGGAAACATACTACCTTGAAATTGGTAAAAATATCGAATTTCTTTTTTTTTATTATTTACTAAAAGCTTCTTTAATTGTGAATATGCGGACACCTTATTTTTTGCTATATGATTATTGTATCGCGAGATATTGTAGATTTTGTTAATACATCAAATGCAATAACCCATACAAATGACAAAATTAAACTGGCTTTTCTCCCTGTTCATTTTTTTACAACTTGTTTATTCGATAAATACGAAGGCTTTTTTGCTAATTTAGGTAGAGATTTTAGATTTTTTTTACTTGTTCCCAATGGTACATTTCATATTTTTGGGCACGGATTTAACATCCAAAATTATAGCTGTTTCAAAGAAAAAAAGAGAGAGAGAGAGAGAGAGTGATTGATTTTTTTTTTTCATTTTTTGTCTATATACGTCAGAAAAAAATCTTATGAAATGTACAATCGCATACATCTAAAATTACAAGCAGAGTTTTAGGTAGTAAATTCAAACGAATCTGAAAAAAAAAACAAGATCGAAGCAAAAATATTCATATTTATAAAAGAGCAGAAACTTTTAAAAAGGTATTTTTCTTATTTTTTAATTAACTTTTAGTAAAACAGGTTTTTTTACAAGATTGTTTTTCTATTTTATGTTATATTTAGTATTAACCTTTACACGGGGGCTCAGACAACATCAATCATTAACATAGTTTAACATATATTCTCGAACAGCTGCTGTCACAGTCCTTCTGTAAAAGTTCAGTACTGCACCACCACACATTGTTACAGTATTACTCAAAACTGTTAGTGTGCCCCCTTAATTCTACATCCAAATAATAGATAAATATTTTTGTGGATAATTTGTGTATAAAATTATTAATTAAAGACAAATAATATTTTCGTTGATTTTTTCATCATAATATTATATGGAGTAACTAACTAAAAACTATAGGGTAAATTTAACACTTAAATGTGTGATTTAAATAAATATATATATATGACTAGCTGATCCGCCCGGCGTTATCGCATCATCGATGTTTTGAAACAAATTTCGAATATTTAAAATCTCCATTCATACGAAAATGACCTGCAATCAGACCTACACCATAAAACATCTGGCCCACCAGTGACCGAGAGGTTCTGACCTCTCAACTGGTAGACGGCAGGGTTCGAACCCAATGGCGGTTGTAGCCCTAACCGTTCGGACTTTTCGTGGTTTTCTTCGAACCTTGCGTAAATACGGGTTAGGTTCCCTTAGAAAGATCCCCACGAATGCCACCCCCCTGGGCCTATATCCCTAGTGTATGTAATCGACCGACAAAAATAAACCAAACCAAACCATAAAACATCTTCTGAGCACGCACACGACATATGATTCACATCTGAGCAAACCCCAAGAAAACATAAAAGGTGGGGGCCTCCGTGGATGAGTGGTCAAGGCATTACGCCGCTCATCGTTTGCGTTCATAGGAGGTTGTGGGTTTGAATACCGCTGGCTCAGTTGCACGCAAATTCATGAACCGTTTCATTTGCATGAGTTTTTTATGTTACTGTTACATAAAAAAATTCTTGAATTCAAAGTTTCCTAGTGCGTGTTCAGAGTAACTTACCAAAGTGTCCAATGTTACCGACCAATTGTAGGGAAGTACGAAAGCGAATTTTCGCACCAATCAAAACTATGCTGTTGAATCGTAGCTGACGTCACAATTCACCTTGATTTTCATTTCGTACTGCTTTACAATCGGTCGGTAACATTTCCTACTTCGGTAAGTGACCGGTAAGTTACGCTGAACACGCACCTAGAAAAAGGTTAGTAACTTTACAGATTTTTTTTTCTTTTTTGCAATATATCAATGATCAGATAAATTTTTGTTTAGAACGGTAAAAGTATATCATTAGGAAAAAGCTGTGAAAAGTCTAAATCTGTACTTTGTCAAAAGAAATTATCTCATGAGATACGAAAATTTGATTTATATGATTACATAACGACCATTTTATCGAAAAGTTTTTTTTCTGATATCTCTTTGATGACATAATATCTCTTTATCCCATTTCCGTTATCCAATTACTTTATTTTCATTACCTGAGTAAAGAGCTGTTAAAGTAATATGTATCATACTTCATAGGCGTTAGAAAAGTTTTAGGAGAATACAATTTAAGAAAAGAGAGTTTCGATTCGGATAAAGCGTTCCCTTCAGAAACTAATCTTAGTGTGAATTTTATTGATTTTCAGATCATGTACTCTATAGAGTCTCTGTAATGAATGGAAATTTTCCTTTATAATAAAAAATATTTCTGAGCAATGTGCTCCACACACATAACAAATGAATAAAAAAATCATTTTCATTGTTTTATGCAGAAACCTACTTATGTATATTTATTTATACGTATATAAATATGCATATGTATAACATATTTTTTTTTTCAATTTTACGTATGCATTTAAAAATGTGAGTCAAATCCATGACATTTTGGTTTATCGTACTAAATTTTAAACGGCATCCTGATAAACAAAGCACCATATTTTTATTTTGCAAAAATGAGACCATACATAATAAATAACAGTAGTCGTAACAGTAGAGATAACAGTAGACTTATAGTAAATAATTTTTTTGGAATTAATGTACAAAATTACAACTGATTTTTAACTGTTTATTTTCAAGAAATATGATTGTTAATTTTATATATTTTCAGATTATGTACTTTATAGGGACTTTGTTATTAATATTTTACCCTACAGCAAAGATACATACATTAAATAGAATATATTAAATTTACGACCCATTTAAAATGATCTATTTTTATTCAAATATTTGTCTTTTTATTTATATCGTGCAAGGTGTTGAACCAATTCAAACACAACTTGATGAAATTTGTCAAAATACAACAGATATAATATATTGGAAATAAAAAATAAATTTAATTAGTAAGTAATATAACTTTAAATTCCGTCCACAACCGGTAAAAAAAAAAGATTTTATTTCATAATTTTGTTGCAGAAAATAGGAATTATATTAAAAAATCATGAAATATCCTTAAAATTCAGAAAAAAACATTAAGAATTTAATGAGCTGAATTTTAGTTGTGTTCTAATACTATCAGGCTGATGAGGGATTTTCTACAAATTGTCATATTTTATTCCCTGGTATCCAGGAGATGAGACTCTTTTACTTCCATCAATGTTGGAGATATTCACGCAAATATATATATATATACAGGGTGTCTATAAAAGAACTCCGGGGTTTTGAGGCAAAATATTTTAATGAAATAAAAAACATACATACATGTTTTATACATGACTTAAAAGCTTACATTTTCAAGTTTTTTTAACACTTAGTAAAGTTCTATATGAGCCCCGTTAGTGACACGGCAGACGTCTAAACGGTACTCTACCTCTTCCCATGTCCTGGCGAGCATGTCTGGGGGGACAGTTGCCACACAATTGACTATTCGTTCCCTGAGATGTTGAACATCACGAATTTTCTCTGCATACACAATATTCTTGATATGCCCCCAGAAGAAATTTCTATCGTTTCTATGAGCCAAATAACACATTGAGCCTTTTGTTGCGGAGTCGCCATCATTTCAAGGTCAAAGCCCTGCAGCGCCGCCAACAGTTGATGCAAGCATTCCCAATTCGTATGAGTAAAACATTTTGAGCTACTCTTTTCAGAGAAATCGACTAAATTTCGCTATCTTTTATAGTTAGTGAGATATGAATTTTTAAATCCCCGGAGTTCTTTTATAGACACCCTGTATATATTTTACAAAAGTCATTTAGTTTTATAGTATAACGACATATCATTTCGTAAATTACTTTTTATAGCGAAATCAAAAGTTCTATATGTATTTTTTTTCTGGATTTTGGTTTCCTAAATACTCAAGTGATCAGAACATCGCCGTGGTACATCATGTGATAAATTTCTGAACATTTTGAAGAGTTTCTAAGTATTTCTCCAGATATTAGACAAAATGATATTTTAATTTAATCAAACAGATTGATAAAGTATTTTATCTGAGTGAAAAAAAATATGAAATGCAATAAATCTGATGAATCTGTGAAAAAAAATATATATAATAACTTTAACAATCAGTTTGATTATGTTTAACCCTTTTAGCATCTGGTTTATTTATTACTTTTTGTTTAACGATTCATAATATAATGCCTATAAAAACCATTTGTATGGGGATTTGTTTATGGTTACTTTACATATTTATTTATCTTATGCACTGCAAAAAAATAAATAAATAAATAAATAAATAAATAACAGTAACACAATTTTTGTATTAAATTAGCCCTTGATTTTAAAAATTACTTGATGGATAAACCCGGTTAGGGCATTTAAAGGGGGAAATAATATTTTATCTATGCACCAACCGTTTATTTGGATTTCCTTTACCTTATGGTTATGCTGTTGATTCGTTTGCATGAGAAACTAGGCATCATAATCAACAAGTTATCTGAGCTAAATATGCTTGTTTGTTGACGGCTCAGTTAGGTTTAAAGGTAGAGCATTGGCCCTGAATGCCAAGAATCTGGGTTCGATTCCACGCCAGAGAAATTTTTCTCTCAGTCGGAAAGATGCAATTCGTATAAGACAAGTTGTCTGAATTCAAAACGATCCGATGACTTTTGGTCTGTCCCCAGTAGCCAAACAATATTGGACCAATATTGGCTACATCTTGGAGTAATATTGGCATGAAATATTGCTCCATTATTGGGATGTTTACATTTTGCCATTATTTAGCCAATATTTGCAGCGAATATTATTCCAATATTGGGGTTTCATTGAGAAGATTACCAATAAAACGCCAATATAGGTTAAATATTGGAATTTCATCGAAAATATTTCCAATGAAACGCTAACATTTGTACAATATTGGCGTTTTATTGGCAATATTTCCAATGAAGCAACAATATTGGCATAATATTGGCGGCAAATATTGGCTAAATAAGGGCAAAATGTAAACATCCCAATATTGGAGCAATATTTACGTTTTATTGGCAATATTTCCACTAAATGAAATATTGGCGCAACGTTGGACCAACATTGGTTTGCTACTAGGGGTGTGTTGCACTTCTTGTTAAACAATGAGATTTCTCTCTCTTTTTTTTTTTTTTTTTTTTTTTTTTTTTTTTTTTTTTTTGTGATCGCCTTATTTAACATCTGGACTCCAAGGTTCAAAAGCTTCACAAACCGTAATTTCTTTTTTAATTGCATAGTATAAAATTGCTCATACACTCATATTCTGAAAAAATCCAGAAACTATGCACCGTATACGCCTGAATTCTGTTACTATTCCCATAAAAGAGATCAAATTTTGAATAGTAATTTTTTTTTCAGTTTTTTTTTTCAATGCAATTTTTTTGTAATTAGTCAATATACATTTTCCCTGGATTTGGGGACATTTTATCACAGTGTAAATTTAGTTATATCTCGGTATGTATGACATTTTTTGATTTTTATGCGTATATATTTTAATGTTAATATTCATTGAAGTTTGTTGTTTACAAAGAAAAATCCTTTCGGAAAAAATATATTACCTAGATTTTGGACACAATAAAAAGGTGAATTTTTGCAGTACTGAAAGGTGAATTTTTGCAGTTCTGAAGTACATGCGCTACAGCAAAATATAAACTGTAGATGAAATTCTATTGATAAATCATATAATAATATATTAAATAAATATTAAAAGTTATCCTCCTCATCTATTATTAACTCTTCAACTACATAATTTGATTGCGAGTATCTTAACTATTACAGCTTATGATAATGAATAATATGCATGAATGAATACATGAGATATTTATTTCATTTTGAAACATGCATTGTTTAGTACTGCCGTTGAAAAGTGCTTCTCGTGGTGGTTATAAATTTATTACATACTTTTCTATTTTCAGAAATGTTTATTTCAATTTACCTTATTCCGTATTCAATTTAATATGATTCGAAAAATACCTAGTTCTGCGGCGTAATTTTTTATGTTCTTGATGCTAACTTTATTTTTTTTATTTAAGGAGACATACTACCTTAAAATTGGCAAAAATATCGATTTTCTTATTTTAAATATTTCCTAAAAGCTTTTTTTTATTTTTAAATATGTGGATGCCTTATTTTTAGCTATATGATTATTGTATCATGAGAAATTGTAGATATTGTTAATACATCTAATGCAATGACCCATACAAATGAAAACATTAAACTAATTTTTCTCCCGGCTCATTTTTTACAACTTGTTTTTATTCGAAAAATACTAAGGCTTTTTGTTTTGAGTTTTTTCCCACTTCTTCCCAATGGTGCATTTAATATTTTTTGCATCAATTTAACATTCAAGTTTTTAGCTGTTTTTAAAAAATATTTAAATTGAGAGTTTCTTGAATTATCTTCATTTTTTATATATATACGACAGAAAAAAGTCATTATGAAATGTAAAATCACATGTATCCAAAATTACAAGCACAATTTTATATAGTAAATTCTAATAAATGTGAAAAAAGAAAATCGAAGCAAAATAAATATTCATATCTATAGAAGTGACAGACATTTTTAAATAGTTATATTTCGTATTTTTTAATCAACTTTTAATAAAACAGGCTTCTTTATAAAAAAATTTCTATTTTATTTTATATTTAGTATTAAGTACTGCACAACGACACATTTTTAGAGTATTATTCAAAACTGAAGAGATAGTGTGTCCCCTTAAATCTACTTCCAAGTAATAAATATGATAAACAACTTGGATAATTTGTTTATAAAATTATTAATTATAAAGAAATAATATTTTCGTTAGTTAATATTATAATATTATATATGGTTAATATATATTATATATGGTTAATGTATATTATATATGGTTAATATTATAATATTATCATAATATTGTATGGAGTAACTAACTAAAAACTATGGGCTAAACTTAACGCTTAAATGCGTGATTTTAATTATATATATATATATATATACAGGGTGATTCATAAAAGATGGGCAGAACTTTAAGGGGTTATAGTACACTTAAAGACAAATAATATTAAATAGGAGACTAACATACGTACTAACTACGTAACTAACTACGTATTCCCAAGGAGATAGGGGGCATTAAAGTTTAGGATCCGAAATTTCAAATGATTATAAAAAATAGAAAAATTGGTCGATTCGTTTGCGGTTTTTGCAAAAAATTTTCTTTATGCCAGTATTTTCTTGAAATAAAATTTTAAAGTTCAATTTCAAAAAATGCCGATAGGGGGCGCTTTAGACTTTGGAGTAACAAACAACTATTTTTTAACGTTATTTTTTGTATTTTTTAAATGATTTCGAAAGCTTAAACTTAAATTTTGATCTAAAAATCTGAGTCCTAACGAGTAGTTAAGTAGCGTAAACTGAAATTTGAAATTTGAAACCCTTCTCCCCCCAGAACAAAAATCAGTTATTCCCGATCTTTGTGTTGTAGATTAGGCTCTAACTACTGCCGCGTTTTGCTAAAATTATTCTTTATGTTAGTATTTTCTTGAAAATAAATTTTAAAGAAAAATTTCAAAAAATTCCGATAGAGGGCGCTTTAGACTTTGGAGTAACGAACAACTATTTTATACCGTTATTTTTTGTGTCTCATTAAATGCTTTCTAAAGCTTAGACTTAAACTTAAATTTTCAGCTCAAAATCTGAATCGCTGAGCGTGGTTCAGTAGCGAGGGGAGGGGGTTCAAATTTCAACTTCTGAACATAGTTCAGTTTGCACTACTTAACCATGCCCAACGATTCTGTGCTGTGATACGAGGCAAAAATACAACTTTCGTCAAGGACTGCATAGTCGGAATTCACTCATAAAGGCACTGGCACAGTTGGAAACGTCGCTCATGCAAACGTTAAAGTTCCATTCCTGACGCTAGTCACCGGGTGAAGAAGGAGACAGAAAGTATGCAAATGTCAAATGGGGAAGAAGAAGAACACGTATGCAAAATTTCGACACGATTCAGGCATAAAAACCACTGAACGGTGAGTCAAGTGTAAGTCGCTGTAGTAATGAATCGGAAGATGGTGCCCTTCACGAATAAGGAAAAGGCTGAGATGCATTTAATTTACGGCGCGGCAGATGGAAATGGTGCAGAGGCACAACGAATGTACGGAGAGCAATTTCCCAACAGGCGGTTGCCTAACCGCAAAACTTTCGAGCGCTTGCACAGACAGTTGTGTGAGACGGGATCATTTCTCGCTTCCCGGTCGAATGCAGGTCGTGCAAAAAAGGACGAATCAGTAGTTGTTGCAGAAGCCATTCTGGATGTAGTAGCGGCGCAGCCAAGTACAAGTACACGAACAGTGGCTAGGCAGGTTGATACCTCACAGTCCATGACTTGGAGGGTACTGAAGGATGAACATTTGCTCCCGTTTCATGTGCAACGAGTCCAGAAACTGTCTCCAGGGGATTATCCAAATCGTATTGAATTCGCCCGCTGGTTTCTGCAGCAGAACGCGCTAAATCCACATTTTGGACGAACTGTGCTTTTCACCGATGAATGTACCTTCACACGTGAAGGTACATTTAACACACACAATGCACATGTATGGGCGGATGTCAATCCACATGCTACGTATCCACATGCTCATGAGAGACGCTTTTCCATCAATGTTTGGGCAGGAATCCTCGGAGACCACCTAATCGGACCGCACCTTCTTCCTGAACGCCTCAACGGTAAAACATACCTCACATTTCTGCAACATGTGCTGCCAGACCTGTTAAACGTTGTTCCTCCACGCATCGGGCGGGTCATGTGGTTCCAGCACGATGGAGTGCCAGCCCATTACGTACGAGACGTCCGCAACTATCTGGACATCACATTTCCGAACAGATGGATTGGTCAAGGTGGTCCTGTTGCTTGGCCTGCTCACTCGCCAGATCTTTCACCCCTCGATTTCTTTTTTTGGGGACAATTGAAGGCTCTTATGTATGAGACAAACATTGAATCCCCCGAGGAACTGGTCGCCAGACTTTCCGCCGCTGTAGGGGAAGTGCTCGAAAAGCCTGATGTTTTCGCGAATGTTCGCCGTTCCATTCTTCGCCGTTGTTCTGCGTGCATAACCTCTGGTGGTCACAATTTTGAACATTTATTGTAATTACATGTTAATAAATATGCTTTGGTAACATAATCCTAATTTGTGTCTTTTTACCTCGTATCACAGCACACAATGTGTGGACAAGGTAAACTGAACTGTGCTCAGGAGTCGAAATTTCAAACCCCTCTCCCCAGAAACTTAACCACGTCTAACGATTCAGATTTTGGGCTGAAAATTTAAGTCTAAGCTTTAGAAAGCATTTAATGAGACACAAAAAATAACGGTATAAAATAGTTGTTCGTTACTCCAAAGTCTAAAGCGCCCTCTATTGGAATTTTTTGAAACTTTTCTTTAAAATTTATTTTCAAGAAAATACTGACGTAAAGAATAATTTTAGCAAAACGCGGCAGTAGTTAGAGCCTAATCTACGACACAAAGATCGGGAATAACTGATTTTTGTTCTGGGGGGAGAAGGGTTTCAAATTTCAAATTTCAGTTTACGCTACTTAACTACTCGTTTTTAGATCAAAATTTAAGTTTAAGTCTAAGCTTTCGAAATCATTTAAAGAAATACAAAAAATAACGTTAAAAAATAGTTGTTTGTTACTCCAAAGTCTAAAGCACCCCTTATCGGCATTTTTTAAAATTGAACTTTAAAATTTTATTTCAAGAAAATACTGGCATAAAGAAAATTTTTTGCAAAAACCGCAAACGAATCGACCAATTTTTACATTTTTTATAATCATTTGAAATTTCGGACCCTAAACTTTAATTCCCCCTATCTCCTTGGGAATACGTCTGGGACCCTTAGTCTCCTATTTAATATTATTTGTCTTTAAGTGTACTATAACCCCTTAAAGTTCTGCCCATCTTTTATGAATCACCCTGTATATATATATATATATATATATATATATATATATCTGACTAGATGATTCATCCGGCGTTGCCCGTGACCATCGATGTTTTTAAAAAATTTCGAATATTTTAAATCTCCATTCATACTAAAATAGAAAAAAAATAAAATTTCATCTAGATAATATTTTAAATTTTATCTGTTTGAACAGAGAAATGCATGTCTGTTATAAAAACGATATTTTGGAAGAATAAAGAAATATAGGTTTCAACTGTTTTGAACCTCAAAAATAACGCAATAATTGATTTAATTTGAAATTCCTTTATTCAATCAGACCTATTCCACAGAAAATCTTCTGAGCACGCGCGCGACATGCGCTTCACATCTGAACAAACAAAAAGAAAACATAAAAGTTGGGACCTCCGTGGCCTAGTGGTTTAGACACCAGTCCGCTAATCGTTTGCGAGAGTAGGAGGTTGTGAGTTTGAATACCGCTGGCGAGTTGCATGCACTCTTTGTGTGGAGCTCCCTGTTGTAATTCACTGTGCAGTAAAATTCCCTTGTGCTATCTCGTCCCTGTATATTGACGATGACTCATTAGCAGGCTTCCATGTCGAGCATACAAGAGAGATGTATGTTGTTCAAAAAATAAATAAGTAATTAAAAGGAGTAATTTGATACAGTTTTTGGATGGTGCCATGGATGGATTTTGAAGATTTATTGTAAATCAATCAGGAAAAACAAAATCATCAAAACAGGAAAAATTAATAAATGTGTGTTCAATTTGTTGCTCGCAATCAGCCGTGAAATGCAGTCGTTAAATCCCATATTTACCGCCTAATATCATTGGCTGTTGCTGCAGATTTGTGGCTATCTGCAAGTAGATTTTAAAATTTTTGCTTCATTCCGTGGATTGGTGGAAACCTGCAAATATCCTGTTACGCAGTATGTTTTAATTATTTTTAAAAGAATCCAAATTGAAATTTAAAAATTCGGCTGCGTGTTATAATTTTGGCGTTATCTGCGATCAGACAGGCAATTATCTCTTATTTTAAATATATAGACTATCAGACAATCTTTTTTACACCAGAAAAATAATTTTTAAAAATTACAGATATATCATCTTTAATAAAAAGCTACATGTTACTGACGGCTGGCTTTTTCGCTAATCGTTGGCGCATGTTAATCTCGGAAAATGCATTTGATACATGACGTTTGAAGTTACTGAAAAAAATATTAACTCGAAAAGTATTTGAATAGTATATGAATACTATGAATACAAATTGCGTACACTAGTTATAAAATGCATCGCTACTTTAAAATAAAATTTAAATGTATATTTAAATAATTTTAATACTAGTAATGCTCTATTAATGAATAGCTGATGAACATGTTTCACAAATTATATAAAATACCTTACTACTCAAGTAGTACCGAATTGCGTAAACGAAACATTCTTATAACTCCGAAAATAATAATCATATTAACAAACAGGTTTTTGCGTCAGATTAATCAGTTAACGGGAAAAGAATTTTTATTGCTAATATATTGAAATACATGTATGACACCGGTAGTTGCGAATAGAAATATTTGCAAACCAGAAAAAATGACTTTTCACATGCATAATAAATGGGTTTTTTGAAATGAAAATTCAGGTGTCGGAATTAAATTTTTTGTCGAGAAATAGTCCGAGAGCCGACCGCACAAAACCTTAAGTCATCGAGCACAAGAGAAATTCGTTTATTTTATGGAAGAGTAGTAATAGAGGAATCTAATCTCCATGTCTGCCGGAAGCGAAGTTGTGTATAAGCCAAAAATTGATACCACTAGTGGTTCACTCGTAGACTTAGCATTGCGTTTGCCGTCAATCAAAAGCAGGAAAACATGGAAAAATGGGTGCAGGAAAACACAATGCTAAGTCTGTGAGTGAACCACTAGTGGTATCAATTTTTGACTTATGCACTACTTCGCTTCCAGCAGACATGGATGATAATATTCCCCTATTACTACTCTTCCATAAAATAAAGGAATTTTTCTTGTGCTCGATGACTTAGGGTTTTGTACGGTCGGCTCTTGGACTAAAACCAATGTATGTTAAAGGTTTAAGTGTCTCTTAATAAATCAAAATATATCCACAAATTGATATTTCAGTGAAATACAGGGTCATGAAAAGTTGAAGAGTATGGAAAAAATTATTACAAATACCTCGGCAACTAATTACTCTGTCGACTTCCTTCTTCATGCAAAATTTGTGTTATTTTATTGTCTTTACATCTTTTCCTTACAAGAAAAAAAAAAGGCTAAATACGCAGCGAATTTGAAGTCTTTATCTCAATTCAATTTGTTTCGAAGATAGAGTGTTTACAGACGCACCGAAACACAGATAAATATTTTTTGTTCGGAAGATATGGTTTGCATTATCTCCAGTGTCCGAAACGTAATAATCTGTCAAAAAAATTCAAATTTTCAAACCTATTGCAAGAGTTATCCGGTGCTACGCTTAAGTTAAGCGATGGTTAAGTAATAATGATGGTAGCAACATCGCCTGCTATGTATACTGGCTGTAGCATGATTCACAAATTGGAGTCGTCTTATTATTCTGTTAAAATATAACAGGAATTATCATGTCACGAGTGCATGACTTTTCATTTAATTCTCGAAACATACTTGAAGCATCTTTTCTTCTTAGTTTTAAATAACAATAATAAAAATCTTCTTTTTAAATGGAGTGGGTTGAAGATTTACACTGTTAAAAATCTTGTCCTAGTTTGAATTACATTTTGGTACTCAGTAGCTGCCGTGGTAAGATGGTCAAATCTTGAACAAATATTTGGAGCTCATGTTGAAGCATTGTGCCAATAGTTGGAATGAGGTTGAAATAGGAAGATTATGATGTGAGATTATACAATCTTATGGTGGCAGCTTCTGCGCACCATGATTTGGTTCAAATTAGAGCAAAATTCTTAATAGTTTACATACTAAATGAAATTAACGCAACATGAATGTCGTCAATAATAACAATCTTGAGCGATTCATAACATTGCCAAGCTAAAATAAAAATAAATTATTTTTAAAGAAATATAGTCTTTAATTTAATTATTCAAGTTTTGCATTTTAAAATTTTTTGATGAATCATCACGATTTAACAAGTGGGGGGAGGGTATATCTTCAAATGAAAATTGTTTGAAAACTCTGTTTCACTTTCTAACTTTTTATGATTTTAAAACCAAATAGCTCGTTTACTTTTATCAATAATTTAAAATTTTATATAAATCCACAATTCCTACACACCGACCTAGAACGATCGTTTACACAAACTTTTAATATAAAACATCCATCTTTTCTAATATAGCACATCAGCAATATAAGTAAAAACTACTGTCGTTTGGCTGTTTTACGTTAAAATACTGCAAAATAATAAATGTTTTAATAAGTATGAATCAAAATACCTTATTTTATGTAATTATTTATTTTATAGAAATTAACCTTTAACTTTTTAATTCCCATGTTCCCGAATGTTCTAGAAATTACTTTCTTTACACATGAAAATTTCTATAGTTATTTCCTGTTTATTTAAATACGGAAAGTCTGTAATTAAGTAAAGTAAAAATTGCTACTTTAAATTCCTGGTAGGGAATAGAAACATACGAATTAAAAATCTATTAATTTTTTTAAAAAATGTTGTTCACACATATGCAAAGCTGAGCACTAAAGCGTTAACATTAAATCTGAGTAACGTAATTAAAGGAATTTCATTTTTTTTCTCATTTAGGAATTTTTGCTATAGATGTTTACATTTGATTTCTCAATGTGCTGTTGTTTGTGTTTTCTTTATTCTTTTAAATCAGATTTTCTTTCAATTTCCTTGTCCTGCGCGACATTTTCATGAATATAAATTAGCATTTTTCTTTATAATATTCTCCCAAATATTTATTGAAAATAATGAGCTTATATGCAAAATGGCCGTCATAATCACAACGTTTATTCAAAATTTTTGAAATAAACACAATTTTGTTTAGTGCTCAATTTATATTGACTTGCAATTTCGCATCTATGTTCATTTTATATCTTTGTTACGCATCATTCGTGAAACGATATTTCGAAATACTATTCCGACGTATTAATAATGAATGCGTCATTTATTCGAAGAGAAATGTTTTTGTAAGTATTATCCATATCTTAGAATATAAATTACTATAATTCAAGATTCTTTTATAACTCTCATGCGATGGAATAATAAGCGCTTTCAAAATGTGCAATAATATCGGCTGAAAGAAAATTAATGGATTATTGAATAACATGTGAAGCAGATTTGATTCCGTTACTTTTTAATAAAATATCTTTACATTACGGAATTATATAACTTACACTGGGACTTCCTTGTGAGGGATTAGTCAGAGCGATATTACTAAGAACATAGATTTAATAGCAACATGTGAATGTTAGAGAAAATTAGATATTATCTTTAATTGATCATGTATTGAAAAAATTGAAATGCCGAAAATGAACAAAGTGAGCCCCAGAACTACAAAATTGATATATAATCTCGTATATGCTGTTAAGAAAATGGAAAACAAACAATGCAAAACAAACATGCATGCGTATAAAATTGGAAGTACGCAATATATTAAAAGCAATATCGATACTAAAAAACTAAAATATCTAATAACATAATTTTAATTGTTTGAAATGACGTCAAGCATATATACAGACGCTCCACATCAATTTTAGTACCTATAAAAGACAAAAAGTATGATATTTAAAAAGAAAAAAAGATTTTTTTTATGTTTTATGTGGCTCTCGATCAATTAGTACCGAATTACTATTACGATTAGTTTGTATATATAATAATATAAAATATAAAGATGTTTTCTTATAATGCAATGAATTTCTCGTTAGAGTTTAAGGAATTTTCTCTTGAAAGAGTGATTAATCAAATTCCAGAAATCGTCAATAAAAGAATGCAATGCTCCGTTTGGAGTTTGTTCCAGATTATGCAGATTATGATTTTACCCGAAGAAATTATTAGGTAAATAACCTGCTTATGACAATTGAGAAAATGATTGTATGATTAGTGAAATTGAAAAAAAAAATGCATATAAAATTTAACCTTGCACATCCTTCAGTCATTGTGTTTGGTGAGAGAGAAAATAAGCCAACAGAAGGATCTCATCGACAAGCAAATACTCTCGGGCAACCTATTCGCTATTTCATATCGACGTATCTACAATTTTTAAAAATGTATTTAATTCTAATTGTCTATATATCTAATTTGTGGAATGAAATTTGCATGATGGAGGCGGGGGAATTTTTAACTATTTCTAAAGATCATTTGCATAAAATAAAAAAAAACTTTAATTATTTGACGACTATGAAGCGCTATCCCGCTTCGAAATTTTTGGAATGAAAACTAATTGAAAACGTTATTTTTAGTTTAAAAGACACGGTTTCGTTATGAAAAAGCAAGAGCGACAAAATATTTGCTCATGCGCAGAGGTACAGACTCGTACTAAAATGACAGTGCAATAGCGCCGCTTAGCTTGTTTGGGCTTGAAATCTGGAAACGCGATAGCACTGCATAGCCGTCGAATGGTTAAAGTAAAACGAAGCAAAATTACATTTTTTTAAAAAGAGCAGTAGCATAAAAATAGAAATTTTTCAATTACATATATATATATATATATATTGGTTCTAAATAGTGACATGTTTAGAAATTTTTTTATTGCGAGTATTAGTATAGACATGATCGACCTTTACTCGAAAGATATGCAAAATATTCATCGTGTGGATGTTGCTGAAAGCCGATTTTCTATCATTAATGTATCTCTTTTACAGTTTTCACAATGTATTACTCTTGTTTGACGCCCTGTTTGTCTGTGTGAATGCGAATTAATAGCCATTTTTCCTGTAATAAAAGTTCTTATCACTGTTTCATTTTGCATAACATGTACCAATTGTAATATAGGTAATTTTATGTCACCCGAGAGAAGGTGATAAATATTTTGATATTCAATAATTGATTCCATACCATTATTCATATTATATTCTTTCCATTTAACTCCTTCAAGGGCAAAGATCCATTTGTGGACCACTAAACTGTATCCTTTAAATGCTAAATTAACACTAAAATATTGGGATAAAAAAGTTTCCTTTTATGAAGTACGTAAACAAAATATTTATTTATTTTAAAATGAATTTATTTATAGATTTTTCAGTCATTCACATATTTCTGCATTTTGCAAATAAATATTTCTTGCACCTAAAAGGAGGAATGCACTTTAATGCACTTCAAATAAAAAGTTACATTTACATGATTTAAAATGCATGGTTTTAATTAATTTCTTCCGATGTCATATGCGCCGAGATACTAAATTGGAACCAAACTATCGTTACTTTAAATGACGTGGTAACACGTCTATTATTTGTTTATCTATTAATACATTGCTTTTAGGTGCGTTCGTAATTATGTAAATACGTAGCATCTATTGTTGTCGCTCAGTCCGTCCTTCTGTCCGTCTGTCTGTCCTTCTGTCCGTTTATCCGCATATAACAACGCAAAAACTACTCAACCGAATCGTTTGAAATTTAAAATACACAATTATTACCTAATTTTGTCGAGTCATTTCAAATTTTATGAAAATTGGATGGATAGATCAATTACAGGGACAATCAAAAGTATTCCGTTAAATTACGATCAATGGGAAAAAAAGTTTCATACACATTTTAATGGTGTTACACTCATTTGAATTAATAGAATTGACATGAATCTATGACGTATGTACTAAAATATACATTCTGCCCAATCTGGGATGTAAAGAATATTTATTATTTATTTACAAGACCATACAAATGTATTCCACTAAATAATGTTATACGGGGAAACATTGTTTGGGGCGTGTTTTAATTATATCAAACTACTTCACATTTTATGAATAAGATATACGTTAATGAAGTATAATAAAAATTACTCCCTGCATATTTACAGGAACACAAATATTTCGACCACTATACTGTATCCAAAGTCCGCTCTACTATACCAACAAGATCTGAATATTTTAAAACTTCGTTATCGTACGAACGCACCTCATTTGCTACGCTTCACGTGCATTTTCCAACTTGTTTTAATTATATAAGTTTATTTCTATATTTATTCATTAGTCATGTTTTTATCTATTGGTATTTACTTTTTAAATAATAGAAAGTAGCTTTAAATATAAACTGATATTCAAACATGGTTTTAGCCAAACCTGGTGCTTATGGGACATCTGCGGCCTAATTTCATAATACTTTCACAATATTCTTCTACATTGGCGTTTTGGTAAATCTTGATTCAGCTTAAACTTCAGAAAGTGAAATTTGTTTCAAATAAACAAACTTGATGCACGTTTATATATTTTTTTACATATAAATGTAAACATTTTATGTAATTTTTGATTAATCTGCCGAAAGTGTTATTTATACATATATGCATGTATGTATATAGCTGTATGTATGTAGCTGTAACTTAATTTGTTTTCGAATTATAAATTTTTTTGTAGTTTTTAATAATATTTTTGTCCTTGGAACAACAGCAGAATTCCAAAAAAGCGAATACGGCAATGATTCAAATATGTCTCAGATATATTTATTCTCAATTTTTATTAGTTTTTTTAAGATATTTTTTTTAAAATTATATGCAACTTTTTTCACAGTAGGTGCATTCAGCAGGTTACAAACCTTTTGGTACAATTAGCAACGATATCTCTCAAACATTTTTTTGAGATTTGCTTGACGAAAGAATTATGCTTGATTTTTAATATCGTCTCGTAGATTTATATGTGCAGAAAGTTATACTTAGCCTTCACTTTCCTCAGACAATTACTATCTTTTCGTAGATGTATATGTCCATAAAATAATACTGCTCTGCGTATTAGCCTTCGCTTCGCTCAGAGAATTATAATTAGCAGAAAATAAATTATAAATTTTTTAATCATTTGGATTATTTTTATAAAAGGTGTAATTATGTTACTAACATTAATCATACAATATACGCTTATTCATGAAATAATTAAACACATCTGTCACAAAAAACCCCACCAAATATTATTTTACCATCCTTGACGCAAATCAAACGGGCACAGTTTTTAAATTATTTTCTCTGTAATTTTTTTTCAATGTTAAAAAAATGTTTTTTGAACATCATATAAATATATTTTTTTAATTATGTGTAGGTATATAAGCGTTCCAGAGTATTAATCATTGCTTAATTTCTGTAAAGTGCATTTTATCTGTAGATTTATTTTAATTTTAAAAGTAATATTGTTGCACTGAAACCTGGAGTTTCGTGAACTGATATGAGGACCCCAGAAGCCAAGGGGTATAAGTGAAAAAATTGAGTTAAGTGCTCAGGGTATCTGGAAATATGCTTTTTTCATTTCAGGTAAAGAAATATAGGTCATTTTCTGATTCTTTGGTGAGTTATAGAGATAAACCACTTTTTTCGAAAAACAAACAATATTGATTAATTATACATTTAAAGAAAATTGTACTCTATTTTTTTAACAGTTATTGAAATGAGAGTTCAGAGATTAGAATGCAACAAGCAGATGTTTCCTATTTCAATTTAGTCAATTGTTATTAATGTTCCAATTTAACATCAATTATCTTTAAACTCAATTTACTCCAAATCGACATTTTGTCACTTGTATCCCTTAGCTTCTGGGCTCCTCATATATTATTTCGCAGCGGCGAGAAGGTTAAGTGAAGCAATCCATTTGTAAACTTTCGTTTTCCAGAATCCTTTTAAGTTTTAATCTCTAAGACTGCATCAGTCGGAGTGTAAAAATCGGACAGTCTTTCAACTCCAAATTTTAATCGTTATTTTTCATCTAATTTTTTTTTGTAAAATTGCTAGTAAAATGTAAGTAAACAAAGCTATTAAAATTTTGTGTTGAGAAATTGTCCGTTGCCACTTAGGTTTTAAAACACCTGAAATAACAATAAAATTATATTTATAAGCCAGTCTTTCGACAAATAAGTTTAGATAAAGAATAATTTTTATTACATAAAACAGAATAATTGGTTTTAAAAGAATGTACAATAAATTTATACGACATTCATGCAAAATACTATACCGATACGAGAAAAATTCAATACTTACAATGAATCAGATGTATCGAAATTACTCACAGAGGACAAAAATCTTTATCTAATCAGTTTATAATGGTCACAAAAAATCCAATTTATCGAAATAGATCAAAGTGGCGGGAAACTATTAAGCATATCAGAACATAATCGTCACAGCATGCAATATTCTTTCCCATCACGTATGCATGTGAATTCCACCTACCTGGCAATACCGAATCTTCATTTCGTATATTGACCATGATTTCCCGCCCACTTCACAAATTGTCCGACAAAATTGGAATTACGCTGTTCATTTTGTGTATTTTGGGCTCTGGCCAAGAATCTCATTCGATTCGTGAATTGACGGAACTTCGTATTTGTCCGTAACGTATGCATGCATTAAGTGTCACTAAGGCAGTGCTGTGCGTTTTTTACAACATATCCAGGGCACAATGGAAAGTAACAGAACTGAAATAGTCTTAAAAACATCTTCTTCATTATCAGAGATTTGAGCAAAAAAATTGGATGCACATTAGAGCTACACCGTGAAAAAAACTGTACATTTACAGTACTTTATTGTGATTTAATCACTAAAATTTACGGAATCTTTTTACATAAACCGTCAAATGGGCAAAAACCGTTAATTCAATGGCAAAGTCCGTTGATACAGGGAAAAGTCCGTTTCTTATGGACATTGCCTGGAATCTCTGCTGTGCATTTTTTTACTTACCCATCATACGTAGTATAGGGTAAGTATTGCAATCGTTTTGAAAATCGAAAAATTTTTTATGACGGATTTACACGTTTTAGATACTGGAGATTCCGAAAAACATATTTTTAGAAAAACAAATTTGCCGTCCGTCCGTCTGTGTGTCTCTCTGTCTGTCTGTCTGTCTGTCTGTAACCGCTCTATCTTCCGACCAAATTGAGATAGAGACTTGAAACTTTGTATGTGCTTAGAATGCAAGAATGGAACGAATCCTATTTAATATCAATAACCTCGATTATCCGGAACTATTTTTTTCGGACTCTCGAAAAGTTCGTTCCGATGAAAGATATACAAAAATTTTCGAAATGTTTTATTTTAAGGAAAAGACGTAAAAGGCAATAAAATAACACAAATTTTGCATAAAGAACGAAGTCGATCGGGGTATTAGTTGTTGAGATATTTATAATCCTGTTTTCCACATTCTTCGATTTTTCATGACCCTGTATTTAATTCAAATTTCAATTCAAAGATATATTTCAATTGGAAATGAGACGCTTAAGCTGACGTAGTAAATTGTTAGTTAATATGATTATTATTTTTTGAGCTATAAGGATGCTTCTTTTACGCAATCCGGTACTACTGGCGTATTTTGGTGTTTTATATAATTTGTCGAAATCGGCTCATCAGCAATTCATTGATAGAGCATTACTATGTATATTAAAACTATTTAAATATGCGTTTAAACTTTATTTTGGAATTGCGAAGCATTTTATAAATAGTTTACATGCATTTTATTTTCATATTTTACATTATGCGTATCCATGATGGGTAAGTATTACGGTGGTCCCCCAACGACTAGTTTCACATTGTAGGCATCATAGTTTTTGATTTCAATAACTACATTGTTAGTTTTCATATAATATGCCACCTTTCGAAGTTTGTACCATATTTTTTATAATACAATGTGTCAATGATTTATCTCCACATTAAATTCAGTAACTTTAACTATAGCTTTTTTCATTCATAATACAGATTAAAATGAAGGACTTTTATTTACTTTCAAAAAAGTTTATTCAGAATAATATGTACAAATGTTAAACACATTTAAATATTATAAACTAGTATATGTTAAGTGATGAATTAACTGCATTTCATAAACACTTCATATGTCTGATAGCCTATTAGACGATGACATAAATGATCATTTTACGCCAATGTGCATTTCAAGCAGATTTGAACGTAAATTCTAAATTAGAATACGTGGATGATTACATTAGTTGAATATACATTGTGTTTCAAATGATGAATAATTTAGCATTGAGACGATAAATTGTCAAAATCGATGTATTGTCCAAGTCGGCACATAAATTAATTATGTGACCGATCGTTTTAAGGGAAATTTGAATCTATGTTGATTGCATCCGCATTTGTCACACAACTGCAAATGCAGAACTTTGCACAATAGCAAAATACGACACATTCAATCTAGCTATTACATACATCTGTAAAAAAAATTCTATTACGATTTAACTTAAGCTGTGAGAACAAATTTTATGAAAAGTACGGTTCTCATATAAAAATATTGATGTAAAATGAAACAAATTTCATGTAATAAAATTTTTTCGTACTGTGGAGTTTGGTTTGAATATATATGGTTGGATTTCCTGTGATGGTCCAAATATTTCATTTGTTATATCTTGAAATTTTTTTTTCATTGTTTGAATTTGATGAGTTGAGTTTGAAAATACGCAAGTCTCCTGCCTATAAAAGTCTTGAAAAGCTATCTTTTTCAACGTGCCGTAAGGCCATTTTATGTTTCGACAAAAAAATTTCCAAGCCTCAGATTTTGCTTCTTGAATCCATTTTCTGTATTTCTCTCTTTGAGCTTTGAATTTTATTTTGTTTTCTGGTATTGCTTCCGGAGTTTTCACAACTTTTCTCAGGGCTATGACATAGCTCCTTTGTTTTCTCAAATTTTCATTCCACCACGAGACAGATTGCTTGAACTAACTTTTCCTTGTCTTGAAGTGGGTTTAACAATTTTCTTTTACCAATGATATGAACAATGCATATTTTTCTTCAAACGCTTCAGGTGTACTTATTTCTTTATTAATAGCTACTTGCAAAAATATTTTTATGACCTAATGTTAAAATATTTCTGCTTTTAATTCCTAATCATTTTACTTTCAATTTAAAAGGTTAATTTCCTGGTTGTGATAGTGCATTAATAAAGTCTCTGTGTATTAATACATGTTTGTTTGAAGGAAATGTTATTCTTTGATTACTTGGAATCAATTTAAAATGACAACTTTTAATAAATATGGAAAATGTCGTTCAAGATGACTAAAATTTTAATTTAAAATGGAAATAAATACACCAATAATTAGTCCAATTAAAAAATAAATGCAGTTTCACGCAAGGACCTCCTATTGCATATTCTTGGAAAAGATGGTTAAATTCCTTTGTGTAGTTTTGTTCCTTTAAAACTTTTCCAGAGTAACAATTTTGGTCAACTTTAGCATTAAACATCTCTTAAAATAATGCTTGAATTTTAAAATTATGGAAGTTCTTCCATCGTTTCTCGAATTCGAATCTATCGAATCTACTCGTTTATTGAACATTTCTCAAAAACATTATTAATTTCAAGTTTTTGTGTGCAGTAATTTTCTTAATATTAATGAAGAAATGCAAAAACTAGATCACAAAAAAATCATTGTCAGTGGCCCGACGGTCACAGTGTTAGTTACTTTTACTTTTATAAATCTAATAGAAATTTTACGTTCATACATATTTTTAGAATGCTATCGAAAAATACTAAAAATCATATTTATATGAAAAACAGCAATAATACTCGTACTTTGAAATAAAATTATATATAAATTATATTATTTTCATATTGACATGACGTCGCGAATTAACAGCCAAATGTATCTCCCAAAATCGCTATAAATAGTAATTTTGATTCTGTACAACCTGTTTGATTCTGTTTATTTTACTGGTTTAAAAGTTAAGTAGTAATTTAGACCCCATGTCTTAAATTTGCGTTTTATTTATATTTTATTGATTTGTTTATTGGTTGATAATTTACTATTTTAAGTTTAGTTGAAGTGTATAAGCTAAAAACAAATGTTGAACTATTTATAATAATTTCAGCACAAAGGGATTTCTCTAACTCATTTAAAGATACATTTTAATACAAGCGGTTAGGTGTGATCGCTGATCGCACAGAGGGTTTCTTTTTACATTTCTTTTAACCTCCTGACTGCCGCGACCGGATTTTTTCGTACACTAAGCTGCAAGTTTCACTGTAACATAAGCAATGTTTAAATTAATAAAATTCTACAAATAAAACCCTGTTTTGAAAAATTAAGTTAGAATTAATACTTTCAAAGATTATACACCTATACTAATAACATATTTTGTATCAGATTGGAAAAAACATATTTTTTAAATATTTTTAATAAACTAGCAAAAGCCATGCTTTGTTTGGATTCGCGAAGCATTATTTTATAAAACAGATATTTGAAAGTAACAAAATTTTTTTTATTATTATTATTTTTGCATCTTTATTAAACAAAAAAGTTATTTTATGTTTTGGCGCATTTTAATTTTTTATTTATGATGTAAAGCTGGCATAAGATATTTTCGAAGCAAACTTTTACAATTTTTTTTTTTTAATTTTCAACTAAAAGCTCTTTTAAAGATGTTTTTACAATTTCAAGTAGCCACTGGTGTTTTTTAATTGTTTGAAATATGCATGTTTCTAATCTTTGTAATCAACATCCGATAATCTTTGATAGCTATTTTAGAATAATATATTTGAAGAAAGCTTGAAGAAAGTTACTTCTTCAAAATCCTATTTTCTGGAAAAAACATTTGAAATCTGCTTTCGTTGATACTATGAATTTTCAACTGTAAAATATTTTATTTTAATTTCTTCATTTTTATACATGTTAGCGTATGAGAATTGCTGTAATTCTCTCCGCGTGGGAGAACTGTTTACTTTCTGCGAATGGCAACTCAATTAATGGAATTACCTTTTAACGAAGCGCTCTCTCATTCTCGCAGTGACGTTTTCACGAATAATTATTGTTGTGTTTACGAACTTATTAAAGTCCTATTTTTCTATAAAATCCTTCTGATTAATAAGTTGATATTATTTAGCCACAATACGACCTTCGCAAAAATATTTATAAAGAGCTTGAACCAACAACTTCACGCAGATCTTTTAATTTTTCATTTATATAACAAATTTAAGAATTAATTTTATTTGTTTACAATTATTTTGTTGCCAGTTTACAAAAAAAAAAAAAAAAAAAAAAAAAAAAAAAACATAATACAATTCTTTTAAAATGTTTAAGTGTCATCTGTGCAAACGATTTTGCGGGATAATGAAAACATGTTTTATTTAATAAATTAATCATGATTCTATCTATAATTATTTACTCCATGATTTAAACTTTTTTTTCTGAAAATATACGCGTTTCATTTTTTATTTATTTGCTAAAATGCTTCCGTATTTGAAATGCATGTAAAATAAATTAATTAAAATAATAATTTTTTTAACGTTTTACTGTAAAAAAAAAATATATTCTGCAAATCTACAGATCATAATTTATTTTTGAGTTTAATTTGAAGTTAAAATATTGAATAGTTTTTTTTGTAAAGCGTACGACAAATTGTAATTTGAGTGGACTAGTAGAGGATTCGCTTCGCTCATCCTAATTACCGAGAAAACTACATTACAATATTACCCTTTGGCTGGGCAGTCAGCGGGTTAGAACAACTTTTCCTTTAATTAATAAATTCAAATTGTGAATTTGTTGTTACTAAATACTTATATAGATGGTAGCGCCAATAAATTTTATTTTAAAATCATTGAAAAAGTTTGTTTTCTCTTTCATTGAAAAAGGGAGGAGAAAATGCTATTTTTTTTTAAATCATAAATTAAAGCAAATTAGCAGAAACATAAACGAAATCTCTTGTTTCTAAAAATGAACAAAAATGCTTAAACGAAATTTGAAATAGTGAATCATTAATAAACACATTCAGAATGAAAACTTAATTCTAAACAAATTATGATAAAAAATACAGTGATAAAAAATACAAATCAATAAATCCCCCCCCCCAAAAAAAAACGAAATTTATTTTAATTAAATCCAACTTAAATCAAAAAAATTCGTCTTCCATCCCCGGGGTTCAAATTAATATCCTTCTGTTTAGTAGCTTTGCCTTTAAGACACTAATTCACGTAATTTATGTTTTTTTTTTTTTTTTTTTTTTTTTTTTTTTTTTTTTTTTTACATTTAAAACACAAAAATGAACGGATGACATTGAAAAAATTAATTTTATTTACGTAATAGTCTTTATCAACTTTTTTTTTATTTGTCGTGTGATACGATGTATTAAGCTATAAATGCAGAAAAATTGAAGTCTCTGACTTACATAGTTTTAGTGTTACGTAGCCTGTGACGGACAGACAGACAGAAGACAAAGACAAATAGGCTTCCTTCAATTTAAAGAAACCATAATAATAATTTCTGAAAATTCTTGAAAAATTTTCAAACAAATTACATGTCGAAGTACTATTTTTTATACCTACTCGTCAGGTGAAAATTAAAACGTGGGGTATTTAAAAGTCTACAAAATATTAAAAAAAAGTAAAATTCAATTATATGTAATTGCCACCGTCATACTGACATCAGCGTCATGCAAAAACACATTTGTCCTTTATATTATAATAATGGATAATTATTTATTTCATTGATATTAAACAAAACTAACCCAACCCACAAGTCTATCTATATTAATATATATTTTTAAGAAAATGGCCCATGTGTAAAATTCTCCATTATTATACCTGCTTTTTATTTCCTTGCGATATTCTGTTTTATGGAAAATATTTATGTTTCGATTTGTTTCTTGAAAACACAATTTAAAATATTTTGCGACTTTAAGTTTTGTTTCAATTCAATTTATATCTATAAAATGTACCGCTATTTTCAGTGGAACTTAAATAACGTTTGCTAAAAGCCCTGAACGGAAGCTATCACTAGTGACAAAATTTTTCGCTCTCTAATACTATGCCCTTGGCGGTCATCATAAGATTTCTTATTTGAATCGATAATATTATTTCTTAAATTTAATCCTGATTTAAATCCTCTGTAAATTTTATCTTTCAGTGAAAATATTTGCTTATCTCCCTGTAGCTTTTTGTTTTACCTTAGATTTCTTATGTTATTTTTTATGTTCTCATTGGGGGATACTCATTGGGGGCCATCGTAATATTTAAAGTTAAAATAAAATATGAAAGTAAAACATGTGTGAACTATTTACAAAATGCGTTGCAATTCCAAAACAAAATTTTAATGTATATTTAAATATTTTTTAACAAAACGGGACCCTACTGAGTTACAATGGAAGTTAATGTGAATTTGACAAAATGCCGGGGATAAAGAAAAGTTACATTTGGAGAGTAATTTTTTCCCCAGAATTTTCTCCAAAATTTATGTTTTTTAATTGTATTTTACATTATCTCTTTATCCTAAAAAAATGAAAAATTTTAAATATTTTTTATCGGAAGGAATATTTCGATATACAAGTTTAGTGATATTCAATAAGCTTCTTTCCATTGTTACATTCTAAATTTCAAGTTTTCATCTCATTTTTTTCTGAGATAGAGAGTTTATAAGCACACAGAAAACAAATACATAGACAGATGGACAACACTTTTTCAAAGTAATTTTTTCATAATCTCCAGTCTCTGAAACGTATAAATCCGTCAAAAAGAAGTTTTGATTTTCAAAACAATTACAAGACTTACCCTATATGATGGTATGACACCCTATATAATTACCCTTATAATTGGTAATCAATAAAAAACATTCATTAAGATTCATTATTTTTCTTTTTAATTACAAGTATATTTTTGTATTCGATAGTATTGTAACGGTTTAATAGTATAAGTACTGCCAAAAAAATGTATATATATATATATATATGCACGAAGCTTTCTATTTTTATGAAAATGAAAAATTGAAATCTACACTGTAAAAAATGTTTGTATGAAATTGCAAATAATCTACAAATAATCATTATCTTAAGTCTTATGCAAAATTTCACGGATTAGAAAAATATTAGTTCTGTTCAGAATTCATTCGGTAGAAATCATTGAATCTGGTAGAAATCACCTGATAGAAATCATTCGGTAAATTTTCAACAAACGTTTTAAACTAACATTGTTAAAAATGCACAAGACTCAGTAAATTTATTTTTAATGATAATAACTTAATTTAATCATCTGTAATCCACCCAATTTTCAGTGAACCTGAAAGAGTTTGAGAATTTCGAGTAATTTTGAACTGCTGTATAATTTATTTTTTACACATTTTGTGTTTAGCCACCCTGTGGGAACTCGATAACTCTTATTAGTGGAAGAACACCTTATTGAGGAGCTTTTGAAATTTTGTTCAAAATAAGTCTTTTATTATTCAGTTGAAAAAAAAAGAGCATGATTAATTTTAAATTGGTTATAAATATTAAATTGGTTGTAAAAAAATTTGAATTTTGAGAAAACTAGAAACGTTATAGAAATCAAGGGAATTTAAAAAAATAACGTGTGAAATTGATGACTGATGTATTATTACATATGAAAATAGATTGAATTCATGAAATTTGAATGAAATAGTTTATTTCCTTCATCTTAAAAAAAAGTAACTTAAAAATAATTAAAATATTATAACTTCCATTTTATGTATCTGCAAAAATAAATAAATAAATAAATTTAAAAATGTCTGGTATGAACGTTATTGCACAGACATTAAGATCAGTAACTCCAAAATACATTAAAAAACTCAAGCATATGTCATTTAATTATTAACGTAACAAAAATGTGTTGAAAAATGTAGCATCTCTTATGTTCCCTAGACTTATCCTGTTTGCATTTACGCATGTTTCGTAGAAAACTGCACGATTTCAATGAAAAAAATAGTGCTACCATCTATTTAATATTAATTTATAGTATTTAGCCTAACATAATCTTTTTAGGTGCGTTCGTAATTATAAAAATACGTAGCACCTATAGTTGTCGCTCAGTCCGTCTGTCTGTCCATCTGTCGTCCACATATCACAACGAAAAAACTACACAATCGAATCGTTTGAATTTAAAAATATATAATTATTACATAATTTTATCGATTCATTTCAATTTTTATGAAAATCGGATGGGTAGATCAATTACAGGGACAATCAAAAGTATTCCGTTACATTACGGTCAATGGGGGGAAAAGTTTCAAATGCATTTTAATGTTGTTACACTCATTCGAACATAATAGAATTGATATGCATCTATGATGTAGATACTAAAATATACATTCTGTACAATCTGTGATGCAAAGAATATTCATTATTAAATCACAGGGCCACACAAAAGTATTCCACTACATAATGCTATACGGGGAAACATTTTTTGGGGCTTGTTTTAATTGTAATAAACTACTTCACATTTTATGAATAAGATATCGTTGATGAAGTGTAATAACATTATCGTATGAACGCACCTCTTTTGCTACGCTTCACGTGCAATTTCCAACTAGTTTTTAGGCTCAAATTGTAAATATTCTTGAAGCAAAAATATAGTTAAATAAAATTAAAAGTTTCTTTAAATTTAAAATAAAAAATTTCATCTATAATTTAAAATAATTTATAAGATATAATAACATTTCTTGATATTTAAATAAGAGATAAAAAATATTGATTCTTTCACTCAACATATTTTACTGTTTATTTTTTCATTAAGGAATAAAAAGACAAAAAATGAAAGTTTTGATAATTTAAATACATATCATTTGCTATGACATCAAATATTTTTAAAGTTGTAAAGTAGAAGTCTTCTTCAAGTTCAATCAAGTAACAGAAATATTTGATTTTCCCTCAAACATTATTATTATTATTATTATTTTAAAATACCAAGTAAAATCACAATGACTAAATTCCGCTAATCTGTTTGTTATTGCTCATTATTAATTGTAAATAATTTTTCATAGTATTTAAAATACAACAATGTTCATGTTTGGAATCACATTCTAATTACAAGAGATGCAGTCCGGAAAGTTGAAAAAAAATACTAATGTTATTATAATTTTTTTAACAGCTTTATAAAATAATTCATTTGCAAATTAATTTAATTTACAGTGCCCTCAAGTATCACAATCTTCGTTTCTCTAAAGTCAATCAAAAGATCAAAGATCACCAACTTACATACAGACTCACAATTTTAATATACGAGCATTTTCATACTGGGTATTTTGTACGATATAACGGGTATGGGTCACAAAAATCTTCAAATTAAAAAGCTATTCTATGTTCAAATAAAAAGAATATTGCCCAGTTAAACCGATGGCATTGAGCTCACAGGCTACGCATACTAATGGTACATTACAGCCTTATATTTTCAAGGGTTAATTCCATTCGGAAAACAAATTAAAGAGAGGAAACAACTTTCCCCTTTTTTATACTTAATCATTGAACCTCCTAAACTATCAAGAACATAATTTATCCTATAAAAAATCTATATTCAAAATTCAGAGCAAATCAGATAATTCTTAATAAAAACCCATTTAGCATTTATATAATATAAGAGGAGTTATTCCCTTCTTTTATACTTAACCGTTAAACTTCCAAAACTATTCAGAGATTTGAACGAAATCTGACAATTCTGCTTGAAAAATCCATTCATATAAATTAAGGGGAGGAGCATTAGAAACCCCGTTCCCCCTGTTTATACTTATTCAATGAACACCTAATAACAGTCACGGAATCGCCTCATCAGAATGAACCAATGTCTAAATTTTGAACGAAAACTTAATTCTGCATAAAAAACCCATTTACATCAATTAAGGGGAGAGGCATGAGCCCCCGGTTCCCCCTCTTATACATATCGAATGAACTCCAAAAACTAATCAGGGAAGCGCCTTGTCAGGATATACTTATATACAAAATTTCAAGTTGATCAGATATTTTTGTCATGAGTTATCGCGTTACGCACGTACATACAGAACCGGCGGGCACATAAGCTCTAACGGGCGGGGCACACAGGCTATGATAGCCTGTGAGCTAAAAAACTATTATTGCATTAAACATTTCTCTGCTTTTTTATGCTTAAAATGATGTTTAAGCCATCTTTCTATCTTAAAAGAAGAAATATTAATTTTTTCGATCTGGTTTGTTTTTTAAATCTAGCTTTCAAGTAATGATTGTCATGGAATTGATTTCTTGTAAAAATCCGTTTTTCTTCATGATAGGTTTTTCACAATTTCTCAGATTTAAATTGTTATAACACATGGCAGATAGGTGCTTAAAACTTATAAACAAATAGTTAATAAGATGCGCATATTTTTAGATATTAAACATCAGAAAATCACTCTAAATAAACAGGATTATTTATGTGTTTCTGGAATATTCCCAAAGTAATCGCAAGGCAAATATATATATATGCTTATTTACACCTATTAATCAAGAATCTGTTTCAAACGATGACGACATTTATCACAAAAATAGAAGTGTTACATTTAAAAAAAATGCTTTATCAAAACATATTTTACTTCAAATAAATGCATTTGCAATCTAGTTTATCTAGAAAAAAAACTGAATATAAGAAAATGTTTGTTCAATTCTGTATATTAGGCAAACATTTATTATATTTACGCTATTCTGTATAATAAAAATAATTGTTAACGTAATAAGTGTTTTCTTGGAAATAGTAATTTCAATAAATATAGTATGTAATATTCCAGGAATGTAATTTTCTTGAAAATCCCTAAAATAAATTTTGAAGGTAAAGATATATTTCTACATATTTACACTTAAGAAAGAATGCGTTTTAAACGATAGACAACATTTATCACAAAAATAAAAAAAAATACAATTTTCAAAATGTTTTGACAAAATATATATTTCATCAAAATATATATTTCATCAAAATAAACATTTAAAATCTAGTTTAAAAAAAGGAACACATAGCATCTGAGAAAATGTTTATTCCATTCTGTAAATTCGGTAAACGTTTATCGTATTTGCCCTGTTCTATCAAATAAAAGTAATTGTGAACGTTATGAATGTTTTCTTGAAAATAGTCTTTTCAATACATAATAATACGTAATATTCCAAAAAAATCGATTTATGGAATATTCTAGAAGCAAATTTTGGGACAAGTATATATTTCTATTTATTTACACTTAAGAAAGAATCTATTTCAAATGATCGACGACATTTACCGGAAAAATAATAAACGTTACGATTTTAAAATGTTTATTCAAAAGTACTATTTTTCATCAAATAAATGCGTTTAGAATCTAATTTATAAAGAAATACATAGCACCAGAGAAAATGTTTATTCCATTCTGGATATTCGTTAAACGTTTAACTTATTTACGCTGTTCTATCAAATAAAAGTAATTGTGAGCGTAATGAATGTTTTCTTGAAAATAGTCTTTTCAATAAATATAATACGCAATATTCCAAAAAAATCGATTTCTGGAATATTCTTTAAGCAAATTTTGGGGCAAGTATATATTTCTATTTATTTACACTTAAGCAAGAATCTATTTCAAATGATCGATGCCATTTACTGGAAAAATAATAAACGTTACGATTTTAAAATGTTTAGTGAAAGTTACTATTTTTCATCAAATAAATGCGTTTAGAATCTAATTTATAAAGAAATATATAGCACCAGGGAAAATGTTTATTCCATTCTGTATATTCGTTAAACGTTTAACTTATTTACGTTATTCTATTTGATAAAAATAATTGTTAATACAATGAAAGTTTCCATGAAAATGGTATTTTCATGCAGATGTGAAATGTTAATAATAGATTCTTAAGCGGGACACGTTAAATAGTAGAGATTGATATAACATTGCTGTAGAAAATATTGATGAAAAACGACTGGGAAATAGTTCTAATTATTTCAACAGTAAAATATAAAATTTATTTTTTTAATATCTACATTTGGTATCTTAGTGCTTTTCTGAAAAATAGAGGCTGAGTCATACGGAGAAATCTATGATGTATAATTTCACGATATTTGGAAAACTATATTTAAATTATTTACTTAAGGTGATCTGGTGTAATAACGCTAGGCGGGGTAATAACGCCAAGTTCTAATATTTTGCATAATTATGAAATAATCTGGTAAATGACACCCATGTGCTCTGTGCAGAAGGGTTTTGAGTCATATAAACCGCAAAAAACAGCTTCAAGTTAATTTGTTTCATTTTTAGGTTTTATTGTTTTTACAAACAACTAAAATTAACGCTTGATCTAAAATTTGCGAGATATGTTTTGTGATGTGAAGACTATTTTTTTTTATCTGGAAATACTTTGTTAATTACATAAATCTGTAGTACATTTCATGGACTTTCAAAATGTTGTTGAAGATTTTGGATATCTTCTCGAGATAATTTGTAATTTAAAATGTACAGCGCAATAACTATAACTGTTTAATAACGCCAATCCTTGGCATTAATACCCCGGTTGATTCCCTACAGTGGCCGAGCTACATCCTAAATACTAATTCAAATAAACACAGTTAAAACTGTGAAATGTTTCAAATAATTCTATTTAAGCGGTCCTTTTTAAGCAAAAAGAAGCTCACGGTCTGATATTCTTTTGCCTCACCCCCACCACCACACATTTTTTTTTCTTACACTTTCACAAAAAAATTGAGTATTTTCAATAGCCTAGAATGCAATTTTTCAATTTCTATGTTTGTGAGGTTGTATTTTTAGAATTGGGCAATCTACATGCAATTATTCCATCTTATTTCATAGTTTTGTTTGCATGGCGTTATTACCCATATAGGTGGGTAATAACGCCAAATAGCATTGGTCAAGAAATCACGCCATTACATTTTATGAATACATATCTGTTAAATATTTTTTTTTTATATAGATAGTCAATGAGCTACTGTATCAAATCATATATTTGTTTGAAAAATACAAACTAAAACTGAGCCGTGAAAATTGGTAGATCCTTAACGTGGCGTTATTACCCCAGGATACCTTATATTTATTTTTCCATCTATTTATGTCTATGCATTTACATACATACACATATGTAATATTTTAGATGGTTATATTTTTTATGCTTATTCATTAATAGGGAATAATAAAATAGATTATTGATTTTATTTTGTAATGTTTATGATTTATTATAAAAAAACGTTTTATGAGTGCTTGCTTCCATACTTGCAGATATTTCAATCTGTTATTTTTATTAAAAGTGCAGTTAGCCTTAATATTTACACACCTAATTGTAAGTTCAAATTGATAATTTAATTTACATTAGATTGCTAAAATAAATGTAATTTAACACATTACAACGATTATTTGGAAAATGCTATTTTCAAAGACTCAAATTTTAAAGACTTACAATAAATTCTATATTTAAATTAATAATAATAATAAACATCATTTTTAGAATGATTATATTATATTATCTCCTATATTGCGTACGTCATATAATATGTAATATTCCAGGAATGCTATTTTCTTGAAAATTCCCAAAGTAAATTTTGAAGATAAAGATATATTTCTACATAAGGTACCCTGGGGTAATAACGCCACGTAAAGGTTCTACCAATTTTCACGGCTCAGTTTTAGATTGTATTTTTCAAACAAATATATGATTTGAAACAGCAACTCATTGACTATCTATATAAAAAAAATAATTTAACATATATGTATTCATAAAATGTAATGGCGTGATTTCTTGACCAATGCTATTTGGCGTTATTACCCACATATACGGGTAATAACGCCATGCAAACAAAACTATGAAATAAGATGGAATAATTGCATGTAGATTGCCCAATTCTAAAAATACAAACTCTACAAACTTAGAAATTGACAAATTGCATTCTAAGCTATTGAAAATGTTCAATTTTTTGTGAAAGTGTAAGAAAAATAAAGGTGTAGTGTGTGTGGGTGGGGGGGAGAGGATGAGGCAAAAGAATATCAGACCGTGAGCTTCTTTTTGCTTAAAAAGGACCGCTTAAATAGAATTATTAGAAATATTGCACAGTTTTAACTGTGTTTATTTGAATCAGTATTTAGGATGTAGCTCGGCCACTGTAGGGAATCAATCAGGGTATTAATGACAAGGATTGGCGTTATTACCCCTTATAGTTATTGCGCTGTGCATTTAAAATTACAAATTATCTTGAGAAGATATACAAAATCTTCAACAACATTTTGAAAGTCCATGAAATGTACTACAAATTTATGTAATTAACAAAGTATTTCCGGATTAAAAAAAATAGTCTTCACATCACAAAACGTATCTCGCAAATTTTAGATCAAGCGTTAATTTTAGTTGCTTACAAAAACAATAAGACCTAAAATGAAACAAATTACCTTGAAGCTGTTTTTTGCAATTTATATGACTCAAAACCCTTCTGCGCAGAGTACATGGGTGTCATTTACCAGATTATTTCATAATTATGCAAAATATTAGCACTTGGCGTTATTACCCCGCCTGGCGTTATTACTCCAGACCACCTTATTTAAACTTAGAAAAGATTGCGTTTTAAACGTTAGACAACATTTATTTTTAAAATGTTTTTAATATTAAATATGAATATTCCTATTTATAGATATACAACTTTAACTGCTTAAAATGTACATTTTTATTTGATGGAATTTTACCTCTGAAAGCGTCCTATTACGTACGACATGGATTAAACATTAATATTCCTGGACCCATCACAAACAAATTTTAAATAAAGTTTCAGTTTTACAACTTTCGAATTGCAATTTTTTCGAATTCTTAACATCGCCCATTTAAAAATTTTTGCACCGTTGCGTAGAGGAAAAAATGCACTTTTTAATGAAATTTGTTTAAAATTTCTATCGCAGATTGGTGTTAAATTATTGATTTTTTTTTTATTTTAATTACTCGTCGTCTATTTGTCATCGTGGCAACAGAAGTATTCCATTTTTGGACATTAAACTTGCACCAATCAGGAAACTAATAAAATAAAATAAGTAAGTTGCAAAATTCAACCAATAAAAAGATCCAGATATACTTCAGCTTTCCCTTTTTTTTCCGAGAACAACAACTATTTTTTCCAAATAATTAAAAAGAAACTTACACTTTAACCCGACTGGACGTATGTGAGGTGTTTTGACACCCCATGCCTAAAAATATTCGACAGCTGTCACTGTCTATAAACCAAAGTGGTCGGGCCCATCAGTACTGGCTTGCGAGGTTATCTTCCATTCGAATTGTATTAAAAAAGCGAATTCAGGCGAATTCTTTTTAATCTTATCTATGACAAAAAAGTTCAGTGAATGAATTCAGAACGACCGATCAGGCAACACTGGGGGAACAAAATGCTGAATCTGCATAGAGGCAAGTTTTGACCCTCTTCCCCTACCCTTGTTCAGTTGAGCGTCGTTTATGTTCTGTGTAAGATGTGCTTTACGAAGTGCTTGTTCAGTGTGTTGGTTCTTAACTGAGAACAAGAAAATGAACCAACAGAAGATCAGTTTAAAGTTTGGTTTCAAACTTTGCAAGACACCGAAAGAAATTAATGTGGGGTGGTGCAAATTGAACATCCACCATACTCGCCAGATCTCAATCCTGAAGACTTCTTTTCATTTAAACGACTCAAATTCTTTTTAAATGAGATCTGACCATTTTGCTGACTGCCAAAGAAACGTGACGAAGATTTTGAACTCCATCCCAAAAGAAGACTTCTTGTGAATTTCCCAGGATATGTATACCAGATCTCAGTGGTGTATAGTTATAAGATATAACTATTTCGAAGGATGGTATGGTAACTTTCGTTAATATTTCATCTACATTAAAGTTACAGGACTATTCAACGAACTTTATTGTCAGAGGTAGTAGAACGACTTATTGCGACCAGACACTCAAAAAATATAAAGTTTCTGATTCACGTGTACCTTAATTACAGTAAAACCCCGATTACCCGATAATGATGGGTCCAAATCATTTTCGGTTAAGCGGGGTTCCATAGGAATTTTCACATGATAGGGATTCCATAGAAATTTTTGAATAACCGGAAGACATATGGTGAAAATTGATTTGATGAAGATTTGTGATCGTAATTAAGAACAAAGTCATAATGAAAATGTTTTGGGACAATATTCAAAGCACACTAAAGTTGAAAAACACAAAAAACAGCAATACAATTTTTTTAAAAATGAAATGCTACATGTGTCTTTCTATACTGTTAAAAATAAATCTGTGAATTCATGGTGAAACTACCGGCAGCAAAGTAGCCGAACTTTTACCGTTCTGTTCCATTGTTGGAAATACAAGAAGGGAAATCTCCGTGTGAAGAATCAGTAACTTTCCGGTACAAAGTTTGATTTTTGATAATAATAATTTAATATAATTTTTTTAATTAATCATCAAAGAATTCGAAATTACCGAGTGATTTTAAGCTGCTATGTTGTTTTACTTAATTATTATTTTCTATAAATTAGTTCACGGCTTCCTAAAGATCGAGCTCGGGACCTTTAGATTGTCGAACATATCCTTATGAACTGAACCAATGTTGCTGATACTGGGTTCTACAAAGTATGTCTTTTATGAGTTAGTGGGAAAATCTGCTGTGTTTTTAAAGATATCCTTTCAAATATATTCCTTAGAATATTTGCAAACTTTTTATTTTATTTTATTTTAGACTGATGCATAATACTTATTATTTTTTAAAATCAATTTTAATTTTTTAAATAGTTTAAATTAAAAAAATCACTGTTTAAAACCACTGTTTATTTATTATTTTTTTTTTTTTTTTGAATGAATGAATAAAAAAGTTTTTATTAACAAATTTTTTACACAAAAACTATCAAAAATTTTTTGAAATTATCCTACACTATTTATTTATTTATTTATTGGCTAATAAATGAAAAGATTTGTTAATAAAAAATAACAGAAAAAATGTAATTTAAAAGGAATTTTTTATGTTTTCATTATTCCATGCGCCAGTGGAACTCGAACCCATAATCCGCGCCCTCAGGCGATTAGCGGTGTGGTGCCTTGACCATCAGCCATGGAGCCCGCCACACAACGGAGTGTCTCCGTTTTTTGCTTTTATTTCCATCCTTTTCGTTATTTTCAAGAAATAGGGTGGAATTTTGTGATTTGTAATGAAAAATGCCCTTTTGTTGTGAAAAGGGAGCTTTTCTGTGAAATTCAGGAAAAAAAATGTTAGGGAATTTCAGAATTTTTTTAACAGTGTAATGAAGTGTTTGAAATTTCGCTATGGACCAAATAAGTCATTTGACTTTGTGTATTTCATAAAGAATATGCTTTTTTAACACTATTTCAACCAGTGTGCAATAATACCTTTGAATGTTTTGATTTTTTTCTTATTTTACTTTTTACTTTTAACGTTGATATGAATTTTAGTAACACTTCAATGTATAAAAAATGATTCAGAATTGTTTTGATCTAAAAATTACAAATAAAATAGTAACCGTAAATCAAAATATGTTGAAAAATATAATTTGGCATCGGTAAAGGTAACATTGACAATAAAATTTTCACATAAAAAATACTAAGAAATTTTAAGGTCTTTCAATTAAGCCGATTTTCGGATAATAAGGATTCGGATAACCGGGGTTCTACTGTATTACGAAGAGTCATATATCTTATTATTCTTTTACAGAATAATGTATAATTTTGTTATAAAGATATTCTAATTATAATAAAGTGCTATAAGGTAAAAAATAAGATTTTCGACTAAGAAAAATAATGGTAAATGCTTAGATTTTTCTTTTATTAATTTTTAAAATTAACTATAATTTTATATTTCACTTACATTGTTTATGAGAAAGAGCAATTATCATGAATTTTATTAACAGATAGAATTCAAAAGTTTTTTTTTTTTTCAAAAGTTTTTTTTTTTGGTTGGAATGACCAAATATTAACCAAAATTTTGTTTGATTAAAAAAAATTGTTTGGTTAGTCTAACCACAATTTGGTCATTCAACCAAAATTGGTTGGGGTCATATTAATCAAAAAAAATTTAGTATTTTCAATAAAACATTTTTTTTTCGTGTACTTATCCCATTTAATATGTTTGAAGTTTACTGACACCCCATGCTTCTTTTGGTGTTACTTTTCACAGAACTCGCCCTGCCTGAATAATATTATAAAAATATGATTTTTTTTCCTTTTTTACAAAGTCGTTTGTTAATGCGAACACTTAATATGAAAATTTTTTTGTTCGTGTTAAAAATAGTTCGTGTAATTTGAACTCAAATACATTACATATCGTGGGTTTTCTAATTACAGGTTTTCATAGGCCCGGGTGCATTTTTATGATTAAGTAACGTGAGTGGTCTCATTTTTTTCCTTATGTATTGTAGACTAAGAAAAGCTATGGTGAACATCCGGGACCCGTGACTTTGGAGGGGGAGGGGGAGGGAAGGGAAAAGTGTCGAAAGGGGCAAGAAAAAAATCCAATTTCACAATAAAAAAGAAAAAAATATGCATAAATATTAATGCTTAAAACTTTTATAGAATGAGAAAAACATTTGTGCACATGCGGGTTTCGCGAATGGGGAGGGGCAGGGGAGGGGATAGAGTTGAAAGTACAAAAATTATATTTCACGATAAAAAAGAAAAATATATATGCATAAACATTAATGTTTTATTTTTTTATAGAATGAGACATTTTTTTTGTGTACATCCGGGACCCTCGACTAAAGAATGAGAGGGGGGGAGGGGAAAGGGTTCAAAGGGCAAAAAAAAAAAGTTTCACTTCACAATAAATAGAAAAAATACGTATAAATACTAAGATTTGAAACTTTTATAGAATGAGAAAAACGTTTGTGGTCATCCGAGACCTGCGACTCGGTGGGGTGGGGGAGGGAATGGGAAAGGGTCGAAAAGAGAAAGAAAAAAATCCATTTCGCAACAAAAAAGACAAAAATATGTGTAAATATTAAAGTTGAAAACTTTTATAGAAAGAGGAAAACATTTCTGGACATCCGGGATTCGCGGCCGAGGAGGGGAAAGGGAAGGGAGGGGAGGGAAGGGGAAAGAGTTGAAAGGGGCAAGAAAAAAAAATTACGTTTCACAATTAAAATAAATAAAATATCTATAAATATTAATGATTTAAACTTTTATAGAATGAGAAAACATTTGTAAACATGCGGGACACACGACTAGGGAAGGAGAGGGGAGGGAAAAACATTAAATGGAGCAAGGAAAAAAAATTCCATTTAAAATATATATATACATTTATATACAGGAATATTAATGTTTAAAGCTTTTATAGAATGAGAAAAGGATTGGTGGACGTCTGGGATCCACGACTGGAGAATAGAAGGGGAGGAAAAAGGGGTGAAAGAGGCAATTTAAAAAAATCGTTTAAAAAATAATTTTATATAAATATTAATGTTTAAAACTTTTAGTGAATGTGAAAAGCAATGACGGACATATGGGACTCACGTTCAAAGAAAAGGAGGGGAAGGGTAAGAAAAAAAAATCGCAATAGAAAATAACGTATGTATAAATGTTAATATGTTAATATGTATTAATGTTTAAAACTTTTATGTAATAAGAAAAACATTTTTGAACATCCGGGTTCCGCGATTTGGAAAGGAGAGGGGAGGGACCGGGGTGAAAGAGACAAGGGAAAAAATTTTCATTTCAAAAAAAATAAATATACATTCAAAAATATTACTGTTTAAAAGATTTATAGAATGAGAAAAGCATTAGTGGAAGTTCGAGACTCGCAATTAGGCAGTGGGAGAGGAGGGAAGGGGAGGGAATAGCTTTGAAAGCGGCATGAAAACAAATCTGTTTAAAAAATATGTATATAAATATTAATGTTTAAATTTTTTATAGAATGAGAAAAGAAATGGTTCACACCCGGAACCCGCGAGTGTGGAAGGGGGAAAGGGTTGAAAGAGGCCAGAAAAAAATTCCATTTGAAAAAAATATATATTTACATAAGAATTAATGGTTCGAGTACGCTATACATTGGTTTACAAGAATACTAAAAATGTGTTAATTAACATATTATTAATATATGAATTAAACATTTCCATCTGAGCGAAAAAATTGCCCCGACCGGGAATCGTACCCAGATACTTTGCTTACAAGGCCGATGCTTTACCGTTTAATATAACTTGGCACGACAACCGGTGAGCATTCCTCGCTCAGATAATTTTGCAGGTCATAACATCTGGTCTGTCATTTAGACAGCTCAACAAAATATACCGCAGGTAAAGGAACTCCATAGAACGATGGATATGTAGATAGATTGCATTTTTAAACACAATCAAACTGATTGGTAAAATTATCATACGAATTGAATATTTTCAACTGAGGGAAAAATTGCCCAAGGCGGAAATCGAACTCAGCTACTTGATTTACAAGGCCAATACTTTACCGTTTAAGCTAACTGAGTACATCAACCGGTGAGCATTCCTCGCTGAAAGGTTAGAATATTTCTTTTCTCGTCCCTTTAAACCCTTTCCCCTCCCCTCCTTTTCTCATTTCGTGAGTCCCGGATGTCCATCTTAGCTTTCCTCATTCAATAAAAGTTTTAAATATTAATATTTATATATAATTATTTTTAATCGAATTTTTTATTGCCCTTTTTAACTCTTTCCAATCCCATTCTATCTTCTAGACGTCCACCAATGCTTTTCTCATTCTATAAAAGCTTAAAACATTAATATTCCTGTACATATTTGTATATATAATTTAAATGGAATTTTTTTCCTTGCCCCATTTAATCCTTTTTCCCTCCCCTTCCACAGTTGTGGGTCCCGGATGTCCAAATGTTTTTCTCATTCTATAAAAGCTTTAAACATCAATATTTATGCAAATTTTTTCTTTTGTTTTGTGAAATAGAATTTTTTTTCAACATTTCCCCCTCCATTCCCCTCCCCAGTCGCAGGTTCAGATGTCCATAATTTTTTTTTCATTCTATAAAAGTTTCAAACATTAGTATTTATACATATTTTTTTCCTTTTTCATTTATAAATGGAACATTATTTTTCTTGCCCTTTGAACCTATTCCTCTCTCCTCCCCTCTCCCTCCCTAGTCGCGGGTTCCGGATTTTCACAAATGTTTATCTCATTTTATAACAGTTTAAAACATTAAAATTTATACATATTCTTTTCTTTTTTATTCTGAAATGTAATTTTTTTTCTTGCCCATTTCAACCCTTTCCCCTACCCTCCCGTCTCCGTTCCCTCCCTACTCGCGGGTCATGGATGTCAACAAATGTTTTTCTCATTCTATAAAACTTTTAAACATTAATAATTTTGCATATTTTTTTCTCTTTTATTTTGAAATTTAATTTTTATTCTTGCCCCTTTCGGCCCTTTCCCCTCCCCTCCTCCTCCCCAGTCGCGGGTCCCGGATATCCACATCGCTTTTCTTAGTCTACAATACATAAGGAAAAAAATGAGACCACTCACGATACTTAATCATAAAATTACACACGGGATGTAATTGGAAAACCCACTAATATAACCAGACGGCTGAACCGGAGAAAGATCCTGATAAATTTAATACTGTTAACCGTGTTAGTATTAACGGCGTTCGACTGTCATTTGACTCCTAATGGGGCAGTGGACCTTTTTTTGAGGAAAATAGTCGCAAAAAAGGTATATGTCTGTGGTATAATAGTACCAAAACAGTTTTTTTCTTATTAAAATATCATTTATGAATGTTTTAAGAGGTAAATCATAAAGGTAAATATATATATATATACTTTAAATCTGTTTTTTCTCAAAACTAATTTTTAAGAGATTTAGATTTTTGAAATGCTACTTACGACGTAATTTTTGATAATATTTATGAAATTGATAAGGAAGTATCCTGATATTCTTTAAAAAGAAATTGTGTAAGCTTTTAAAATTCGTCTTCACTAAGTAAGTCAAATTTGGCAAAATTAAAAGGTAAATTTTGATGGCAAAATTATTAAAAGACAAACTTTTCATGAAAATCGATGTCGAATTTAGAAAAAAATCTGTAAAATATTAACTATTCATGACATTTAAAAAATCTTACAAAAATTTGTTTATAATAGTGTTTTAAGTGATAAAAATGCAAAAACAAGAAAGTACCTCAAAAATTAAAATACGAAAAACATTTTAAAATTTCATTTAAAAATTTAAAAACTTTAATAAGCTCACTTTTTTTGAAAGTGTTTTTTATGCTTTTGGTGAAACGTATGTATGCACAAAATTTCATATTGGTATGATGAAAATTAAAAAAAAATATATTTTTTAACGTCATATTGTTCCCTTAATGCTGCGTAAGAAACCTGAAAGATTTCACAAATTATCCAAAACTCTTTCATTGCATTATTTCTTACCAAATGAAACTTAAAGATTGGTATATTTCTGTATATGTCAATGATAAAGGCTTTCACTTAAACGATGATTACAGTGTAAAGAAAATGTCGTAATGAGAAAAAGATCATTGAGCCAGTAAAGCGAAATTGGTAGACCCAATTTTTTTTTTTTTTTTTTTTTTTTTTTTTTTTTTTTTTTTTTTTTACTAAATGATTAATTTAAAATAACATTATGTTTTATACTATTATTTTAACACAATCAAAACTGATTGGTAAAGCTATCATACGAAAAGAATATTTCCAACTGAGCGAAAAATTGTCCTGGCCGGGAATCCAACCCGGATACTTGGCGTACAAGGCCAATGCTTTAGCTGTTAAGCTAACCGGGCGATAGCCGTCTGGGATTTTTCGCTCAGATAACCGTATTGGTCATAACATCTGGTCTGTCATTTAGACAGTTCGGCAGAATAAACCGCAGGTAATGGAACTCCATATAACGATGGATACGTAGATATACTATTATTTTAACACAATCAAAACTGATTGGTAAAGTTATCATACAAACAGAATATTTCCAACTGAGCGAAAAATTGCCCAGGTCGGAAATCGAACCCGGATACGTGGCTTACAAGGCCAATGCTTTGCAATCCCAGCCGGTTATCGCCCGGTCAGCTTAACAGGTAAAGCATTGGCCTTGTAAGCCAAGTATCCGGGTTCGATTCCCGGCCTGGGCAATTTTTCGCTCAGTTGGAAATATTCTGTTTGTAACATTATGTATAGTTATTATTATACACACCTCTTTATATGTGTAGTTTTTGTTAAATGTAGTTCGTGTTGTCTGAACTCAAATACATTACATATAATCGGAGAAAGATCTTGATAAACTTAATTCTATTAACTGTGTTCATATTAACAGGATTCGACTATAACTTGATGATTAATGTTGCATAAGAATTCTGAAAGATTTCCCAAATGATCCAAAACTCTTTCATTGCACTATTTTTTACCTAATGAAACTTAAAAATTGCTATATATTTTGATATATCATTGAGAAAGACACTTATTTAAATGATGAATACAATGTAAAGAAAATATACTAAATGAGCAAAAGAATCAATGAGCCAGTGAGGAGAAATTGGTAGACTGAAAAAAAGTTTTTTAGTAAATGATTAATTTAAAATAACATTATGTATAGTTTGCTTCTTTATATGTGTAGTTTTTCATTCCTTGTTCAGTAAGATTTCAAGTCTTTCTTATTTTAAATTACTCTAAAATGATATTTCCGTTAGAATATTATTTCCAAATATTTTCCATTAATACAATGAGTTCAATATTAATTTTGTTGTGAAAGTACATACATACCACTACTAACAATTGAAACATTAATAGTTTTAAATAAAAATAATTTTAGATAAACAAAATTATTTTGATTAACTTTATTTTTACACATCGCACTAGATATCATCTTCAGATATTTTGTTCAGTAGATTTGTCTGCACATTATTATAAAAAGCTTTATTGGTACTGATGTTTTTTTTCGCAATTTTATTTTGTATTTGTAAGATTTATGTAGACAAGTTTGTTCGGTTCTGAGATTTTCATTTTCTTTTCCACTATTAAAAAAATACAAAATCTATAAACTAAAATCTGTAATCTATTAACAATAAACAATAATATACATAATAACATAATATTTATAATAATATAATATATAATATGAAATAATATGTACAATAAGTATATAAACTAAATCAATAGTCTAAAATACTGTAAAATGCTGTGATTTGAAAATCTAATGGATTTATTAAACTTTTTATTCCGAAAAAATTTATTTTTACAATTTACAACAAAATTAAAAATATATTTACCCAAATCAGCAAAGTACCCAATTCAGGAATTAATACAAAAATTAATACATAAACATACACAAAAATTTTAGAAATATTAAAATAAAATATTTCTGAAATTCAGCTGTTGCTCACTGATGGGTCATCTCATGTCATATAAGAGGAAACTTTAGAAGGAAACTGCTTTTTTAGCTACTTTACTGTATCCTAAAATTAAAACAGCGTTCAAAATCTAGGTAATTTTAGTTAGCATTAATGTATAGTTTGTAATTTAACTATTTTATAAGTTAATATATAAAAATATTTATATAAGTGCTACACATGATAATATCTTTCAATTTTTTTTTTCAAGGAATGGATTGAGTGCGCAGATTTCTTAGGTCTAGGGTTCAAACGGTGGTGATTCTTAAATCTATTAAGGGGGCTCAGGAGTTGATCGATACGGAAAAACATGTAAACGGAGCTCTCGCTGCGAGTCCATATAAAAACAGTAGTATTTAATGTAATTAATTTAAACTTTCTGATATTTTAAAGGTATATTTGCTGTTTTATAAAATTATAAAATGAAGTACTTCAAAGTAATATAACAAGAAATATAGCAAAATTTACGTAACACAATTTTCGAAAAAAAAAAATTATGTGTTATATTACTAACACCAAAATATCTTAACATCGAATTGACATAAGAGCCTAATTTCTGCTTTAAAATGATCCGGAAACTTTACTCTATAGAATGAATTAAGGATATAACTATAACTCAAAAACAACATTTAAAAAAAAATCTCTCCAATTTGAAAATTGAAAAAATTCCTAAAAAATAGAATTTTTTTTTCATAAAAAATACTCCAAATATTAAACTATCTAAACAATATTAATTCATTCTATAGATAATGATGTTATACGCATGCAAAAAAAATAAGCCATTCCATCAAATATTTTTTTTTAAATTTTGGTGTTAGTCGTCAAAAATCAAGTTTTGAGAAAACGCGAATTAAAGTTGAAATTATATGGGTGCTCCTATAAAAGTGTTGATACATAAATGCTTATAATTCCGTTAAAAATGCTAATATTTTATGCGGTTTTTTGCATTGAGTTAAGAATTAATTCAGTAATCAAACTAGATCGTAAAACAAAATCGACTTTTTGAAAAGTTTTCAACCCCTGAGTTGAAACCCCTGAGTTGACCTTTAAGTGGTCATATCAGCGCGGATAACATTTCTACTGCTATTTAAGCAATGCTAATGTATATTGTTAAATTAAACTTTCACTACAGGATTTTTTTCTATTTCTAGGAAAAACAAATACATGAAATTGGTCTAATAAAATGAAAAATAACAGAAAAAAAGTTAAATTTTAAATATTCAAGTAAATTTTGATATTTTATGGCGTATGCCCTAAATACATAATTAGGGTTTTTTAAATTGTATTGCTATGTTTTGCAATTAAATGTACTTAAATTTATCAATTATATCTGCTTAACACTCTGCAAATTCCTTTAGATTTATATTTTTAAGTAGTCAGTGAAAAGGATAAAAGTAAATTTTGCCTCAATAGCTTAATCGAATATTTTCTTTTGTTTCCGAAGAACAAATTCTAATTTTTTACTAAATGCTGCCATCTGACTTCGATAAAACAGGTATTATTCCATTCTTTGAACTGTTCTGTTCTTGTTAAATTACAGCGATGTTATTGGCAAAATTCGTAGCACATGTGATTATTACCCTAGTAGCAAACCAATATTGGTCCAACGTTGCGCCAATATTTCATATATTGGAAATATTGCTAATAAAACGGCAATAATGCTCAATTATTGGGATGTTTACATTTTGCCCTTATTTAGCCAATATTTGCAGCCAATATTTTGCCAATATTGGGGTCTCATTGGAAATATTGCCAATAAAACGCCAATATTGTACAAATGTTGACGTTTCATCGTAAATATTTCCAATGAAATTCCGATATTTAACCAATATCGGCGTTTTATACGCAATATTTCCAATGAAACTCCAATATTGGCAAATTTTGGCTGCAAATATTGGCTAAATAAGGGCAAAATGTAAACATCCCAATAATGGAGCAATATTTCATGCCAATATTGTTCCAATGTGCCAGTATTGCTCCAAGATGTAGCCAATATTGGTCCATTATTGTTTAGCTACTGGGGTAGTGTCTTTAGGTACGTGCCAGATGTGGCACACGATGCAGTCAAGTATTAGGACAACTATATAAATATGAAAAAATTAAATTATTTTCTTATTTTTAAAGTATACTTAATACTTAAAGAACTTATATGTTAATAGACTTAAATATTTATATAAGCATCACGTACAGCATCCGTTTTTTATGAAATGGCCTGAATTATGTACTGAAACACTTTTTTAAATGTTCCTGATTTAATGTACCTTTAAATTAACTCATGGATACTCATGGAGAATTTGAGAAACGTTTTATGATATATTTAGTTTAACAATTAAATTGAAAAGAAATACATTTGTAAAAAATTTATTATGATTTACTTTAAAAAATTTAATTATATACGTAAGTTAATATATGTAAATATTTATGTAAGCATCACGTACAGCATCCGTTTTTCATGAAATGGCCTGAATTATGTACTGAAAATTTTTTTAAATATTCCTGATTTAATGTGCCATTAAACTAACTCATGGATACTCATGAAGAATTTGAGAAACGTTTTATGATTTAATTAGTTTAATAATTAAATTGAAAAGAAATATATTTGTAAAAAATTTATTATAGTTTATTTAAAAAATTTAGTTATAAAAGCTGATTTGTAAAACATTGAGTGGAGTTATAGACTATTTTTTAATTGATTATTTTATAAAAAAGTAAACAAAATTCCTATAACTGTAGAATAATCTAAATATATTATTATAAATATTATTAACCGTGATTATTTCGATTAATTGTTTAATTAATTAATTAGTTTTAGTCATGATATGCCAAAATTTATTACATAAATATTATTTTTTCAATCCTAGAATATCACAATAATTAGTAGGGTTCAGTATAAATAAATAAATTAAAGTTATTTAACTGTAACATATTTAGAATATAATTTTATAAATATAATATGTCCATGATTCTTATGATTTTATATCACTGAAATTTTTTTAATTTATCGAAAACTAAATGTATAATATGAAAGAAAATTTTAAGTTTGAAAAGGAAGATCATAAAAAAACAAATTAAACTGGTAAAAAACATGTTCACCCAATTTGTGTTTGTCAAATAAATAGTAAATGTTTTACCTATTACTACCTATCTAGCGAAAGTTGCAGCACCGAGATAAAACTTCAAAAACCTTTTAAAGAAAAAGAACGTGCGTACACATGTCAATGATTCATATTTAACATTTGGAATTTCAGCCTTTATATGCCAAATTATGCCACATAAATATGAATTTTGAATCCTAAAATATCAAAATAACTAATGGTTCAGTAAAAATTCATCCTGAAATTAAATTATAAATTTACATAAAATTAAAATATCTTGTACACTCCAAAAAGCCGAAAACATATATTTATAAATCATAAATATTGCAATAATTTTAATTCAACTTAAATAACACTATAACAAATATAGATTGCAATTATTCAAAAAATAAAATAATAATCATCATATTTCATTAATATTTTTACTCTTATATACAACAATATATAATATATATGCACGGATATATCATTCGATTACGCTTCGAAAAAAGTTTAGAGAAGAGTTTAGCAAATCTAAAAATGTTAGACAGTTTAACGAACTTGGGTATTTGTTTCATGAAATAAGAGATTATACGCTGTATTGGTAACATATACATCAAATGGAGAATATATATATATATCATATAATAATCGATACATATACATATATCATTTTTCATGGAGTGAGACACTATAATTTCTAAATACAAAATTTCTACTTAAATGTGAAAATCACTAATTTGGTAATAAACTTATTTAATCGAAAATATTATAATAGTTGGTACACTCTAAGTAAAAAAATTCTTCGCCAGAGTATTTTACATGATATCTGTCGCAATTTATTTTACGCAAAATGCTTCAAAATGTATTATGAAAAAAAATCTATAAATATAAATTTAATCTAAATATTTTATAACAATTCTGGGATGAATAAATATTAGCTATGTCTAACTATTTAAACAATAACTCATACATTCTGCATTTCGTTTATTTGTCAAATTTAAATAACTTTATCGTTAGGAAATACACATGATATAAATCTTCAAAAAATCCTAAACAGTTACTACTACAAAATAAGTATGCATATGGTTTTCCAAGTAAGGCAAAAAAGTCCATATATTGTAAGCATTTAAAAAATATAAAATATAAAATATAAAATATAAAATATAAAATAAAAAATAAAAAATAAAAAATAAAAAATAAAAAATATAAAAAATAAAAATATTTTCTGAATTAGTTTCTGATTTAAATGCAGATTACAAAAATGCTGTATGTGTAAAACCTCTTCTAATCAAAAAATTCATTTTCCAAAAGTATTCAAAATATTTAAAAGTGCTCCAAATCTTTCAGATTTTTATGAGAAAAACTTTACTATTCTCTTGTTGTTGTTTTAGCACACATATTAATCTAACCACGTAAAAATACATATGAAGATCTTTTTTTTTTAAAACTAATTTGATAAGCCATTAAGCCTGAGTGATTAATCTGAAAACATTTTATATTTTATCAATCATAATTATAGCACGTGAGTTGGATATCGAATATAATTTCTGAAAGAAAACTAGTTTCATGATATCCTCATCGCATAATAATATTCCAATTAAATGCCGGGCACATTTAAATATAAGAAAAAAATTAGCTGATATGATTCTTAGTATAGGAAAATTTACTAAATACAGTGTAGCTAAAAACGGAAATACATTAAACTCTTTTGAATACCTTCTTAATGGAAAGTTTAAGCAATTTATAAATTTTTGATTGTTTATGGTTTTTAGCACTAGCTGTCAAAATAGATTAATTAGAGGTTAACGATTATTTCATTGTCTTAAACATAAGGAATGTTACTGTTTCAGTATAATTCCGGTCATATTCATGTGACGAGAAGCTATGCTAGAGTTATTGGAAAAGTTTTAAAAAATATTGTATTACAGCATGATTTAAGTGATTTTATAAATTCTTAATACTTTTGCGTTCGATTACACATGATTCCTTCAGGAAATTGACTCTTATTTTAAATTTAAAGAGTTAAATATACGTTTAAAATAAAAGAATCTCAAATATTACAAAGAGAATTAAGCAAATATTAAGCAAAGGGAATTGAGCAAATTATTATTATTATTATTATTATTATTATTATTATTATTATTATTATTATTATTATTATTACTGAATGCCGAAATGTTAATGAAGCAATATATTAAATGCATACAGACATACAAACATTATTAATTAACAACAGTAACAAAAATATTTATTAAAATAAAATAATACTCAATTAAAAGACATGTACTAACGTATACTACATGTACTATATGTATACGAGACCCGAAAGGGTTTATAATATGTTCCAAGATTATAAAATAAATAAATAAATAAATAAATAAATATATATGAAAGTTAGTCCTAAGAGCTGCGTTTAAGCATTAATAGAGAGTAGAACTGTAATTTACGATGACAAATTTTCAATTTAGATGTTAAAACAGATGTTTTGTAGCAACTTTTTTAATGGAAATTATTTTAATATTTATTCGTAGCTGGCCACGAAGAAATAACTAATTTAAAGGTTTGGTAAGATTTCTAAATATACACTGTTAAAACTAACGGTGACACATTGCACCTTTTAAGGGTGAAAGGCTTGTCTCACTGGTGGGACCCCTAAAGGAGCCAGAATGGCACCTTTAATTAGGGTGAAAAGATGGCACCCTTAATCCAGAGTCCCCAATAATAAAAAAAAAATTAAAAAAATTACAAACTGACTTTTGGCTCTCGAGGAATTCGTACCTACAACGTCTGATTACAAGCTCAGCGCTCTAACCGCTCGGTCATCGAGTTCACCTTCAAATTCTCCCAGAAATGTTCAAATGTCCCGAAATTCAAAGTATTGCTTTGTATAAAAAAGCTCGCCAAAAGTTAGCCATCCGAAGTTCTAAACGAAATTAGGATAGCGTATAGCGGTGAAAATCATCGTAGGAAGAAATTGCTGTTTTGATTCACCAGCGATGGCGAGTCGAAATGCAAGAAAAAACGTCACAGAGCATGTGCAAATGACTAAGGGGTGAAAATCTTCCAACGGTATGCATTGCGCGGCACACTGATTAGCCTGAATCACCCAGTGAGAGATCACACGGCACCCCAAATACATTTTCAAGCCCGCGGGTGTCAAATGGTAACACCTTTTCACCCCTGGGCGCCAAATGCAACTGGTTTCTCACATTTATATTTAACAGTGTATAAACAGTTCTTATTTTTAAAGAATATTTTTACGATACCTATCGCAATTTATTTTGCTTAAAAAAGTTTCCAAGTGTAATATGAAAACATTTCTATAAAGCAAGTTCAACAAAAATATGTTTTTTAATTATATAAGGGATTACAATTAGCCATATCTAGCTATTTAAACTATAACTCTATATTTTGTTTATTTATCATTGTTATGCACTCTATAATTCGTTTATTTGACAAATTTAAATAATTTTATCGTTTATAGTAACATTTAATAAATTCTAATCAGTTGTTACAATATATATATATATATATATATATATATATATATATATATATATATATATATATATATATATATATATATATATGTATGCGGTTTTCCAAATGAGGTTGAAAACTTCCATATAGTGTAGACATTACACAAATTTAAAATACATTTAATTTAGATTATAAATAAATTCTGAAATAATTTGTAATTTAAAAGCAAATTGTAGCAATACTATATAGTGTACAACATCTGCTAAACAAAAAAAAAAAAAAAAATCATCGTCTAAAATTGTTTCCAATATATTAAATTGATCCAAAATATCCAAATTTAATTTTCATGAGTAAAAAATGTTTCTATACTTTTGTTGTTGTTGTTAATCTAACCACGTAAAAATAGATATGAAGATTTTTTTTAAAAACTAATTTGATAAGCTATTATGCCTGAGTGATTAATCTGAAAACACTGCATTTTTTATCAATCATAATTTTCGTACGTGAGTGGGTTATCGAATATAATTTATAAAGGAAAACTAGTTTCATGATATCCTCCTCGCATAATAATATCCCTTTTAAATGCCTGGCAGATTTAAATATAAGAAATAAATTAAATTGTTTTATCAGATGAAAAGAAGTAGCGATTGGGAAAATGGAAATATGTTTCCATTGTTTAAATTATTTTATATTATACAATAGCGGTACAATATACACAAATTAAAACAAACAAATTATAACAAGAACAATATATCTCTTTTAGCAAAAAGTATACAGATTTATTCAAAATAAGGAGAAAAATATGTCGTGGTAGAATACACTCACAAAAATATTTTATGTAGTAAAAGAGATGTGTTGTTCATTTAATTAGACCACAATACAAACTGTCCGTTATTACTCTATAAAAAAGACACATGATTCTTAATATAGGGAAATATCGTAAATGTAATATAACTGCAAACAAATACATAAACATGATCTATGTACATAATACCATGCGCATAAATATTTATTGTATATTTATTAATTTTTTGACTATACTTAAAATTTTGGACATGATTCTAAAATCATATGAATATTAAACGAATTATTATAAAAAAATTCCCCAATTTTAAAAGTAATTTCTTTTCTTACTCATTATTTAATAGTAAAGGAAGATTAAAATTTTAGAACTATTTTATCAGATGTGTTACTTGTGTATGTACATCTCATAATATCAACAAAAAAAATATATTAATTTATTTTTCTTATAAAATATATATTTGAATTAATTGAAACAATCATTTATTTTTAACTGATTTAGATTTCATTCTAAATCTTGTTTTTTCCCCTTATAAATTCGTATAATGGAACAAAATATTTTGTTTTTCAAATTTCTTATAAAAATAAATTAGGTAATATGTTGTTTCATTACCGTCATAAAATATCATATATTTAGCATTTTCTGAAGTAAATTGTTTAACACGCTTAAATAACATTTAAAATATGATTTATGTCATTACACTTTTATCTTATAACGAGCCGAATTAATTAGCTTGTGTGAATTTCCTATCTGTTGAACACATTATAAAAATTGAAATATTATGACCAGAATAAATTATATAGGAAAACCTGCAAACATGATTTTTGTTATATTCATTAACGTTGGCAATATAATCTCATGGGTGTTATTAAAATATATGTATATAAAGCTATCAACATAATTATGAATGATGAAAATAACGACATGAACTTTGATCAATATTATAATTTTTTCTTTAAAGAAATAATAATTTAAAAATTTTTAAGTGGCGAAGTTTTAGATTATGGTTTTAAATATAAGCACGGTCGTTTCTTATACACTGTAAAAACAAATCTGTAAAGGTACTAAACATTTTCTAGGAAACTGGGATTCCAAGAACTTTTCATGTAACGATAACAGGAAAAATCCATGTAACCGATTCTGAAACTTGAGTTTTTGTTGTTACCATTACAGGAAAGGTTCTTGGAATCCCAGTTTCCTAGATAAAGTGTAGTACTTTCACAGATTTTTTTGTACAGTGTAGTGTACAAAAATGTCTGTTTCAACCCATTCCACTGGTCATTATTAACAGGATATTTCACTGCATAAACTATTTTTAACTTTTATTTATTAATAACTACTTTTTTATTTTTATCGTATAATAGCGCTAGTGTTTGACTATGACTTTTTATTACAACTTCATTTACTTTCCATAATTTTGTAATGAGTGAAAAGAAAGAAATATCTAAAATTATTTTGCATTGTTCTTAATATTTTATTTTAAAAATATTGTTCACTTTTTAATTCCAATAATACCCATTCTACTTTTCCAAACGATTGATTTACGATAAAAAGTAGAAACACCACAAAAATGTTAATTATGTTGTTTTTTTCAAAATTGAAGTGTGGTTATTATCCAATAAATACATTAACAAAATATTTTTTTACTGTCCCTTTGCTTTTAGAATATTAGCATTACTCAAGATAACTATAGCCATGTCATAAAAATGCAAATTTGTTAAATTTTAATTAATTTTTTTTTATTATTTGCAAAGCTTCTTTTATTTGAAAAACATCAGAAAAAAATTGAGTCAAATGAAAAAATAAATAAATAAAACAATTCGATTTTTTTGACATTGATTGTATGAAACAATTTAGTAAATAAATTTTAAAACGCTGTAAATTGTTATACGAAATCGTATGCACAGAATTAACTGTGCTAATTATCCAAGGAGAAAATTGCAATCCTAGATAATTCTAAACGTGCGTAATCTTCAGTAATAAGTTTATCCCTTCTGCTCTAGATCATTCAATGTAGTTTACATGGAACTGTATGTTCGAAGCTAACGAGAAAGACAGGCTATCGCGGTCTATTCCACATATCTTTTTTTATAGACTGCTAGTGTCACGTGATGTTCGAATACTCCAATGCGGGTGGTTGAAAAGAGCACTACGTCATTCTAGTGTTCTGTAAAACGATAGGGGAGACTGGGCTACAATGGTCCACTTTTGTAAATTTTGACTGTTTACTCTTAAAGTATCGATTTTTTTTCTTTTGATCAAGTACATGCATGTTACCTATACATTAAAGTTTATATTGCATCAAATCAAAAACAATAATTATGCATACTTTTTTTAAATATTTTTTTTAAATAGCAAGTGACAAAGTGGACCATTGTACCCTAATGCCGGGGTACAATGGTCTACAGCATGGGGCTCTATGGACCACTTGTAATTTGAATAAAAATATATCAGTGTAGTTCATTTTTTAACAATAAGAAAGATAAACTATATCATAATTTGTTTATTCACATTTTATTACTCATTTTTATTTGTTTATTCACATTTTATTATTCATTTTTATTTGTTTATTCACTCTTTTAGCTCTAACTAAAGTAACATTTTTTTTCTTCATTTTTTTATCTTTAAGTCATTATAGCGGTCGCAGATTGAACAATTAGGTTTATTATCATCCACAATACATTTTACAGCCTGTTCTATAACTTCATATGGCACAGAACCTATATTGGTTTTCCTAGGCTTGTTTCTTGGCATTGCTAAAAGAAATATGAAAAATAATATGTATCTTTTTTTGCACAAAGATGCCACTTAAAGTTAAAAATAAACCTTTATTAGGATGAGCGAAGCGAATCCTCTACTAGTCCACTCAAATTACAATTTGTCGTACGCTTTACAAAAAAACTATTCAATATTTTAACTTCAAATTAAACACAAAAATAAATTATGATCTGTAGATTTGCAGAATATAATTTTTTTTACAGTAAAACGTTAAAAAAATTATTATTTTAATTAATTTATTTTACATGCATTTCCAATACGGAAGCATTTTAGCAAATAAATAAAAAATGAAACGCGTATATTTTCAGAAAAAAAAAGTTTAAATCATGGAGTAAATAATTATAGATAGAATCATGATTAATTTATTAAATAAAACATGTTTTCATTATCCCGGAAAATCGTTTGCACAGATGACACTTAAACATTTTAAAAAAATTGTATTATGGAATTTTTTTTTTTTTTTTTTTTTTTTTTTTTTTTTTTTGTAAACTGGCAACAAAATAATTGTAAACAAATAAAATTAATTCTTAAATTTGTTATATAAATGAAAAATTAAAAGATCTGCGTGAAGTTGTTGGTTCAAGCTCTTTATAAATATTTTTGCGATGGTCGTATTGTGGCTAAATAATATCGACTCATTAATCAGAAGGATTTTATAGAAAAATAAGACTTTAATAAGTTCGCAAACACAACAATAATTATTCGTGAAAACGTCACTGCGAGAATGAGAGAGCGCTTCGTTAAAAGGTAATTCCATTAATTGAGTTGCCATTCGCAGAAAGTAAACAGTTCTTCCACGCGGAGAGAATTACAGCAATTCTCATACGCTAACATGTATAAAAATGAAGAAATTAAAATAAAATGTTTTACAGTTGAAAATTCATAGTATCAACGAAAGCAGATTTCAAATGTTTTTTCCAGAAAATAGGATTTTGAAGAAGTAACTTTCTTCAAGCTTTCTTCAAATATATTATTCTAAAATAGCTATCAAAGATTATCGGATGTTAATTACAAAGATTGGAAACATGCATATTTCAAACAATTAAAAAACACCAGTGGCTACTTGAAATTGTAAAAACATCTTTAAAAGAGCTTTTAGTTGAAAATTTAAAAAAAAATTGTAAAAGTTTGCTTCGAAAATATCTTATGCCAGTTTTACATCATAAGTAAAAAATTAAAATGCGCCAAAACATAAAATAACGTTTTTGTTTAATAAAGATGCAAAAATAATAATAAAAAAAAATATTGTTACTTTCAAATATCTGTTTTATAAAATAATGCTTCGAGAATCCAAACAAAGCATGGCTTTTGCTAGTAATAAGAAAAATATATATCTACATATATGACTAAGGAAAAAATATAATAAATTTTTCATGTCTACTTTACATAATCTGTGTTTTCTTAATGAATTTTACTTTATTTAATTATTATATCCAGATACAAACTAATAGGTAGATATAATTTTTGTTTTTCTCATTCTACTATTTTATTTAAATCTAACTTATTATGGATGCATGTATGCATAAGCGCAGGAATATTGAATTAACAAATTATATGAAATTAAAAACCCCTCAAATGCACAAAATATTTTGTTTACTAATTTTTGGTGTTCAATTTGGGTTAATTTTTAAATTTGAAAGCTTATATTATATAGATAAATACTTCAAAAATGCATTTCACAATATGAATCATTAATTAATTCACACACAGAAATAAAATAATTTATTAATTCTTAATTTGGGCTAATTTTTATGTTTGAAAGCATATATTAAACAGATAAATATTTCAAAAATGCATTACGCAACACGAATCTTTAATTAATCTACACACAGAACTAAAATATTTTATTAATTCTGAATTTCACATATAATATTTAACTTTTAAAAACATGGGATACAAAACTGGCATACAATGGACCATGGTCCATTGTACCCCAGTTTCTGATGGTCCATTGTACCCCATATGGAAGTTTGAAAAAAACTTGATGATAAAAAAAGAAATTTAGAATTCTATTGTTTAAGCTATAATGAATATAATAGTGTATTGTCTTACCTTTTTATTTTACCACACAGTGTCTTTCAAATTACAAATCTGTAATAAATAAATGAAGATATGTTTCACTGAAAATATTTACTTTTGCCTTACTCCCCCTGTATCAGATCAATTATTAAGCATAAAATGGCTAAAATGTCAGCTATGCACATGGTTTCAAACTTCTTTTTACTAGTTCATGACTGCCATCTATATACTAAAATATGAAGCTTTCAAAAACAGAAGTAATATAAAAAATGAGGGGTGGACCATTGTAACCCGTGGTCCATTGTACCCCAGTCTCCCCTACTTGGGATGCACTGCGATAGCTTATCTTTTTCATTAGTCTTGTGCAGGCCTGTCCAACCTTTTACTCAGCAGGGGCGCATCTCAACTTTTGACAAACAGCGGAGGGCGACAATATCAACATTGCTCAAAACATGCAACAAAGTTATCCAAGAGCATTACTGGCGATACACATATGCAAATTAACTTCGCTATAGAAGCATAAGACCCCCTATGGATCTAAAATACTACTATGTAAAAAAAAAAAAAAAAAAAAAAAAAAAAACCTTTTTTAAATAACTGTAAATCGTTGTAAATTTCGAATTATGCGTTTTTCGGCGAGGGTATATATATATATATAAAGTTATTGGAAGGAGCCAGAAAATGAAATCTTGCCTATTATTATATCAAAATAAAATTATAACCAGCGATATTGTTAGGTTTTTTGAGGACGCAAAAATATTCCTTGATTTATTTTGAAGGAGTAAATTTGCTGGTATAAAAAGTACAGAAACAAAGACAGGCTTCACATAGTAACCAATCAATGGGTGGTGGCTCTAAAGAGAGCCTGAAAGAGAATGGAAATAATTTCGCCCAATTTTAAAAATTTAAAAAAAAAATTACCTAGTATCTGAAAGTTCTGAGGGAGGAAATGGCAAGACCTTTTCCCGTCTTTAAAACAGACAATAGACCATCGAAACAATATTAATTTTTTATGCGGGAAAGAAGTTTTAAAAATATTGCAAGCATATTTCAGGAAATTTTAATAAAGCATGCTTTAAATAGGAATTTAATTCTTAAAAAATGTTCATAACTTGCAGCCTTCAAAAGGGCGCCAAGAAATCCCTCAAAGGGCGCCATGGCGCCCGCGGGCGCCATGGCGCATACACAAGACCAGGGCGTTGGACAGCCCTGGTCTTGTGTATGTCGCACAGGCTATAATCTTTGCATAAATTTTAGTTATTATGTTTTCATTTTCTAAAGTACAAAGTGGATACGTAAATCACTCATTTGTTTACATTGACGTTTCATCTTGTTTTGAGTAGCATATTAATATTAACTACTGGTTATTGCAGCAAAGAAATAGAAAAAAGAAACCAAAAACTAAGTATATGTATAGAGAAGCACAAAATACAGTAATAATGCAATCATATGTACTAATAGTGCAGTCTGACTAATAATGCAATCCTCTGTACTCACTTGCGCCATCAAGCAATATTCATACACTGCACCATGCTCTGATGTGTTTATATCAATTATAAATAGTAATACATTTTCACATTTTACTGAATTGTGATGCCATTTTAATTTAAGGCGAAGGTGGATTCTCAATTTTTTTTCTTTTGAACCGATTTGCTTGAAAATGAAATATGTGAATACAATTGTAGTTATTTGAGAAAAGCTAAAATTTTAAGGAAAAATATTAATTACTTTGGTAATTATTAATTATTAATTATTGAAATAATTAATTAATTGTAAATACTCCATGCGCATTTCTTTTGCATATAAAATAATAATTTTCATTTATGGGATACCTTTTAGACCTAAGAGTAAAACTTAGTTGAAATTCTAAACATAAATAGAAAATAACAATTAATAATGATAATAATAATTCGAAAAACGAATTTTTGTATTGAAAAAACACTGTAAATCATTCTTTCGATAAAGAATTTACAGCTTATGAGTTCCGAAGTACAATTATTTTAACTAACATTTCTTATATGTACTATAAGATAATTACATAACAAATTTTGAAGAACTCAGAAAATTAAGGATGCGCATGGAACATTTTGAAAATTGACATTATCTCGAAATTTTCATTTTGAGAAAATCCATTTTTAAGTTAGAACTATTAGTATTTCAATATTAAATACCATATAAAAATGAATATTACTTGTAATACACTTATAATATACTTATGATAAACTTATAATAAGCGCTTCATGAATTGGGGCAAAAAAAGTATTTTTCGAAATTTTGTATGATTTTTGTCGATTTGAAGGTCCACCTTTGCCTTAAGGCAGAGGTTTTCAGTTTGGGACTTGTGGACATCTTTTAAAACAATTTGTGTTTAATGAGATGTAATTATGCAAGTGAATTGTAAAAAGAATTCATTGATCTTAGTATAAGGGTATAATGCATAATCACATTCGTAATAATTAGAAATTTATATATATATATAAAATTTATATTAATTTGTTATATTAAATATATTTATATGAAAATTTATATTAAATTGCATTATTTTAAACTGTTTTGGAAAGTAATGAAATTATGCAATGTGTTAGCAATATTAAACATGTTCCGTTTAAATTAAGATAAAAAGATTTTTATAATTTATTGTATAACTTTAAACACATAATTTATTTTTAAAAGAAGAAGTTTTTGAGGCTATCATAGTAAAAACTGCATTTCTTCTATCAATAAAAAAAGCGTAATATTTTGACCGAACTAAGTATTTTATTAAATTTTTAAATATTTTAATAATATAAATAAAACAAATTTTAAAATGTGATAAGTGAAAATGCAAATATTGAGCTAATATAAAGAAAAAATATGACATATATTACACGAGAGACATTTTTTTTTCATTTCAGACGTTCGACTTTATAACTAATTATGTAAAACTCCCGCATTATACAGAAAATTTTAAATTTTTACACCATCAAAATTTTTTAGCATTATTCTGAAAATAATAATGCATTTTCCTTCAGGCTATCTCACTATGTGTGTTAAATTAACAGTGATCACTTTTATCTCCTTGAAAATTTTTAAAAAGGAAAAAAATATTTTAAAAGTCGGAAAGGTTAATAGCATAACGAAAATGTAAGAAAAGCTTGTAAAGTTTTGGATGCTATTTGTATTTAAATATGTATAAGGTTTTAATTCTCAAAATAATTGAACATTTCTAAAATATAAATATCTCGTGACATTTTATTTCAAGACATTTAAAAATGTAGGTGCATTTAATACTATTTATATTTGTAATCTTGAACACGTTCTTAAAAAAAGGAATAGTACAAGCATTATTTTAAAATAAAAATAAAATAACAGTGTAGAAGAAATAGAGCAAACATGAAAGGAAGAAAGAAATTTAATTTTCATTATTTTAATACTCATAAAATATATTTCTTTAATCTTTCTTTAATCTTGTGACGTTTTATTTTGAGAAATCTAACAGTGTTTGCGCAAGTGTCTACATTTATCTGTTTGTACACGATAAAAAATAAAACAAGTTGGAAATTGCACGTGAAGCTTAGCAAATGAGGTGCGTTCGTACGATAACGAAGTTTTAAAAATATCACTCTCATATATCAATCTCGTAAAACTGTAAATAATTAAAATTAAAATGCTCACCAAACAATGTTCTCCCTATAACATTATGCAATGGAATAATTTTGTGTGGCCTTGTAAATCAATAACAAATATTTTACGCACCACAGATTATGCAAAATGTATATTATAATATGTACTTTATAGATGCATATCAATTTTATTACGTTAGAATGAGTGTAACACCATTGAAATGCATTTGAAACATTTTTCCCCATTGTCCGCAATGTAACGGAATACTTTTGATTGTCCCTGTAGTTGAACTATGCATCCGATTTTGATAAAATTTGAAACAAGTCGTCAAAATTATGCAATAATTATGTATTTAAAGTTTCAAAGGATTAAAATGCATTTGAAACATTTTACCCCATAAACCGTAATGTAACGGAATACTTTTGATTGTCCCTGTAATTGAACTATGCATCTGATTTTGATAAAATTTGAAATAACTTGACAAAATTATGTAATAATTATGTATTTAAAATTTCAAACGATTAAAATGCATTTTAAATTTTTTCCCCATTGACCGTAATGTAACGGAATCCTTTTGATTGTCCCTGTAATTGATCTATGCATCCGATTTTCATAAAATTTGAAGTGACTCGACAAAATTATGAAATAATTATGTATTTTAAATTTCAAACGATTCGGTTGGGTAGTTTTTGCGTTGTTATAAGCGGACGGACGGACAGACAGACAGATGGACGGACAAACGGACGGACTGAACTACAACAATAGGTGCTACGTATTTACATAATTACGAACGCACCTAAAAAGATTGTTTCCACAGTCAAAACAGTTTTAGGTTGAGATGAAATGAAAGGTAAATATTAAATTAGGAAAGTAATTTCTTTACAGTTTCGTAAGAGATCTGTGTGATGTTTTAATTCTCATAAATTAAAAAAATATATTTCTTGAATGTGAACATTTTGTAATGTATATTTTCAAAAGCATAATGATGTATTAAAAACTAACAATCATTATCTTTATGTACTAGAACAGATTTAAGAAAGGAAAGGTTATAGTTTGTTTTGAAAGTAAAAATATACTAGTTCGTTATATCTAAAAGATAAATATAACCTCTTCAGACCTGAGCATAAAATAATTATAGCTTTTTATGGCTTTCACATAATCGAAATGACATCATAGGTGACAGAAAGAGTCATTTTTATGAAATCAGTACTTTAGGGGTTTGATAATTTTGGTTTACAATTATGGATATAAAAATACTAATCCCCTTAAAACATCAGTTTAACTATCAGTAATGTAAATTTTCGCAATAACAAAATAAAGGTCTTTAAACAAGTAAATGATCTGCAAATCCTCAAAATTTTTTATTGTAAAGCATTGAAGTTAAATAATCATGAATGTTTCTTACTTTTTTGGCCTTAATGTCTTCAAGGTATTTTCGAAACTCGGATGAAAATAATATTTATTTTATGAGGAAATATTCATCAGTGCTGATATTTATTGGTTTTGTTTGAAAGCAAAAAACATTCAGCTGCATAGAAGTAAAGCAAAAATGCAAAAAGTTCAAAAAGTTTTTTTTTTTTTTTTTTTTTTTTTTTTTGAGGAAAAGAATGGAGGTACACATTTGTGTACCTCAGGTCTGAAGAGGATAAAGCGGAAAATAACTTTTTCTAGCATTTCGTCTGATATCCACACCATGGATAAAAATTTTTAATGCTGAATGATGAATCTAGAATGTAACTATCTTGTAATACTTCATTTAAACTCGGAAAATGGGCTTTTATTTTCTTTACAGATTATGTAACATCTAAACTAATTAAACTAAAAGTGCGTCTTTACGATCCATGAAGGTCCAGTGCCAACAGTGTCCAATTTTCTTAGATTATTTCTTAGTCCAATTAGACCCTGGGCCCAGGTTGTAGACAGAGGTGTCTAGCCTAACACAAGACCCTAAGTTTTTGGTTTCCAAGCAAAGAAAAGAGCAAACTTTTTTTAAAAATAATTTCCTCGATGAATTATAGATTCAGTGCACCTTACCCAATCCGAAGTCGAACTCACGACTTACGTCGTAGCACAGATGTATGTGAACGACCACACCACTGGGATCTATAAAATCTCTTACCCAAAATTTTAAATTTTGTTTGTAAAAAATCAGATTTTATCTAGAAAAAGGTTGTCTAACTAGATTCTATTCCCTTTCGTATAAGACTTTGCAATCATTTTTTTTATCATGTAATGAATATTTGTTTAACTATTAATCCCAATATTTCTACCGAAGAGCTAAATAGTTATTATTAGCGCAATTTTAAAATCAAAATAGGCCAATTGTATTTAGGAAAGAGAATTTCTATGAAATAATAAAGAAACAGAGAAAATCCAAATGAAAATAATGGATTTCATTTTCATCTTCGGTGGAAGTATCATTCTATATAAAGGATATGAAATATATATCCTATTTATTGGATGTGTAATATATAACCTCTATATAGGATATGTAGTATATAACCAATGTACAGAATAAGTATTATACATAGATAAATATTTTTAAAGTATATAAAACGCATATTTTTGTCAGCGATATGCCAGTAATTAATCACCAAGTAAATATTACAATATTTTGCTATTGTATGGAACATTAATTTTTTTTTATTATTTCAACAATTTTATATATATCAACCGAATAGCTAAATCATTAATTTGTAGATTATTTTTGGAGTATTTAATTTAGATATAGATTATATACCGGAAATAAACATTATATCCCTCTTAACATAACTAAATACTACCTTTCACAATAAAGTTCGGTGAATAGTCCTGTAACATTAATGTAGATAATCCTGTAACATTAATGTAGAAAGTTACTGTTCCATCATTCGAAATAGTCCTCTACCATAACTATGCACTACTTAGATCTGCTATACATGTCCTGGGAAATTCCCCAGAAGTCTTTTTTTGGGATGGAGCGCAAAAGCTTCGATACGTTTCGTTGGATGTCAGCAATAGAGTCAAATCTCTTTCAAAGAGAGTTTGAGTCGTGGAAATAGGAAGAAATATGTTGAGTATGGTGGATGTTCAATTTGCCCCACCCCTCACAAATTTCTTTTGGTGTTTTGCAAAACTTAAATCCAAACTTTAAACTGATTTTTGTTCGTTCATTTGCCTGTTCTCAGTTAAGAACCAACACACTGAACAGACACTTACTAAAGCACGTCTTACACAAAACATAAACGACGCTCAGATGAACAACGGGGGAGGAAGATGGTCAACACTTGCCTCTATGCAGGTGCAGCGTTTTGTTTCCCCAATGTTGCCAGATCGGTCGTTCTGAATTCATTCACCAAACTTTTTTGTCAGAGGTAGTATTTATATTGTTTTAAGTGAAGACAAGTCATTTTTTTTAAATAGAACTGCATGGCATTTAATATTACTTAACAATTTTATCCCTATTTATAACTATAAAACTATACATTAATTGTCCACACCCCTTTTTTTAAAACTCGGTATGCGACACTATTATGAAATTTTAAGCGTATAATAATGCCAATGAAATCTAATAAATAGGAAAATATCCATAAACACTAAGTTAAATCTAAGTTTTATCATTTATTTACATATATCATATTATACAAATCTTGTCATAAAAAACCAAATTCATCAAAATAGATCAAAGTGGCGCGAAATCATTAAGCATATCAGAACATAATCGTCAAAGCATGCAATATTCTTTCTTATCACGTGTGCATGTGAATGCCACCTACCTGGCAATACTGAAATCTTCATTTCGTATACCGACCATGACTTCCCACTCACTTCACGAATTGGTCGACAAAACTCGAATTAAGCTGTTCATTTCGTATATTTCTGGTTCTGGTCAGGAATAAAATTCGATTCGTGAATTGGTAAAACTTCGTGTTTTGACCGTGATGTATGCATGCATTAAGTGTCACTAAGGCAGTGCTGTGCGGTTTCTTGTGATTACGCAAAAAGGTCACAATGATAGTAGCTGGACTGAAATATTCTTTAAAAATATCTTCAGTATTATCAGAGATCGCAACAAATTACTGGATACACATAGGTTAGCAAGGCAGCATAGTTTATGATGTCAACAACTACCTTGTTTGTTTTCGTATGCTATGCCATCTTTTGATGTTTGTACAATATTTTTTATAATACCCTGTGTCAATTATTTATTTACAGATTATATTCCGTATCTCTAAATATAGCTGTTTTCATTCATAATTCAGATTAAAATGGAAGACTTTATTTGCTTTCAAAAAAAATTATTCAGTATGATATATGCACAAATGCATAAAAATGTTCAAATGTTAAACATATTTAAATATTATAAACTAATATATGTTAAATGACGAATCACCTGCATTTCATAATCCCTTCATATATCTGACAGCCTATTAGACGATGACATAAATGATTATTTTACGCGAATGTGCATTTCAAGCAGATTTGAATTTAAATTCTAAATTAGAATACATGGTTGATTACACTAATTAAGTATAATAATATTATTGATAGTTAGTTGTTAATTAATTAATTAATATTTAAATATATTATGTCCTTTTAATATTTTTACTGCAATTTTAAACATTTTATTTGATTGATAATCATCAATTTCATCGCTAAATAACAAAATTTCTTCTTACATACATAAAATACCGTTTACTAATTTTATAATTTGAATTTAATTTGAATTTAGAGCAAAATCGAACGGTATTTTTCAAATATGATATTCTTAATTATGAACGATTTAGACATTAAAAACACAAAACTAAGTTTTTGGCCTTTTTTGTCTTTTACATAGTTAAATTTAACATCTTCATATTTTTCTGTAATTTTTTCTAAACATTCTAGCATTTATAATATTGAAAATTCAAATCGTTCCTAATCTTACAAATTTAAAATCCCCCATTCCTTAATTAACAGAAATTATTATATTAAAAGCTCGCATTTACTATCAGTTTAGTTTAAAAAAAACACAACAAAGGGAAATTATTAATTAAGTAATTAGTAGATCCTACTTACAAGGAAGGTCTCCATACTGGGCATACTCATAATTTTATGAAAAAAATACTAATTAAAGTACTTATGTATGTAAAAAAGGATCAGTCAAAAATAGCGGCGGATTCATTTTAGAAAACATGTAAAAAAAATAAATATTTTCGAATATTTGGCGTGAAAAGACGAAAGCGTCACTCGATTTGACGGGCAGCCCTTTTCCTCGCCAAAAGCAAACGATTTTAATGCAACTCAAAATTGTTGAATATTTAGAATGCGTGTAATTAGTATTTAATGAATTTAAACATAAACAATGAGAGACTTTAATGTATCATATACATATAAAAATATATTGTATTACATATACATATATTACTTGTTGAAGTAAGTTATTTAATTAATCACTGGAAAAAAATTTCATAGATAAAAAAATATTGAGGAAAATTATCTTCATGCATTAAAGCGTATTCAAAAATAAAAGCTAGAGGTTTCCATAGCGACAAAATCTAATCAACAATTCTCAATTGGACTTTGAGCATGAAACAAATTTAATTAATTTAAATTATGAATTTCGTTTTAAATCTCAAATTTTGATGATTAAATTTAAATATAAATACATAAAAATATCGATATAACAAAATTATACTTAAAACAAACTAAAACTGACAAAACTAAAGTTATTTAAATTAAATTTATCAAAACAAGTTCAACATGAAACTTTTTTATTCTGGAAATATATTTGACATAAAGTATTTTTTGAAATTACATTCCATCGCCAACCGGCAATAAATCGCCAAATAACGAAATTTTCATTATTTTTTTACGTTATTTTTGGAGGTACCACCGAAAATATTTTTATAAACGTATATATCCCACGAGAAAAACAACTTGAATTTTTTTTCAGATTTTTCGGGGTATGCCCGTTTGGAGACCTTCCTTGTTAGTTATTTTGTAATTGAATAGATATTGTATTAGATCATTGAACTTTTTTCATAAATGTCGTTCAATATGTTATATCTAGCTTTTTTACTTATTTTTTATATGAAAAATATACACTATTGGAAATACAAATTTTTACATTAAAAAATATAAATAATTTCATGAAATATATTTTGGATATAAACACTTCAATGAAGTGTGCAGTTTAATAATTTAACAATGCAAATATTCTGTATGAATCACTCGACGTGCTGTCAAAATAGTTGTGTATACGTGTCTAATTCCAAGTATGTTGATGTTTCCACAATGACAATAGCGAGTATATTTCGCATGAAATGTTGAACTTTTTGTGCACTCATTGTCATCTATACATACAGGTGTTAGTTAAAATAAATGTACTATATAGTTTCTATTTGAATGAAATGTCAATCTCATTCGTCATATATATTTTATTTTCATCATTATTATAATAATAAATAAATGACCTCCTATCTTATGTAATGGTAATATTGCTCCGTATGTTACTTATGTTTTTCATATGGTTTAAAATGTACAGATAATATCTATTTTTTTTATTTTATTTAATGTAACTAACGTATAAATTCGTGTATACAGCGAAGAATTTCTGAAAAATTTTCCAAAAATGAGAAAAAGGGGAAGGGTCGACTTATACGACTTTTTATGAATATGAATTATAAAAAAATATATAAAATATACTAATAAAATAATTTAACATTCGAATTTTTTATTTGTTTTTCTTTAGTTTTATTTTTTGCTATTAATTTTGTAAAATCCAAAAAAGGGGAAAAAAAGGACTATAATACAATTTTCGAAAAAGTAGATTCATTATTGATATAATTGTTAATAAAAAAAGTCTATTTCATAAATATATTATAAAAAATGAAAAATGCAACTATTGCTTATAGCAATACAAGAATTCCACAGCATAATAATACAAAATACATCTCGATAATAATACAATATTCTCCAAGTACAATATTTTAAATTATATTTCCTTTAAACCTCTTAATCTCACAATTGAAACTTAAATCTGTTTTTATGATTGATAATCATCAATTTCATCCCGAAATCTCAAAATTATTTCGATCATGCCTAAAATACCATTTACTAATTTTAAAGTTTGAAACACAAAAAATCGATATGTTCGTAAATAATAATAATAATAATAATAATAATAATAATAATAATAATAATAACAGTAATAATAATAATAATAATAATAATAATAATAATAATAATAATAATAATAATAATAATAAAATAATAATAATAATAATAATAATAATAATAATAATAATAATAATAATAATAATAATAATAATAATAATAATAAGAGCTTGCAATCTCCAGTTAGTGCTATGTATCTCGATATTTCTGCTGACAATTTAAATGACTGGATAGAAATAGACAACGGCAAACCAATTTCAGAGCTCATAAAAGATCAAAATATCATTGATTCTGTAACGTAAAAAATGTCAGGGAACTATCTGATGATGATGATGTTGAAAATGATGTGGTAACAAAGTCGACCTTCCACATGTTAGTGAAGTCATTTCATACTTAACGTAAAGAAACGAAACGCCGCAATTCGCCAAACATCCGAACAAACCTTTTAAGATAGTGTAAGATAAAGTTTGTGTTAAAAATGATAAAGTAATTTGCATTTTACAAAGGGGGTAAGTGTTTTCATCATTTTGTGCCATATCTTCGACACAATTCCGATATACCACGGTTACGTTATAACGCGGATGTGAAACATGTCTCCTAACAACCGCGTTATATCGGGCTTCTACTGTATTTAATTAGAGCATTAGGGAGATTTAAAAGAATAACATTTTTTTGTAAGATAATAGAGATGTATAAAAAAGCCAGAGACTTGACAAATTTGCTTTATCCTTAATTATAACGCGCAATTACAAACATTTTTTTTAAAGAATCATTTTTGATACATTAATACTCTATATTACTTTTGAATTTAATATCATTTTGCACATAAACTTTACGAATAATTTCTTGATTTAATTTTGAGGATTCTAAAAATCAGGCTTTTCATTGAAGTAATTTGCAAGCGGAAGGACGGAGCAGAAAAGGAAGACCGAGAAAACGTTGGAGCGATAACCTGAGAAAAATTATGAAAAATCATTGACTGAGTGAGTCAGAAGCGGAGGACAGACGTCAATGGCGAAAAAAATTACGTATGGCTTTCCATTGAGAAAAATTTTATATGTGGGAAAAATCCGGAAGAAGAACAGAAGAAGATATACATATTTTTTTATTTATTAAATGTAACTATTGAATGTATTCGCGTATACGTTGAAAAATTTCTATCAATTTTCGGTAAGGAAAATAGTGAAAGGGGTGGGGGGTCTACTTACACGCAAATCAATTGAAAAACAAAAAATCAAATACTGCAAAAATTCCTACTTTTAATGAGCATGAATTATAAAAAAATACATAAAATATACAAATAACAATAATTTAAATTTATATATTTTTATATTTTTACTTTCATTTTTTCTTATTAGACAGTGAAATCTTTTGTTTGATTTTATAAAAAATTCCAGTAAGAAGTTAAGGAGTCAACTCTAGATATTATGCAGAATTTATATTCGAAATTCATCTGGTTGACTAACACACTAGTCTATACGGCATTACGTTTATTTTATTTAAAAATATTTCATAAGAACGGCAAGTGGTCAGGAGGAAACATTTTAAAAAAGAGGTAACTACCAGTATTTTCTTATAGAAAATACCTTCAATAAAGTAATGAAATTGAACAAGACACATTTCTCTTAAACAAAATACTGATATTTAACGTCTTTTATGGCTGTTTTTCCCCTGACTACTCGCTACGCTGTACATGATCTGATACATTTTATTATAGAATGGTAAAATAACACCGATAGGATATTTAAATATTGTGAAAAGTCTACACCTGTACTTTATCAAAGGAAATTATCTCATGAGATTAGAAAATTTTAATTATAAGATAACATAACGATCTATGATAACACAGAGATTCTATTGAAAAGCATTTTTATGTTTATCTGATAACACTTTCTTGACTTAATAGCTCTCCATCCCTTTATCCTCTTACTTTATTATCATTGTCTCAGGAAAGAGCTGTTAAATTTGAATCAATTCAAACACAACTTGAAGAAATTTATCAAAATACATCAGAAATAATACATTGACAATACAAAATAAATCTAATTAATAAGTGATATATCTTTAAATTCACAGCACAAGCGGTAAAAAAGATTTTATTTCATAATTTAGTTGTAAAAGAAATATGCAAGTTATATAAAGAAGTCACCAAATATCCTAGAAATTTGAAAAAAACATTTACAATTTAATAGGCTGAATTTTAGTTGTGTCCTAGTACTATCAGGGAGATGGGTAATTTTCCACAAATTGTCATTTTTTGTTCCCTGGTATCCAAGAAATGAGACTCTTTTACTTCTATCAATGTTGAGGGGTATTCATGCAAAAACAATTACAAATATTTTTAAAAAGCCACCTTTTCTTATAGTATACCTACATATAATTTCGAAAATTGCTTTTGATAGCGAAATATAAAGTGGTTTCCTAAATGCACAAGTGATCAGACCTTCGCCGAAAAGTACATGGTGCATCGTGTGATAAATTTCTGAAGATTCTGAAATGTTGCTAAATATTTCATTATACAGGGTGTCCCTAAACAAATGGTATATACGCTAGGGGGTGATAGAACACATCAAGACGAGTAATAGTAAATCGGAAACCAAAGGTCCCAAACGTTTTCCAAGGGAGATAGCCGCCATTAAAGTTTGGGGTCCAAATTTTTAAACACACATAAAAAACAGAAATCAGATGCAAAAAATAACGCAAAAAGTAGTTGTTCATTACTCCAATGTTTAAAGCGCCCTCTATCGGCATTTTTTGAAATGTATCTTTATAATTCATTTTCAATAAAATACCGACATAAAGAATAGTTTTAGTGAAAACAGCAAATCAATCGACCAATTTTTCCGTTTTTTATAATCATTTGAAATTTAAACCCTCTGAACACATTTAAGTTTGTGCTACTTAACCGCTTCCAACTATTCAGATTTTGAGCTCAAAATTTAAGTTTAAGTCTAAGCTTATGAAAGCAATTAGTGAGATGCAAAAAATCACGGCAAAAAATAGTTTTTCATTACTTCAATGTCTAAAGCGCCCTCTATCAGCATTTTATTAAATTTATCTTTATAATTTATTTTCAAGAAAATACCAACATAAAGAATAATTTTATTGAAAACCGCAAATCATTCGACCAATTTTTCCGTTTTTTATGTGTATTTGAAATTTTGGACCCCAAACTTTAATGGCGGCTATCTCCTTTGGAAAACGTTTGGGACCCTTGGTTTCCTATTTACTATTACTCGTCTTGATGTGTTCTATCACCACCTAGCGTATATACCATTTGTTTAGGGACACCCTGTATATTAGACAAAATGATATTTTAATTCAATCAAACTGATTGATAAAGTTATCATACGAATTAAGTATTTCCATCTGAGCGAAAAAAATAAGATGTGTAATAAATTTGATGAATCTGTGAAAATAATTATATATTAACTTTACCAATCAGTTTGATTGTATTTAAATAATAGTTTATATATGCACCAATCGTTTATTTGGATTTTCTTTACCTGAGGGTTATGCTATGATCTGTCTGCATGAGAAACTTGATATTATTAGGAATAAAGTTATCTGAGCGAAATATGCTTGTTTGTTGTCGGCCCAGTTTTGTTTAAAGAAAGAGCATTGGCCCTGAATGCCAAGGATCTTGGTTCGATTCCATGCCAGAGAATTTTTCTCGCTCAGTTGGAAATATTCAATTCGTATGAAACAAATTGTCTGTATTCAAAAGGATACGACGATTTAAATTAAAATTTGAATAGAAATTTTGAACTAGGGAAACTTACATAGGAACGTTTTATGCAAAAAATAAGTTTATCAAAATAACACACCTTTTGAAAATAAAATCGCGATTTCCCAAACTTTTATTTTCACGATAAAGATATTTTTAAAACTCACGTCTTCAACTATTTTAACCAATGTAGATGTTAATTTAAAAAAAAAATAGCACTACCGTAAAACTTATACGGGGGTAGTACCTTCAGTTAAATTGCTTCAAAAATATTTCTTTATCTTGTTTAAAACATCTTTGTAATTGAATCTAAACGTCTGTGACTAATGTTTTAGGAGTTTTCAATGGGACAGCGTTGGAAATGGATACCCTTTATAATAATTTAAGAACTTAGTATACGTTCCCTGAAAACTAAGTCCAACTCATTCATTTTCAGATACAGAAAACTGGTTTAAGTCATGAAATTTAAAGTTATATAACTCGGTCAATTTCAACGTTAGATGAATGGGACCTTGTTTGTATTGCTTGATAGGGTGATGGAAAATTTTTACTAAATATCACTAATAGGACCGGATAAAAAGTTAATTTTCGTAATTTTTTAACAAAACTTTTTTTTTGACCTAAATCGCTTGAAAAACAATTCTTTGCTTTTTTAAAAGCATTTTTGAAATTGGAACTATATGTCTATGACTAAAGGTTTAGAAATTAGCCATTGGCCACCGTTGAGAGTGGACATCCTGTATAATAATATATTAAATAAATATTAAAAGTTATCCTCCTCATGTATTATTAACTCTTGAACTAGATAATTTGATTGCGAGTATCTTAACTATTACAGTTTAATGATAATGACATAATGTCAAACTGCATGAATGAATACATACGATAATCATTGTATTTTGAAACATGCATTGTTCAGTACTGTTGTTGAAAAGTGTTTCTCGTATATAATGTTGGTTATAAATTTATTAAGTACTTTTCTATTTTCAGAAATGCTTATTTCATTCCACCTTATTCCGTATTATATCAAATATAATTCGAAAAATACATAGTTCTGCGGCGTAATTTTTTAGGTTCTCGATACTAATTTTATTTATTTTTTTTTTTATTACGGAGACATACCTTGGAATTGGTAAAAATGTCGATGTTCTTTTATTTTAAATATTTACTAATAGCTTTTTTATTTGTAAATATATGAATACCTTATTTTTAGCTATATGATAATTGTATCACGAGATATTGTAGAATTTGCTAATACATCTAATGCAATGAGCCATACAAATGAAAACATTAAACTGGTTTGTCCCTTGTTCATATATTTACAACTTGTTTATTCGATAAATACTAATACTTTTTTGCTAATTTAGATAGACATTTCAGTTTTTTCTTACTTCTTCCCTATGGTGAATACAATATTTTCGTGCTTATGGATTTAACAGTCAAGATTTAGCTATTTTTTTTTAAATATTTATATTGAGAGGTTCTTGAATGTCCTTCATTTTTAATATAAACGACAGAAAAAAAGTCATATGAATGTAAAATCGTAACTATCTAAAATTACAAGCGCAGTTTTACGTAGTAAATTTAATGAATATGAAAAAAAGGAACTCTAAGCAAAAAATATTTGTATTTACAAAAGTAGCAGAAATTTTAAATAAGTTATTTTTCTTATTTTTATAATTAACTTTTAATAAAACAGCCTTTTCTACAAGATTCTTTTCTATTTTATTTTATACATAGTATTTAGTACTGCGCCACCACACATTGTTACAGTATTATCCAAAACTGAAGAGATAGTAACCCTTAATTTTACTTCCAAATAATAAATATGATAAATAACTTGAATACTTTCTACATAAAATTATTAATTATAATAAAATGATATTTTCATTGTTTTTTTCATCATAATATTATATAGAATAACTAAATAAACACTATGGGGTAAACTCCTGCTTAAGCGTGAAGTATTATATATATTTATATATATATAACCATCAATCGTATTAACCATTGAATTTAATAACTTATAGCACATTGAACATGGAGGGAAAAAATAAATAATTTAAATATATGGCTTGCTGATCCGCCCGGCGCGAAGTTGCCCGCGACCATAGATATTTTGAAACAAATTTTGATTATTAAAAATCTCCATTCATAGTAAAATAGAAAAATAAAATAAAATTTTGTCTGGAGAATGTTTTAAATTTTAGAATATTTTATATTTTATTTGTGTGAAGACAAATATGTATTTCTGTTATGAAAACCATGTTTTGGAAGGAAAAAGAAATATAGTCGTTGGTTTCAACTGTCTTGAACCTCAAAAGTAATGCAATAATTGATTTGTTTTGAAATTCCTTTCTTTAAACCCCAAGAAAACATAAAAGGGAGGGGGGCTCCGTGGCCGAGTGATCAAGGCATTACACCGCTAATCGTATGCGAGAGTAGAAAGTTGTGAGTTTGAATATCACTGACTCCGTTGCGCGCACTCTTTATGTGGAGCACTCTGTTGTAATTCTCTCGCACTGTAAAATAGCCTTGTGTTAAATCGTCCCCGCAGCGAAATTCTAAAATGGAGGGTCAAAATCACAGTCCGGTGAAATCTAAGCGCATTATTGGTCATTGAGCCGCATCCTTTTCAGAGAATAATCTCTTAGCGGTAGGGGAAATGTCGCCTTACTCCTTTTTCCGAGAAAAAAGGTCGAGTCACAAATAGCATACGTCTTATTATTCTGGAATTTTCATGTCACGAGTGCATGACTTTTTATTTCATTCTTGACAAATACTAGAATCGAACTTTTTTATTTTAGTTTAAAGAATAATAATAAAAATATGTTTTCTAAATAGAGTGGGTTGACGATTTAAACATTTAAAAATATTGTCCTAGTTTGCACCACATTTTGGTTCTCAATAGCTGCCATGGTAAGATGGTGAAATCTTGAACAAATATTTGGAGCTCTTGTTGAAGCATAGTGCCAATAGTTGGAATGAGGTTGAAATAGAAAGCTACAAAATGTTGGTGAGAGTTTTCACCATCTAATGGTGGCAGCAACTGAGTACCATGATTTGGATCGAATTAGAGCAAAGTTTTTAATAGTTTACAGTTTAAACGAAATTAACGCAACATGAATGATGTCAATAAGAACAATATTTGGCGAATCTTAACATTGCCAAGCTAATATAAAAATACTTTATTTTTTTAGTATTAATGATAACCATAGTCTTTAATTTGTTAGTTCCAGTTTTGTATTTTAAAATCTTTCGAAAATATTGATTTGATAAATCATCACCATTCAACAAGGAGGGTATATTTTCAAACGTAAAGTGTTTGAAAACTCTATTTCACTTTCCAAACTTTTTACGATTTTTAAACCAAGTAGCACGACTACACAATAATATTTTTATCCATTATTTAAAATTTTAAATAAATCCACGATTCCTATTCACTGTCCTAGAACGATCGTTTACACAAGTTTTTAATATAATACATCAATCTTTTTTAATGCAGGCCATCTGCAATATAAGTCAAAACTACTAGCCTTTTGTTGTTTTACGCTAAAATACTGCAAAATAATAAGTGTTTAAATAAGTAAAAAACAAAATACCTTATTTTATATAATTATTTATTTTTTTTAAACTTAACCTTTAACCTTTTAATATTCATGTTACTGAACATTCTAGAAATTACGTTGTTCACAGAATCTGGCTTTACAATTGAAAATTTCTATTGTTAATTTCGGCTTGTTTAAATACGGAATGTCTGTAATTAATTAAAGTAAATATTGCTACTTTAAATTTCAGGTATAGGATAGAAAAAAATAATTAAAAGTCTATTAAATTCGAAAAAATTGTTGATTACATATATGCAAAGCTGAGCACTAAAGCGTTAACATTAAATTTGAGTAACGTAATTAAAGGGATTTCATATATATATATTTTTAATTTACGAGTTTTTGTAAGAGATGTTTACATTTGCGTTGTTGTTTCTGTTTTTTATGCTTTTGAATAAGTTCTTTCTTAACTTTCTTTGTCGACATTTTCATGAATAGCTATGAAAAATTTTCTTTATATTATTCCCCAAATATTTTTTGAAATTAATGAAAGTATATGCAAAACGACGCAAAAATTGTTATTTACATGTATGCAAAGCTGAGCACTAAAGCATTAACATTAAATTTAAGTAACTTAATTTAATGAATTTCATTTTTTTTTAATTTAAGAATTTTTGCAGTAGATGTTTATATTATATTTTTCAATGTGTTGTTGTTTGTGTTTTCTTTATGCTTTTAAATCAGTTTTTCCTTACCAATCTCCTCCGAATTTCTATTTACTGCGCGGTATTTTCATGAAAGCAATTTTCTTTATTACATTCTCCCAAATATTTATTGAATATAATGAACTTATATGCAAAATGGCCGTCATAATCATAACGTTTATTCGAAATCTGGAAAAAAATATGATTTTGTTTAGTGTTCAATTTATATTAACTTGCAATTTCTCATGTATGTTCTTTTTATATCCTTATTATGCATCATTCGTAAAACGATTTTCGAAATATTATTCCGAAGTATTAATAAAGAATGCGTTATTTATTCGAAGAGAAATCTTTTTTTAAGCACTATACTTATCTTAGAATATAAATTATTATAATTCAAGGATTCTTTTATTACTTTGATGCGATGGAATAATAAGCGCTTTCAAAATGCGCAATAATACCGACTGAAAGAAAATTAATAGATTACACTGATAAACAAGGTTTCTGTTTCTAACTAAGTATGTGGTGACTTTTATATTTTAGGTGGTGCTGTGAAAGAAAATGCCTTTAAAAAGTTTCCATCACCCACAGATTTTTAAAAAATTCAAAATCCTGAAAATCTCAACTTTGTAGTATTTATTCAACACATACACCTTATGAAATTTAACATTTGGTATTTTAGTAATGACAAACTTTTAAATAAACATTTATAAAGTTTAAAATTAATATTTAAAACACTGAAAGTATGCATTGTTTATAAAGTTCCAGAAAAATATAGATTTTTTTTGGAAAAAGAAGTGATATTAATAAGAAATTTCATACTTTATGTAGCTGTAAATGTCTTATCTGTGGATGCTCTCTTATAGGTCATTGTTCCGAGTTATAATGTCAATTTAAAGCAGACATTAAGCCACTTATATCATTACAATAGCGTAAATCATCTTTTCTTTTAAAAAATGTTGAATATTTCTTATATCAAGCTCGATAAATAGATATCTTTGTATAGTTTTTCAGGAGATTCCAACCTTGCAATCTTGATCGAGTAATTCTGAGTTTTTCTTTGATAAATTTAAGTCTCTCACAAAATCATTTAATTCTTTTTGAGTAATTAGGTGTGGTTCTTCATTTATGCCAGGAGATTAGTTCACATCAGATGCCGAGGAAGTTTCAGTTTCACCGATTTCCATTTCTACTGCGGCATCATCATATGTGAAATTCTCTGGAGGTTTCGGTATTTTTAAATCATCATTATGTAATACTGTTCACATTGCTGAATCTAAGTTCGTGTACTTAATTTTATGTTTACTTCTTGCAAAGAATCCTTTAATTTTTGTAATACATTAGTAGCAGTCAGTTGTTTGATCCTTCGGCACGTGTCACATCATGGGTATAGCAAAGGACATACACTTTTTTGTACCTTTCATCCACGTCCGGAGGTTTGTAGCACGTTGTGTATAACAAGAACGAGGTGCTTATTTCTTATCTCGTTCAACTACTTCATATCCAAAGTACATATGATAGGCGCATCGATGCTTTTTTAAAGTTAGCTCCCCGCACACACAGCAAAAAGAATCGGGTTCATTAACGCATCCTCTAGACATGTTTTACACATTGTAGAGGAAGATATGATAATTATAATCAAAATTCAATTAAAAAGTCTTATAGAACAAAGAAATAGTATTATATTCGCCCCGAAAGATAAGTTTCTACTGTCAGGTATTTGCGTTAAAGTCAAATACTGTGGGGGTGGCTAGAGCTGTCTGTTCAAGGTCGCTAACACAAAATTTATTAGGGGGACATCTATTTCTACTCTCTTGCTGTATCTTATATCGTTGTAATAAGAAAAAGGAATGTTTGTGTGAATCAAATACATGAAAAAGAATAATATAATATAATTATAATGCCTATACGATGCCTACATACTCCAGAACTTAAAAATGAAATTTCTCAAAAATGGAGGGTGATAGAAAATTTTTTGCAAACATATTCTTTTTCAGCAGCTTGAAATCTATAAGAAACACCCAACGTATATAGAGAAACAGAAAATTCGTTAAAATTTGTTTATCAGTGTTACTGAACAAGATGTGAAACAGATTGGATTCCATTACTTTTAATAAGATATCTTTACATTATAGACTTATAAAACTTTACTGGTTTCATTGGTTTATTTAATGGTACTGTCTGAATAACTTTGGATGTATTTATAAAAGTATATATATATTGAACTTCCATAATGATAAGATGCATAAGCGCAATCATTAAGGGATAGTTTAATCTTTTATGTTATTTATGTTATCATAAGATAACATGAATTCTTGCAGCTTTTGTGGATTATTTCACTTTAGGCCCATTTTGGCATAAACTAACCTAATTTAAAAAAATAAAATAAAATAAAAATATTTTTATACAATTTGGATTATTATTGGAAAAGGTGTAATTATGTTACTTACATTAATGTTAGAATATACGCATTATTCATAAAATAATTAAAAATATCTATCACAAAAAAGACCAATTTTTATTTTTAACTCCCTAATTGCAAAGTAAAAGGGCAAAGTTTTAACCCTTGGCACTCCGTTATCTCCGCTGCGGAAACCCGCTCTTTCCTTCCAAAATTTGTTTTTGGCACCAGTAACAAAGGAAAATAAAATTTCCCTCGTTTAATCAGAGAATTTTTGAAATTGTCTTCTTCAAGGAATATTTTTTAAGGGGTCAGATACCTTTAAAAGAATCCAAAAATCGATTAAAAAAATAGCTTATAATTAAATTTGATTCTTTAGAAACATTTAAAAACAAACCGCATTAAAAAATTCGCATTAGAAAAAGAATTACGTCTAAAACACTTTGCGCTTTTCATGTACGACCAATGGTAAATTTAAACTTTGACGTCAATTTTCTCAAAACAGCGATTTTGATCATTGCGAGCACGATTTCTTAAAAACGGTTGGGTAGAATTTAAAAAAATTTGAGCTCAATATATTAAACGTACACAGGCACAAAATGACCTACTATTATATTCCTCATATTAGAAGTTTATAATTAACGACAACTTTTTTGTAAAAAAAAAGTCTCGATATTTCGAATTTCTTTAAAAAATAATTTTTTTTCTCGGGATCTATAAGTTTTACTTTTTTCATCATAGGTCATTTTGAAAAGACATTATATCTCTACTCAGAAAAAAAGAAATCTTAATTTGTTTTAGCTATTCAAATTTCAAAAAAAATCGTGCGCGCAAGGCATGCAAGATTTATTCTTCCGTAAAAATTGTATTACAAAAAACATTACATGCGTGTATACTTTTTTTAACAACTTTAACAAACAGAGCAGCTTATCTTAACAACTTTGCAGTTATTACAGAGGTCACTTTTTCACGTATTTTGTTGGTTAGAAAGGTACCTGACCCCTTAAAAAAGTGGTTCTAATCGAATAAAATTTGTGTAAGCGGTACACTGTTAAAAATCTGCTGCATTTTGCTGCAACGCCCTCCACCACTTGTATATAATATCTCTATTCCAACCAATGAGAAAGCGCCATTTCACGGCCAAGTAACCGTTTTCTATACAAGCAGGGGAGTGCGTTGCAGCAAAATGCAGCAGATTTTTAACAGTGTAACGGACTCCGAAGGCTTAAAGTTGTTTTCTCTGTAATTTTTTTATGTAAAAAAAAGAAAAACAAGTTGGAAATTGCACGTGAACGTAGCAAATGAGGTGCGTTAGTACGATAACGAATTTTTTAAAATTTTCAGATCTTGCTGATATAGTAGAGCGTACTCCGGATACAGTATAGTAGTCGGAATCTTTGTGTTTCTGTAAATATGCAGGGGGTAATTTTTATTACACCTCAGCAACGTATATCTTATTCATAAAATGTGAAATAGTTGAATATAATTAAAACACGCCGCAAACAATGTTTCCCCGTATAGCATTATGTAGTGGAATATTTTTGTGTGGCCCTGTAATTTAATAGCAAAAATTCTTTGCATCAAAGATTTACAGAGTGCATATTTTAGTATATATTTCATAGATTCATGCCAATTCTATTATGTTCGAATGAGTGTAACATCATTAAAATGCATTTGAAACTTTTTTCCTATTGACCGTAATGTAATGGAATAATTTTGATTGTCCCTGTAAATGATCTATGCATCCGACTTTCATAACATTTGAAATGACTCGACAAAATTACGTAATAATTATATGTTTTAATTTTTAAACGATTAAAATGCATTTGAAATTTTTTCCCCCATTGACCGTAATGTAACGGAATCCTTTTGATTGTCCCTGTAATTGATCTATGCATCCGATTTTCAAAACATTTGAAATGACTTGACAAAATTACGCAATAATTATATGTTTTAAATTTCAAACGATTAAAACGCATTTGAAACTTTTTTCCCCATTGACTGTAATGTAACGGAATCCTTTTGACTGTCCCTGTAATTGATCTATCCATCCGATTTTCATAAAATTTGAAATGACTCGACAAAATTATGTTATAATTATGTATTTTAAATTTCAAACGATTCGGTTGGGTAGTTTCTGCTTTGTTATATGCGGACAGACAGACGAGCAGACAGACGGCCAGACAGACGGACGGTGGAGCGACAACAATAGGTGCTATTTACATAATTATTATTGGTGTATTTACATAATTACGAACGCACCTAAAAATGCTTTTTCCAACTTAATATAATTTTGTTTATTACGTGGAGATATATAAGCCTCCAGAGTACTAATCATAACGTAGTTTCTTTATAGTGCATTTTATCTGTAGAATTATTTTAATTTAAATAATAATATTATTGCACTGAAACCTGCAGTTTAGTGAACGGATATATCAGTTCGCTGTGGTGAGAAAGTTAAATGAAGCACTCCATTTGTAAACTTTCGTTATCCAGAATCTTTTTAGAGTTTTAACGAGCGACCCGTATACGTGCCGCAAAAAGTCTTAAGAATCTTTGTTTATTCCCAACAGTAAAATTTTACTGCAAAAAATTGCCTTATTTAATCAGAGCATTTCCTCGATTTAATAAGGCACAAATTACTGTATTTAAAAACCGGTGACAAAACACTAAACATTTCGTAAAATGCACTCGTCGCGAAGGGTTAATGACTAAGACTACATTAGTTTTCTGTTTCTCCTGAAATACAAATGTAATACATATGTATAATTTGGAATAGTAGCAAAATGAAACATATCTCTTTAAAAAGTATTATTGTATCAAAATAACCTTCACACAAACTATTCCTCTGATACGTGTAATATTAACAGAGAAGTATAAAAATGTAGGTGCCAGCAGACAGTCCCTCAACACTAAATTTTTATCGTTGTTTTCGTCTTATATTTCGTCTACATTTTTGAGAAAATGCTAGTAAAATTTAAGTGAACAAAGCTATCACAATTTTGTGTTGAGAAATTGTCCGTAGGCACCTAGATTTTTACACCCCTGGAATAACAATAAAATTATATTTACAAGCCAGTCTTCCGACAAATAAATTTACATAAAGAATAAGTTTTACATAAAACAAAAGAATTTGTTTAAAATAGATTTATACGATATTCATACAAAATACTATACCGATAAGAAGAATTCAATACTTGCAATGAATCAGGTGTATCGAAATTAGTCACAGAGGACGAAAATGTTCAATCCATCAGATTATAATGGTCACAAAAATCTCAATTAATCGAAATAGATCAAAGTGGCGAAAAATTATTAAGCATATTAGAACATAATCGTCACAGCATGCAATATTCTTTCCTATTACGTGTCCCAGCAAAGAATGAAAAAGTGGGCCATCAGCTGGAAAAAAGATGGCAGCCATCTGTGCCATCAACGGTAAAGTGCAATGGTGTCATTATTTAAAGCAGTACAAAAGTGTCCGTGCGAAATGTAGCTGGCCCATAAGTGATGGCCAACAGAAGGCCAGCACTTGGTATGTAATGACATTATTTCAATCCATAAGTTTTCCTGCAGTGCTTGCACGTATCCTACAGCAATTTTTTTGCTATGCCAGCACTTTTAATCCAGCACCATCTCTTATCCTATAGTGTTTGTACAGTGGCAAACCATCTGATAGTTTTTTTTTAACTATGAGCAGACACTCACTCAGCACTCTTACAAAAATTTCTTATAAAAATGTATTATAGAAATCTAGAAAGTTTTTCTATAAGCTAGTTTAACCGAAAGCAGTATATAGAAATGTTTATATAGAAACAATGATATACAGACGCATTCGAATATATTCAGATGCAGCGGACCCTCCCAAGTACTAACTGCGTTCGATGCTGTTAGGATTTTGTGATTGAACGAACATTGATGCTTTCAGCATATGCTATGGTTTTTCACACGTCACCTGCATTAGATGTGATTAAGTTAGATCAGATTAAGTTTGTTTCTTTTTCGATCTCTTTCCTAAACTTTAAAGCCATATAGAAATCATATACATTTTATACGTTGATTTTTAAATGTGTAAATTATGAAAACTGAAGTCATTTGTAACTTAAAAAATCAGATTTAAGAATTAAAAAAATTACGCTGAAATAAGGAATATATTTATTATTTTACTGATTTATTTTATTGTTAATGGTTGTTATTGTTCTTGATCACAATCACAATGTATGTAATGGTCTTTATTAAAACATAAAAAATTCCAGAATGAAATTAAAAATACCCAGTATGATGAATTCAAAAACATTCAATGTCTTCGATATTCACAACGTCACCTAATGTAAAGGTTCGCAGCAATCATACTGCAAAAGTTCGTGCTCTTCCATCGTGTGGTGGGCCAGAGCAAGAGATAAAACGGAGGCCGATCAGAATTTTATCAAATGATTTCCAACAACAAATTTCACTGAAGCCGTCCAGCTGTGATCATATAGTGGTAGGCCATTAGCCAGCACATCTCCATCATTGCTAGCACCTATCTTGCTGCTGGCCAACAATTTCCTTTTTGCATGTGTATGCCACCTACTTGGAAATACTGAATCTTCATTTCGTATATTGACCACGACTTCCCGACCACTTCACGAATGATCCGACAAAACTCGAATTACGCAGCTCATTTCGTGCATTTAAGGCTCTGGCCACAAATCTTCTTCGATTCGTGAATTGACGAATCTTCATGTTATGGCCGTAATGTATGCATGCATTAAGTATCGTTAAGGCAGTGCTGTGCGTTTTTTGTGATGACATATACATGGCACAATGGGAAGTCACAGTACTGAAATATTTTTAAAAATATATTCTTTATTATCAGAGATCTGAACAAATAACTGGATACACATTAGAGCTAGGCATCATAGTTTTAGATTTCAATAACTACATTATTTATTTTCGTATCCTATGCCATCTTTTCATGCTTGTACCATGTTTTCTATAATAACCTGTGTCAATCATTTATTTTCAAATTATATTCCTTATCTTTAAGCATAGCTGTTTTCATTCATAATTATGATTAAAATGCAAGACTTTTATTTACTTTCAAAAAGGATTATTCAGTATAATATATCACTCACACTGACGTTATTATCCTAGGACACCTTAAATTATAATACTGTATGAAAAGTTAATATTACGGCGTATAGCGCGCATGTTTGAAACAAACACATTGATTAAAATTTAAATGTGCTTGTTATATGCTCGTTAAAAATATGACGAATTGAATACGAAGAAAATACATGCGTAGTCAGTGATTTTTGTATATTAATGCACAAGACATGATATTTTGATACACCAAAATGCATTTTAATACACAACCCCACAAAGAGCCGAAAGGATTTGCCTCTGAAACTGGTAGGGTCCAATCTCGACTGTCGGCGTAATTGTTCGGAGTTTCCCATGGTTTTCTTTGAAAATCAGATTTTTCTTGTGCAGATGCGGGTTAAGTTCTCTTGGAAGGGCCTCCAAGAAGAGCATCTCCTCTCTTAGGGCCTGTAGACCAAGTGTAGATAATTGGTCGTTATAAACACCAACAACTTATTACACATTACATAAATAAATATCAGTGTAATGGCGATTTAAATTTTTTATTTTGCACAAATGCATAAAAATGTTCAAATGTTAAACACATTTAAATATTTTAAACTAGTATATGTTAAATGACGAGTTATCTGCATTTCAAAATCGCTTCATATGTCTGACACCCTATTAGACGATGACATAAATAATCATTTTACGCCAATGTGCACTTCAAGCAGATTTGATCGTAAATTCTAAATTAGATTGCGTGGGTGATTATATTAGTTAAATATACATTGTGTTTCAAATGATGAATCATTTAGCATTGAGGTGATATATTGTCAAATTCGATATATTGTCCGAGTCGGATCATAAATTAATTATGTGACCGCTTGTTTTGAGGAAATTTTGAATCTATGTTGATTGCATCCGCATTTGTCTCACAACTGCAAATTCAGAACATTGTACAATAGCAGCATACGACACATTCAATCTAGCAATTATACATGTCTGTAGAAAAATATCTATTTCGATTATTTTAAGCTGTGACAAAAAAATATGAAAAGTACGGTTGTTATCTAAAAATATTGATGTAATATGAAATATTAGTAAAAAACAAAAGTGTAAAAGAAAAAATTACCTTTAACAAGATATACTTTTCTTATACATACATTTAATTGTTGCATATTAATGTTTATCTTTTTATAAATGCTAGCAATTACACATATGTGTAGAAAAATTTCTATTTTGATTTAATTGAAGCTGGGGGGACAAAATTTATGAAAAGTACAATTGTATCATAAAAATATTAGTGTAAAATAAAATATTAGTAAAAATCAGATGTGTAAAAGAAAATTCTATCTTTTACAAGGTATATTTTTCTTATAAATACATTTAAATTGCTGCAGATTAATGTTTATTTTTTTTTTCTATAAATGCTAGTAATTACAAATATCTGTAGAAAAAATTTGTATTTCGATTTAACTTAAGCTGTGAGAACAAATTGTATGAAAACACGGTTGTCATATAAAAATATTGATGTAAAATGATATATTAGTAGAAATTAAATTCGTAAAGGAAAAAATCTCTCACAAGAGATATTTTTCTTATAAATACATTTAAATTGTTGCAGATTAATGTTTATTTTTTTTTATAAATGCTTTCAATTAACTGGTATGGTAGAAAAATGCCTCACCCGAATAAGCGAAATCAGGATAATTACATTTGTGCCAATTATAATGTTATTTAAGTTTACAACAATGTTATTTACGTTTTCTACAATTTACAAAAAATGAAACACAGATTACCTCACTGTTATTTAAAGAATAAAGTAATAAAGGTCTGTTTTTGTTTTTCATTTATTTTTCGAATAATTTTAGTACTAAAATTTCTCGACATCACTTTTAAACTTCAGGTGCATTTTCGTCTTCTTGCTCCAAATAATATACAATTGTCTCAATGTGTACCGATGCGTCAGTGTGATTTATAGACTTGGAGGCGGCAGCACAGATGATCACCTTATCTAGAGCAAGAATGAAAATCTAGGATTAAATAAATCTCGATTCGTGTATAAAAACGCATATAAATATGTCTTAAATTTGCGTTTTATTTATATTTTATTGCTTTATTTATTGGTTGTTAATTTATTATTTTAGGTTTAGTTAAGGTATATAATCTTAGAACAAATGTTGAACTATTTTAAATAACATAAGTGCAAAGGGATTTCTCTAACTCATTTAAAGATACATTTCAATACAAGTGGGTAATTGTGATCGCAGATCGCGCAGAGAGTTTCGTTGTATATTTTTTTTCAAAGCAACTTCTCATTTAACTAATAAATCGTTGATTTGTAGTTACTAAATACTTATATAGATGGTAGAAGCAGTAAATTTTAATTTAAAATCATTGAAAAAGGAAGTTTTTCAAATCAAATTATATAAACAAAATCCAATATTCCATTTTTTTTTTAATGAAATTTGAAATGCTAACTCATTAATCAATTGTAATAGTTTTTAAGACAGAACGAAAACTGAATAAAAAAAAAAGAGTAATCTCACTGGCAAAACAGTGATATAAATCCTTAAACAGTAATATAAATCCTTAAATTCATCTTAAAATAAAAAATTAGTCTTTCAGCCCCTCGATTCGAACAAAGGGCGCGCTGTTTACTAGATTCGCTTTCAATTTACGAATACACGTAACTTATGTTTCTTTTTTAATATTTAAAACGCAAAAATGAACGGGTGACATTGAAAAAATTAATTTAATTTAAATAATAGTATTTTTCAACTTTTTTCATTTGTCGTGTGATACGATATATTGAGCTATAAATACACAAAAATTGAAGTCTGTGACTTATATAGTTTTAGTGTACGTAGCCTGTGACGGACAGACAGGCATAAGACAAATAGGCTTTCTTCAGTTTAAAGAAACCATAATAATAATTTCTGAAAATTCTTGAAAAGTTTTCAAACAAATTACATTTCGTATTATTTTTTATACCTGCTCGTCAGGTGAAAATTAAAACATGGGGTATTTAAAAGTCAACAAAATATAAAAACTAGTCGTTGGGGGCCACCATAATACTTACCCATCATGGATATGTATATGAAAATAAAACATGTGAAAACTATATATACAATGCATTCCAATTCACAAACAAAATTTAAATATTGTTAATATACATAGTGATGCTATATTAAAGAACTGCTGATGTACCAATTTCGACAAATTATATAAAACGCCAAACTACTCAAGTAATACTGAACTGCGCAAAAAAAACATCCTTATAACTCCAAAAATAATAATTCTATTAATTAACAATTAACTGCGTCGGATTAAGCGTCTTATTTCCAATTAAAATATACCTCTGAATTAAAATTTGAATGAAATATTGGGTCATGAAAAATCGAAGAATGTGGAAAACAGGATTACAAATATCTCGGCAACTAATAATCCGATTGACATCGTTTTTGATGCAAAATGTGTGTTATTTTATTGCCTTTTACGTCCATTCCTTAGAACAAAAATATTCGAAAATTTTTATGTACCTTTCATCAGAACGAATTTTTCGAGAGTCCGAAAAAAATAGTTCCGATAATCGAGGTTGCTGATATTAAATAGTCTTCGTCCCATTCTTACATACTAACTAAATACAAAATTTCAAGTCTCTTTCTCAATTTGTTCGGGAGATAGATCGTTAACAGACAGACAAACAGACAGAGAGACAGACAGGCAGGCAGACAGACAGACAGACGGACGGCAAATTTTTTTCCTAAAAATATGTTTTTCGGAATCTGTACTCTCTAAAACGTGTAAATCCGTCAAAATTTTTTTTTCGATTTTCAAAACGATTGCAAGACTTACCCTATACTACGTATGATGAGTAAGTAATAAGTAAAATTCAATTATATGAAGTTGCCACCGTCATAATGACATCAACGTCATACAAAAACACGTTTGCCCTTTATATTATAAAAATGGATATTTATTTATTTTATTGATATTAAACAAAGCTAACGCAACCGACAAGTCTATCTATATTAAAATTGTTTTTTTAGAAAATGCCCCATGTGTAACATTTTTTCATTAATATATCTGCTGTTTTTCTCCTTATTTATTTCCTTGATGAATTTTTACTTATGCAAAATATTTATGTTTCGATTTGTTTCTTGAAAATACAATTTAAAATACTTGCGACTTTAAGTTTTATTTCAATTCCATTGCTGCTTCTATTTAATTTATATCTATAAAATGTACCACAATTTTCAGTGGAACTTAAATAATGTTTGCTAAAAGCCCGGAAGGAAGCTATCATTAGTGATAAAAATTTTCACTCTACATTACTATGCCCTTGGCGATCATCATAAGATTTCTTACATATACTCCATATTTTATTGTCAACGAGATAGTTAAGTAGTACCAAATTGTCAAAACTGACAAAAAAGGTAAAATTCTGTTATATGAAGTTACCAATCAACTTCATGCAAAAACACGTTTGTCTTTTATATTATAAAAATATATAATTATTTATTTCATAGATAATAAACAATACCAAAGCACCTCACAAGTATATATATATTAATATTGTTTTTTTAGAAAATGCCGTACGTGTAACATTTTTCTTTACTATATCTCCAGTTTTTCTCCTTATTTTTTTCCTTGCGGGATTTTGCATTGCGGAAAATATTTATGTTTCGATTTGTTTCTTGAAAACACAATTTGAAACATTTTGCGACTTTAAATTTTATTTCAATTCATCCTTCCACTGCTGTTTCTATTTAATTTATATCTATAAAATGTTCCACTATTTTCAGTGGAACTTAAATAACGTTTGCTAAAAGCCCGGAAGGAAGCTAACACTACTGATAAAAATTTTCGCTCTGTAATATTATGCCCTTGGCGGTCATCATAAGATTTCTTTCATTGAATTTATAATATTACTTCTTAAATTGAATCCTGATTTAAATCCTCTATAAATTTTATCTTTCAGTGGAAATATTTCCTTATCTCCCTTTGTATTTTTGTTTTACTGTAGTTTTCATATATTATATTTTTATGTTCTCATTCAATTTATGTCACAAATTAAATCTATGCGGAAAGATTTAAAAATAATAAAAAAATCTATTATAGATGAATTTCATGTTTACTAAAAAGCTCGTCATTCGGGGCCATCGTAATATTTAAGCATAAAATAAAACATGAAAATAAAACACGTGTAAACTATTTATAAAATGCATTGCAATTCAAAAACAAAATTTAAATGTATATTTAAATATTTTTTAACAAATCATTAAAAAATGCAGTTATTTTTAAATCAAATTATATAAATAAAATCCAAAATTCCATTTTTTTAAATTCGAAATTAAAGAAAATTAGCGGAGACATAAACGGAATGTTTTGTTTCTAAAAACGAACAGAATGCTTAAACGAAATTTGAAATACGAAATCATAAATAAATTGCAATAGATTTTTAAAAAGTTCGAAAACTGAATTCCCCCCAAAAATATGATGGATTTCAGTGATAAAAAGATAATATCATTCCTTAAATTGAAAAAAAAAAATACGAAATTTATTTTAATTAAATCCATCTTGAAATAAAAAAAAATTCGTCTTCCAGCCCCATGGTTCGAACAAAGAGCCTTCTGTTTACTAGTTTTCCTTCAAGATACGAATACATGTAATTTATGTTTCTTGTTAGGTGCGTTCGTAATTATGTAAATACTTAGCACCTATTGGTTTCGTTCAGTCCGTCCGTCTGTCTGTCCGCATATAACAACGCAAAAACTACCAATCCGAATCGTTTGAAATTTAAAATATATTATTATTACATAACTTTGTCGAGTCATTTCAAATTTTATGAAAATAGGATACGTAGATCAATTATAGGGACAATCAAAAAGATTCCGTTACATTACGATCAACGGGGAAAAAAGTTTCGAATGCATTTTAATCATTCGAAATTTTAAATACATAATTATAATATAATTTTGTCGAGTTATTTCAAATTTTATCAAAATCGGATGGATAGTTCAAATACAGGGACAATCAAAAGTATTCCGTTACATTACGGTTAATGGGGAAAAAATGTTTCAAGTGCATTTAAAGGTGTTACATTTATTCGAACGTAATAAAGTTGATATGCATCTATAAAGTATATATTATAATATACATTTTGGATAATCCGTGGTGCAAAGAATATTTGTTATTGATTTACAAGGTCACACAAAAGTATTCCATTGCATAATGGTTAAGAGATTACATTGTTTGGTGAGCATTTTAATTGTAACTATTTACAATTTTCATGAGATTGATATATGAGAATTTAAAAATTTCGTTATCGTACGAACGCACCTCATTTGCTACGCTTCACGTGCAATTTCCGACTTGCTTAACATTTAAAACGCAAAAACGAATGGATGATATTGAAAAAATTAATTTAATATAAGTAATAGTCTTTTTCAACATTTTTTGATTTGCTGTGTGAAACGAGGTATTTAGCTATAAATACACAAAATATCAGGTCTTTGACTTAAACAGTTTTAGTGTACGTAGCCTGTGACGGACAGACAGACATAATACAAATAGTCTTTCTTCAGTTTAAAGAAACCAGAATGAAAGAACTATAATGCAGAAACTATTTACTAAAATTATTGAAAAGTTTTCAAAAAAATTACATTTCGAAGTATTTTTTTATACCCACTAGACAGGTGAAAATTAAAAACGTTGGTGGTATATAGAAATTTTCAAAATGTAAAAAATAAAAGTAAAATTCAATGATATGAAGTTGCCAAAGTCATACTCACGTCAACGTCATACAAAAACACGTATGTCCTTTATATTATAAAAACATACAGTAGAACCCCAATAATTCGGATTAATTGGGACCAGACCCAATCCGGATTATCGAAAATCCGGATTATCCGGAGGATTAAAAAAAATGAAATAAAACAAAATAAATGTCCAGAAAACATACTTACAGACAATCACCTTTATGTTAAACTTAATGAATATTTACAGACAGCAAAAATGTTTACTTTGTAACAAAAAAGTTTGTAATTTTCTGCTGTGTCAGTTTTCTATATCTTTTCTTTATCTTCTTATCTAAGTAGTTCATTGGGTGTAGTCTCTACCTGACGTTCAAAATAAGCCATTAATTTTTCTAAATGAGATATTGCTTCAATATCGCTAAATATCTTAGGTTGATCATCGTTGATAGTGATGTCTTCGTCTGTATCGTCTGCATCTTCATTTTCTTTAGTTGTGCACAAAGCAATTATTTCGTCGTCTGAAAGTGAGGCGTAATCTTCATTATTTTCTGATTCTAACCAATTGTCAATGTCTCTAATATCAACTTCTGAACAACCATCAATTTTTTTGAATATGCTCACAAAATCTTCAGATGTAATTTCTCTTTCATCCTTTGTTTTTTCTCCTTCCGTTTCAAGCAATTTATCCAATATATCACAATTTGCAGGCCATAAATTTTTCCACGACTTTCGGAGAGTAGTTTCAGAAACCTGATCCCAAGATTCAGCAATCATATAGATTACTTTTTTGATATTGATTGATTTGAGAATCTCTACCACTCCATGCTCTCCATCATCTTCTAAAAGCTCATTCAGCATTTGTCGTTTGTTAACTTTCTTAATGTTTTGAAGGACCCCTTGGTCCATTGGCTGTAACAGCGCTGTCACATTAGGTGGGAAAAGCTTTACCGTTATGTTTCCTTTTGTCAGTTCACTTTCTTCGGGATGTGTTGGAGCATTATCAATTAGGAGGACAGCTTTGATTGGTAAGTTGCACGATTTTAAGTATTTTGTAACATCCGGAACAAAATAGACAAAGAACCACTCTTTAAAAATTTCGCTATCCATCCAAGTACTCTTCTGGGATCGATAAACTACTGGTAAAGTCACCTGATTTATGTTTTTTAGTGCACGGGGATTTTTGGATTTTCCGATTAAAAGAAGAGGAAATTTGTGCCTTCCTGATGCATTGCCACAAGCCATTATAGTGAGGCGGTCCTTGCTCTTTTTATATCCTTTAGCTGATTCTTCTAATTTTTAAGGCTAAAGTTTTATTCGGCAACATGCGGTAGAATAGTCCTGATTCATCGGCATTGTAGATTTGATCTGACGATAATTCTTCAGTTTTAATAAATTCTCCAAATTCATTTTTAAACTTTTTAGCTGCGTTTTTATCACTAGACAAGCTCTCACCAGTAACAGTAAGTTGTCGCACACCATGCCGGTTTTTCCATCTATTTAACCATCCTTGACTGGCATTAAAATCTGGATCACCATCAGGCAACTTTGCATTTAATTTTAAGGCTTTCTGTTGGATTATTGGACCTGATATAGGTAAACCACGATCTCTTTCTGAGCAAAACCAAATGAATAACGCTTCATCCAGTATTTCAAGTTTAGCTTTCTTAACGTTCTTTCGATTGTCCAAATCATCTTTAGAAATTGATTTCGAGCAAAAATCCTCGATTGTTTTCCGATTTTTTTTTCCAATCGTACACTGTTGAGGTCCCTACTCCTAATTCACGAGCAATCTTTTTTAAGGGTTCACCTTTATCCATTCTACTCAATGCTTCTAATTTCTGTTGCATAGTCACAAAATTATGTTTCCGTTTCGTCGCCATAGTAGTAACTGTACTATTAAAAAGGAACGCACATAAAAGAAGTTGTCTGTGACAGCGAATATCGTTCTATTTTAAGATATTTCCACGTAATTCAATATAATAGATGGAGAGCAAAATTCCAAGATGTCCGGATTCAATATCTCGTATTAGAAGTAGAATATTTCACAGACAAAATTTTTTATTCTGATAGTGTGGTTTAGAAGAAGCGCGACAAAATCAAATTATTTGTTAATTTTAATTCTTACCCATTTAAATTTTTATATTAAATACAGTCTGTTTCCAACGAAATATTTGCTACTAAATAATTTTATAGACATCAATTGTTCCAAGCTAAATCATGCGCATTTAATATCCTTCCGTTTTAGAAGAGAATAAATAAAGCTTGCAGCTGCAATCAAAATTTACATCATAATAAAAAATATTAAAGAATATTTTAAAATAACTATTCCCTGATCACGTGAACTCGGCGCCTCAGTTTAGCTGAAAGGCCCCAGAAGAAGTTACGAAATAGTCCACAGTCTGGTACGATTTGGGTTGATTCATCTCTTTGAAAGGGGAGGTCGGATTCTAGGAAACAGACCAGTGAGTTAGGATTTTTCTCAGTGTTGAATTCAATGAGTGGGCTGGGGCGGACATTCCCCCCAGAGCAATGAAATGTCCCCCCTGAAATTTTGAGATTTAGGGTTTTTTAATTGTCAAAAAAATGCAACCCCCCCGGAGCTACAGAAGTCCCTCCCAGAGAAAAGTGAATTCAACACTGGTTTTTCTTATGGTCGCTGAAGGGCAGTGTTGTAGTGATAAAAAAACAAAGAGTATACGGTTAGACAGAAGGTATACGCTGTCATCATGAATGTTCATTGATAAGGTATATGCTAATGTTTTATTTGAGAAACAGAGGGTATATGGGCTTCTTAAAAACATCCAGAACGTACACGGTATACTCTCCATTACATCCCTTTAAAAGTACGACCCTGTATGAAAAATACGGGCTTGTATTAAATCTTTACAGTGTTGATTTCAGAAGGTGGCCTACCCCTCCCCCCGAAGCAATAACATGCCCCTACAAAAAAAAAAAAAAAAAAAAAAAAAAAAAAAAAAAAATGAGATTTGTGTTTTTAATGCTAAAAAAGTTTAAATTCCCTCCCCCCCCCACCCCCGGAACTTTATTATGTCCTCCTTCCGGAGCCACAAATGTCTCTTTCAGAAAAAAGTGCCTGAATTCAATGCTGCATCTTTATAAATATAAATAATTTTCTGCAAGTGATATTGTAGAAACGTTTTGTCAGAATAACAAATAAACAGACCTATGGGCTGACAAAAATCGAAAACCGACCCTTATTAGACAATGGGTCTTATAAGGACTATTTTACCTTGCTTTCTTGCTATGTTCTAAGTAAAAATTCAGAATACGACAATGAAACAAGTTAATGTTATGGAAGTTAGCCAATCGCTTCTCAAACTTGAAAAAAAAAATTACAAAATCGATCCGGATTATCCGGAGATCCGGATTTACGGGGTCCGGATTTGCGGATTTCTACTGTATAATTATCTATTCCATTAGTATTAAACATTACTAACGCACCCTACAAGTAAATCTATATTAATATTTTTTTTAGAAAATGCCCCATGAGTAACATTTTTCATTATTATATCTGCTGCGTTTATCCTTATTTATTACCTTGCGAGATTTTGAGTTACGAAAAATATTTATATTTCAATTTGTTTCTTGAAAACACAATTTGAAATACTTTGCTACTTTAACTTTTATTTCATTTCACCATTCCACTGCTGTTTCTATTAAATTTACATCTAGAAAATGTACCACTATTTTCAGTGGAACTTAAATAACGTTTGTTAAAGCCCGGAAGGAAGCTATAACTACTGATAAAATTTTTCGCTCTGTAACACTATGCCCTTGGCGGTCATCATAAGATTTCTTAAATTGAATTTATAATATTATTTCTTAAATTGAATCCTGATTTAAAACCTCTATAAATTTTGTCTTTCAGTGGAAATATTTGCTTATCTCCTTTTGTATTTTTGTTTTACTGTAGTTTTCATATATTATATTTTTATGTTCTCATTCAATTTATGTCACAAATTAAATCTATGCGGAAAGATTTAAAAATAATAAAAAAAATCTATTATAGATGAATTTCATGTTTACTAAAAAGCTCGTCATTCGGGGCCATCGTAATATTTGAGCATAAAATAAAACATGAAAATAAAACACGTGTAAACTATTTATAAAATGCATTGCAATTCAAAAAACAAAATTTGAATGTACAGCTCATATTCAAAATATTAGAATAATTGAGAAAAAGTAATAAGAAAAAATTATTTGTCATTTATTTATTTTTTATACTAAGTAAATGCAATTAAATTTCTTATAAATTAAATCTGGAATGTTTAGATAAGATTTTAACATTTATAAAATATAAAATACAGCACAATAAATTAGGTATACAGCTTCCTTAAACACACCAGAATATTAGAATAAAATTTAGATTGGTTCAAAATATTAGAATATTTTATTTTACGCAACAATATTACCTTATGAATATGAAGTAAATGGTAGTTAATATTTTGTAGCATCCCCTTTAGCTTTCATAAAAGCCTACAATCGATCTTGCATACTATATACAAGGTGTTTACAAACATTTCTATCAATATTAGCCCAAATAGACTTTATACGTGCCACTAAATCAGTTTTACTTGAAGGAGGATTTTCTTGAAGTTTTTTCTTCATTATACACCATAAGGTTTCGATGGGATTAAAATCTGGTGAATTTGGTGGCCAAGGAAGTACCTTAATGTTGCGTTGGCGGAACCAATTCTTAGTTGACACCGAGGTATGCGGGGACGCTAATTCTTGTTGAAAAATGAAATCATCTTCAAATAAATCTTCTGATGATGGAATCATGTAATATTCTAAAATTTCTTGATATATCAGAGAGTTAACCTTTTCGTAGACGATGCATAACTTTCCAGGTCCTTCTGCACTCATATAACCCCAAACCATGACGCTAGCAGCAAATTTTACTGAACGTTTAAGGCATTCTTTATCAAATGCTTCTTGCTTCATTCTCCAAACTCGAATACCTTGATTACCATATGAAACACAAAACATAATTTTATCACTAAATAATATATTTTTCCAATCTTCATTGCTCCATAAACGTCTTGATTTACACCAATTCAATCTTATACGCTTTTGTCTTGCAGTCATGAGAGGTTTTGTTTTCGGTACACGAGATTCAAATTTAAATTTATGGAGACGTCTTAATGTTGTCGATGTAGAAACTTCAACTCCTTCTTCTTTCCATTTTCGGTGCAAGAATCGCACACTTTTAAAACGGTTTTTCTTAACTATACGCTTCAGTTTCCTGTCATCTCTAGCAGATGTTTTTGGTTTTCGGCCACCATTTTGGCGATTATTTTGAAATTTTCCAATTTTTGAATATTGTGTTAGTATTTTACTAACGCTCGATTGCGAACAATGTAAATAATTCGCTATAAAACATTGATTTTTACCGTGCCGATACAAATCAACCATACGAAGTTTAGTAGATTCAGGAATATCACTCACACGGCCCATTTTAAGACGAAAAAGAAACAAACTGCAAAAAAGAATACTGATTTTAAATAAAATAGTCTGAATTTAATCAATGATGCCACCAGTTAAGAATTGGTAATAATTAAAGGAGAATTAATGTGAAATATTCTAATATTTTGAACCACTTGAATAAATATTCTAATATTTTGACTTTTCAAAATAATTTTTTTTGCAATTAATCTTTTCAAAAATGATATTAAATTTAAGATAACAAGTAAGTTTAATCAACAATAAGTTCTTAATAAAAATATCGTTTGCATATTTTCATTAAAAGACATTAAATTACCAAACGATATTTTCAATTTCTAAAAAAAAGGTAATTATTCTAATATTTTGAATATGAGCTGTATATTTAAATATTTTTTTAACAAATCATTGAAAAATGCAGTTATTTTTGAATCAAATTATATAAATAAAATCCAAAATTCCATTTTTTTTAATTCGAAATTTAAGAAAATTAGCTCAGACATAAACGAAAAATTTTTGTTTCTAAAAACGAACAGAATGCTTAAACAAAATTTGAAATACTAAATCATTAATAAATTGCAATAGTTTTTTAAAAAGAACGAAAACTGAATTCAAAAAAATATGATGGATTTCAGTGATAAAAAGATAATATCAATCCTTAAATTGAAAAAAAAAACATTTATTTATTTTAATTAAATTCATCTTGAAATTTAAAAAAAAAATCGTCTTCCAGCCCCTTGGTTCGAACAAAGAGCCTTCTGTTTACTAGCTTTGTCTTCAAGATACGAATACATGTAACTTATGTTTCTTTTTAGGTGCGTTAGTAATTATGTAAATACGTAGCACCTTTTGTTGTCGCTCAGTCCGTCCGTCTGTCCGTCTGTCTGTCTGTCCATCCGTCTGTCTGTCTGTCCATCCGTCTGTCTGTCTGTCCGCATATAACAACGCAAAAACTACCCAACCGAATCGTTTGAAATTTAAAATATATAGTTATTACATACTTTTGTCGAGTCATTTCAAATTTTATGAAAATCGGATGGATAGATCAATTACAGGGACAATCAAAAGGATTCCATTACATTACGGTCAATGGGGAAAAAGTTTCAAATGAATTTTAATCGTTTGAAATTTAAAACGTATATTTATTACATAAATATCGGATGCATAGATCAATTATAGGGACAATTAAAATATTCCGTTACATTACGATCAATGGCAAAAAAAAGTTTCAAATGCATTTTAATAGTGTTACACTCATTTGAACATAATAGAATTGACATGAATCTATGAGGTATGTACTAAAATATTCATTCTGTACAATCTGGGATGCAAAGAATATTTATTATTAAATTACAAGGCCACACAAATGTATTCCACTAAATAATGTTATACGGGGAAATATTGTTTAGGGCGTGTTTTAATTATATTAAACTACTTCGCATTTTATGAATAAGATATACGTTAATGAAGTATAATAAAAATTACTCCCTCCATAATTACAGGAACACAAAGATTTCGACCACTATACTGTATCCAAAGTACGCTCTACTATACCAACAAGATCTGAATATTTTAAAACTTCGTTATAGTACGAACGCACCTCATTTGCTACGCTTCACGTGCAAGTTCCATGTTGTTTAACATTTAAAAAGCACAAACGAACGGATGATATTGAAAAAATTAATTTAATTTAAGTAATAGTATTTTTCAACTTTTTTTTATTTGCCGTGTGTCACAAGGTATTCAGCACAAAATACAAAAAATAAATACACAAAATTTCAAGTCTTTCACTTATACAGTTTTAGAGTACGTAGCCCGTGACGGACAGACAGACATAATACAAATAGGGTTTCTTTACTTTAAAGAAACCAGAATGAAAGAACCATAACGCAGAAACTATTTCCTAAAATTAATGAAAAGTTTTCAAACAAATTACATTTCGAAATATTTTTTATACCCAATAGACAGGTGAAAATTGAAAACGTTGGGGTATTTAGAAATTTGCAAAATGTAAAAAATAAAAGTAAAATTCAATGATATAAGTTGCCAAAGTCATACTTACGTCAACATCATACAAAAACACGTGTGTCCTTTATATTATAAAAATATATAATTATCTATTTCATTAATATTAAACACTACTGACGCACCCCAGAAGTAAATCTATATTAATATTGTTTTTTAGAAAATGCCCCATGAGTAACAATTTTCATTATTATATCTGCTGTTTTTATCCTTATTTATTTCCTTGCGAGATTTTGAGTTACGAAAAATATTTATATTTCAATTTGTTTCTTGAAAACACAATTTGAAAGATTTTGCGACTTTAAGTTTTGTTTCAATTCACCATTCCACTGCTGTTTTTATTTAATTTATATCTAGAAAATGTACCGCTATTTTCAGTGAAACTTACCGTTTGCTAAAAGCCTTGAAGGGAAGCTATCACTAGTGATAAAAATTTTCGCTCTCTAATACTATGCCCTTGGCGGTCATCATACGATTTCTTACATTGAATTTATATTATTTCTTAAATTGAATCCTGATTTAAATCCTCTATAAATTTTATATTTCAGTGGAAATATTTGCTTATCACCCATTGCCTTTTTGTCTTACTTTAGTTTTCTTTTTTTTTTATATTATCATTTGATTCACGTTAGAAATTAAATCTACGCGGAGAAATACTAAAAAAAATTTCTATTAAAATTTCTATAAAATAATTTCTATTATGAATGAATTTCATTTTCATTAAGAAGCTTGATGGGGGATTTTAAAAGCTCATTGGGGGACTTTTTTTATTGGGGGACTTATATTTAAGCATAAAATAAAATACGAAAATAAAACATGTGTAAACTATTTATAAAATGCATTGCAATTCCAAAACAAAATTTAAACGTATATTTAAACATTTTTCACAAATCGGGACCCTAATGAGTTACAATGGCAGTCAATTGGAATTTGACGAAATGTCGGAAGTAAGGAAAAGTTGGCGTCCCATTTGGAAAGTAATTTTTTTCGCCAGATTTTCGCTAAATCACACAAGTTGGAGGTGAAATTCTACATTTTTGGTCAACGAGAAAATTAAGTAAACCGAATTGCGTAAAAGTGCCAAAAGTTGAATTAAATAAAGGTCATAAAAAATCGAAAAATGTTAAAAGAATGAAGGAAAAAGAAAAAAATACAAACATCTTTGTAAAAAATTATCCGATTGACTGCAAAATTTATGTTTTTTAATTATATTTTACATTATATTCTTACAAAAAAAAATCGGAAATCTTTATTTTTTTTTATTTTTTTTTTTTATCAGAACGAATATTTTGAGAGACCGAAAAAAATAGTCCTGGATAATGAAGGCTACGATATTCAATAGGCTTCTTTCCATTGTTACATTCTAAATTTCAAGTTTCCATCTCAATTTTTTCTGAGATAGAGTGTTTATAAACACACAGACAAATACATACATAGACAAACGGACGACATTTTTTAAAGTTTTTTTTTTTTTTCGAATCTTCAGTGTGTGAAATATGTAAATCTGTCAAAAAAGTTTTGATTTTCAACACGATTACGAGACTTACCCTATACAAGACTTAGATCGTATATAATGGTATGACACTCTATATGATTATCCGTATGATTGGTAATTAATGAAATATATTCTTTAGTATTATTATTATTTTTAAATTACAAGTCTATTTTTGTATTGTATAGAATTGTAACGGTTTAAAAATATGAGTACTACAAAAAAACTAGTCGTTGGAGGCCACCGTAATACTTACTCATCATGGATATGCATATAATATATGAAAATAAAATATGTGTAAATCGTATACAAAATGCATTGCAATTCCAAAACAAAATTTAAACGCATATTTAAATATCTTTAATATATATAGTAATTATATATTAAGGAATTGCTGACGAACCAATTTCGATAAAACATATAAAACGCCTAACTACTCAAGAAAGTACCGAACTGCGTAAAAGAAACATCCTTATAACTCCAAAAATAATAATCATATTAACTAACAATTTACTGCGTTGGTTTAAGTGTCTCATTTCTAATTAAAACATATCTTTGAATTGAAATTTGGATGGAATACAGGGTCATAAAAAATCGAAGAATGTGGAAAACAGGATTACAAATATCTAGGCAACTCACAATACGATCGACTTCGTTCTTTATACAAAATTTGTGTTATTTTATTGCCTTTTATGTCCACTCCTTAAAATAAAAATTTCGAAAATTTTTATATACCTTTCATCAGAACGAATTTTTCGAGAATCCGAAAAAAATAGTTCCGGATAATCGAGGTTGCTGATATTCAATAGACTTCGTCCCATTCTTACATACTAAGTACATACAAAATTTCAAGTCTCTATCTCAATTTGTCGGGGGATAGACCGTTTACAGACAGACAGACAGACAGGCGGACGGACGGCAATTTATTTTTTCTAAAAATATGTTTTTTGGAATTACCAGCGTCTGAAACGTATAATTCCGTCAAAACAAATTTTGCTATTTTCAAAACGATTGCAACCCTATACTATGTATGATGGGTAAGTGATATAGTCAATTTTTATGAAAATAAATAATTGAAGTCTACACTGTTAAAAATGTTTCTATAAAATTGCAAAAATCTACACGTATCTTTCTCTTTAAACCATTATCTTTATTCTTATGCAAGATTACAGGGATTAGAAAAACACAGATTCTGTTAAGGAGAGGAATTTTTTGGTAAATTTACAACAAACATTTAAACTAACATCGTTAAAAATACACAATACTCTGTAAATTTATTTTTAATTATAATAATTTAATCATGTTTTGAAAATCTGTAAAGCACTCAATTTTCAGAGAAATTTTAAGAATTTAAATTTTTCGAGTAAATTTGAATTGCAGCATAATTTATTTTTTACACATTTTGTTTTCAGCCGCCCTGGGGGTTTAACTCGAGACCTCTTTTTTGTGGTATAACACCCTACTGAAGAGCTTTGACCACTTTGAAATTTGTTGTCCAAAATAAGTCTTTTATTATTCAGATGAAAAAAAATGGCCACAGTTAATTTTAAATTGGTTGAAAATTTGTGAATTTTGAGAAAATAAAATACGTTATAGAAATCAACGATTAAAAGAAAAAAAAAGTGTGAAATTGATAATTGATGTATATGAAGATACATCAATCATGAAGATGTACATATGAAGATAGATTGAATTACCCAAATTTGAAAGAAGTTTATTTCCTTCATCTTAAAAAATAGAAACTTAAAAATAATAAAAAAATCTTATGTATCTGCAAAAATAAATAAATAAATAAAATTAAAAATGTTCGATATGAAAGATACTGCACAGACATTAAGGTCAGTGAGTACATAATGCGTAAAAAAATCAAGATTATGACATTTGATATGACATAACAAAAATGGGTTAGAAAAATGTAGCATCTCTTACATTCCATGGACTAATCCTGTTTGTATTGCACGATTTTAATGAAAAAATAGTGCTGCCATCTATTTAAGAGTAATATATAGTATTTAGTCCAACTGAATCCCTTCTTTTTAAAACTCAAATTCAAAATATTCTTGAAGCAAAAATATATTTAAATAAGAATAAAAGTTTATATATTTAAAATATACAATTTTATCTATGATTTCAAATAATTTATAAGATTTAAAAACATTTCTTGATATTAAAATCTATACTAATAAAAGAACAAAACGCTCTGTCTGTGTGTGTGTCTGTGTGTCTGTGTGTCTGTGTGTCTGCGATGGCTAGCAAAATCTACAGCACGTACGAAGCTCAAAATTTTTTTGAGAGTAGCCCAATGTCTCTCCTGATGCACCTGAAGCTCAGAATTTCAAAATTCTATTTATTAACTGAATAATTAATTAAATTCCAAAGCTCACTCTCATAAAAAATTGCCTTTTTTCGTTTTTTTTCCATTTCATTTTCTTATGGTTGATTGGTTGTATACAATTTTCGCAGAAATAATTAAAAAAGCTGGGACAGACCTTTCAAATTCATAGACTGGCAAACTGTCAGTTTAAATGAGGATTTTTTTTTAATCACAGCTGCTGTACACCGTGGAGAAAAAGATAGGTGGAGGCGAAGTAAACCGAAAAAAAGGTTTGCAACATGGAGTAAGAAGTGTCTTACTCTGTGGTTTGCAATATTAAACCATTTATCGCTGAAATGTTAATGTCTCAAACAAAAGCACGAGGAAGGAATTTTGTATTAATAAAACGAATTGAAAGAAACGAATTACAGCTGAAGCATATTTTACGAAGAAATAGTAATTTTTTAAAATGGTTTTTTTCTATTATATTATTTAGGTTAAAGTTAGGTTAAAGTTAAATTGCATTTATGTTATGGTTAGAATAAGGATATGTTACAATAAAGTGAATACATTTAGGCTAGGTTACATTTCTGTTATATTTAATTTACGGTAGGGTACTGTTAAGTCGCTGTTAGGTTACAGACAGGTTCTGGTTACGGTATAAAAGTTTAAGGTTAGGAATTTATTCACAGAGTGAACCTATACGCAAGATTTGATTAAAAATAACACTTACTTTTGTTAAATAGCTCTGAAATTGTAGTACTATATACCAACCTTTTAGCTACCATCGTGTATCGATTTCATTCATGGTATAATCGGATTTAATAGTGATATAATTAGTTTGAAATTTAAAATATTTCACTCGGGATTTGTATGTGAAAATAATAATTAGTTACGTGAGTTAACAGTGATCTTTACGAGTAAATATCAACTTTTTTACACGAAAATCATGCTCATTCATTGCTCATTTTGAGTATTTTTAGAGCTTAATATTAGTTGTTTTTAAAACCGATTTTTCACACAGTCAGTGGCTACGTATTTCAGACAATGCATTTCTGCATGTAACGAGTTAATGATAAAATCATACAAATTTCAAGTTCGTTTAATATTGTTAATAAGGACCCGGGCAACGCCGGGCGGGTCAGCTAGTAAGAGATAAAAATATTGATTTTTTCCCTCAACAGTTTTTACTGTTTTTTTTTTCTTCATTAAGGAATAAAAAGACAAGAATGAAAGTTTTGATAATTAAAATATATATAATTTGCTATAACATCAAATATTTTTAAAGTAATAAGAGGTCTTCTTCAAGTTTAACAAGTAACAGAAATATTTGATCCCCCCCCCCCCAAAAAAAAAAAAAAATAATTGGCGAATAAAATCAGAATTATTAAATTGCGCTAATCTGTTACTTATTGCTCTTTATTAATTTTAAATAGTTAATCATAGTAGTTAAAATATAACAATATTCACAGTTAGAATCACATTCTAATCACAAGAGATACAATTCCGAAAGTTCAGAAAAAAGTATTTATCTCATCTATCAAATTTTTAATACCATTATAAAATAATTTATCTGCAAATAACTGCTTTTAAAGGACACTCAAGTATCACAATCACCGTTTATTAAATCATTTCTCCAATGGTAAAGATCAATCAAATTTTCGATCTACTTACATACAGAGTCACAATTTTTAAATACAAGCATTTCCATACTGAGTATTTTGTTCGATTTAAGGTGTCCTGGATACAAAAATATTCTAAAAATGTTATTGCATTAAACATTTCTCTGCTTTTACTTACCCATCATACGTAGTATAGGGTAAGTCTTGCAATCGTTTTGAAAATCGAAAAAAAAAAAAAAAAATTGGACGGATTTACACGTTTTTGACACTGGAGATTTCGAAAAACATACTTTTAGAAAAAAATTGTCTGTCTGTCTGTAAACGCTCTATTTCCCAAATGAATTGAGATAGAGACATGAAATTTTTTATGTACTTAGAATGTAAGAATGGCACGAAGCCTATTTAATATCAGTAACCTCGATTACCCGGAACTATGTTTTTCGGACACTCCAAAAATTCCTTCTGATGAAAGGTATATAAAAATTTTCGAATTTTTTTTTCTTAAATAGTGATCGTAAAAGGCAGTAAAATAACACAAATTTTGCATAAAGAACGAAGTTGATCGAATTATTAGTTGCCGAGATATCTGTAATCCTGTTTTCCACATTCTTCGATTATTTATGACCCTATATTTCATTCAAATTTCATTCAAATGAGACGCTTAATCCGACGCAATAAACTATAGTTAATAAGATTATTATTTTTGGAGCTATAAGGATTTTTCTTTTTCGCAATTCAGTACTACTTGAGTAGTTAGGCGTGTTGTATAATTTATCGAAAAAGATTCATCAGCAACTCATTAATACAGCATTACTATGCACAATAAAAATATAAATACACGTTTAAATTTTGTTTTGGAGTCGCAATCCATTTTATAAATAGTTTTTAAATGTATTACAGTCGAGTCTCTCTATAACGAAACTCCATACATCGAATTTCTCTATAACGAATTTTTAGTAGGAACGATCCCCTTTTCGCATGATTACATTCAAAACAGTCTCTTTATATCGAAATATCTATCTTCATATAACGAATTTTTTCATAAATTGGTCATAAAAAACAGTTTTAAAAAGCTTCGAAATCATATGGAGTCAATTTTCCATTACATATTTTTTTATTTATCGTTAGTGCTAAGGGTTTTTTTTTATTATTATTACTTCTCTCCGTGTTCTTTAAATCCAACGAATTCATACCAGCTCTCACACATCTTTCCACATCCTTCCCAAAACAGTGTCAGTTGGATTGATAAGCATGTAAGAGAGGAATCAATGAGAGGCGCATAAGAGAGGCCTTCAAATAGAAGAAAATGTTAACTAATATTTTTCATTCCATGGTAAAATTTGAGCATTTTTTTGAGATCGTAACAATTTTAAAATCAAAACAATAACAAATTACAGATTTCTTCGTCTGTAATTAATGCTCAGTCTTCCTTATTTGATTTTCATTAAGCTTTCAAATAAATGTATATCCTCTTTTTTAAAACAGCTTAAATAAGAAATAAAATGTTAGGTTAATATTTACTTTTAAACATTTCAAATTCTTAATTCAAAAGATCAAAAATAATGTTTGTTCAAATTTCACACATTAAATATGATTTTTAACATCATTCTCTATACATCGAATTTCTCTATATAACGAATTTTTCACTGGAACGGTGGACTTCATTATATAGAGATTCGACTGTATTTTCTTATATTATTTATGCATATATATGATGGGTAAGTATTACGCTGGCCCCCAACGACTAGTTTATGCTTAAAAATGATTTTTAAATCATGTTTCTATCTTAATTAGAAGAGGAAATATTATTTCTTCCTTCTGGTTTGTTTTTAAAATTTAGCTCTCAAGCAATGATTGTGATGGAAATGACTTCTTGTAAAAATGCGTTTTTCTTCATGATGGGTTTTTCACAATTTATCAGATTTAAATAGTTATATCTCATGACAGATAAATGCTTGAAACTTCAAACATGGTTTTTTTTTCAGCTTACTTTTGATTCAGCAAATTTGAAGAAAATAATTTTATTTAAAAAATATAATTTTTTAATTGATATTATTGATATTATTATTATTTTTTAAAATGAGCGATAATTTAATATTTCACTTATCATTGTTCACGAGAAAGAATAATTATCATGAATATTTTTAACAAGCAGAATTCAAAAGGTTTTTTTCATACACGGAAAAAACTGTCTTATTGAAACTACTAAATTTTGATTGATATAGCCCCAATAGAAAAGTCTGGTTGGAATGACAAAATTTTAACAAAAGTTTTGTTGCATTAGCAAATTCATTTGGTTAGTCTAACCCCAATTTGGTCTTTCAAGCCAAAATATTTGTTTGGGGCCAAATTAATCAACCAAAATATATTAGTTTCAATAAGACATTTTTCGTGTACTTATGCTATTTAATATGTTTGGGGTGTACTGGCAACCCACACCTGTCTTGGTGTTACTTTTTACAGAAAAATATGCATTTTTTTTAATCCAAAGTCGCTCGTTAATGTGAACACTCAAAATGAAACTTTTTTTTTCGTGTTATATGAACTCAAATACATTACATATAACCGGACGGTGCATTCGGATAAAAATCTTGATAAACTTAATTCTAAAATTAATAATGATATAACATATCAATTATGTCAAATCCTTTAATTCCCCTTACTTTTATAAATGAAACCACAATAAAGTACTGGAATCAATTGAAATTTGGAATCATTCATGGAAGAAATTGAATTTTTAATCTAGCTAAGAACACTTGTAACGATGCTTTGTCATAAGTCATCCCAAGAATGTGACACATTCTATTCAAAATAACTGGAACATTCCCTCTTCTATCGAATTTTGTAACATTCCTACAGCTCCCCTCTTTTTTACTTACCAATCATACGTAGTATAGGGTAAGTCTTGCAATCGTTTTGAAAATCGAAATTTTTTTTTGACGGATTTACACGTTTCACATAGTGAAGTATCCGAAAAACATATTTTTAGAAAAAAAAATTTGCCGTCCGTCTGTCTGTCTGTCTGTAAACGCTCTACCTCACGAAGAAATTGAGATAGAGACTTGAAATTTTGTATGTATTTAGTATGTAAGAATGAGACGAAGCGTAATATCAGTAACCTCGGTTATCCGGAACTATTTTTTTTGGACTCTTGAAAAATTCGTTCTGATGAAAGTTATATAAAAATTTTCGAAATTTTGTATTTTAAGGAGTGGACTTAAAAGGCAATAATTAACACAAATTTTGCATAAAAAACAAAGTCGATCGGATTATTAGTAGTCGAGATATATGTAATCCTGTTTTTCATATTCTTCGATTTTTTGTGACCCTGTATTTCATTTAAATTTCAATTCAGAGATATATTTTAATTGGAAATGAGACGTTTAATCCGATGCAGTAAACTGTTAGTTAATAGGAGTTAGTTAATAATTATTAATATATAATTATTTTTGGAGTTATAAGGATGTTTCTTTTACGCAGTTCGGTACTACTCGAATTGTTTCGCATTTTATATAATTTGTCGAAATGGGTTTATCAGCAATTCATAAATAGAGCATTACTATGTATATTAACAATATTAAAATACACGTTTAAATTTTGTTTTGGAATTGCGAAGCATTGTATAAATAGTTTTCACATGTTTTATTTTCCTATATTATATTAAGCATATTCATGATTTGTAAGTATTACGGTGGCCCCCAACGAGTAGTTTTACGCTTGCATTTGGATCAGCCTTCGACTTTTACTCGCTCTTTTTTTGTAACACTGATGATGAGCATGATATGTTCGAAAGTACTTGGTTTTATTAACAATTGAAAATAAAAACACCTTTAATTCGTTTAAATATTTTATTGTGGTTTCATTTCAAACTTAATTCTGTTAATCTTGTTCGTATTAACTTGGCTGGACTATAACTTGATTCTTAATGTTGCAGAAGAAACTTGAAAGATTTCGCAAATGATCCAAAACTCTTTCATTGCATTATTTCTTACCTAATGAGACTTAAAGGTTGGTATATTTCTTTATATGCCATTGAGAAAGATATTAACTTAAACGATGATTACAGTGTAAAGAAAATATACTGAATGAACAAGATCAATGAGCCAGTGAGGCGAAATTGGTAGACTTAAAAAAAAGTTCTTTAGTAAATGATTAATTTAAAATAACATTATGTATAGTTTGCCTCTTTAGAAATGTATTTTTTATTCCTTGTTCAGTAAAGATTTCAAGTCTTTCTTATTTTAAATTACTCTAAAATGATATTTCCGTTAGAATATTCTTTAAAATTATTTCCATTTATACAACAAATTCAATAGTAAAACTTTGTTACAATAATAGCTTTAAATAAAAATAATTTTAGATAAACAAAACAATTTTCTTTAACTATTTTTACACATCGCACTATACATCATCTTCAGATATTTTGTTCAGTAGTTTTGTCTGCACATTATTATAAAAAGCTTACTGGTACTGATGTTTTTTTCGCAATTTTACCTTGTATTTGTAAGATTTATGTAGACAAGTTTGTTCAGTTCTGAAATTTTCATTTTCTTTTGCACTATTAAAAAAATACGAAATCTATAAACTTAAATCTGTAATCTAATAACAATAAAAAATATACATAATAACATAAGATTTATAATTATATAATATATAATATGAAAATATATGAACAATACGTATATAAACTAAATCTATAATCTAAAATACTGTAAAATGCTGTGATTTGAAAATCTAATGGATTTAATAAACTTTTTTATCCCGAAAAAGTTTTATTTTATAATTTTATAAAATTTTATAAAATTATATAAAATTTACAATTTATAATTTTTATAATTAATAAAAAATACAATTTTATAAAATAGCTTTATTGGTAAGGGGAACTGGGGCACATTGATACACCCCCGCTACTGCTAACAGAGTCATTACAGAAAGTTTCACAACAGCTGCAAAAGGTGATGCTAGTGTACACAACAACATACATAACGTCTTGGGATGATTCAGTAATTTGATGAAATGGGGCGGATAATTATTTTTACAGGTCATTAGCAGTGCTCTCGCTGACTTTTGACTAACGTTAGTAATTTGGCTAATTAAAAATAAAAAAACATTCGCCAATCGAAAAAAAGTATTAGCAAAATAGATTTGCTGTGTAACACAAAAAAATTATCTTTAATCCTTTAATGTACCCCCTCTTTTTCTTCAAAATAGTTTTTATAACTGTGACAGCGATTGTTATTAATCTAATTACAAATATCCGCTACAAATATAAAAAATATGTATATATTAAATATATGCATATGTATGAAAAACGAAAAAAACGCAAAAATTGGGCACTAGCATTGTGGCGAATGTAATCGCATGTTCACTCGCCGAATGAAGAATGTAGTCGCAATTTGGCGCATTGGCGAGCGACAGCGAGAACACTGGTCATAAGTAAATATTCGTTGTACAATTACAATGGTATTATACTGTTTTTTCAACCCAAAAAAGTATTCTCCCTGGTAAATAAAGCTACTGTTATTCAGTTCTTCTTTCTTTATTGTTAAGTAAATTATGAAGTGTGTGATTAGAGGCTCATGTTACTCAGAATGGCTGCATGGGGAACATAGATACAGTCTATGCCGTGGCACATCGATACATATCAATGTGCCTCATGATAGCTACGGACAACCTAAATCTTTTTCCAGTTTTTTTTGTTACCTTTTATTTTTTATTTATTTATTTTTTTTTTTTTTTTTTGCAATACACTCCTTAATCCAACCATCTCCCGACAAAAGTTTCTAATATTAGTGTTTATTGAAGTGAAAAAGCTCCAATTTTTTATATTAGAAAATTTTTATAGTATTTTTGCAAACAGAAGACTTGCGAACTTACCATACAGCTGGTGCTAGTAGAACTAACAAAAGAAAAGGACGGCAGCCTGGCAAATATCGAATTTTTATCGAATCGCTAGAGAAAAAAGTATTTTTGACATGAGAAACGTTAAATAAGAGAAACAAGACGCAGCACAGCAAAGGATAATTATATTATAAACAGAATTTTTAATTTAATTATCCTTTATTTTCTGTTTATAAATGAATTTATAAGAAGAAAATCTGATATATTTTATCTTTCCTAAGAAAGAAGATAATGCAGTGGTTGAAATGCCATATATTACAAAGTTACATTGCTAACAATCAGACAAGGAACAGCCAGAACATCAGGTCATTATACATTTAATTTTGATTGTTTTAATATTGCTTACAAATAAATTATGGGCGATTTGAATTTCTATAAATAAATATAAAATGGTTTGCTAACTCATTTTTTATGAAAAATATGCATTGATGTTATTTTGTCTCCATTTTTTCCAAACGTATCAAAGTGCCCCATGAGGTGTATCAATCTGCCCCGGGTTTGGGGCACATTGCTACAAATGACTTTTTTAGATTTTTTTAATTACATGCAAAAATACTATATAAAACAATGATTTTACATTTTAATAACACACTATGCAAGTTTTCTGACACCACATGGAAAAATAACTTGAATTTTCTATTTTTTTCTATTTAAAAGTTTACATAAAAGTTCTAGTTTCTATAAAATCTGCTAATCGAAATATTTTTCTACAATTCATTCACTATATTAAATTGATCCAAAATACTAATACCTTCATTTTCATGAGGAAAATCGTTACTATTCTTTTGTTCTTGTTATTAGCACAAATGTTAATCTAACCACTTAAAAATAGATATAAAGATCTGTTTTCTTCAAAACTAATTTGATAAGCCATTATGCTTGAGTGATTAATCTGAAAACATTGTATATTTTATCAATCATAATTATAGCACGTGAGTTGGATATCGAATATAATTTCTGAAAGAAAACTAGTTTCATGATATCCTCATCGCTTAATAATATTCCAATTAAAAGCCGGGCACATTTAAATATAAGAAAAAAATTAGTTTGATTTATCTTATGAAATGAAGAAGTGATTAGAAAAACGGAAATTTGTTATCATTGCTTAATTTATTTTAAATTATACGATGCCGATACATTATACAGAATTTAAAACACAAATAATAAAAAGAACAATTTCTCTCTTTTAGTAAAAAGTATACAGAGGGATTAAAAAATCAGGAGAAAAAATATGGGGTGGTAAATCACACTCTTCGGCAAATAGTTTTTATGTAGTACAAGAGCTATGTTATTCACTTGATCAGACCGAAATACTAATTTTAGGTTTGTATTCTGTAAAAAATACACATAAATATTATTATAGGAAAATTTAGTAAATACAGTGTAACTACAAGCGAAAATACATTAACATCTTTTGAGTACCTACTTTATGGAAATTTTAGGCAATTTATAAATTTTTGACTTGTTTATGGTCTTTAGCACTAGTTATCAAAATAGATTAATGAATATTTATATAATAGTTTAATGAATATAATAGCTTATAGTTTAATGAATAATATATTTACATCGCAGAGATATTAAACAATATAAGCATAATACTGCTCTTTCTCGCTTCTACTTGGCGAACAAGGGTTGCCGTATTAATTTTGATGAGGCCAAAATCATAGTTCCGTGCAATAACCCAGTTCAAGGAAAAATAAGAGAATCTATCGAAATCATAGCACGAGAAAATAAACCATGTAATGATAATTTATCCTACAATATACCAAAAATATGGCATAACATCATAAAATCTTAAAATTTTATTTCGTTGCAATATTTTAATTTTTACTCACGTGTAAGTGGCAACATTTTTTTAAAATTTTAATTTATTTAGATTTTAATTTAGTAGAAATATTATCTCTCGATCAAGATGCAAACGTAGTCATTCCATTATCATATTTTCCTGAAGACGCCCGCAGAAGACGGCGCGAAACGTTGATAGTTTTATTTTATTTTAATTGTACAAATATATATTAAAAATTCCTGTTTTGTGCACCACTGAGCAATGTGTTGTATTTTAATAAATACATTCTTATCAGCTAATATATTTACAGTTTTACGAATATTTCCTGAAACATAACGAATGTTGCTTTTTTACGTATTATTCAGTTCATATTCATGTGACAAGAAGCCATGGAAAAGTTGTTGGAGATGTTTTAGAAAATATTATATTACAACATGATTTAACTGATATTATAAATTCTTAAGGAAGACCTGATTTTCGGCCAAAAATCCTCAAAAGTTCAAAAAAATTTATCTCAGAAAACGATAAAATACATATTTGCGAATATCCATGCAAAATTTCAGAACTCGGGGACACTTGGAACAGGTAGAAAATGAGCTTTTTTGATTGTACTCACTATAGAGTTTAAAGGACTAGCGGCCAATTTAAAATGATTTCCTGAATTGGATTTTTTCCTGAAAATGACTTTTTTCATATTTTGACAAAGTTCAAAGTACTAAGGCTCAGTGGTAAAATGATTTAGAAACAAAGTGTTTATGTTTTTAGAATCTTAAAAAAAATTGCAACAAAAGTAAGGAGAGATATATTTTTTAACTCTTTCTGAAAATTTTACATAAATTGGTAAACATGAAAATTATAACGAATTTAAGGAAATTTACCATGCCTATTTTTATTTTTTCTAGCCGATTAAAATAGAAAATTAAAAACTATCTCTCCTTAGTTCTTTTCTATATACTATAACACTATTTAAGAAACTTTAGTAATACCAAAATATTGAAAATTGAATGAGGAGTAGTAATTTTAAAAAGTGTATTTTTCGACAAAAAAAATCATAAAAATCCCCATAAAAAAATATTTTTTAATGAAATGTGATTTTTTTTGCTAATTTTTCTTTACAAAAAAAAAATTCTTAAGTAATACACCAAAATTCATTACTTTAAAATCAGTAATAAAAATTTTGGGTTTTTTTCTTACGGGTCTTTCTTTATACAGCGTTCGATTACACATGATTCCTTCAAGAAATTAACACTTATTTTAAATTTAAAGAGTTAAATATACGTTTAAAATAAAAGAATCGCAAATATTACAAAGAGAATTAAGCAAATATTTATTATTATTATTATTATTATTATTACTGAATGCCGAAATGTTAAAGAAACCATATATTAAATGCATATACACATACAAACATTATTAATTGACAACAGTAACAAAAATATTTATTAAAACAAAATAATACTCAATTAAAAGACATGTACTAATAATTGTACAAGAGACCCGAAAGGGTTAATAATGTGTTCAAGTATGATAAAATAAATTTATACATATATATGTATGAAAATAAGTAGTAAGAGCTGGGTTTAATCATTAATAGAGATTAGAATCATAGTTTACGATAACAAATTTTCAATTTAGGTTTTAAAACACAGGTTTTGTTAGCAATTTATTTTGTGGAAATGGTTTTAATATTTATTCGTAGTTGGCCACGAAGAAAGAACTATTTTAAAGATTTTAATAAGATTTCTAAATATATGAACAGTTCTTACTTTTAAAGAATATTTTTTACGATATCTATCGTAATTTATTTTGCGTAAAAAAGTTTCCAAGTGTAATGTGAAAACATTTCTATAAAGCAAGTTCAACAAAAATATGTTTTTTAATTCTCTAAAGAATTACAATTAGCCATGTCTAGCTATTTAAACTATAACCCATGCACTCTATATTTCGTTTATTTGAAAAATTTAAATAATTTTATCAATTATAGTAACATTTAATAAATGCTAATCAGTTGTTACAAAAAATATATATATGTATCTTGTTTTCCAAATGAGGTTGAAAACTTCGATATATTGTGGACATTACACAAATTTAAAATTCAATTCATTTAGATTAAAAATATCTTCTGAAATAATTTTTGATTTAAATGCAAATTGTAGCAATGCTATATAGTGTACAACAACTGCTAAAAAAATCGTCTAAAATTGTTTCCAATGTATTAAATTGATCCAAAATATCAAAAACTTAATTTTCATGAGTAAAAGATGTTACCATTCTTTTGTTGTTGTTGTTAACACATTTATTAATCTAACCACGTAAAAATAGATATGAAGATCTTTTTTTTCAAAACTAATTTGATAAGCCATTATGCATGAGTGATTAATCTGAAAACATTGTATGTTTTATCAATCATAATTTTTGTACGTGAGTTGGCTATCGAATATAATCTATAAAAGAAAACTCGTTTCATGATATCCTCCTCGCATAATAATATCCTCTTTAAATGCCAGGCAGATTTAAATATAATAAATAAATTGGCATGTTTTATCACATAAATTAAAAAGATTGGAAAAATGGCAATATGTTTTTGTTGCTTAATGATTTTATATTATAATATTTTGATACAATACACATAAATTCCAAGAAATAAACTACAACAAGTACAATTTCTCTCTTTTAGTATAAAGAGAGAAATATATAGTATTAAGCATCCAAACGATCAACCGTTTGATTTTTAGGAGAAAAAAGTGTTACTATTCTTTGGTGTCTTTGTGAACACAGTTATTAATCTAAATATGTAAAAATAGATAAGAATACTTTTTTTGTCCTTCAAAATGGATTTGATAAGCCATTACACCTAAGTCATTAAACTTAAAATAATTGTATACTTTTTCAATTATAATTTTTGTACGTGAATTGATAATCGAATATAATTTCGAAGGGAAAACCTTTTAACATGATATCCTTCTTGGATAATAATATCCCTCTTAAATGCCAGGCACATTTAAATATAAGAAAGAAATTCGCTTTTTTTATCGTATGTAAATAAGAGATGGGATAAAATGGAAATATGTTTCCGTTGTTTAAATTATTTTAAATTATACGATACAATGTATAAAAATCACAACAAACAAATTATAACAAGAACAATTTCTTTCTTTTAGTAAAAAGTACACTGATTGATTCAAAAATCTAGAGAAAAAATATGGAGTGGTAAAACGCACTATTTTTTATAGTAAAAGAGCTGTGTTACTCATTTGACTAGACCAAAATACTAATTGTAGGTTTGTAATCTGTAAGAAATACACTCTAAAATACCTCTTTTGAGTACCTAATAATTTAAGCAATTTATTAATTTTAAACTTGTTTGTGGTGTTTAGGACTAACTATCAAATTAGATTAATTAGAGTTTAACGAATATTTCATTGACTAAAATACCACGCATGTTGTTGTTTTATGCACTGTTCAATTAATATTCAAATAACAAGAAGTTATGGAAGAGTTTTTGAAGGTATTTACAAAATATTATATTGCAAAAAGATTTAGCCAATACTACAAATTCTTAATACTTTATATATACACATAATACTTACTACGATTTATACACATAATAATTTCAGGAAAGTAACATTTTTTTTAAACTTAAAAATTGATACATAAGTTTTTAAGTAAAAGAATCGCAAAGGGTAAAAAAAGAATTAAGCAAATCTTTATTATTTTTATTATTACTGAATGCCAAAATGTTAATGAAGCCATATGCATATGTCCCAGTAATATTTTTTTACGTCACCTTTTTCTGTAATATAAGGGATTTCATAAACCCCTGCAAGAAACTCCTTGTGCTTTTGCTTACACCTCATTGATGCATGCCATTTGTATTGACTATGAAACGATTTGTATTTTTTATATTATTATTATGGTTCTTATTAGATTGGAATCGAAACATGTAAAATAATATTTATTTTTTAATTTTTTACGCTTTTCTTGAGTAACATAAAACTGTTCATTCAAGTCACAAGATCCATGTACATAGTACTATGTGCATAAATATTTATTGTATAATTTTTATTAATTTTTTGAGTATGCTTAAAATTTTGGACATGATTCTAAAATCATATGAATATTAAACTGAATATTATAAGCTTTTTTTCCCAATTTTAAAAGTAATTTCTTTTTTTACTCATTATTTAATAATAAATGAAGATTAAAATCCTAGAACTCTTTTATCAGATGTGCCACTTGTATGTACATCTCATAATATCAAGAAAAAAATATATATTGATTTATTTTTCTTATAAAATATATACTTAAATTTATTAAAACATGCATTTATTTTTAACTGATTTAAATTTTATTCTAAATCTTGTTTTTCTCCTTATAAATTCGTATAAAATAACAAAATACTTTTTTTCCAATTTTCTTATAAAAATAAATTAGGTACTATGTTGTTTCATTACCGTCATAAAATATCACATATTTAACATTTTCTGAAGTAAATTATTTAAAACACGCTTAAACAACATTTAAAACATGATTTATGTCATTACACTTTTATCTTATAAACGAGCCGAATTAATTAGCTTGTGTGAATTTTCTATCTGTTGAACACATTATAAAAATTGAAATAGTATGACCAGAATAAATTACAAAGGAAAACCTGCAGACTTGTTCATTGTTATATACAGTATTGTTGACACTGTAATCTCATGGGTGTCATTAAAATATATGTATATGAAGCTATCAACATAATTATGAATGGTTTAATTAACGACATGAACTTTGATCAATATTAGATTCTTTTTTCTTTAAAAGAAAAAAAATAATAATTTAAAAGTTATAAAGTTGCGAAATTTTAGAGTATGATTTTAAATATTAGCACAAAAACGTCTGTTTTAACAATTCTGGTCTGGTGATTATTAACAGGATATTTCAATGGGTAAGCTGTTTTTTACCTTTATTTTTAAACAACTATATTTATATTTTTATCGTATAATAAAGCTAGTTTTCGTCCATGACTTTTTATTATAATTTCATTTACTTTCCATAATTTTGTAATGAATGAAGAGAAAGAAACATCTAAAATTATTTTGCATCGTTCTTAATTATTTTATTTTAAAAATATTGTTCACTATTTAATTTCAATAGCATCCATTCTGCTTTTCCAAACGGTTAATTTACGATAAAAAAGCAGAAATACTACAAAAATGTTAAGTATGTTGATATTATTAAAATCAAAATGTGAATATTAAGGAATAAATATATTATCAAAATATTTTTTAATCGTTCCTGTGCTTTTAGCATGTTAACATTACTCACGATAACTATTTCCATTTCATAAAAAATGCAAATTTGTTAAATTTTAATAAAAAGAAAACTTTCGATATTTGCGTAGCTACTTTTATTTGAAAAACAAGAGAAAAAAAAATCACATAAAAAAATCCGATTTGTTTAACATTGATTGTATGATACAAATTAGTAAATAAATTTTAAAACGCTGTAAAATGTTATAGAAAATCGTATGCACTGAACTAACTGCGCATAGCTCTATGTTTTATCTCTCGATTTATGTTTATAAATGTTTTATCTCTCGAGATAATTACACTCCTAGATAATTCTAAACGTACATAGTCTTCAATAATAAGTTTATCGGTTCTACTCCAGCTCAATTCATGCAGTTTACATGGAAATGTATGGTTCACAGGTATTAATCTTCTTATAAATTTTAGTTATAATGTTTTCATTTTTTAAAGTGCTAAGTGGATATGTAAAGCACTTACATTGACGTCTCATCTTCTTATGACAAATATATTAATATTAACTATTGGTTATTGCAGCAAAAACAATACGAATAAATAAACCATCAACTAAGTATATGTATAGCTCTCTAAGTGTTTGGAACGTAATATTCCGTTCACAAAGCTCCAGATTTCACTTCAATATAAGCGATATTTAAGATAATGTAATTCTATAGATTTAATGAATTTTTAAAACATTCATATTTTTAATTATTTTTTTTAAATGCAATGTTGAAAGAATTATATTTTCTGAGCATTTAAAACAAATTGCAGATTATACAACATTATAATTTTACCCATTTGCAATAATTTTACCCATTCAGAGGGATAGAGAAGCATAAAATACTGTAATATTGCAATCCTATGTACTGATAGTGCAATCTGACTAATAATGCAATCTTTTGTACTCATTTACACGATTAAGCCGTTTTCACATACTGCATCATACTCTGAAGTGTTTATATCAATTATAAATAGTGATACATTTTCGCATTTTACTGAAATATGATGTCCCTTTTATTTATGCAGATGGTTTCAGTTTGGGACTTGAAGACATCTTTTACAACAATTAGTGTTTTATGAGATATAATTAAGCAAGAGAATTGCAAAACGAATTCAATGATCTTAGTATAAGCATATACGCGTATTCACATTCGCAATAATTAGAAATTTTTATATAAAAAAAGCATTATTTTTAATTCTTTTGGAAAATAATGACAATTATGCAATATGTTAAAAAATTTAAATATGCTTCGTTTTAAATTAACATAAAAAGATTTTTTTTATTTATTGTATAACTTAAAAACATTCTTTCTCTTTAAAAGAAGTTTTTGATGCTATCATAATAAAAACTGCATTTCTTCTATCAATGTGAAATGCATAATATTATGACCAGAACTAAGTATTTTATTCAAATTTTAAATACTTAATTATTTTAATAAAAAAATTAAAAATATGATAATCGACAATGCAAATATTAAACTAATGTAAAGAAAAAATATGACATATATTACACGTGAGACATTTTCTTTTCAGGCGTTCGACTTATTAAGGGATTATGTAAAACTTTAAGAAGTTTTACATTTTGACGCCATTATAAATTTTTAGCATTATTCTACAAAGAATAATGCGTTTTCCTTCAGGCGATTTCACTACGTGTTTAGAATTAGCAGTGACTACTTTCACCTCCCTGAAAATTTTTAAAAAGGAAAAAAAAGTATTTTCAAAGTTGGAAAGATTAATAATATAGCGAAAATGTAAGAAAAACTTGTAAATTTTCGCATGGTATTTCTATTTGAATATGTATAATGTTTTAATTCTCAAAATAATTGAATATTTCTAAAATATGAATATCTCGTGATATTTTATGTCAAGACTTTTAAAAATGTAGGTGCATTTAACACTACTTATATTTGTAATTTTGAACATGTTCTTAATAAAAAGGAATAGGACATACATTATTTTAAAATAAAAATATAGTAACAGTGTAGTAGAACTAAGAGGAATCATTAAAAGAAGAAGGAAATTTATTTGTTATTATTTTAATACTGATAAAAGATATTTTTTTAACGTTTCTTTAATCTTGTGATGTTTTAGTTTAAGAAATCTAACAATGTTTGCACAAGTGTCTACATTTATCTGTTTGAACAAGATAAAACATAAAAATGAAAAGGTTGTTTTTAGAGTCAAAAAGTTTTCATTTCAGATCAAATGAAAGAAAAACATTAAATTAGGAATGTAATTTTCTTTACAGTTTCGTAAGAGATGTGTGTGATGTTTTAATTGTCGTAAACTTTCAAAAATATTTCTTGAATGTGAATATTTTGTAATGTATTTTTTGAAGTGTACAACGATGTATTAAAAAATAGGTATTTTCTTTATGTACTATAACAGATATAAAAAGGGAAAGGTTATAGTTTGTTTGAAAAGTAAAACGATACTAGTTTGTTATATCTAAAAGAGAAATATAAAGTGAAAAATATTTTTTTTTTTCTAAAATTTCGTCAGATATCCATACCATGCATAGGATTTTTGAATGTTGAACGATAATTCAAGAATGTAACTAGCTTGTGACTTTTCATTTATACTTGGAAAATGGATTTTTATCTATTTAGCTAATTATGTAAAATATAACTAATTAAACTAAATCTGCGTCTTTACGATCCATGAAGGACCAATGTCTACAGCGTCTAATTCTGTTTATTAGACTCTGAGCCCAGGTGGTTGACTGAGATAATTAGTCTAACACAAGACCCTAAGTGTTTGGTTTCCAAGCAAAGAAAAAAAAAACTTTTTTAAAAAAGTTTCCCCAGAGGAATGAAAGATTCAGTGTACTTTGCCTAGTCCGAAGTTGAACTCACGATCTCCAGTGTAGCACAGATATATGTTAATTACCACGCCACTGGACTCTATAAAATCTCTTGCTCAATTTCTGGTGTATTTAATTTGACTTCCTCTCGGTATGAAACAATAACATTTTTTTTTCTAAATGAATTAATTTTTTGAGCAAATTTTGCCACATTACAGCGACAGTTTTATTACCTTTTGAGGGTATCAATGTATTTTATTCTGGCATACAATCTATGATTGCAACACCAGAATCAGAAGATTTTATTTGGACTGCACCTCTGCTAATCTATAAAGAACTATTGATAATGTCTGCTGTCATTTCTTTTGAGCAAAGTTCTTCTAAATGATGCATTATTAGCTTACATTTGACCTGGATTTTGCACATTATTCCATGACTTGCGCATAAAGATCGTGGAACTGCTGTAAACTCGTATTTCCCGATATATTATTTGAAATTGATATCAGGACGCGAACGGCAAAAAACTACAAGACGGTTGAACAACTTTTCATAATCCTTTATTTCTATAACACCTTCTTCATTTGCAACGTTTACTTTGCAACAACAGAACTTTGCAACTTTACCATTGTTTTGCACAATTTTAATTTTATTTGTGAAAAATGAATCCCCTATTTGTTCTATTAATAATATGTTCATTAACAAAGTTTTAGTATTCTTGTAAACTAATGTATAGCATTCTCGAACCATTAATATATATGTAAATATTATTTTTTTAATGGAATTTTTTTCAGGCCCCTTTCAACCCTTGCCTTTCTCCACATTCGTGGGTTCCGGATAAGAATTTTTTTTATTTTCTCTTTCTATAAAATTTTAAACACTAATATTTATATACATATTTTTTTAAACGGATTATTTTTCATGCCGTTTTCAAAGCTTTCCCCTCTTTTCCCTACTTTCCCTCTCCCCAATCGCCCATCCCGAATGTCCACTAATGCTTTTCTCATTCTATAAAAGTTTTAAACAGTAATATTTATGTATGTATATATATATATATATATATTAATGAATGTTTTTCCTTGTCTGTTTCACCCTGTCCTTCTCTTCTCCCTCCCTAATCGCGGATCCCGGATTCTCAATTTTTTTCTCATTATATAAAAGTTTTAAACATTAATATTTATACATATGTTTCTTTTTTATTACAAAACGGATTTTTTTTCTTACCCTTCTATCTCTTTTCTCCATTCGTGAGTCCCGGATGTCCATCATTCCTTTTCTCATTCTGTAAAAAATTTAAATATTAATATTTATGCATATTTTTTTAACGAATTTTTTTATTGCCCCTTTCAACCATTTTCCTCCCCCTTCTATTCCCCAGTCGTGGGTCCCTGACGTCCACCAATGCTTTTCGCATTCTATAAAAGCTTTAAACATTAATATTCCTGTATTTATATATGTAATATATATTTTATATGGAAATGTTTTTCCTTGCCTCATTTAATCATTTTCCTTCACCCCCCCTTCTCCAGTTATGGGTCCCGGATGTCCACAAATGTTTTTTCTCATTCTAGAAAAGTTTTAGACATGAATATTTATGCATATTGTTTTCTTTTTTATTGTGAAATGGATTTTTTTCTTACCCTTTGAACGCTTTCCCCTCCCCTCCCTCTCCCTCCTTGTCGCGGGTCCCGGATGGCCACAAATATTTATCTCATTCGATAAAAGTTTCAGACATTAGTATTTATACATATATTTTCCTTTTTTTATTGTGAAATGGAATTTTTTTCTTGCCCTTTGAACACATTCCCTTCCAATCCCCTCTCCCTCTCTCGTCGCAGGTCCCGGATGTCCACAAATGTTTATCTCATCCTCTAAAAGTTTAAAACATTAATATTTATGCATGTTTTTTTCCTTTTAATAGTGAAATATATTTTTTTCTTACCCCTTTCAACTCTTTCCTCTCTTCTCCTCTCCCCTTCCCCTCCCTAGTCGCGGGTCCTGGATGTCGAGAAATTTTTTCTCATTCTATAAAAGTTTTAAACAGTAATATTTGTACATATATTTTCTTTTTTATTGTGAAATAGAATTTCTTTTTTTCGCCCCTTTCGACCCTTTCCCAACCCCTCCTCCTCCCCATACGCGGGTCCCGGATATCCACCATCACTTTTCTTAGTCTACAATACATAAGGAAAAAAACTGAGACCACTCACGATACTTAATCATAAATTTACACACGGGCCTATGAAAAGCTGGAATTATAAAACCCAATAATACATAATTCCACTATCTGTAGCTAATATGATATAAAACTAAAACATACATATTTTTTTAAGTAATAATTAAAAAATATAATTTATTTTTCAGTGAAGAAAGAAATGCCTTACATATCATTTTAATTATGTACCATTTTAAACTCAAATTTTTTTATTTATTTTTTAATTACTTCCATACTTTCAAAATTAATGAAATTTTAATAATAGACAGAATTTATACATTTTTCATCATACAATAGATTTCGAAAAAGATAAATTCTGGTCAGTTTATATTTGAGAATTTATTAACTAGATAAGCAAAGTGTATTATATAATGAATCTATTTAAAACTTTACATCATTTTGAATTTACGTTTTCTCGCATCGACGGCTAAAGTGCTTTTGAGAAATCACTGGTCATAATCAAATTATATCTCAATAATTTTAAACGAAATAGTTAATATCGTACTATGTAGTTGGCTAATATCAAATCGCTATTTCATGGTTTCAAATTTCTGATGTATGTAAGAGAGGATAATTAGTAAATTTAACATCATTTAAAGCATCTCAAAATGAAACACTCTACTGTTTCAAACATTATATGTTCATAACCAAAAATAAACCAAGTTCAGAGCCATTTCATATCATTAAAAAGGTGTTTGTAACAAAAATAATTCAAATAATTGTAACAGATAATTTTCTTAATATGAAAAAAGATAGATCAAAAATATACTTGAAGATAAATTTCTTGATAATAAGATTGTAATGTCAAAAATAAATTGAAGAAGTAACTTCAAACGCTAATAAAATGATAAGAGAGAGCAACACCTTCTTATTTTAAAGATATGTACAAATATTACATAACATGCGTAAAATAAATAAGATAAACGAAAGTGAGGTGAAAAATTACCGAGAGCCAAGAATCAAACACGGGAGCATTTTCAGAAAGAATCACGTTTTGAGCACCAGCCTTGGCGAGTTGGCGAAAGCGTGAAGGTTCGGCTAGCTGCATCGCCAAACACAAAATAGTTCAAACATGTCATAAAACATATGATTAAAAGAATTATATTTATTACAAGAGCATCTTTACTACAGTTTTTAATTAACTTCTCAATTTCTTCGAACATAGCGAGTTTAGGAAATAATATTTTTGAGTTGAGAAAAAAAAAAATTATGTTTAGATGTTCTGTTAAATTTAAAGCATTTTAATCTGAAAAAGCTCTTTGTTTTAAACTATGTTTTAATCGTAAACAACGGTAAATAACATTTCCTCATATTATAGTCTTTGCTTGATAACATTTACGGAAAAACAAAAGAAAAATAAGCACGATCTCTTTGCAGAAGGAGGGGTTGCTATTCGCTAGGCGTTTGACGTCACAAACAAGAAAGAGTGCGTAGCATTGACTTAATCTCCGCGCCAATCGTTCTTGTGGCGATAAGGTGCTAAAAACGTGAATCTTTCTGAAAATGCAACCCGGGACCATAGCGTATAGAACAGACAATTTCAAGCATTTTTCACTACATTCATTTATTACAACAGATTTAGGAGCCGAACTCAGAACACAGCGTATATAATAGACAATTTCAAGCATTTTTCATTACATTCATTTATTACAAATGATTTCAAAATATTACATTCTTGTCAATATATATTTGAGGATTTATTATGAATCAAAGCAATGTGCATTAATTTACGAATCTGTTTAAAACTTTACATCACTTTGAATTTACGTTTTTTCGCATCGAAGGCCAAAGTGCTTTTGAGAAATCACTGGCCATAATCAAATTAGATCTCAATAATTTTATGCAAAATTGTTAATTTTACACTATGTTGTGGACTCATATTTACCGGGTGTCCCAAAAATGACTGATGGATTTTAAAATTCAATAACTTGCAAACGGTGACAGCTATTAAACAAATTTTTGCAGGAGGGCTATGTATAATGTCAGGAGTTTTTTTACCACAATTCTTGATTTTAGTTCGAATTTCAAACAACAGATGGCGCTGATGGCGGTTGGCGGCCAGTCGACGCCGAGACTTACTTCATTCAGCTTTGACGCAAAAGAAGGAGATTAAGGCTATGGAGTACGTCTCATTCTACTGTACAGTCTTGCTCTCAGTCCCCGATTCTTTACTCATTCGATATGATTTCAGTGGAATGCATTGTTACCATGGAAATAACAGATTGTTCGATAGTGGAATACAGCGTTCAGAAGTGGGCATAAATTTCGCAAGCAGTATTTGAGTTAGCAGAAGATTTTAGTTTAGGAAGTTTTATTTCCCCGGATTAAATTACTTTTTTTATGGCACGATTTAAAGAATATTTTATGCATCATATTTTAAAACTAGATAAAGAGATTTTTTCAATTTGATGATTTTTGTTATATTCTTAAGAAATTTTAGATCTTTTAAGAAAATTCGTCAGTAGATTTTTATGAATGTTCAAAAAATAATCATGAAAACTGTTGATAGTACATTATTGTGTAAAATAACTACCAAAAAAAAAATTATAAATTGCCTTGTTTAGCCCTTTTCAATAGGATTAGTCTATCGTTGCATTAAAAAAGAAAAAAATAAAATAAATGTGAGTTAATTAACATTTATTTTCCCGGATTAAATTACTTTTTATGGCATAATTTAAGGAATATTTTAGGCACCGTGTTTTAAAACTACACTGTTAAAATTTAAAAACCTTTGCTGCATCGTCACTCCTCCACTTTTATAGAAAGAGATTACTTCACTGTATTATGGAGCATTCTCATTGGTCAAAATAGAGATATTCTATAATAACAGTGGAGTGACGATGCAGCAAAAGTTTCCAATTTTTAACAGTGTAGGTGAAGATATCTTGCTACAATCTTGCTCTTACACTATAAAAATCTGGTGCATTTTGTTATAAACGCACACAGGTTGTATAGAAACGGTTACTTGATTGTATTATGAAGCATTGTTATTGGTCGGAAAAGATATATTATATACAAGCGGCGGAGTGCGTATGAAGCAAAATGCAGCAGATTTTTAACACTTTGAGGCCCGATTCTGAACTCATTCGATATGATTTCAATGGAATGTGTTGTTGTCATGGAAATAACAAATTCTTCTATAGAAAAATACAATATTCAAAATTGAGCATGAATATAACAATCTAAATCGATCTAAAATTTCTTAGAATATAACAAAAATTATCAAATTAAAGAAATTTCTTTATCTAGTTTTAAAATATGATGCATAAAATATTCTTTAAGTCGTGACATAAAAAGTAATTTAATACAGGAAAATAAAACTTCCTAAACGAAAATCTTCTGCAAACTCGAATACTGCTTTCGAAATTTATGCCCACTTCTTAACGCTGTATTCCACTATCGAACAATCTGTTATTTCCATGGAAACAACGCATTCCATTGAAATCTTATCGGTGGGGTCTCCGTGGCCGAGTGGTTAAGACACCACACTGCTAATCGCTTGACGAGCGTAGGAGATTGTGGGTTCGAATCCCACTGGCTCCTTTGCATGCGCTATTTGTGTGGAGTTCCCGGTTGTACTTCTCTTGTGTTGTAAAATTTCCTTGTGCTATCTTGTCCCTGTATATTGACGATGACTTATAAGTAGACTTTCATGTCGAACACACAAGTCAGATGTATGTTAGAAATAAAGTTAAATCATATCGAATGAGTTCAGAATCGAGCCCCACAGTGTTAAAAATCTGCTGTATTTTGCTTCATACGCACTCCGCCGCTTGTATATAATATCTCTTTTCCGACCAATAACAATGCTTCATAATACAATCAAGTAACCGTTTCTATACAAGCGGAGTGTGTACCCTGTTAAAAATCTGCTGCATTTTGTTGCAACGCACTCCCCTGCTTGTATAGAGAACGGTTACTTGGCCGTGAAATGGATCTTTCTCATTGGTTGGAATAGAGATATTATATACAAGCGGTGGAGTGCGTTGCAACAAAATGCAGTAGATTTTTAACAGTGTATACAACAAAATGCAGCAGATTTTTATAGTGTAAGAGCAAGATTGTAGCAAGATATCTTCACCTACACTGTTAAAAATTGGAAACTTTTGCTGCATCGTCACTCCATTGCTATTGTAGAATATCCCCTATTTTGACCAATGAGAATGCTCCATAATACAGTGAAGTAATCTCTTTCTATAAAAGTGGAGAAGTGACGATGCAGCAAAGGTTTCAAATTTTTAACAGTGTAGTTTTAAAATATGGTGCCTAAAATATTCCTTAAATCAAGCCATAAAAAGTAATTTAATCCGGGAAAATAAATTTTAATTAACGCTCATTTACTTTATCTTTTTCTATTTTAATGCAACGATAGACTAATCCTATTGAAAAGGGCTAAACAAGGCAATTTATTTGAGCGTCGACTGGCCGCCAACCGCCATCAGCGCCATCTGTTGTTTGAAATTCGAACTAAAATCAAGAATTGCGGTAAAAAAACTCCTGACATTATACATAGCCCTCCTGCAAAAAAATTTTTAATAGCTATCACCGTTTGCATGTTATTGAATTTTAAAATCCATCAGTCATTTTTGAGACACCCGGTAATAACTATTTCGTGATTTCAATTATCTGATGTATCTGAGTGCAGATTTAATAAAGTTAACAAGATTTAAAGCACTTGAAAGTAAAACATTCTACTGTTTCGAAAATTATATTTATTTAACAAAAAATAAATCATGTTCAGAATTACTTGATGCCATTAACAATATGTTTCTAAAGTAAATAATTCAAATAAATGTAATAAATAATTTTCTTAATATGGAAAACGATACATGAATAAGATACTTGAAAATAAATTTCTTAATAGTAAAATTGTAATGTCAAAAATTATTTGATAAAGTAATTCAAACCATTAATAAAATAATAGAAAAGAGCAACATATTTTTTATTTTAAAGGTATACTTAAATATTATACAGACATATATACAATAAATCAAACTGGAGTGAAAAAACATCCAAAGTCAGGAATCGAACTCGAGCCCAAAACGTGTTCGATTTTTGGCACTAGCTAATTCTGAATGAATAATAGTACAACGTTAAGGACCACAAATTATATAAAATAATAGATGTTTCATTTAATGATATGACTTATCTTTTGCATTTTACACTTATTTTTAGCACTGATGATGGGACTTTAGAAGTCCCGAAACGGCTGTATGCCTTTTAAACATCTATTATTTTATATAATGTGTGCTCCTTAACGTTGTATAATTATGTATTCATATATTAGCACAAAGTACAGCCCCACCCCCTCTTTCTTACTAGCTAATTCTGTTTCAATTTCTGGAACTTATGCATATCGCTGCATACGTAATGTCACTATCCGTGGAAAATATTCTATAAATTATGCTATAAAACTAAAAACATATGTAGTGTTTTAAGTAATAATCAGAAATTCATTGAAAATGCTTTTAACTTATATGCATAAGAGAGTTATATCTTTAGATAAAAGGTGGCTTGAGAGGAAACTTAAGTGTCAGTCACTGATGACTGACTCGGCACACAACGTGTTAATACAATCGTATTAAGTGCTGTGTATAACGGTTTATAATGCGTTTTTGATTATACCATCAAATTTAAACATTAACACTTCCGGCCTTCCATTTCGAGGCATTTTTGGTGAAACTTAATGTATGTTGGTTCTATAGAATATAGATTAAACTGATTCACAAAATTTTATCAAAATACTTCGAGAAAATAAAATCTATATGCTCTACAGAGAAAGATATATAAAATCGATAAAGAATGTTTATTATTAAGCAGAATTTCTTTTGGATGATGATAAATAACTTTTCTTTACTTAAATAACTTAAATAACTTTCAAGATTTGACTTGATACTTCTATTCGTAAAATAATGTAAATGTACAGATGTACGATCACACTTTTATCCTACCTTTGTCGTTTCTCTGCTAGATATATTGAATTTATTTATAATGCTACGATTTTATCAATTTTATAAAAACAGAAAACAAATAAAATGTAATAAACCGTATTATTTGGAAATAATTATTTTCTCACTCACAGAATATTTAGTGCAATATACAGGTTTCGTACGTATCAAGGAATTTTCTGAAAGTGATACTATAATTCTTTATAGAAAACAAAATCGATGTTAAACACACGAAATTTAACAAGAAGAGATTCTCTAAAAAAATAATAACACTAGTGCCAAATAATTTCTTTGGTTTGAAATTCCTGATATCGTACGAACCCTGTGTACACTGTTAAAAATCTTGTTCTAGTTTGAACCAAAAAAGTTTGTTTTTTGGTGCTCAATAGCTGCCACTATAAGATAGTGAAATCTCGTACCAAAATTTGGAGCTTCCTAGTTCAATCTCGTTCCAAGTATTGGAATTATGCTTCAATGGGAGCTCTAAATTTTGGTTCGAGATTTCACCATCTTACGATGGCACCTATTGAGCACCAAAAAACAAACTTTTTTGGTTCAAACTACACTGTAAAACATTTGTGGTAACGTTACTCCATAAAATTGGTGGCAGCTACGATTTACACTTCATTGAGTAATTTTTCACTTACTTAATGAAGTAATAAAAACATGCATTACTGGTGTAACATTGCAATGTTACACCGATTATATCGGTTAAAATACTCCACCAAACTGAAGGCAGCAAGACTGCCACTAGTTTTATGGAGTAACGTTACACAAATGTTTTACAGTGTAGAACAAGATTTTTAACAGTTATATGTCGAATGTGTAAGTTGTCAAAAAAAAAGATAAGTGGTATGAAGCTGTAAATAGAAAACAAATCATGTAATTTTTACAATGCTTAATTGCTAATGCAATCCAAAAACACCAAAGACAGCATTCATGGAAGAAATATTGATTACTTAAAACATATGTAAAATATTTCTATAAATGAAAGTTGCAAATTTAGATGTAGAATAATTTCAAACAGAGGCAGATTGAGGCAGAAATTAATGTTAATTATTAAAGGTTTAGCAATCACAAACGAAAAATTATGTTTTTTATTCAGATATTGTTCATTTTTCAGTTTAATCACTTACCTGATTTTTTTTTTCATTAAATAAATTTAAAATATGGGATAAATGCCACTTTTTGAAGCAAAAATATTCGTAATTTTTAGTCTAAAACTTTCTCTCATATAATAGTATGAAATTGCATCTATAAACAAATAAATGGTTTCAGTAAGCTTTTAGTCAAAGAAGACTATGTAAAGCAAGAAGCAATCAAAAGCAAGAAGAATATGTATAATGGTAAATGAATTGAGAAACAGAATGTTGGTAGATACACGAAAGGATGGAGAGAAGAGGTAAAAAAAATTATAGCGCAAAACCTAATTATAAATTATAAATTAAAGGTAAAAAATCCGGAAGGATATGCCGATATATATGAAGGAAAATCAAATGTTTTCATGAGTTATGGCACAATTGATGATGAAGATGATGATAATGATGATATCACAATGATAATTCAATCGAGAAGAGCTTGTGACTTTTTTCGGGATATCTCTTTGATATCTTAATAGCTTTTCATCCAATTTACGCTATCCCGTTACACTATTATCATCATCTGAGAAAAGAGCTTTTAAATTAATAGCTTTTAAATTAATTTTAACTTCATAGGCATTTTTTTAATAGATACTATTTAATGAACGCTTTCATTTGGCACAAATATTTGATATAAGAATAAGTTGCATTAGAAATTCACTATACGTTTATAGTCAAGTAGTTATGAGAAATATATTTAGAAAATATCTTTAAATTAAATTATTAGCGCACATACATATGCATATGCATCTATAGATTTATCCATACACATGTGTGCAAGCTTTTACGCGTAAGTAAAAGAGTGGGTGAAAGATTATACATGTACATTTGAGTATATTAAACACACATTTTTCAAACTCCTATCTGTTAACCCTTGACTGTATCGCGAATTGAATTTTTTTGATCCATCTAGTAACGAGAAAAATAGTATAAAAAATAAATCACATATTTTCAGCAAAATATTTTATGGCGTGTACATTACATACGCAAATGGAGTTTTATGTGTTGTATTAACACATTTTAGAATTAAATAAGTTTAACTCATTTAATTTTATCTGCTTCATAATCAGCTTTTTTCTTTATAAGGTGGTCTAGTGTAATAACGCCAAGTTTTGCATAATTATGAAATAATCTGGTAAATGACACCCATGTGCTCTGCGCAGAAGGGTTTTGAGTCATATAAAACGCAAAAAACAGCTTCAATTAATTTATTTCATTTTTAGGTCTTATTGTTTTTACAAGCAACTAAAATTAACGCTTGACCTAAAATTTGCGAGATACGTTTTGTGATGTGAAGACTATTTTTTTATCCGGAAATTCTTTGTTAATTACATAAATTTGTAGTACATTTCAAGGACTTTCAAAATGTTGTTGAAGATTTTGGATATCTTCTCGAGATAATTTGTAATTTAAAATGTACAGCGCAATAACTATAACGGGGTAATAACGCCAATCCTTGGCATTAATACCCCGGTTGATTCCCTACACTGGCCGAGCTACATCCTAAATACTGATTCAAATAAACACAGTTAAAACCGTGCAATGTTTCTAATAATTCTATTCAAGCGGTCCTTTTTAAGCAAAAAGAAGCTCACGGTCTGATATTCTTTTGCCTCATCCCCCCCACACCACACCTTTATTTTTCTTACACTTTCACAAAAAATTGAACACTTTCAATAGCTTAGAATGCGTTTTGTCAGTTTCTAAGTTTGTAGAGCTTGCATTTTTAGAATTGGGCAATCTACATGCAATTATTCCATCTTATTTCATAGTTTTGTTTGAATGGCATTAATACCCATATAAGTGGGTAATAACGCCAAATAGCATTGGTCAAGAAATCATGCCATTACATTTTATGAATACATATCTGTTAAATTATTTTTTTATATAGATAGTCAATATAGTTTTATATAGTTGCTGTATCGAATCATATATTTGTTAAACTAAAACTGAGCCGTGAAAATTGGTAGAACCTTTACGTGGTGTTATTACCCCAGGGTACCTTATTGATATTTTCAAGTATTCAGTAAAAATAATAAAAGTAAATTTTGTTTTAATGGCTTGTTTGATCTTTTTTTCCATAGAACAAATTCCTTTCTTTTTTTCATTTTTCTTTCAAATGCAGTCATCTGACATGAACAAAATATGTGCTGTTCTGTATTTGAATTGTTAGTTATCAGTTACATGGAACATATTCGCGAAATATACATAGATATATTATGAGATTTCTAGTGCTTTTAGGTGTAAGCCGGATTTGGCAATCTTGCAGTAAAGGATGAAGAAAGCGCCGCGTGTTTATTTTTTCTTTAATGAAGACTTACTGCATTAGATTAACCCTAATATCATGCATGGTCACAGTGACGTCACTGTGAGTTACTTTGGTCACATCACATCTGTAACCAAAATGCCACCACTCAGTGATGTCACATTGTGACTGAGGTGTGACGTTCTTAAAAATCTTTAAAAATCTATAAATATCCTTCAAAACATGTTATTTACTTTAAAAAACATGTTTCTGGCAATTTAAATATCGTCGCTTTTGTCACAGTTTCTTCACAATGTTAATGTCAAATTAGTCACAAATGACACATTTTTCACAAATTTGTCACATTGTGACCACTTTGTGAAACGTCACAAAAGAGTTCGAAAACGACCATAACGACTTCATATTTTACTCACTGTGACTTCATATCGACGTCACGTGACGTCACATCGCCAATCGATGGTCCCAAAGTCACAGTGTGACTTCAAAACGACGTTGCAGTGACGTCACCATGCTTTGCGGGATAATTTTGTTAAATGACTTTTAGTAAATTAATCTCCAGCGAACGTCATCACGTCTTTAAATGTAAAATTTTTATCAGTAGGATTCTGAAGTTCAATGAACAGTTTATTCGAAGAAATTTACAAAATTAAAAGTAAAATAAAAATGTTTATTTTCCGAAAATAGAAATAGGGAAAGAAATTAAGGTTTTTGGCATTTTGTTATTTGCACTTTGAATTTTAATTATTCTATTAGGTAATACAGGGTAATTCAATACATATTAATCAGTCTCACGATCCGAGTCACTTCTTGTTCGTTTATACAAGGCACTGTATTAAAAAAATGGAAAGCTACTAAACTTTTTCTAGGAAACTGGGATTCCTAGTACATTTTATGTTAAGAAAACAGCAATCATGTAAGAAATACAAGTTTGCCCACTGAATCGAAAAATATGTAAGACCACTAAGAATTATTTAGAAAACTGGGATGTGGTGCAGTTTTATGTAACTGCAACCATGTTACATACATAATTTAGTAAGATTATTCTAATTTTCATAGATTATTTTGTAAAACTACAGATTTCTGTAGCTTTATAAAAACTATTTTTGTAGATATACTTCATCAATGTGAAAAATAGCAGTAGTAAGTATTGATTAAGTCCATTAATAAATACAGGATGGTTAGTTGTTAACGTCAGGTTTTCAGAGCCCTCTAGCGAGTGAGGTTTTGGGCGAAAAATAACCAAATATGATTCAGCATACATAATAAACCATAGGATTTCGAAATCTTAAAAAAATAAAGAAAATCAAAAGTTTAAAAAATTGCCACAAGGGGCAATTTTAGCTAAAATGCGACTAAAATGCATTAATTTGCATAAAATAAGTTCTGTGTAGCGATAATGAGTATAAAAGGTAAGGCTGGGAGAGTTCTCAGAACACCTGCTTTGTGATGACTCTCATCTTACGGGATCATGCTTTGCTAGTAAAAAAAACGCCACTAGAAGCAATCTTGGCGCACCAAAAGTGTATTAGTGTAAATGTTGAATGATTAAATGGCAAAAAATACAGTACAGATCAATTTTATACTGCTGGAATACTGCCCGAGCGCTGATGGTACCTGCACATTTTTCATCGCTTGTTCGACAATAGCAGTTACAACTTCGTCAACTTGTTATTGACTAGTCACTTTGCGTCCTAGGCCTTGTTGCCTCATACTTTCAAATCGATGAATCATCTTTTGTAAATTTGTTATGTTCATCGGTTTTTTTGGCAAATTCTGTAATCGGTGAAATTCAGGACGAGCATCATTGCAATTCTCGTTCTGCTGATAACACAATTTGACTAATAAAGTATGGTGAGAGTTGATAATGATGAGAACTCTCCAAGCCTTTCCTTTTACAATCATGATTGCTATACACAGCTAATGTTATGCAAATTAATGCATTTTAGTCGGTAAACAACGCTAAAATTGCCCCTAGTGGCGATTTTTAAAACTTTTTTTTTAATTTTTTTAAGAATTTGTAATCCTATGGTCTACTATGGATGCTGATCAAATTTGTTTATGTTTTGACCAAAACTTTATTTGCTAGAGGGCTCTGAACACCTGACGTTTATAAATAACCACCCTGTATAGCAAAAATATTAATAATATTAAGATATATATAAAATAATATTCCACAACGAAAAAGGTAACAATTTATATTATAAATAAGTATTTTGATTATAAGTATTTTGCTTATTGCTGTATTAATAAAAATATTTAAAATACACAAAACAATTTTTTTACGTGTTAAACTCTTTTTAATCGAGTCATCTTCAGAATGTAAATAGAAAATAAAATTACAAACATAATGAACGTGAAAAACTGGAATAAATAATTATTGAAATTAAATTAATTATATCATGCGCTTATTAACTTGGCTAGTGGCCGTTGTTTGGCTAATTAATTATCTTGTAAATAAGTATTTATATTATAAATACACATTTATTATTGCTATTTTTGGGACACCCGGTATATTATAAATACACATTTATAATATACCGGGTGAGTCAGGATAATAAGTCAGGAGTTTTTTTACTGTAACTTTTGATTTTAGTTCGAATTTCAAACAATAGATGGCGCTGACGGCGATTGAAGGCCAGGTCCACGCCGAAATTGACTTCACTCAGCGCTGATCACCTGGCCTTCAATCGCCGTCAGCGCCATCTATTGTTTGAAATTCGAACTAAAATAAGAAGTTACGATAAAAATACTCCTGACATTACTCATAACCCTCCTGCAATAATTTTTAAATAGCTGTCTCCGTTTGCAAATTATTGAATTTTAAAATCCATCAGTCATTTTTGGGACACCCGGTATATTCTTACTTTTTCGTTGTGGAATATATAATATTAATAATACGATATAGATATACATCTTTTTTGTATAGTATAGAAAAAAATTAGTATGTATACAGATTTCTGTAACTTTACATCTGTAGCATTAAAGATGTTTTTTAGACTCTTTATGTTATCTATGTATTTTTTCGTTTAATTATTTACAACATTTGTAACATTTATTATGTACAATTTTTTTTAAAGGATTCTTAAAAGTACATTTTTTAAAGAAAAAAGCAACCGATTGGGGTCGATTTGGAGCCCTGCAAACTTTAAGAAATAAAATTAATAGTCATTTTTTATAGATGAAAAGTCCAATTAAATTTTGAACAAGCGATATTCGAATATTAATTTTTTTTTTCAGTTTCGTATCTCGGTGTAATCACGCTTTTGGTTCTAGTTACGCTTGTAAGTTGGATCACATAAACGTTGTATTATTATTATTATTATTATTATCATTATTATCATCATCATTATTATTATTATTATTATTTTGTGGGTTTCGTGATTTTTAACCAATCCTGTATAACATATGCATTTCTAATATGTGTCTATGTTTTTCAAAAAAAAAAAAAAGTGTATTTACTTATTGATTGCGTGATGATTTGCTTAATGATTACAGTGATATTCTAATACTATTTCCTAATAATCGCCGATTTAAAATTCGAGAACTTTAATTATTCAAAAAATAAACAAGTTGGAAATTGCACGTGAACTTAGCAAATGAGGTGCGTTCGTACGATAACGAAGTTTTAAAAATATTCAGATCTTGCTGATACAGTAGAGCGTACTTCGGATACAGTATAGTAGTCGAAATCTTTGTGTTCCTGTAAATATGCAGAAAGTAATTTTTATTACACCTCAGCAACGTATATCTTGATCATAAAATGTGAAATAGTTGAATATAATTAAAACACGCCCCAAACAATGTTTCCCCGGATAGCATTATGTAGTGGAATACTTTTGTGTGGCCCTGTAATTTAATAATAAAAATTCTTTGCATCACAGATTGTACAGAATGCATATTTTAGTATATATTTCATAGATTCATGCCAATTCTATTATGTTCGAATGAGTGTAACATCATAAAAATGCATTTGAAACTTTTTTCCCATTGACCGTAATGTAATGGAATGCCTTTGATTGCCCCTGTAAATGATCTATGCATCCGACTTTCATAACATTTGAAATGACTCCATAAAATTACGCAATAATTATATGTTTTAAATTTCAAACGATTAAAATGTATTTAAATTTTTCCCCTTTGACCGCAATGTAACGGAATCCTTTTGATTGTCCCTGTAATTGATCTATGCATCCGATTTTGATAACATTTGAAATGACTCGACAAAATTACGCAATAATTACATGTTTTAAATTCCAAACTATTAAAATGCATTTGAAACTTTTTTCCCCATTGGCCGTAATGTAACGGAATCCTTTTGATTGTCCCTGTAATTGATCTATCCATCCGATTTTCATAAAATTCGAAATGACTCGACAAAATTATGTTATCATTATGTATTTTAAATTTCAAACGATTCGGTTCGGTAGTTTTTGCGTTGTTATATGCGGACGGACAGACAGACAGACAGACGGACAGACAGACGGACAGACAGACGGACTGAGCGACAACAATAGGTGCTACGTATTTACATAATTACGAACGCATCTATAAATGAAAAACGTTTCAACATTTTCGGCATGTGGGGTAAGGTGGCTTAACGTTCTATCAAACGCACGAACTATGGTACATGTTACACATGCATGATATTGTGTAGCCTAACTTTCGAGAACGTGAGCCCGAGTGTTGAAAAAAAATAATAAAAAAGACTGTCTGGCGAAAATTGCAGTATCATTGATATAAATTAATGAATATTCGACCCCACTGTAAAAAAAATGTAAATTTACGGTACTTTACCGTGATTTATTTAGTAAATTTACGGAATGTGTCACTTTTTTCACATAAATGGTCAACTCTCGTAATGTTTTGTGTTTTACGGACAAAACTCGTTAATGTAATGGCAAAGTCCGTTGATATATGTATAATGTACGCTTATTTATGGACATTGTCTGAAAATTCTGCTGCAGCTTTGTTACAGTGCAATGTTCGTTGAAGAAATACATGGCTCCAAATGACTCAAAAAGAAAACCAAACGCTTTAAATTTGAACCTTTTGAAAAAATTGTGGAAATGGTGAGGCTATGGTAACATGAGGACAGAAAAGAGGGAATGTCGGACAACTTCCCATGACAACGGACTAACTGAAGACTAACTTCTAGAAAAAAAAATACCGTGCGAACAAAGCAGACCGACGAAAAGAACAGGAAATCTGAAACTAAAAATAGTATATCCTTTCTTTTCCTGTAGATTATTTTAATTTTCTAAAATTTAAAATTTCTATTGCCCGTGAAATATGCTTTTCAAAAGTGTCGGTAAATCTTATACAGCATTTTTTTTCAGGTAGCATATAATGCAAGCCTTCACAAACGGGAATCTTTAGATTTAAAGATGAAATAGAGACAGCATTTTTTTACATGCAAATTCAGATATATATATATATATATATACGAACATAAGTTATATATGATATGTTGTTTGATGAAAATTCATGTATTAGATTGTGAAACAGAGCTAATACGAAAATCATAAAAAAATCTGTATAACAGCATCCGATGTTCATGCGATGTATACCAAAAACTAATCAAGGACAATTTTTATTAAAGATTAACTGAATCTGAGGTAATCTGATAAAAATCCATGCATTTTTTCTTGAGATAGAGCTATATTAAAATCGTAAATGGCAATATAGCAGCACCACCTTTTACATCAACTACGAAACACAAATAATTTATAAGAGGGAATAACTGAATATGAAGTTTGGTGGAATTCTGTGCATTAGTTCTTAAGATAGATCTATCTTATTGCTATCTTAATGATTATATTGAAGAATGCAGCATAGAACCTATTGAACGATAAATACAAATAACTAATTAGCTTCAGTTTATAACAAGATCTATCGGAATCTAAAGTTTTGCAAAATTCCGTGCCTGAGTTTATGGGAGAGGACCTAAATTTTTTTTTTGTCAGATACAAGTGGCAGACAAGGGGACACACAGACTCACAGACAGACATTTTTTAAAAAGCGTCAAATCCTGTTCAGTGTCTTCAAAAACATAAAATTCCATCGAAAACTTAAAGTCAAAATTTTTTCAGGAATCCAATATCTTGAAAATAAGTATAAAAGAATAAGAATCGTGTAAGAATAAAAGAAAGTAAATAATAATAACAATGATATAACTATTTTTAATAACTATGAATGTATTTTATTTAAATTATCCTTCTGTAATACAAATTAAACTATTTGTATCACTTGGAAATTTCGATATGTGACCCATATCGTACATGAAATGTTTTCCTTATATCATAATGGAAATAATTCAAAACATATATAACAAGTTTGAAATTGCACGTGAAGCGTAGCAAACGAGGTGCGTTCGTACGATAATGAAGTTTTAAAAATATTCAGATCTTGGTGATATAGTAGAGCGTACTTCGGATACAGTATAGTAGTCGAAATCTTTGTGTTTCTGTAAATATGCAGGAAGTAATTTTTATTACACCTCAGCAACGTATATCTTATTCATAAAATGTGAAGTAGTTGAATATAATTGAAACATGTCCCAAACAATGTTTCGCCGTATAGCATTATGTAGTGGAATACGTTTGTGTGGCCCTGTAATTTAATAATAAAAATTCTTTGCATCACAGATTGTACAGAATGCATATTTTAGTATATACTTCATAGATTCATGCCAATTCTATTATGTTCGAATGAGTATAACATCATTAGAATGCATTTAAATTTTTTTCCCTTTGACCGTAATGTAATAGAATACTTTTGATTGTCCCTGTAATTGACCTATACATCCGATTATCATAAAATTTGAAATGACTGGACAAAATTTTGTTACAATTATGTATTTTAAATTTCAAACGATTCGGTCGGGTAGTTTTTGCGTTGTTATATGCGGACAGACAGACGGACGGACAGACGGACATACAGATGGACAGGCGAACGGACTGGGCGACAACAATAGGTGCTACGTATTTGCATATTTACGAACGCACCTAAAAGCTGAAAACCAAATGTCATACCCCCCCCCACCCAAGTTCATAATGTTCAAATGTGTCAAATCCCATGCAAAAATATTAGACACAAAATAGCATCTTATTGAATTTTTTTAAAGTTCAATATTAAACCAAAACTTATCTATCGGAATATTAAACAGTATAGAGTTTCTAATACAGCCTTTTCATAGTAAAATAATGTGGTACAGTACAGTACTATACAGACATTAATCACGGTAAGTTTTGGAATTTTGTCGAATGTTTAAGGATATACTTGATTTTTGTGCAATAGCATTATAAACCAATGTACGTTTATCAACGTAGATATGATAAGGAGTACAGTTAGGGGGACAACAACTATCAAAGGAAAATAATAAAATTTGTAGTGTTGATTGACCGGTAATATAATGAACTTTTAAATTTCATTGTTGAATGAATAATACATATGAATGAATACACTGGTAATACATTGCAATCTTAACTTTTAAAAGGTTTTGCTCAGAAACCTTAAAATTTTTATTTCCTTGCAATATTTTAATTTTTACTCACGTGTAATTGGCAACATTTTTAAATTTTAATTCATTTAATTTTTAATTTAGTAGAAATATCTCTCGAACAAGATGCAAACGTAGTCCTTCCATTTCATATTTTCCTGAAGACGCCCGCAGAAGACGGCGCGAAACGTTGAAAATTTTATTTTATTTTAATATGTACTAATGTATATTAAAATTCCTGTTTTGTGCACCACTGAGCAATGTGTTATTATTGGTTTTGCTCAGTTTCGAATGCAGTATGACAGCGTTTTCCTGATGATGAGATAAAAAAAAAAATATCGAAATGTTGAATGTCATAATTTTACTTTAATGTGTGTATATTTTTTGGGGATTTACTAATTTTTGTAGATCGTTTAATAAACTTGTAATTTTTATTTTCATGTTTATTTGTAATAAAATATGCATCTAAAATAAAATGCATAAAATGAGCTATCGCGACAGCATACACGTAGGTGGTTTTTTTTTTTACGTACTGGGTATTCATTTGTGTAAGAATAATATTCTTGTATATACAGCAATTTTTTATGTTAATTCTTGAATGTATTTTATTGATTATTATCATGAAAGGTTTTCAATAAAATCAAATACCAGTTTTAAAAAAATCAAATTGCAGTAGAAATAAACTAGTTAAAGGATAATAGAAATACATTAAACATTTGTTGAAATACAATCAGTTTTATAATATATTTTGAACCTGTGCATGCGCGAGTGATAACAATAATGTATTTATATTTTTTAATTGTTTTTTTTATAGTCAACTTTTGTTTACATTACATTCTGGACCTTTTTTTATATCCATTTCTTTCACAATTGCAATATAACGATTCGATAAAAATGTTAAGCTCACTTAAAATATATGAAATAATATATACATTTATAAGACGAATTATTTGTATTTCAATTTTAGACATGTCGGACAGCCTATTAGACGATGACACAAATAATCATTTTAAGCCAATTTGCATTTCAAACACATTTGATCGGAAATTCTCAATTAGAATGCGTTGATGATTACATTAGTTGGATATACATCCTGCTTCAAATGATGATAATCATTCAGCATTGAGTAGATAAATTGTCAGGTTCTATATATTGTTTGAGACTGCTAATAAATTAATTATGTGATTGTTCATTTTGGAAAATTTGAATCTATGTTAATTTCATCTGCAAATATTTAATGTAATTATCCAAAACTTTTTAAGTTTAAATTTCTAAATTTATTTTTAACTATTTTTCTAAATATATTACACATATTTTTCTAAAAAAGTTTGTAAAACTTATGCAAAAGCTACTTTACTGACCCAAAATTAAGGTAAAACTAGTCGGATGTTGCAATCCCAAAACTTTCTTCCACCTCATGCATGTTGATACTTCAAAATTCGCTATCATACTGCCAAAATTAAACGGTAATCTATGTCGAATGATATGAATTTTAATGATATAAAATTGTGTGCATTAGTTCCAGAGATACGCCTATCGCTAAAATCACATACATCATGCAAAATGCAGCATAGCAGTGGCGCTTGTTGAGTTATTTACACCGAAACCTAATTTCAACAACTTATTTCAACATGAGTCGGTAGTTTGATGACAATTCATGGAATTAGTTCTTAAGAATGAGTATGGGGGAAATCGTGAAAAATTCTGCATTAAAGCATCATGTGTTGAGCTATTTATACCAAAATATAAAAACCGCATTTCATCGCAAAGTTTAATGAAAATCCGCACATTAGTTCTTGAGATAAAGCCTTGGAATAGTTTCTTTCTTTCTTAAAAAAGAAGGACAGATTATAATATTACTGATTATCAGAAGTACTACCCATAATTTTAACAACTAGATTGCGTTTGAAACATTGTTTCTTCTTTCTCTTAAGAAAAATCATACAGCTGGAAAATTGTTTGACTAAAGCAAAATTTGAATACATATTCATATTTAGTTATTATTCCAGTTGGTTCTATACTATTCGTTTTCGAATTGCATGTAAAATGACGTAAGTTGATGCACTTTTAGATAAAAAAAAATAAGTAATAATAAATATACAAAATCTAGTGACCATTTTCTATACTATTTAGGATTTTTTTTTCATTCATTTCACTTAAAGAAAATGCGTTTGTAATACAAGAACCTGGAATAAATTAATATGTTGTTAACTTACATTTTATTGCAGCTCTAGCTGCAACAATTGAGAGAATGAGAATATGAAAAAAATGCTATTAAGTTCGAACAGACGATCTTTTTTATTTTTAACTCACAGGCTATCATAGCCTGAGATCTTATGTGCCCGTCCGTTCTGTATGTACGTTCGTTCGTTCGTGCGTAACGCGATAACTCATGATAAAAATATCCGATTCACTTGAAATTTTGTATGTAGGTATATCCTGACAAGACGCGTCCCTGATTAGTTTTTGGAGTTCATTCGATATGTATAAGAGGGGGAACGGGGGGCTGATGCCCCTCCCTTTAGTTGATATAAATGGGATTTTCATGCAGAATTAAGTTTTCATTCAAAACTTAGATTAGGATCATTCTGATGAGGCGATTCCGTGACTGTTATTAGGTGTTCATTGAATAAGTATAAATAGGGGGAACAGGGGTTCTAATGCCAATTGATCAATGGGAACCGTTTTTACGGTGCATTTTATTGTTGTTACATTATCTTAGTTTACAATAAAATTGGTACAAATGCATCCGATAAACAGTTATCTATTACAGTGTATAAAATATAGCAATTCCAGATATTGTTACGGACAAAACATGAAATTGGCCAATGGCCCCGCATCTAAAAGGTAGCCTTAAATCCTCAGTTCGGATGTTGGCCAAGGCTTCCCGGCCAGTTTGTGATTTAGCCGGCCAAAACCCGAAATACGCTATTAATTTCATGCATTTCTGGTTTTTGCCAATAAGTTTGGCTAGTTCGGGTATTTACCGGTCAGTTCTAGAATTGGCCAGGCTCCGAGTTTTGGCCGCAAGATATATATATAAGTTTTTGTCAGGTGGTTTTTACTGATGCATTCATTAGTAATGTATAATTTTTATTTCTGCAGTTGTTACAGTAGGTCTTAAAAGTACGTCACGTTTAAAAAATATAAAATCTGGCTTAAGTTTTTTTTAATCTTTTCAAGTCCTTTTGAACCGTATTTTTTTTTTTTTTTTTTTTTTTTTTTTTTGATGGACTATTATGTTTTAAATCTGCTTTGTCATTTCTGGACATAAATAGCTTCCCCTAATGCTTGTTTATCTAAGGCTTTACGGCTTATATAACAATTATTTTCTTAAAATCAAAGCACGAGATTGATGAACAATTTTAATCTTTTGTATCGATAATATGCACTAGAGAAGTTTCTTTCTGTAGAAAAAATAATTTAAAAAATTCCTCTTTTTAAACAACTATAAGAGTTAAAATGGATAAAGGAAGAATTCTAAATCATGTTAAGATGCAAGGGTCGACAATCTACGTGAAAACGTGTCATAGAAACTCTCATCTGCCTTATCTATTAAAAATAGGGTAGATGTGCCAGTAATGGGCCACCTAAAGGAATTTCTCTAAAAAATAATTTTTTATTAATAGTTATAATTATTGTATTGCAACTTTTTTCATATTAGATTAATCTTTCAACCATATTTAACTAATCCCACAGTTAGAATTCCCAACAGAAATAAAAATTTAATTTTAAATAATAGAAATATGTCTAAACACCCAAAAGCCCAGAAATGGACCACCTATGTTCCACTAATGGACCGCCTATGTTCCAGTAATGGGCCACCCTACAAAAAATAACAGATAATTGTTTTTAGGTGCGTTCGTAATTATGTAAATACGTAGCACCTATAGTTGTCGTTCAATCCATCCGGCTGTCCGGCTGTCTGTCCGGCTGTCTGTCCGTTTGTCTGTTTGTCTGTCTGTCTGTCCGCATATAACAACGCAAAAACTATCCAACCGAATCGTTTGAAATTTAAAATACATAATTATTACATAATTTTGTCGAGTCATTTCAAATTTTATTAAAATCGGATGAATAGATTAATTACAGGAAAATCAAAAGATTCCGTTACATTACGGTCAATGGGGAAAAAAGTTTAAAATGCATTTTCATCGCTTGAAATTTAAAACACATAATTATTACATAATTTTTTCGAGTCATTTCAGATCTCATGATAATCAGATGCATAGATCAATTACAGGGACTATCAAAAGTATTCCGTTACAGTCAATGGGGAAAAAAGTTGCAAATGCATTTTAATGGTGTTACACTCATTCGAACATAATAAAATTGACATGAACCTATGACGTATATATATAATAAAATAAAATTTCTGTACAATCCGAGATGCAAAGAATATTTATTATTAAATTACAGGGCCACACAAAAGTATTCCACTTCATAATGCTATACGGGAAAACATTGTTTGGGACATGTTTTAATTATATTAAACTGTGCCACATTTTATGAATATGATATACGTTGCTGAGGTGTAATGAAAATTACTTCCTCTATGTTTAGAGGAACACAAAGAGTTCAATCACTGTACTGTATCCGAAGTATTGTCTACTATATCAGGAAAATCTGTATATTTTTAAAACTTCGTTATCGTACGAACGAACCTCATTTGCTATGCTTCAAGTGCAATTTCCAACTCGTTTCAATTGTATTTTGCTTCAGAACTTAATGAAAGCGTACTAATAAAACAAAATATTAAAACTTAAGTTAGAAATTCATTACATTAAAGGATTTAAAATGAAAAAACTTAAAACAAAATATTTAAATTTAAGTTATGAATTTATTATAATCAAGGATTTATAATCTGGATATAAAATTAAATATTAATGATACTATTAACTGTTTATTATAAATTAACATTAAAGGATTTACATTGTAAAAATATAAAACAAAATATTTAAATTTAAAGGATTTATAAGCTAAGGACAATGTCTTACTGAAATAAAGTTTAGATAAAATAAAGCATTAAAAAAAGTCTCCAATCTTCATTCATATCATTATCTAAATGATGTGCTGTGCAACTGTGAAATAAAAATAACAGATCTTCAATTTTATCAACCCTTTCCGATAGTCCAAACTATTCAATATAGAATTTTAGAATGCATTTAAAATGATACATGTTCTTGCATTATCCAACCATTTTCAGATAATCATATAGCCCATCGATTTGGCACAGATTCCACAATTTCCCTTCAGAGATGCTTATATGGATATATTATCACAAATTGAGCAATCTCATTTTTTGCTGAAAAACATCCCGTAACAGTGTTTTGTTCTTTTTCGTTATTTGGTACTACATAATACACATCTTTAACTGATTTTGATCCCAAAATTTTCCTTGTTTTAAGAGCACAAAAGAAACCTTGTTTTAACCTTATTTAAAATTCTCTCTGTATGCTTTAGAATTAGGAAGAAAATATTAATAATATCTTCTTCCGAATATGTTTTTACATTTCTGAACCAACTTAAAACAACTTCTTTTGTAACGGCACATCTAGATTTTGTCAAATGTTCTGCTTGTGTTTTGTACCAATTTTGGATTACTTTTTTAAAACAACTATTTATAAAGAAATTGTCTTTATTAAATTCTAATAGGTAAAATTTCAGTATTAAATTTGATTATTAAGCTTTTCAGTTAAATCAAAATATTTTATCTCTACTGAAATAACACTTTTTGTATTGGTCACTTGGGTGGTCCATTACTGAAAAATCACGAAATAAGCAATCCAGTAATGGGCCACCCCTCCTAAAATCTTAAAAAGAAATAAAATTTTGTAAATGGCCATTGGTATATTAAATTCAATGTTTTATATTGCTAACCAAACAAAAACATCCAATTTTTACGGAAAAATAAAAAAGATATAAACTAAGTAAGTAAAGTCTGCTCTTAGCATGTTCATTAAGATTTTCAGTGAAAAACAGAAAAACTGTGAAACTTTATTTTCTGCTTCCTAATTGTTTTGACGAAAAGTGTAAAAAAAAAAAGCTTATAAGGCATGCAAGGTAGAGTCCAGAAAAAGATAATAGAAGCTTAACTATTATTTATTATTATTTTATAAACCAAAAAGTGCGAGGTGGCCCATTAATGGAAGGTGGTCCATTACTGGCACATCTACCTTAGGAAAAAAATAAAACATCCGAACGCTGAGATTATGGTTTAAGTGTCGAGATTTTTATCTGGCACTGTATATTTAATTACTTAAACACTAACTGACGTTTCCACTATTAGATCTATTCATGTATTTTCAGTATCATTGGAAGGTAAATAAAAGATTTTTGAAAAAAACTATATTCTTGTCATGGTTTATTAAGAATTTATTATGCATTTAAACATAGGCATTATTCTAAAATCTATTTCAAATTTGATATCACTTTGAATTTACATTTTCCTAATTTGAAGTCCTTTTGAGAATTTGCTTTCTATAACCGGATTATATTTCAATGATTTCATGCGAATTGATTTCATACAATATAGTTTTCTGTCATTTAATTGCTATTTCATAAATACAATATTCTGGTACAACTTTCCGCATTAACAGCAAATTAAACATCATTTACCGAGTGTGAAAATGCAAAATTATATCTTTACTAGCATTATAGATTTATAAGAAAAATAATTCAAGTTAAATATTACTTCTTTCAATTAGCTATAACAATAAACGAAAATGAAAATTTTAGTACTAAATTCAAATTTAGCTAATTAAATAGAATTTTGTAACATCCAAAATTAAAATGAATGTAATATATTTTTTTTGTATGGAAAAATATTAAAAGTGTAACACAATAACTAAAAAAAAAATTAAAGTTAAATAGTAATTCTAAACATGAATTAAATTTTAGAGTAACTATTTTTAAGTTTATTAAATCGTTTAGAAGATACATTGTATATTTAAATATTTCTTTTTACAGTTCATAATGCATGACAATTCCCTTATATCTTGCTATAAAATAAACAAAAGGGAACAGATGATGCTATATGTCGAAGGAATTGTATAGTTACCTGCAGTTAGATGTTTAAATTTGTTTACGATGCAGGCCAGTAAGTAGAGTTAGGGCGTGACGTACAAATGAACTAAAATCACAACTTTTGAGCGTGTTTTAAAATGTGCATAACTTTTTTTATGTTGTGTTTAGAATGGTTATAAAAATAATTATATTATTTAAAGCTCTTATTACTAAAATAAATTGCAACAAAATACATCCCTTTTCCTTCAAATTGTGCTAAAATAAAAGTCAAATAATTAATAAATAATAATAATACGTACTGCTTTCGAAGGAATTTCTCTTGTAGTTTAGCTTAAATGATAATTATGATTTACTCAATCAGAATTCTACATAAATTATGTTTTCCTTTTCTTTCTTTCAAAAAATATATAAGGAATCAAGATGGATAAATATTATATTATTTATAAGAAAATTTCAACTGTCGTTTCATAAAAAATCAGCAATTTAACTTCTCTAAAATAACTTTTACTTTTCAATAGAATTCTTCCCACTTTTTTAAGAATTTATGTAAAAACATTAAAATGTATGTAGGAATCTCATCGCTAAGAGATTAAGAAAAAAATTGTACACTGCTTTCATGATCCATCAAACGTTTAATTTTATTGATTTGTGCATTACCTAATAAGGTGGTCTGGTGTAATAATGCCAGGCGGGGTAATAACGCCAAGTGCTAATATTATGCATAATTATGAAACAATCTGGTAAATGACACCCATCTGCTCTGCGCAGAAGGGTTTTGAGTCATATAAATCGCAAAAAACAGCTTCAAGTTAATTTGTTTCATTTATATGTCTTATTGTTTTTACAAGCAACTAAAGTTAACGCTTGATCTAAAATTTGCGAGATACGTTTTGTGATGTGAAGACTATTTTTTATATTCGGAAATACTTTGTTAATTGCATAAATTTGTAGTACATTTCATGGACTTTCAAAATGTTGTTGAAGATTTTGGACATCTTCTCGAGATAATTTGTAATTTAAAATGTACAGCGCAATAGCTATACCGGGGTAATATCGCCAATCCTTGGCATTAATACACCAGTTGATTACCTACAGTGGCCGAGCTACATCCTAAATACTGATTCAAACAAACACAGTTAAAACTGTGCAATGTTTCTAATAATTCTATTTAAGCGGTCCTTTTTAAGCAAAAAGAAGCTCACGGTCTGATATTCTTTTACCTCATCCTCCTCCCCACATCACACCTTTTTTTTTCTTACACTTTCACAAAAAATTGAAAATTTTCAATAGCTTAGAATGCAATTTGTCAATTTCTAAGTTTGTTGAGTTTGTATTTTTAGAATTGGGCAATCTACATGCAATTATTCCATCCTATTTCATAGTTTTGTTCGCATGGCGTGTGTAGGTGGGTAATAACGCCAAATAGCCAATCAAGCCGTTACATTTTATGAATACATATTTGTTAAATCATTTTTTATATACATAGTCAATGAGTTGCTGTATCAAATCATACATTTGTTTTAAAAATACAATCTAAAAATGATCCGTGAAAATTGTTAGAACCTTAACGTGGCGTTATTACCCCAGGGTACTTTATCTAACATTTTTTAAAACACTAAATTACTAATAAGTATCTTTTATAACGGCATTTAATGCGTTTTTACGTATGCCGTTCAACTAAAACATTAACGCTTCATATTATAAGCGTTCGTGATTATGGAAATACGTAGCATCTACAATCCATTTTCAGTCCGTCCACTGCCTGCATATAACAACGAAAAACTACCCAACAGATTCGTTTGAAATTTAAAATATGTAATTATTACATAATTTTGTCAAATTCTTTCAAATTTTATGAAAATCGGAGCATAATTCAAATACAGGTAATATCAAAACATTCCGTCACATTGCGGTCAATGGGAAAAAATAGTTTAATTAATAGTTTTTTTTAAAATATGCATTTTAATGATGTTAAACTGTTTCGAACATAATAAAATCCAAATATTTATATGGAATATATACAAAAATATGCATTTTGTATAATTTTTTGTCCAGAGAATATTTTTTATTAATTTAGAAGGTCACACAATAGTGCTCTATTACATAATGGTGTAAAGTGAATATTGTTTATGTGCAGTTTAATTACACTATATTATTTCATATTTAATGAAATTCATGTGCATTGCTAAGGTCTACTACAAGTTCATTCTATTATAAAAGAAAGCAAGTGATATTTACAGGGACACATAAACGATTTCGGTAATGTACTGTATCTGAAGTACTTTACATTTTAAAAACTCCGTTATAATACAACGCACCCCATTTACTACGTTTGACGAGCAATGTCCTACTCAGTTTCTAATTCTATGCAGAATCTCTGTATATTATTATGTTTACAGTTCTATTTTCTGGAAAGTACCTACATCAAACTTGCAAACATAAAAATATTTCAAAGTGTAACAGCAATGACTGTTCATGTAATGTCATAGACAATTTGCTTATTAGTATCTAAACACACATTGAAATTTTATTCCCGGTGTAAATTTTTATTTACTTTTATTGCAATGTTTCCTCAATTTTTAAACCTTCATCTATTATCTGATGCTGAAATCTGTAATCATCGATTGTTTTTCTTCAAATAAAATCAAGTTCTGCATTGGAATATAGCGTTCCATCCTCCCATTTATTCCTGAAATTTCCAACATTGTCAGTAATTTCTTAAATTTAAGGGGAAATCTCATTAGAAATGTTATTTTACTAACAGCAAACTGATTCAGGAAAAAAGTATGAAAACGCTTAAAGAAAAAATCGAAACTATACGCTCTAAAAGGAATGTAAAATCGATAAAAATGATTTTTACTGTGCGTTTTTTATTTTGAAAGATAACAAATAATCTTTTTTGCAAATTTTAAGTAATACAACTTAATTTAGTTATAAGTAATACAACTTAACTTGATAACGTAATACATATGCATGAAGATGTTTTATTACTTTCATTATATTTTTGTCTATTTTTTCTATTTTTTAATTATTTTTTTCCTCTATTAAACATATCACATTTATTTAAAAGCCTACTAATTTTACAAAATGTGCAATAAAAGGGAATGTATAAAATGAAATAAACAGAATAATTTATAGTAAAAATATTGCTTGCTTACACGATATGTGTGACTATGCGTGTATACGTAAAAAAAATAAGAATGCGTAAGTCGTTAAAATAGTGAGGTGAATTACATGAAATATTAAATAGTGAGACAATACATATGAAATTTTGAGGTTAATTTGTTAAGTGGACGATTGGACATTATTGTTTTTTTTTTAATTTTCATCATATTAATATGAAATATTGTGCATATATACATTTCACCAAACTCATATAGAATACCCTCAAAAACAAATTCCAATCTTATTAAAATTTTAGAGTTTTTTTAAAAGTTTTAAATTTTTAAACAAAATTTTAAAATGATCCTGGTGTTTTAATTTTTGAGAAATTTTTTTGCTTTTGCGTTTTTATCGCTTAAAACTGTATTATAAACAAATTTGTGTAAGAGTTTTTTAAGCTCTTGAATCGTTAATATTTTACAGATTTTTTTTTTTTAAAGTTCCATATCGATTTTTATCACAATTTTGCCCTTTAATAAGTAAAAAAACAAATTTGACGATCTTAATGTAGACGAATTTTAAAAAGCTTACACAATTTCTTTCTAAACAATATCAGGATATTCTCTTATCGATTTCTTAAAAATCAATCAAAAATTACGTCGCAAAGAGCATTTCAAAAATCTAAAAACGCTGAAAAATTAGTCTTGAGAAAAACAGATTTAAAGTATATAAATGCACCTACCTTTATTATTTACTTCTTAAAACCTTCATAAATAATACTTTAATAAGAAATAACTGTTTTGGTAATATTATACTACAGAAATAAACCTTTTTGTGACGATTTTGCTCAATTAAAGGTCCAGTGTCCCCTTAATGACATACACATATGATATCGGATTTACTGATTTCGGATCACTGTTCCCTTAATACACTTTAAAAAGAACAGAGAAAAGTTTTCATGCAAGAAAATCGTTATATTATATGTTAAACATTGCTGTAAATGAATTATGTAAATTATTATTATTATTATTATTATTTTGCTTCAAGGTTTATAAAATCTTGCGAATTGAATGTAAATATTGCAATAACAAATTAATCTTATTAATGTAACATTAATTTGTGAAAAAGAAGAAAAGTGCGAAATAAATGCTTAGTAATTTTAAAGTTTAATTAGATACATATTTTCAAGAGATATTAGGATTTTAATGCATACTATTCAAAGTTTGTAGTTAGTTTATTTTAAAGCTTAGAAATAAATACACTGCTCAAAACAATTAAAGGATATTGCAGTATTAGGTGGATTTTGTATCTGGGAAACTTTTTAGCTGATTGATGCATGGTCGACAGACATAATAAGTTATATGAGAATAAATTATACATGTTTGGCAGAAAAAATGCATTTTATTGCGCATTTGTGTACAAAAGGAAAAAAACACAATTTGTGCATATGAGAAAAAAATAATAAGAAAAGGTGTTTTCTTCAAAGAAAATCATTTGCAGTTGGGGGTATGGTTTCCACGGGCGGCCAGCAACGTTGAACACCTTTGAGGCATGGACTCAATGAGGATATTAATGACGAGTTGGGGTATTCTGCCCCACTCTTCCAGAAGAGCTCTTTCCAGTTCTTGGAGAATTTGTGGGGGTTGTTGGCGGCCAGAAACTCGTCTTCTTAGAGCGTCCCAAACGTGCTCGATTGGATTCATGTCTGGAGAACACGCTGGTCATTCCATTCGAACGATTCCTTCCTCGAAAAGGAAATCCTCCACCAGGTTTGCACGATGTGGCCTGCAGTTATCGCCCATTAAAATTAAGTTATCTCCGATTGCTGCAGCGTAAGGGACTACAATAGGTCTGAGGATCTCATCCCTATATCGGCGACCAGCCAGAGCTCAATCTCGAATGATGTAGAGGTCAGTGCGCCCGTCAATGGAGATGCCACCATACACCAAAACTCCTCCACCGCCAAATCTGACACTTTCGTGCACGAACGCAGGATTATTCCTACTGCCACGGTCCCTCCAGATGAAAATACGCCTATTATCCGAATGCACAGAAAAACGGGACTCGTCAGAAAACAGAATATTGCTCCATTCATTTCTCCTCCAGTTGACATGCTCGGTTACCCACTCCCTGCGGTCGCGACGATGCCTTGATGTTAATCTAACACATACCATCGGTCGGCGAGCACACAGACCTACAGCATGGAGCCGGTTTCGGACAGTCTGAGTTGAAATCGTGGTGCCTGTAGCCGAGCGAAAGTGTTGTTGGAGAAGAGTAGCGCCCATGTTTCGGTGTCTCCGAGCTGTTAACGCTAAATACGATCTTCATTGGGTGTTGTTGCCCGTCTACGACCTTACCCTGGTCTTCGGCCTGCACATCCACTCTACAAAAAACGGTTCCAGAACCTGGAAATGACACTTTGTGACACTCCAATGGCTTGCGCTACTTCGGCTTGAGTTTGGCCCGCTTTTAACCTACCAACAATTCTCCAAGCTTCTGAATATGTCAAATGACTTCGCTGAGACATCGTACTCATCGAAACAAAGCAATCACTGAATGCCGATCATCCTTGTCTTCATTCTCTTTTATCCAGCTGAAAATCAAATTTCATTTGCTGCCGCTGGAACGACGTTTTTGACGTCGAACTCAAAATTTGCATACTCCACAGTTTGAAAACCAGAAAAATTTGCATTTGTGATTCTCTTCTTCTATTTTTGGCAAAAAAAAATCGTTTATATCTTTATTTTATATAAAATTTCAAATATCCTTTAATTGTTTTGAGCAGTGTATTTAATATGAATACTTGTATTATGTATGGAATATGTCGGTGTTAAGATCACCAAATTACTCATGAGCAATTTTAAACACTGTCTTAAACAAAATATTTACATTAATGCAGCTTTTTCCCCATTACTCTACGTTAAAATTTTTGATAGTTAATTTTTATGCATAATTTTTTTCTTCAAAAATGTAACAATTTAATTAATATCATTTTATATTACGCTTTAATTAAAAAAATAACTTTACGTATATCCATTTAGCTTCATGCATTTTCTGTTCATGAACCATATTAAATGTTTTCGAAAAAATACGAGGGTAATTCGGAAAGTAACCTGCGTTTCTGAATTACACAAAAACTAATGAAAGGAAACATGTTTTATTACTTACGTATGAAAGACACGTTCTTCAGCTACTTCTCAACATAATTGCCGTATTAATTAAAACAATTATCATAACGGCAAATCAGCTTTGAAATTCCATCGTCACAGACTTCTGCCGCCGGCCTATTCAACTGCGATTATTTTTAAATTCAACTCGCACCACTCTTTCAATCCAAAGAATTTTAACATATTTTTCTATATAATTTGCTGACAAATATACTACCGAAAATGTTTTAAAAAATAGTGGGTCAAGTATAATATTATGAGAGCAATTCGGAATTTGTCAATATGAATAAAATAAATTGTTAAAATTCTTTGAATTGAAAGAGTGGTGCGAGTTGAATTTAAAAATAATCGCAGTTGAATAGGCCGGCGGCAGAAGTCTGTGACGATGGAATTTCAAAGCTGATTTGCCGTTATGATAATTGTTTTAATTAATACGGCAATTATTTTGAGAAGTAGCTGAAGAACGTGTCTTTCATACGTAAGTAATAAACATGTTTCATTTCATTAGTTTTTTTTTTATTCATAAACGGAGGTTACTTTCCGAGTTACCCTCGTATATCATAAAAAAAAATATTATTTAAAATGTAACTTTAATAAAAGATTAATAAAATTATCAAATAAATTTACAAGTAATAAAACAACAATTCCACGGTTTATTAAAACAAGGTAATTGTTCATAATGATATATAAGTATTGATATTAGTAAGCGTTGGACAGATACGGATTACAATTTTTTTTTTTTTTTTTTTTTTTTTTTTTTTTTTTTTTTTTTTTAATCCATTCTCATTTATTTAGTTTTAAAACCATAAACAGGACATATTTCTTGTATCTAATTGATGAAACGTCAAATCTCAGAATCATATTTTCTATATTAAAAAAACTATATTAATTATTGTTTCATTTCATTTATATCTAATATAAATGTAAACAATATTTGAAGCTACAAGTGTTATTAATCGTTCCCTGATTTACCCGTACGTTATAATGGCAGCACGTTTTGTTGATTTGCTGATTTATTATTCTCACCAGTACATTTGTACTGTAAATTTTGCATTACGAGAATTTTCCTGTTTTAAATAGGCAAAAATTTCTGTTTTGAAAAAAATTGGTGATAAAATTTTAAAAATTCTTTAAAAAAATGAAAAATTGGGTATTTTTGAATTTTTTTTTCAAAAATATTGAGTTGTTATGTGGTTAATTATGAACGGTTAAACAATCACAAATGCAAATCTATGTTTTTGCTATTTTACATTTACTGCGTTAGTTAAATTTATCTTTTAATTTAATTAAAGATTGTTGATTTTATACAAGTGAGTACTGGTTAATCGTCTTAATTGTCTAACTCTACTTTCTAGAATTAAAAATAATTAACTTATTTGACCTTTTATGATTTGTTGTGTGGCAAGAGGTATTCAGCCTTAAGTACACAAAATTTGAACGCTCTGACTTGTATAGATTTTGTGTACGGACTCTGTGTCAGACAGACAGGCAGATGACAGAGACGAATATGGTTTCATAACACTCAAAAAGAACTGATGATATTTAAAATAATATTTTAATTAAAATAATAGTCTTTTTGAGAATTATATCATTTGTTGTGTGACAAGAGATATTCAGCTGTAAGTACACAAAATTTTAACTATTTGACTTATATAGATTTTGCGTACGCTCTCTGTGACAAACAGACAGAACAGAAGACAAGGACGAACAGGGTTTCGCCAGATAAACGAAACCTTTACGGAATTAAGGTATTCGCACATCTTCGAAAATGATTTTTAGAAATTTTAGAAAATTTCTCATATTATTCATTTTTTATTATGGCATTTACTATAACACTTCGAATATATACAGTGGCGGTCAAAAGTTTCCGGCCATTTAGTTTCTTTGATTTATTTACCAAAAGGTTTCAGCAAAGAAGAAGCACAATTGCTTCAAAAGTTAGGAATATGTGAAGGACCTCTGGCCACGTGATCATTTTGATTGGATACTGCGGACGCGTAGAATTCGAAGTTCGCGTGTGCAAAAGTTTCCGGCTCTCATCATTCCTTAGCTTTTTTCTATTCGGTAAAGTGTTTTTTGGTCGTGTTTGTGAATGAATCAACGTGAATAGCATAGTTTAAATTCAAAATTGAAAAGTTAAACAAATATTGTCCATAAATGAGTGATTAATTTTTCACTAAAGGGTGTCCATAAATGAGCGATTAATTTGTCACTAAAGGTCTAATCTGCTCGAGGTATTGCGGTAAAGTTATCGATCGGTTAATCAACTGTAAATTATATTTAAAAATTATATAAATATGGCGTGGTCTTCAGGACTTTGTGAGGTCCGTAAGACTTAAAAAAATTACTATTCTCGTTGACAGAATTATCAAGAGAAAAACAATTGATGACCCTCATAAATATTCCGTTGCAATATACGGCTATTTACAAAATGGAAATATTGTTCAAATAAGTCGGTCTACCGTGTCAAGATTCTGACGTGATACAGAAATTTATGGAAGTGTCGGTGTTAAAAAATTGATCATAGGTAAAAAAATATAAATGTACTGACTGGAGGTTTCCAAAAATCACAAAGTCTGGTATAGTAAAATTTGGAAAAAAATACTATTTTTCCATCAATAGAATCTGAAATATTTTTTGGGAGTGATGGCAGGCACTACGTCCGATGACCTAACAACAAAAAATGTGATTCAACATATGTTATTCCTACAATGAAGCATGTCGGAGGACACGTTATAATGTGGGGAGTATTTTCTTCAAAAATTGTCGGTCCATTATTTAAAATCCACGGCAAGATGAATGATGGAATGTATAAGGGTATCTTTCAAGATTATTTTCTGCTTTATTAGAGGAAAATTTTGGTCCCAACTATTTGTTTTAACAGGAAAACGACATATTGAATGCATGCAAGCCTTGTCAAGCAATCGTTTTCTCACAAAAAATTTCGTTTATAAATGGCCAGCCCAAACGCCCAACATGAATCCAATAGCAAATCTTTGGAAAAAAGTTGAAAAACGTCTGCCGAAATATAAATATTCCAACACAGCAGAAAGTTCCAAAAAATTGCAAGAAATGTGGAAAAAACGTACCATAGACGAATTTTAACCGTTGATTGTATGAATGTTACGTTTCTGCGCCATAGAATTTATTTCTAAAGGTAATAAAATACTAATACTATAAAATACTAATTATAAATATTGTTGATCGCTGTAGTTTTCTATTGCAATACATTTTTTTAAATATTTGCGGAGGTGGCCGGAAACTTTTGAGAACATGCGTTTTCCTTTGTACTTAATTTTGTCAATTAATTTATTGATATTTACATGTTATTCCACACGTAACTATTATGTTAATAAAATGTATAAATATCACTTTGATATTCCGCTTCATATGGGTATAGTTACAAATTAACTGAAAAAAATTTGGTGGCCGGAAACTTTTGACCGCCACTGTATATATATTTTTTAATTACTCAGAAATATTTTTTAAAAAGAAAAATTGTCAAAATAATGTGAAAAATTAACATTTCCTCAAAACGTGATAACTGGAAAATTAAACAATGTACAGACATTTTAGAAATTGCATAATAAACAAAATGCCTTTCTCTGTCTCATATGATTTGGCAGTTAAAGTACTATTGTAATGAAAAATTCGCGAAATTTGTCTCAAGTTTGTCATTTACACAGTGTAAATATAAATATATTTAATATATTATCATGAGTATAGTCTATTCTATCAGAAGACATTTGTGAAAGAAGTACAGAAAATTTCGTAGTATTTCATGTATAATTTTTTTGTTTTGTTTTAGGATGTTTTATGTATAGTAAAATTCTGGAAAACTTCATTTTGAAATAAAGGATATCATGACTTTTAAAAACAATTCAAAAGCTTCTACAGATGTAACTCTAAACAGCTGTAATTTTGGTTATAAAAAAGATACAAACACAATTTAAGCAGAAATCGGCAGATTAAAGAGTCTATTTTAATATTATTGCATAAATGAAAAATCGATATTTTGATCGAATAGTACATTTTAAAGGTACCTTAATAGACTAATGAAATTATTTTAATATTTCTTTTTTAAAAAAATATAAAAAAATTATGTAAAATATATTTCGGATGAAAATACTTTTATAAAGTGCACAGTTAAATAATTTCTAATAAAAATAAACTACTTGAATCACTATATATGCAAACAAAAAATTTCTACATATGTGAGTAATTTTGATTATGTTGATAAATTTATAATGATAATATAAATTACATTTCGCATGAAAAGTTGAACACTTCATAATTACTTGATAATTATTTATATATTTAGTTCAAATATCTGTTTTTCACATTTTCTGTTTTCATGAAATGTCAATATCATTAATTTATTTTATCCCTTTCGGGTAATTGAACATGTCTTTTAATGGGGTATTATTTTGTTTTAAGAATCATTTTTATTACTATTTACATGTACTATTTTCATTCTTAGTATATGTCTATGCATTTAATATATGATTTCATTTATGTTTAAGTAATTAATAAAGGCAATAAGTAATAATAATAATTATTATTATTTATTTAATTTCCTTTGCGCCACTTGTGATTTTTTTTATTTTAAACATATAATTCACCTTTTAAATTTAAACTAAATGTTACTTTCCTGAAAGAATCATGTGTGATAAAGCGCAAAAAGTTTTAGAAAATTGTAACTTAAGTTAAATTTTATTGTAATAAAATATTTTCTAAACATCTCCAAACATCCTTCCTTAGCCTGTTTTCATATGAATATGAATTGAATAGTGCGCAAAACAACATTATTCATTATGTTTCAAACATTGAATACAGTTGAGTCTCTCTATAACGTAACTCCATACATCGAATTTCTCTATATAACGAATTTTTAGTGGGAACGGTCTCCATTTCGCATGATTACATTAAAACAGTCTCTATATAGCAAAATATCTATCTCCATATAACGAATTTTTTCATAAATTGGTCTTAATTTATTCAGTTTTAAAAAGCTTCGAAATCATATGGAATCAATTTTCCATCACCTATTTTTAATTTATCGTCAGTGCCGAGTTTTTTTTAATTATTATTACTTCTCTCCTTGTTTTTTAAATAAAACGTAAATGCCTGTTCTCTTTTTTGAAACAGCTTAAATAATTAAGAAATAAAATTTTAGGCTAATATTTACTTTTAAACATTTCAAACTCTTAATGCAAAAGATCAAAAATAATATTTGTTCAAATTTCACACATTAAATACGATTTTTAACATCATTCTCTATGCATAGAATTTCTCTATATAAAGAATTTTTTACTGGAACGGTGGATTTCGATATATAGAGACCTGACTGTATTTGTTGAATTTTAATTAATATATTTGGATAGAGAGTGTTAATGTTATTAACGTAAAAGTAATATTTTCTAAACTTTTGAAAAAAGTTCGGACCCGAAAAGATTATTCATCTCATTAATAAAGTGATACATAATCAATGTCATAAAAATGTTATTAATATCCTCCTTGATAATTTTGTTTCGTTACTTTCAACTTTGTTTTATTACTTTTATTTCTATTTATGTTTCTTTTACAATTTTTATGCTATTTTTATTAATGATTACACTTATGTTATAAAATTTCGAGAAGAAAATAGTTTAATTGCATTCTTTATTTAAAAGAAACGACTATTTTCAATATAATTTGACGTATCAAATGACCCGAGAAATTTTCTAATAAAATTGTTAATAATGTACCATCAGTATTGATAGACGTGAAAGGAGATTTTCTCTTGAGATGGTAAATTTTGAATTATCTGATATCATAATGACTGTTCGATCGAAAAGCATTTTTGCCTTGTCCGATAAACTTCTTTGATGAGTTAATAGCCCTTCATCCCATTTACGTTATCCCGTTACGCTATTATCATCATCTGAGAAAAGAGCTTTTAAACTAAAATTTATCAGACGTTACAGGCATTAGAAAGGTTTCAGGATTTCCCTTCAGAAAGTTATTCAAGTATCATTGATTTTCACTTTTTGTACTATATTGTTATTAGTTATTGAGTAATTTTATTGGTAAAAAATATCAGGAATTAGAATTCTTCGATTTAACAACTAAACGTTTTTAATTTAAATTCAATATTTGTGAGAAAAATGCTAAGAATAATGTTTAAATTTAATTATTTTACCTTATTTTACATGCTATTTTTAATATAATTTGATATATGAAATGGCCCAATAAATTTTCAAATAAAATTGTGAATAACATACTATCAGCATACGTAGACATTGTAAAAAGTATATATCTATACTTTGTAAAAGGAAATTGTCTCTTCAGATGGTAAATTTTGAATTATATACCATAATGACTGCTCGATCGAAAAGCATTTTTGTCTTATCTGATAGATCTCTTTGATGACTTAATAGCCCTTTATCCCATTTATGTTATTCCGTTACGCTATTATCATGATCTTAGAAAAGAGCTTTTAAATTATTATATATCAGACTACATAGGCATTAGAAAAATTTCACGAGAACGCAATTCAACAAAAGAGAGTTTGCTTGATTAAAGATTTCCCTCAGAAATTTATTCAAGACTTATTGATTTTCACTTTTTGTACTTTGTAGTTATCATTTAATGAGTGATTTTATTGGTCAAAAATATGAGAAATTAGAATTCTTCGATTTAACACCTAAACGTTTTTAATCTATATTCAAATATTTGTTAGAAAAATGCTAAGAATTATGTTTAAATTTAATTATTTTACCGAATGTTTCAAATATAATTTGATATATCAAATGACCTGATAAAGTATCTAATAAAATTGTAAATAACATACCATCAGTATACATAGATATTGTAAAAAGTACATAGTATCTACACTTAGTGAAAGGAAATTGTCTCTGGACAAGATAAATTTTTAATTAAATGATATCATAATGACTTTTCGATCGAAAAGTAAATTTGTCTTATCTGATATCTCTTTGGTGACTTAATAGACCTTTATCCCATTTACGTTATCCAGTTACACTATTATCATCATCTGAGGAAATAACATTTAAATTAATATATATCAGACTTTATAGGCATTAGAACAGTTTCGGGAGAAAGAAATTTAACAAAAAAAAAAGTTTCTGGTCGATTAAAGGTTTCCCTTCAGAAAAATATTCAACTGTTATTGATTTTCATTTTTTGTACTATTATTATTTAATGAGCGATTTTATTGGTTAAAAATTTGAGAAATTGGAATTCTTCGATTTAACAATTATTATTTTTTTTTTAATTTAGATTCAAATATTTGAAAGAAGAATGCTAAGAATAATGTTTAAATTTAATTATTTTACCTTACTTTACCGACTATTTTTAATATAATTTGATATATCAATTGACCAGATAAATTCTCTAATAAAATTGTAAATAATATACCGTCAGTATTCATAGACTTTGTAAAAAGTATAAAAAGTACTTTGTGAAAGGAAATTTTCTCTTGAGGAGGTAAATTTGTAATTATATGATATCATAATGACTTTTCGATCGAAAAACATTTTTGTCTTATCTGAGAATATCTCTTTGATGACTTAATAGCCCTTCATCCCATTTACGTTATCCCGTTACACTATTATCATCATCTGAGAAAAGAGCTTTTAAATTAATATAAATCAGACTTCATAGGCATTAGAAAAGTTTCGGTAGGTCGCAATTTAACAAAACAGAGTTTACTATCGATTAAATATTTCTCTTCAGAAATGTATTCAAGTGTTATTGATTTTCAGTTTTTGTACTATGTTGTTATTATTTAATGAGTGATTTTATTGGTCAAAAATATGAGAAATTAGAATTATTCGATTAAATAACTAAAATGTTTTGATTGAAATTCACATACTCACAGGGTGTCCAGCAAGTAAGACTTTGATTTCAAAATTAAATTTCTCAAAAACAAAAATCGACAGAGTTATGCGGTATACGGTTTGTTCTTTAATTAAGATGTAAAAAGTATTATTAGAGAAGTTTCTAATGGTGGATATTTTGAAATGATTGTATTATGATAGCAAAGAATGCTTGACTTGGCGTTTTTCTTGTTTTAGATTGTTGTCAGAGGCGCGTTTTTTGGCGTTCAGTGCTATATTTTGACGATTTTTGGAACTAAATTTCTAAAATTCCTAAAGTTTAACTCCTAAAATCATTAAAATATGGAACTATACGCTGAAAAAGGGTGTTCTACAAGAAATCTAAAACAATTAAAAGGTCAAGTCAAGCATTATTTGCAGTCGCAGCACAATGTTTACAAAATATTCACAGTTTGAATCTTTTGAATAACACTTTCATAACATACATAATAAACAGACCATTTAACGCACAATTCTATTGATCTTTGTTTTTGAGAAATTTAATTATGAAATCAGAAACGTGCTAAAAAAATATTGCGTTCATTTAATTATTTTATCTTTCTTGCACGTATAGGTTTATGTACCATCTGAAGCATTAATTAGCATGTTTGCGATCATGAGTTGTACATGGAAATTCATGACCAGGAAATTCAAAAAGAAATTTCTCCCACTTGAGATAAATTAATTTTTTTATAAAGAATTTCTGGTACTTATCTCGAAAATAACAGCGCCGTACGAAACATGACGATAGTAATTAAAAAAAATCAAACTAATTACTTTGATTGTAAATAAAGAAATAACTTCAATAATTCGTTTTCAAAATAATTACTATTTTCAAATCATGACAACTTTGATTGAGGATTTTATTATAATATAATATAAAATTACTGAGAAATATTTAACTCTCAAATTTGCTTTCCTTTGTTAGTTTTATCTCTATTTATGTTTCGTTTGCTATTTTTATGCCATTTGTATTAATGATTTTCTTTTTTTTTTTTAAATTTCGAGAAAATATATTTTTATTGCATTTTATTTAAAAGAAACGATTCTTTTTAATATAATTTAATGTATCAAGCGATTCGATATATAATCTAATAAAATTGTAAATAATATACCACAAGCATACATAGATGCTGTAAAAAATACCTATCTATACTTAGGAGAGGAAAATGTCTCTTGAGATGATAAATTTTAAATTATACGATATCATAATGACTATACGATCACGAAGCATTTTTGTCTTACCTGATATCTCTTTAATGACTTAATAGCCCTTCATCCAATTTACGTTATTCCGTTACACAGTTATCATCATCTGAGAAAAGATTTTTTAAATTAATATATATCGGACTTCATAGGCATTAGAAAAGTGTCAAGAGAACTCAATCTTACAGAAAAATGTTTGAGATCGATTAAAGATTTTTCTTCAGAAATGAATTCTAGTATTGTTCTTACTTATTTTCAGTTTTTCTATTGCGTAGTTATTATTTAATGAGTGTTTTTTATTGGTCAAAAATATGAGAAATTAGAATTCTTCGATTTAACAACTAAAAATTTAAGTTTATAGTCATAGTACTTATAAGAAATGTGCTTAAAAATATTGTTTCTTTTTAATTATTTTACCTTTATCGCATCTGAAGGTATATGCACCTTCTGAAAAGTACATTTGTACGTTTGCAATCATGTTTCGTAAGGGTCCTGGAAATAGATGAGCAGAAAATTCGATCATACCAGCATTTTCTTATAGAAAATCTCATTAATCTCCCATTAACCCAAAATCATCAGTCTCATAGAAAATATTTATTTTAAGTAAAACTCAGTTTCGCTCTTTTGAGATTTTTTTTCTATAAGGAAAGTGTGGCATTTCACTTGAAAAATAACGATACCAATAGAAACCATGGCGATAGCAATTTTAATTTTTAAAATTAATTACTTTTATTGTAAAGAAAAAAAATAACTTTAAATTTTTTTACCCAAAGCGATTATTAATTTCAAACCATGACTATTTTGATTAGGTATTTTATTGCAATCTAATATAAAGTTATTGTGTAATATTTATCTCACAACTTTGTTTTATTACTAATTATTATCTGTTTTATTATCTGTAATTACGTTTTGTTTGTTATTTTTATACCATTTGTATTAATAATTATACTTTTTTTTGAAATAACAAGAAAATATATTTTTATTGCTTTTTACTTAAAAGGAACGACTATTTTTAATATAATTTGATGCATCAAATCACCCAATAAGTTTTCAAATAAAATTGTAAATAATATACCATCAGTATACATAGACAGTGTAAAAAATACATATCTATACTTTATGAAAGGAAATTGTCTCTTGAGATGATAAATTTTGTATTATGTATTATTATAGTTATTGTTCGATCGAACAGCATTTTAGTCTTATCTGGTATATCTTTGATGACTTAATTGTCCTTCATCCCGTTTACATTATTCCGTTACACTATTATCATCGTCTGAGAAAAGAGCTTTTAAATTAATATATATCAAACTTCGTAGGCATTAGAAAAGTTTCTGGAGAACTCAATCTTACAGAAAAGATAGTTTGTAATCCATTAAAGATTTCCCTTCAGAAATTTATTCAAGTCTTATTGATTTTTAGTTTTTGTACTATGTTGTTATTAGTTATTGAACGATTTTATTTGTCAAAAATATGACAAAATGGATTTTTTCGATTTAACAACTAAAAATTTTAAATTTAAATTCAAATATTTATAAGAAAATTGTAAGAATAATAATTAAATATAATTATTTTACCGATTATTTTTAATATAATTTGATTTATCAAATGACCCGTTAAATTTTCTAATAAAATTGTAAATAACTTACCATCAGTATACATAGACATTGTAAAAAGTACATATTATCTACACTTTGTGCAAGGAAATTGTCTTTTGAGATGATACATTTTGAATTATATGATATCATAATGACTGTTCGATCGAAAAGCATTTTTTTCTTATCTGATATATCTTTGATGACTTAATAGCCCTTCATCCCATTTACGTTATCCCGTTACACTATTATTATCATCTGAGAAAAGAGCTTTTAAATTAAAATTTATCAGACAATACAGGCATTAGAAAAATTTCAGGAGAACGCAATTTATCAAAAGACATTTCCCTTCAGAAAGTTATTCAAGTATTATTGATTTTCACTTTTTGTACTATATTGTTATTAGTTAATGAGCAATTTTATTGGTAAAAAATATCAGGAGAACGCAATTTATCAAAAGACATTTCCCTTCAGAAAGTTATTCAAGTATTATTGATTTTCACTTTTTGTACTATATTGTTATTAGTTAATGAGCAATTTTATTGGTAAAAAATATCAGGAATTATAATTCTTCGGTTTAACAACTAAAAGTTTCTAATTTAAATTCAACATTTGTGAGAAAAATGCTAAGAATAATGTTTAAATTTAATTATTTTTCCTTACTTTACCTGCTATTTTTAATGTAATTTGATATATGAAATGGCCCAATAAATTTTCAAATAAAATTCTGAGTGACATACCATCAGTATACGTAGGCATTTTAAAAAGTATATATCTATACTTTGTGAAAGGAAATTGTCTCTTGAGATGGTAAATTTTTAATTATATATCATAATGACTGTTCGATCGAAAAGCATTTTTGTCTTATCAGATAGATCTCTTTGATGACTTAATAGCCCTTTATCCCATTTACGTTATCCCGTTACGCTGTTATCATCATCTTAGAAAAGAACTTTTAAATTATTATTTATCAGACTTCATAGGCATTAGAAAAGTTTCGGGCGAACGCAATTCAACAAAAGAGAGTTTGCTCTCGATTAAAGATTTCCCTTCAGAAATTTATTCAAATCTTATTGATTTTTAGTTTTTGTACTATGTTGTTATTAGTTATTGAACGATTTTATTTGTCAAAAATATGACAAAATGGATTTTTTCGATTTAACAACTAAAAATTTTAAATTTAAATTCAAATATTTATAAGAAAATTGTAAGAATAATAATTAAATATAATTATTTTACCGATTATTTTTAATATAATTTGATTTATCAAATGACCCGTTAAATTTTCTAATAAAATTGTAAATATCCTACCATCAGTATACATAGACATTGTAAAAAGTACATATTATCTACACTTTGTGCAAGGAAATTGTCTTTTGAGATGATACATTTTGAATTATATGATATCATAATGACTGTTCGATCGAAAAGCATTTTTTTCTTATCTGATATATCTTTGATGACTTAATAGCCCTTCATCCCATTTACGTTATCCCGTTACACTATTATCATCATCTGAGGAAAGAACTTTTAAATTAATATATATCAGACTTCATAGGCATTAGAACAGTTTCGGAAGAACGAAATTTAACAAAAAAATATTTTTGGTGGATTAAAGGTTTCCCTGCAGAAAATTATTCTACTGTTATAGATTTTCGTTTTTTGTACTATTATCATTTAATGAGCGATTTCATTGGTTAAAAGTTTGAGAAATTAGAATTCTCCGATTTAACAATTATTATTTTTTTATTTAAATCCAAATATTTGTAAGAAGAATGCTAAGAATAATGTTTAAATTTAATTATTTTACCTTACTTTACGAACTATTTTTAATATAATTTGATATATCAATTGACCCGATAAATTCTCTAATAAAATTGTAAATAATATACCATCAGTATTCATAGACGTTGTAAAAAGTACAAAAAGTACTTTGTGAAAGGAAATTTTCTCTTGAGGAGGTAAATTTGTAATTATATGATATCATAATGACTTTTCGATCGAAAAACATTTTTGTCTTATCTGAGAATATCTCTTTGATGACTTAATAGCCCTTCATCCCATTTACGTTATCCCGTTACACTATTATCATCATCTGAGAAAAGAGCTTTTAAATTAATATAAATCAGACTTCATAGGCATTAGAAAAGTTTCGGTAGGTCGCAATTTAACAAAACAGAGTTTACTATCGATTAAATATTTCTCTTCAGAAATGTATTCAAGTGTTATTGATTTTCAGTTTTTGTACTATGTTGTTATTATTTAATGAGTGATTTTATTGGTCTAAAATATGAGAAATTAGAATTATTGGATTAAATAACTAAAATGTTTTGATTGAAATTCACATACTCACAGAGTGTCCAGCAAGTAAGACTTTGATTTCAAAATTAAATTTCTCAAAAACAAAAATCGACAGAGTTATGCGGTAAATGGTTTGTTTTTTAATTAAGATGTAAAAAATATTATTAGAGAAGTTTCTAATGGTGGATATTTTGAAATGATTGTATTATGATAGCAAAGAATGCTTGACTTGGCATGTTTCTTGTTTTAGATTGTTGGCAGAGGAGCGTTTTTTGGCGTTCAGTGCTATATTTTGACGATTTTTGGAACTAAATTTCTAAAATTCCTAAAGTTTAACTCCAAAAATCATTAAAATATGGAACTATACGCTGAAAAACGGGTGTTCTACAAGAAATCTAAAACAATTAAAAGGTCAAGTCAAGCATTATTTGCAGTCGCAGCACAATGTTTACAAAATATTCACAGTTTGAATCTTTTGAATAACATTTTCATAACATACATAATAAACAGACCGCACTATTCTATTGATCTTTGTTTTTGAGAAATTTAATTTTGAAATCAGAAACGTGATAAAAAATATATTGCTTTCAATTAATTATTTTATCTTTATTGCACCTATAGGTTTATGTACCATCTGAAGCATTAATTAGCATGTTTGCGATCATGAGTTGTACATGGAAATTCATGACCACGAAATTCAAAAAGAATTTTCTCCCATTTGAGTTAAATTTATTTTTCTATAAAGAATTTCTGGTACTTATCTCGAAAATAACAGCGCCGTACGAAACATGACGATAGTAATTAAAAAAAATCAAACTAATTACTTTGATTGTAAATAAAGAAATAACTTCAATAATTCGTTTTCAAAATAATTACTATTTTCAAATCATGACAACTTTGATTGAGGATTTTATTATAATATAATATAAAATTACTGAGAAATATTTAACTCTCAAATTTGCTTTCCTTTGTTAGTTTTATCTCTATTTATGTTTCGTTTGCTATTTTTATGCCATTTGTATTAATGATTTTCTTTTTTTTTAAATTTCGAGAAAATATATTTTTATTGCATTTTATTTAAAAGAAACGATTCTTTTTAATGCAATTCAATGTATCAAGCGATTCGATATATAATCTAATAAAATTGTAAATAATGCACCACAAGCATACATAGATGCTGTAAAAAATACCTATCTATACTTAGGAGAGGAAAATGTCTCTTGAGATGATAAATTTTAAATTATACGATATCATAATGACTATACGATCACGAAGAATTTTTGTCTTACCTGATATCTCTTTAATGACTTAATAGCCCTTCATCCAATTTACGTTATTCCGTTACACAGTTATCATCATCTGAGAAAAGATTTTTTAAATTAATATATATCGGACTTCATAGGCATTAGAAAAGTGTCAAGAGAACTCAATCTTACAGAAAAATGTTTGAGATCGATTAAAGATTTTTCTTCAGAAATGAATTCTAGTATTGTTCTTACTTATTTTCAGTTTTTCTATTGCGTAGTTATTATTTAATGAGTGTTTTTTATTGGTCAAAAATATGAGAAATTAGAATTCTTCGATTTAACAACTAAAAATTTAAGTTTATAGTCATAGTACTTATAAGAAATGTGCTTAAAAATATTGTTTCTTTTTAATTATTTTACCTTTATCGCATCTGAAGGTATATGCACCTTCTGAAAAGTACATTTGTACGTTTGCAATCATGTTTCGTAAGGGTCCTGGAAATAGATGAGCAGAAAATTCGATCATACCAGCATTTTCTTATAGAAAATCTCATTAATCTCCCATTAACCCAAAATCATCAGTCTCATAGAAAATATTTATTTTAAGTAAAACTCAGTTTCGCTCTTATGAGATTTTTTTTCTATAAGGAAAGTGTGGCATTTCACTTGAAAAATAACGATACCAATAGAAACCATGGCGATAGCAATTTTAATTTTTAAAATTAATTACTTTTATTGTAAAGAAAAAAAATAACTTTAAATTTTTTTACCCAAAGCGATTATTAATTTCAAACCATGACTATTTTGATTAGGTATTTTATTGCAATCTAATATAAAGTTATTGTGTAATATTTATCTCACAACTTTGTTTTATTACTAATTATTATCTGTTTTATTATCTGTAATTACGTTTTGTTTGTTATTTTTATACCATTTGTATTAATAATTATACTTTTTTTTTTAATAACAAGAAAATATATTTTTATTGCTTTTTACTTAAAAGGAACGACTATTTTTAATATAATTTGATGCATCAAATCACCCAATAAGTTTTCAAATAAAATTGTAAATAATATACCATCAGTATACATAGACAGTGTAAAAAATACATATCTATACTTTATGAAAGGAAATTGTCTCTTGAGATGATAAATTTTGTATTATGTATTATTATAGTTATTGTTCGATCGAACAGCATTTTAGTCTTATCTGGTATATCTTTGATGACTTAATTGTCCTTCATCCCGTTTACATTATTCCGTTACACTATTATCATCGTCTGAGAAAAGAGCTTTTAAATTAATATATATCAAACTTCGTAGGCATTAGAAAAGTTTCTGGAGAACTCAATCTTACAGAAAAGATAGTTTGTAATCCATTAAAGATTTCCCTTTAGAAATTTATTCAAGTCTTATTGATTTTTAGTTTTTGTACTATGTTGTTATTAGTTATTGAACGATTTTATTTGTCAAAAATATGACAAAATGGATTTTTTCGATTTAACAACTAAAAATTTTAAATTTAAATTCAAATATTTATAAGAAAATTGTAAGAATAATAATTAAATATAATTATTTTACCGATTATTTTTAATATAATTTGATTTATCAAATGACCCGTTAAATTTTCTAATAAAATTGTAAATAACTTACCATCAGTATACATAGACATTGTAAAAAGTACATATTATCTACACTTTGTGCAAGGAAATAGTCTTTTGAGATGATACATTTTGAATTATATGATATCATAATGACTGTTCGATCGAAAAGCATTTTTTTCTTATCTGATATATCTTTGATGACTTAATAGCCCTTCATCCCATTTACGTTATCCCGTTACACTATTATTATCATCTGAGAAAAGAGCTTTTAAATTAAAATTTATCAGACAATACAGGCATTAGAAAAATTTCAGGAGAACGCAATTTATCAAAAGACATTTCCCTTCAGAAAGTTATTCAAGTATTATTGATTTTCACTTTTTGTACTATATTGTTATTAGTTAATGAGCAATTTTATTGGTAAAAAATATCAGGAGAACGCAATTTATCAAAAGACATTTCCCTTCAGAAAGTTATTCAAGTATTATTGATTTTCACTTTTTGTACTATATTGTTATTAGTTAATGAGCAATTTTATTGGTAAAAAATATCAGGAATTATAATTCTTCGGTTTAACAACTAAAAGTTTCTAATTTAAATTCAACATTTGTGAGAAAAATGCTAAGAATAATGTTTAAATTTAATTATTTTTCCTTACTTTACCTGCTATTTTTAATGTAATTTGATATATGAAATGGCCCAATAAATTTTCAAATAAAATTCTGAGTGACATACCATCAGTATACGTAGGCATTTTAAAAAGTATATATCTATACTTTGTGAAAGGAAATTGTCTCTTGAGATGGTAAATTTTTAATTATATATCATAATGACTGTTCGATCGAAAAGCATTTTTGTCTTATCAGATAGATCTCTTTGATGACTTAATAGCCCTTTATCCCATTTACGTTATCCCGTTACGCTGTTATCATCATCTTAGAAAAGAACTTTTAAATTATTATTTATCAGACTTCATAGGCATTAGAAAAGTTTCGGGCGAACGCAATTCAACAAAAGAGAGTTTGCTCTCGATTAAAGATTTCCCTTCAGAAATTTATTCAAATCTTATTGATTTTTAGTTTTTGTACTATGTTGTTATTAGTTATTGAACGATTTTATTTGTCAAAAATATGACAAAATGGATTTTTTCGATTTAACAACTAAAAATTTTAAATTTAAATTCAAATATTTATAAGAAAATTGTAAGAATAATAATTAAATATAATTATTTTACCGATTATTTTTAATATAATTTGATTTATCAAATGACCCGTTAAATTTTCTAATAAAATTGTAAATATCCTACCATCAGTATACATAGACATTGTAAAAAGTACATATTATCTACACTTTGTGCAAGGAAATTGTCTTTTGAGATGATACATTTTGAATTATATGATATCATAATGACTGTTCGATCGAAAAGCATTTTTTTCTTATCTGATATATCTTTGATGACTTAATAGCCCTTCATCCCATTTACGTTATCCCGTTACACTATTATCATCATCTGAGGAAAGAACTTTTAAATTAATATATATCAGACTTCATAGGCATTAGAACAGTTTCGGAAGAACGAAATTTAACAAAAAAATATTTTTGGTGGATTAAAGGTTTCCCTGCAGAAAATTATTCTACTGTTATAGATTTTCGTTTTTTGTACTATTATCATTTAATGAGCGATTTCATTGGTTAAAAGTTTGAGAAATTAGAATTCTCCGATTTAACAATTATTATTTTTTTATTTAAATCCAAATATTTGTAAGAAGAATGCTAAGAATAATGTTTAAATTTAATTATTTTACCTTACTTTACGAACTATTTTTAATATAATTTGATATATCAATTGACCCGATAAATTCTCTAATAAAATTGTAAATAATATACCATCAGTATTCATAGACGTTGTAAAAAGTACAAAAAGTACTTTGTGAAAGGAAATTTTCTCTTGAGGAGGTAAATTTGTAATTATATGATATCATAATGACTTTTCGATCGAAAAACATTTTTGTCTTATCTGAGAATATCTCTTTGATGACTTAATAGCCCTTCATCCCATTTACGTTATCCCGTTACACTATTATCATCATCTGAGAAAAGAGCTTTTAAATTAATATAAATCAGACTTCATAGGCATTAGAAAAGTTTCGGTAGGTCGCAATTTAACAAAACAGAGTTTACTATCGATTAAATATTTCTCTTCAGAAATGTATTCAAGTGTTATTGATTTTCAGTTTTTGTACTATGTTGTTATTATTTAATGAGTGATTTTATTGGTCTAAAATATGAGAAATTAGAATTATTGGATTAAATAACTAAAATGTTTTGATTGAAATTCACATACTCACAGAGTGTCCAGCAAGTAAGACTTTGATTTCAAAATTAAATTTCTTAAAAACAAAAATCGACAGAGTTATGCGGTAAATGGTTTGTTTTTTAATTAAGATGTAAAAAATATTATTAGAGAAGTTTCTAATGGTGGATATTTTGAAATGATTGTATTATGATAGCAAAGAATGCTTGACTTGGCATGTTTCTTGTTTTAGATTGTTGGCAGAGGAGCGTTTTTTGGCGTTCAGTGCTATATTTTGACGATTTTTGGAACTAAATTTCTAAAATTCCTAAAGTTTAACTCCAAAAATCATTAAAATATGGAACTATACGCTGAAAAACGGGTGTTCTACAAGAAATCTAAAACAATTAAAAGGTCAAGTCAAGCATTATTTGCAGTCGCAGCACAATGTTTACAAAATATTCACAGTTTGAATCTTTTGAATAACATTTTCATAACATACATAATAAACAGACCGCACTATTCTATTGATCTTTGTTTTTGAGAAATTTAATTTTGAAATCAGAAACGTGATAAAAAATATATTGCTTTCAATTAATTATTTTATCTTTATTGCACCTATAGGTTTATGTACCATCTGAAGCATTAATTAGCATGTTTGCGATCATGAGTTGTACATGGAAATTCATGACCACGAAATTCAAAAAGAATTTTCTCCCATTTGAGTTAAATTTATTTTTCTATAAAGAATTTCTGGTACTTATCTCGAAAATAACAGCGCCGTACGAAACATGACGATAGTAATTAAAAAAAATCAAACTAATTACTTTGATTGTAAATAAAGAAATAACTTCAATAATTCGTTTTCAAAATAATTACTATTTTCAAATCATGACAACTTTGATTGAGGATTTTATTATAATATAATATAAAATTACTGAGAAATATTTAACTCTCAAATTTGCTTTCCTTTGTTAGTTTTATCTCTATTTATGTTTCGTTTGCTATTTTTATGCCATTTGTATTAATGATTTTCTTTTTTTTTAAATTTCGAGAAAATATATTTTTATTGCATTTTATTTAAAAGAAACGATTCTTTTTAATGCAATTCAATGTATCAAGCGATTCGATATATAATCTAATAAAATTGTAAATAATGCACCACAAGCATACATAGATGCTGTAAAAAATACCTATCTATACTTAGGAGAGGAAAATGTCTCTTGAGATGATAAATTTTAAATTATACGATATCATAATGACTATACGATCACGAAGAATTTTTGTCTTACCTGATATCTCTTTAATGACTTAATAGCCCTTCATCCAATTTACGTTATTCCGTTACACAGTTATCATCATCTGAGAAAAGATTTTTTAAATTAATATATATCGGACTTCATAGGCATTAGAAAAGTGTCAAGAGAACTCAATCTTACAGAAAAATGTTTGAGATCGATTAAAGATTTTTCTTCAGAAATGAATTCTAGTATTGTTCTTACTTATTTTCAGTTTTTCTATTGCGTAGTTATTATTTAATGAGTGTTTTTTATTGGTCAAAAATATGAGAAATTAGAATTCTTCGATTTAACAACTAAAAATTTAAGTTTATAGTCATAGTACTTATAAGAAATGTGCTTAAAAATATTGTTTCTTTTTAATTATTTTACCTTTATCGCATCTGAAGGTATATGCACCTTCTGAAAAGTACATTTGTACGTTTGCAATCATGTTTCGTAAGGGTCCTGGAAATAGATGAGCAGAAAATTCGATCATACCAGCATTTTCTTATAGAAAATCTCATTAATCTCCCATTAACCCAAAATCATCAGTCTCATAGAAAATATTTATTTTAAGTAAAACTCAGTTTCGCTCTTATGAGATTTTTTTTCTATAAGGAAAGTGTGGCATTTCACTTGAAAAATAACGATACCAATAGAAACCATGGCGATAGCAATTTTAATTTTTAAAATTAATTACTTTTATTGTAAAGAAAAAAAATAACTTTAAATTTTTTTACCCAAAGCGATTATTAATTTCAAACCATGACTATTTTGATTAGGTATTTTATTGCAATCTAATATAAAGTTATTGTGTAATATTTATCTCACAACTTTGTTTTATTACTAATTATTATCTGTTTTATTATCTGTAATTACGTTTTGTTTGTTATTTTTATACCATTTGTATTAATAATTATACTTTTTTTTTTAATAACAAGAAAATATATTTTTATTGCTTTTTACTTAAAAGGAACGACTATTTTTAATATAATTTGATGCATCAAATCACCCAATAAGTTTTCAAATAAAATTGTAAATAATATACCATCAGTATACATAGACAGTGTAAAAAATACATATCTATACTTTATGAAAGGAAATTGTCTCTTGAGATGATAAATTTTGTATTATGTATTATTATAGTTATTGTTCGATCGAACAGCATTTTAGTCTTATCTGGTATATCTTTGATGACTTAATTGTCCTTCATCCCGTTTACATTATTCCGTTACACTATTATCATCGTCTGAGAAAAGAGCTTTTAAATTAATATATATCAAACTTCGTAGGCATTAGAAAAGTTTCTGGAGAACTCAATCTTACAGAAAAGATAGTTTGTAATCCATTAAAGATTTCCCTTTAGAAATTTATTCAAGTCTTATTGATTTTTAGTTTTTGTACTATGTTGTTATTAGTTATTGAACGATTTTATTTGTCAAAAATATGACAAAATGGATTTTTTCGATTTAACAACTAAAAATTTTAAATTTAAATTCAAATATTTATAAGAAAATTGTAAGAATAATAATTAAATATAATTATTTTACCGATTATTTTTAATATAATTTGATTTATCAAATGACCCGTTAAATTTTCTAATAAAATTGTAAATAACTTACCATCAGTATACATAGACATTGTAAAAAGTACATATTATCTACACTTTGTGCAAGGAAATAGTCTTTTGAGATGATACATTTTGAATTATATGATATCATAATGACTGTTCGATCGAAAAGCATTTTTTTCTTATCTGATATATCTTTGATGACTTAATAGCCCTTCATCCCATTTACGTTATCCCGTTACACTATTATTATCATCTGAGAAAAGAGCTTTTAAATTAAAATTTATCAGACAATACAGGCATTAGAAAAATTTCAGGAGAACGCAATTTATCAAAAGACATTTCCCTTCAGAAAGTTATTCAAGTATTATTGATTTTCACTTTTTGTACTATATTGTTATTAGTTAATGAGCAATTTTATTGGTAAAAAATATCAGGAGAACGCAATTTATCAAAAGACATTTCCCTTCAGAAAGTTATTCAAGTATTATTGATTTTCACTTTTTGTACTATATTGTTATTAGTTAATGAGCAATTTTATTGGTAAAAAATATCAGGAATTATAATTCTTCGGTTTAACAACTAAAAGTTTCTAATTTAAATTCAACATTTGTGAGAAAAATGCTAAGAATAATGTTTAAATTTAATTATTTTTCCTTACTTTACCTGCTATTTTTAATGTAATTTGATATATGAAATGGCCCAATAAATTTTCAAATAAAATTCTGAGTGACATACCATCAGTATACGTAGGCATTTTAAAAAGTATATATCTATACTTTGTGAAAGGAAATTGTCTCTTGAGATGGTAAATTTTTAATTATATATCATAATGACTGTTCGATCGAAAAGCATTTTTGTCTTATCAGATAGATCTCTTTGATGACTTAATAGCCCTTTATCCCATTTACGTTATCCCGTTACGCTGTTATCATCATCTTAGAAAAGAACTTTTAAATTATTATTTATCAGACTTCATAGGCATTAGAAAAGTTTCGGGCGAACGCAATTCAACAAAAGAGAGTTTGCTCTCGATTAAAGATTTCCCTTCAGAAATTTATTCAAATCTTATTGATTTTTAGTTTTTGTACTATGTTGTTATTAGTTATTGAACGATTTTATTTGTCAAAAATATGACAAAATGGATTTTTTCGATTTAACAACTAAAAATTTTAAATTTAAATTCAAATATTTATAAGAAAATTGTAAGAATAATAATTAAATATAATTATTTTACCGATTATTTTTAATATAATTTGATTTATCAAATGACCCGTTAAATTTTCTAATAAAATTGTAAATATCCTACCATCAGTATACATAGACATTGTAAAAAGTACATATTATCTACACTTTGTGCAAGGAAATTGTCTTTTGAGATGATACATTTTGAATTATATGATATCATAATGACTGTTCGATCGAAAAGCATTTTTTTCTTATCTGATATATCTTTGATGACTTAATAGCCCTTCATCCCATTTACGTTATCCCGTTACACTATTATCATCATCTGAGGAAAGAACTTTTAAATTAATATATATCAGACTTCATAGGCATTAGAACAGTTTCGGAAGAACGAAATTTAACAAAAAAATATTTTTGGTGGATTAAAGGTTTCCCTGCAGAAAATTATTCTACTGTTATAGATTTTCGTTTTTTGTACTATTATCATTTAATGAGCGATTTCATTGGTTAAAAGTTTGAGAAATTAGAATTCTCCGATTTAACAATTATTATTTTTTTATTTAAATCCAAATATTTGTAAGAAGAATGCTAAGAATAATGTTTAAATTTAATTATTTTACCTTACTTTACGAACTATTTTTAATATAATTTGATATATCAATTGACCCGATAAATTCTCTAATAAAATTGTAAATAATATACCATCAGTATTCATAGACGTTGTAAAAAGTACAAAAAGTACTTTGTGAAAGGAAATTTTCTCTTGAGGAGGTAAATTTGTAATTATATGATATCATAATGACTTTTCGATCGAAAAACATTTTTGTCTTATCTGAGAATATCTCTTTGATGACTTAATAGCCCTTCATCCCATTTACGTTATCCCGTTACACTATTATCATCATCTGAGAAAAGAGCTTTTAAATTAATATAAATCAGACTTCATAGGCATTAGAAAAGTTTCGGTAGGTCGCAATTTAACAAAACAGAGTTTACTATCGATTAAATATTTCTCTTCAGAAATGTATTCAAGTGTTATTGATTTTCAGTTTTTGTACTATGTTGTTATTATTTAATGAGTGATTTTATTGGTCTAAAATATGAGAAATTAGAATTATTGGATTAAATAACTAAAATGTTTTGATTGAAATTCACATACTCACAGAGTGTCCAGCAAGTAAGACTTTGATTTCAAAATTAAATTTCTCAAAAACAAAAATCGACAGAGTTATGCGGTAAATGGTTTGTTTTTTAATTAAGATGTAAAAAATATTATTAGAGAAGTTTCTAATGGTGGATATTTTGAAATGATTGTATTATGATAGCAAAGAATGCTTGACTTGGCATGTTTCTTGTTTTAGATTGTTGGCAGAGGAGCGTTTTTTGGCGTTCAGTGCTATATTTTGACGATTTTTGGAACTAAATTTCTAAAATTCCTAAAGTTTAACTCCAAAAATCATTAAAATATGGAACTATACGCTGAAAAACGGGTGTTCTACAAGAAATCTAAAACAATTAAAAGGTCAAGTCAAGCATTATTTGCAGTCGCAGCACAATGTTTACAAAATATTCACAGTTTGAATCTTTTGAATAACATTTTCATAACATACATAATAAACAGACCGCACTATTCTATTGATCTTTGTTTTTGAGAAATTTAATTTTGAAATCAGAAACGTGATAAAAAATATATTGCTTTCAATTAATTATTTTATCTTTATTGCACCTATAGGTTTATGTACCATCTGAAGCATTAATTAGCATGTTTGCGATCATGAGTTGTACATGGAAATTCATGACCACGAAATTCAAAAAGAATTTTCTCCCATTTGAGTTAAATTTATTTTTCTATAAAGAATTTCTGGTACTTATCTCGAAAATAACAGCGCCGTACGAAACATGACGATAGTAATTAAAAAAAATCAAACTAATTACTTTGATTGTAAATAAAGAAATAACTTCAATAATTCGTTTTCAAAATAATTACTATTTTCAAATCATGACAACTTTGATTGAGGATTTTATTATAATATAATATAAAATTACTGAGAAATATTTAACTCTCAAATTTGCTTTCCTTTGTTAGTTTTATCTCTATTTATGTTTCGTTTGCTATTTTTATGCCATTTGTATTAATGATTTTCTTTTTTTTTTAAATTTCGAGAAAATATATTTTTATTGCATTTTATTTAAAAGAAACGATTCTTTTTAATGCAATTCAATGTATCAAGCGATTCGATATATAATCTAATAAAATTGTAAATAATGCACCACAAGCATACATAGATGCTGTAAAAAATACCTATCTATACTTAGGAGAGGTAAATGTCTCTTGAGATGATAAATTTTAAATTATACGATATCATAATGACTATACGATCACGAAGAATTTTTGTCTTACCTGATATCTCTTTAATGACTTAATAGCCCTTCATCCAATTTACGTTATTCCGTTACACAGTTATCATCATCTGAGAAAAGATTTTTTAAATTAATATATATCGGACTTCATAGGCATTAGAAAAGTGTCAAGAGAACTCAATCTTACAGAAAAATGTTTGAGATCGATTAAAGATTTTTCTTCAGAAATGAATTCTAGTATTGTTCTTACTTATTTTCAGTTTTTCTATTGCGTAGTTATTATTTAATGAGTGTTTTTTATTGGTCAAAAATATGAGAAATTAGAATTCTTCGATTTAACAACTAAAAATTTAAGTTTATAGTCATAGTACTTATAAGAAATGTGCTTAAAAATATTGTTTCTTTTTAATTATTTTACCTTTATCGCATCTGAAGGTATATGCACCTTCTGAAAAGTACATTTGTACGTTTGCAATCATGTTTCGTAAGGGTCCTGGAAATAGATGAGCAGAAAATTCGATCATACCAGCATTTTCTTATAGAAAATCTCATTAATCTCCCATTAACCCAAAATCATCAGTCTCATAGAAAATATTTATTTTAAGTAAAACTCAGTTTCGCTCTTTTGAGATTTTTTTTCTATAAGGAAAGTGTGGCATTTCACTTGAAAAATAACGATACCAATAGAAACCATGGCGATAGCAATTTTAATTTTTAAAATTAATTACTTTTATTGTAAAGAAAAAAAATAACTTTAAATTTTTTTACCCAAAGCGATTATTAATTTCAAACCATGACTATTTTGATTAGGTATTTTATTGCAATCTAATATAAAGTTATTGTGTAATATTTATCTCACAACTTTGTTTTATTACTAATTATTATCTGTTTTATTATCTGTAATGACGTTTTGTTTGTTATTTTTATACCATTTGTATTAATAATTATACTTTTTTTTTGAAATAACAAGAAAATATATTTTTATTGCTTTTTACTTAAAAGGAACGACTATTTTTAATATAATTTGATGCATCAAATCACCCAATAAGTTTTCAAATAAAATTGTAAATAATATACCATCAGTATACATAGACAGTGTAAAAAATACATATCTATACTTTATGAAAGGAAATTGTCTCTTGAGATGATAAATTTTGTATTATGTATTATTATAGTTATTGTTCGATCGAACAGCATTTTAGTCTTATCTGGTATATCTTTGATGACTTAATTGTCCTTCATCCCGTTTACATTATTCCGTTACACTATTATCATCGTCTGAGAAAAGAGCTTTTAAATTAATATATATCAAACTTCGTAGGCATTAGAAAAGTTTCTGGAGAACTCAATCTTACAGAAAAGATAGTTTGTAATCCATTAAAGATTTCCCTTCAGAAATTTATTCAAGTCTTATTGATTTTTAGTTTTTGTACTATGTTGTTATTAGTTATTGAACGATTTTATTTGTCAAAAATATGACAAAATGGATTTTTTCGATTTAACAACTAAAAATTTTAAATTTAAATTCAAATATTTATAAGAAAATTGTAAGAATAATAATTAAATATAATTATTTTACCGATTATTTTTAATATAATTTGATTTATCAAATGACCCGTTAAATTTTCTAATAAAATTGTAAATAACTTACCATCAGTATACATAGACATTGTAAAAAGTACATATTATCTACACTTTGTGCAAGGAAATTGTCTTTTGAGATGATACATTTTGAATTATATGATATCATAATGACTGTTCGATCGAAAAGCATTTTTTTCTTATCTGATATATCTTTGATGACTTAATAGCCCTTCATCCCATTTACGTTATCCCGTTACACTATTATTATCATCTGAGAAAAGAGCTTTTAAATTAAAATTTATCAGACAATACAGGCATTAGAAAAATTTCAGGAGAACGCAATTTATCAAAAGACATTTCCCTTCAGAAAGTTATTCAAGTATTATTGATTTTCACTTTTTGTACTATATTGTTATTAGTTAATGAGCAATTTTATTGGTAAAAAATATCAGGAGAACGCAATTTATCAAAAGACATTTCCCTTCAGAAAGTTATTCAAGTATTATTGATTTTCACTTTTTGTACTATATTGTTATTAGTTAATGAGCAATTTTATTGGTAAAAAATATCAGGAATTATAATTCTTCGGTTTAACAACTAAAAGTTTCTAATTTAAATTCAACATTTGTGAGAAAAATGCTAAGAATAATGTTTAAATTTAATTATTTTTCCTTACTTTACCTGCTATTTTTAATGTAATTTGATATATGAAATGGCCCAATAAATTTTCAAATAAAATTCTGAGTGACATACCATCAGTATACGTAGGCATTTTAAAAAGTATATATCTATACTTTGTGAAAGGAAATTGTCTCTTGAGATGGTAAATTTTTAATTATATATCATAATGACTGTTCGATCGAAAAGCATTTTTGTCTTATCAGATAGATCTCTTTGATGACTTAATAGCCCTTTATCCCATTTACGTTATCCCGTTACGCTGTTATCATCATCTTAGAAAAGAACTTTTAAATTATTATTTATCAGACTTCATAGGCATTAGAAAAGTTTCGGGCGAACGCAATTCAACAAAAGAGAGTTTGCTCTCGATTAAAGATTTCCCTTCAGAAATTTATTCAAATCTTATTGATTTTTAGTTTTTGTACTATGTTGTTATTAGTTATTGAACGATTTTATTTGTCAAAAATATGACAAAATGGATTTTTTCGATTTAACAACTAAAAATTTTAAATTTAAATTCAAATATTTATAAGAAAATTGTAAGAATAATAATTAAATATAATTATTTTACCGATTATTTTTAATATAATTTGATTTATCAAATGACCCGTTAAATTTTCTAATAAAATTGTAAATATCCTACCATCAGTATACATAGACATTGTAAAAAGTACATATTATCTACACTTTGTGCAAGGAAATTGTCTTTTGAGATGATACATTTTGAATTATATGATATCATAATGACTGTTCGATCGAAAAGCATCTTTTTCTTATCTGATATATCTTTGATGACTTAATAGCCCTTCATCCCATTTACGTTATCCCGTTACACTATTATCATCATCTGAGGAAAGAACTTTTAAATTAATATATATCAGACTTCATAGGCATTAGAACAGTTTCGGAAGAACGAAATTTAACAAAAAAATATTTTTGGTGGATTAAAGGTTTCCCTGCAGAAAATTATTCTACTGTTATAGATTTTCGTTTTTTGTACTATTATCATTTAATGAGCGATTTCATTGGTTAAAAGTTTGAGAAATTAGAATTCTCCGATTTAACAATTATTATTTTTTTATTTAAATCCAAATATTTGTAAGAAGAATGCTAAGAATAATGTTTAAATTTAATTATTTTACCTTACTTTACGAACTATTTTTAATATAATTTGATATATCAATTGACCCGATAAATTCTCTAATAAAATTGTAAATAATATACCATCAGTATTCATAGACGTTGTAAAAAGTACAAAAAGTACTTTGTGAAAGGAAATTTTCTCTTGAGGAGGTAAATTTGTAATTATATGATATCATAATGACTTTTCGATCGAAAAACATTTTTGTCTTATCTGAGAATATCTCTTTGATGACTTAATAGCCCTTCATCCCATTTACGTTATCCCGTTACACTATTATCATCATCTGAGAAAAGAGCTTTTAAATTAATATAAATCAGACTTCATAGGCATTAGAAAAGTTTCGGTAGGTCGCAATTTAACAAAACAGAGTTTACTATCGATTAAATATTTCTCTTCAGAAATGTATTCAAGTGTTATTGATTTTCAGTTTTTGTACTATGTTGTTATTATTTAATGAGTGATTTTATTGGTCTAAAATATGAGAAATTAGAATTATTGGATTAAATAACTAAAATGTTTTGATTGAAATTCACATACTCACAGAGTGTCCAGCAAGTAAGACTTTGATTTCAAAATTAAATTTCTCAAAAACAAAAATCGACAGAGTTATGCGGTAAATGGTTTGTTTTTTAATTAAGATGTAAAAAATATTATTAGAGAAGTTTCTAATGGTGGATATTTTGAAATGATTGTATTATGATAGCAAAGAATGCTTGACTTGGCATGTTTCTTGTTTTAGATTGTTGGCAGAGGAGCGTTTTTTGGCGTTCAGTGCTATATTTTGACGATTTTTGGAACTAAATTTCTAAAATTCCTAAAGTTTAACTCCAAAAATCATTAAAATATGGAACTATACGCTGAAAAACGGGTGTTCTACAAGAAATCTAAAACAATTAAAAGGTCAAGTCAAGCATTATTTGCAGTCGCAGCACAATGTTTACAAAATATTCACAGTTTGAATCTTTTGAATAACATTTTCATAACATACATAATAAACAGACCGCACTATTCTATTGATCTTTGTTTTTGAGAAATTTAATTTTGAAATCAGAAACGTGATAAAAAATATATTGCTTTCAATTAATTATTTTATCTTTATTGCACCTATAGGTTTATGTACCATCTGAAGCATTAATTAGCATGTTTGCGATCATGAGTTGTACATGGAAATTCATGACCACGAAATTCAAAAAGAATTTTCTCCCATTTGAGTTAAATTTATTTTTCTATAAAGAATTTCTGGTACTTATCTCGAAAATAACAGCGCCGTACGAAACATGACGATAGTAATTAAAAAAAATCAAACTAATTACTTTGATTGTAAATAAAGAAATAACTTCAATAATTCGTTTTCAAAATAATTACTATTTTCAAATCATGACAACTTTGATTGAGGATTTTATTATAATATAATATAAAATTACTGAGAAATATTTAACTCTCAAATTTGCTTTCCTTTGTTAGTTTTATCTCTATTTATGTTTCGTTTGCTATTTTTATGCCATTTGTATTAATGATTTTCTTTTTTTTTTAAATTTCGAGAAAATATATTTTTATTGCATTTTATTTAAAAGAAACGATTCTTTTTAATGCAATTCAATGTATCAAGCGATTCGATATATAATCTAATAAAATTGTAAATAATGCACCACAAGCATACATAGATGCTGTAAAAAATACCTATCTATACTTAGGAGAGGAAAATGTCTCTTGAGATGATAAATTTTAAATTATACGATATCATAATGACTATACGATCACGAAGCATTTTTGTCTTACCTGATATCTCTTTAATGACTTAATAGCCCTTCATCCAATTTACGTTATTCCGTTACACAGTTATCATCATCTGAGAAAAGATTTTTTAAATTAATATATATCGGACTTCATAGGCATTAGAAAAGTGTCAGGAGAACTCAATCTTACAGAAAAATGTTTGAGATCGATTAAAGATTTTTCTTCAGAAATGAATTCTAGTATTGTTCTTACTTATTTTCATTTTTTCTATTGCGTAGTTATTATTTAATGAGTGTTTTTTATTGGTCAAAAATATGAGAAATTAGAATTCTTCGATTTAACAACTAAAAATTTAAGTTTATTGTCATAGTACTTATAAGAAATGTGCTTAAAAATATTGTTTCTTTTTAATTATTTTACCTTTATCGCATCTGAAGGTATATGCACCTTCTGAAAAGTACATTTGTACGTTTGCAATCATGTTTCGTAAGGGTCCTGGAAATAGATGAGCAGAAAATTCGATCATACCAGCATTTTCTTATAGAAAATCTCATTAATTTCCCATTAACCCAAAATCATCAGTCTCATAGAAAATATTTATTTTAAGTAAAACTCAGTTTCGCTCTTTTGAGATTTTTTTTCTATAAGGAAAGTGTGGCATTTCACTTGAAAAATAACGATACCAATAGAAACCATGGCGATAGCAATTTTAATTTTTAAAATTAATTACTTTTATTGCAAAGAAAAAAAATAACTTTAAATTTTTTTACCCAAAGCGATTATTAATTTCAAACCATGACTATTTTGATTAGGTATTTTATTGCAATCTAATATAAAGTTATTGTGTAATATTTATCTCACAACTTTGTTTTATTACTAATTATTATCTGTTTTATTATCTGTAATTACGTTTTGTTTGTTATTTTTATACCATTTGTATTAATAATTATACTTTTTTTTTGAAATAACAAGAAAATATATTTTTATTGCTTTTTACTTAAAAGGAACGACTATTTTTAATATAATTTGATGCATCAAATCACCCAATAAGTTTTCAAATAAAATTGTAAATAATATACCATCAGTATACATAGACAGTGTAAAAAATACATATCTATACTTTATGAAAGGAAATTGTCTCTTGAGATGATAAATTTTGTATTATGTATTATTATAGTTATTGTTCGATCGCACAGCATTTTAGTCTTATCTGGTATATCTTTGATGACTTAATTGTCCTTCATCCCGTTTACATTATTCCGTTACACTATTATCATCGTCTGAGAAAAGAGCTTTTAAATTAATATATATCAAACTTCGTAGGCATTAGAAAAGTTTCTGGAGAACTCAATCTTACAGAAAAGATAGTTTGTAATCCATTAAAGATTTCCCTTCAGAAATTTATTCAAGTCTTATTGATTTTTAGTTTTTGTACTATGTTGTTATTAGTTATTGAACGATTTTATTTGTCAAAAATATGACAAAATGGATTTTTTCGATTTAACAACTAAAAATTTTAAATTTAAATTCAAATATTTATAAGAAAATTGTAAGAATAATAATTAAATATAATTATTTTACCGATTATTTTTAATATAATTTGATTTATCAAATGACCCGTTAAATTTTCTAATAAAATTGTAAATAACTTACCATCAGTATACATAGACATTGTAAAAAGTACATATTATCTACACTTTGTGCAAGGAAATTGTCTTTTGAGATGATACATTTTGAATTATATGATATCATAATGACTGTTCGATCGAAAAGCATTTTTTTCTTATCTGATATATCTTTGATGACTTAATAGCCCTTCATCCCATTTACGTTATCCCGTTACACTATTATTATCATCTGAGAAAAGAGCTTTTAAATTAAAATTTATCAGACAATACAGGCATTAGAAAAATTTCAGGAGAACGCAATTTATCAAAAGACATTTCCCTTCAGAAAGTTATTCAAGTATTATTGATTTTCACTTTTTGTACTATATTGTTATTAGTTAATGAGCAATTTTATTGGTAAAAAATATCAGGAGAACGCAATTTATCAAAAGACATTTCCCTTCAGAAAGTTATTCAAGTATTATTGATTTTCACTTTTTGTACTATATTGTTATTAGTTAATGAGCAATTTTATTGGTAAAAAATATCAGGAATTATAATTCTTCGGTTTAACAACTAAAAGTTTCTAATTTAAATTCAACATTTGTGAGAAAAATGCTAAGAATAATGTTTAAATTTAATTATTTTTCCTTACTTTACCTGCTATTTTTAATGTAATTTGATATATGAAATGGCCCAATAAATTTTCAAATAAAATTCTGAGTGACATACCATCAGTATACGTAGGCATTTTAAAAAGTATATATCTATACTTTGTGAAAGGAAATTGTCTCTTGAGATGGTAAATTTTTAATTATATATCATAATGACTGTTCGATCGAAAAGCATTTTTGTCTTATCAGATAGATCTCTTTGATGACTTAATAGCCCTTTATCCCATTTACGTTATCCCGTTACGCTGTTATCATCATCTTAGAAAAGAACTTTTAAATTATTATTTATCAGACTTCATAGGCATTAGAAAAGTTTCGGGCGAACGCAATTCAACAAAAGAGAGTTTGCTCTCGATTAAAGATTTCCCTTCAGAAATTTATTCAAATCTTATTGATTTTTAGTTTTTGTACTATGTTGTTATTAGTTATTGAACGATTTTATTTGTCAAAAATATGACAAAATGGATTTTTTCGATTTAACAACTAAAAATTTTAAATTTAAATTCAAATATTTATAAGAAAATTGTAAGAATAATAATTAAATATAATTATTTTACCGATTATTTTTAATATAATTTGATTTATCAAATGACCCGTTAAATTTTCTAATAAAATTGTAAATATCCTACCATCAGTATACATAGACATTGTAAAAAGTACATATTATCTACACTTTGTGCAAGGAAATTGTCTTTTGAGATGATACATTTTGAATTATATGATATCATAATGACTGTTCGATCGAAAAGCATTTTTTTCTTATCTGATATATCTTTGATGACTTAATAGCCCTTCATCCCATTTACGTTATCCCGTTACACTATTATCATCATCTGAGGAAAGAACTTTTAAATTAATATATATCAGACTTCATAGGCATTAGAACAGTTTCGGAAGAACGAAATTTAACAAAAAAATATTTTTGGTGGATTAAAGGTTTCCCTGCAGAAAATTATTCTACTGTTATAGATTTTCGTTTTTTGTACTATTATCATTTAATGAGCGATTTCATTGGTTAAAAGTTTGAGAAATTAGAATTCTCCGATTTAACAATTATTATTTTTTTATTTAAATCCAAATATTTGTAAGAAGAATGCTAAGAATAATGTTTAAATTTAATTATTTTACCTTACTTTACGAACTATTTTTAATATAATTTGATATATCAATTGACCCGATAAATTCTCTAATAAAATTGTAAATAATATACCATCAGTATTCATAGACGTTGTAAAAAGTACAAAAAGTTCTTTGTGAAAGGAAATTTTCTCTTGAGGAGGTAAATTTGTAATTATATGATATCATAATGACTTTTCGATCGAAAAACATTTTTGTCTTATCTGAGAATATCTCTTTGATGACTTAATAGCCCTTCATCCCATTTACGTTATCCCGTTACACTATTATCATCATCTGAGAAAAGAGCTTTTAAATTAATATAAATCAGACTTCATAGGCATTAGAAAAGTTTCGGTAGGTCGCAATTTAACAAAACAGAGTTTACTATCGATTAAATATTTCTCTTCAGAAATGTATTCAAGTGTTATTGATTTTCAGTTTTTGTACTATGTTGTTATTATTTAATGAGTGATTTTATTGGTCTAAAATATGAGAAATTAGAATTATTGGATTAAATAACTAAAATGTTTTGATTGAAATTCACATACTCACAGAGTGTCCAGCAAGTAAGACTTTGATTTCAAAATTAAATTTCTCAAAAACAAAAATCGACAGAGTTATGCGGTAAATGGTTTGTTTTTTAATTAAGATGTAAAAAATATTATTAGAGAAGTTTCTAATGGTGGATATTTTGAAATGATTGTATTATGATAGCAAAGAATGCTTGACTTGGCATGTTTCTTGTTTTAGATTGTTGGCAGAGGAGCGTTTTTTGGCGTTCAGTGCTATATTTTGACGATTTTTGGAACTAAATTTCTAAAATTCCTAAAGTTTAACTCCAAAAATCATTAAAATATGGAACTATACGCTGAAAAACGGGTGTTCTACAAGAAATCTAAAACAATTAAAAGGTCAAGTCAAGCATTATTTGCAGTCGCAGCACAATGTTTACAAAATATTCACAGTTTGAATCTTTTGAATAACATTTTCATAACATACATAATAAACAGACCGCACTATTCTATTGATCTTTGTTTTTGAGAAATTTAATTTTGAAATCAGAAACGTGATAAAAAATATATTGCTTTCAATTAATTATTTTATCTTTATTGCACCTATAGGTTTATGTACCATCTGAAGCATTAATTAGCATGTTTGCGATCATGAGTTGTACATGGAAATTCATGACCACGAAATTCAAAAAGAATTTTCTCCCATTTGAGTTAAATTTATTTTTCTATAAAGAATTTCTGGTACTTATCTCGAAAATAACAGCGCCGTACGAAACATGACGATAGTAATTAAAAAAAATCAAACTAATTACTTTGATTGTAAATAAAGAAATAACTTCAATAATTCGTTTTCAAAATAATTACTATTTTCAAATCATGACAACTTTGATTGAGGATTTTATTATAATATAATATAAAATTACTGAGAAATATTTAACTCTCAAATTTGCTTTCCTTTGTTAGTTTTATCTCTATTTATGTTTCGTTTGCTATTTTTATGCCATTTGTATTAATGATTTTCTTTTTTTTTTAAATTTCGAGAAAATATATTTTTATTGCATTTTATTTAAAAGAAACGATTCTTTTTAATGCAATTCAATGTATCAAGCGATTCGATATATAATCTAATAAAATTGTAAATAATGCACCACAAGCATACATAGATGCTGTAAAAAATACCTATCTATACTTAGGAGAGGAAAATGTCTCTTGAGATGATAAATTTTAAATTATACGATATCATAATGACTATACGATCACGAAGCATTTTTGTCTTACCTGATATCTCTTTAATGACTTAATAGCCCTTCATCCAATTTACGTTATTCCGTTACACAGTTATCATCATCTGAGAAAAGATTTTTTAAATTAATATATATCGGACTTCATAGGCATTAGAAAAGTGTCAGGAGAACTCAATCTTACAGAAAAATGTTTGAGATCGATTAAAGATTTTTCTTCAGAAATGAATTCTAGTATTGTTCTTACTTATTTTCATTTTTTCTATTGCGTAGTTATTATTTAATGAGTGTTTTTTATTGGTCAAAAATATGAGAAATTAGAATTCTTCGATTTAACAACTAAAAATTTAAGTTTATTGTCATAGTACTTATAAGAAATGTGCTTAAAAATATTGTTTCTTTTTAATTATTTTACCTTTATCGCATCTGAAGGTATATGCACCTTCTGAAAAGTACATTTGTACGTTTGCATTCATGTTTCGTAAGGGTCCTGGAAATAGATGAGCAGAAAATTCGATCATACCAGCATTTTCTTATAGAAAATCTCATTAATTTCCCATTAACCCAAAATCATCAGTCTCATAGAAAATATTTATTTTAAGTAAAACTCAGTTTCGCTCTTTTGAGATTTTTTTTCTATAAGGAAAGTGTGGCATTTCACTTGAAAAATAACGATACCAATAGAAACCATGGCGATAGCAATTTTAATTTTTAAAATTAATTACTTTTATTGTAAAGAAAAAAAATAACTTTAAATTTTTTTACCCAAAGCGATTATTAATTTCAAACCATGACTATTTTGATTAGGTATTTTATTGCAATCTAATATAAAGTTATTGTGTAATATTTATCTCACAACTTTGTTTTATTACTAATTATTATCTGTTTTATTATCTGTAATTACGTTTTGTTTGTTATTTTTATACCATTTGTATTAATAATTATACTTTTGTTTGAAATAACAAGAAAATATATTTTTATTGCTTTTTACTTAAAAGGAACGACTATTTTTAATATAATTTGATGCATCAAATCACCCAATAAGTTTTCAAATAAAATTGTAAATAATATACCATCAGTATACATAGACAGTGTAAAAAATACATATTTATACTTTATGAAAGGAAATTGTCTCTTGAGATGATAAATTTTGTATTATGTATTATTATAGTTATTGTTCGATCGCACAGCATTTTAGTCTTATCTGGTATATCTTTGATGACTTAATTGTCCTTCATCCCGTTTACATTATTCCGTTACACTATTATCATCGTCTGAGAAAAGAGCTTTTAAATTAATATATATCAAACTTCGTAGGCATTAGAAAAGTTTCTGGAGAACTCAATCTTACAGAAAAGATAGTTTGTAATCCATTAAAGATTTCCCTTCAGAAATTTATTCAAGTCTTATTGATTTTTAGTTTTTGTACTATGTTGTTATTAGTTATTGAACGATTTTATTTGTCAAAAATATGACAAAATGGATTTTTTCGATTTAACAACTAAAAATTTTAAATTTAAATTCAAATATTTATAAGAAAATTGTAAGAATAATAATTAAATATAATTATTTTACCGATTATTTTTAATATAATTTGATTTATCAAATGACCCGTTAAATTTTCTAATAAAATTGTAAATAACTTACCATCAGTATACATAGACATTGTAAAAAGTACATATTATCTACACTTTGTGCAAGGAAATTGTCTTTTGAGATGATACATTTTGAATTATATGATATCATAATGACTGTTCGATCGAAAAGCATTTTTTTCTTATCTGATATATCTTTGATGACTTAATAGCCCTTCATCCCATTTACGTTATCCCGTTACACTATTATTATCATCTGAGAAAAGAGCTTTTAAATTAAAATTTATCAGACAATACAGGCATTAGAAAAATTTCAGGAGAACGCAATTTATCAAAAGACATTTCCCTTCAGAAAGTTATTCAAGTATTATTGATTTTCACTTTTTGTACTATATTGTTATTAGTTAATGAGCAATTTTATTGGTAAAAAATATCAGGAGAACGCAATTTATCAAAAGACATTTCCCTTCAGAAAGTTATTCAAGTATTATTGATTTTCACTTTTTGTACTATATTGTTATTAGTTAATGAGCAATTTTATTGGTAAAAAATATCAGGAATTATAATTCTTCGGTTTAACAACTAAAAGTTTCTAATTTAAATTCAACATTTGTGAGAAAAATGCTAAGAATAATGTTTAAATTTAATTATTTTTCCTTACTTTACCTGCTATTTTTAATGTAATTTGATATATGAAATGGCCCAATAAATTTTCAAATAAAATTCTGAGTGACATACCATCAGTATACGTAGGCATTTTAAAAAATATATATCTATACTTTGTGAAAGGAAATTGTCTCTTGAGATGGTAAATTTTTAATTATATATCATAATGACTGTTCGATCGAAAAGCATTTTTGTCTTATCAGATAGATCTCTTTGATGACTTAATAGCCCTTTATCCCATTTACGTTATCCCGTTACGCTGTTATCATCATCTTAGAAAAGAACTTTTAAATTATTATTTATCAGACTTCATAGGCATTAGAAAAGTTTCGGGCGAACGCAATTCAACAAAAGAGAGTTTGCTCTCGATTAAAGATTTCCCTTCAGAAATTTATTCAAGTCTTATTGATTTTTAGTTTTTGTACTATGTTGTTATTAGTTATTGAACGATTTTATTTGTCAAAAATATGACAAAATGGATTTTTTCGATTTAACAACTAAAAATTTTTAATTTAAATTCAAATATTTATAAGAAAATTGTAAAAATAATAATTAAATATAATTATTTTACCGATTATTTTTAATATAATTTGATTTATCAAATGACCCGTTAAATTTTCTAATAAAATTGTAAATATCTTACCATCAGTATACATAGACATTGTAAAAAGTACATATTATCTACACTTTGTGCAAGGAAATTGTCTTTTGAGATGATACATTTTGAATTATATGATATCATAATGACTGTTCGATCGAAAAGCATTTTTTTCTTATCTGATATATCTTTGATGACTTAATAGCCCTTCATCCCATTTACGTTATCCCGTTACACTATTATCATCATCTGAGGAAAGAACTTTTAAATTAATATATATAAGACTTCATAGGCATTAGAACAGTTTCGGAAGAACGAAATTTAACAAAAAAATATTTTTGGTGGATTAAAGGTTTCCCTGCAGAAAATTATTCTACTGTTATAGATTTTCGTTTTTTGTACTATTATCATTTAATGAGCGATTTCATTGGTTAAAAGTTTGAGAAATTAGAATTCTCCGATTTAACAATTATTATTTTTTTATTTAAATCCAAATATTTGTAAGAAGAATGCTAAGAATAATGTTTAAATTTAATTATTTTACCTTACTTTACGAACTATTTTTAATATAATTTGATATATCAATTGACCCGATAAATTCTCTAATAAAATTGTAAATAATATACCATCAGTATTCATAGACGTTGTAAAAAGTACAAAAAGTACTTTGTGAAAGGAAATTTTCTCTTGAGGAGGTAAATTTGTAATTATATGATATCATAATGACTTTTCGATCGAAAAACATTTTTGTCTTATCTGAGAATATCTCTTTGATGACTTAATAGCCCTTCATCCCATTTACGTTATCCCGTTACACTATTATCATCATCTGAGAAAAGAGCTTTTAAATTAATATAAATCAGACTTCATAGGCATTAGAAAAGTTTCGGTAGGTCGCAATTTAACAAAACAGAGTTTACTATCGATTAAATATTTCTCTTCAGAAATGTATTCAAGTGTTATTGATTTTCAGTTTTTGTACTATGTTGTTATTATTTAATGAGTGATTTTATTGGTCTAAAATATGAGAAATTAGAATTATTGGATTAAATAACTAAAATGTTTTGATTGAAATTCACATACTCACAGAGTGTCCAGCAAGTAAGACTTTGATTTCAAAATTAAATTTCTCAAAAACAAAAATCGACAGAGTTATGCGGTAAATGGTTTGTTTTTTAATTAAGATGTAAAAAATATTATTAGAGAAGTTTCTAATGGTGGATATTTTGAAATGATTGTATTATGATAGCAAAGAATGCTTGACTTGGCATGTTTCTTGTTTTAGATTGTTGGCAGAGGAGCGTTTTTTGGCGTTCAGTGCTATATTTTGACGATTTTTGGAACTAAATTTCTAAAATTCCTAAAGTTTAACTCCAAAAATCATTAAAATATGGAACTATACGCTGAAAAACGGGTGTTCTACAAGAAATCTAAAACAATTAAAAGGTCAAGTCAAGCATTATTTGCAGTCGCAGCACAATGTTTACAAAATATTCACAGTTTGAATCTTTTGAATAACATTTTCATAACATACATAATAAACAGACCGCACTATTCTATTGATCTTTGTTTTTGAGAAATTTAATTTTGAAATCAGAAACGTGATAAAAAATATATTGCTTTCAATTAATTATTTTATCTTTATTGCACCTATAGGTTTATGTACCATCTGAAGCATTAATTAGCATGTTTGCGATCATGAGTTGTACATGGAAATTCATGACCACGAAATTCAAAAAGAATTTTCTCCCATTTGAGTTAAATTTATTTTTCTATAAAGAATTTCTGGTACTTATCTCGAAAATAACAGCGCCGTACGAAACATGACGATAGTAATTTAAAAAAATCAAACTAATTACTTTGATTGTAAATAAAGAAATAACTTCAATAATTCGTTTTCAAAATAATTACTATTTTCAAATCATGACAACTTTGATTGAGGATTTTATTATAATATAATATAAAATTACTGAGAAATATTTAACTCTCAAATTTGCTTTCCTTTGTTAGTTTTATCTCTATTTATGTTTCGTTTGCTATTTTTATGCCATTTGTATTAATGATTTTCTTTTTTTTTTAAATTTCGAGAAAATATATTTTTATTGCATTTTATTTAAAAGAAACGATTCTTTTTAATGCAATTCAATGTATCAAGCGATTCGATATATAATCTAATAAAATTGTAAATAATGCACCACAAGCATACATAGATGCTGTAAAAAATACCTATCTATACTTAGGAGAGGAAAATGTCTCTTGAGATGATAAATTTTAAATTATACGATATCATAATGACTATACGATCACGAAGCATTTTTGTCTTACCTGATATCTCTTTAATGACTTAATAGCCCTTCATCCAATTTACGTTATTCCGTTACACAGTTATCATCATCTGAGAAAAGATTTTTTAAATTAATATATATCGGACTTCATAGGCATTAGAAAAGTGTCAGGAGAACTCAATCTTACAGAAAAATGTTTGAGATCGATTAAAGATTTTTCTTCAGAAATGAATTCTAGTATTGTTCTTACTTATTTTCATTTTTTCTATTGCGTAGTTATTATTTAATGAGTGTTTTTTATTGGTCAAAAATATGAGAAATTAGAATTCTTCGATTTAACAACTAAAAATTTAAGTTTATTGTCATAGTACTTATAAGAAATGTGCATTAAAATATTGTTTCTTTTTAAGTATTTTACCTTTGTCGCATCTGAAGGCATATGCACCTTCTGAAAAGTACATTTGTATGTTTGCGATCATGGATCGTAAGGGTCTTGGAAATAGATGAGCAGAAAGTTCGATCATATCAATATTTTCTTATAGAAAATCCCAATAATCTATCATTAACCCAAAATCATCAGTCTCATAGAAAATATTTAAGTAAAATTCAGTTTCGCTCTTTTGAGATTTTTTTTCTATAAGGAAAGTGTGGCATTTCTCGTGAAAAATAACGATGCCCATAGAAACCATGGCGATAGCAGTTTTAATTTTTAAAATTAATTACTTTTATTGTAAAGAAAAAAATAACTTTAAAAATTTTATCCAAAGCGATTATTAATTTCAAACCATGAATATTTTGATTGGGTATTTTATTATAATATAAGTAAGTTACTCTGAAATATTTAACTCTTAACTTTGTTTTGTTACTTTTATCTCTAATTATGTTTCTTTAGCTATTTTTTTACCATTTGTATTAATAATTAAACTTTTTTTTGAAATAACAAGAAAATATATTTTTATTGCTTTTTACTTAAAAGGAGCGACTATTTTTAATATAATTTGATGTATCAAATGACCCAATAAATTTTCAAATAAAATTGTAAATAATATACCATCAGTATACACAGAGAGTTTAAAAAATACATATCTATACTTTATGAAAGGAAATTGTCTCTTGAGATGATAATTTTTGTATTATGTATTGTTATAATTATTGTTCGATCGAACAGCATTTTAGTCTTATCTAATGTATCTTTGATAACTTAATTGTCCTTCATCCCATTTACATTATTCCGTTACACTATTATCATCGTCTGAGAAAAGAGCTTTTAAATTAATATATATCAAACTTCGCTCGCATTAGAAAAGTTTTCGGAGAACGCAATTCAACAAAAGAGAGTTTGCGATCCATTAAAGATTTCCCTTCAGAAATTTATTCAAGCCTTATTGATTTTCAGTTTTTTTACTATGTTGTTATTTTTTATTGAACGATTTTATTTGTCAAAAATATGAGAAAATAGACATTTTTCGATTTAACAACTAAAAATTTTAAATTTAAATTCAAATATTTATAAGAAATTTGTAAGAATAATGTTTAAATTTAATTATTTTACCGATTATTTTTAATATAATTTGATTTATCAAATGACCCGTTAAATTTTCTAATAAAATTGTAAATATCTTACCATCAGTATACATAGATATTGTAAAAAGTACATATTATTTACAATTTGTTTAAGAAAATTGTCTTTTGAGATGATAAACTTTGAATTATATGATATCATAATGATTGTTCGATAGAAAAGCATTTTTGTCTTATCTGACATCTCTTTGATGATTTAATAGCCCTTCATCCAATTTACGTTATCCCGTTACACTATTATCATCATCAGAGAAAAGAGCTTTTGAATTAATATAAATCAGACTTCATAGGCATTAGAAAAGTTTCTGGGGAACGCAGTTCAATAAAAGAGAGTTTACAGTCGATTAAAGTTTTCTCTTCAGAAATTTATTCACGTGTTATAGATTTTCAGTTTTTGTACTATTTATTTACTATGTAACGAGTGATTTTATTTGTCAAAAATATGAGAAATTAGAATTTTTCGATTAAATTTTTTTTTATTTATATTTAGGTACTTACAGAGTGTCCAGAGAATAAGAATTTGATTTCGAAAATAAATATCTCAAAAACAAAAATCGATAGAGTTATGCGGTAAATAATTTGTTTATTAATTATACGGTAAAAATGTTATTAGAGAAGTTTTTAATGGTGGATATTTTGAATTGATTGTATTATGATAGCAAAGATTGCTTGACTTGGCAATTTTCTCGTTTTAGATTGTCTTCAGAGGACCCGTTTTTTGGCGTTCAGATCCATATTCTAATGGTTTTAAACTCCCAAAATTTAGTTCCAAAAATCGTTAAAATATGGAACTATACGCTAAAAAACGGGTTTTCAACAAGAAATCTAAAACAAGAAAAATGTCAAGTCAGCATTATTTGCAATCACAACACAATGTTTATAAAATATTCACCGTTTGAAACATTTTAATAAGACTTTAAAAACATACACAATAAACAGACCGTTTAAAGCATTACTCTATTCATCTTTGTTTAGGAGAAATTTAATTTTGAAGTTTGGGTCTTATTCGCTGAACATGCTATATGAGATATATGCTAAAAATAATGTTTTAATTTAATTATTTTATCTTTATTGAACCTATAGATATATGCACCTTCTGCAACATTAATTAGCATGTCTGCGCTCATGGGTTGTACGTATCATGGATTTTCATGACAAGGAAATTTTGCCACATCAGTATTTTCTTATAGAAAATCTCTAATTAAATAAAATGATATCTTTCCCATTCGAGCTATATTTATTTTTCTATAAAGAATTTATGGTACTTAACGCGAAAATAACAGCACCGTACGAACAATGACGTTAGTAACTTAAAAAAAATTGAAACTAATTACTTTGACTGTAAATAAAATAAAATAACTTCAACAATTTGTTTTCAAAATTATTATTATTTTCAAAGCATGGCTATATTGACTGGGTATTTTATTATAATATAATATAAAGTTAGTATGAAATATTTAACTCTCAACTTTGCTTTGTTTGTTTTGTCTCTATTTTTTTTTGTTTGCAATATTTATACCATTTGTATTAATAATTTCCTTTTATTAAGATACCGAGAAAATATATTTTTATTGCATTTTATTTAAAAGAAACGATTTTTAATATAATTGATGTATCAATTGATCCGATAATTAATGTAATAAAATCGTAAATAATATACCACAAGCATATTTAGATGCTGTACAAAGTACCTATCTATACTTTGTGAGAGGAAATTTTTTCTAGAGATGATAAATTTTGAATTATACTATATCATAATGACTGTTCGATCGAGAAGCATTTTTGTCTTATCTGAGAATATCTCTTTAACGACTTAATAGCCGTTCATCCCATTTACGTTATCTCGTTACACTATTATCATCATCTGAGAAAAGATTTTTTAAATTAATATACAGGGTGATTCCATTTTTTTTTTACAATAAAAGAGGGGTGATAGTACATATCAAGACAAACAATATTAAATAGGAGACCAAGGGTCCAAAACGTTTTCCTAAGTAGATAGCCGCCATTAAAGTTTAGAGACCAAAATTTCAAATAAAAATAAAAAACGGAAAAATCGATCGATTGATTTGCGGTTTTCACTAAAATTATTCTTTATGTCGGCATTTTCTTGAAATTAAATTATAAAGATAAATTTCAAAAAATGCCCATAGAGGGCGCTTTAGACTTTGGAGTTACGAACAACTATTTTTTGCCGGTATGTTTTGCATCTCATTAAATGTTTTCGTAAGTTTACACTCAAACTTAAATTTTAAGCTCAAAATCTGTAGTTGGGAGTGGTTAAGTAACACAAACTGAGCTGTGTTCAGAGGGTTCAAATTTCAAATGATTAAAAAAATCCGGAAAAATTGGTCGATTAATTTGCGGTTTTCACTAAAACTATTCTTCATTTAGGTATTTTCGTAAAAATAAATTATAAAGATAAATTTCAAAAAAAGCCGATAGAGGGCGCTTTAGACTTTGGAGTAACGAACAACTATTTTTTGCCGTTATTGTTTACATCTCTTTAAATGATTTAGGAAGGTTAGACTTAAACTTAAATTTTGAGCTGAAAATCTGAATATTAGGGAGTGGTTAAGTAGCACAAACTGAACTGTGTTCAAGGAAGAGGGGGAGGTTCAAATTTAAAGTAATTGTAGAAAATGGAAAAATTGGTCGATTCGTTTTCGGTTTAAAATAAAACTATTCTTTAAGTCAGTATCTTCTTGAAAATAATTTTTAAAGATAAATCTCAAAAAATTCCGTCAGAGGGCGCCTTAAACTTCAGAGCAACCAACAATTCATTTTAACCATTATTTTTTCGTTCTAAATAAATACTTGCAAAAGCATTTTAAATGTTCTCGGAAGCTACTTAAATTTTGAGCTCAAATCCTGATCCGTTATGAGGAGTTGAGAAGCGCAAACTGAAGTGTGTTCAGGAGTTAAAATTTTACCTTTTTTCCTCCTCAAGCACAATTCAATTTTTCTCTACTTAAACACTCCCAACGATTCAAAATTTCAGCCCAAAATTTAAGTCTATGCATTTGAAAGCATTTAATGAGGTTAAAAAAATATCAGTTAAAAATAGTTGTATGCTACTCTAAAGTCTAACGCGCCCTCTATCGGCATTTTGTGAAATTTATCTTTAAAAATTATTTTCAAGAAAACACTGATTGATCAAGAAAACTGCTGATTTAAAAATTAATTTTAGCAAAAACCGGAAACGAATCGACCAATTTTTCCGTTTTTTACAATTATTTGAAATTTGAACCCTCTGAACACAGCTAAGTTTGTCTACTTAACCACTCCCAGCTATTCAGATTTTGAGCTCAAAATTTAAGTCCAAGTCTAAGCTTACGAAAGCATTTAATAAGATGCAAAAAATAACGCCAAAAAAGAATGTTTCTTTACTCCAAAGTCTAAAGCGCCCTCTATCGGCATTTTTTGAAATTTATCTTTATAATTTATTTTCACGAAATTACCTAAATAAAGAATAGTTTTAGTGAAAACCGCAAATCAATCGATCAATTTTTCCGTTTTTTATAATCATTTGAAATTTGAACCCTCTGAACACAGCTCAGTTTGTGTTCAGAGGGTGAAGTTGTGTTCAGCATCATTGGTGAAGCGATATTTCTGATATACTATTCCGACGCATTAATAAATAATACGTTAGTAATTCGATGGGAGATTTTTCTTGAACAATACTTTTATCAGAGAACATAAATTATTACCGTTCAAGATTCTTTTATCGTTTTACTCTTATGGAATACTAAACGCTTTCGAAATGTGCAACTGAAAGAAAATTAATGGGTTCTGGATAAGAAATCAAACAAACAGAATTGATTGAATTTTTATTTGAGTACAGTCGAATCTCTCTATAGCGAAACTCCATACATCGAATTTCTCTATATAAAGAATTTTTAGCAGGAACGGTTCTGTTTTTCATGATTACATTAAGAACAATCTCTATGTAGTGAAATGTCTATCTCCATATAACATTTTTCATAAAATGTTCTTATTTATTCAGTTTTAAAAAAGCTTCAAACTCACATTTCATCAAATTTCCATCATTTATTTTTGATTTATCATTCAAGGCTGAGTTTTTTATATTGCTTCTCTACCTTGAATCTCCTTGATCTTTAAGTCCAACGAATTCATTCCACCAGCCCCTTCCCCCTTCCACATATCTTTTAACATCCTTCGAGAAACAGTCTCAATTTAATTGTTACACATATAAAACTTGGATGATGTAATTAAAGTCCGTGTTGATTTCAGAGGGTGGCTTGGGGGGGGGGGACATCCACTCCCCAGTTCGCGTCCGAAAATTGTGTTTTCAATGGCAAAAAAATTAACGTACGTTTCTCTTGTGTGATTTTTATTAAGCTTTTAAATAAATATCTATTCTCTTTTTTGAAACTGTTCAAATAATTAAGAAATAGGATATTACGTTAATATTTATAGTTAAACACTTCAAATTTTTAATTAAACGTATAAAAAATAACATTTGTTCAATATTTGTACATTAAACAGAACTTTTAACAGCTTTCTCTATTCGACGAATTTTTCTATGTAACGAATTTTTTACTGGAACAATGGATTTCGTCATATAGAGACTCGACTGTATTTTCTTTTTACTTTACTGTATTTTAATAATTTTTGCAGTAGATATTTATTTTTCATTTCAAATTATTTTTTTTCTTTTATTTATGTTTTTAAATCAGCTTTAATTTATTTTACTAACGCGACATTTTCAAAAATAATTATGTCATCCTTTTTATTCACAAGAATGGATTGAAAAAAATGAACTAAATGACCGTCATTATCTTAACGTTTATTCAAAGCTTTGAAATCAATAATATTTTGCTGAGTGTTCCATGTATATTAACATGCAATTTTTTGTGTGTATTTATTTTATATCCTGATTATGCATCATTCGTGAAGCCATATTCTGAAAAAAAATCCGACTTATTAATAGATAACGAGGCAGATTTTTTCTTAAACACTCTTTTTGTCCGAGAATATAAATTATTATCATTCAAGAATATTTTATCGTTTTACTCTTAAGGAATAATGAGCGCTTTCAAAATGACCAACTGAAAGAAAATCAATGGATTCTAAATAAGAAATAAAAGAAACAAAATTGATTTTTGTTTAATTGGAATATTATTTTTATATTTTATTATAAATTTAATATTTTTGCAATATATTTATATATATATATATATATGTGTGTGTGACAATTTAAAAGTTAGGAGCCAGAGACATCAATGCCGGGTTTCCCTTTCACCGCAGAGAAGTCATGGCCACCGAGGAAAATAAATAAAGAGATGTAGAGAATCCAAATAATTACTCATTGGCTGCTGTAAGTTCATTTATTTAATCCGTAATCATGAGAAAGGGAAAAGCTCCTTTTGCAAACTGTCTTTTACCGAAACATTCCATCATTATTTCAGCGAGCCGTACTCATCGAAGAAAAAAACCAAGAATCCTCCTTCTCAGCTCGAGACTTTTTCTCATAAATCTAAAAAGAAAAAAGTCTAAAACATTCTGTAACCTCAAACCATCATTCTTTTATGTAAACAGAATTCTTGTCCAGCTACGAGACTATTTTCCACAGAAGATAAATTATTTTTTTTTTATTTAACCAATTATTTAACCAATTTATAATCGACTCAGGATTTTAAATATCTTAGGCAGACGATTTTTATAGACTATTAATTATAAGAGAAATAGAAAAGAAATGAATTTATTGCTATGCACACTATTAAAGGTTGACTGAGAAAAAATAAATAGATAAAATAAAATAATGATATTTTTTGGAAGGTATGGGTTTGGAATAAATTTACTAAGACTGTCTTAAAAAGGGTTGATAAAAACATAGAAGAAATTAGTTTTATTTGGAATATTAAGAAATAAAGTTTAATTAAGAATATTTTTAATTTAGAGCCATCTTTTTAAGTTTACGCATACTGGAATAATGTTTTTTAAGGCAAATTAAAAATTTATATCGTCTGCATGAAGATTAAAAGATTAGATTTAGAAACAAGATTTTAATTTAATAATTTGAAGTAAGTACGGAACATTATTATAAGAAAATTAAGATAGTATAAAGGTTAGTTTTGGCGAAAAAAATTTAAATTTGCAATATATATATATATATATATATATTTTTTTTTTTTTTTTGATTTCATATTACAATATTTACTTTCTTCTATCTTCAATTGAAGAAAGTATTGTAATCGAAATTTTTTTCGACTTCCGTTTTTTGACGGAGTTACACGTTTTAGGGGTCAGAGATTCCAAAAAACATGCTTTTATAAAATGTCTGTCTGTCCGTGTGTCTGTGTGTATGTCGCCATTCTATCATCAAAAAGTGTATGAAGATATGCATAGAAATAAACCAAATTTTTTGTGAATGTTTCTGGCTGTGGCAAGCATGTCCTTCTTTAGTTTTGAAATATTCCGCCGGAAGGGGGCTCTGCAATTGTGATTTTTGTGCCATTTTTAATATTGTACCGGCAAAAGTATATGAAGTTATGGATCAAATTGAAACAATTTTTTTGTGTAAATGTATGACTATGGCTAGTTGGTCCTCCCTGAATTTAAAAAAAATCCGCCGAAAGGGGGCTCTGCAATCGCGATTTTTTTGCCATTTTCAATATTGTATCGGCCAAAAGTATATGAATTTATGTATCGAATTGAACCAAAATTTTTGTGTGAGTGTATGACTATGGCTAATTGGTCCTTCCTGAATTTGAAAAATATACGCCGGAAGGGCGTGCTCCAATCGCGATTTTTGTACCATTTTCAATATTGTACCAACCAAAAGTATATGAAGTTATGCATCGAATTGAACCAAACTTTTTTGTATAAGTCTATGGTTATGGCTAGTTGGTCCTCCCTGAATTTGAAAAAAATCCGCCGGATGGGAGCACTGCCATCGCGATTTTTTTGCCATTTTCAATATTGTACCGACGAAAAGTATATGAATTTACACAACGAATTGAACCAAATTTTTTGTGAAAGTGTATGGCTATGGCTAGTTGTTCATCCTTGAATTTGAAAAAAATCCGCCGGAACGGGGCGCTGCAACAGCCAATTTTATGTTATTTTCAATATTGCACCTCCTAAAAGTGTATGAAGTTAGTCCTAGAACTGAACTAAAATTTTTGTATATAATTATTTTTTGGTAAGGAAAATAGATCCTCCCTGAATTAAAAAAAAATCTGCCTATCATTCTGTTGTTCATCGGCTCGTGTAGAGACGGAAATTCGTTTTTACTTTGATTAATTGATTGAAGCAGAAATTTAAGATGAAAACGAAAATTCGTATGGTATTGAATTAAAATTATTAAAACATTAAAATTAGTAACTATTTTTTTTAAATATTAAAATGTGCGTATGAGATAGAAGATAGTTTTGGGATTGGCACATCCAACTAGTTTTCTTTTACTTTTGTTTTTAAATCAGGTTCTTCTTAAATGTATTTTACCAACGCGATATTTTCATGGATATGTATGAGTAAATGTTTCTATATTATGTCACAAGAATGGATTGGGAGAAAATAAACAAAATATAATGTGAACGTTTATTCGAAACTTGAAAATAAATGTTATTTTGCTGAGTGCTCAAAGCATATTAACATGCAATTTCTTTTGTGTATTCATTTAATGCTCTGATTATGCATCATTCGAGAAGCGATATTTTGGAAATGTTTTTCCGACGTATTAATAAAAAATGCGTCCGATTTTACTTAAACACTATTTTTACCAGAGTACATAAATTATTATCATTCAAGATTCTTTTATCTATTTTACGCTTAAAGAATAATACGCGCTTTCAAAATGTGCAACTGAAGAAAAATAATAAGTCACTGGATAAGAAATGAAACAAACTAAATTGATGGAATGTTTATTTGAATATTATCTTTATATTTTATTCTGAGTTTAATAATTTTTGCAGCATACATTTATTTTTTATTTGATTGATTTTTGATTTTTTCTTCAGGTTCTCTTAAATTTATTTTACCAACGCGACATTTTCATGAATATTTATGAGCTATTGTGACTATATTATTCTTACAAGAATCGTTTGGGAAAAAATGACTATCATAATAATAATGTTAATTCAAAGTTTGGAAATATATACTATTTTTCATGAATGTTCAATGCATATTTACATGCAATTTGTTCTGCGTGTTTATGTTATATTCTGATTATGCATCATTCGTTAAGCGATATTTTGAAATATTATTCCGACATATTAATAAATAAATGCGTCAACACTACTTTTATCAGAGTGTATAAATTATTATCATTTAAGAATCTTTTTTCGTTTTAATCTTATGGAATAATAAGTACTTTCCAAATGTGCAACTTAAAGATAATTAATAGTTTACTAGATAAGGAATCAAAGAAACAGATGTGATTGCATTTTTATTTGAATATTATTTCAATATTTTTGAATTCAAACATCGCATTCACCTACAATTTTATCTGAAGAAATTAAATGATATTTTTATAACAATCGTAATATTTCCATAAATTGTATATTTTTATTATTAATATAAAATATGCTAAACGTATGTTATTCGTGGAACAAATGTACGCATTAACAAGTAAATCGACTGAATATTATTTATTAAATTACGCAATTCTATTTGTAAATTCCCAACTTTTAAAGGGTTTTCAAATTTAAACACAAAACGTATGCAGTGTGTCCATTCTCAATGGACTACAATGGCTAATTTCTAAGCCGTTAGCCATAGACATATAGTTACAATTACAAAAATGCTTTTTTAAAAATTGTTCTTTAATCGCTTTAGGTAAAAAAAAAAAAAAAAAATTAGGTTGGTTGGTTGATTTTTGACGTCCGATTATCTGCGCTAGGGATATAGGACCAGGGGGTAGTGCCCTTCGTGGGGGTCTTTCTAAGGGAACCTAACCCGTATTTACGCAAGGTTCGAAGAAAACCACGAAAACTCCGAACGGTTAGGCCGACAGCCGCGATTGGGTTCGAACCCAGCACCTGCCGTCTACCAGTTGAGAGGTCCAAACCTCTCGAACACTGGTGGGGCATAAAAAAAAAAAAAAAAAAAAAAAAAAAAAAAAAAAAAAAAAAAAAAAAATAGGAAATTAAATTTTTATACGGTCCACTGGTCTTATAAGTGATTTTTTGTAAAAATTTTCCATCACTCTTAAAAGCAATACGAAAAAAGGCCTCATTCATCTGATACTAAAATTGACCTAGTTATGGAACTTTAAATTTCATGACTTAAACCACTCCACTGTAAGTGAAAACGGATGAGTTAGACTAAGGTTTAAAGGAACGGACACAAAGTTCTTAATGTATTATAAAGGGCATCCGTTACAACGCTTTCCACTGAGTAAATCCTAAACCATTTGTCGCAGAAATGTAGTTCCAATTATAAAAAATGTTTTAAAGAAAGTAAAGAAATATTTTTAAAGCTGAAGGTGCAGCAACCGTATAGGTTTTACGGTAGCGTTAATTTTCATTCATTAACATCTAGATTGGTTAAAATAATTGAAGAAGTGAGTTTCAAAATTCTCTTTATCGAGAAAATCAAATTTTAGGAAATCGCAAAAAACCTTTAAATACGTCCATCGGTTTTTATTTAAATTTGGAGAGTGTAAGTTACATTAGTGCAGATTGGAATAGACTGATAGAGAAAACATAAGTGATAATGCTAGTTTTGTAACTCACAATTGTATTTTTACATATTTTTTACATATTTTTTTTATATATATATATAAATGATGCGTCAGTAATTCGAAGGGAGATTTTTATTAAACACTACTTTTATCAGAGAAAATAAATTATCGTGATTCAAGATTATTTTATCGTTTCACTTTTATGAAATAATAAGCACTTTCAAAATGTGTAACTGAAATAAAACTAACCAGTTGCTGGATAATAAATCAAACTAAATTGATTTGATTTTTATTTAAATATTAACTGTATATTTTTTTCTAAATTTAATAATTTTGCAATGGCTATTTATTTTTCATTTCAAATTATATTTTTTCTATTATTTGTGTTTTTAAATCAGGTTCCGATCAAATTTATTTAACAATTTCATTAATATTTATGAGCAATTGTGTCTGTATTATTCTCAGAAGAATGGATTGGAAAAAAATGAAAAAAATGACCATCATAATCATAACGTTTACTGAAATCTTTGAAATAAATATTGTTTTGCTGAATGATCAATGTGTATTAACATGCAATTTCTTCTGTGTATTTATTTTATATTCTTATTATGCCTCATTCTTGAAGCGATAATTTGGAAATATTATTCCGATATATTAATAAATAATACGCAGATTTTTCTTAAACGCTATTTTTATCAGAGAACATAAATTATTATCATTCAAGTTACTTTTATCGTTTTTTACTTTTTTCTATCTTTACAAGAAGAAAGTATTGGATTCATGAAAATTTTCGACTTCTGGTTTTCGACGGATTTATACGTTTTAGAAGGTCCTGAACACGTTTTGACTATTTTTAGAAAATGCCTGTCTGTATGTGACAAAAAAATTGTGGGCGCTCTATCTCAAGAACTAATGCTCGAAATTTAATAAAATTTTATATTCAGTTAGACTTTAATATGAATTAGTGCCTAATGTTTTTTGGTGAAAATTGGCCTGCAGGTGGCGCTGCTATACTACGTTTTTCATGGTTTTCAAGATAGCTATATCTCAAGAACTAATGCACAGAAATTCTGTGACCCCTTGATATACATAGACGCTGATTAAGTTTTGGTGTAAATTGGCCAGCAGGTGGCGCTGCTATGCCACGTTTTGCATAATTTTCATGATAGCTATATCTCAAGAGCTAAGGCATAGAATTTCACCAAACTTCAGATTCCACGATACCATGAGATACATAGCCGCTGATAAGGTTTTGGTGTGAACTGCCCTATAGGTGGCGCTGCTATGCTACATTTTGCACGATTTTTGCGATAGCTATATCTCAAGAATTAATGCAGAGAACTTTATCGAATTTCAGATTCTGTTACACTAGAATATATAACATAATTAGACGCTGATTACATTTTGGTATTAACCTTGCAACAGGTAGTGCAGCTATGCTGCATTTTGCACGATTTTTCCGATAGCTATATCTCAACAACCAACGGACAGAATTTCATCAAACTTCAGATTTTGTTATAAAATGACACATAACATAATTACACGATGATTACGTTTTGTTATAAATCCTTCAACTGATGGTGCTGCTGTGTTATATTTTACACGGTTTTTTTTAAAACTAGCTATATCTCAAGAACTAATGGACAGAATTTCATCAAACTTCATATTCTTTTACACCATAACATAATTAGACGCTTTTTAACGTTTCGGCATAAATTGTCCAATATATGGTGTTGCTGTGCTACGTTTTGCAAATTTTTTGCTGTAACTATATCTCAAGAACTAATGGACGAAATTCCATCAAATTTCAGATTCTGTTAGGTCTTGACGTAAATAGATGCTTATTAGGTTTTAGTATAAATTACCCAACATTAGGCAATACTAAGCTCATTTTCTCAGAATATTAATTGCATTTTGAGTTTTAGGCTTTTCGGATACCAGAATCTCATTAGGCTAGGTTCTCATTAGGCAAATGTTCGGGGAAATTCGATAGTGGGTAACTTTGGGGTCACCACGTTTTTTTTTTTTTTTTTTTTTTTTTTTTTTTTTTTTTTTTTTTAATATTAAAATGTATTTATCAGATAGAAGAAAGTTTAGGGATTGACACATCCAACTAGTTGTCTTAAGGAATAATAAGTTCTTTCAAAATGTGCAATTATTAAAAAAATATTAAGTTACTGGATAAGAAATGAAACAAACTAAATTGAATTTTTATTTAAATACTATCTTTATATTTTATTCTAAAATTAAAAATGAGCAAATGACCATTATAATGATAACATTTTGTTCAAAGATTGAAAATAAACATTATTTTGCTGAGTGCTTAATGTATATTAACAGGTAATTTTTTCTGTGCTTTTATTTTATATTCTGATTATGCATTACTCATGAAAGGATGTTTTCGAAATATTAATAAATAAATGCGTCCTTTATTCGAAGGGAAATTTTTCTTAAACAATACTTTTATCAGATAATATAAATTATTATCATTCAAGATTTTTTATCGCTTATCTTTTATGGAATAATAAGCGCTTTCAAAATGTGCAATTGAAAAAAATAATAATGGATTTACTGGATAAGAAATCAAACAAACATAATTGATTGTATTTTTATTTGAATGTTAGCATTCTATTTTCGTATCCCACCATCGGATTCACTTTTTAATTACAAATTTACCAGGAGAAAATAAATGATATTTCTATAATATTCGTATTATTTTTATTAAAGGTGTCATTCTATTACAAATAGAAAATACGCTGTGTATATGTTATTCGTGAAACAGATTGGCACATCTGCCAAACAAATAGACCGTATATTATTCTATGAAATTATGCAATTGAAATTGTAAATTTGTATGTTTTACACGGTTTTGAAATTTTAATACCGACGACTATATTTTATTGAATCAACTACATGATTTGGAAAATTTAAAAACCGTCCTATAGCACAAAAAATGTTGTACCACAATGGAAATGCTTCAAATCTTTAAAAAATCTAAAAACTAAATTTCCAACTAACTCAATATTGTTTTAGCTGATTCAAGTTTATGCATTTCAAATCCTAGATACAGGATTTACATGCAAATTAGCTTTATAAATTAAAATATTTAATGTTCTGAAACCGATTTATGAATTTAGGGGCCCTGGGCACAGATGCTTACGACGGTCCCGTGGCAGTGGTATTTACAGGTGATTGACCAAAAAAACCAAAAAATATATAGAGACTAAAGTAACAATTTTTGATTTTAAAATATCCATTAAAAAATTAAATATGACCATCAGTAACTTATTTTTAAGTAATTATTTCACAAATGTGAAATTTAAATACGTCGTAATTTTCTAATAAACTGTGTTATACTATTTATTTTACCTATGGAAGTCAATATATTTAGAATGGTAAAGGATACATCAATTAATAATAAATTTTCGACAACACTAAGTTACAATTATTTGAAATATTAGAGTGTTCTATAGCCTGCAAGCTATGTTAACCAACACTCAAATTATCTGACAGTAACAGTAAAAGGTTAAAGAAGAATTAAAAATATAGTGTATTTTTAAAGTAATAAAGATAAAAAAATATTCACTATAATAAATAATAATTGGATGCTTCATACAAAATATACAATATTATAAAAATATACTATGAATGCATTAGAATGCCTAATGAACTGTTAAATTTCATTGGATATTAAAACTACATCAGATTTTGGACAATAATTGAAATATCTTAAGCAGCATCTGGGTCTCTTGAAAATGAGGGGCCCTGGAACTGTGCCCCGAATGTCCTACCATACATCTGTCACTGTTAATGTATTTGTTTTTCTACCATTTATCTGTCGCCATACAGACGCATAAATATTCTAATTTGCCATTTTGATATTTAAAAAATATATGCGGTATACTTTTCTTTTCTGTTCGGACGTACGTAAAATCTCAATTTTAAAGAAGAAACTTCATGGTTTAAATTGTTTAATTCTAAAACTTCTGAATTAACCTTCTGATTCATTATCTAAAATTTATCTTTTTTAAGACAGCAACAGTTTTTTTTTCTAATTCACTCCGCTGTGTTCTCAACGTTCTACTATCAAATCTGATAGACGGGAGGCATTTTCAGAAAGAATCACGTTTTGAGCACCTTATCGCCAGAAAAACGACTGGCGCGGAGATGAAGTCAATGCTAGCACCCTTTCTTGTTTGTGACGTCAAACGCCTAGCGAATGGCAACCCTTCCTTCTGCAAAGAGATTGCGCTTATTGTTCATTTGTTTTTTCCGTAAATGTTATCAAGCAAAGACTATAATATGAGGAAATGTTATTCACAGTTGTTTACGATTAAAACATAGTTTAAAACAAAGAGCTTTTTCAAATTAAAATGCTTTAAATTTCACAGAACATCTAAACATACGTTTTTTTTTCTCAATTCAAAAAATATTATTTCCTTAACTCGCTATGTTGGAAGAACTTGAGAAGTTAATTAAAAACAGTAGTAAAGATTCTCTTGTAATAAATATAATTCTATTAATATTATGTTTTATGACACATTTGAACTTAGTTTATTTTGTGTTTGGAGATGCAGCTAGCTGAACGGTCTCGCTTTCGCCAACTCGCCAAGGCTGGTGCTCAAAACGTGATTCTTTCTAAAAATGCAGACGGGAGGTGTTGAGTTTGACTTCAATTGAAAGAGGGATTTCCCTTCTGATACTTTAGTTTCCTTCTGCGTTCTGTTTTTTCTTTTTTAATTATTATGGGTTTTTATTGCTATTTAGTTTTAACACTCTTTGTAAGTATGCAAAATCATTTTTGTGACGCCTATATTTCCTTTGTTTAAATACCAGAGAAATAAGTCTCATAATTTTAGAGAGTACTAGTACCAGTTCTTTCTGCAAAGCAAAAATGGCCGCTTTAACCAGCTTCTTCACGTCAATAAGGGGACCGAAGTATTCTCGTTTGCCATCTTATCCATACTTTGCGGAAAGATGCCGAACAAAATTTTCGATGCTTTCTATAATATCTGCAAAATGAAATAATTTCTTAAATCATACATAAGAATGCTAACTTTAATGTGAAATCAAATCAATAATGTAAATCAACAGATTATTTTTAAAGCAATTAAATCAAAAGCTACGCCGTCATCAAGCAACGTATTTTATTTCTTTTTCAGTTCAGACTTATGAAAATTTTCTTTTTTAGACATGATGCTTTATATTTTTAATTGTTTGAAGTCCAAAAAGTTTAATTAAATATTTGTTTATGTAATATTTATTTATCTCTCATTTACCTGCTCTTCTTTTGAGTTTTATTTTACTTTGAAATTTTAATTAATAAAGAAATAAACAATTAATTCATATGACTTTATTAACAAACATCAGAAATATTTTTAAAAATATTTTTTTTTTCAAGTTACAATATTTTAATAATAATGATGATAATAATAATAATAATAAAAGAAAAACAGAATTCGTGCAGAAATTTTCCGAGGGTGTTATCAGCATTTATTTATTGAAAAAGAAATTTAGGTTAAACGCACGGAATTTTCCTTTCTATTAATGAGAAAACATTTCCAAGAAAACACTGGTCCAAAAAATTCCCTAGGTCGCAAAGTTTCAAGAGACATACGAATCCTGCAGAAATTTGACAACTTTTGTGTAACTTTTAAAGCGGTACTCCATTTGAAGTACTTGTGTGAAATATCAATGATGTTTCTCAAAAGATGACAATATGTCAAAATGTAACAAGACATAATACAACAAGTAATGACTTTAAAAAAATATGTTTGTTACACAATTATTGACTTTACGAAAAAAATTATATTTCTGCAATTAAAACGAGGGTTTATTTTGTCATTACATTATTGTAAATACACTGTAAAAAATTCAAGAGGCTACTAAAAATTTCTTACTAAATTTGTATTCCACAGAATTTTTTAGTAACCATTACAAACATTTTTTGGAAGTGAAACAAACATTTCTTTTGTAAACTGAATAAAAGAATTTTTTGTATAACTAACTTAAAACTTTTTAATATGAGACACCAAACAAATTTTAGTAACAGCTCCAAAATTATTTTTAGTAACCATTACGTGTGCCCAAAGTACAGGAGCTTCCTTCGAGCTGCATCCAGTGGGTAAAAAGACAGACTTCTGAAACGGAAGATTTTCGGTAAAGCCGCAATAGATGGCAGCACCAAACATTGCTACCTACTCTATTTTGACATGTTTCTAAAGGGGAGGGAAACTTCAGAGATCATTACCCATGGTAACTGCTACGACAGGATTTTTATAATCCCTTTATTTACATTCGGTGTATATTTAGCGGCGGCCAGCATCGAACCCAGGTACATTCGCCCTGGAGTTCGGTGCTATGACCACTAGGCTATAACGGCCACACCAAGTGAGTTTTAGTAATAGCTATTAAAAATGTAAAACTGTTAACTCTATTCGTTACTAGATTTTTTCTAGTAATTCTTACAGATTCCTTGTAACCGGGTAAAATTACTAAAAATTTTTTTAGTAATTACAAGGATTACTAAATTTTTTTTAGTAGATCGACCCTTTTTTTACAGTGTAGACCTTGTTACATTCTGGGTTCTTGCTACCGCTCGCCATTGCGACAAATCGCGACAAAATGTTTCATTTGGTGAATAAATGAATAATCCTATTCAACAAATTTCGAGTCCTCAATTTCAATTCTTTTATGTGTGTGCCAATACAGTCTAGATTTTCATGCGCCTTTGCTGAATGATTAATGTTAAGTATGCTTGACCAGAATGATGTGAGATTGATGTCAGATGAGGCTTTTCACATGCAGCGTATAATTTATATTACTCTATCGATGGAAATGCTGAGTTAATACAATTCAGTTTAGTAACAGCCAAAGACTGACTCAAAAAGAATTATTCGATAGGTATTTCTCTATTGCTGTTTCTCGCGGTCTATGCACCGGCGACACGTCGCGCTGGCAAAAACATGCACGAATTTGTTCACGTCAAGCGCCAAATAGAGAAAAATTTTGCTTTATAAAATTTTTGCAAAGTACTATTGGCCAGTCACTCTTTTCTATCTACTAGAGCCAAACTCTGATAGGAATTCTCAGCTGTATTTTAACAACGGTGAATCATTTATCATTGTTTTGGATTTATATTCAGACTGTTAAAAGAATGTCTAAAACATTTACTTAATTACGAGAGTTTAAAGAGGCACTTAATTTTAATAGTATCTATAGCAGATTGTTGAATTCTATTTTATTAGCAATTACAAGAAAAAAAAGGTTATTTTAGAAAAAAAATGAAAAAAAGGGAGATGCAAATGAAGTTTATGATAGATTTTTCATTGTTTCACGACGAACGTATTTTACTAATATTATTTTTTCATTTGGCTACTGTTTTTACGTCTTACTCGCCAAATTACTAATGTTGGTCAAAAGTCAGTGAGAAATCAGATTATGTTAAATGCATTGCTACGTAATATGACGTAAAGTCATGAAGATTAATTGAAGCAACTATCATGAATAATTATACAGCTTTGAATAAGATGGAAGAAATTTAGAAATTAATTTGACATTACAAGTAGTATTTACTGGCAAATCACTGAGAATTTTTTTTTAATTTTAATAATAACATAACATATCAAAAGCGACACAAAGTAAAAATATTGTAAAAAATATTTTCTTTTTATACTCATCATTATTGTCACGTATATGAGCAAAAAATCTGATTCAAATTTCAATTAGATATATTCTATTTAAAATTCATTCATTAGATTACGGCGTTTTTTTTTTTTTTTTTTTTTTTTTTTCTTTAATAACGCTGTTTATTTTAGTACACTATGTAAACACATGGAGTTTAAATCTCATTTTCTCTAATATTTAGTATAAATGCCTTTTGCACACATTATATTCTGAATTTTTAACTATATCCAAAGTTCCATAATCAAAATAAAAATAAGGTCATATTATTTCCATAAGAGATTTCTAATTATAACTTGAATACAAATAGTTGATGTCGTGAATAACATTTAACCTCTTCAGTCCCTGAGTACCCAAATGGGTACATCAGTTTTGTCCCATTTTATTAATGATACTCAAATATAATTGAAATTTCGATATAAGAATAATATGTTTCGAATTCTAAGATTCGAGCTAATGAAAATAAAACAAAAATCTCGCTTTGAAGTCAAACGAGAGAAGAAATAATTTAGTAATAATTAAAAATACTGTAATAATCGACAGTAGCGAAGAGGTTAATATTTGCAAACTAGTATATTTAATATGGCGAATTATCCGTATTTCATTATTACATTAGATGTCTGCCAGCCTGTTAGACGATGACATAACTGATTATTTTACGCCAATGTACACTTCAAACAGATTTGAACGGAAATTCTCAATTAGAATGCGTGGATGATTACATTAGTTGAATATGCATTGTGTTTCAAATGATGAATCATTTAGCATTGAGTAGATAAATTGTGCAGTTCTAAGTATTGTTCGAGACTGCTCATAAATTAATTATATGACCGCTCATTTTAAGTAAAATTTAAATCTATGCTAATCACATCTGGATATATTTCATAATTACCAATAATTTCATACAATACTGTGCATTTTTAAGTTAATATCATAACATATACAGGGTGTCCGAAAAGTCTGGAAACGGTCGAATAACTCGAGAAATACATAAGAGATTGAAAAACGAAAATATACGTGTTAAATATTTTTAAATAATCTACTCAGTGATACATAATTTGACCTTCGTAACCGACCCCCAGGGGGTCAGAGGGGGTCCAACATTGAAATTTTAAATTATAACCCCCATTTTTTATTGCAGATTCGGATTCTACGGACAAAAATTCGTAACTTTTGTATTTGATGTTTATTTCGAATCCTCGTTTATCACGGTGTAATTGAGCATATTAAATCGATACATATTTCGGTTTTCCCAACCAGGTTTTGCCTGATTGGCCAGAATTTTGACGTCAAATTCCTCGTCTTTTGCAGGAATAGTGGTTTCTTGAAAATCACCCGTGGCGATTATTTCGATAATGCTACGCTATTAAAAATTTCATCCATTTGCTGTAGCGTCACTCCACAGCTTTTATAGAATATCTCTTGTATATATACATGCTGTGTATACACGCATATAGATTTTCATATCCAAATAAATATTTAACATATATGTATCTGTTTAATCGATCAAACGTGTGTAAGAGTTTTTTGTATGATTCAATTTATTCTGTTTGGTGTATTATAATTCATAGTTTTTCGACATTCAATAACTTGAAGCCCCCATGTAATTTTACTACATATGTATCGATTTTAATTCAATTTTATAATTATTCGGTTATTACAAAATCATCTGCAGCATGAATATCTTGTACATATTATGGAATGTGCGCTATTATTTCTAAATAAAATATTTTCTTTTATAATTGATATCGCATAAATTGTAATCATATTATTTAATCAGCTTTTTATATTTATTTCTCATAAAAAAGAGAGAAAAGTATTTAAAAGCGTGTACGCATTATAGGTATTTATAGGCATTAGCTCGAATTCTCACATCAACATAATTCTTCGCAAATTGTTTCAAAAAACAATATGAAAACAGTTCTATAAAAAAGTTATATATTCTACGTAAGTAATTAAAAAATAATTCTAACAGAAGTCATAATTAACGATGTCTAAATATTTCAAATGTAATTCACACTTTCCATATTTTGTTTATTTGGCAAGTCAATAAAGTTGCATCTTTTAAAATATGTATGATAGAAGCAGTTTAAAACTACTAAAACTGGTTTAACAAGCCCGTTTTCATTTGTTTTTGGAATGTTGCAGAAAAGATAGGTGTATTGTATGTAATAAACAGGTCAAAATTCGGCATATTTAGACAATATTAGATTTATATATATTGTGCTTTTCAATTTTTAACTTAAACCCAGAATTTGAAAAGGCTAAATGATGTACAACTCTTAGTAATTAAAAACTACATCTCGCAAAATTGTTTCTCTCTTATTAAATTAAACCAGACTATCCAAACCTTTATTTTTACATTTATTTTAATCTTTTTTATATTATTACAGTTATTAATCAAACCACGTAAAAACAGATATGAAGAGGTTTTCTTTCAAAACTAATTTGATATGTCATTATGCATGAGTGATTAATCTGAAAATATTATGTCTTTTATCAATCATAATTTTAGCACGTGATATGGGAATAGAATGTAATTTGTTAAGGAAACCTAGTATTGCGACACCCCTATTGCATGAATAATGTCCCAGTTTAAGGGGGTCCGGGACACAGAATAATTTTTTCACAACAAAAATTTTATCCGATCTTTCTGTTTAAAATGGCGTTTAAAACATGCGTTTGTCTGAAACTGAACATGCAGTGTTAAATTTTTCGTTTTGGTATGTTTTCAAAGTGTAGCTTTCAAGCAACGGTTCCCATGGAAGCGACTTTTTATAAAAATGTCTTTTTCTTCATGATGGATTTTTTTTTACTATTTCTGGTATTTAATTTGTTATAAGTCAAAAAACGTTAAGAATAAACAATTGAAACCTGAAGCATGTATTTTTTAATTATTTTATTTTACCCCTTCAATGTACGATTTTTTATATTTATAAAAAAAAATAATAATTGAGATTTATATGTTTTGTCTAATTATGAGAATATAGTTTTAAAAAATTAAATTTCAAATTTTCAACTAAAATTTGATATTTTATGTCGTATGCCCTATATATACAGTTAGGGTTTTTAAATTTTTTATTTCTATATTTTGCAAATAAATGGGCCTAAATTAATTGATTTTGTCTGCTTCACAGTCTGAAACTTTCTTTATATTAATATTTTTTAACTATTCAGTAAAAATAATAAAAGTAGGTTTTTCCTTAATAGTATGATCAGAAATTTCTTTGCAATTTTAAGAAAAAATTTAATTTTTTTGTCAAACGCAGCCATTTGGCATTGACAAAATAAACATTGTTTCATTCTTTGGTTTGTTCTTGAACAATAACAGCCATCATATTGCCCCATTCTTGGCACATAATGATATTTATAGAGTATTTAGTTATGTGCCATATATGGCAAACCGTGAAGTGAAAGGATAACTTTGATTCAGCTAATTAAAAAATATAGATATATTTACTTTATATATTTTTAAAAAAATACATCATTTAACAAAATATTTTAAATAATTTTAACTTTAATTTAAATAAACATTTAAAAAAATTCTGAATCATAATTAAAATTTGTATATTTCTGTTTATTTAAATGAAAGCATATTGAAATTTGGCAAGTAATATTTCGAGTTATGACGATTTTAAGTTACCACTTTTTTTTTACTTATATAGACAATTTTTTTTAAGTTACGAGAAGTTTTATCACGGGATTTTGTTTCAAAATGATATGATTAACTATCACAGCAATTTCAGAATTTTAAATCAAGAGAAACTTTTATTTTAAAATGTGTCTCTGACCCCCTTAATGCAAATCATATCTAACTATAAAAAACAAATCGACTTATTTTATCGGAACATAAGTAAAAGTGTTTAGTAAAATTTAATTTAGTTCTTGTTGCTTAAATAATTTTAATTTATAATCTTGTCGATTCAGTAAACTTAAGCAAGTGACTTCAAAACAAACTAAACAAACTTCGAGGAAGAACGAATTTTTCCTATTTAGAAAAAGTAAACAGAAATGTTAATTTCAGTTTACTTTTAAAAGTTCTGGTGTATGTCTTTGTAATAAAGAAAATTTCAATATCTTCCTACTCATAAATACATACAGGACATTTGCACCATAAAAATTAACTAATAAGAATGTATTTATTAAAATACAACACATTGATCAGTGGTGCACAAAACAAGAATTTTAATACAACATTTGTACAATTAAAAAAAAACTATCAACGTTTCGCGCCGTCTTCTGCTGGCGTCTTCAGGAAAATATGATAACGGAAGGACTAAGTTTGCATCTTAATCGAGAGATAATATTTCTAATAAATTAAAATCTAAATGAATTAAAAGTTCAAAAAAGTTGCTACTTACACGTGAGTAAAAATTAAAATATTGCAACGAAATAAAAATTTTAAGATTTTATGATGTTGTGCCATATTTTTGGTATACTGTAGGATAAATTATCATTGCATGGTTTATTTTCTCGTGCAATGATTTTGATGGATTCTGTTATTTTACCTTGAACTGGGTTATTGCACAGAACTATGATTTTGGCCTCATCAAAGTTAATACGGCAACCCTTGTTCGCCAAGTAGAAGCGAGAAGAGCAGTATTATGTTTATATTGTTTAATATCTCTGCGATGCTCTTTAATTTTAATTAAAAGTTGCCGCGTAGTCATGCCGATGTAACTTTTTTAACATTATTAGATAAAGTGATGGGGATTTCATAAATACCAGATTTTGATCTATTGGAATTTTGTCGATCTTATCTGTATTTTTAATTAATACATTCTTACCTTCCTACTCTCGAACACATATCCATGTATGATATAATAAATTCACTTTAAACATTGATTTTCTTTATCACTAGAAACAAAAATGTCTAATAACGAAAAAATAAAAATACCATTTTTCAAAATTTTTATAAAAAAAAAAATATATATTGACTGATCAACCGTTACACTGCTGTCATAAAATATCAAATATTTAACAGTTTCTAAAGCAAATTATTTAACACGCGTAAAGAACACTTAAAATATGATTTATGTTATCATAATTTTAACGTATAGCGAGCTCAATTAATTAGCTTTTGTAAATTTGCCGTGTGTTAAATACATTGTAAAAATTCAAATAGTATGACATGAATAAATCATGGAGGTGTGTTGACTGATATTTACAGTATAGTTGACACTTTAATGCCGTGAATGTCATTAAAATAACTGTATAAGAAGCTATCTACATAATGGAAAACCGTTTAATAAATGATATGAACATGGATCAACATTAGTCTATTTTTTAAAATACTTTAAAAAATAGTTATGGATATTTTACTAATGTAAGCTTTTTTTCGTAAAAGAAAATAATTAATTATTTAAATTTTACATTTGCTCATTTTCTTAGTTACATATTTTCATAAATAATATGAGGGCTATTTTACAACTTTGCTTTAGTACTTAAAAAATTGACATTGTTTTAAAAACAGACATTCATAGAATAAAATTTATGCGTTTTCCATAGAGCTTGCTAGTTTTTGTTTTTAATAATAATAAATTTTCTGACACCCTTTTTAATGGACTTAAGAAGTGATTTTGTAAATAGATAAATATGTGTTTATTTATTTTTTAATAGATTTATTTTCTTGAATTTCAAGCTCTTACCCAAAACGGTAGCTGAGATATGGCCAAATATTCTAAACATGCCGGTCCTCTTTTAATTCCCTTAGAAAGGGATTGTATAAAATTGAAACAGCAGAGGTATGATTATTTTTTTTATTGATTTGTTATCTGGAGTTTCACGCTCTTGGGAAAAACGGCTTCTGAGATACGACAAATTCTTGAAATTTTTCAATCAGCTTTTAACTGCCAAGGGTTAAGTATATATGAAATCACTGAAATAGATGATTATATATTTTTTATTATATTTAATTTCCATAATTTTACGCTCCTTTTTTAAAACAGCTGCTGAGTTATGGTAAGATGTTCTAAAAGAAAAAAAATTAAAAACCTTTGGAGAAATTTTGAAAAATACTGTCTTAGACCCTTATATCATAAAAAGTATTCCCCTACTAGATTCAGTAGTTTGCGCTGTGCGTTGATTATAAATACGTCAAAACAAACTATTTTATTAATATATAGATATCCTACACTAAAAATACACGCTGACAGATCAGCTGATATAAAAAAAAACAATACATATCAAATACTGTTGACAAATATTAGCTATCAGTAATCGAAAGTCATATCTTTCTAATATTCTGCACATAATTAAAATAATAACGTGTATATATATTCATAGGTTTATTTTTCACGAGTATCTAATCATGTTTAAATGAACTCTATAGCTTCAATTAATATTTTTAACCACTCTTTATCTTAAAAGTACTTTTTATATTTACCGATTAAATAATCGTTATTCAATACGAAAAACTCTTTATAATATAGAAAGATACCTATTGTTAAAGACAAATGATGCTCACTTATTATTTGTGTAGATTGTCTTACGTATTTATTGGAAAATCGATACATTCGAAGTTTATCGTTATTGCGACATACATTGTATCTTCTCTATCTAAAAAAAACATTATAAATTTATGTTTGTGAGGGAGTGACCTTTAGTCATAAAGGCACTCTAGTGTTTCTGAGATCGTGACGTCAATAATTTAACATTTTGTAGGCGTAAAAGTGACATCTATCCTCTCTTTTACTTTAACTTTCTAGAGTGTGTGTGCTCTTTCGTATTCCGCAGTTAGCTCGCGGTTATTAGTATTATGTTAATGAGAAGTATCTCAGTTTGTCGCGTATAAAAGCTTGGGTGTGAGTTTGTGGTGTGTGTGTTTCTGGCCTTAGCCAGCAGCCAGCGTCTGTGTTTCTGGTAGCAGCCAGCAGCCTCTGTGTGTATTCCGCCATTAGACAACGAAGTTGATGATTGTTTATTAAGGTGCTGACGATTAGAGAATAGCTACGGCCTCCAGAAAAGCGGAAAGGAGTTCAGATAGTGGATTAAAGACTCGGCCTTGGTAAGAAAGTTTAGAATCGTTCCGTTTTGATTATTTGAGAAATAAAGAAATATCCACAGCCACGGGCTGTGAAATTAAGATTTGTTTAGTAGATCAGCCAGGAAATAGTGTCAAATGTTAGACGGTGCCCCGACTGAGCTAGACCAAAGCCTGTGAGTATGATTTAGCTTTTCATAGTGTTCTCAGTGAGTGAAATTATAGACTGGCTCCACTTTCCTTTAGCCCTTATCATTTTAATAAACTGTGTTGTTTTAACCTAAATTAATGAGTATGTCTGCATATAACGTGACAAATGACACCCAGCATGAATATACCGTCACAAATGGCGCCCAACGAAATGTCGGACATTTTGAGATTGTGCCACGAGTGTATTTCACCGGTGAGGGTGATATTAGTGAATTTTTAGTGAAATTAGATGATTATATTTTGTTCAATAATATACCTGAGAAAAACAGGTACGTAGTGCTTAAATGCTCGTTAAAGGGCGAAGCACTTTTGTGGTTAGAAAATATAGGAAAGTTTTTGATTACTGAGGAAGCGAAAAAATTTGAACAAACTGTAATTGAGTTAAAGAAGGCATTTCCTCCCGTTAAAGATAAAAGTATTTTGAGAAAAGAGTTCTATTGTAATAAGCAGAATATATATGAGTCGGCGTCAAAATTTTATCTTCGTAAGCTGGAACTAAAAAATAAATTAGATTTGGATATTACATTTGAGGAATTGTTGGACATTGTCTTTCCTCTTTTTAATCCAAATATACAGGACTTTATTGAAGTTAGAGCACCGAAGAATTTTGCAGAAATGCACCAGATATTATCGAAGTATGAGTCTCGGCATAGCTCGGATCAACGGGATTTGCGTAACCCTCGGCAGAGACCTGTCACGGATAGTAATTTGAGAAATGAGGGGGAACGTAATTTTGTGAGAGGGGGACAGCGATTTCCGGATAGTAATGTGCGTAATAGCAGTGATGGATTTGGTCGTAATATGTCGAATACGAGTAATGGTAATAGGAATGGTGGTGGTGCTAATAATTTTAGAAGTGGTGAGAAAAATATGCATGGAAATAGACAGAATAGTGGTTATGATCGTAGTGGGGGAGTACGGGACAGGAATGTTTCTTCGCAAGTAAGGAGATTAACTTCGGATAAGAATTTTGAAAATAGATCAGTGCAAAAGAGATGTGTTCAGAGGTCGGAAAAGTCTTCGGTGAGTTTAAATAAAGTTACTATTAATCCGGTTGAGTTACCTGAAGTGTTAATTGTGTTAGATGGTATTGTCGTTAAAAGTGTCTTCGATACAGGGGCAGATAAGTCGTTCATTTCTTTTGATTGTTATCGGAAATATTTTTCGTATAAGAAGTTGAAAAGGTCAAGTCTGGTGGTTCAGTCAGCACAGGGAGTAGCTTGCGATAATAAAGGTTCAGTAGAATTGGAAGTTGAAATTCGTTCGGTTAAGACATGTTGGGAGTTTTGTGTGTTAGATGGATTAACAGTGCATTGTATAGTTGGTGTGGATTATATGAGGGATAGAGGAATTAGTTTGGATTTCTTTAAAAAGTCGTTAATCGTGAATAATGATGAGAATGTGAGTAAGAAAGAGCCTGTGTCAGTTAATTTGGAGGAATCTAGTTTAAGTGAGGTTAAGAAGGTGGAGTTTAATAAGTCTTTAGTCGATTTTGGTAAAGTTTTTTCAGATAAACCGAGTTTAACGAATGAAGTTCATATTGGTTTTGACGCACTAGTTGCTATTAAACCATTTCGTTATGATTTTATATCTAATATTTTTAAATCTTTTTGTGAAAAGTTGGAGACTGGGGTCGGTATGGAACTTACTCAGTCTAATATGGCTGAACGTGTAAATCGTACATTAATTCAAATGATTTCTTCTTATGTTGGTTCTCATCATGCAAATTGGGACCAGTTTCTTCAGCATTTTGCGTACGCACTTCGTACGGCAGTTCACGAGTCAACGGGGAAAACGCCTGCTGAATTGCTTTTGGGTAGAAAAGTTATTACTCCATTCCAAAGGTTAGTTATGGTGTCAGATGCGGAAAGTCAGTACATGTGTCAGGATATTGAGAGGTTGGTTAAGGAAGCTCAGGTTCAAATGGGAAAAGCGCAAGAAAAGCAAGCTCAGTATTATAATATGCGTAGAAGGGAGTTAGAAGTGAAAGTTGGAGATTTTGTGTTAGTAGAAAAGCATGGGTTAAGTTCAAGTCGTCAAAAGAGAGTAGCTAAGTTTGGTCCGAAGTTTGTAGGTCCGTTCGAGGTTTTAGAAGTTCGAAATAATAATTTGGTTGTTGATGTCAATGGTGAAAGAATGACTGTTAATCTGGATCAGGTTAGAGTGTATAAGTTTAGAGAAAATGGTAGTGAAGGTTCTCATATGTCGAGTGGTGTTTCGCGAAATTCCCGATCCAATGAGTGTCCCGAGTCCAGCACTTCTTCGTCTAATTCTTTTCATCAATATTCAAGAAGAAAATTTGGTCAAACAGCTCCAAAGACTGTTATTGAAAGTCGAAAGCCTAGCAATCCGAGAGCAAAGTATAATAAAAATAAGAGAACTGTGTCAAATACATCGGACTCTGTGTGTCATAAAAGACAAAAAATTATAAATTGTCCAGTTCCTCCATCTATTAGACAACAACCTCACAAGCATAAATTAACTAATAGTTCACCATCTTCAGTGATTAATCCCCAGAAAAGATTTCGTTTGGACACTCGTAAAACTGTTAAGCGAACTTTAAATGCCGAATCTTTGCCTAACAAGAAACTACATAGGTCCGGAAAGAAACGTGGCCTAGGATCTTCGGTAACTTCGGGTGCGTCTAGAAAGAGGAGACAACTCTCAGATTACCGGCAACAACAGTGTGAGCCTCGCCATGGAGTGAACCCAGCGAACCGGCCGGAGCAGAGTCGTCGAGTGGAACCTACGAGTATTCCACGGCATCCATTCAGAACCAGGCTGCAGGCACGACAGTCAACTGTGGCGTCACCGTACAGTTCTGATGACGAGAGATCCTTCGTACAAGCCTTTTGGGACAGGAGGAGAAAGCCATCTTGCAGTATGAAGCCTGCTAGCAGTGAATCATCTCTATGATTGGGTGATAATGTATTTTATTAAATTTCTATTAGAGTGCATATATGTGGTAGCAATGTGAAGGAATAGAAAGCAGAGAGACTGTTTTGTACTTTTGGCCATTTTTGGAATTTTTTGACGGACTCACGTTTAGTGCTTAATTATGTTCAAAATTTGTTTGCAAAATTGTTAGTTCTATGTATGTTTGAGGTTTTGGTCTTAACTGCTTTTGAAAATTCTGGATCTATTGTTAAATTGTTATATTATTTGTTTAAAATGTTATTATATTGTTATATTGTTCGTGTGTTATAAAATGTATGTTAATGTATGTTTAAATTTTCAGAAAGTACAGATAGTAATTTGGGTTATTTTGTACACGCGCCGCGGTTCAGGCGCGCACGTGTTTTGCTGTCAAGAAGTCCTTGACACGCGTTTCTATCTCTTATACTAACATTTAATGAATTAACTTTCTTCTTATCGTTCGTGTTTTATGAGTTGCGTTTTGTACTTTAGTTGGGAATGATTTCCGCAAGTTGCGAAGTTTTAATCTGCATTTGAATTTGAAATTGTATTGTATTAAAATTGAATGTTAATGTGATTTTCTTGCAGGGAAGTATACCTTTTGTTATGTATTGATTCTGCTATTTTTCTTTTAGTTAATACAGATGAAGAGATTGATGACGTCATTTTGTAAATTTTTGATATTTTTTGATTGTTGCATAAGCACAGCGATATGCCGCTGTACGTATGTGCCCCAATTATTGTTCAAGTGGAGTTAAGTCTGAAGAAGTTTGGGAGTTAGTTCATTGGCTAATGGGGATGTAGGTATTACGTAGTAGCAGAGTTAGTTTAGTATGAAGTACATGTAATTTTAGATGAAGTCGGAATTTGGATGAGGAAAGTTTTTGCGCATTGGGTTTTTTGGACTTGGTGCGAATTCTAGTATATTAAAAGTTATGGAGAAATTTTTGGGTAAAGTTATAGTTGTATTGCAATATTGAGGAAAATTTCGGAAGGTTAGTGTTTTGAGAAATTTTAGCACTCCCAGTGGAGTGGGTTGTTTCGAGAGAAGAAGTAATTAGTTTTGAAAGTTTTACGAGTTTTTGGAAGTTTTACGGAGGCTATTTGTAAGATAGAAGAATGGTTGGATTGAATATGTGATTATTTGAGGCAAACTGAGTTTTTTTTGGGTTGTGATGGGTTAAAGTTAATATTTTAAAAGTTATGTTTCGGCGTTAAATTTCACCCATCACTGTGTTTTATTACGGCTCTAAATTTATAACAAGAAAAAGTTCTGGGCATGCATTTAGCCCAGCCCTTTTTCTCTGCGGAGTTCGAGGGGGGGTTGTGAGGGAGTGACCTTTAGTCATAAAGGCACTCTAGTGTTTCTGAGATCGTGACGTCAATAATTTAACATTTTGTAGGCGTAAAAGTGACATCTATCCTCTCTTTTACTTTAACTTTCTAGAGTGTGTGTGCTCTTTCGTATTCCGCAGTTAGCTCGCGGTTATTAGTATTATGTTAATGAGAAGTATCTCAGTTTGTCGCGTATAAAAGCTTGGGTGTGAGTTTGTGGTGTGTGTGTTTCTGGCCTTAGCCAGCAGCCAGCGTCTGTGTTTCTGGTAGCAGCCAGCAGCCTCTGTGTGTATTCCGCCATTAGACAACGAAGTTGATGATTGTTTATTAAGGTGCTGACGATTAGAGAATAGCTACGGCCTCCAGAAAAGCGGAAAGGAGTTCAGATAGTGGATTAAAGACTCGGCCTTGGTAAGAAAGTTTAGAATCGTTCCGTTTTGATTATTTGAGAAATAAAGAAATATCCACAGCCACGGGCTGTGAAATTAAGATTTGTTTAGTAGATCAGCCAGGAAATAGTGTCAAATGTTAGACGGTGCCCCGACTGAGCTAGACCAAAGCCTGTGAGTATGATTTAGCTTTTCATAGTGTTCTCAGTGAGTGAAATTATAGACTGGCTCCACTTTCCTTTAGCCCTTATCATTTTAATAAACTGTGTTGTTTTAACCTAAATTAATGAGTATGTCTGCATATAACGTGACAAATGACACCCAGCATGAATATACCGTCACATGTTAAGCATAAATACCTTTTGACATAATCTTTCTTTTTAATGTTGTAGTCATTTAGATTAACGCATATTCATAGTTGAATTTGTTTTGAAATTTTAAATTGTATAAAGAGTTCATAATCAAATTATTAATATTTTTAAATAACTGTAAAACATTATGAAATAATACATGGTTAATTAATATTAACAAAGTTGTAAAATTCCTTTACGCAATGTAGATATATTTTGAATGTAATCTGTATAAAATATAGATTTATACGATATATTTATTATTATAAGATTAAATGCATGTTTTGTTTTCCCTTAATGATCTTTTGAGTAAATATAAAACACAACAAAATTCGTACAATGCCAGTTGGTGTTAAATAAGATTTATTGGATGTATGTAAAAATAATGTACTAAAATGTTAAAACAACATTATATATATTTTTAATATAAAACATAAAGCAACTTATAGCTCAGTAGCAATCATCACACGGAAAATTTAATTCATTTAGCTAAATTACAAGATCAAGCTATCTTATATATATACATTTGGTAGTATTAAAGAGAAATATTTTTAATTATTGTTGATATTGAAATCACATCACTCCACAAAACTTTTGATCCCAGTTAAATATTTTACAAGATTTAAATGCAAACTATTTGAATTCTACTATAATATTTTCATTAGAAAGAATGTCATCGAAGAAGCTTCAACGTCTTAGAACCATTTCACCATTCAATGAGAAAAAATGGGTGATCAAAATTGCGAAAAAAGTACTCAATTTTAATTATTTCACATAGTCAATATACCTCCAATACAAAAATTGTCAAAACCGAGAAACACATGTACTCATTTTTGATTTCATGGTTGTGTTCAAATATTAATCCCTATTATCTGCCTCCTGAATTGACAAATTAATGTGAAAATATGCTGGTATTTATTTCTTGCTCAAAATTATGAACAATAAACATTTATAAATATATACTGGACAATTGCACAATAAAATTTAACTACTAAGAATGTATTTATTAAAATGACAACACAATGCTCAATGGTGCATAGAACAAGAATTTTAATATGAACTTGTACAATTAAAAAAAAAAAAAAATCCCTGTCGGCTGGGCCTATAGGCGGAGGTAGATATCGAAGAGTGCTCATTTCAACAAAAAAGAAATATATATGATTAGAGATAAACCCAGTTTAATAACTTCATTTGGCCGTTTATGAAAAATTTTTAATTTCATTTTTCTGCAAAAACTGGTTTTATCAGAATCATCTTAAGAAAAATTCAGCTCAAATGCCTATTTTGACAACATATTTTGAAATAGATTCTGAATTTATTAAAAAATCGACCAAAACAGTACATTATACAGTTCCTAAATAACAAAAAATTGTCAGTTGAATGCATTTGAGAAAAAAATTGAATTTAAAAATGAGTCATAAAATAACCGGTTTGTTGTTTGAATACATCTTTAATTCTTTAATCATAATTGCTTCGGAAAATTTTGTGCGAAATACTCACTTTAACAGCATTTTTAGGTAGATTTCGCAAGAAATACTAACTATTGCAATCGCACCAGTTTATATATATATTAGGCAGATTTCGCAAGAAATACTACCTATTGCAATCGCACCAGTTTATCTATCTATCTATATATCAATCTATATATCTCACTTTTTTATGGACACGATAACTTCTATAATTCTTCACCAATCACCACCAAACTGGTACATAAAATCAAAGGGGATAAAATCTTGGCTAAGTTCGTTAATGTTCAAAATCCGACCAAGGGGGTCGGTTTTTGTGAAAACCGAAAAAACGCCATAATTTCTAAATTAAAGTAGATATCGAATCGGTTTAAAGTTTATATTACTTCTTAAAAAGGGGCCAAAAGTATATGCATGACAGATTTTTGATAAATTTAGAAGTGGGCTCAAGGGGCGGAAAAAAAGGGATTTTGCGAGAAAAAAATTCATAACTTCGTCAATTTTCAAGATATCAAGTCCAACTAAATTTTTTGTAAATGTACTTAAAATTATCTAAAACTTTTGTATTTACAAGTTTTTGATAGGACCAACTTTTACCGATGAAAAAAATTAAAAACGAAAAGACTAACGGAAGGACTAAGTTTGCATCTTAATCGAGAGATAATATTCCTAAAAAATTAAAATCTAAATGAATTAAAAGTTTAAAAATGTTGCCACTTACACGTGAGTAAAAATTAAAATATTGCAACGAAATAAAAATTTTAACATTTTATGATGTTATGCCATATTTTTTGTATATTGTAGGACAAATTATCATTACACGGTTTATTTTCTCGTGCAATGATTTCGACAGATTCTCTTATTTTACCTTCAATTGGGTTATTGCACGGAACTATTATTTTGGCCTCATCAAAGTTACAAACATGCCTTTCGAATACAAAATATCTGCATTCAGGTCATTTATTAAAAGAGCTGTTATGATTTATTTGGTTGACAAACTAAATAAAGAAATTGAATTTATACAGAAAATAGCTTTTGACCATGTTTTTCCTGCAAAATTTTTAAATAAAATAGTTCAACAGTACAATACTCCTCCCACATCTCGCCAACGACAGGATAAGCTTGTGGTTTACAGAAAATTTCATTATATCCATTACATATTTGAAAAAGTATAAAAGATCGCACAAAAATATAACATAAAACTTGTCGCCATTCCACCTCCATATCTCATTGACATCGTTACAGATAAAATCGAAAAAATTCGAATAGATCAAAAATCTGGTGTTTATGAAATTCCCATAACTTTATCAAATAATGTTAAAAAAGTCTACATCGGCATGACAACACGCAAACTTTTGATTAGAATTAGAGAGCATCGCAGAGATATTAAACAATATAAACAGAATACTGCTCTTTCTCGCTTCTACTTGGCGAACAAGGGTTGCCGTATTAACTTTGATGAGGCCAAAATAATAGTTCCGTGCAATAACCAAATTGAAAGTAAAATAAGAAAATCTGTCGAAATCCTTGCGCGAGAAAAAAAAAACCTTGTAATGATAATTTGTCCTACAATATACCAAAAATATGGCATAACATCATAAAATTTTAAATTTTACCTCGTTGCAATATTTTAATTTTTACTCACGTGTAAGTGGCAACATTTTTAAACTTTTAATTCATTTCGATTTAAATTTAATAGAAATATTATCTCTCGATCAGGAAGCAAACTTAGTGCTTTCATTATCATATTTTCCTGAAGACGGCCGCAGAAGACGGCGCGAAACGTTGATATTTTTATTTTATTTTAATTGTACAAATGTATATTAAAATTCTTGTTTTGTGCACCATTGAGCAATGTGTTGTATTTTTAATAAATACATTCTTAGTAGGTAAATAAACATTTAATTGATTATTTACTAAGAGAAATACCAAAATTATAAGTAAAATAACGAAATCGAAAATTTTTATGACAAGAGCATTATTTGAAAGTATACTTTAAAATTATTTTAAAATACTGTACATAATTTAATATTTACATTAATAAGCCTCTTTTATGCCGCGATGAATGAGATAAACCAATACTGGGGGCAAAATTATAGTTTGTATGGATTTGATAATTTATGCTGTTTCAAAATTGAGAAAGCAATTTGTTCATTTTTGATCCAAACATACTCAATTCGATATGTGTACATCGACGTACACATTTTTGAGTACTTCTGTTACGAATTTTGTAAATAGTTTGTGTTTGTACTGTAAAATAATGTAAATAATCTTATTAAGCTCCATTCCTTTACTAATATTAGTTTTTGTTACATTGTCTCTGTTATCAAGCAAACTTGTGTATTATTTTTCAGTGAATGTCTACGGAAGATTTGCGAAATATTATAGATATAGCCAAGTTGGCGTCACTTTTGACGACTAATTTTGGTCGCCAAATTTCGCGATATATCGCCAAGTTGGCAACAAACTTGGCGATTGTTGGAGATGGTAACTCTTTCTTCTCTATGGTAATCCCCTTATAGTTATACTGATACATTGAATGTTATTCCGTGGTTTTCTGGATTTTTCGAGCAGCTTGTGGAATATTCCAGTGCATGCTGCGAGCCTATATAAGCAGAGCAATACGAGCTGTTGTTGTTATTATTTATCAGTCAGTCAATGAGTGAACTACTAGGCTATTGTTTAAGCAAGTTTTCTTGAGTTTTATCTACGTTGTTTTAAATGTGATTTAGTGTCGAGACGTTGTATAAAGAGTCTGTGGGACCTATATATGTACTTGTACGATAGATTTGAACAGTTATTTTGGAATATCTAGTAATATTTGTGAGTTTCGAAGACTCTGTCGTTCTGAAGATCTGTAAATAAATTATTTTCTAATTTTCTAAGAGACAAGAGTTTGAAGTTGTCTAACCATAAGATCAGAAGAACTCGATATACGCAACACTACATTTTTTTCAGTGTTATAACCATTCATTATAGACCGTCTCATAAAACGTCGTTTTTAGATGCGTTCGTAATGATGTAAATGCGTAGCACATAATAATTTTCATATAGAATTGTTTCGAAATTTAAAATATATAATTATTACATAGTTTTCTAGGATGTTTTATGATTATATTTAGGAAATATATCCCATAATTTTGTGAAATTAGGATGTATGGTTCCTGGGACAAACAAAAGTATTCCGTTACATTACGGTCAATCATAAAAAAAAGTTTCTATTGCATTTTAATAATGTTAATTTCTTTAGAACATAATAAAATTGATATGCATCTATCAAGTATATACTATACTTGCATTCTGTACAAGATCTGGAGAAATGAATATTTGTTATTCGTTCACAGGGCCACTCAAAAGTATTCCATTACATAATGGTATAGGGGGAACAATGCTTGGGGCACGTTTTAAATGTATTAAACTGTTTTACATTTTATGAAATTAAGATCCGTTACTGAGGATTATTACAAATTACTTCCTCTATAATAGAAAGCTAATAATATTTGCACAGACCCAAAAAACATTTAGGCTACTATACTATAACCGAAATACTGTACTATTAAACCAAGTTATGAAGATTTTAAAATTTCGTTATCGTACGAACGCACCTTATTTGACATGCTTGAAATTAAATTTCCGACTTGCTCCAACCAGCGTTGAATTAAAAAAACTTTTCTTCAAGAAGGATATCTGTACCTGCGAGGAGAGGGGACATTTTAGACATATTGTTTTCTAGCTAAAAAATGCATTTCTTAATGACCTTAAGGCGCAACACTAGTCAAAGAAAAAGACCCTGATGATAATGTAAAGCCAATAAGGGCGTTCTTTTCAAATATCACATTTAAATTTTAATACATTTACATGATTTTTTTTGCATAGGATAGCTGAGGACGACCTACACCCAACCTATTTTTTACTCTTTCAATTTTGGTTACATATTATTTTTTTCAATTACTTTAACTTTCAAAACCGGTGTAAACCGGTGCTAAAATTGAAACTATCAGAAAATAAAAAATATGTAAGCAAAATCGAAAAAGTAAAAAATACGCCGGTTGTATATCCTCCTCAGCTATCCTATGCAAAATAATGTAAAAATATTTTAATTTGAGTGAGATGTTGAAAAGAACGCTCCCATAGACTTTACATTATCTTCCGGGTCTTTTTATAAACATGGCTTCCTTTCTGAACAGTCCATGTTAAGCTTTCAAACTAAATGACTATTTTCCTTATTTCACACAGAGGTGGATTTTATATAAATTAACTATACTCTTCTTTTTGTACAGTGCTAACTATTTATTTAATTAGTATGTGATGTTTTTCTGTTTTTTTAACCTTAACTTGGAAACTTGTATTTTTCATGCACTTTATTTTCTAAAAATAGTATATTTTGCTCCAAATCAGTGAAATATAAAAAAACAATAGTGAAAAAAAATTCATATTTGTTAAACTTCTTTAAAAAAAAATATTATTAAAAGAGAATTTTTAAAAGAGTATTAAAAAATGATTAAATATATTCTCCGCATGAGATTGAGCTTGTTTATTGAGAAAAATGAATATCATTGATAATATTTTTTTCTAGATAATAGTGAGTAATGTTTTTATGCAGACATTTAAAAATACAATTTAGTCTAGAACTGAGGAATTCTCTAATTGATTTAATGTATCCAGAGGACCTGGTAATAATTTTTGAGGTAAAAAAGTGATATTGAGCTTAATGAACATAATATTTTTTCGAATTCCGTTAATAATATAATTGTAGTTGAAAAAACATGATGAAATTATACACTGTAAAAAAAAATCTGTAAAGGTACTACCCTTTATCTAGGAAACTGAGATTCCAAGAACTTTTCCTGTAACGGTAACAACAAAAACTCAAGTTTTAGAATCGGTTACATGGATTTTTCCTGTTAGCGTTACATGAAATGTTCTTGGAATCCCAGTTTCCTAGAAAATGTTTAGTACCTTTACAGATTTTTTTTTTTACAGTGTAACTGTGGAAAAAGTAGAGTACAATTTTCTTTAAGTTTATAACTTATCAATATTGATTATTATTCGGCAAAAGTGGTTTATCTCTACAACGCACATAATTAAGAAATTACTTAAATTTGATTACCTAAAAAATATATTTTTTTTTTCAAGACATCAATGTACTTTATTTTTTCGAATTTTTTTCACATATACCCTTTAGCTTCTGGCGTCTTTGATTATATAATATTTTAGTTTAAAATAACATATTTTAAATATAATATTTTAATTACTTCATATACATCTAATATTTTCATTAATTTATTTTTTTCAATATCCGTGCAAAGTAAATAATAAACATCGTAATACAATTTTTATCATATTTTATTTATGACAATAAATTTACGAAAAACTATATCCTACGAAGATTATTTTATAAATTTATTACATATCTAAACAATACGCATCATTGTACAATCTATTTCAAATTTTACCTTTTATTGGATTTAAATATTCTTGCATCAATGGCTAAAGACCTTTTGAGAAATTACTGCCCATTTTAAATTAGATTTTAATAATTCCATGCCAAGTACTTGATTTCAAATGTGTAGTTGTTTGATATTTAATCGTTATTTAATAACATCAATTTTGCGAAATAACTAAGAACATCATTAACAAATTGAACACCGTTTAAAGGATTTGAATATGTAACACTATATGTTTAACGCTATTATTGGTTTATATCCAAAATACTTATTACTACATACAAGTAACTATTGCTTTGAAACTTAAATAACTGAAATATATGTAAAAGGGAATTTTCTTAATATTAAAAGATAATGAGGTTTAATAGCAAAAATGAATTGAGAATGCAACTTTAAACAAGTTTTAAATAATATAACAGAGCGGCTCTATTACTTACCCATCATACGTAGTATAGGGTAAGTCTTGCAATTGTTTTGAAAATCGAAAATTTTTTTGACGGATTTACACGTTTCGGACACTGGAGATTCCGAAAAACATATTTTTAGAAAAAAAAATTTTGCCGCCCTTCCGTCTGTGTGTCTGTGTGTCTGTCTGTCTTTCTGTAACCGCTCTATCTCCCGAACAAATTGAGATAGAGACTTGAAATTTTGTATGTGCTTAGTATGTAAGAATGGGACGAAGCCTATTTAATATCAGTAACCTCGATTATCCGGAACTATTTTTTTCGGACTCTCGAAAATTCGTTCTGATGAAAAGCATATAAAAATTTTCGAATTCTTTTAACAATAAAATAACACAAATTTTGCATAAAAAACGAAGTCAATCGCATTATTAGTTGTTGAGATATTTCTAATCCTATTTTCCATATTCTTTGATTTTTCATGACCCTGTATTTCATTCATATTTCAATTCAAAGATATCTTTTAATTGGAAATGAGATACTTAATTCGATGCAAGAAACCGTTAGTGAATATTATTATTATATTTGGAGTTATAAGGATGTTTCTTTTAAGCAATTCAGTGCTACTTGAATAGTTTGGCGTTTCATATAATTTATCGAAATTGGTTCATCAGAAATTCATTAATAGAGCATGATTATGTGTTAAAAAAAACTTAAATATACGTTTATATTTTATTTTGGAATTGTAATGCGTTTTATAAATTGTTTACATATGTTATGTTTTCATATATTGTACTATGCATATCCATGATGGGTAAGTATTACGGTGGCCTCCAACGACTAGTTTTTAATTGTATGAAATTTTCTGGCATGTTATTTTTATATTTTAAATTTTTAAAGTTTTAAAACCTCAATCTATCTGGATTATTTTACGCATTCATGCAAAAAATAAGATAGGGTGTAAAGGATATGGTAAGGGTAAGCAATATAAATAGGATTCAGAAAAAGTTATGTAAAAAATAAAATTTTTAATTATGCCATTATTAATCCTTTCCGGAACGGGCAAAATCTGTTGTAAAATGGAAAAAATATCGACTGACACTGGATTCACAAACGAATTTTTTAAATACTTTGAAATCCTTAATTTAAGCTTTTATTTTAAAAGCAAAATTTTATTAAAATATTATTGGTGCCATTTGGAAGTTTGGCATTAAAATTAGGTATCTCCGACCGGGCACAGTGTGCCGGAAAAGGTTAAAAAGCTCTAAGATCTCGATTTAAGGGTGTATTCGAAAAATCGCTTTTCCACCTTCAACAGCTCGAAATTCTCCGATACAATTTCAGACATATTTTTAAAAGTAGAGACATGAAACTTGCTGAGAGGGTTCTTGAAGGGATGTATGAGGTGCCGTGTGATGTCTTTTTACGCTCAATTCATTAGAATTTGATTTATAAACAATTACCTTATCAGTATGACCCTGTTTTTCATTCACAAATCTCTCGCTTCGGAAAAATCGGTTCGAAATGCGGTTTTTGATTGCTTTTTTGCAATATTTTCTGCATTTATCAAAGAATTGACAATTACGGCACCTTGTGTACTTTCCACATAAGAAATTTTGAAAGTTTGGTGCATTTCAGAGCAAAAATGAATTCAAAAATAAATCGGAAAATAAGCAGTTTGAATCGAAATACACCCTTAAGTTAATTTTTTCAACGCTACAAACTTATATTAAACTTAATACTATAATGCGTGCAAACATTGTGTGTGTGTGTGCGTAAATTTTATCTCACAAACGGCTCTAACGATTTTTGCAAAAATTCGGATTTTACCATTTTCGGGCACGAAAATAGCATTGGGCTAGGTCCCATGTTCGAGAAAATTTGCTTATTGGGTCATTTTGGGTCATAATGGGTCAGGATCAAGCTATTTATATCTAGAGAAAGGCTGGATCGATTTTAAGGAAATCTGCGCGCACAGCTTTTAGTTTCATTCTCTTTCAAATCAAGTTTTAATCCAGTAAGAAAGATCTTGCATCATTTATTATGTGACATTGGAATTTCGAATTGGTATCTCAAGCTTTTCCATATCCAAACATCCGTTGTCATGTTAAACTAAAAGGAAAATGAGACAAGTGATTCAAACAAATGTGCTTACTGGGATATCATTAAAATACATTCCCTAGCACATTTCTCCATCCACCAAAATTAAACAGAATTATTTTAAGTGAACCTGTAAACGAAATATAAATATTCAAGCTATATTCTAAATACCGCAATAATCTAATAATTCTAAAGCAACCTTTATTAGCATATATCATGTACATGGCAGCGTGATGTACACCGGGGATAGACAGACAGAAGGACAAAAAGGAAATCATAAAACGTTTCAACTGTGTTGTTAAAGCATCAAAAAGAATTTATAAAAAATTATATATCTTAAAAATTTTTAATTTTATCGTTTATTAATGAATAATTATTGACAAAAAATGATGATAATAATACTTAAAAGTATCAAATAACTATTTACCAAATAAAATTACCATTACATTAATGGCAATTATTACCATTGTAATAATTACCACTAAATACAGATGTTTTTAATCTAAATAACCATCATACAAGGCTTTACTGCTTTAAATTTTAGGAGATTAAATTGGGTAAGCCCATTTAATAGTGTATTTACATAAATTTCTATGAAACACATTTCATTTGTTTTTATCTCAACTAACTGTTGTATGTTAAAAATATTCTTAATGAGAACAGCATTTTTCATTTACTTCAAAAGAAAATAATCTCGAATAACATTTACGATAATCGTTCCCCTTCATACTGATTGAATACTGATGATCTTAATAATGAAATCGTGTCAAGAAGTTCTGAAGAAGTTTGACCTTGATTAAACAACATCAATACATTAGTCTTAATTTTTCCTCATTATCATCAACCTGTTTAGGAAAATAAACTAAAGATTATATCGGCGATAATTAATTATGTTTCATATGCACTAAGTTTCTCTTCGATAAACTGTTTTGTAAATATATATGATTTCAGAATATATTGTATTTTGAGTTTTGAAATATGAAAAAAAAGATATTTATAGATATTTTTGTTTTAAGTTAATTTTCGTTTAAGTTCGGCAGAATAAATTTCTGCAATTAATGTTACAGTAGGATGAGTGTTCACGAATTTTCAAACGGTCCGAGCCGGTAGAATTTGAACAATTTTTTCAACGGGAGGGTCCATAGAAAAAGAAAATGTCTGGCCTAGCGGCCCATTATAATGATTCGGGCAAAACTGAAATATGCACTATTTGTAATTAATATTGTTTTAGCGAGAATAACTATAAATGTGTGTTGCAAACATAATTTGACAACATAAATGCAGAAATGGAACTTGTATTCCATTGAAAAATTACATGAGTTAATATTTTTTAGTCATGAAGGACGGAGGTCAGGTTTGCATTTTATTATAGTCGAGCGAAGCAGTAATTTGAACTAGTTGCAAACGAATCGACCAATTTTTCCGTTTTTTATTATCACTTGAAATTTGAACCTTCTGAACACAGTTCAGTTTGTGCCACTTAACCACTCCCAACTATTCAGATTTTGAGCTCAAAATTTAAGTTTAAGTCTAAGTTTACGAAGTCATTTAATCAGATGCAAAAATAACGTTAAAAGTAGTTGTTCGTTACTCCAATGTATTAAGCGCCCTCTATCGTCATTTTTTGAAATTTATCTTTATAATTCATTTTTAATAAAATGCCGACATAAAGAATAGTTTTAGTGAAAACCGCAAATCAATCGACCAATTTTTCTGTTTTTTATAATGATTTGAAATTTAAACCCTCTGAACACAGTTAAGTTTGTGCTACTTAACCGCTTCCAACTATTCAGATTTTGAGCTGAAAATTTAAGTTTAAGTCTAAGCTTGCGAAACCATTTAATGAGATGCAAAAAATCACAGCAAAAAAATAAATTTTCATTACTTCAAAGTCTAAAGCGCTCTCTATTGGCATTTTTCGAAATTTATCTTTATAATTTATTAAAAAAAATACCAACATAAAGAATAATTTTAGTGAAAACCGCAAATCAATCGACCAATTTTTCCGTTTTTTATGTGTATTCGAAATTTCGGAACCCAAATTTTAATGGCGGCTATCTCCTCTGGAAAACGTTTGGGACCATTGGTTTCCTATTTACTATTACTCGTCTTGATGTGTTCTATCACCCTTAGCGTATATAGCATTTGTTTAGGGACACCCTGTATGTGTGTGTGTATGTATTCAAAAACTACACTATAATATAAAATCTTTCTGAACCAAATTTTTAAAAAAATATTAAATTAAACAAGAAAAAAGTCAACATACCTCATGAACAATCCTGAAAACTAACAAAAATAAAACATCGAACACAAAACAAAATGTTTTAACTTAAATCATAAAAACATGAAAACTAAATGTGATAGATAAACAAGAAAAATAAACCAGTGGAGCCGGGCCGTACGTCTTGTGATATACGGTGTTGTTTAAACCGTTTTCACGTCGACAACACTCACCACTCCCCGTCAGAGCTGGTGAAAGAAGAAGAAAAATTTAAGGAGCAGAGGACGGTGAAAACTCAGCTGCAAAATATCAAAGCTCCTACGAATGTGGATGGTTTTGTTAAATAGTTAAACATATAGTTTAAACATCACTCTGACTCAACCTATTTTCAACGGCGATGCGAAAATTGTTGCTATTTGTGAAGTTTTTCAGTAAGCTGTTTAATATTTTCGCAGGATGACCATAGCTTAAAGCCTGGTTGCACCAAATAAAAATTTCGTCGATCTTTTTTCCTGTATTTGAACTTAATTTATCTAAACGATTTAATAATTAATAAAAATATCTCTATAGATGATAATATGAACATTTGAACCAAAATATAGCATCTTTATAGTGTCAAAATTAAAACTATTCTGCTTATCGTATATACCTGTACTTAAATCCCCATTTTGTATTACAATGTTAATATCTAAATAATTGAAGTTATTTTGACTATTTGAAACCAGTTTCATTCACATTGATAGTTCGCGTCATTATCATAAGTCTCCCTGAATAATTCCGTGTACAATGATTTACATACAATAGCACAATTTGCGTTAGCTTATCGAAATAGGTAATTAAAATTTATCTTGCAATTCTCTTATTGACATTTTAATTCATTGTAATATTTGTTAGAAACCCCTTCAAAGTTCATTTGAAACTTACTATTCAATTTTCTTAAAACGCAATAATTCGACTCTTCAAAAACTGAAGTAGGGAAAATATATTTATGTACTAATTTTTCGATAAATATGTCAAAATTTCTATTCAAGCGTTTTTTGGCGCTATTTGTGCTTGACTTGATATTTTTTGTATTTTAGATTGCTTGAAGCGAACGTGTTTTTCGGCATACAGTGCCATATGTTAATGATTTTTCGAACTAATTTTTTTGAAATTCTGAAATTCAAAAAATTTAGTTCGAAAAATTGTTAAAATATGGCGTTGTACATGAGGTAAAGACATGAAGCTTAATTGAGGTAGCTGTTACAAATAAATGTACAGCTCTGAATAAAATGGAAGAAATTTAGAAATTAATTTGACATTACAATTAGTATTTACTGGCAAATCACTGAGATTTTCTTTTTAAATTTCTATGATGACATAACTTTTCAAAAGCGGCACAAAGTAAGAATATTTTAATAATGTTTTCGTTTAATAATATCATTATTGTCACACATATGAACTAAAAACCTGATTCAAATTGCAGTTAGATATACTCTATTTTAAACACAATCACTAGATTACGGCGTTCTTTTTTTTTTTTTTTTTTTTTTTTTTTTTTTTTTTTTTGATAATGCTGTTTATTTTAGTACATCATGCAAAAACATGGAGTTTTAGCCTCATTTTCTCTAATATTTAGTGTAAATGGCTTTTGCACACATTATATTCTGAATTTTCAACTATATCCAAAGTTTCACGATGAGAATAAAAAATAAAGTCATATTATTTTCATAAGAGATTTCTAATAATAACTTGAATACAAATAGTTAATATCGTGAATAACATTTAGTATTTGCAAGCCAATATATTTAATATAACGAATTATCTATATTCGTTATTACATCAGATGTCTGACAGTTTATTAGACGATGACATAAATGCTCATTTTACGCCAATGTGCCCTTCAAACATATTTGAACGGAAATTCTAAATTAGATCGCGTGGATGATTACATTACTTGAATGTACATTGTGTTTCAAATGATGAATCATTTAGCATTCAGTAGATAAATTGTGTAGTTTTATGTATTGTTCGAGACTGCTCATAAATTAATTATATGACTGCTCAATTTGAGTAAAATTTAAATCTATGCTAATAACATTTGGATATGTTTCATAATTACCCATAATTCCATACAATAATGTACATCTTTAAGTTAAAATCATAACATATATATACATACATATGCATTTTCATATCCAAATAATTATTTACCGTATATGTATATATTTAACTGACCAAACTTGTGTAAGAGTTTTTTTGAAAGAGGATTTAATTTATTCGATTTGGTGTATTATAATTCATAGTTTTTCGGAATTTGAAGCTCATGCAATATTACTACATATGTATCGATTTTACTTTATTTTATAATTCTCTGACTTTGTTCTCAGATACACACATAAATTATCTCGTAAAAAAAATACGTTTTAATGGAAGTAGTAAGTATATGCAACCGAATACGGATATTAAAATTTGTCAAAACTTGCTGGATCTTTGGGGTTTCGGTTGTTTCTCTAACGTTTTGTACAAGTATTTTGTAAAATTATTTTGTAAAATCATTTTGTAAAATTAATGCCATATATATGTATATATATATATGTAACATTTATAGACAGATGGATACTAAATACATCTAATTTAAATAATTAAATTTGTGATAATATAAAAAAAAATAAGCACTATAATCCACCCATTTTTTTCATATTATAAATAAATTTATAGGAATTTTAATAAAACACGCTAGACACACTAAGTCTCTAATCGATGCAAATACAGGAGTTAAAATTTCATCAGGATTACACAAATTATTAGAAATGTTGATTGTTTTATAGAAGTAAAACACATCATATTCGAACCATCAATTGCACTTATAGGTAAGAAAAATTAAACATTAATTCCCGAATCCTTTGATAGAACAAAGTCTAAAAAAGTATCCCTGTTGTATTACGTCAGTAAACTTAATGAAACATTAGTTACAATCTAAAGTGTCAAAGATAAATAAACTCTCATTTAATGAACTGATTTTGTTTCTAATTAATATAAAAACTACACACATACACGTCCTTTACAACTCTTTACAATTCAGTGTCTATATTCAGTGTCAGTATTTTACAAAAAATAAATACAAATGAACAAACCTTTGAAAATAAAGTTTTCAGTCAATTTAAGTTGCAAGAATAAAATTATTGGTTAGTAGCCATATTGTACAAAATCCTAATATTTTTGATAAAAACACCTATCTTAACAATTTTGTTCAGATAACGATTTAGACACATTTTGTTTTCGATGTATTTCAATTTAGAATAATAATCGACAAGGGATTTGATTCAGTACTTTGTAGTTATGAAAGATATTGAACTTCTATTTTTAAGTACATCTCTAGTAGTTGCAATGCAAATTGCAAAAAGTGTAGATTTTTTAATATAACCCAAATAATAATTTGCGAAATGAACTGTAAATTTGAATAAATTTGAAGAATTTAGAAATCGATTTCTGAGTTCAAAAAAACTTGCTACATTTTTTTCGGAATTCTATATAATTTAAATTTTTTTTTGAATAAATTAAAGTTTTAAGGAAAATTGTATGTATATGTTATTGAATTACGGTACTTTTTCGGTTTTATATTTTATTGATATTTGGTTATCACTCTTAATAGTTTTCTATATAAGTAATAATAAAACATTTTCGCTATTTATCTTAATTAACTATTTCCTAACTCTTATATTATCTAACTTTTGCTTTGACTTTTAATAATATTATAAGAGAATTATATTTTAATCCCATATCTTTTATCTACGTATTCTTTATTTTCTTATTTAAAAGAAAATAAATCTATGTAAAAAGCACCACTTTCCCTAAAACCCATTAAATTATTTTATTCTTTTATTTGTTTCCTAATACTTTTTATTCACGTTTTAAAACTTATTCGATAACCCATGCGAACGACGCCCCAAAACCTGATTAAGTAACACATTCCTCCAATCGACATCGAGAACTTATTATTTTTTTCTTTCGCCCGTTTGAAGTTTCGAATTGACTCTAATCTCGCTTTGTCAAAAGTTTGTTGGGGACACTAAACATTGTTGTCAAATGCATATTCACATTATCCGCAAAGAAACTCTTCGGGAGGGTTGAATTCTGATAGGGATTGGCCGACGCGTTTTCACGTAACTTGGCGATAACTATACGCATCCGTCGAGTTTGATTTCCTTCGGAGCCGAGTACAAAGAAAAAATTTGTGTTTAAAAACTTTTAAAGAGTACAGCTTTCAGTAAGACACGTTCCATCCAATGCAATGCTTCAAGAGAAAAGTTACTTTGTACTCGGTTCGGAAGGAAATCAAACTCCTCGACGGAAGCATCTATCGCTCTCCAAGTTACGTGAAAACGCGTCGGACAATACCTATCAGAATTTAACCCTCTCGAAGAGTTTCTTTGCGGATACTGTGAATATGCTTGTCAAATCATGTATTCACGTGAGCTTTTGTATAAAACCAATTACACCTCCTTGAAAGCTAGGAATCTATGTTATTCTTTTTGTGTGTTGCCTATTCTGTGTTGCCTTGATAATGTACTTCATTTGGATGGAGCTTTTGACAAAAAACGCTCTATTCTAGTATTTACATTTTATCTTGTATTATCAGGCGGATTGAGGTTCACATATGTATCAAAAACCATGGAAGATTTTACAGGAAATAAAAAAAATGGAAATCCACATTTTTTCCTAACTTAAAGGAAAATTTCTAAAACAATTTTAAAACATTACTCCAACTCCGAACTCAGATTTTCGACTACTAACGGATTTTTTAAAAAATATCGCTTTTTATAAGGTATTATTATTTGAATGGGCCGTATCATATATATTTTTTTATGTATAATTATTAGTTTTATCTGAAAGATCAACCATAATAATATTGAAACCAACTATCCAGTCATCCAGTCATTTGGTCTTTGGTTATTTAAATGTATTATGACTTTTTTTAGATAAACTCAGATTTTTGGCAACGCTAAACAATCTAAATAAGTCGCTTTCAATTAAAGATTTCATCATACTAAATCTATTTTTAAATGTTAATTTCAAAAAAAAAAAAAAAAAAAAAAAAAAAAAAAGAGAGAGAGAGAGAGAAATTAGTTTTTTATTTATAAGATTATCTGCACTTTGAAAATTCCAAGGAAAGTGGATCTACTATTACTAAATAAATCTTTAGGTAGCTTTCATTAGAAAAAAATAAAAAGCTACCTATAACAGCCATGGAGGAAAGCCCTTCCGGAAAGTTTTGGTATAATTTTACCGGTCTTATCCCCCCCCCCAGACTCCAAACCATCCTCCGATCAAATGTTGATACATACATATAACATATAACAAATATCATATATATATATATATATATGTGCGTGTGTGTATATATAAATTTATATTTATTAGTCTGTAACTATCGTTTTTATGAACTGATTTGAATATAGCTTGGTGTGTACATAGTACACTTTAATGTCTCAACCGAGTTTGTTGGCCAGCATCATCAACCATATTATTTCGAAGTAGCAACTGAAGGAAAAGCAACCAAGGGAGATTTCAATGACAACCGCCTTGAGAACAGTTTTTTTTTTCTCTCGTCTGCCGTTTTGCAGTTGATTCATTCGAAAAAAAGATTCTGGTTTGGGATGTTTGAATAATTCTGTTTACAAAATCAAATTCTACATTCTATTTAAATTCAAACATGTTAAATTCACTTTGGCAATATGTGAAATTAAACTGATTTCATTCGAAAAGGATTCTAGCTTGTGATTTTTGTGTGAAGTAAGCAGATTATTTTTGTTTTGAAAATTACTTATTCTTGAGTTTATTCTTTATGTGAATTATTCGAATTTTAACAAATTTTATATGATTGTTTTTGAATAGAAATCAATTCGGATGAATTATTTAAAGTATTCATAATGGCCATTCTTGATTTGGCGAAGTTTTCGTATATGTTTATGTCCTTTGTAAAATAATTATTCTGGTTTTCGGTAGATCAAGCCCATTACTTCTTCCAGTGGTTTGTTTTATTGGAAGATGGGGTAAGTATCTTTTAAACCATTTGATATTATATTTACCCTATTCGGTTTGTTTTTAAATTCTGTCATTCGTGTTTTTAAACTCGAAAATTCTTAACATTACAAATTTATTTTTATTTGCTCATTTTTATTTAATCAAAATTCTTTTATCCAGCAACCATTTAAATTAAAAAAAAATAAATTCAAAATTAAGAATTGAAAGAATTAAAAGTTGAAAAATATTTTTCATTTATGTTATTGACCTTAATACAAAGATTCCAGAGCATTTTTTATTTCGTGTATATCTTAAAACATGGCTGAGTTAAAACACTTTAAAATTCTAGGGTGGTTGACATTTTGAAATAATCTGATTTTAGTCACTTGATAATACGCGTATTTATCGACCGATTTGTATATAACTTGTTGAGCACATAGTACACATTGATGCCTGGACTGAATTTGTTTGTCAATTCAAGCTATTATTTCAAAAGGGCGCAATTTTTTTAAATTTTAATTTAAAATTAAGTACAAAAAGTGAGAAATTGAAAACTACTTTTCTTTTATGTGTTTGTCCTTGAAACAAAGATTCCAAAGCATTTTTATTTGTCTTCATCTTCAAAATGGCTGAGTTATAGCACTTTGAATTTCATGTGTGACTGACATTTTGAAAGGGTCTGATTTTTGTCACGTGATAACATGCGCATTTATCAAACTATTTGGATGATACTTGGTGTGTATTTAGTACATAGCCATGCCTGGTTCTCTGGCCAGTTTCACCCGCCATCTTATTTCAAGATGGCGGCCAATTTTATTTATCTGTGTAAAAAATAAAAAATTGAAAAAGATTTCTCTTTTATATGTGTTGACCTTTGTACAAAGATTCCAGAGCATTCTTTTGTTTCGTATGTATCTCAAAAATGGCTTAGTTATACGATTTTGAATTTCTAATTTGGCTGACATTATGAAAGGATTTGATTTTTGTCACGTGATATATTTATGAACCGACTTGGATGTAAGGTGGATAGTACATAGAACATACTGATGCGTCGACCGAGTTCTTGCCCAACTGCATACGCCATCTTATTTCAGAAACCGCGGCCATTTAAATCTTTAAAAAATTAAATAAGGTACACAATGAAAATGATTTTTTCTTATGTGTTTGTTCTTGATAAAAAATATTCGAAACATTCTTTGTTTCGTCGATACATTAAAAAATGGCTGAGTTATAACACTTTGAATTTCTAGTATGATTCACTTTTCGAAACGATCTGATTTTTGACGTCCGATATTACGCATATTTAAAAACTAATTTGGATAGAACTCGGTGTGTACATAGTACATATAAATATTCACGACCGAGTTCAATAGCTAAACTTCATGCGCCATCTTGTTTCAAAATAGCTGCTTTTTAAAATTGACTTTTACTGAAAACTTTTTTAATTTTTAATGATATACAGGAAAATAAGGAAGTCAATAAAGGTTCTAGAGTGTTTGATCTTGATTCCTGAGTACTTTTTTATTTTGTCTTTATCTTAAACAACGATTGATATATTGCAGTTTAAATTTCTAATGTAGTTGACATTTTTTAAAATCAATTTGCCTGCGGCAGTCCTCGTGTATATTAAACGATTTTGTTGTGAAAATGCATGTACACATAACAAAAATTTCGAACAAGCTCATTGGTTATTTACACATATCATGTTGTTTTAAAATGACAGGAACTTCGTGATATCGCGGAAGTTTGCGACCTTATAAATCGCTTTATATAAAACCAGCTTGATTAAAACATGACTAATTTTTAAAACTTATTTTTCACATACTTTATTGACAATAACTAGTCTTAAATCTTATATAATCGAGTTCCACTATTTTGAGCTTTCTATATTTGAATAATAACACTTGTTTTAAAATAAATAAATAAATAAACTGGCCGGAAGGAGTTTTTTTATTTATATATTACATCGCTTAATTTTGTAATCGCCTTTTACAATCAATTTTTTAAATATTTAATTCATATAAAATAAAGATAAAACAAAAATTTTAAAATGATTGTATGTATCTTATGCATTCGCTCCCCTTCCTGCATTCACATAACTCTTTGCGATTTATTTTAATTAAAAAATTTCAAAATGCAATATGAGAATATTCTATGAGTAATTCTACATAAATATTTTTTATAATAATTCTAACAGAAATAATAATTATCTCTGTCTAATTATTTTAACTTTAATCCACGCTTTCTACATTTTGGTTATTTAACAGATCAATAAAATTTAAAAATTTTAAAATATTTATGATAATACTACGTAAACATTGTCAAACTGCTGTAATAATCACATTTTCCTTTTTTTTATATTGCAAAACACTACAAGTATTCTATACAATAAATAAATTACGAATTTGATATATTTAGACAATATTAGATTTATAAATATTGTGCTATTAAATTTCTTATTTAAACCCAGAATTTGAAGATGCTAAATAACGTACGATCCATGGTAATCAAAAACTAAATCTTGGAAAATACTTTCTATTTGGTTAAATTGATCTAAAATATCAAAACCTTTATTTTCTAGAGAAATAATTTTAATGGGTTTTTATCTTACTACACTTATTATTCCAATCACGTAAAAATAGATATGAAAAAGTATTCTTTCTAAACTAATTTGATAAGCCATTATGCATGAGTTATTAATTTTAAAACATTATATCTTTTATCAACCATAACTTTAGCACATGAAATGTGCGTAGAATGTATTTTAAGGAAGCCTACTTTTGTGATATCAATATCGCATAAATAATATTTTATTTTAAGAGCGTCTGGGAAAAAGATTTTCAAATTTTTAAAAAGAATTTTATCTTTTTTTTCGGCTTAGAATGACGTTTAAATCATGTTTCTGTCTAAATTGGCGCATGAAATATTAATATGTTCGTTTTGGTTTGTTTTCAAAATGCATTTTTTTGAAATAGTTTCTATAGAAGAGATTTTTTGTGAAAATGTGTTTTCCTTCATGATGGTTGTTTTCATCATTTTTGTATTAAATTTGTTCTAAGAAAGAAACCATTAAAGATAAATAGTTAAAACTTGAAATATGTCTTTTCAATTGTTTTATTTGAACTTTGATTAAGCTAATTAAAAAAAAACTTTTGAAAACATAATTTGTTTACGTTGCATAATAAAAAAAACATTTAATTAATTACGAGCAGTGAAATTACGCTTGAAATTATCCTATATATTAACACGGTAGGCTAATTCTTAAAGATCAACTGAAATTCACGCATTTGCGCATGCTTGAAGTTGAATTTATTGGCCGTTCCAGTTAGAGGATACTCGAAGCAAGTCTGGATAGCTCAGTGGTAAAGCTCTGAGCTTTTGTACAGGACTAGGGTTCGATCTCAACTCTCGGCAAAATAATCTGAGTGATGATACATTTTACTACGAGGGAAAGTTGCGATTATTATTCTTTTGTTATCATTATTATTTTGATGCTTTATAAATAAATAAAATTTAACTCTCAACAATGTTTTTTTTTTAAGTAACAATTTTATTTTTAAAATATTTCAAGCAATTAAAACATAGTAATTGTTACATATAAACAGCCAATTTCCAGTTCAGGCTTTAGAGATAGATTTCTTAGAATAAAATTATTGAAAATACTTACAAATCGCATTCTTTAAAAATAATAATAAACAGTAATAAATATAACACCCACCAATAAAAATTGTAAAAATATCGTAAAATTTAATTTAACATCTAGCAATATTTTAAAAAAAAATGTATTCTATTTTCTAAAAAAAAAAATAAAAAAATAAATATTTAAACATTTTTTTGTCGGTAGGTAGCAATTTTCCATTTTCCTGTCATGTGCGTGGACGTTTAGAAAAAGTAATCCTTTTGTAAACTGTAATATACGTGATTTATATAAATAAATAAATGTTGTACACCATTTAGACCATATATTAAAGGATTTTTAACTAAATCCCCGAGTGCCGTTTTGAAGTAATGTCTGAATCTTTAAAATTGTGAAGTCTGTTAAAAGATTTTAGTAATAGTTTAACAATTTTAACTTAAAATATTTAAGCTAAAGTATTTTTCATTTAATTTAAACTAATCTACAATTTTTGCTACATTTTGTATGAGCATTACAAGAAAGATTTATGTTTGTGTGCAAATAAGGAAAAGTAATAATTATTTTTTGGGGAAAAAATTTAAAATAAAGAAGAGAAAACAGGGGAAAGAAAAATAGTCATGTAAGAATTTTAATTGAACTACTTTATGATAAACATAGTTTAATAATTTATGAAAAGTTTTAGTGAATTTTAGTTATGAAAAATTCAAAAAATTCAAATATGTTATAAAGAGTTATTTGGTAGCATGAAATTTTAAGTTTAGGGATTTAAAATGAGACTGATAAAAATAAAATTAATAACAACTTTTCAATATAATAAAAAAAATAGAAAATACTAAACATTGTTATTTTTTCAAAACACTGAGAAAATTCACCAAAATAAATATCAGTTCAATTAATTTTAGTTATCCATCTGCTAAAAAGCAAGTGCTGTTAAAATTATTTTATATGATTACTTGAGTAGGTTAGACTGACATAACCATGAAACGCTTTAAATCTGTTGGAATCATATAAATAACATAGAAATAAATCAAGTTTTCAAAACTTTATTTACAGGTAACTAATTAAGAAAATCAAACATTATTCTAATTAATCTTTTAACATGTTTATCGCCAAATCTTGACGGGTACCATTTAGTTGAATATTAATACGTAAATTATCTGTTTCTTACTAAGCGCAGAACCAACAGTGTAAAAAACGTCCAAGCCGGGTATCAAACCCGGAACCCTCGGAAGAGCGTTCCAAGCGTTCTACTATTAAACTACGAGAACGATGCCCAGCTTGGCATTTCTCACTACTACATGTTGGCAAGGATGCACCGAAGCACTAGATGTAAGTCTTCATGAGCATACAATCTTGAGGCATAACATGAGACACAAACTAACCTAGAATCGATGAACACATATTTAAATTTTCAGTAGTGAAATTACGCTTGAAATTATTGAATTCTTTTTATTACTAAATATATGTGACTTATCACGTGCTATCCAAGCATAGATCCAACATGGTAAAAAATGACCAAGCCGGGGTTCGAACTCGGAACCTTTGGAATATTGCTCAAAGTGCTCTACCATTTATGATAGTACCCATTGGCTCAAAAGCTACGAGGACGATGTGCAAATGCCAAGATAGGCATCGTCCTAGTAACTTAAATGGTAGAACATTTGGAGCGTTATTCCAAGTGTTCCGTGTTTGAATCCCGGCTTGGGCATTTTTTATTATGTTGTTTCTACGCTTAGATAGAAAGTGATAATTCACATATAAAATATTTAAAAAATATTTTTTAATTTTCATTTCAATGAATATTTTTTTAATGCTGAGTCGAAATTCAAACTTATATATTTCTGTTTATTTAAATGAAAAAAAAAATGAAATTCGACAAGTAATAGTTCGAGTTATAATGAAAGTTATTACTTCACTTTTTTTTACAAATGATATGGTTAACTATTAGAAATACTTCAGAAATTTAATTCAAAAATAAAAATTATTTTAAAATGTGCCTCTGACATCCTGAGTGAAAACCATATCGAAATATAAGAACCTGGCTCATTTTATCGGAATAAAATATGAAGACTTTTGTAAAAAGAAATTTAATTTTTGTTGCTTAATTAGTTTTATTTTATACTCTTATCAGTTCAGCAGACGTAGATAAGTAACTTCCAAGCAAACTAAACACGTGGTACAACACTCTTTTGGGCATAATACAATCGAATTGCGTCGAATTGAAGTATATAATAAAATATACATTCTGTGCTACAAATAATATTTATTTTTAATTTACAGATCCACACAAAAATTCTCCATTCCATATTGGTATAGAGCGAAACACTGTTTAGGGTGCGTTTATATTTATATAAAGTGTTTCACATTTTATGGAAATAATAGACGTTGTTGAGATTTACGGCAAGTTACTTCATGTATAATAGAAAGCAGACGTAGATAAGTAACTTTGAAACAAACTAAACAAACTGCGAAATTTTTCTATTTTAGAAAAAGTTTACAGATTATTTAAAAAATCCTGAGGAAAAAATAAGTGCTGACAGAGCACACTTCAAAAAGCAATTTTTGTATAAAAAATAGTAAGGAGGTCTGGTGTAATAACGCCAGGCGGGGTAATAACGCCAAGTGCTAATATTATGCATAATTATGAAATCTGGTAAATGACAGCCATATGCTCTGCGGAGAAGGGTTTTGAGTCATATAAATCGCAAAAACAGCTTCAAGTTAATTTGTTCTCTTTTTAGGTCTTATTGCTTTTAAAAGCAACTAAAATTAACGCTTGATCTAAAATTTGCGGGATAGGTTTTGTGATATGAAGACTATTTTTTTTTTATCCGGAAATACTTTGTTTACTACATAAATTTGTAGTGCATTTCATGTACTTTCAAAATGTTGTAGAAGATTTTGGAAATCTTCTCGATATAATTTGTAGTTTAAAATGTACTGTGCAATAACAGTACCGGGGTAATAACGCCGATCCTTGGCATTAATACCCCGGTTGATTCCCAACAGTGGCCGAGCTACATTCTAAATACTGATTCAAATAAACATAGTTAAAACCGTGCAATGTTTCTAATTATTCTATTTAAACGATCTTTTTTAAGCAAAAAAAAAAGCCCACGGTCTGATATTCTTTTGCCTCCCCCCCACACACCACACCTTTTTTTTTCTTACACTTTCACAAAAAAATTGAACATTTTCAATAACTTAGAATGCGATTTGTTGAGTTTGTATTTTTAGAATTGGGCAATCTACATGTCATTATTCCATCCTATTTCATAGTTTTGTTTGCATGGTGTTATTACCCATATAGGTGGGTAATAACGCCAAATAGCATTGGTCAAGAAATCACGCCATTACATTTTGTGAATACATATCTGTTAAATTATTTTATATATATATATAGTCAATGAGTTGCTGTATGAAATCATATATTTGTTTGAAAAATACAATCTAAAACTGAGCCGTGAAAATTGGTAAAACCTTAACGTGGCGTTATTACCCCAGAATACCTTACTTTAATAATCATTCAAAAATACACACTCTCTCTTTAGAGACTGTAGGAAAAGCCCGATCTTTCATAACTGGGAACAGTTTAATATAATTACATAAGAAAACTATCGTAACATCGCCTGAAAAATAATTTCATATTTTCTAACAAAAATACATTTATAAAGTAAATAAAAACCTGTTTCATTGCTTTGATGGCAAAATTATGCAGATTTATATTGATACAAATACTTTTAAAAAACAATAAATAAATAAGCTGAAAATATGGTAAGCATAAAAATGGTAAGCATGATGAAAATAAATGCAGTATTAAAACTTGATATTTCTGATTAAGTGACAAGTTTTTAGTATCATTATTTACATTTATAAGAGCTTCGTTACAAAACCAATGTTTTTTTTGTGTTTGTAAGTTTTAATGAAAATATTTCCTGTTTTATTATAAAAGTTTATTATACAATTATACAAGTTTATTATACAATTATTTTTGGCCGTTTATGCCATGGCTAAATTTAAATTTTGAAAGTAGCTTTTGTGCATTAGAAATTTCTATATAGTAAACTTTTTCCTAAAAAATATATGTCATACTTGTGGAACAAGTCAACGTCACTGTTTGAAAAATAACAATTAAAAAAATACATCATCAAAAAATTCTTGAATTAACGTTAATATGTTCACTTTTAGAACAAATATTTTTTTTTAACATTTATTCAATTAACAATGTAGCAAAATCACAACAAGACAAAATTAAATCAATCATGTCGAAAAGAAAAATTAATTGAAAGAAACATATTTGATTAAATTTTCAATTGATCATTTTTATAAAGAATTTGTACTTTATCATATTCATACAATATATGTATATGTATGTTTAAAATAGGTTCAGTAAATTTCAAAGTTATTTTTTTGCAATTACATTTCTAATTCAATAAAAAATGAAACTGACATATTTGTATTTCAATTTTTAATTCGTTTTAAAATCTTAATAAGAACAAAATACTATTCCTTTAAAATGTTATTTTAGTGATGGTGTTCCTGTTTATTATCATTTTTTTTATTTGATCAGTTTATTTAATATATATATATATATATATATATATATATATATTCATATGTATTTGCTTCACTTAATGTTTTAGTGATTGTTTTTAGCACTTTCCAACAAAGTTGAAAAGTGCTTATGCATTCGGTTTGTCTGGCCGTCTGTCCGTCTTTCCGTCTGGCCGGATGGCCGTCTGTCCGTCTGTCCGTCTGTCCGCGCTCTAACTCCCGTAAATATACTCGGATTTCTATGAAATTTTTATACGTTATTGAGGTTTACCCTAGCACGAACCCTATTGAATATGAAGTATCTACCATGATTAGTTTATCTACAGGGCGAATCAAAAATTTCCCATTACATTACGGCCTATGGGGAAAAATCGTTAATATACTCAGATTGCCATGAAATTTTAGGAAGCTATTGAGGCTTACCCTAGCACGAACCCTACTGAAAATGAAGTATCTACCATGATTAGTTTATCTACAGGGCGAATCAAAAGTTTCCCATTACATTACGGCCTATGGGGAAAAATCGTTAATATACTCGGATTGCCATGAAATTTTAGGACGTTATTGACGTTTACCCTAGCACGAACCCTATTGAAAATGAAGTTTCTATTATGATTAGTTTATCTACAGGGCGAATCAAAAGTTTTCCATTACATTACGGCCCATGGGGAAAAATCGTTAATATACTCGGATTGCCATGAAATTTTAGGACGTTATTGACGTTTACCCTAGCACAAGTCCTATCGAAAATGAAGTTTCTACCATGATTAGTTTATCTACAGGGCGAATCAAAAGTTTCCTATTACATTACAGCCTATGGGGAAAAATCATTTCAAAGGAATTTTAAAGATGTTATACCCTGCCAAACATATTAAAATATGCATCCTATAAAATATAAGGTGAAAATGTAGCTATTATTCATTTACAGGGTCACACAAAAGAATTCCATTAGATAATGTAAAAGGGGGAATTATGTGTGACATATTTTAAATATATTAAGCTTTTTCATGTATAATAAAATTGATATATGTCACTGAAGCTTAGTATAAATTATACGCTACTGTCGTTCATAATATGAAGTACATAGCATTTACAGGGCCATACAAAAGATTTCAAATAGTATATTCTTTCCGAAGTACCGTATCTGTCTATGGTATATGTCTACCGTATATGGCTGATGGAGGGATGAAATTCATTTTAATTATGATATTCGCGTTTATATTTCGCTAAATATATGCACATTATATGGTGTGTATAAATGTTATAGTTGATATACAGGGCTACCCAAAAGAGCTCACCTGAATAATTATATGAAATTTTATTCAGGATATGAGCGTAAATTATTTAAACGTGGTTCTTAAATAAGCTATGCATTTTTACGCTGAGCTGCATTCAATTTACTGAGAAATGTTTGCAGAATATAGGTAAAGGGATATACAGGGCCACGCAAAGAATTCGGTACATGGACGCCTATGAATGATGATTTATGAGAATGTGATTTCAGTTGTTTTAAAAGTGTTTCAGTTTACAATAAATTTTAGCCTAATGCTGACGTGTAATAAAGGCACAATGTAAACTACAGGGCTGAACAAAAGTAGTCAAGTATGTTTCCATCTAATAGTATGAATTTCTGAAAAAGAAATTTCAAGCTACTGGGTATTTTCTTGCTAAGCTAATGTATATACTAACATATGAAATACAGGGCTGTTCTAATGTACTGGAATACATATTTGGGTATATTTGGCTATACACTATTATTTCCTTAAATAACAAAGTTTTGTTAAAGATTTCATTAAGTGTTGGAAAGTGCTTCATAATCTATGCTTAACGCATGATTTTTCTTACTTGTTTCTATAATGCAATATAAAGTGAAAATGACATATTTGTATTTCAATTTTTAATTCGTTTTAAAATCTTAATAAGAACAAAATACTATTCCTTTAAAATGTTATTTTAGTGATGGTGTTCCTGTTTATTATCATTTTTTTAATTTGATCAGTTTATTTAATATATATATATATATATATATATATATATATTCATATGTATTTGCTTCACTTAATGTTTTAGTGATTGGTTTTTCTATAATGCAATATAAAGTGTGATATACATAAAAATATACTCTAAATTATATACAAAATGTTGTATTGCATTTCCATGCTTTTAAAAATATCTCTACAGATAATATGCCCAGGCAGGGTTCGAACTGGATAACCCAAGGTCAGTAAGCGAAAACTTGAGGCTAGCTCAATCGCTTCCTGCGAGAAACTCGTTTTACTGACCGTGCAAGATGGCGTCGCTACAGTACTCCCTCCCAGTGAGAAGTACGTCACGTTGACTTTGGTCAAGCGATATGCACTCGTGTTGTGCTGGCGCGTGCCAGAGTAATGCGTTGTCGTTGTCGTGCTGCCGCCGAGCGCATGTGTGGACCCTCAATGATGCGCGGTGTGGCAGGCTTTGGTTGTGTGCTGTGAGCGTTACACAGGCTTTGGTCATGCTGCGAGCGTTTCGCAGGCTTTGGATGCTGGGGGTGTGTTCAGTGCTGCCATCTGTTGGTCTAGAGCGAAGATGGTGAAGTGCGTGTTCGTTTGTCCAAGGTCACCAGTGCAGATGATGTGGCCAGGCAGGGTTCGAACTGGAGAACCCACGGTCAGTAAGCGAGAACTTAAGTACCGAGCAAAAGGCTAGCTCAATCGCTTCCTGCGAGAAACTCGTTTTACTGACTGAGCAAGATGGCATCGCTACAACTCTATAGATTGAAAAATCGTTCACACCCCAGGCCAAATTTACAAGAACATATTAAAATGATAAGCATCATGTGATATATGCGATTTAAAGCGATAAAAATATTTAGAATGCGTGTGTATTCCGCAGAGATTGCTTGTTTTTGTTTTTAATAATAATAAATTTTAAGAAAATATATAAAAATTTTTGAAGAGCCAGATCTATAAGAATATTGCTTTTAAGAATATTTCTAAAAATACATTCTAAAAGAAAAAAAATTGATAAATCGTTAGAGATAGATTTTTTTTTTTTTTTTTTTTTTTTTTTTTTTTTTTTTTTTTTTTTTTTACCAATATTTGCCATCTGCTCATAACACTAATGTTACCCATGATTGGTAACAATCCAATTAGCTTATTAGTTTTCCGAACTAAAAAATGATTCCCTTATGCTAAAGATTTAAATCTCATTAAATATATTACGAAAACCATAGTGTAAATACCACAAAATTGACGAGTATTAAAAAAAGTTAATGTGCTTGAGAAAAAAGATTAGGAATTAACTGTCTAATTTTCTAGAAAAGTTTGTAACAAACTGGATGGCTTTGTCAAAGTTCAAGGCTTTTTAATTTCCCTGTATAAAATTGTATCTTTCCTATATCATTCGCCGTTTTTAGTATGGTTAATATTATCATTACTGTAGTTTTAGAGCTTTTAAAATGTCCTTATTTAGCTCTCTGTGACAAAAAAGTATAATACCTTCCTATCGCTAAGAAATACCTCATATGATAAAATAACTTCACATTAAACGTTGATTTTCTTTATTTCCAGAATTAAAATTGTCTAAGAACGAAAGAATAAAAAAATCATTTTTAAAATTTTTTTACAAAAATTATTAACTGATTAACCGTTACAGCGCTGTTATAAAATATCAAATATTTAACATTTTATGGAGCAAATTATTTAACATGCGTAAATAATACTTAAAATATGATTTATGTTATCACACTTTTCACGTATAACGAGCTCAATTAATTAGCTTTTGTAAATTTACTGTGCGTTAAACACATTGTAAAAATTCAAATACTATGACCATAATAAATCATAGAGTAAAACATGCAGACGTGTTGACTTAAATTTACAGTATAGGTCGTCACAAATTAATGTCGCGAATGTCATTAAAACCACTGTATGTAAAGCTATCTACATAACAGAAATTCGTTTAGTAATCGATATGAACATGGATCATTATTAATTTAATTATTGTAATAGATAATTAAAAAATAGCTATGGATATTTCGTTATTTAAAACAGATTTTTTATTTCTATTTTTGAAGAAAATAATTATTTAAATTTTATATTTGTTCATCTTCTTTATTTAATTTGTTACATAAATAATACAATATTATATGCAGCTGAATTGTGCATCTATTTAACCATCCGTCTTATTTTTAATTTTTATTGTTTTCATTTTTTAAATTTCAAAACGAATGCATTTTTTTGTCTACATTTACGCCACATCTTTATACGAATATAATAAACATAAAGGGCTTTATAATCGAATAAGTATATAAAAAAATAACTGTCTGAACTTGTTGTTTTTTATGGACAGATAAGGTATCCTGGGTTTAAAACGTCACGTTAATGTTCCGCTAATTTTCTAGGCTTAACTTTAGACATTTTCTTTTTAAACAGAGATAGGATTTGATACAGCAACATATTGACAATGTACACATGAAAGAACATTTTAGAAAATATGCATTCATAAAATGTAAAGGCGTGAATTATTGATCAATGTCATTTGAAATTATTACAAAACTATTTGAGTAATACCAATATGAAAAGAAATCTATAACAGAATATAAAATAATGACATGTAAATTGTAGAATTATAAAAATACAAACTCTATAACTTTAGACATTGACATCTGTTGTGACGAAGGGCAAGATGGGCTATTGGAGCACCCATTTAGAATGCACCCAGAAAGTTGGAAGTCAAACATGTGCAGATGAAGATGTTCGGCTAATCTGTCAATAGATGACAGCACGAAATAACGCCACCTCCAGAATTTAAATAAGTCTCTGAAGGGGAAGGAAGGGTTTTTATAGAAACCTATACCCATTGTACTTGTTAAGAAAGACCACAGAACTTTCAGAACCATCTCAATTATCGAGCGCGTACACTGCATAACTTCGGTAGGTCTTTGGTGATGTCGAGCATCGAACCTCAGATCTTTCCGTCCGGAGTTCCGTACCATGACCACTAAACTACCACTGCCGTATATTAACATTTTTTCTTATTTATTATTAATTGCGATATCCGGATAATATTAATTCATTGAAGAATTTTTAGATACCATCTCCCGGATTTCTTTATAATTACGAGTGATATTAGCACTTAAAGTTAATAACCATCATGGATTTATTGCCTCGGGACCATATATATGTGACACATGCTTCCAAATAGGTATAAAAAATATAAACGCTACCATGCTGTTATGCATATATATCAATTATTAACTATGATAGAATTTTGAACAGTAGTAACATGTTATAACTGTTATTTATATTATTTACTTTTTCTACTAAAATAGATTTTTAATTATTTTTAGTAGATTTTTTTTTTAGAATTTTACACTCCTACCTAAATTAGCTGCTAAAAATGATAACATGATTAAAATTAAATAAAGTAAATAAAAATAAATAAATTAACACCGCCTTTAACTATTTGAGGAGCAATTTTCAAAAAGTCTTTCTTAGTGCACAATTATATCATAAAAAATATTCACCTCCTCCACTTTCATGAAAGTAGGTTCAGTAGTTTGCGGTATGCTTTGATTATAATTCAGTCAGGATAAACTATTTTATAGGAATATAGATAACCTGCACTAAATATACACGGTAATACGAAAAGCGCAATAAATATCAATTACCGTAGAAAAGTATTCGCTAATAGTAATCGAAAGTAATATATTTTTAATAATGTACACATAATTAAAATAGTTTAAAATAATAACGGGATTATATATTTAAAGTTTTATTTTTTACGATTATCTATAATTATGTTTAAACAAATTCAATACTTTCGATTTTTTAATATTTTTAACCTTTCTTCATTTTAAAACTATTTTTAATATTTACTGATTATATAAACGTTATTTAATTCGAAACACTCTTTATAATATCAAAATATACTTTTTGCTTAAGACAAATGATGCTCACTTATCATTTGTATACACTGTTAAAAAAATTCTGAAATTCACGAATATTTTTTTCCTGAATTTCACAGAAAAAGTCCCTTTTCACAACAAAAGGGCATTATCCGTTACAAATCAGCAAATCCCCCCATATTTCCTGAAAATAACGAAACGGGTGGAAATAAAAACAAAAAACGGAGACACTCCGTTGTGTAAGGGGCTTCGTGGCCGAGTGGTCAAGGCACCATACAGCCAATTGACTGCGATCGCAGATTGTGGGTTCGTATCCCACTGGCGACAAGAAATAATGAAAACATAAAAAGTCCCTTTTAAATTACATTTTTTCTGTTTATTTTTCTTTTATTTCTTATTAAAAATCTTTTAATTAATTAGCCAATAAATAAGTAAATAAATAAATAAATAAATAAATAGTGTACGACAATTTCAAAAAATTGTCTAACATTATTTTTCTAAAAAAAAAGTTATTAATAAAAAGTTTTTTTTCATTCATTCATTCATTCATTCATTCAAAAAAATAAAAAATAATAAAAAAATAAACAGTGGTTTTAAACAGTGATTTTTTTTTTATTTAAACTATTTAAAAAGAAAAATTGATTTTAAAAAATAATAAGCGTTATGCATCAGTCTAAAATAAAATAAAATAAACCGTTTACAAATATTATAAAGAATGTATTTGAAAGGAAATCCTTAAAAAGCACAACAGATTTTCCCACTAACTCATAAAAGACATACTTTGTACAATCAAGCATCAGCAGGTTTGGCTCAGTTCGTAAGGATTTAATCCGCTATCAAAAGGTCCCGAGTTCGATCCTGAGGACGGCGTGAATTAAATTGTGCAATAATAAGTAAAATAACATAGCAGCTTAAAATCACTCGGTAATTTCGAATTCTTTGACGATTAATCGATTTATTAATTTTAAAAATTATATTAAACTATTATCATTAAAAATCAGACTTTGTAACAGAAAGTTACCGCTTCTTCAAACGGAGTTTTCCTTTCTTGTATGTCCCACAACGGTAAATCTACTTACGGAACGGTAACAGTTCGGCTACTTTGCTGCCGGTAGTTTCACCTGGAATTCACAGATTTATTTTTAACAGTGTAGGTTGTCTTATGTGTTTATTGGAAAATCGATACATTCGAAGTGTATCGTTATTGCGACATACATTGTATCTTCTTTATCTAAAAAAAACATAAAACATAAAAACTTATAAATCTATGCTAAGCATAAATAACTTTTGACATAATCTTTCTTTTAAAACGTCGTTTTTAGATGCGTTCTTAATGATGTAAATACGTAGTACCTAGTAGTTTTCGTTCAGAATTGGCTTGAAATTTAAAATATATAATTATTACATAGTTTACTAGAATGTTTTATGTTATTTAGGAAATATATATTATAATTTTGTAAAATTAGGTTGTATGGTTCCGGGGACAAACAAAAGTATTCCGTTACATTTGGGTCAAGCTAATTTTATCTAGACAATTTCTCGCGCAATTTTGAATAAATTTTGAATTCTATCGTTTTCGGGCACGAGAAAATCATTGGGTTTGGTCAGATATTCGAGAAAATTCAGTTGACGGATCATAACAGGTTAAAGTCAAACTAATCATATCTAAAAAAGGTTCTGTCGATTTTATCTAAATTTTGTAGCCAGTCGTTTTTCGGCACGCAAAAACGAACGGGCTAGGTCACATGTTCGAGAGATTTCGAGAATAAGGGTCATTTGTGGGTCATGCTAATTTCATCTAGAAAATGGCTCTGATAAAGTGAAAATACTATATCGCGTTGAACACAAAGTTAATTTTGACAGAGCTAAGCTCGGTCAATCCTGCTAGTTTGTATCAATCTGTACCTGCTAGTTTGTATCAGATTCTAAAGAGCAGCGCAAAGCATCTGCGTGCGGAACTTTTAGCTTCATTCTCTTCAAATCAAGTTTTAATCCAGTAAGAAACATCTTGTGTGATTCATTATGTGACATTAAGCAGGCTTCGAATTGGTATCGCAAGCTTTTACATTTCCAAACATGCATGTCATGTTAAACTAAAGAGAAAATGCGACAAGTGATTCCAACAAATATGCTTACTGGGATATCATTAAAGTACATTTCTTAGCATTTTTCTCCATGCACCAAAATTAAGCAGAAATATTTTAAGTGAACCTTTAAACGAAACATAAATATTCCAACTATATTCTAAATTCTCCAATAATCTAATAATTCCAAAGCCAGCCTCAGTACCAGTTATCAACTACATGACAACGCGATTTAGACCGGGGATTGACAGACAGAAGGACAACAAGGAAATCGTAAAACGTTTCAATTGTGTATTTAAAACATTAAAAAGAATTTACATAAAATTATATATGATAAAAATGATTAATTTTATCGCTTATTAATGAATAATTTTTGACAAAAAATAATGATAATAATACTTAAAGTATCAAATAATTATTTACCACATGTTTTAATCTAAATAACTATCTTACAAGGCTTTACTGCTTTAAATTTTGGCAAATTAAATCGGGTCATGCCATTTACATAAATTTCTATGAAATAAATTTCATTTCCTTTTATCTCAACTAACTGTTCACTGTTAAAAAAAATCTGAAATTCACGGATATATTTTTTCTGAATTTCACAGAAAAAATCCTTTTTCGCACCAAAAAGGCTTTTTCCGTTACAAATCTGAAAACTCCACGATATTTCCTGAAACTAACGAAAAGGATGGAAATAAAAGCAAAAAACGGAGACAGTCCGTTACCCGGGGATCTCCGTGGCCGAGTGGTTAAAGCACCACGCCATTAAACGTCTGGGAGCATAGATTGTGGGTTCGTATCCCACTATCCCCATAAAATAATGAAAACACGAAAAGTCCCTTTTAATTATTTTTTTCTGTTTATTTTTCTCTTATTTCTTATTAAAAAAATCTTTTAACTAATTAGCCTCCCAATAAATAAATAAATTGCGCGCGATAATTTCAAAAAATTATCTAATTTTTGTAAAAAATGAATAAAAAATATTTTTTTCATACATTCATTCAAAAAAAAAAAAAAAAAAAAAAAAAATTGTGATTTTAAACAATGATTTTTTATTTTATTTACGCTAGTTAAAAAATTAAAATTTGTTTTAAAAATAATAAGTATTATGCATCATTCTAAAATAAAATAAAATAAACCGCTTACGAATATTCTAACGAATATATTTGAAAGGCAATCTTTGAAAAGCACCACATATTTTCCCAGTAACTCATAAAAGACATACTTTGTACAGACAGGCATCAGCAGCTTTGGCTGAATCAGTAAGGACTTGATCCTCTACGCAAACGTCCCTAGTTCGATCCTCAGGATGGCTTGAAATAAATTATGCAAAAAATAATGATTAAAAATGATTTAAATTAAGTATATGGTCACTCGGAAATTTCGAATTCTTTGACGAATGTCCGGTTCACTAATTTTAAAATTTAAATTAAATTATTATCATTACAAAATCAAACTTTGTAACGGAAAGTTACCGCTTTTCCATACGGAAGTTTTCCTTTCTTTTATTTTCCAAACGGAAAATCTACTAACGGAACGGTGAAAGTTCGGCTACATTGCTGCCGGTAGTTTCACCTGGAATTCACAGATTTATTTTTAACAGTGTTGTATGTTTAAAAATATTCTTAATGAGAACAGCATTTTTCATTTACTTCAAAAGAAAATAATCTCGAATAACATTTAAGATAATCGCTCCCCTGTATACTGATTGAATACTGATGATCTTAATAACGAAAGCGTGTCAAGAAGTTCTGAAGAAGTTTGACGTTGATTAAACAACATCAATACATTAGTCTTAATTTTTCCTCATTATCATCAGCCTCTTTAGGAAAATAAACTAAAGATTATTTCGGCGATAATTAATTATGTTTAATATGCAGTAGGTTTCTCTTTGATAAATTGTTTTCCAAATATATATGGCTTCAGAGCGTATTATATTTCGAGTTTTGAAACATAACAAATAGTGACAAGAATTACAAAAAAACAAACTTTTATTTATAAATATTTCTGATTTAAGTTAATTTTCGTTTAGGTTCGTCAGAATAAATGTCTGTACGATATTGGTCGGGAAGGCGGAGTGTTCGCGAGTTTTCAGACAGTCCGAGCCGGCAGAATTTCAACAATTTTTTCAACGGGCCGGGCCGATAAAAGAAAATGCCTGACTTACCAGCACATTATAATGATTCGGACAAAACCGAAATATGAGATATATGCAATTAATATTATTTTAGTGAGAATAACTATAAATGTCTGTTACGAGCATGATTTGACAACATAAATGCAGAAATTTAACTTGTATTCAGTCGAACAGTTACATGAGCTTAATATTTTTTAGCATACTCATGAAGGACCGTTGTCAGGCTGGCATTTTTTTTATAGCCGAGCCAGGCCGTAATTGGAACTAATTGTTTTCAAGATGTGTACGACAGGAAATGTGTTCTGTAAAAGTAATAATAGCGACAATGAATTTCTGTTAATAGAATCTTTAGGAATATACCTTAAGGTGTTCCACAGATTCGTACTCAACAATGCAAAATTTTGACACATTTCCTGGTTATTATTTATCTGTAAACACATACAAATTACAAACTTTATTACTAAAGGGATTTGGAATCGAATAGCGTTTTCGATTCTTGATAAATAAATTACTTGTCGAGATAAAAGAGATTTTTGTCGCGTGACTTCAGATTTTTCTCCTTCTCCGTGCTGTTGCTTCCATTTGCTGCCCTCAAACATACAGCTAAACTCTCTAATATATGAAACTAAATGATAAAAGAAAATAAATATTTTTCATCTAAGTCTACTTAATGACAATAAATAAGTACATTTTTTAAATTACAATTTATTGTTGCTCGTCATTTCATTTTTGTGAAGAAATATTCATTACCCTTCCTTTATGTCAAATAGTGATGTGTAACATAGGTCTGAATAAAATTATTTTACGAACATATGGGTTTTGAAAACTCAAAGAAATATAGTAAATTTAATAATGAATATAATTCAATGCCAACTGCCATAGATTTATTTATAAGTAATAAGAATAAGAATTTAGTTAAAAAACGTGAAGACTTGTGTATATTTAGTGAAAAGTGTCACTTATCAGAAAAATGTTTGAAAGCTAGTTCGCTTTATTTTGATGAGAAACATAACTTAATTTTGAGAAAAGGGGCTTGCTTTGTTTGCCTGAAGAAAAACCACATTTCACGCAATCGTAACTCTAAAATTAAATGCACGAATTGTGGTAAATGACATTTTTTTATATTATGTCAAAATGTTTTTAATGAGAGTAGTAATGCGGCGCTAGAAAGTCGCAAACATGAATCAGGGATTAGTGATACTGTTTTATCTATTCAAGGTCCAAGCAACTTTAGGTGTCTTAACACTCCTACTGAATGAGAAAAATAGTAAATTGTGTCGAAAATGCTCAGTTTTGTAAACTTACAATCCATTTCAATAACTTAAAACAACAAACACATCAATAAAAAAAATCAAAACATACTAGTATGCAGAAGAAATTTTTTTAATAATATAAACCAACTTGCCAATACGATTTATCACTGAACAAATTATCCATATAAAAAACTCTCTTGAATAATTCTCCAACCGAATATTATAACGATAGAAAAGTTTGAAAAATGAATTTCATTAGCAATAATGTAATTCGTATAATTATTAACTGAATTATATAACAGATCACGTACCAATAGATAGGAATTCTTTTCTCAAAGTAATTTGATAACGCATTATATTTTAATGATTGCTTTCTGAAGTGTGAATCATTTATCATTAATAATTTTGGAGGGTTAGCTTAATTCTGCATTCGATACGGAAAGATATTATCTACGCACATGAATTTCTGCATGCGAAGAATTCATTAGTAACTATTGGAAAATTCTTTTTGTGTAATGGGAAAATTTTATTTTTGCGAAAGAAAAAAAAAGTAAAAAAGATGATTTATAAATTTGAAAATATAATTAATATTTCAAACATAAATCTAAATTTTTAGTACATGAAATAGTACATATATATATGTTATATAGTACTTAAGCAACTAATGATATTATATCCCTATAAAATCGATTGGAGATATCTTTGTAAAGAGAAAATATATATGTTTAACCCTATCGAGTATATTGTACTATTAATAGTATATGTCGTTTAATGAAATATTATTATGTTTTAGAAATACTTTTGCTGCAATTTACATCTAATACTGTAAGAATATCTCTATCTGTTTACTATATGACTTCATTTTTCTTTAGAAATTTAGTAATAACAATAATTTATATTATTTGCTTAATTCTCTTTGTGCTGTTTGCGATTCTTTCGTTTTAAACTTATATTTCACCCTTTAAATTTAAAATAAAAGTTACTTTCCTGAAAAAGTCATGTTTAATAAAACGCAAAAAGTATTGGAAAGTTATAACATAAAATAAATCTTATTATGATACAATATTTTCTAAACAACTCCAAAAATTCTGCCTTAGCTTATTATCGTATGAATATCAACTGAGCAGTGGGCAAAACAGCAACATTAACCGACAGAATCTTTCCGACAGTGAATTATTCATTAAACACTAATTTGTCAAACTAAAAGTAAAGGTAATTTTTTCTAAAAATGAAAAAAAAAATCAGACCCGGTACGGTTAAAGCAATGTAAGTGTTTTATATGTTCAACATTTCTCTCAAATCTACTTCTTTCATATTTTAGACTTTTATATGTTACAATTCTTTGGTACTGAATCATTTGCGAGAAAATCATAAGATTTAATTAACCCGCTCAGTCATTTGAATTGGCGCTAAAAGTGTGAAACATCACAAAGCAAAGCTAGTAAAGATATTTAATATTATCCTTAGTTGCTTTTTTGGGCAGATATTCAAAAGAAATGAAATTGCTCTCTGCAGTATGATCAAAATATCGAGAATTATACAGAATTTAATTATTCATATTAAATTTCTACTTTTATATTTATTAAGTAATACTTGCCTATTTATGGACTGTAATGTCTAACGCATTCAATAGAAAGGAAAATACAGTTAATTAATACGAAAAGTCTAATTAAGAAAAACAGTTCCTGTATATACATGAATACAATCTTGAATCAGGACTGACACCATAGTCAGTTACTAAAAATATTTCTAATATAATGCGGACTAATACCACTCAAATTAATACCATAATATGCATTATTCTTTTACGTGCCTAAAGTAATAAACATTATTACTCACAATAATATTTTAGCTGACGAAATCGCTAACAAAAAAGAATTGATTATTATTATTATTATTATTATTATAAAAATACTCAACGTTCGAATATAAACAAAACAAAACAAAACAAAACGAGTTCTTCCTGTCGCCAAACGATCAAATAAAGATTTGAAAGTAAGCGCGCCAATGCTGACGTATTGTCATGGTTTCCAAGATGAGCCATAACAATACTTCCATTGAAATGTCTTACTGACAGATCAAATACTTTCGTCAATTTGCAGCAAATTTAGGAAAAAAATTAAGCGAGTTTAATTTCTTAATGTAAATTAAATTTATGAAATAAATATAGTTTAAAAGTTAAAAAGTTTACTAGCATTGAATTTTCAAATTGTAACATCTACTTTTGCCAGACTATTTAAATTTCTTGTATAAAGAAATGGAAAAAAATTGAAAGATATTGCCGATATGCTGTTGTTCAGTTACAACCATTCAATGTTTCATGATGCAAATCTTAATTTATATTCACTTCCGCCCGCCCCTCGCCAGCTAAGCAAAAGAATATAAGACATAATAAATAGATATTTTATCGATTCAAAAACGTATTATTAATTATTAACATTAATAAATTTACATAAAAAACAATGCACATTTTTTTTTAGATAAAACGAACCACATTAATCAATAACTGCAATTTGTAGCTTACAATTTATTCCCACCGTTACTTTATAAGGTGTAAATTTCACTTATTGACTGGAAGAGAGAAGAGAAATTTCAGAGAATTATTTCCTGATATTAGAGATATTCGTGCACCAGACTATTTTATAAATTAAAAGAAACTTCATAAACATTTTATAGATTTAATTTTTTAAAAAAGAGAATTATTTATTTTTTATTTTGAAGTCCAAAAACATGAATGTCTGAAAAAATATATTTTCGTTAAAGATACTTTTTATTTTAAAATATTCACTTTATTTTTCGACATTTGAGAATAAAACATAACTTATTTTCGAAGTCTAATAATAAGTAAGAAAATGTATGCAAACTACAATTATCCTTAGCTACTGCTACACAAGAAAGTCAAATATTGTGTAAAACCTGGGAAGTACATAATATAAGGGTCTAATTTTAATATGCAGCAGGCTTTTTTTTTAATGTAGATTTTCTTTTTTGTAAGCATACATAATATCTTATTAAACGTTTCCTGGAAAAGTTATCTGCACTGATTTTCTGATAAAATAAAACAGAATAACGCATGACTTTTATTATTTATTTATTTATGTATATATATATTTATTTGTTTGAGCTGTACATCGATGCAAGTAAGAAATATAATTAAATAAATTTATAAATTTTTAGATTTCATAAGTTTTATCCGCTTAAAAACCAAATTAAATTTTATATTTTCAGTTCATTTTGGGACAAAAATATGAGGGGTTCAATCCAAATATAGTAGTACGTACTATGTTGTATATTATATATTGACACTAATGAATGGATAAATGGATACAACCCCTCATCTTTTTGCTTATTTTTTGGAATAACGGATTTTAAGCTTATTCTTTTGACGAACACTTTCACAATTTTCAAGCTATGTTTTTGAGATTTTTACAAAAGTTGCTCTATACATTTAGCTAACATAATATGTAAAAGTACTTTTGATAGCCTTCACGCATGCGCAATAAAAATTTATTTAGTAAACCTGTTCATTTTTCATACAATGTTTAATATTTTTTAATTCTGATTATAAGGGTATTTTGTAAAATGTTGTTTGTCATATTTTCAGAAAGGCGCGTTATTTTATATTAAGAACCCTGAAAATTATAAGCAAAAAAACTTGGAAAAAATTGGGACTATTTTTATAAAAATTTTAATTTCTCTACGAGTGAACATGCTATCCGCATAAAAATGAACACGCTTTATTATAATAAGCCACTTAATCATAATCTACAGTTTAAACCCTTTTGCTACATTAGTTTTGACAGGGTTATCCAAAAGATATTCGTTTTTTTTTCAATTTGTTGGCGGTCCCCTATGGAGTTTTGGGGAAAAAAGCTTCATGGAAATGTATGACCTGTACTATTATGTTTACACACTCAAAGTTTCAGGATAATCCTTTATGTATCTTTTGAGATGTTTAACAAAATGTCAAAAATCGCAAGTGGACGGTCAACTTTGGCCATGTAGTGTATTCTTTAGTGGGTTTCAATGGTGCTTAATTTTTTTTTTTTTTCATGATTACGTCCAAACATAGGCATGATTGGTTCCTAAAGAAAATATTTAAAGTTTGCATTAAAAGTAGGATCTTTTATACGTTATTGTTTTCGTGTAATCTAATTATATTAATTTATAATTATTTTTACTGTTAAAATATTTTTATTAATTCTTTGGGAAAAAAATATACGTAAGTAAATCAATCAAAAACTAAATAAAACAATGTTCATTTTAAATCTAAGTTACAAAAACAGCAAAAGTAGATGAAAAAAAATCAATTTGAATTTGGTATGTTGAAGTTTAACAAACAAAAGTATATGTAACCTTTGATAGTTTTGCAGAATTCTCATTGTTAACAACACTCACAATGTTAATAACAATGATTTTTTCCTAATGTTGTGAGAATGAACTGAGTGAACTAAATAATATAAAAATTTTTACTAAAATTATTTTTTGGAACTTTAATACATCCAATTATAATACATATCCATAATGCTATAAAGCATTCCCATAATTATATAATACATTTATTCGAGAATTTCGCTCCTAAATCAATTGAATTTAAAAATTATTAATCCGCGTTAAATATTCATTTCATTCAAATACATTTTATAAATGGCTGTAATTGGATTTTTTTCCATCATAATGATTCATTAAGATTTTTAATTAAAATTCATGTGTAGTTAATTAGAAGGAAAGGATTGTTCTGAAAATTATTTTCTTGTAAAATAAATAATTGCTTTTAACCATTATGTTAAGGTTTTTTTCTTAAATTTAATTGATTTTTAATTATTGTCTTTCTAGCATAAAAGTCTATTAATTTTCCGTTCCTGGTTAAAAGACAATATTAAAGGCGGCTATTTTTCAAAGCATTGTATTGTTTCCTCTATAAATTATAAAATCCTAAAAAACACAATGTCATATGGATTGATAACATTAAAGTATTTAAAGATAATTTTTTCTGTCGAATAGCAAATAAAATGAGATTTAGTGATCGGGGCACAATAAAATGAAACGCGCTGATAACAAAATAAATCTGTTAAACGAGCCAAATTGCATCTGTTCTTAGAAAAAAAACAGCGGTGCAAAAATGCAGAGCATGCGCAAAAGTAGTTTAAGCTTTGTCATCGGAATTCCAGTATTTATTTTTGTTTTGTTTAATATTCCCAACGTACGGTAATACAGTATACTGGAGATTCTACAAAACTACTTGTTATTTAAAGATTTCAATTCTCTGTTTAACTCTGAAGATGGATTCAAAATGTGCTCGTGTTAAATAAAGGAACCTTTTCTTAAGAATAAAGACTTGTGACATGATCTGTACTTATATTGAAACTAACATCTGTAATGCTTATCTTTAAAGGAAGAAAAAGACTTAAAATGGAGAAATCTCTACAAATGTTTTTTTAATGTGTTTAGAAGAAATGTGTAAACGATAAAAGACACTTTTGCAATAGGCAAAATTTATTAAATAATTCCCATTTGAATATAGATTCAACGTCACATTGAACCATACATTGAACCTCATCTTGTTTCTAAATCTCAAAGTCACTTTAAACTCAAAAACATTATGTGACATTTTAATTTGAAGTCACAAAAATTCAGTATGTTCATCTTATAGCAGTGGCACAGATTTAAAAGTGTATTTTGACAAAACTGTCTGTTTACAGTTTAAATAACTGCAAAAAGATAATATTAAAACAATGTCACCAAGATGTGAGAGAAAAAAATAATTATTTTAAATTAATGAAAGCAAAAGTGTATTAATGTCAATAAAAACATGATGTGTTGAATGTTTTATCAAAAGTTTTGTTTAAATTAAAAAAAAAACATTACAATATATATTTTTTTAACTTAATATTACTAATCGTGGTGAAAAACAGTATAAATATTTAAATAATGGAAGCATAAGTATAAGCTTTATTCAACCTGCGACTTTTTATAGTTATTAAAAGTACCCATGATTAAAACATATTCAACGCATTAGTTAAGCATGCTCTTTTTATTGACACCATCATAAAATTATTTAGAATGTTTACGCAGCATTGCAAAGAGAAAAGTACTTTTCTTTAAAGAATTCTAACAATGTATGTACCGCTAACCTTGATTGCTTTTATCTGCCTACAATAATGAAAAAATAGAATCAAAGACAAAGACTTTTAATGTAAAAAGAGCTGATGGTATAATAAAAATTGGATAAAAAGACATGAAAACTGGTGTTGATAAGAAAAAAAACTTCTGATAAAAGCTTTCCGAAATGCGGAAGTCTTCATAATAAATATATATTTATTACACTGCAAATTATTATTTATAGGTAATTATTTGAACTATTTTTTAATACAAAACTAAACGCTTTAGTTTTTTTTAATATAATTTTTAAGATTATTAATTAGACACTATATATTAAAGGTAATTTGATATAATGTATACAGTTAAACTCGGTTAAAACGCTTATGGTTTAAAACGCAAATTTGAATTTTTATTCATGCTGGAAATATTTAGGTTAATAATGTTTTTGTCATAAAAATCTAGATTATCAATATCTAATGCACTTAACCTTTTGCTGGTTTAAAATGAAAGAGCTCATTTAAACCGTTTTCTTTTTACATTTGAAACTTATAAATATGTCATTTTTTAAGAACAAGTTTCTAATGAAAATACTGTGCTAATTTTGTATTTGATTGCTTAGTTGCTGTGCAAGTCCAGACATTTCCTCTCAATTTGTGCATCTAAAAAAGAAATAATAACAATTTTAGATGACTACCATAGATGCCAAGGTGTACAAGTGACAAAAATTCTATTTGTATTATACTGAGTTTAAAGATACTTGACATTAAACTAGAACTTCAATAATAATTGACTGAATTGAAACGAGAAACTGCCGATTGTTTAAATCTGGTTTTTGAACTCTTATTTCAACAAGTGTGAAAAAAGTACAGTACAATTTCCTTTAAAATTTATGTTTAATCAATATTGATTACTTTTCGGAAAAAAAGGTTTATTTCTATAACACAGGACTTAATAATAAAATGACATTTTTATTTCTTTTTTTTTACCTGAAAAGAATGGTATGTACCTGGGACCTGGAAATGTATATCTCCTTGTCGTCTGTGCTCTCAGTTTTTTTTTTTTTTTTTTTTATCAATCAAAGTTGGCTTCTGAGGTTCTCAGATATTCTCCGTAATTTTATAATCGGAAAATTATAGAAATATATGTAGTGCTACATCTTTGAAAAGTTTTCAATTGACAAAGGGAAAAAAAAAACTATTAATTGTAGGTTTGAAGCATGATTTAGCAATTATTTGTATTGCTATTGAATTCAGATTTATTTACGCAAACGTTTAAGAAATATAACAAATATTATAAACATAACGAAAAGGCTCTCAAATATTTCGATGCAAGTCAGTTATTTCGATTTGAAATAATACTATATCGGTCATTTTCATCATAGTGCCAAATCCGTTACCAAATGTCAAGTCTGTTACCGCACGGTTTTTTAACCATTCTACTTTTATTTTTTGTTCAACTAAGAAGCAAATATGGAATTTCCTTAAAATTTAATAATTTACATGAATATACAGGGTGTATCTAAACTACTGGGCAAAACTTTAAGGGGTGATAGTACACATCAAGACAAATAAAATTAAATGAGAAACTATGGATCCCAAACGTCTTCCGAAGGAGATAGGCGCCGTCAAAGTTTAGGGTCCAAAATTTGAAATGATTATAAAAAACGGAAAATTTGGTCGGTTCGTTTGCGGTTTTAACGAAAACTATTCTTTATGTCAGTATTGTCTTGAAAATACATTATATAGATAAATTTCAAAAAATGCCGGTAGGGGGCGCTTTAGACTTTGGAGTAACGAACAACTATTTTTACCGCTATTTTTTGCATCTCATTAAATTTTTTTAGAAGTTTAGACATAAACTTAAATTTTGAGCTCAAAATCTGCGGTTAAGTAGCGCAAACTGAACTGTGTTCAATGGCAGTGGGTAGGTTCAAAATTCAAATAATTATAAAAAACAGAATAATTGGTCAATTGATTTGCGGTTTTCACTAAAACTGTTCTTTATGTCAGTATTGTCTTGAAAATAAATTATAAACATAAATTTCAAAAAAATGTGGATAGAGGGCGCTTTAGACTTTGGAGTAACGTACAATTACTTTTTTACCGTTATTTTTTGCATCTCTCTTTTTTTTTTTTTTTTTTTTTTTGAAGCTTAGACATAAATTTAAATTTTGTGCTGAAAATCTGAATCGTTGAGAGTGGTTAAGTAGCGCTAAGTGAACTGTGTTCAATGGGGGTGGGAAGGTTCACATTTCAAATGATTATACAAAACCGAAAAATTGGTCGATTAGTTTGCGCTAACTATTCTTTATGTCAGTATTTCCTTGAAAATAAATTTTAAAGATAAATTTCAAAAAATTCCGTTAGATGGCTCCTTAAACTTTAGAGTAACCAGCAAGAATTTTTAACTGTTATTTTTTTATCTAATTAAATGCTTGTAAAAGCTTAGACTTAAATTTTGAGCTCAAATTCTGAGTCTTTGGGAGGGGTTAAGAAGCGGAAACTGAACTGTGTTCAGGAGCTGAAATGTTACCCTGCCCATCCTAGGAACACAGTCAAATTTTCGCTACTTAATTACTCAGAACGATTCAGATTTTGAGCTCAAAACTTAAGTCTAACCTTTTAAAACATTTATTTAGATAAAAATAGTTGTTGATTACTGATGGAGAGATTTTTACATACCTAAAAATAATTTGTAATAATTATATTAATTCCTTATCACCTTTGATTTTTCTCCGAGATTTCTCTCCCCCAAAATTGTGTGCATCAATTTGATCAACCAATTTTTTTTATTTTATAATAATTATAATTAAATCCGTTAGTGATCGTATTATGTTTCTAGGATCTGATCAGGGAAAAGAATATTTTCTGCGTCATAAGGAATAATAATAATAATACTAATAAAATAATAACATTCCTCACAAAACATTCCCAATTAAAATTTCACACAAAAAAAATATTCTCATCCAAAAAAAATTAGTTTAATTTATGCGTTGTGTTATTTCGATGCTATCAGATCTTTATGAAACGTTGATCAGCATGCACCTATAGTAATTTCGACACATACTCCATAAATCATTACCATGCTTTGTCATTTATAAAACAAAAACATTTTATTGTACAACACAGAACACACATAATACACTAAATATATACATGCACATAAATAAATTACAAAAATACAAAATAATCAAATCAAAATCTATTTTTTTTATAGCTGTTGGCATTGCTGCATAATTACATTTTATGCTTTGTAGCATGATATATTCAACATTGAAATAGATTTCATAAATTCATAAGTAATCATCACCAAAATGAATTAACCTTCGGGATCATTGGCGTGCAAGTGTTTCCCTATTATTTGATTGTTCTATCATACTCTATGTTTGTGGGCAAAATATAAGGGGAAATAAGTCGGTAAATTGCATACCTTTTTTTTTAAGTTGCTGACACCATAGGCAAATGTATATCCGAACCGATGAGTAGAAGTCTGGAACATTTTGGTTCCCCATATTGGCACACCTCACTCGAGCACACTTGGTAGACTGACTGACTGACTGACTGACTATCATTATCTCACCAAAAACTCAAGAAGCAAAATGTATAATAATAATTCTGTAGTCGAATATCCTTCGACCATTCACAGTTTTCTTTTTAACATATTTTTCCCCCTTCCAGTTTCGCGTTATTTCATTTGTGCTTCTTTTAAGGCAGTACACTGTTATTGGCTGTCCTTAAATTGACTATTAAATTGAACACCCCCTTATTTTAATTTTCTAGGGGCTTGTAAAGTCCTAGTCGTCGGAGTGTCTATATGGTTGATAATTATTACCCCACACGGAGCTTTCCCCTTTGCCCTGTCGTAAATACACTCTTAGTGAAAGTGTCTCTGTTTTGTCATCTTATTTATGGCCGTCCGTCACAGTCTTATTGCCGCTATAAATTTCACAGTCTTATTGCCGCTATAAATTTCTTGTCTTAGCTGTCAATCAACTGTCCTCTGTTCCTTTTTTTTCTATAATTTATTTCCAATAGTTAGTTTTCTTTACGGAATTGTCTGGTTTGAGTGATGTGGGGGTTTTACACCCATCATGTATCCCCTGGGTCTAAAAAAAATGAGGTCTGTAGACATCATTTTTGTGTACACCACACTGCCGCAAATGTTGTATCCGTAGTCATTGGAATTTTGATTCAGTTCTGGTGAACACTTCCAAGATCCGATTATCTTCTCTTCTGTGTATTATTTCCCCATGCCCAAATTTTGATACAATAATTAAATTAATCCATTAAAATGCCAAATCATGCAATCAAAGCCAAGTATAAATTTGGAATAATTTTTTTCTACACTAAGGAAGAAAAAAAAATAACATGTAAAAGCTCTGAAAAATCTAAACCTGAATTTGAGATGTATTGGCACATTTTTTTGTTTATTTTAAATGGATAATATTTTAAACACATAAAGTAAAATATGTAATAACCAAAAACAAAACAAAAAAAAACAACACAAATTCATAGCAACACCAATGTTGTTTGCATAACATATCTGGATTAGTATCAAAATAGTAAAATATATATACAATGTTGAGAAACCTTTTTTTATGTACATCATATGAAATATTTAAAAAAAAACAAATATACCATGTTTTGTATAGTCTACATTATCCACAAGATTATTAACATAAATCATAGCTGAATGTTACAAATTTGAATTATGTTAAGTGTTGATAAAATGGGTAATGTTGTATACACATTCCTAATAATTCTCGTGGAGGAGGTAGAGAGGATATCGCACAGACACATGTGCTCAATGCATACCTTATTGCTATCCATACGAGAAGTGAACGTTTCTTAAATGAGAGAAAAGAGGAAAAAAACGAGCTAGCGCGAAAAAAAAACGCATCCGATGAGGAGCGCGCATTTTGATTGACAGGTGCTAATGACGTGTTTAGTACCTCACACCCTAAAAACGTAATGGATAAGCTTTCCTGGAAAACAACTCCGATAAGTCACCCCTCTATAGAGGAAAACTTGTTTGCTTAACGGGGATAGCGAATGTTATGGTCCTTGCAAGACACACAGGTATGTCATTTTCTCGTTTTTTTGTCTTAAAAATTATATTTCTTTTGCATGCAACTTATGGTAAACTATAAGAAACTAACCCTTATTAACCTATAACCTGCTACGCATGCCTTCCGTGTAAATTTTCACCCCTTTATTCTATAAAATTGCTATAAAATTCGCTATAAAATCATGTACTGTGTACTGTTTATTTTGTATTTTCAGGGAAAATGGCTTCTTACAGACTGGTTATCTGCTGAAGGACGCTTGAGTGTTCCAAATCTCGTATTTCCCTCAGAATATTTTGGAGTCTTATATAAGTATTCTAATGAGATTGCCTTTCAGGAAATAATACAGCGATTATGCAATCGTTTAACAATGTTCCTAAAATTGTATTATGATTCTGAACATTGCCTGAAAGATTTTAATATACAATGCTAAAGTTGAATAATATCACAACTTGAAAAAAAAATTTGGGAAAGTCAATGTGCCTTTTCATTTCACTGGCTGATAATTGCAATTAAACTTGAAGAACTAAAGTCAAATTTCGCCGCCAGAGAAAAAAAAATTTAAAGAAAAAAAAATCCTTTTTCAGTACTGGTTGTGATATTGTTGATAAAAACTTTCTGCAAGTAAATCTTTACCGTGCATATCTATCTAAAAAAAATAGCGAAAGAAAAATCTGATATGTTTCCTAAATGCTTAATTTGAGGGGGGGGGGGGTTATCTAGCAAAACATGAAGGAAAAGGGAGTGAAATCCCTAAAATATTTTTTGTTTATAATTTTTATGCTACATTAGAAGAGTCTAAAAGAATATTTCTAAGCTAATTTGCCTTTAATCAAAGTTATCTGAACAACACAATTTTATTGTTATTTTACTAATCTCCATTAATAATCCTGTCACCCAATTCTGGGTACAAATAGAAAGTGTGAAATGAAATAATATTGATAAAATGTGTATATATATCATCCATTTGTTTACCTTTTCTTGTTGTAGTTTGATTATTTAAAATTTTAAAAGACACTATAGTATAGAGGTAAAAAAAATACATTTTGAAAACAAAATTACTTAATCATTTGAAATATGTATTGACTTCTATATCTAATTTTATTACTAAAATGATTCAGCATGTCATACTGATTAAAATAATTTATTTTATTTTATTTTATTTTTTTGCCAAAATTTACTATGTTGTTTAGAGTTAAATTGATTTTTTTTTTTTTTTTTTTACTAATACCTAAATATTATTTATTTATATATATATATTAATTTGTACGGATTATTGACAATCGAGTATATACATTTTAGTGAATAACCTGGCCAGGTTTGAGAAATACTCTCTGCCCGCAGAAAGATTTCCTTATATTCATAAATATACATACTCACATTGCCATATGTGATATTCATACATGAACCTTTATATTATTTTATTATTATTGTATTTTAATGCCATATATAAATATTATTATGAAGTGTGTGAAAGTGCGAAATCGATACCACTTACAATTCATTTTTTTTTAATGTGCAATTGTACACTTTTTATAAAATATTGTTATGTTTCCATACGCCTATGTCGGTAAAAATATATATATATATATATATATACCTAATAATATATATAGTGTCGTTTAATCTTCACATTTGAAAAAAACTTCCTAATTTATTTGCTTTTATATAGATTCCTGATAAGACTCTAAAATAATTTTGCATCTGTTACTTGTCCAATGTAACTAAGTATTGCCTTGTGATGAAGTCTAATTGTTATAACTTTCTTTTGTATACTATCCCATAAGACCTTCTTTTAAAACTACGTTGCGTGAGTAATGTCATCATACTTATATCTAACGTGCTGCAAAAGAATTTGTGATACCTTTTATTTTCAGGCAAAGGTAAAAGAAAAAAAAAATCCTGTAAAATGTCCTCCAAAAAAATAACCTTTATTTATTTATTTATTTATTTATTTATTTATTTATTTATTTTTTTTTTTTTATTTATATTATTTTTTTTATATGTTTATCTTACTCTGCCGATTAAATATTATTGGGAATGCTTATATCACGCGAGTTTTCATAAGATCCTAATCTTAACATTTTACCTTCTAGCGAATCATCTTAAAACTGCCATGCGACTAAATCTGATATTCAATTTTATAGCTTTCTGCCATGCCCTGCCTAGAGAAAGATTCCCCATTTGGGAGCAACTCTCCCCCTCCTCGATCTGGGGTGTGTTAACTACCCCCGAGACCTGTCAGCAGATCCATCAATCTCGTCAAGCGGAAAGTCTTCTGTTGGTGAGAAAACCTTATTTTTTTTTTCTTTGAGTTCTTTATTTTTGTGAATCCTATGTGCTGAGTTTCCACGTTATTTTGTTTTGTCAATAACTTGCCTTGCCATTGTTATATGTTATTTTATTTTTGCGTACTTCGCCGAACTTCTCATCAAATTTCTATATGAAAATCTGTATTTATTTATTTTTTTTTTTTTATGTACCAATATACATATCTTTAATATCAATTTTGCATATGCGTTGTTTGTAAGAGTTATTTCTCTTCAAGTTGTTTCCACTTTATTTAAATATGCAGAATAAATAATTAAAGTTTTTTTTTTGTATCATTGATTATGCACTAGACGAATTTATTCTGAGCAATTGCTTCTGTCCTAGTCATCCAATGTACAATTATCATTATTGTTTATTTATTTATTTATTTATTTATTTTATTATTATTATTATTATTATTATTATTATTATTATTATTATTATTTTTTATTTTATTTATTTTTTTTTTTTGCAACATCAAGTTCTGTGAAGTACCTATGTAATATTTAGTGTATGTAATAATTTTTCGAGTGTGCCTGCACATTTCCCCAATTGTAACTCAGAGGGAAATAGTACACTCATCTTGCTACCCCTTTCTTTTTTTTCTCTCTATGTTGCTTGATTTTAAAAGGCAAGTTATTATATGATGTCTTAAAAACGCATTGTTATAAATTTTCAATTTCAAAAAGAGAAGAAAAAAAAATATCTACATAAAATTTGTTTCTTAAATACATAATACAAATCACTATATATTACAAATACACTAGATAATTTTAAATAATAGTTAGGGCTTATGTTTCTTTTTTTTCTTTTCTTTTTTTTTTTTTTTTTTTTTTTTTTTTGTTATGTTTCCGCCTCTGAATCCTCCTCTGCCGTACTGTCTTTCACGTCTATATGAGGAGTTGCTGCCTTAGGCGCGAATAGTAAATCGATGTTCCTTTTTATAGGCCGAGCATAATTACCTGTTAGGTCTTTTAGTAAATAATTATTGTTGCGTAATTTTTTTATTACTTTAAAAGGACCGTCAAACTTGTTCGCCAGAGCGCCCGGATTTATACGTTTTAAGTATACTACTTGTCCCAAATTCAGAGTAGGTGTATGTAGCAGGTCCTCTTCTTTAGCATACTCATCCTGCATGCGTGACTGATTGGCCAGTGCTTGTCGTTTCACTTCTTTAATGTGTACCATTCTCTGTGCCACATAAGTTTTAGTTGAGACCTCTTCTGTGGGAATATGCGATGTAAACGGAGTTCTCAATTTTCTCGCAAAGAAAATGAGTGCGGGAGCGAATCCTAAAGCCCTGTGAATTGTGTTATTGTAATGTAGTTTGAAAAAATCTAATCTAATGTCCCATTCCGTTGTGCTTTTTGACATTGCGATTAGGGAGCACTTCAGAATTCGGTTTACCGTTTCAGCAATTGCATTCGCCTTGGCTCTGTATACACTCGTAAAGTGTAATTCTATATTTAACGCCTTTGTATATTCTCTGAATAAATCACTTCTAAAATATTTTGCATTGTCCAGATATATGCTGTTGCAAATTCCAAAAGTACTGAAGTACTTATTCAGCACATTTGCAATTGTCTGTGTTTCTACATTTCTTAATGCAACCGCTTCTAAAAATCTGGAAGTTGCGTCCGTGATAGTCAGAATAAATTTATTCTTTCGCACAGAAAATGTTAGAGGCCCACATACGTCAATATGTAATATACTTCCTACTTCATGGTCTTTAACCACCCTTTGCACTGGTACTTTTATCGTTTTGTGGTGTTTAGCTGTTTGACACGCTGTACAATTTGCACAAAATGTTTTAATATCCTTGTACATTCCATGCCAAAATATCCTATCCTTAATGGTGTCATAAGTTTTCTGGAATCCAAAATGGGGGGAATGCGCGTCTTCCATAATGGCTATTTTCAAAGAGTCAGGGGCAATGAGTAGTTCCTTTTTTTCTGTACCTGGTCTCAGAATTAATATTTTATCATCATTTAACATGTATCTTTTTGTTGTTCGATTGTTTTGTCCCTTTTCTATTTTGTCAATTATTTTTCTTAACTTTTCGTCTGCATATTGTTCTGATTTAATGTTGTCATTAGACAAAGCCTCGTTGACTTTAAATAGAGTATTGTGTAATTGTAAGCCCGTTTCTAAATTGCAAATATGACGGGATACGAAATCCGCTGGATTAACCTTGCCTTCAATATGCTCGAAAACATAATTATATTTCGCCAAATCTGTCATCCATCTTTTGACTATGTCAGATTGCGCTTCCAAATTCATTTGCTGTGTAATGGGTTTCGAATCCGTCAGAATCGTGAATTGCCTACCCCATAAAATATGTTTAAAATGATTGACTGATTCATGAATCGCCAATAATTCGAATTTTATACTAGGGTAGCTTTTTTCTGCCTCTCTTAATTTTCTCCCAAAAAACTCGATAGGTAATAAAATGCCATTAGACTCCTGCGCCAGAATTGAGGATATGGCTAGCTTCGAGGCGTCACATATCAAAAATAATTCCTTGTTAAAATCTGGGGGTCTAAGTGTAGGGTTTTGTATTATTGCTTCTTGTATGTTTTTCAACGCCTGTTCATGCTCCTCACCCCATTTGAATTTTACTTTTTCTTTTGTAAGTTCTACTAAGGGATGTACAATATCTGAATAATTTCTAATTAAAGATCTAAAGTAGTTTGCTAGACCCAGAAGTGATCTTACTCCTTTTTTTGTTTTTGGACGTACTAGGTTTTTAATTTTGTCTATGTTTTTTCTTGCTGGGGAATATCCCCATCGGTTTAGTTGGAAGCCCAGAAAATCTATTTCTTCTTTGCATATTTGCATTTTTGAAGGCTCTATGGTCAGATTGTGGTCAATGAGAGTCTGTAGAACTTGCTCTAAAATTTGTAGCATTTCTTGGATTGTATTTGTACCAATTACCACATCATCCATGAAGTATGCCACTTGGGACTTGTTGAAGTGTCCCAGCACTTTATCAATTAATTCTGCGAAATAAGCGCTGCTGTTCTTTGTCCCAAAAGCGAGCCTTAAAGGGTTAAATTTTCCTTCCTCAGTAATAAATGCTAGTTTTTGCCTATCCTGTGGCCTTAAATTTATCTGAAAAAAATGCACTATGGAGATCTAACACCGTGTAGTACCTTTTTCCGCTGATCGAGTAAAGAATTTCTTTAATATCCGGTATGGGAAAGCTGTATGTGTGTAGAATTTGATTTAATAACCGATAATCTATAGCCATTCTATATTTGGTTTCATTTTTCTTTTCTTTATTACTTTGTTTCTTTTTAACAAAAATCACTGGAAACGCATAATTTGAGTCTGATTTTTCAATAATCTTTGCTCTTAGTAAGTTCCGTATCTCTGTTTTCGCATATTGTCTGACCGTTTGAGGTAGTTTATAAGGTTTGGTTTGTATAGGGTAGTCATGACTTAAATTAAATTTTGGTATAACTAAAGATGTTTGACCTAAAGTATCATATGACTTTGAAAATGCATGCGCTTTTCTCATGAGTATGTTTTTTAATTTTTCTCTTAGGTCTTCGGGTAAATGTGTTAAATCAAAGTCTGTCTCTCTTAACTCTGCTTATCTTAATTTTCTGATCTCTTCGATATTTAAGCTATTTAATTCGTAAATTGTTCCTTGTTCAATGTCATCGGATTTTGTATCCTGTTTAAAATCTATATCTTTTGTTATTTTGCCTACATTTATCCCTTTATTCAACTTTATTCTTTTGTCCGTGTTATTTGCTATTATGACATGAATTCTACTATTTTGTTGCACTTCATGCACTGAAGTTTGAAATGTGAATTTCGAGTCGTCTCTCAAGGGTTCTAATAATATTATCTCTTGTTCTGCTATGTCATCATGACACTGTAAATTAACTATTTTTTTGAATTTGCATTTATAAAAATTGTTGCTATGGTCTTAGCATACATATTTTTTTGCTTAGTGATGGACTGTGTCTTTTTCTTGTTATCATTATTCTTTTCTTTTACGTAAGACCCTGATGGATTGTTTTCTTGCCTATCCTTGTCTTCTGTTTCTGAAGTTAGATTATTAATTTGTATCCCTGTTTCCTTTTCTGGAATATTCAGTTTAATTTTTATATTTTTGAAAATAAGTGTTTTTTCTTTGAAATTCAAAATCATATTATTATCCCTTAAATAATCGTATCCCAAAAGCATTTGGTATTCTCGACCGAAATCTTTATTTGTGATGTAAAATGTACCTGTTGTAAAACTGCCCTTTACTCTAAAAACCAGCCTAATACACTGTTTAAAATAAATTTTTGAATTCGTTAAAGTTTGTATTTGTATTTGATTTCCTAGATATTTAAATTTTACATTTTTTTCCTTTAATTTATCAAAAATGATGGGCGAAAGCAATGAGACCGCCGCCCCTCTATCACATAACGCTTTAAATTTGATGTTATTTATCTCTAGGTCAATGATGGGTAATTGATTTTCTCCTTCATTTCTAACACTGGCAATAAATCTGTTTATTTTGCGACACCCTTTAAACTGAGACTCACCTGTGTCGCTAAAATACTGTTGTTTATTTTCAGCGAGCCTCTGATTTAGTTTTCCGACCCTTGTTTTTCGTGTCGTTTTTTGTTATTGAATGAACGTCTTTTGGAATGGCCTCTGTGTTTATTTTCCCTTTTGCTATTTTGTTCATTATAATTGTCCTCTTGCTCGTCTGTCTGGGATTTATTAAAATTGTTATGATAGCCACCTCTTCCACGACTTCTTGAAGGCTGTGCGAACCCCTGTGCTCCTGTATTATGGTAATATATGCTGTGGATACATATAATTGTATATGGGGGGAGGGGGGGTAGAAAAGTGAGGTGCTACATAGCCATAGTTCCAATTGCCAAAATATTTGTTACCATTATATCCCTGATACCCCATATTTTGGAATCCTTGTTGCTGTTTATGGTTATTTCTGTAGCCTCTTGTGCGTGAGACCTGCGACCCTCTATTAATTTGAAATCTGTTAATATTCGTCGCCGCGTTATCATTACTATATTTTTGTCTGAACCAACAATCTTTTGTCTCATGGTTTTCTTTCCCGCATACCTCACAGCCTGTTTTTTCTCTCTCCGATCTATTATTTAATTTCAATTTAAGGTTGTTTATTTCGGTGACGAGTGTCTGAATTTGCTCTGCACTGTCTGCACTTAATTTATTTAATTTTTCCAATATTTCATTCTCTTTAGTAACGGTAATGCTATTTATTTCGGGAATATTTGCTTGATTGTAAGCCTCTTCCAATCTTAGTGCGGACTTGCATGCTGCCTCAAAATTTTCGGGTGCATTTTTTCTCACTTCTAAACTAATATCTGCGCGGATTGCATCTAGTAATCTTGCCAATTTCATTTGGTCTAAAAATTTTGCTTTGCTGTTATCCTCTAATTTTTGACCACTTTTTTTATATATAAATTTGCCGTATCATTAAATTCATTTATAAAATTAGCTAATGTTTGATCGGGTTTCTGCTTTAGACTGAAAAATAAATTCTGAGCACCCCCGACATTACATTTAACGGAAAATAATTCTTTTAATTTCTCCTTGAATTTTCCTATGTCTGCTTCTAAAAATAATGATTCATCCTGCATGAGAGTTTCCCTTGCCGATCCTATGATCTTGGCTTTCAAAATTGTTAATTTGTGTTCATCGCTATATTTCGTTTTGTCAATTAAATTATCAAATTGTAGTAGGAAATAATTGATATTAGTTTCTTTTTTACCATCAAACGGATAAATTAATCCTACTAAATGCTCTGCGTTAGGAGTTGCCATATTTCCTGTCCAAGAAATTTTTGATCCCGAATTCTTTGTTTTTTTTCTTTGTTTATCGTTTTTGTTCTCTCCCGAAATTTCTTCGTTTTTATTTAATAATATTTTTAATTGCCTTCTTGTTTTAACACCACTTAAACGCGTGCTATTTCTGAGAGATTTCCTCGTACCTCCTTTAGTCATAAACTCAATTATCCTCAATTTTTTTAATAATAAAACTACAATGATTTAATTAAAATAACCAACTTGATATAAATATATCCACATATCTTATTATTATTATTTTTTAATTTATACAGTTTTATCCACATGTACTAGACATAAAATATCAAAATATTTGATGAATTTTAGAATAAAATCCTTTCTATCATATGACAATTAAATACATAAATTAAATAACAACCTTTCTTTTTTTTTTCAATAGTGTAAACATACATATATATACAGTTTTTTTTTTTTTTTTTTTTGAAAAATGTGCCAATTATCTCAAACAAAAATACACTTGCATGCCAATGTCTCGGTTTAGTATCATATTCATAAAATTTATTATGTGAAAAAAAACAAATTTTTATTTATTTTATTATTTTACGTATATATATATACCAATTTCAACAACAACTCCTATTTTCTTGTAATAAAAAGAGAATCTATCTTATCTTCAATCTAATTATCTCCTTTAACATATATATTTGTCACAATCATTCATTCATTTCATTATCATTTTTTTTCTCACAAAAGGAATTCAAGTAATCACAAAATTAATTTTTTTTTCTTAAAAAAAAAATTCAAATAATCACAATATTAATTAAATATTTACTTCTAATATGGCAGTAATAATATCTAAATTGAAGCTAATTAATTTCTTGAAAAATAATTTGGTTCTTTAAAGTACTCAAATTAAAAGAAATTACAATACTACCGTATTATTAAAGTTCTAAAATCAACCAAGTTCGTTCTTTTAATCATTTAAATTAAATACATAAAAATAAATAATTAAGGAACTGGTATCACGGCAACCAATTTTTGGGGGGTTTGAGATGATGGAGAGATTTTTACATACCTAAAAATAATTTGTAATAATTATATTAATTCCTTATCACCTTTGATTTTTCTCCGAGATTTCTCTCCCCCAAAATTGTGTGCATCAATTTGATCAACCATTTTTTTTTAATTTTATAATAATTATAATTAAATCCGTTAGTGATCGTATTATGTTTCTAGGATCTGATCAGGGAAAAGAATATTTTCTGCGTCATAAGGAATAATAATAATAATACTAATAAAATGATAACCTTCCTCACAAAACACTCCCAATTAAAATTTCACACAAAAAAAATATTCTCATCCAAAAAAAATTTAGATTAATTTATGCGTTGTGTTATTTCGATGCTATCAGATCCTTATGAAACGTTGATCAGCATTCACCTATAGTAATTTCGACACATACTCCATAAATCATTACCATGTTTTGTCATTTATAAAACAAAAACATTTTATTGTACAACACAGAACACACATAATACACTAAATATATACATGCACATAAATAAATTACAAAAATACAAAATAATCAAATCAAAATCTATTTTTTTTATAGCTGTTGGCATTGCTGCATAATAACATTTTATGCTTTGTAGCATGATATATTCAACATTGAAATAGATTTCATAAATTCATAAGTAATCATCACCAAAATGAATTAACCTTCGGGATCATTGGCGTGCAAGTGTTTCCCTATTATTTGATTGTTCTATCATACTCTATGTTTGTGGGCAAAATATAAGGGGAAATAAGTCGGTAAATTGCATGCCTTTTTTTTAAAAGTTGCTGACACCATAGGCAAATGTATATCCGAACCGATGAGTAGAAGTCTGGAACATTTTGGTTCCCCATATTGGCACACCTCACTCGAGCACACTTGGTAGACTGACTGACTGACTGACTATCATTATCTCACCAAAAACTCAAGAAGCAAAATGTATAATAATAATTCTGTAGTCGAATATCCTTCGACCATTCACAGTTTTCTTTTTAACATATTTTTTCCCCTTCCAGTTTCGCGTTATTTCATTTGTGCTTCTTTTAAGGCAGTACACTGTTATTGGCTGTCCTTAAATTGACTATTAAATTGAACACCCCCTTATTTTAATTTTCTAGGGGCTTGTAAAGTCCTAGTCGTCGGAGTGTCTATATGGTTGATAATTATTACCCCACACGGAGATTTCCCCTTTGCCCTGTCGTAAATACACTCTTAGTGAAAGTGTCTCTGTTTTGTCATCTTATTTATGGTCCGTCCGTCACAGTCTTATTGCCGCTATAAATTTCACAGTCTTATTGCCGCTATAAATTTCTTGTCTGAGATGTCAATCAACTGTCCTCTGCTCCTTTTTTTTTCTATAATTTATTTCCAATAGTTAGTTTTCTTTACGGAATTGTCTGGTTTGAGTGATGTGGGGGTTTTACACCCATCAATTACTCTAAAGTTTAATGCGCCCTCTAACGGGATTTTTTAAAATTTATCTTTAAAATTTATTTTTAAGGAAATACTGATATAAAGAATAGTTTTGAGAACACTGCAAACAAATCGAACAATTTTTCCGTTTTTCATAATCATTTGAAATTTGTACCTCCCCACCCCCATTGAACACAGTTGAGTTTGCGCTACTTAACCACAGATTTTGAGCTCAAAATTTAAGTTTATGTCTAAACTTCTAAGAAAATTTAATGAGATGCAAAAAATAACGGAAAAATAGCGTTACTCCAAAGTCAAAAGCGCCCTCTATCGGCATTTTTTGAAAATTATCTTTATAATTTATTTTCAAGACAATATCGACATAAAGAATAGTTACCGTGAAAACCGCAAACGAATCAACCAATTTTTCCGTTTTTTATAATCATTTCGAATTTTGGACCCTAAACTTTGTTGGCGCCTATCTGTTTCGGAAGACGTTTGGGACCCTTAGTTTCCCATTTAATATTATTTGTCTCAAGACAAATAATATCCATCATTTGATAGTACCCATCAAGTGATGGGTACTTAATGGTGATGGGTACATCTTAAAGTTTTGCCGAGTAGTTTAGATAGACCTTGTATACTGTAATTATTAGAAAAAGTTCCTGTGTAATTTCTATGTGATCAATATCTTGTGGCTAAAACTGTCTCTCATTTCAATTTGATTTAAGTATTATTGATAAATATCATGTTGTGAAATTTAGAGACAAAAGTCACTTCAAAGCAAGTTGACTTTAAGAAACTTACTAAATTTAAAGCTGAGTATTTTAAGTAATTTTGTGTGGTAACGGACTAGAATATCTGTCTCACAATGTACTGCTATGTACTTTAAATCTCATAAACATAGCTGAGTACTGCGTCTCTGCTATGTACTTTAAATAGCATTTACATAGTATATTATAGGGCAAAGTGCACAACCAATTTTTCTTCATGTACCTTAAACTTTACTTTAACACCAGTCTCAATTTTCAAAGGAAATTATTAAGTTTAAAAAAAAAATAAATAAATTTCTGAAATGTAAGCGATTGGTGAAAATGACCCATATAACCTAAAACATATGAAAAATATCAAATAAAATACGATTTCACAAAATTATACACTTAATTCTAATGCGTGATTAAAGGAGCAGTTAATCCATTCTATCCTGATTTATGCACTGGTGGAGTTACGGTCGGTAGCTTTATTTCATATGGGAGCAGAGAGATTAATGCGATTCCGCGTTACAGTGTTGTTATATTAAACCACTTACATGCAAGGGATTTCAGAACAATTAAAGTAAACTGCAGCATGTAAGAGATTTCACAAGAACATAAAATCTCTCGCCAATTATCTCATAGCCGAATATTATTTTTTTTCTCTACAAAACAGTTAATAAAAAAATAAATAATAATAATAACTTCAAATAAAAAATAAGGGAATTTTTTTTTTAATTTTGGATAAATTTTATTGAAAATATAACAAAAATTACTAATTTCAGCAAGAAAATATGTAACTTTTTAGGTGCGTTCGTAATTATGTAAATACGTAGCACCTATTGTTGTCGCTCAGTCCGTCCGTCTGTCCGTCTGTCTGTCTTTCTGTCCGTCTGTCCGTCCGCATATAACAACGCAAAAAATACCCACCCGAATCGTTTGAAATTTAAAATACATAATTATTACATAATTTTGTAGAGTTATTTCAAATTTTATGAAAATTGGATGGATAGATCAATTACAGGGATAATCAAAATGATTCCGTTACATTACGGTCAATGGGGAAAAAAGTTTCGAATGCATTTTAATCGTTTGAAGTTTAAAACGTATATTTATTACATAATTTTGTCGAATCATTTCAAATGTTATGAAATTCGGATGGATCGATCAATTACAGGGACAATCAAAAGGATTCCGTTACATTACAGTCATTGGAAAAAAAAAGTTTCAAATGCATTTTAATGGTGTTACACTCATTTGAACATAATAGAATTGACATCAATCTACGAAATATATAGTAAAAAATACATTTTGTACAATCTGTGATGCAAAGAATATTTATTATTCAATTACAGGGCCACACGTATTCCACTAAATAATGTTATACGGGGAAACATTGTTTGGGGCGTGTTTTAATTATATTAAACTACTTCACATTTTATGAATAAGATATACGTTGCTGAGGTGTAATAAAAATTACTCCCTGCATATTTACAGGAATACAAAGATTTCGACCACTATACTGTATCCAAAGTATGCTCTACTATATCAGCAAGATCTGAATATTTTAAAACTTCGTAATCTTACGAACACACCTCACTTGCTACGCTTCACATGCGATTTCCAACTTGTTTTCTTATAAATTAATGTGGTGACATCGAAGTGCATCGGGAAACTTTTTTAAACTTTTCGCTAAAAATTTAAAAATTGCAGAACAAAATTCACTATATTAGACTAAAGAATTTAAAAGGACATTTTTACGGTAATGTTACCGCGAAAAATCTCTAAAAGTCAAATAAAAAAGGTTCAGGAAAAGAAATTAATAAAATTTCCAGTCCCACATAGCATGCATGGTCACAGTGACGTCACTGTGAGTCACTGTGGTCACGTCACTACTGTGACCAAAATGCCACCGCTCAGTGACGTCACATTGTGACTGAAATGTGACGTCACACCTGTGACCAAAATGCCACCCTTCAGTGACGTCACATTGTGACTGAAATGTGACGTCACACCTGTGACCAAAATGCCAACCCTCAGTTTCGTCACATTGTGACTGAAATGTGACCTTCTTAGAAAATTAAAAAATATATACAAAAATTCTTCAAAAGATCCCTCATAGCAAGCATGGTCACAATGACGTCACTGCGAGTCACTGTGGTCACAACACATCTGTGACCAAATTACCACCACTCAGTGACGTCACATTGTGACTCAGATGTGACTTTCTTAGAAAACTTTAGAAAATTACAAAAATTCTTCAAACCATGTTATTTACTGGCAAAAAACGTGTTTTCTGGCATTTCAGAAGAATATTGTGCAATCGCTATTATGTCACACGTTACATGCACTGCGTGTAACGTGTACGTCATATCACATATGTGAGATAAACTTCCCATCATATGAAACTAAGCACCCAGCAATGAACCTATCAGTGAAACTTCCATTTAAGGAAATTTCTCTTTACACTTAAATGCTTCGTTATGAAAAAAATATCTTTGAACACTGTTAAAAATAAATCTGTGAATTCCAGGTGAAACTACCGGCAGCAATGTAGCCGAACTTTTACCGTTCCGTTAGTAGATTTTCCGTTGTGGGAAATACAATAAGGGAAAACTCCGGTGTAAGAATCAGTAACTTTCCGTTACAAAGTTTGATTTATAATAGTAATAATTTAATATAATTTTTAAAAATGATTTACCGATTAATCTTCAAAGAATTCGAAATCACCGAGGGATTCTAAGCTGCTAGGTTATTTTACTTAATTGTCATTTTGGATAATTTAGTTCACACCGTCCTCAGGATCGAACGCGGGACCTTCAGGTTGCGGAACAAATTCTTACGAACTGAGCCAAATTTGCTGATGCCAAATGGTCCAAAGTATGTCTTTTATGAGTTAGTGGGAAAATCTGTTGTGCTTTTTAAAGATTTCCTTTCAAATATATTCCTTAGAATGTTCGTAAACGGATTATTTTAGACTGATGCATAATACTTATTATTTTTTAAATCATTTTTAATTTTTTAAATAGTTTAAATTAAAAAAAATCACTGTTTAAAACCACTGTTTTTTTATTTATTTGTTTTTTTTTTTAATAAAAATTTTTTTATTAAAATTTTTTTTACGAATGTATATGTATATATACATATATAGACATTTTTTTTGAAATTGTCGTATACTATTTATTTATTTATTTATTTATTTTTCGGCTAATAAATTAAAAGATTTTTAATAAGAAAAAAAGATAAAAATAAACAGAAAAAATGTAATTTAAAAGGAATTTTTTATGTTTCATTATTCCATGGTGCCAATGGGACTCGAACCCACAATCTGCGCTCGCAGGCGATTGGCGGTGTGGTGCCTTGACCACTCGGCCATGGAGCTCCCCCACACAACGGAGTGTCTCCGTTTTTTGTTTTTATTTCCATCCGTTTCGTTATTTTCAGGAAATATGATGGAATTTTGTGATTTGTAACGGAAAATACCCTTTTGTTGTTAAAAGGGAGTTTTTCTGTGAAATTCAGGAAAAAAATGTTCGTGAATTTCAGAATTTTTTTAACAGTGAATAGAAACCCACGGAAATTCATGAAATTTGTATAGTAAGCTACAAATAAAAATGGAAATATTATAAAACTGTGTTTTAATTTGGATAGTAATTTTTGTTATGCAATATAGCCACATAAAAAAAAATCATTAGTATAATATCTAAAAAAACACGTAATAAAGGAAGGGAACAAAAACTGAATCGCAGCGTTCTATTTCTCGTTTTCTCTTGTATTTCAAATAGAAAAATTAAAAAAAAATTGGAATATTACTTTGTGTGCGATCTCTTATGAAAGATACACTCATAAAAACTTTCGCATCTTTTTTAAGTATTCAGAGAATGGACCTATAATATTTCCGTGGAACTAGAATCCCTTTCTTAGCATATCGAAAGATTTTCGCATTTTTCCCTTTTTATTTAAAAGATAAAATAAATACATAATTTCCATTCATACAATCCGCTGAAATATATTCACCAATCAATCTTAACAGCAATCTATCCTTTTAAATACTGTGCACGCACGGAAGTGCAACAAATTTTGCTAAGTAGAATTTTTTTAATATGAATATTAATTTAAATGTTAATTTCGTTCTAAATGAAGGTTCAACAGAAAATTAAAAAAGTAGATAATTTCATTAAATATGGGCTTCGTTAAATGAAAGTTCCACTGTATTTCGAAACTAATTAAAAGTAAAAAAGAAATGCGTGAAAAATTTTTTTAACTCAAAATTTTAATTAGGGATACCCTCATAAAACTAATGCGCATGCGCATTCAACTTATAAATCTTCGAAGCTCAAACAACCAATAACAACAAAAAATCACCTGCTTAAAAAATATCGTTTGGCAACGACCAGAATATTTGACACTAGTGTATTTATTCTTTAGAATATTATGCAGCTGCTCTAGTAACTTTGTTATGATGTTATGTGTGTATATTTAGTACGTAAGTAGAAAAAATTTAAAAAGTTATGCAAAAAGGCGATCAGGTGACATTTTATATAAAATGTCGGTCCGAAAAAATACAATATCAGTGGCGTTTCGTTAATATGAGCGCGCCAATGTCATTGTACTTCATTCGGACATTCCGACTTCGAAATTATCTTCCCTATTTGGATTATGAAACTGGAATTAGAGGATAATGCCGATAAGAAAGAGGTAAGAAAATGTTATTTTCCCTGCTTTTTTTATAATGATTTCTGTTAATTTCGTAAAAAACATGTTATAAAAGGAATAAGTATCATATTAATTTAACTTTTTTGAATTCACTTACCTTAGTAAATTCAATAAATTTAACATTTGTTTTGTTGAAATACGGAACAGCATGTCAACGATTTGAAAATAGTTAATAATATTATTTTTAAAATGCACTTTAATCACATTTTTTTAATTACATGGTTAAAATCACATTTTAATAAATTAAAAAATATACACATAATCAAAAGTTAACGTTATAATTAATATATAAAGGAGTTCGGGGTTGTTTAATTGTTGAAAATAGTGATAAATATACTAATTTATGCACTAATATTGCAAAAACAAATTTTTTAAAACTTTTTTATTACCTTTCTGAATGTCTCATAATCCCAAAAATTTGATAACTGTAATTCCATGACATTTTTTATTTTAAACCATGTATCTAAAATATTTAAGATATTGATTTTGTGATAATAACAATTATTGATTTTAAAAAATGAGTAATTATCGCATTATTTTATTAATTTTTGATATCTTAATTGTTAAATGGTGTTGAAAATAACAATTTTGTTTCATTAGTATGTGTTCATTAAATTCTGGTTCTAAATAGTCATAAAAACAATTACATGTACTTTTTTATGGGATGTACATTACTGAAATTTTTAGTGTTTGATGTATTTCTATTATTTTCAATAAAATTTTGTCTAATATTGGGAAGTGAGACTGAGAATACTTAAATATTATTAATAGATTCATCTAATACGAAAAAAAATGAAATCTAATAATTATAATTATTAATAAGGAAACTTTTTAAAAATAAATTCCATAAGGATGTCCTTTACCGGCACATCTACACTATATGACATATACAATATATATATATGAGTTTAACTACGAATTTAAACCTTGGTGTAATCATACATGCGCACAGGCCACTATAGTAAGGAAATAACTAAGCGTAATACTAGAACTAATTGCCTCATCTTCATTTGTACTCGACTTTTAAATAAAATCTGTATATTACGAATATTGCGCATAAACTGCACGTAGTTTTATCAAAAGATAATTCTATATTATATTTAACAGAATGATTTTAATTGGTAAATTAATCAAACGAATATTAATTTTCCAAAATGAGTAAAAAAGTGTTTATGTTAGGATTCGAACTAGAGACCCTCGATGTATGCTGCCAATGCTCTTCCAACAGATCAACTTAGCACGCACAATTCACCCGGAGAAATATCATTATATACTCATACGAAGAGTATGCATTTATCATACGGGTAGTTTGAAAAAAAATTAAACTATTATTACATAGGGTTATATACAATAATGATAAGTATGCGTTCGTATTCACTGTGTGAATTGTGTGCATCAGATTCTTCCAGGATAGTTCAGTCAACAAAGTATTGATAATTTGCGCGAAAGACTGCTTAGTTCGAATCCTGGCCTGGACACTTTTTCAATCAGCTGGAAAATTATAACAAAAGATAATTAAAAGATATATATATTTATAGACATCAGGAGTATTGGTCAGAAATATTGGCAAGCTGTATAGTTTTAAATATGTGCTGAGATTTGTGGATATTAAAGCGAGTAAAAGTTTAAGAAAAAGACCAAAAAGATTAAACAGTTTGAACAACATACTACTAAATGTGTGTCAGTTATAAATAAAATTGAAGCTATGCAATTTTCAGCATGTGGCGGGAAAATATATAAATATTTTTGGAAGGTAATATTTTTCAAATTTTGAAAACAACACCAGAGTTGTAAGGCATGTGAGGTAAATCGAATTTTTAACTTTAATTTAGAAGAAAGTCTCCTTACTTCAGGTAACTATTTTTATATATTATACAGTATTTGTTCATAAATTGTCAATATACGACTTTAGGACTCAAACCCTATTTTAACAGGAACATGGCATGGAGTTATAGTTTCAGCAGATCTTGTTTCTTTTAAATTGTTAGGAAATCGTTAAGAAAAGTTAAATCGTCACAGAATCATCACAGTGTTAACGAAAATTTTGTCACAAATGATCTGCATCGTAAGTCTAAAATAATGGGACAAACTTTAAGGGAGGTGGTAGAGCTCACTATAATAAATAATTATGGCATAGAAATGTACAACTCGAAGTGACGCGTTGAGACGCCACACTAATCACTGCAAAAGACACGGATTATAATGTTAAGTGTATGGGAGCGCTATTTTCAACTATCTCGCTAAAATTTTAATATTTTCGCATAATTTTTTTTCCATAGGATAACTGAGGACGATCTGCAACTGGGCTGATTTTTACTCTTTTAATTTTGGTTACAGATTAAAAAAAAATACTTTAACTTTCCGAACCAGTTTAAACCGGTCCTAAAACTGAAACTATCTTAATATAAAAAAAATAACCAAAATCGAAAAAGTAAAAATTAGCCCCGTTGTGGATCGTCCTCAGCTATCCTATGGAAAAAATATCATGTAAAATATTGAAATTTGAGCAAAATATTTGAAAACAACGCCCCCCCATAGACTTAACATTATCATCCGGGTCTTTTTAGTGACTAGTGTAGCGTCTTGACGTGTCAGTTCCGGTCATATATTTCTGTGCCATCATTATTTGTTATAGTGAGTCCTACCTACCCCTCAAAGCTTGTTTCAGGATTTTGGACTCACCCTGTATTTCACAATTTGGTCACAATGTGACTTGAAAGCATTGTCACTTTCGTCACAGTTTCGTCACAGTGTTAATGACAAAATCGTCACAAATGACACAATTTTCACAAATTGGTCACATTGTGACGTCACAAACAAGCTCTAAAACGGCCATAACGACTTCACATTTTAGTCACTGTGACTTCACATCGACGTCACGTGACGTCCCATCGACGGTCACAAAGTCACAGTGTGACTTCACAACGACGTCACCGTGACGTCACCATGTCTTACGGGAGTGTGAGTATTACTTACATTCAGAGGGTTTCATAATATAAATGTATGAATTATAAACTATATTAAAAAAATTCGTTGCTAAAAAGTAAGACATTGTAAACTAGTTGGATGTGTCAATCCCAAAACTTTCTTCTATCTCATAAGTACATTTTAATATATATATATAAAAAAAAAAAGCGTGGTGACCCCAAAGTTACCCACTATCAAATTTCCTCGAACATTTGACCTAGCCTAATGAGATTCTGGTATCCGAAAAGCCTAAAACGCAAAATTTAATTAATATTCTGAGAAAAAGAGCTTAGTGGTGCCTCATGTTGGGTAATTTATACTGAAACCTAATAAGCATCTATTTATGTCAAGACCTAACAGAATCTGAAATTTGATGGAATTTCGTCCATTAGCTCTTGAGATATAGTTATAACAAAAAAATTGCAAAACGTTGCACAGCAACACCATATCTTGGACAATTTATGCCAAAACGTAAAAAAGCATCTAATTATGTTATGGTGTAAAAAAAATCTGAAGTTTGGTGAAATTCTGTGCATTAGTTCTTGAGATATATAGCTAGTTTAAAAAAAACGTGTAAAATATAGCACAGCAGCACCATCAGTTGAAGGATTTATAAGAAAACGTAATCATCGTGTAATTATGTTATATGTCATTTTGTAACAAAATCTGAAGTTTGATGAAATTCTGTGCGTTGGTTGTTGAGATATAGCTATCGGAAAAATCGTGCAAAATGCAGCATAGCTGCACTACCTGTTGCAAGGTCAATACCAAAATGTAATCAGCGTCTAATTATGTTATATATTCTAGTGTAACAGAATCTAAAATTTGATGAAGTTCTCTGCATTAGTTCTTGAGATATAGCTATCGCAAGCATCGCGAAAAATGTAGCATGGCAGCGCCACCTGTAGGGCAGTTCACACCAAAACCTTATCAGCGACTATCTATCTCATGGTATAGCGAAATCTGAAGTTTGGTGACATTCTGTGCATTAGTTCTTGAGATATAGCTATCATGAAAATCATGAAAAACGTGGCATAGCAGCGCCACCTGCTGGCTAATTTACACCAAAACTTAATCAGCGTCTATGTATATCAAGGGATCACAGAATCTGAAGTTTGGTGAAATTCTGTGCATTAGTTCTTGATATATAGCAATCTTGAAAATCATGAAAAACGTAGTATAGCAGCGCCACCTGCAGGCCAATTTTCACCAAAAACCAATAGGCACTAATTCATATCAAGGTCTAACTGAATATAAAATTTTATTAAATTTCGAGCATTAGTTCTTGAGATAGAGCGCCCACAAATTTTTTGTCACATACAGACAGACAGACACACCGACAGACAGACAGACAGACAGACAGACGGACAGACTCACAGACAGACATTTTCTAAAAATAGTCAAAACGTGTTCAGGGCCTTCTAAAACGTATAAATCCGTCGAAAACCGGAAGTCGAAAATTTTCATGAATCCAATACTTTCTTCTTGTAAAGATAGAAGAAAGTAAAAATTATCCACGTAGGTTAAATATAGCTGTATATACTTAAAAATTACGAAAATATAATCTAAATTATATGAAATATAGTTATTTTGTCTAACGATTTTTTAATTTTTTACAGACAGTTATGAATATTTAAACGTCTTTTGACATTTCATAAAACTAAATTGAACGTAGTAATTTTTTTTTGACAATGTATCTATAATAAACCCCTTATTTAAGGTTCAAATTTGAAATTGCGCTAAGCCCACTTCGAAAAGGGATAGTAAATCTGGAACGATGCCTTGGCCTTACCGTGTTTTTCCAGATAGGTTTTTATTAATTTTAAACACACGTGAGGCGGTATTAGGGAGTACCTACAATGCAGTTTGCCGAGAATCACATAATATTTCTATGATTAATTATAATTAAGTCAATACCTTTTTAACAATTTGATATTTATTTATTTATTTTATGTATACAGGGTGGTCATAAAAAAACTTTGCCGATATATGGAGCTCTGGCGGCCAGTCCGCTCAACCGATCGAGGTGAAATTTCAGATATAGCTATTCAGAGGTATGAGCTCGAGATTCTGTGAACGGCAACAAAATGGCGCCCACGGTTACGGTTATAGTTACAGAAACTCGAAAATTTCCAATGGCAACACCCATTTTTTTTCCTCGCAAAATGCTCAGCACATGCGAAAACCCTAAAGAGCGTTGAAACCGTACGTGTATCGCAAGAAACTGACATGTTATGCACGCACAAAAAACAGTTCAGCGAATCCTTCCCCCTGTAGAAAAAACTCGATTTGGGCTCAAGGAGGAAATTTTCATATGACACAGAGTCAGTACACAAATCTCTGATTACAATACAGATCGGAGAAATTAAAACTTTTATTTTGATTACACATTTTCCACATGGGTGCCATCACCATTAATTGCCTGTGATGACACCCATGTGGAAAATTTGTAATCAAAAGAAAGGTTTTAGTTTCTTCGATCTGTATCGTAATCAGAGATTAGTGTACTGACTCTGTGTCATATGCAAATTTTCTCCTTGCACCCCAATCGAGTTTTTTTATGGGGGGGGGAGGATTCGCAGAACGGTTTTTTGTGCGTGCACAACATGTCCGTTTCTTGTGATACACGTACGGTTCCAACGCTCTTTATGGTTTTCGCATGCGCTGAGCATTTTGCGATGAAAAAAATGGGTGTTGCCACTGGAAATTTTCGAGTTTGTGTAACTATAACCGTAACCGTGAGCGCCATTTTGTTGTCGTTCACAGAATCTCGAGCTCATACCTCTGAATAGCTAAAACTGAAATTTCATTTCGATCGGTTGAGCGGACTGGCTGCTAGAGCTCCGTATATCGGCAAAGTTTTTTATGACCATCCTGTATATCAGCATTGCATTACAGAAATATATCACTAAAAGTTGTTATTTTGTCTTTAAAAGTCGAACCAACAAAACTTCCGCTGCCTTATTATTACGATTGTCCAAATTATCCGTATTTTTGAGGGTTAACGAATTAAACTAAGATTTCTTTCGAAAACTATTATCACAAATGCTGTTATGCTTCTACAAAGATAAATACCTCAGTGGTCCTCAACATATTTGCTGAATATCCGCAAACCGCATTTTGTGAGGAATGGAAAATTGAATTTTTCTCAAAAAACTCCATGAATTAGGATAATGGCTAAATGTTTAATTAAAGGTTTAAATTAATGTCTACTATCTCAATTCTTTCTTATAATTTTAATATAAATAGATTCGTATATCGGGTGGGAGAATATTTTCTTGCTCTATATTTTAGGTGATATTTTAGAAAATATAACGCCTAAAATTCTTATTATGATATTATGATTTTGTTTGTTTAGTCCAGCGTTAAAAAGCTTTTCCACTAAACTCCACGCGACATTTATTTTTTTAGACTTTTTTTTCAAGCAATATAATTAGCTTTCAATTTTCTTCCTAAATATATTTATGACTGTTTAATAATATGTAAATATGCGAGTCAGTAGTCTTTATAATTTGTCCCAATTGGAACTTTCCATATTCTAAGTTTTGCGTATTTATTGGTTATGCGAGGCAGGCAGAAACACGAGTGATATTATAATGATTCGGTTATCAGTTTCTAAGTATAGTGAATCAAAAAAATGCTAAATGTCACTAAAACTACTATCAGTATATCTTTATGCTCTGTGTAAAGCGAATATACACGAAAGACCAAATATATATATTTAAATACGGAATTTAAACTAATTTAAGTAAATAAACAAGCAAATTCTGAACAAAGAAAGCTAGAATCGTTTAATAATTGTCTATCTGAACTAATAGACTATTTGATAATATATAATAAAGATTGTAAAAAAATATTGGTAAAATTTGAATTAATATATCAGTATTTAAAAAATGATGATATATTGCAAAATAAAGCCAACTACAGAATGTAGAATGTCTTCGTTTTGTTACGATACGGCCTCCTACATGACAAAAAATGCATTATGAGAATGTCTGAACTGTCGGATTTCCAATACGTAATACCAAATATAAATACTTCAATAAATGTTTGCAGTTGTGTGGTGGTATAAAGCTTTGCATATATATTAATTTAAAATACATGTTAATTACAATTTAAATTACTAATAAAATCTTTATAGTTATGTTCAACATGCCCACCATGAGAAGCAATGTGCATGTACTCACATATACACTTGCATTTTTTCAGATAGTGAAGAGTACCTTAGTAACATTTATTTGCTTGTTAAAAGTAATTTCAATCTGTGTATATATAATGATTTTATTAATACGTGTATACATAATAAAAATAACTTTAACATGTGATTTATAAATTTGTGTCCCATTTGAGATGCTCAAATTTATGCTTTTACATACCTGAGACAATATTTCAAATTAACCCTTTGAATTCCATTGTCGCGCTGCGGCGACATCGTAAGGTAAATTAAACATTTTGTTCTTGCCACTGTTTCAAAATTTTATTTCCTTGTAAAATATGTTTTGCACCAATAATATTTGAAAATAAAATTTGCCTTATTTAATGACAGCATTTTTGAAATTATGCACTTGAACGGAACTTAAAAAAAATAGCGCCGATCGGCAAAAACTCGAATAAAATTTGAAAAAATGATTCAGAGTTGCTGGCAGACTTATTCAAAATGAATTGGAGTACAACGGGTTAAATTTAGATAGCACTTCACTTAGGTTATTGTATTTTTTCAACTCACATAATATTTAAATTTAACCTCTAGGCGAGCTACAGTCATGCTCATACAATGCCACATATTCATTGTAGAATATGTGAAACGTTTACTTTGATGAATATCTTAATCCATTCAAAGGATATTTGAACCTCTTTCTGAATTTAGTTTGCACCCTGAATATGTTGGCATGTGCGTGTCGCAGAAAACATAAAACTATACCTCCCCCCTTTCGTTTTGAACTCCTCTAGTACTTCAAACATATTTTATTAATAACTTTCATTGGAAATGAACCAATTTAACTCTTTAACCTGATTTAATTTTTAATGTTATATCTATCAAATGCACTAAGGAGTAGTATAAGTTTCCTTAAATGAGAAATCCAGTTTGGAAATACATTCCGTTTAAGGATAAAATATAGATAACCGTATAGGACGTGGGTGAATTAATTTCAATGTTGAAATAACACTCAATTTACTTTCGAATTCCAGATTATTTTAAAAACTTTTATGACTTAGAAATAGTATATATAATTTTGAATTGGAGTCAAATGATTAAGAATATAGTGATTAAATCGCATTGGAAAAACAAAAAATAAATGATCTATAATACGAATTATAACATTATGACTCATAAAGACGTTAAAATAACTCATTTGAAACATATGGAAAAAAATATGTAACATAAAAAAAACTAACTTGTTCATTTCTTTTGCACAGTTGCAGAAAGGCAGAAAATTACATACGCTATTTTCCTAATACAAAATTATACAGTATAACAAACCATCCTTGTAAACCGCCTGTGGCCTGATCAGTACCCGTCCCACATAGCATGCATGTTCACAGTGACGTCACAGTGACGTCACTGTGAGTCACTGTGGTCACGTCACATCTGTGACCAAAATGCCACCCCTCAGTGACGTCACATTGTGACTGAAATGTGACGTCACACCTGTGACCAAAATGCCACCCCTCAGTGACGTCACATATGTGACCGAAATGCCACCCCTCAGTGACGTCACATTGTGAAATGTGACCTTCTTAGAAAATTAAAAAATATATACAAAAATTCTTCAAAAGATGTTATTTAATAGAAAAAATATTTTTCTGTCAATTGAAAAAGTTTTTGTGACGTCACTGTACCAAAAGGCCTCCACTCAGTGAAGTCACATTGTGACTGAAATGTGACCTTCATAGATAATTTAAAAAAATACAAAAATTCTTCAAAAGATGTTATTTAATGGAAAGAATATTTTTCTGTCAATTGAAAAAGTTTTTGTGACGTCACTGTAATGCCACTGCAAATAACGTACGTCACGTAACATCTGTGACCAAATGGCCACCACTCAGTGAAGTCACATTGTGACTAAAATGTGACCGTCTTAGAAAATTTAAAAAAAATACAAAAATTCTTCAAAAGATGTTATTTAATGGAAAAAGTTCTTTTCTGTCAATTGAAAAAGTTTTTGTGACGTCACTTTAATGTTACTGCAAATAACGTCCCTAATTGAATGAATTCTAATGAATTCTAGTCCCTAATGAATTCTAATTACCTATGAAATGTGTTATTTACAAAAAACGGTTTTACAATTTATTTTAACTTGAATTGTTTTGAAACTAATAAAAATAAAAGTTAAAAATACATAAAAAAAATTCTTTAAATAGAAAAAAATAATCAAAGACACACTCATAAAATTATTGCATATTTAAGGTCCTAAAATACTGTATAGAAAAAGAAAAAACAAAACGGGAAATTTAAAATCGCGTGGAAATTTAAAATCGTCTGTAAACGAAAGGATCACGGAGTATGAAACTTACTCCGTGGAAAGAATAAAAAAACGTAAACAGAAATAGTTTAAATGGATGATAGACGCCACGCAAGAAGTTAGTTGGGTGGAATTTATGGCAGTTGTGGATATTTTCGTATTGATACGGATTTAACAGTTTAAAAAAAAGGCTACTACAGCTCTTTCAAGTGGCAAAATATAAGTCCGAGAAAATTAATGGGGCTTTGACTGTGAAAATGATTTGGTCTTTGCCACTTTAATTATTATCGGATTTAGTTTGTGCTACAAAAGAATAATTAGAAGGAATGACTTCGATGGAAAAAAGGTATGGAACAATATTTTTCATGGTTGCTTTTTAATTATTATTGTTCTTAGAATGATTTTACTTAGCTACTCAAAAACATGCTATAAAACATTAATTCTCCATTAACTTTATAAAGTTTAATACATTTATTATTTATTTTGTTGACATAGAACACTTGATTATTAATAATTTGGATTAAGTTGTTAAAGGTAGCGATTTTAATTGCACTTTAATCTGCGTTGTTTCCTTATTTAAAATATCTGGTTAAAATAATATGTTTCCATAAACATAAAATCTTATATTTTTTAATAAAGAAGCTTTAAATAGAATAAAATTATTTGCTAACATCTTTTTTTTATTTTTGTATTAAGTAATCTTCTGAAACATTACATAAATTTATTTAAAAAATTACATATGTTCAGAGGAGTAATTTATAAGAGAACGAGGAGAACAATTAAAAGAAATCGTAGATGTTTCATATTAAAAAAATAATGATTGTTTAATGTATTTTTCAAACTGTGAAATGTTATAAAATTTCAAAATGGATAGTGGGTGAAAACGTTTCAGTTGTAAATATTCTTATTGGAATGTTTTCAGAAAGAACTAGAAGTCTGAATGAAAATTTGGAAGTTACGCAATCAATAAGAATTTAAACATGATTGTATTTAAAACAAATAACGCAAATACTTAAACGGTATGAAGCTAGAAATTAATAACTGTATTTTATTATTTATTTTTCATTCTAGACACTTTTATTATTTCCTTTCCTGAATGATTTTACAGAGGTAAATTTCACAATATCCATTATATGTAGTATTAGTATACATCGTGATTAACACTAGAACGCCCGGAATTTTTACTCAAGTTTGATAATAATATTTCTCACCAGAATTTTTATTCAACATTATTTAATTGATTTATTTAAAGTAAATCCTCGTGGTTTGAATTTAACTTATTTCTGGAAAAAATTTCTGGCTCGAATTGAAATTTACTTGCATGGTCAGATTCGAATCGACTCCTTCAGGGCGTTCTAGTGTTAAAGTGGGTCTCTTATTTATAATTACTCTCTAATATTATAAATAAAATATTAATAATTACAATTAACGTATTTGTTGTTCTATTTTATCATTGGAATTTTTATTAGGTAGATGTGTTTGTGATGGACAGCCTTCCAGTAATGGATAGCCCCTTAATGTTTTTTGTTCATTAATATACTAATAAATATTTAGTTTTAATTTTTTTTTTATAATTCCTCTTTGCATGTTTTAATAACATTTTAATATTTGAAGATAGTATTTGAAGAAAGTTTGTGATTATTTTTTTATTTGTGACAAATTTGTCATTAACTTTGTGGCGGTGGCAGCATTGTCAATGTTGTGAAGTCACACTGGGACAAAATTATACAGTTATGAACATTGTTATGTAGTGTAAAATCACTTACAACTATAATTTTATTATGCTTTGGCGATACATCACAATTAAAACTTGGTAGCAGCTATAAAAAGAATGTACCAAAAGAAAGTTACTGAATCAAAATTTAATGCCATGCAGACTTTAGTCTTTATTACACACACACATATATATATGTATAGAAATAAATGAGAATATTTAAGACAATTGAATATTCGATCTATAACAATTATAACAAATTTAGCAATTTGTTTTTCTAATAAGCATTAAAATTATCAAAGAAATATTTCCTTTAAGGTGCAGCCCTAGTCACAGAAAAAGTTCCGGATGTTTATGTAAAGTCTGTAGGAGCGTTCTTTCCAAATATCTCGCTCAAATTTTAAAATTTTTACATGATTTTTTTTTATATATGATAGCTGAGAACGATCTATAACCGGCCTAGTTTTTACTTTTTCAATTTTGGTTTCAGATTATAGATATATATATATATATATATTAAATTTCAAAACCGGTTTATCAAAATATAAAAAACATATAAGCAAAATTGAAAAGGTAAAAACGAGGCCGGTTGTAGATCGTCCTCAGGTATCCTATACAAAAAAACATGCAAAAATATTAAAATTTGAAAAGAACGCTCCCATAGACTTTGTATTATCATCCGGATCTTTTTCTGTGATTAGTGTTGCACCTTACAGGAAGTGTTTATTTGATAATTTTAATGCTTATTAGAAAACAAATTGTTAAATTTGAAATAATTGTGATAGATCGAATATTAAATGTCTTAAATATTCTCATTTATTTCAACAGAACAAAAATGTATCAAAGATTAAAGTCTGCATGGCATTACATTTTGATTCAGCAACATTCTTTTGGTACATTCTTTTTATCGCAGCTCCCAAGTTTTAATTGAGATGTTTCGTCAAAGTATAATAAAATTATACATGTAAGTGATTTTACACTACATAACAATGTTCATGACTGTATAATTGTGTCCCAGTGTGACTTCACAACATTGACAATGCTGCCACCGTTATAAAGTTAGTGACAAATTTGTCACAAATAAAAAAAAATCGCAAACTGTCTTCACAACCTTGTCACTATCGTCACAAAATAGTCACAGTTTTAATAACAATTTTGTCACAAATGACACATTTTTCACATTTTGGTCACACCGTGACTTCACAAAATGGTCACAATGTGACGTCACAAACGAGCTCTAAAACGGCCATAACGACTTCACATTTTAGTCACGGTGACTTCATATCGACGTCACGTGACGTCACATCGACGATCACAAAGTCCCAATGTGACATCACTGCAACGTCGTTGTGAAGTCACATTGGGACTTGTGACCATAGATTGTCGATGTGACGTCACGTGACGTCGATGTGAAGTCACAGTGACTAAAATGTGAAGTCGTTATGGCCGTTTTAGAGCTTTTTTGTGACGTCACAATGTGACCAATTTGTGAAAAGTGTGTCATTTGTGACTACTTTGACATTAACATTGTGACGAACTGTGAAAAATTTTTTAGAAAGTCACATCTTAGTCACAATGTGACGTCACTGAGTGGTGGCATTTTCGTCACAGATGTGATGTGACCAAAGTGACTCACAGTGACGTCATTGTGACGTCACTGTGACCATGCATGCTATGAGGGTAGCGGCAGCTACTGCCACGCCGAGTGTCCAGATTCGTATCCGGATAAGACAAGGATGTTGTGTTGTCCTTTCGTACTGAAATAAATATGCAATGCATATGCGAAATAAAAATAGTTCTGAATTGTCTTTGTCTCTGTATATAATGGGTCATTCGAGGCCAAAGCCATAGCTGCTAGAGGCCTCAAAGCAATGTCAAATCACAACCAACCATCCTTGTAAACAATTAATTTTAAGATGTTTACAAATTCATTTTCTCAATGCAATTCAAACAATTGATATAACTTAGGCATTAAAAAAAGGTTACGTTTAAAGAAAATGAAATACAAGATGTCTCAAAAATATCAGTACACCTTCAAAATTTTATTTCTAAAAATAAACAGGCCTGGAGAAAAACTAGTTAGACCATTAGGTGGAACAACTCAAGAGTTTTTTTCTATAGTATGTCTCTATCGATAAAAACATGTATAGATGGTGCAGCATGAGAATGCAGAATGTTATCCTTGATTATTTCAGAAATTTTTATAGATACATTTTGAATGTGCAGTTAGATTTTAAAATTTCAGAAAAAACTAAAGTCTACACCAAAAAGAAAAGAAATATAGAGTGCCTCAAAAAGATTTGTATAACTTAAAAATTTTATTTAAAAAAAATAGACCTAAGGCAAAACTAGTTACAGCAATAAATAAAAAAATTCAAGTTTTTTTTTTTTTTTTTTTTTTTTTTTTTTTTTTATCATAGATGGTGCTGCACAACATACAAGATTTAAGTATTTTAAAGCCGCAAACCACCTGAAGGAAACTAAACAAATTGAATGGTTTATCGAAACAAAATCCGATTCTAAAACTCAAAGAAATCATCAAATATTGATGTTCATTGATGTCGATTGAAATCAAACGGTTAAAGTTAGCACGCTAAAAAATTACTGGACTTAATTTGAATATCAATATAATATTCATCGTGCTACGAAAGTATCTCTTGTTCGAAGCTTGCTAAGTTAATAGCAAAAGAAAAAAAATTAAAGCAAATCTGTCTTTTGATGTAACTAGTTTTGCTTTATATAATATATACTTATATAAAGCATAATACTTATTCTTTATTAATACTTATTCTTTATTCTATTCTTATTAATAGTTATTCTTTTTTTTATATAAATATCTGAAGTTGTGAAGATCGTTTTTGGACAGTGCATAAAAGTATAATTGCAAATTGTACAAAATAATTCCTTTTACATAAATGAACGTTGATTATTTGTTGCCATACGCGAAGTAAATAAATTTACTACAATCCTTGAATAAAGAGAAAAATAATGTAAAATAAAACATAACGTTATACATAACTTACACTGCAGAATTTCAACTGAAATTAGAATCATCAAAGAAAATAAACGAAATATTTTATAGAAAGTTCCAACAATGAAAAACAAATATTACAACAATCTGTTAGTTATGACTGAATTGTGATTTTGCCGGTTTTAAAAAGAAATCTCATCGAATCTAGTTTGTGCACCTGTAGTGTCACGTAAAATTCTACTATCAGCAATAGTAATAAATTTTTTTTATTTTAGTGAAATATTTCTGAAGAATTAAATTGATAGTAATAAGGAAAATAATTTATAATTTTAATTATCAATTTTATAAAAATATTTTTAAATATATTTTTTTAATATATTTTTAAACATTTGTATTTATTTGATTGTGTTTATCTTCCTATATTTATCTCATACTACTGACATACTTATTATTGTAGAAATTTTAGTCAAAAGAAGAAATTTCCCGCTATTGTACAAAACAAACAAACACATTTAATAGTTGGAAGTAGTATTTTTTTCTATCTACAAATATCCCTGTAATATTTTGGTTAATCTTCACTTTTAAATGGAATTGATGGATTTTTCAGCATAACATGCAAAAATATGAATTATACGCATATTAATTTCTATACCGATTATTTGCGAAACCATTTGACTGACCAGAGAGAAATATCAAATTAATTTTTTTTTTCTTTTTTTACGTCCAAAAAACCTTCAGGAATTCCATAATTTTGGGGATTAGATGAAGAGAAAAATTTTTAAAATATCTGTGTAAATATTATAAATGTATGTGCTTCATTTATAATTTAAATTAGAAATATTGATTGCATGATTAAAAAAAAAACCCTTTTAAATAAAAAAATATGGTTTTAAAATGTTGCAATAAATGTATTAATGCTCTAAATCGTTTTAGATGTTTTAGGCTTCCAAAGGATTTTTAATGTATTTCTAATTCTAATGATTTTGTGATTAGATAATAGATGTTGAACTGATTAACACTTTGTTGACACATTGTCACACTATTCAAACTTTGTAGTTCAAATAAATATACAACAGAGTTACTGCCATAATTAAATATGCATTTCGTTAAATTATCTTATACATAGAAATCTCAGTAATGTGTAATCAGTATCTGGTGCAATTTAACTTACAGAAAGATGGAAATTAAATTTAAATAACTGGTATAATATGACATATTAATCTAACGTAATCCCAATTACTTCAGTTATGGAAATAATGTTATATAATTTTATTCAATGAATAATTTTTATAACAAAACATAAGAAATAACAAATTTATTGAATTTACGAAAACTAGCTGAGTAGCAATCTGTTACGTTGCAAGAGATCATTCCATTTTTTTAAGTAAAAAAGAAATCTAACTTGTAAATTTAGAAAGCAATTACAGTATTAATTTGATAAAAACACTAGTTCAAATAGTAACAAGTAGTATTATACAACTGTTCCAGTATTTTCAACGAAACAGAATACTCTCCCTGGTAAGTAAAGCTACTCTTTATCAGTTCCTCATTCTTTATTGCTAGATAAAATATGAATGTTGGATTTGAGACTCATTTTATTCCAAATGGCTGTACGGGGCACATTGATACAGTTTATGTCGGGCACATTGATACAATCTAAATCCTTTTCTAGTTCATTTTTTCATTACCTTTTATTATTTGTTTATTATACACTCCTTTATCCAACCATTTTTCGCAAAACATTTCTAATATTAGTTTCCATTGAAGTGAAATAGCTCTAAATTCTTTATATTAGAACATTATATAGTATTTTTGCAAACAGAAGACGTACGAACTTACCCAAAATCTAGTGTTAGTAGAATTAACAAAGAAAAAGGACGGCATCCTTGAAAATCTCAAATTTATATCGATTCTCCAGAGAAAAAAGTATTTTCCACATGAGGAATGTGAAGTAAACGAAACAAGCTGCAGAACAGCACAGGATAATTATATTATAAACAGAATTTTTAATATACAGTGAAACCTCCAAATAAGGGACACTCCGAATAAGGGACATCTCTATTTAAGGGACAGAAGTTGCGGTCCCATAGATTTCCCTTATTTGGAGTTTTCACTCAGTAAGAAACTCCGAATAAGGGACACCTCTATTTAAGGGACAAAAGTTGCGGTCCCAAAGGTGTCCCTTATTTGAAGGTTTCACTGTAATTATCTTTTATTTTCTGTTTATAAACCGATTTATAATTATTGTATGTTTAAACGTTGTATTTTAATGATTTAGAGCAATATCTCGTTGCTTTAATAAACAGTATTTTATATTCTAAAGTGCGTCAGGTATAATTCATCAAAAGTGTCAGTTCTAAACTCCTGAAGAATCAAGACGCAGTTTGTTCTTTTACATAAATTATAGCATATTGAACGTAGTCACAATGTAATTGTAATAATTTATTACGATATTTCTATTGTACCGGATTTTGAAATTATAGGGGTACGGGGGTTGACGAGTGTAGCCCGTAATGGCCCCCCCTAATACTCTACAAAATGCAAATGCAAATTGATTAAATGCATTTTAAATTTGCCAAATAATAACATAATGATAATCTGTACTTCATCGTTTGCAACCTATTTGACGATGACATAAATGATAAGTTTTCATCATTATGTACTTCAAAGTTTAACGGAAATTCTAAATTACAATGCGTAGATGATTACATTAATTGAATATGGATTGAGTTTCAAATGATGAATCGCTTGACATGGAGCAAGTACATCGAAAAGTTCCATGTATTATAATATGACTGCTCAAACATTTATTCTATAAACGCTTAATTCGGTGAAAATTTTAAACTCGACGTTGACTAGCTAATAACATATTAATATTATTGATAGTACTTTGTTATAATAATAATATTTGCTTTTTTGTTAGTTTTAATACCCATCATTAAATTAAAAATTTATAAAAAATTTACTTAACAATGATTAATGTATTATTTCAGTTAAAAAGGACAAATTTTAACACAGAAAATTGCATTGAGAGCAATTTAATCATATGCCGTATGTGTTATGGCTCATCTCAGAAACCATGGCAACACGCTAGCATTGGCGTGCTTAGATTAATTTTAAACACGATTATTCAATCGGTAAATTAATTATGACAGATGTAAATTTTCAATTTGGATGAAAAAAATCGCTACATACGAAATTACATTAATCTAATGTAATTTCGTATGCAGCGATTTTCGGCAGTTCCATATACTGACCTTCGATTTATTCTGTTGAGCTCATCCAGAGTATCAGACCAGATTAAGTGATCGTTGGGGTTAAATGGGTGAAATAGTCCTCCAGTGTTCGTGTCCGGGATGGCTCAGTTGGAAGAGCATTGGCGGATTCAGCGAATACATCCCTGGTTCGAATCCTGGCCCACCCAAAATTGCACCCAAATTTTCACCCAAATTGGAAATTCACATCTGTCATTGGCATGCTTACTTAAAAATCTTTATTTTATCGTTTGGGAACAATCAAACTCGTTTTGTTTCCGTTTGTTTTGTTGATATTCGAACGTCGAATATTTTTATGATACAAAATCTCCTTTTTGTTAGTTATTTCATCAGCTAAAATATTATTGTTAGTAATAATGATTAATACTTTAGTTATGTAAAAGAATAATGCATATTATGGAATTAATTTGAGTGGTATTAGTCCACATTTTATAAGAAATATTTTTAGTAACTGACCATAGGTCTGTCCTTATTCAATATGTGTAAATATGTATATAAAGGAACTGTTTTCATTGGTGATCTTTCGTATTATTTGTATATTTTTGCCTTTATATTTGAATTCATTAAACATTACAGTCCAAAAATTGATCATAATATAATAATCACCATAAAAATATGTAGTTAGTACATTTATAGTGTTAGAAAACAATTTTGTATAACGTGAAAAAATTGGTGCGCTGTAAAAAAATATAAAATTGATAAACGTTTTCTAGGAAATTGGGATTCCAAGAATGTTTTATGTAACGGCAAAAGCAAAATCCATGTAACAGATAGAGATTTATACTGAAAATCCAAAAAAAAATGTCAGGGTACTAAGAATTTTTAGGAAGCTTGGGATGCCTAGAAAATACTATATAATTGCAATCCAAGTTACAGATAAAATCTTAGGAAGATAACATTAAATTAACAGAATCGTTTGTAAAATTACAGATTTCTATAGCATAATAAAACTTAGTTTTGTACATTTACATATTTTCTTTTACAGTGTACAGATAAAATATTAGTACAGATTTTGTCAACTTTACACTTGTAGGCTTACTCTTTTTTTCCCTGTGTGGAAGAAGAAACAAAAGTGTAGCTCGATGTATAGAGTTACAGTAAAATTTTGTAAATAGTTTTAGTCTAAAAAACTAAATATTGCATAGAAATGTAATGGAATCAGCTTGATTATAAAGATAAGTAGTTTGATGTGCCAATCCCAAAACTTTCTTCTATCTCATACCTACATTTTAATATTTATAAAAATAGTTACTCAAGTTAATGCTTTAATACTTTTAATTCAATGCTATACCAAAATTGATTTTCATCTTAAATTTCTGCTTCAGTCAATTAATCGAAGTAAAAACGAGTTTCCGTATCTGCACGAGCCGATGAACAGTAGAATGATAGGCAATTTTTTTTTTCAAAATTAGGGAGGACCTACTTGGCATGCCAAAAAATAATCATATACAAAAATTTCAGTACAGTTTTAAGCATAACTTCATACACTTTTAGGTGGTACAATATTGAAAATTGCACAAAAATTGCTATTGTAATGCTCCCGCGGATTTTTTTTCAAATTCAGGGAGGACAAACTAGTTATAGCCAAACACCCACAATAAATTGTTGCAATACTAGGCATAACTTCATACACTTTTAGGAGGTACAATATTCAAAATGGCGCAAAAATTGATATTGCACGCCCCCTACCGGCGGATTTTTGTCAATTTCGCGGAGGATCAACTAACCATAGCCAAACACTACACAAAAAATTTGGTTCAATTCTAGGATTAACTTCATTCACTTTTAGGGGGTACAATATTGAAAATGGCACAAGAATGGCTATTGCAGCAGCCCCTTCCGGCGGATTTTTTTTCATTAGTTGATAAGATAGACTTGTAATAGAAATTGTAACAAATGCACTATAGCAGCACAATTTGTGAAGCTACTTAAAACAAGATGTAAACGGCATCAATTCATATCAAGGACTATTTCTTTTTTGAGATAGAGCTGTTGTAGAAATCTTCAAAATGCATCATAGAAGTTCCACCTATTGAGCGATTTACACCAAAACGTAAAAAATGTCACTTTTGTAAAAATATTACTGTATCTGAAGTTTGAGGAAATTCAGTGTCTTGATTATGGAAATAGAGATATTGTTGAAATCAAATAAAACGCAGCATTGCAGTGCTACCTGTTGAGCGATGTACACCAAAAACATCAGTTTCGATGTATATCATGAACTATCTCAATATAAATTTTTATTAAAATCTCTGCATTAGTTCTTGAGGCAGAATGCCCGCAAAACGTATGTCACATACAGGTATACTGACGGACAAAAATACGGAGAGAAAAACGGCAAGAATCACAGACTCTCAGACAGACCTTTTGTAAAAATATGTTTTTTGCGTTTTGAGAACCTTATGTAAATCTGTCAAAAACCAGAATTCGAAATTTCTCACGAATCCAATACTTTTTTCTAGTAAAGATAGAAGAAAGTAAAAATTGAGTTTGTGTGAGGCTCTTTTGCATTTAAGAATTCAAAATGCATTTCAGTCGTATATTATTGCTATAAGAATGATTATCTAATATATCAAAATAACAACAAAACAACTAAGACGGCGAAAGTTAGTGGCTACAGCAAATTGGAATTTAGTCGCCATGTTCTCTCCCTGTCTTCTATAAATCTGCACCTATTCTGCTATTCCACCTAAAAAGACATTCAAACATTAGACAATCCAGCATTTGATCACAATAAGATTCTTATTATACTGCGTATCATATAGTTTCTTTTTTGGGATAACTTGTCTCTGTATGAATGGTATGATTCGAATACCGACTAAAGCATGAATATATTTTGTGATTAATTTTCCACATTGAAGAAATGCATGTCTTTTTTAACTTCATAAGTAAAATATGATTTTCCCTAAATAATATTAAATAAAATTAATTTAGTTATTTTTATAGTTTATTTTTTTATAGTTTATTTATTTCGCTATTGACAAAATGGGGCAAAAATGAGGGGTTGAATCCAAATACAGTAGCTTGCGCAATATTATGTATGCTGTATCTACACTGATCAATGAATATATGTATACATCGCTTCATCTATTTTTGCTTCTTATTGGGAACAACGGATTTTTAGCTTATGCTGAGAACTATAATTTTTATGATTTTCAAGCTATGTTTCTAAGACTTTCACAAATGTTTCTCTATTCATTTTCTAATATATTATGCAAATTAAATTTTAATTGCATTCTCGCGCGCGCAGTGAAAATCTATTCAGTAAACCTGCATATCATTCATACATTTTATGATATTTTTTAATTCTGATTGCAGGATATAATGTACAATATTGTTTTTGATGTTTTCTAAAAAAAAATTATATTAATGATTCTGCAATTTAGCATAAAACTTAACGAAATTTGGAACATGCTATCCTAATAAAAATGAATACAGTTTATTACAATACTAAGCCATTTAATCATAATATTTAATTTGAACGCTTTTTCTACATTCTTTCTTACAGGGCAATCCAAAATATATTCGTTGTATTTCAATTTAATGATGGTCCCCTATGGGTTTTCTGGAAAAAATCTTTAAATAAATATATAATCTGTGCTAATCTGTTCAAAAACCTGGTGTTTCAGAATAATTTCTCTAGTACTTTTCTAGAGATTTAACAAAACGACTAAAATCCCAAGGTGGTCACATTAATAAGACTGGGCTGTATATATATTTGAAGAAATATTTTCAGAATGCTTTTTGTTGCTATTTGTGCAAGGAATATAGTAGTATAAATGGTACAGATATTTATATCTGTATTTTATTATTATTGAAATATTACATAGAAGTTTTTTTCTTTTTCAATATTGTTTGAAAAATATTCATATTATACTTAGATGTACTATTTGTATATATAAAGCCATTATCTCTTTTAATCATAATTTCTTCTTTTTTAATCATAACTGAACATAATAAAGTATGTGTCAGATTAATACATTAAACGACTTGTAAAATAAAGAATATTTCCACTTTCATCTTTCATAATGACCTGAAAATCGATTTTAGAAACTTCATAGAAATATTTCTTCATCTTTCCGCTGTTGAAAATTGTACTATCGGATTTGAGGTTTTCTATAAAATATCTGAATCATGCACACAGAAGTTATCAAGTCATACTTCAGAAGTTATCAGATACCTGTCATACATATAAATGTGTACCACTTTTTAAAAATGAATGATGCAAAGAAATGTGTATTATGCCATTCACATTTCTTACTTTTTTAAGTAACTAGCCAATGTTAAATAATAGTGTGGTATAAAAATGGAATGTGAAATTATAATAGTATTTTGTAAGAAAAAAAACTTAATATTTTGTATTGAATACTTTATCCTTCATATTTGCATTAATTTAAGTAGTTAAATTAGTTTAAATTCCAAATCTACTTCCAAATAAACTTATTGCTTCAAAAATGTAAAAAAAATAATAATAAATCTATGGTGCACAGTAAAAAACGTTACATTTTTATCGAGATAAATATAATAAAAATGTTCCGAGTTTCAATTCTTAACTACAAATATATATATGATGAGTCAAGCAAAAAAATAATTTTTGTTCTTTAAAAGTTTGTTGAATGGTCTTAATGTAATTCAATTAATGCTGTATTTAAGAATTAAAGTTTATGTCTGCAATTTTCATTACAGTTATTCTATCTAAAAATATGTGAAACATTTCTACATATATATAGTTCTTATTTCATGTAAAAAGAGTGTTTTCTTTATCTTTACAAATTTAAAGAAAAAACTTTTAAAAATAATGTCAATGGCTATTTTTTTTGTTTTGTTTATTAATATTTTTATGCCTTTAAAGATTAAATAATATATCAGTCGTATAAATACCACGGCTTTCTAGAATAAATGCAATATGTGTGTCTAATTTTCAACAATATCTACCCGTAAGACATGGTGACGTCACTGCAACGTCGTTGTGAAGTCACATTGTGACTTTGTGACCATCGATTGTCGATGTGACGTCACGTGACGTCGATGTGAAGTCACGGTGACTAAAATGTGAAGTCGTTATGGCCGTTTTAGAGCTTTTTTGTGGCGTCACAATGTGACCAATTTGTGAAAAGTGTGTCATTTGTGACTACTTTGACATTAACATTGTGACGAACTGTGAAAAAGTTTTTAGAAAGTCACATCTTAGTCACAATGTGACGTCACTGAGTGGTGGCATTTTCGTCACAAATGTGATGTGACCAAAGTGACTCACAGTGACGTCATTGTGACGTCACTGTGACTATGCATGCTATGAGGGTAGCAAATGGATCCGTATTTTAGAAATAACGCTGTGGATTTTCATTTCCATGTCGTACAAGTTTTTCGGTTTACCAACTTAAACCAGAGACTTAACATATCCACACTCTATTAATGTGCGATAACATGACCGTAAAGTCAGCTTAGCATGTGCATTGCACGAAATTATACGCTCACCCAGTGTATTCTTCAATAAATCCATGGAATTTCGCGAAATTTGAAAGCGTGCATCTTTCATAAGTAGATTCATCATGAAATGAAAAACACACGAAGCACAAATCATCTGTCATCTGCCAAACTGACTGCAATCAGCTACAGTGTTTTCAATTTCAAAAGCATAATTAAAAAATGCCTTTTACGTTTAAGAAATAGTGATAATTGTAGAATATAGTCTAAGTTTAGATAGCATAAATACATTTTTAGGCGCGACTGAGTTTTAGCCCCCTTCTTGGCGCGCTTCCAAAATATCGCCACATTGGCGCGCTTTTGCGTTTTGTGTACCGGAGCGGGATTTAAGTCCAGGAGACACTAAGCAAAAGACATACTTTTAAAAACAAAAGCAGCCTTTTTTAAATAAAAAAAAATCAATAATAGATTTTCTAAACAAATATACTAAGCTTTGAAGTCAAATAATGTTTTTCTTTTATATATAATATGAAACTAAATAACATTAAGATTCAAAACATCTAAAGTACTAAAGAAAGGCCTAAAACACTTACTTTTAAATATAAAGCACGGTCTCTGCATTCAAAAACAATAGAAATGTAGAAAATACTTCCTTTTAAATACAAAACAAAGGTTTTTCTTATTAAAAAAAGTCCCTCGCATATTGCCCCCCAAAAAGTTACTCACTCGATGTTACACTCTTCGAAATCCAACGTCCTCTAATGCGACACAAATTTCAAGGCGCGAAACTTCAAACTTTTAAATGTTTCTCCTCTCGCGTCCAATAAGAAAACTAGAAAAGAAAGAACGAACGGAGCATGCGCAAGCCGAGGAGCGAAATCTCTCCTAGGGTTGCCAAGAAGAGCAGCACCTAAACGGATAAGAAAGCAAGGCATGGCGCAGTCATCGCGCGTAAAAAAAACAACGCCAAGGAGTGGGTTAAAACTCAGTTTACCCCCATTTTTATTTTACATATATTTTTTTTTTCCATTGAGAAATATGTTTAATAGTAAAAAGCACTTCAAGAATTCATTTTACCAGTATTTAAATTAGCCTTCATAAGTTCATCTTCAAAAATGAACAAACCTATTCTCAAAATGTAATCATTAGTGCAATAACTTTATAATATGCTTACTTTCGAAAAATACTATATAACCATTAGACTATATTCTGTTTACGAAAACACTGTTAACGCTTAATTTATTGTTAACACTTTAAAGATAATGCGCGTTTGAGTAATTTCATTACTCAAATGGAGTGAAAGCAATTTCATCAAGTGTATAAACTACATGCTGCCCAAAACAAATGAGCAAGGATTATCTGGGCTTGTAAACTAAAATTCTTTGTACAAATACTTTCTGGAACAGAAAATAAAATATATAGCAAATAAAATATATAGCATAATGAATAAAATCTTTCCAAATACTTTTATCTCTGTCTTCAACAACAAAAAAAATAATGAGAGCAGTAGATTTTTAAATAAATTGTTTGAAATAAATATATTTTTTTTAAATGTATAAGGCAAATATCATAATATTTTACATAATAATAATATACTATTTTTGTATTTTATGGCATTTTATAAATTTCGTTTTAAATATTTAATATTCGCTTAAAAAGAGATTTTACATAAATTGTGAAAGATTAATTAGAACGTTTATATTTATCTACTAAATTTGAAATAAAACTAAGGTGTACCTTTAATAAGATATTTTTTTAAATTAAAATACAGTGGCGGACAAAAGTTTCCGGCCAGCAAAAATTTTTCTCAGGGAATCTCAAAGTGATATTTATACATTTTATTGACATAATAGTTAGGAACTTACTTATAGAAGAACATGTAAATATCAATAAATTTAACTGACAAAATTAAGTATAAAGAAAAACGCATGTTCACAAAGGTTTCCGGCCACCTTCACATGTTTGTAAAAAAGTGGTATTGTAATAGAAAATTACAGTGATCAACAACATTTACAATTAGTATTTTATCGTGTTACTATTTTATTAGCTTTAGTAATAAGTACTGTGGCGCAGCAACGTGACATTCATACAATCAACAGTTAAAGATCGTCTATGGTATGTTTTTTCCACATTTCTTGCAATTTGGGCGAAATTTCGGCTGAGTTGGAATAGTTCCGCAGACTTTTGTCAACTTCTTTTCAAAGATTTTCTATTGGATTCATGTTGGGCGCTTGGGCTGATCAGTCCAAAAACGAAATTTTTTGTTCGAAAACCATTGCTTATCGAGGTTTTCATACATTATTTTTATCGTTATCATGTTAAGAAAAATAATTGCGATCAAATTTTTTTCTCGGATAAAGCAGAAAATAGTCTTGCAAGATATCCTTATACATTGTATAATTCACCAGGCTGTGGATTTCAAATAACGGACCGACACTTTTTGAAGAAAATACTCCCCACGACATAACGTGTCTTCTGCCATGCTTCATTGTAGAAATAACATAGGTCGAATCATATTTTTTGTTGTTAGGTCATCGGACATTTTGTCTGTCATCACTTTCAAAACTGTTTCGAATTCGATTGATGGAAAAATAGAACATTTTCCGAGTTTTTACTTGACCAGACTTTGTGTTTTTTTGGAAAACGCCAGTCGGGTACGTTTGTATTTTTTTATCTCTGAAAAATTATTAACACCTATTCTTCCATAAAGTTATGCATCACGTCAGGATGTTTATACGGTATACGGACTTATTTCTGCAATATTTTCATTCCGTAAATCGCAGTATATTGCAGCGGAATTTTTATGCAAATTATCAATTGTTTTTCTCCTGATAATTCTGTTCACAGGAATAGTAATTTTCAGGGATCTCCCGGACCTCTGAAAGTCCTGAAGGCCATGGCCATCTTTATATAATTTTTAAATATCGTTCATGGTCGATTTTACCGACCGAAAACTTTGCCGCAATATCTCAAGAAGATTGGCATTTTAGTGAGAAACTAATCACTCATTTATGAACAATAATTGTTGAACTTTTCACTTTTGAATTCAGACTATGTTATACACGTTGATTCATTCATAAACACAACGAAAAAACAGTTTACTGATAGAAAAAACTAAAGAATGATAAGTGTCCGGAAACATTTGCACACGCGAACTTCGAATTGTATCCCTTTGCATGAAGCATCTTCAGTATCCAACCAAAATCATTACGTGGTCAGAGGTCATTCACATATTCCTAACTTTTGAAGCAATTGTGTTTCTTCTTTGCTAAAAAATTTTGGTAAATAAATCGAAGAAACAAACTGGCCGGAAACTTTTGACCGCCACTGGACGTTTTAAAGTGAACTAGTCAAAACATTAGAGAAAAATTTTATTTGTACTGTTTTATGATATTTTATCGAAACAAAATTAAACAAAGCGTTAAAAGTACTTAAGATAAAACATAGTGAAAAATTTTTTAAATACAGGTTTTTGATAAAGGGAAATTCTTCTTCTTTAATTCCTTTATATTATTTGAAGTATTTTCTATAAATAATCGCTGGTAGTTTTTTTTTACCACGTTCAATTCTAATACAGTAAATCTCTTGATGGTAACGAAACATCTCTTATGGGGAAAAACAGAAGAGGAATAAAATTAAATCATTTATTTTCCAACAAATTTTTTAGCGTTTCAATACACATTTTGATGAACTTATTAAAACAATAGTTAATTTTTTATCCTCACCAATAAAACATTTCTTTAAAGATAGTACGGTACGTGGAATTCTGGAAATTTTGTTCGATTTAATAAAGAAAATATCAATTATTGATGCATATTAATTATGTTTTTCGGAAAATACTCTCAAACATCGGCTCTTATTCGAATCTTGGAAGAAATTTTTATCCATAACATTGATAATTTATTATTTTTGAAAATTGTTTTTCATGTTCTTTAAGCAAACTTAATCTCGAGTACAGAATTTAAGTGCATTTAAAAAATATATATATATTATCTTATTTCTAAGTAATCATAGTTACATGTTTAAATTCAAATGTTGTAAAAAAATAAAAGATCTTCTAAGGGTTTCAGAACTCAATCCGATTCAGTATTTTCTAAGTTAAGAGAAGCATATAAAACTGGATTTATCTATTATAAATGAAATGATGTATTTGCAAGAGCTGTTCTGGCGTAAGTCGATGTGATTCAAAATATAATTATTCGTGCAATAACACTATAATATGCTAATTTTCGAAAAAAAACTACATAAAACATAAGACTATATTCTGTTTATAAAATCACTGTTAACGCTTAATATACGGCTAACACATTAAAGACAATGCGCGTGTGAGTAATTTCATTACTCAAATGGAGTGAAAACAATTTCATCAAGTGTATAAACTGCATGCTGCCCAAATCAAATTAGCAGTGATTTTCTGGGCTTAGTAAACTAAAATCATTTGTACAAACAGTTTTTCGAACAGAAAATAAAATAAATAGCATAATAAAATAAAATCTTTCCAAGGAAATTTATCTCTGTCTTCCACAGCGGAAAAATAACGTTAGCAGTAATTTTTTTAAATAAGTGTATAATGGAAGCACGATATTTTTTTATGTTTCAAAAATGTGCCATTATGTGTTTCATGCTATTATAAAGATTAAGTTTTAGATGTGAATTATCCACTTAAAAAAAAAAAAAATATTGAAAGAGAAGGAATTGTGAAGTTTTAGAAGAACATTTATTTTTCTCTACAAAATTTGAATTGAAAATTATCAATATACATATAATTATTTAAAATAAGATAAAGTACTTTATTTAATGAAAATTTCACTTCTAAGTGCATTGAGCGGTTAAATCATCGGGAAAATATTTTCTTTGTATTTTTTTAATATTTTATAGAAAATTCAGCAATAAAAGTAATGTCTCTTGTTTTTTCTTTAATTGTTCGAAATAACGATATTTTTTAAAGAGTATAATGAAAATGCAACTATATTACACTTTTCAAAAATGTACTGTTTTTGTATTTCATTGTATTATTTAAATTCAGGTTTATATATGTAAAATTTGCTTAATTTAAGAAATATTAAATCGAAATTAATTCTGAAACTTTTGTGAATAACTTTTGTTTTCCTCTATAAAATTTGAATTAAAACTTTAAGATAAATCTATAATTATTGAGAAATAATACAAATTATTCTTTGATAAAAGTTGCATTCTTCTTCCGGCCAAGAAAATAGATAAATATTTTATTCGTACTGTACTGTAATATTTTATAGAAATAGGTGTTTTAATAGAAATAATGTTTTATAGAAACAGTCAAAAAGGTGTTAACGAGGAATTCACCTTCTTTAATTCATTCATATTATTTTAAGAGTTTTGTATAAGAAAATGCTAGTAGATGTGTGCTATTTTATTTAATGTATTTTTCCCTGACCATTCGCCACTCTGATACAGTAAATTTCTTGATACTAAAGAAACATTTCTTAATGGGAAAAACAGAAAAAGATTAAAATTAAATCATTTATTTTTCAACAAATTGTTTGACGTTTTAATAGACATTATGATTTTTTTTACAGAAAACAGTAAGCATTCCCTAATAGCATGCATGGTCACATTGACGTCGTAGTGACGTCACTGTAAGTCACTTTGGTCACATCACATCTGTGACCAAAATGCCACCACTCAGTGGCGTCACATTGTGACTGAGATGAAACTTTCTTAAAAATCTTTAGAAATTTATAAATATCCTTCAAAATATGTTATTTACTTTTAAAAACATGTTTCTGGCAATTTAAATACTGTTGCTTTTGTCACAGTTTCGTCACAATGTTAATGTCAAATTAGTCACAAATGACACATTTTTCACAAATTTGTCACATAGTGACCACTTTGTGAAACGTCACAAAAGAGCTCTAAAACGGCCATAACGACTTCACATTTTAGTCACTGTGACTTCACATCGACGTCACGTGACGTCACATCGACAATCGATGGTCACAAAGTCACAATGTGACTTCACAACGACGTTGCAGTGACGTCACCATGCTTTACGGGTTTTATCCCTATTACTTAGGAATTTCTTTAAAGATAGTAAAGAACATGAATGTATGAACATGAACGTATATCTATTATACATACCTAAGTGTTCTTTTAGAAACTATCATAAAAATAAATGCTACAAATTTCCGTATCTTGAAATACATAAATTTTATATCTATGCATTTCTTCAAACAATAAAAAAATTCAGCATTGTAAGTTATTCACATACAGATATGTTCATTTTTAAGCAGCAATCTCGCGATAAATCTGTTAACTTGTGTGTATATACATAAATACATAAGAACGATATTTGTTGAATTGTGAATCATGAATTGTTTAGTGCTTATTATATAATTCGGTATTTCGTGTGACATTGTTTCCATTCATTGATAATAAATGAGTCTTTTGTGCTACAAAATGTGTATATTACTTTTATTTGTTATATATTTATTTCAGGTACAACTAATACTCCTGAGGATTAAAGTTGATTTTCCGTACACACGTTAGAATTAGGTCATATTCCACAACTAGAAAATTAGTGAAACATATTGTATATGCAAATTTAACTGTGTGCTATCTTACCTTATTTCCCAATTTATGTTCTTGAGTATATTTTTCTTTAATTATTTATATATCCTAAACGTGTTTTTCATGTATGGGATAGTATCTCTATTACAAAATTACATTTGTTTGGAAAACTACAAACATTTAAATGTATATTGATTACAGTAACATTGAAGAAATTTTATCTTTTCTTAATATACAGTTTTATAAAAAACTAAATACTCTTACGAATTGTCTTAAAAGCAAAGGGTCTATTTAGAAAACGGAATTTTTGAAAAAATGGTAAACAATTTAAGTACAATGTTTTCTAAAATGTTTTTGCGAAAACAACAAATTTCAGTAAACAGAACTTTAATGTTTCATAATTATTATTTTATTATTAAAATGATATAAATTAATAAAAAATTCAAATCATTTTTGTCAAACACGAGACATATTTTGTTGAAAATAAAGGCACAAAAACTTCTAGTGGATAAATCGATTGAGAAAAGTTTCTAATAAATATATGTGTGCATTTATTAGTCTTCAAGAGTAAACTACATATTGATTTTCTTTTTGCAATTTGTCACCCTATAAATGAGTTTAATAGTTTAGGGTAAAAATGAATTATTTATGGGTATTTATGTACATTTATGAATTTGTTTTTGTATATGTATGTATAACCTGCATATTTCGGGAATGTATTCGTTTTTTTAATGCTATACTGTTACAAAATATTAGTTTGAAAGCGTTTAATTTAACAACTAAAAATAAAATTGCACATATCATTTCCTAAAACTATCAAACAGGGTTTTTTTTTACTTTTTAGATTGCAGAACTGAAAAACAGACTATATAATTAAAAAGGCTTTAAGCAATTTGCATCACATACACTCTTGTATGTGTTTTACTTAATATAGTCAGGTATACTATATTCCTAAATATAATATATCCCCTAAATATACTATATCCCCCTGCTCATGAAGCCCTTAAGATTGCTATAGCAAGAACTGATGAATTTCATTTAAAAAATGAAAAATATTATGATAAAGATTATATCGAACTAAAATTGGGGATCTAGTTATCTATGAAGAATTTCAGTATCCTAATACTAGAAAGTTATCACAAGTATTTAGTGACCCTTATAATATTCTTAACAAATTATCCGAAGTAAATTTTGATAGGCAAAACCAGTTCAAAAGTTTAGAAATAGTACATGTATCTAAATTAAGGCCTTATTATTCCCCTGATAAATTTAAATTAAGTCATGAGCAACAACCCCCTAATCAACAACAACAAACTCAAGTAAAAACTGTAGCTTAAACTTAATCTCTAGTTTATTATCATTTTATAATTTTTCTTTTTTCTCTTAAACAGTAAATTCCTTTCCATATTTTAATTCAGATAATATCCTGTTATTCTTACAAGAATGGCAATGATATCTCTTGACTGCAGCGAGAGTGTCACTTGTCTGGAAATTTTTATATTTGTTTGTTTATGCCGGCGTAGACGGACAAAGTGAAAATTTCTTATTCTGTATTGAATTACTCTAGTTATAACTTAGAACAGTTTTAATCCATTGTTGGATAAAAATCTCATACGATTTGATTCAGGTGACAGAAGATAAATTACATCTTCCTAGAGAGTGACCCCATTAAATTAGTTACCAATTGCAATCTCTGTTTGATATAAATAGTTTCATATTTGCTGAGAACTTTGCCTTATCTTTTACTATATCATTGAATTTTTTCAACTAAAATCAACTGTTTAACATTCAATAAAACAACAACTAATAATCAATGCATTTCTTCATAAATATTGAAAAAAAGTTTTTTATTTGTTGGCATTTTTTAGACATTGTAAAATGATTAAAGACCCTTTAAGGGAATATTTTAACTTAAATCGATTTTTGTTATTAAATATTAAATAAAAGCCTGTTTAACTGTGAATATTTTGATACCACATTTTCACCTTTGGCTATTAAATCACCATGCAAATATTGTTAATACACCCAGTGCAATTAGCCAAACAAATCAAAATTTTAAATAGCTTTTACTCCATGTTCATACTTTGTTAATTTTAAAATATGTTTTAAAAATGCTAAGACTCTCTGTCTCTCGCTCTTTCTTTTTTCTTTATTTCTTTCTTTTTTTAAGATAGAGAACTTTCTTGTACACGTTCTTTATCTTACATATGATAAACCTGTGTATGGAATTAGTCTTCACATTTTTTTGCTTTTTATTTTATTTCTGTTATTTTTTAAAAAATATTAAAGTATATGAATAAGTGTTATATTTCATCGTTTTATACTACATATTTCTGTAAAATAAAATACACGCATTAAATGTAATATTAGATTTATCTAAAACTCATGTGTAGTCTTGTGTTATGCATAATTGATAGTATTAAGAAAAAGGAGAAAATATGGCACAAATTAAAAAAAAAATCTTTTTATAACAATTATTGAAATATGCAGTTAAATTGTCTTTTTACAAACTTTACTTATAGTCGAACATTGGCATGCATTTAGTTCACTAAATGAAACATATTAAAAAAATAATAAAGAGATTTTTTATAAGGTAAACTATCCCCTTAATAGAAACTTTATCTCTTTTATATAACAAAGTTATACATGTGTATAACAAAAAAAAAAAAGGTCTAGTTAATTTCTAGCACCACATTTCTCCTTTACCATTAGTGACCTTTAATGTGATTTAAAAGAGTGTGACTAGAGATAGCGTTGTACTAAATTGAAAAGGTATTCATGTAGTATTTCGAATGAAATAGGTACTTCAGAAATGATACTTTATTTGTAGATACGTCAATCTATCAAGAAACAACAGTATACAGTTATTTATTCCAGTTTTGTTACGTTCATCGTGTTTGAAATTTTTATATTTTCATTCTGAAGATGACGCAATGAAAATGAGTTAAAACATGTCAATTTTTGATACATTTTATAATTTTATTATTAAAGTGTCGGCTTATAAGGAAAAAAAATATATACATAATATAACCCCAGTAGCCAAACAATATTGGACCAATATTGGCTACATCTTGGAGCAATATTGGCACTTTGGCGCAATATTTTCGTGAAATATTGCACCAATATTGCGGTGTTTTGATTTTGCCCTTATTTAGCCAATATTATAGCAATGTAACTCCAACATTTGTACAATATTGAGGTTTCATTGGAAATATTTATTATGTAACGCCAACATCTGTACAATATTGGGAATTCATAGGAAATATTTCCAATGAAATGCCAATATTAACTAATTCTCGCATTTTATTGGCAATATTTCCAATAAATGAAATATTGAAGCCAATTATTGGACCAATATTGGTTTGCTACTAGGTATGTTCTTACCGTATCATAGTAGAATACGTTCTATTACTATTACGATTTAGTCATTCATGCACGTAATCAAGACTTACTGCTTTTACACTTCACATTAGTAACACTATACAGTGTTTCGATTGACATAGATGCTTCTGTAATGGCAGTCAATCATTGAAAAAAGATGTTTGATTTTAAAATTAGTCTATGCAGAGCGATATCTTGTTGATTTAAAAAGCAACGTTCTATATTTTACAAAGTCTCGCAGGAATAGTTCAACAAAAGTGCCAGTTTGAAATGCTTAAAAAATCAAAACGATTTTTGTTCTTTCACATAACTTGTAATATGTTGAATATAGTCACAATATAATTGTAATATGGTATTATAAAATTTCTATTTTACCTGATTTTCAAGTTAACTGAACTTTTTAGAAGCTGGACGGAGATTGACGAGCGCAGATCCTAGGGGGGAAAATCCTTAAATATTCTACAAAATGCAACTCAAATTGATTAGATACAATATAAATTTGCCAAATAATCGTAATAACATATCGAATAATCTGTATTTCATCATTTCAGGGGATGTCTGATAGTCTATTTGATGGTGACATAAATGATCCGTTTTGTCATTATGCACTTCGGAGTTTAACGGAATTGCTAAATTAGAATGCGTGGATAATTACATTAATTGAATATGCATTGTGTTGCAGATGATGAATCGTTTGACGTGAAACAAGTACACTGACAAGTTCCGTGTATTGTAATATGATTGCTCAAACATTTATAGTATGAACGCTTAATTCGATGAAAATTTTAAAAGACGTTGATTAACTATTAACATAATACCATTGACAGTAGTTAGCTATTAAAATTATAATAACTTTTTGTGTGTATAATTTTATATGCATTATTAAATAAAAAAAATAAAAAATAATAATTTAACATTGATTAATGTAATGTTTCCGTTAAAATGGGCGAATTTTAGAACAGAAAATTACATTGATACCAGTGCAAATCATGTGGCGTATGTCCCATAAAAATATGTAAATAATACATTGATTGTGTTAGAATAGAATTATCTACCACATTATAAACTGGTGTACTAGATAGAAAAGTGAAGCTTGATATAAAAATTTACAATAAAAGTTGGCAAATATTTTCAGTCTAAAACACTAAATATTGCACAGAAAGATAATATAGAAACTAATAATAGCACAGATTATATTCAATGCAAATTACAAATATAATACATGTTTAAAAGCTCTAGTTAGAAAATTAAGGAAGCGGATTTTTTTAATGCTTATAAAAGGGTTTTTGTTTAATTGTTCTGGTGGGAAAATGATACAGTCAAATTATCTGTAATGTTCATGAATTTACTTGATAGCTGAAAATGTGGACTGAACGTTACTTAAATTTCGGAATTTAACGATAAAAATAATTCATTTACATTGAACACGTAAAATCAAAAGCTTTCTATTTTATACAAAACGTATATATTTAATTTAAGAATAAAAGTTTTGAAATCTAAATTTTGATTAAGTATAGTATAAATCGTAAATTAGGTACTGTCAGAAGATAAATTTAGACAGCATAAGTATAAGCTGGCAATTATGATAATAGAAAACATTAAGAAACAATATTTTTCATATTGATTTTGTCGAACAAAATTAGAATTAAAAACTAGTGAGTGTGTCAGATTCTTTTACAGCTTAAGAATCAAAATACATTTCAGTCATTCTTTCTACCAAAGAAAAATAAATTAAAATAAAAATAAATTAAAATTAATAAAGAATAAAAAAGGTGTACAGATAATTAAAACAACAATAAATCATATGGATACTTAAACACCGAAAGTTAGTGGCCATAGCAAAACATGCAGTGGCCATGTTGACACTGGCGTCCTTAAATCTGAACCTATACTGCTCTTCCACCTAAAAAAGTTCAAGAATTTCGCAATCAAGAATTTAATTACAATAAGCTTATTTCTTTTGGTCATCTGGTCATTATGTTTATTTTTGTGCATAATTTGCTTGTCCATATATGACATGTTTTGAATACCGAATACCTGTAGTGGTTCATATTACACGTTGAAGAAATAGCGGTCTGTTTAAACTTCGTACGGAAAATACGGCAATACTTCCGCTAATAAATAAATAAATAAATAATTTTTACGGTACAGGAGAATTGCTAAAATATAAAACAGTAAAAACGTAATAATAATTAGGGTGCAATAACTTTGTCATATTGTTCTTTTGTTCATAAAATAAACCGTTTAAGTTCTGAAAATAAGGAATCAGAATGATAAATGTTTTCGTAATAATCTAAATATCCTGAGTTAGCGAAAGCTGCATGTAAAATAATTTAGAAGCCACGTGGTACATAATATTAATTCTTACATGATTATCTTAAATATTCGACAATATGTTAAAAATACGCATCCAGTACAAACACATTATTAGATATACATATGCAATTTCCTTATTTACTTGGATTAAAGTATGTTTGATGTGTTTTTTATACAATAATATTATCGTCTCAATATTACTATTTGATACTTTAATTAATTTAGCTTATATGTCTGATTTTTTTTCTACATGTAAATAAAACCAATATTTAATTGTTTATACTCATAGTCACAGTTTTTATATAATTTAATATTTACTTTATCAATATAAAATATAAACAGTTTTTAACAGTGTAATAAAATGAAATACTTGTGCTATAAATAATTTTACGCATGCTAACTCCCCCGAACATTAATAACAGCGACTGCTGAATGGTTAAATAATCAAAATTATTCTTATTTTTGATTTCAGAATTTAAATTAAGTACCTTTAATTGAAAGTATCATTATCATGTATTTTTAAAGAAATATGTTCTGCAAAGCATTATTTTAAATTCATCTTGTAAATTTTTAAACAAGAAAACTTTTGCATATATGTATATATAAGTGTGTTAGCGCGTGTCTGTGTGGTGTTTTGTCATGAGGAACCCAATCAAACGTCATAGCACTGGTTTTTAATAAAAGAAAGATTTCCCACCTTCTCCATGAGATTTGGGCGGAGAATTAAAAAAATGTGGATGCTTCATAAAAGAACAGATATTTATGACGCTTCCAAAGATTTTATTGTATTGCAAAAATATGTCTGTTGGTGAGGGGCTCCATTGTTATTGAAATCAATTTAATTGATTGAAAAAAAGTTCCATTCTAATGGATTAGTCTATCCATCCCATCTTTAAATCAACAGCCCGTCACTCCCTAACAATCAACTCAAATCTCACTAGCGTATCTCTGTTTATCTTCTGTTGCATAAGCATGCCAATAAAAAGTCTGGTGACCATATGTGTCCCATCAGATTCTCGGAAATAAGCATTATTCCATCAATTCCTGTGTATTAAACTCTATGTCTAGCAACTTCCTCGCGCCAAAGACTCTTCCGTAACATTCTAAAGCCTCGCACAAAAGCTCTATATGTAAATAGAGTTTAACATCTGGCATCAAGAGCCGAAAACAGTCAAAATCAAATCTATTTCACAAACGGTAATTTTAGTGTGGGGGGAGGGGAATAAATTTATTAAGGCGTAATAGATTGGTAGATTAATAGATTAGATATAAGAATATGTTTTAAATTCATAAGCCGGAATAAACATGGAATATTATTACAGGGAATTTAATTTAGTATAAGGTAATTTTGGATTGATTGAAAAATATTCATTTTATATTTAGTTGTATTATAGGTATACATATACACAGAGCTAAATTTCTTTCTTTTTATCATAACTTGACACATCATACAGTATCTGTCAGAATAATACGTCAAACGACATTTTTTTACTTGAAAAATAAAGAATATTTCCACTTTCATCTTTCATAATGACTTGAAAATCGATTTTATAAACTTGATGGAAATATATATTCATCTTTGCGCTGCTGAAAATGTTATTATCGGATTTGCGGTTTTTCTTCGAATATCAGATGCATTCACGCAGACGTTATCAGATCTCATCTGTCATACTTATAAATTGTACTACATTAAAAAAATGTTATCAACTGTGCAAAGAAATGTGTATTAAGCCATTCACTTTTTTTACTTTATTTAAAAAAAATAACTAGCCAATGTCAAATAATAAAGTGGTATAAAAAGGAATGTGTGATGACAACAGTAGAATTTTTGTGAAAGAAATATTTATATTTTGTATTGATTTCTTACTTCATCCTAAATATTTACATTATTTTAAGTAATTAAATTAATTTAAATTCCACATTTATTTAAAACATTAATTCAAATGTACAATTCAATACATATTTATGGTACAAAAATTAGCATTTTTTTCTAAATCTTGTTTATATAACTTTTTTTAATATGGTTCATTAATGAAATTGTCAACACTTATTTAAAAAATACAATTAAATTCTAAATTTTACATTATATTTACATCCTAATAACTATAGTAATTTAAATTAATACCTTAAAATAATAATTATTAATGTATAAGTATGATGTGCCATTTTTCGCATTATAAAATTTTGTAGCGTGTTGTTCATGTAATTTATTAATTGCTTTATTTATGAAGAAAATTTATTTCTATTTTTTTTTTAATTTATTCTCTCGAAAAATATGCGATTAAATTCTGCTTATGCACATTTGTTTTCATGTTATATGACATTTTTATAGGTAGAAAAATTAAAAAAAAAATAACACATGAAAAAAATGTTAATTTTTCTAAATTTAATTAATTATTTTTTAATAAATTATTTTATATCATTAGTTCTTGAAAATGATATTGGGCTTAAAGACATCGCAGCTGGCTCGAGTCATATTTTGGAAGTCGAATTTTCCCCAACTTTATTTTTATACGCTTAACAAATGTCTCACTCGATGAACTGTAAGTATTGTTTGTAAGAGGTGAAATTGATCAGAATTTTTATTAATATTTTAAGCAATTTTTCATAAAACAAATGATTTATTTTCTTTTATTCATACGATGTGTTAACTTCAACATCAAGCTATTTATTGTCTAGTTATATTTCACAAAAAATGGTTAACAAAATAGTACAGATAAAACATTTTCTTGTTGTTTTTATCTGCCAATACATTTCAAAATGCTCATTTTTTAAAAAAATAATTATATTACATTATTTCTTAGTAGTCACATATACATTCTACAGTTTCATTTAAAATTTTCTAGAGAAAAATAAAAGATTTTCTAAGATTTTCAGATTTGTTCCGATTCAATATTTCTTTTTCAACTAAGCGAAGCATTTAAAAACAAAGTTATGTAACACAAATGAAATGATGTGCAGTATACGGCCAAAGGTGACCGGCCAGTTGCTATTTTAGACGACAATTTTTGCTCGAAATATCTGAAAGTGATCGTCGATAGAATAAGCTCAAAAAACGTTGTTTCCAAAATGAAGCAAAAGCATGAGGGGCTGTAGCAATATACCGATTGATTAGTGTCCATATATAATATACAAAATTGCAAATACTTCTGCATTTGGTTAAAAACCCTCATTTTTTTTCATTTCTGAACAACGGATTTTGAGCTTATGCAATCGACGAGAATTTTCAGAATTTTCAAGATATGTTTTTAAATTCTCAAACAAATTGCTCTATAAAATTAACTAATACAATATGCAAATGAAATTGTGTTAGCTTTCTCGCATGCGCAGTGAAAAACTATTTAGTTAACCTGCTTATTTTTCATTCAATTTTTATTATTTTTAAATTCTGGTTACAAGGTGTCACGTACAATGTTGTTTGTCATATTTTCTGGCAGTAAACATGTTTTTATATTAAGAACCCTGCAAATTATAAGTAAAAAACTTAGCAAAATTAGGGACTATTTTTTTCATAAAAATCTCAATTTCCCTACAAGTATACATCATTTCCTTACAAAAATAAACACAGTTTATTACAATAAGCCACATAAACATAATCCGCAGTTTGGAAACTTTTACTCCATTACTTGTGACAGTGTTATGCAAAAGATATTCGATTTTTTCAATTTCTTGATGGTCTCCCATTGAGTTTCGTGAAAAACTGTTCCCCGTAATATATGACCTGTACTACATTCACACACCTGGAGTATCAGAATATTTCCTCTTGCATTTTTCTTAACGTTTAACAACTAGCCTAAAGTCGCAAGGACCGGTCACTTTTGGCCGTACAGTGCATTTGGAAGAACTGTTCGGACGTAAGTTGATTCATGATGAAACAGGAAGTCACACTGAGCACAGATAATCTGTTATCTGCCAAACAGAGTGCGACCACAAACAGTGCTGTCGATTTCAAAAGCACACCTAAACAAATGTTTATGTTAATAATACTAATTGTAGAAAATAATTTATTTTTAGCTAGGTTAAATAGCTTTATTTACATGACTAGCGGCCTGCCTCGCTTTGCTTCCGGTATAGCAAGTCGCCCAGTCCCGTGCCACTACTGACACCGCAAATTGTTACTACCACTTCATTCCATTAAATTCAACTACTAAAAACATTACTCTCCTTTAGGTAGCCGGGTAAAAAGTAGCCCATATGTTAATCTTAGGTGTGAGATTCCTCCATAATAAATTTCATAAAAATCGATCCATCCGATTTTGAGTTATAAATGGTGCAACTAACGCGACTTTGTTTTATGTATATAGATTATAATCAATAGTATTCGCAGCGCACGTGATGTAAGGGTTTTTTAAGGTCATTTTTCTATACCTTGGGTTACATTATTGGCATTTTAGTAAGGGAGTTTTTTTAAAAATATAATATACCCTACGTTCACCGGAAATAGTGTAGATTTCCAACGGCGAAAGAATTTTTCAAATCCGTCAAGTTGTTTCGGAGCCTATTCAATTCAAACAAACAAACAATCAAATTTTTCCTCTTTATAGTATTAGTATAGATAAATGGCATATTTTTTCATGTAGAAGTATGTTAAGAAGTTACAGGAGTCTTGTTTTTTACCTTCTGATGATATTTTGTAACGTGCCACATTTAATTTTTTTTGTCAGTCTTTATGAAACATATGTGCATTTTTTTAACATACACAACTTGATATCTCTTCTATTTAAAATAATTTTTTTATATTCTATATTGATTTTTCTATGTTTAATTTTGATTAAAAAAAAATTAAACTTGTTCTTTGGCGTATACTTCTGCGCGAAAGATTTCTCAATAAATCCATCTGTGGAGAATCATGTTTTAACACCAAAAGGGCGATGAAAGTCTTAGCTGTACGCGTGGCAACCCTCCTGGGCTCAAGATATTTTTTGTTTTGTTTATGTTTCAGAGAGAGAAAAAAAATACGAGATGTGATGACAAGTGTGGACGAAAGAAATTTTTATGAGAATGTAGAGTTTCGAATTTCATGTAAATAGTGTAATATATGTGTAATAAGATGTATAATATTTTCTTCAAATTAAAAAGAACTAAAGAAGATGCTCGTTTTTTTTAAATTATTGAATAAGTGTCAATCGCCTAAATTAATTTTGTGTTCGAATATACCCACTGAACCAGACGACGCGACACCATTTGCATGAAACTAGGTACACATCTTCCATTTCAGTTGAAGAATATCTTATACATAACAATTAATATTAAATTATCGATTGATTATTTAAAAATGACAATTTTCCAATAAAAAACTAAAATTTAAATTTAAAATAGAAAAATAAATTAATTGCTTTAAAATGAAGTATAAATTCAAGATACATTAGTTTTATATTATTATAAATATTTTTGGGAGCTCTTGAACCAGTCTTTTGCTATATTCTTGCGCAGTAGACGCATGTCAAATCATTTTTTTACATCAAAAATAAACATAAAAATTAATTAAAATTTCAATGTAGAACATTAAAAAATATTTTTAATACAAGTGATGTTATGTTGTCCTTAGTAAAAATGTTATGGATTTATGTTTTTTTTACGGACTGAGAAAAAAAATTATTGTGATATGTTGCTAAATTGCACCATTAGGTAAAAAGTAAGACTCCTGAGACCCCTTCAATAAAAACAAGTTGGAAATTACACGTGAAGCCTAGCAAATAAGATGCGTTCGTAAATTAACGAAAATTTAAAAATATCACTCTCATACATCAATCTCATAAAGTTGTAAATAGTTAATTATAATTAAAATTCGCACCAAACAATGTTCTCTCTATACCATTGTATAAAAGAGTACTTTTGTGTGGCCTTGTAATTCAATAACAAATGTCCTTTGCACCACGGATTATGAAAATGCATATGTACTTTATAGATGCATATCAATTTTATCATGTTCGAATGAGTGTAACACCATTAAAATGCATTTGAAACTTTTTCCCCATTGACCATAATGTAACGGAATCCGTTTCATTGTCCATGTAATTGATCTTAGCATCTGATTTTCATAAAATTTGAAATGAATCGACAAAATTATGTAATAATTTTGCATTTTAAAGTGCAAATAATTTGGTTGGGTAGTTTTTGCGTTGTTATATGCGGCCAGACAGACAGACGGACGAACTAAACGACAACTATAGGTGCTTCGTATTTAGATAATTACGAACGAACCTAAAAAGGATTTCAAATCGCAATAATCATTTAATTTTTGTGCGTCATATTTAAGCAGCTAAAACTGATTTTATAAGTATTTAAACTAGCCCTTATAAATTCATCTTAGAAAATCATCAAACGTATTCTGAAAATGTAATTACTTGTGCAATAACATTATAATATACTTTAGTTCGAAAAATTTACATGAAACATAAGACTGTATCTTCTGTTTACGAAATCACTGTTAACGCTTAATTTACTGTTAACACTTTAAAGATACTGGGCGTGTGAGTAATTTCATTACTCAAATGGAGTGAAAACAATTTCATCAAGTGTATAAACTACATGCTGCCCAAAACAAATGAGCAGTGATTTTCTGGGCTTAGTAAACTAAAATCATTTGTACAAATACTTTCTCGAACAGAAAATAAAATAAATAGGATAATAAATAAAATCTTTCCAAGCACTTTTATCTCTGTCTTCAACAGCGAAAACATAATGTAAGCAGTTGACTTTTTAAAAAAATGTTTGAAATATAGATATTATTTTAAAAAATAGTATAAGGCAAATACGATAATATAATACATTTAAAATATGTACTATTTTTGCTTTTCATAGTGTTTTATAAATTCAGTTTTAGATACGTAATTTTCACTTAATTTAAATGATATTGATTGAAAATGAATTGTGAACGATTTAAAAGAAATTTCATTTTCCTCTATAAAATTCGAAATAAGACTTTAAGATATATCTATAATTATTTAGAAATAAGATAAAATATGCTTTTATAAAAATTGCATTTTTATGCGTATAGATCACTCAAAGCAATGACGAATTATTTTATTTGTGCTGTTTGTAATATTTTATATAAACAGAATTATACATAAGTTGTCAAAAAGTTAAGAAAAAACACAGCCAAAAAAGTGTTAAATACCAGTGTTTTCTTAAAAGAAATATATCTTCTGTAATCATTTTATATTATTTTAAGTGTTCTATATAAGAAAAAGCTTGTAATTTCCTCTTTTTTACTGATCTCTTGCCACTCTGATAGGGTAAATCTCCTGATACTAAAGAAGCATCTCTTATGGGGAAAAGGGATAAAAATAAACAGAAAAGTGATAAAAATAAATCATTTATTTTTCAACAAATTGTTTAGTATTTTATTAGACATTATTACGATTTTTTTACAGAAAACAGTAAACAGTTAATCCTTACTACTAAGGGATTTCTCTAAAGGTAGTAGAGAACATGAAGTTTTGAAATACTGTTAAAATTAATCAAATAAATATAACTATTTACACTTATTAATAATATATATTCGAAAAATAGTCTGCAACATTAGCTCTTGGAATTCTTATGCATTTCCTTTAGTAAAAAATTGATAATTTGTTATTATTGAAACCGTCTTCCTTCTTCCTGCGGAAACCTTAATCTCGAATACATAATTTTCAGTATTTTGAGGTACTAAGATCTTGGATCTAGTTTGACAGATTGCCCTCCACTTTCAATTTAGAAACTTCGAATTGAGATTAGAAATTTTTAAAAGAAAAAATTTCACTTTACGAGTGAATGGAACAATGTGATCTAATCTATGAACTTCCTAGTTGCGTAACAATTTTACATCCAGTTCAGAGATAAGTTTTGTTGCTTGGGCGTTAGAAAGCCATAAAAGGAAAAATTTTTTAAAAGCGGCTGGTAGCCACAAAAAAATATCTATTAATAAATAAAAATGCTTAAGAATATAATTAATTATTAAGAACAAGTTAAATGTTCATGTAGTTTATCAAATTGAATGAGTAACGATAAATAAAAGAAAAAGAAAAATTTCACTAGTTCCAGGCGAAAAAACTACCGGGTAATGCCCCAACTGTAAAAAAAAGACTCTTTTCAGAGACCATACATTTTAATTTAACAAAAATAATTGCTAATTTAGCAGATTAAGTTTTAGATTTTTTTATATGCAACAAACAAGACAAAAACAAAGAGTTTAATTTTAGTGAAGTATAGAAAACTCAACTTTCATCACTAAGCAAGAGCGTACATTTAGGGCGTTTTCTATTAATAAGGTAAGACACCTCGTAGTCTGGAATTTTACGAGTAAGTCAACATCTGTAATTAAATTTAAAAAAATACAATACAGAGCTTTTCTGGTGGGAAATTTAAAACATCAGAACTAAAAAAGTATCAACGCTGTTCTGGATATTTAGTACTTGACAAATTTGCCTGTACGATGTACGGGCATGAATTCTTTGATCCATCACTTAAAGCTTTTTGATTCCACTATTTTTATAATTAAAATTTGATACTATTTAAAGGCAAAGATGTTTAAAAGAAATACAGTCGACTCTCGTTAATTCGAAATCGGATAATTCGAATATTCGCTTAATTCGAACTAAACTTGAAGTCCCGAAATTTTCAATGGCAGAATAACGTTAAACTTTTTCATTAATTCGAACTCATTTTCTCTTTACATCGTTTAATTCGAACTAACGAGAATTCCGATTTTTCATTCTTTCTTTCGTTCTCATGGATTTCAAATCATTTGAATAATTTTCTTTCTTTGATTTTTTAGAAATTGTTCCAAACGAGTATACATATAACCCCATGCATTTCATATCCACTTTCTAAGTGTCCATCAGTGACTCTTCAGATTTTTTTCCATTGTGCTTGTTTCTAATCTTCTAATTAGTTTATGTATTTATACATTTTAATTTAATATTAAGTCATATTCTGATGATAACAGACATAATAAATTTAAAAACACTATAACATTAATTCCTTTCTAATAGTACCATATTAAGCATGTTCTCATTTCATACTTTCCATAATTCGAACTTCGTATAATTCGAACATTTCTTGTGGTCCCGACAAGTTCGAATTAACGAGAGCCGACTGTATTACAAATATTTTTGATTTTAAAAAGTGATCTTAATCCATATTTTCAATATATTGAACGTAAAAAAAACAAGCGATTAAGTGGTATAAACATTTTTCTCTTTTCAGAAAATGCTCAAAATTAATAATATTCATAATGTCGAAACTATATGTGCTTTGTACGTACAAAAAAGGATGTTTTACTGTTTTATTAACTTAAAAAAATAAACTTTTCAGAATATTTTTTTTTCAGAATTTCAATTAGGCGACCGCATATATATATATATATATATATATATATATTTTTACATTTTCAATTAATTTAAAGCTATCGGATTTTTACTGAGGGAAAAGGACAATCTTTCCAGTATTTTTCCAGTGAAAACTGTAAGTCATTACAAACAAACTCACGATGTATGAGTTGACAATTTTTCAACAATCAGAATAAAAGCTTTTAATTTTATGTAGATTTTACCTTTTATGCACATTTATATTGAAAAGTTGTTTGATTCAAATGTGAATCTGAATGATAGCCTTATAAAAAAATCTTTAAATATCTACGAAGATGTTATCAATTCGTTTATTTTTCAAGTCGGAAACTTATTTTTGTCAATTCGGAAACATTTATTGTGGGGGGAGGGGTATTTTAGTTATTTAAACTGTTTCAAATTTTATGAAATTGATATATGTTGTTGAGGTTTACTGCAAGTTAATTTCTGTATAATATAAAGCATACAGTTTTCCAGGGACTTACAAAAGTTTTCGGATATTGTATTAAATCCGAAGTACTCTATATTTTAAAGTTTTTGTTATAGTAAGAACGCACCTCATTTGCAACATTTGACTTGTTAAGAGTATTAAAGTGAACGTTCTAACAGTTTTAGCATACTTTTATCAGAAAGTTCCGCAATAGCTAAACACAGAAACATAGTACAAATTTTATTGAAACAGGCATTTATTGATTTTGCATTTTAAATATTACACAAAAAAGCATTTTTAGCGAAGTCATTTTGCAAACGTTTCTGTTTCAACTCATTTTTAAAAATATTACGGTCTTGATTTAAAAAATATTTAACAGATATAAAATCTATTTTTTAAACAATAAGAGAAATTTAAGTTACACCAAAATACTTTTAGTGTTTAGAAAATATCACGTACATCTATTAAATATACCTAAATGTTATTTTAGAAACTATCATAAAAATAAATGCTTTAAATTCCCGTGTCTTGAAGTACATAAATTTTATATCAATGCATTAAAAAAAAAAAAAAAAAAAAAAAAAAAAAAATCAGTACTGTAAGTTATCCACGTACAGAAATTTTCATTTTTTCGCAGCGATCTCGTGATAAATCTGTTAACTTGCGAGTATCATAAAAAATGCTTCAAATGTTTGTGTCTTGAAGTACATAAATTTTATACTTATGCATTTCTTTAAACAATTTAAAAAATAGCATTATAAGTTATCTACGTACAGAAATGCGCATTCTTCAGCTGCGATTTCCTGACAAGTCTGTTAACTATTACAAATGTTGATAATATTATGTCAAACTGTAATTGTTTCCTGTAACTTGCGTGCGTATACGTAAGTGCATATGCACGTTATTTGTTGAGCTGTGAAACATGAAATGTTTAGTACTTATTGTATAATTCGGCATCTCGCGTGATATTATTGATATTCATTAATTATAAATGAGACTTTTGTGTTATGAACTGTTTATATTGCTTTATTTATTATATGTTTATTTCAGGTAAAATGAATAATCCCGAGGGTTAATGTTGATTTTTCGTATACGTGTAAGAATTAAGTAATATTCCACAACTATCAAGTTAGTTAAAATTATCTGTGCATTAAATCTTGCATTATCTTACCTTTTTTTCTAATTGATGTTCCTCAATATGTTTTTCTTTAACTATTTATATTTTCTAAATGATATTTTCATGAATGAAATAGTATCTTACATTACAAAATTAAATTTGTTTGGAAAACAAATTTATATGTCAAATGGTTGCAATGACATTGAAGAAATGACTTTTTATGCATATTTATGTATATTTGTGCATCCGTTTTTGTATATTCATGCATACCGTGTATATTTTGGTAATGCATTTGTTTCTTTATTTTTATTTACCGTTGAAGAAATTTTATCTTTTCTGAATATACAGTTCCAGAAATAAATTATCATTCCTACCGAATATCTTAAAAGTAAGTGATCTATTTAGAAAATGAATTTTTGAAAAGTGGTAAGCAATTGAAATGCAAATATTTCGAAAGTGTGTTTGCGAAAAAAAATAAAAAAAATTAATAATTCAAAATTATTGGTTTATTATTAAAAATATATATAAATAAATTAATACAGTATTTTAGATAATTTTTGACACACACGGTACACATTTTGTTGCAAATAAAGTAAGGAAAACCTCTAATTAACAATTCGATTGAGAAAAATTTCTAATAAATTCATATTTCTATTTATTAGTTTCTTCAACAGGAAACTACATATTATAATTTTGTGACCCCGTAAATGAGTCAAATCGTCCAAGGAAAAATATGATTTTTTTGCGTATTTATGTATATTTATGCATTTTTTTGTATAATCAAGCATACCTTGTACATTTTGGTAATGCATTTGCTTATTTATGTTTTTTACTGTTATAAAAAAGTATAAGTTTTAAGGTACTGAATATAACACATAAATATAAAATTGGATATCTTATTTCCTTAAACTTGCAAAGGATTTATTTCATTTATTTAATTACTTTTATATTTTGTGGAATTGAAAAATAGACTAAATATCTAAAAAAGCTTTAAATAATCTGCAATACCTATTTTATATTCATGTGTGTGTTTTTCTTACTATATTTAGGCATACCATATTCCTAAATGACAGGCAGTTTTAATTCATTGCTAGATGAAAACTTCCCGCCGTTTCATTCCTTTTTTTTCTCCGTCAGAGTGATGTCATTAAAATACTTTCTTAATCCAATCTCTGATTTAATGTCATTTATGTTTGCTTAGAATTTTTTAATAATATCTACTGATCAATTATATTCCTTTTGAAATCAATCTTACTATTTAACATCCAAGAAAACACAAAAACAATCAAAGCAGTTACTGTTGAAAGTCAAAGAAGACTTTTATAAAAATTAAGTCCTAAAAGATACTTTAATAGAAATATTTCCTTGTTTATTTAACAAAAATATAAATGTGTATAGAATCTTTTGCATTAATATATATATTAAAACAAAATTTCAAATAATTTTTGGCACACACGATAAACATTTTGTTGAAAATAAAGGTACAAAAATTTATAGTTGACAAATCAACTTAGAAAAATTTCTAAACACTATATATGTGCGTTTATTAATCTTAAAAAGTAGACTACATATTAAAATTTTTTTGCAACTTGTGACCCTATAATTAAATCAAATCATCCAAGGAACATATGTATTTTTTATACGCATTTATGTATACACTATATGTTCATAGGTTGACGACCACTTGCAATTTTAAATATTTTTTATGACAAGAAAAATATTTGAAATATTACTTTTATACTCCAGGCGTATTAACAGAATAGTACATGTGATATATTTTCACGAAGGTTATTATCTTAAATACCATAGAGGATCTTCAAAAAGTTGGAAAATAATGAAAATCTTTCGGAAAAACCTGACAAAATAAATGTAGCAAAATCATTCAAACAGTAGATTATGATTCTGTGTATTATTCTTATAAAGTAAGTCCATTATTACAAGCATCGCATGTATACTCATAGAGAAATTAAGGTACTCATAAAAAAAATCTTTTTTTTTTTTTTTTTTTTTTTTTTTTTTTTTTTTTTTTTTTTTGTAGAGTTTCTAATATAAAAATATGTTATTTTCAGAAAATATGATAAACTGCATTGTACACAAATTGCTGTAATCTGAATTAAAAAAATAATAAAAACTGTATGAAAAATGTACAGGTGTACTAAATAATATAATACTGCGCATGCGTGAAAGCTATCAAAATATAATTTGCATAACGTGTTAGATAAAATTATAGAGCAATGTTTGAAAAAATCTCAAAAACTTAGCTTGAAAGTTATGAAAGAGTTCGTCGAAAAAATAAGCTAAAAATTCATTGTTCCAAAAAGGAAGTAAAAAGGTGAGAGACTGTATCCAAGTATAAAAGTACGTGCTATATTTTGTGTGCTATATTGACACTATATTTTAATTAATGCTATAATTGTGCTAAAAATATCAAAATGGCTTTCGATATTGAAAAAATATATATGTTGCTTTGTTCAACGAGGGATTAAAATTAAAAGGCATTTACTCCCCGTTTCTTTGCACAGTAACAAATCAAATATTTTTGATACGCATACTACTATGGAATTAGAAATGAATCGTTTTAGAGGTGCACTTTCACTATTAATTCTTTCAATGATCTTAATACTTTGTCTATACATAATTCAAAATTAATTTGAAGATAATACACAAGTTTTTATAATGCATAAGTTTTATATGTCTATCAAGCATTCTTTTTTGTTTGTTTGATTGCGGATCCGAAAAAAAAATAATATTGCATAATTGAAAGAAATTTTAACTATTTCCATTACCTATAACATACCCGTTTATATGTTTTTATTTATATTATCATGGATACCATAATAATAAAAATCAATCTTTTTTATCCTTTGCTGGATGAACATCTAATATTAATTTATTTAATGTTTAATATGCAAAAGAATTTCTGTTCATACCAATTTACTTCATAGATATCAAAAAGATATTATGAAACTCTTAATATACACAGAATATGTCAACTATTGTTTGATGTATTTTTATGGTTTAGATCTCGAGACATTTCGGCCAGAAAGTCCATTGGGCATTCACACAGACATAAAAAGAGCAAAATAGCCGAATACTAGTCATTCTTGCCTAAAACTTGCAAATTTGCTACATAAAAGAAATTGTAAATTTCCCTATTACAATACATTTTTTGTATATATCTCTCTGTTCTAAAAAAAGTTATTAACGTTTTCACCGCCGCTGACAATGAATTTTTTGTGGCAGGGGGAAATATGTTCTTTTCAGAAAGTATTGAAACCTGCATTGTACACAAAACGCTGTAATCAGAATTTGAAAAATCATAAAAATCGTATGAAAAATGAAAAGGTTTACTAAATAATTTTTCACTGCAAATGCGTAAAATCTATCAAAATAAAACTTGCATAACGTGTTAGCTAAAAGCAAAAAGTGACGTTTGTGAAAATCTCGAAAACTTGGTTTGAAAATTCTGAAAGAGTTCGTCGATAGAATTAGCTCGAAATTCGTTGTTTCCAAAAGGAAGCAAAAAGATGAGAGATTGTATCCAAGAATAGTAGTACGTGCTATATTTTGTATGCTATATTGACATTAATCAATGCAACGCTTGTGCTAAAAAAATAACCATGAAAATAGCTTTCAATATTGAAAATTAAAATTAAAAGTCATTTACTCCCCGTTTGTTTCTACAATAACGAATTAAACTTTTTTGATACGCATACTACTATTTATTTACAATTGAATCGTTCCAGAGGTTCACTTGACTATTAATTTTATTAATAATCTCAATACTTTGTCTGTACATAATTCAAAAATAATTTCAAAATAACGCACAATTTTTTATAATACATAAGTTTTATAAGTCATTTAACGAAAGTTTTTAAGTTTTTTTTAACTTAACGAAGGATTTTTTTATTGTGGATCTGAAAAAATCAGACTGCATCACTGAATAAAATTTTAACTATTTGCATTAACTATAACATGCCGGTGTATGTATTTTATTAATATTATCATGGATACCATAATGATAAGAAATAATCTTTTTTTATCCTTTACTGGATGAACATCTAATATTTTATATTGAATATTTCCAACTGAGCGAAACATTGACCAGACTGGGAATCGAACCCAGATACTTGGCTTACAAGCCCAATACTTTATCTGTTAAGATACCTGGGTGATAGCCAGCTGGGATTTCTCGCTCAGATAACCTTATTGGTCATAACATGTGATCTGTCATTTAGACAGCTCAACAGAATAGACCGCAGGTAATGGAACTCCATGTAACGATGTGTACGTAGATATACTACTAGTAAATCTGCAGATCAGGAGCCTCAACGTCAGCTTTGCACATCATTTTTTTAAACACACTTTCGGCAAAATTCAACTTTCTAGAAACTGTAATTTAAAATTTTCAAATTACGTAATTATTTATAAGAATAAAATAAGAATAAGAAGTTTTCAGCGATTAAATCCGTTAAATAAAAATTTTAGTTATGTTAGGAAATTCTGAAATTTTCATGATCTATTATTTTTTTTTTATTATAACATAGTAAATCTTTTCAGGGGGGCTCCATCCCCCTGACCTTCCCCGTAGTCTCATTAAATTTAAATTTTCAACTTTCTATTAATTTTGCTAATGGTTATCGTATATCTCGCATTTCTTTATACATTTTGATTTATAAGGATAAGTAACAGTTTGGACAAGCATTTTTCATTAACCAAGCATTTTCATTCAAAAATGCTTAATATAATTAATTATTAAGAAAATGTGAAATGCATGTAGTTTATCAAATTGAATGAGTAAAGATAAAAAAAAAAGAAAAAATTCATTAGTTCCAGGCGAAAAAAACTACCGAGTAATGCTCCAACTGTAAAAAACGATTTTTTATGACAAGAAAAATATTTGAAATATTACTTTTATACTCCAGGCGTATGAACAGAATAGTACATGTGATATATTTCCACGAAGGTTATTGTCTTAAATACCATAGAGGACCTCAAAAAAGTTAGAAAAGAATGAATATCTTTTGAAAAAACCTGACAAAATAAATGTAGCAAAATCATTCAAACAGCAGATTATCATTATGTGTATTATTCTTATAAACTAAGTCCATTATTACAAGCATCGTATGTATACTCATAGAGAAATTAAGGTACTCACAAAAACAGTCTCAAATTTTGTCAACTGTTTTTGCAAAGTTTCTAATATAAAAAATATATTCTTTTCAGAAATATGATAAACTGCATTGTACACAAATTGCTGTAATCTGAATTTTAAAAAAAAAACTGCATGAAAAATGTACAGGTGTACTAAATAATATATCACTGCGCATGAGTACAAGCTATCAAATTATAATTTGCATAATGTGTTAGATAAAGGTATAGAGCAATGTTTGAGAAAATATCGAAAACTTAGCTTGAAAATTCTGAAAGAGTTTGTCTAAAAAGTAAGCTCAAAATTCATTGTTCCAAAAAGGAAGTAAAATGGTGAGAGACTGTATCCAAGTATAATAGTACGTTCTATATTTTGTATGCTATATTGACACTATTTTATAATTAATGCTATGCTTGTGCTAAAAAAATCAAAATGGCTTTCTATATTGAAAAATATGTATATGTTGCTTTGTTCAACGACGGATTAAAATTAATAGTCATTTACTCCCCGTTTCTTTGCACAGTAACGAATAAAACATTTTTGATACGCATACTACTATGGAATTACAACTGAATCGTTTCAGAGGTTCACTTTTACTATTAATTCCTTCAATGATCTTAATACTTTGCCTGTACATAATTCAAAATTAATTTGAAGATAATGCACAAGTTTTTATAACGCATAAGTTTTATATGTCTATCAAGGATTCTTTTTTGTTTGTTTGATTGCGAATCTGAAAAAAATAAGATTTCATTATTGAAAGAAATTTTAACAATTTGAATTACCTATAACATACCCGTTTATGTTTTTATTTATTTTATCATGGATACCATAATCATAAAAATCAATCTTTTTTATCCTTTCTGGATGAACATCTAATATTAATTTATTTAATTTTTAATATGCAAAAGAAGTTCTGTTCATACCAATTTACTTCATAGATATACAAAAGATATTATGAAATTCTTAATATACATAGTATATGTCAACTGTTGTTTGATGGACTTTTCTGGTTTACATCTTGAGACATTTCGGCCAGAAAATCCATTGGACATTCACACAGACATAAAAAGAGCAAAATAGCCGAATACTAGTCATTCTATCCTAAAACTTGCAAATTTGCTACATAAAAGAAATTGTAAATGTCCCTATTACAATACATTTTTTGTATGTATCTCTCTTTTCTAAAAAAAAGTAATTAACGTTTTTACCGCCGCTGATAATGAATTTTTTGTGACTGGGGGAACTATGTTCTTTTCATAAGGTATTGAAACCTGCATTGTACACAAAACGCTGTAATCAGAATTTGAAAAATCATAAAAATCGTATGAAAAATGAAAAGGTTTACTACATAATTTTTCACTGCAAATGCGTGAAAGATATCAAAATAAAACTTGCATAATGTGTTAGCTAAAAGTAAAAAGTGTCATTTGTGAAAATCTCGAAAACTTGGTTTGAGAATTCTGAAAGAGTTCGTCGATAGAATAAGCTCAAAATTCGTTGTTTCTAAAAGGAAGCAAAAAGATGAGAGACTGTATCCAAGAATAGTAGTACGTGCTATATTTTGTATGCTATATTGACACTAATCAATGCTACATGTGATTACTAAAAAGTAACCATGAAAATGGTTTTCAATATTGAAAAAAAAAAAAAACACGTTGCTTTGTTCATCGGAAAATTAAAATTAAAAGTCATTTACCCCCGTTTGTTTCCACAATAACGAATAAAACTTTTTTGATACGCATACTACTATTTATTTACAACTGGATCGTTCCAGAGGTTCACTTGCACTATTAATTTTTTCATTGATCTTAATACTTTATCTGTACATAATTCAAAATTAATTTCAAAATAACGCGCAAGTTTTTATAATACATAAGTTTTATAAGTACTTTAACGAAAGTTTTTAAGTTTTTTTAACTTAACGAAGGATTTTTTTATTGTGGATCTGAAAAAATCAGACTGCATCACTGAATAAAATTTTAACTCTTTGCATTAACTATAACATGTCGGTGTATGTATTTTATTAATATTATCATGGATACCATAATAATAAGAAATAGTCTTTTTTTATTCTTTACTGGATGAACATCTAATATTAATTGATTTCATTTTTAAGATGCAAAAGAAGTTCTGTTCATACAAATTTACTTCATAAATACTAAAAATATCATCAGATATCAAATTATGAAAATCTTAATATGCACAGTATATATCAATTAAAGTTTGGTGGAATTTTGTGCTTTGTATCTTAAATATTTAAGCCAGAAAATCCTATGCATTCACAGAGACATAAATAGAGTAAAATAGCCAAATACTAGTCATTCTAGCCTAAAACGTGAAAAAATACCATAAAATAAAAGTTGCAAATTTCCCTATTGCAATACATTCTTCTTATGTATCTATCTGTTCTAAAAAATTTAATTAACGCCATATCTGCAGCTGACAATGAACTTTTTGTGGCAGGCAGTCTTTCTTCTTTAAAATTAGAGATCTGTTGCATATCGAAATATGCAAATTCGGGGTAAAGAAACGTTTATTAAACAAGTTGGTTCACACAGTTTTTAAATCGAATAATTATTTTAAGAGAGATTTAGGTTAATTTTGATCGTTCCAATAAAAAAAAAAAATTAGGCGCAAAATCTATGTAAATGAATTTAAGCATTTTTAGATCATTTTATGCATTGGAAATGCTGCTGGTGTCCTGACAGCATTTATTTAATTAGACTAATTTTACGAGGATTTATTTCCATTTAAAATTTAAATTTTCATCATTCGAGAGATATTTTTTGCATAGTTCAGAAAAAAAGTATTTTAGGTTGTTGCCAACTATTGAAACAGCGCAAAGAAAAAAAATAAATCAAAGGTGTTTCTAATTAAGAATTTATTGATACGTGACGATTATAAAAAGAAAAAAATAAATTTAAATTAAATGAATATTAAAAGTAGGGGGAAATTGAAATTTACATCATAAAAACTATACTTACATGTAAATTTAAAAAAAAAAGAAAATTGTAAAAGAACAAATTCATTAATATCCGCAAAAAAAAAAAAAAAACGTAAATGGAGAAAAAATGCATCAGATATTTAAAATAAAAATAAGACAATGCAAATAAAAATAATTCCTTTCTAACGATTTGAATATTTTCACGTGAATATTACAAAAAGAAAGTTTGGAGAAAATTAAGTCAGATTTAAAACATAACACTTAAGAATCAATTATTTAAAAACATTACCTTATAGCATTATTACAATATACTTGAAAGCTGACACTCTATTGACAAAGTTAATTTCATATTAGCTGATTCCGAAATATTTAAATAATCTTATTTATTCTAACTCGAAAAAAGTCATAAACAGGAGCTCATTTGGTTTTAAACCCACTCTGTAAAACGTAAATAAATGAATATCTGTGTATAAGAAAATCGTTGCAGTTTTTTTATTATTATGATTTAATTTTCCCTATTTTGCCAAGTTAATCAAATTAACTGATTTTTAGGGAGTAGATCTTAGGGGGGAGAGCCCCCCCCCCCCGTATTCTAGAAAATGCAAATGCAAATTCAATAAATGCATTTTAAAATTTGCCAAATAATCGTAATAACGCAGCGACTAATCTGTATTTCATCATTTCAAGAGGCATCTCACAGCCTGTTTGACGAGGACATAAATGATCCGCTTTTGTCATTATGCACTTGAGAGTTTAACGGGAATTCTAAATTAGAATGCGTGGATGATTACATTAATTGGATATGCATTATGCTTCAAATGATGAATGGGTTAACATGGAGCAAGTACACTGACAACGTTCATGTATTGTAATATGGCTACTCTTACATTTATTGTATGAAAATTTTAAACGCCCGCCGTTGAATAAATATTAATATATCTATACTATTAACAATAGTCTGCTATTATAATTCAAATTACTTTTTTGGAATTTTTTATGAATTACAAAAATAAAATAAAATAAACCAAAATTAACATTGATTATTGCATTGCTTAGCACATAATATTGCATTGAGGCCAATCACAATTATGCACCATAAAAATATGTAATTATTGCATAGATTTTGTAAGAATTCAATTTTTATAAAGAGTGTTTGAGGAAATATTCTGCACTTTTGTGTGCTTATTTTATATTATTACAGTGCCAATAAAAAAAAAAAATATTGTCACTTAAGCTACAATCTCATTGTTCGAATGTTTTACTTTATTTTTTCCACTTTTAAAATCTAGAAGCATGAGAGATTTTCTATCACACTTTGGTTACGTGGAATATTAGAACTTGCAGCTTAATATGATATAAAGTTCTACCTTTATTTTTTATTAATAATTTTGTTTTGAAAAGAATGATTTTTTAAATTACTTTTTCTCTAAAAATAAACTTGTCTGATGCATACAATTGACGCACGAATTTAAAATTTTTTAAACATCCTCTTGCTTAGATTTTATTGGAACAAAATATTCCTGTAAGCCATAATCATTTATACTTACAAGCATCAGAGAAAACTATGTATGAACTAAAAATGACAAGGTCGATCTACTACAAGAACAGTACAGCAAAACGAATAATAAGTTGTCTGGACTTCACTTGATAATAGGTCATGCTAGATGAGGAACGTTTTTTTAAGGTTTTCTAGAAAAACAATGAGGGAAAATGGTTAACTACCTCCAAATGTCATAAATGATGAAATCAGCCAAGAGAAGAGTACAAAGAGTTATTGTAACTCACATTCCCCTTCCTAGGAGACTGGTCTGAAACCAACTTCTGTTTCAAAATCTCAGGAGCTATGCATCAAGGTAGGAAGGAACAAAGGCAATATATGCACTCACAAATTGCCCTCTTCACCAGATATTGCCCAACAAGACTTGAAAAAAAATGAAATGGGTTGCACATTTTGCCAGCCTCAAACATGTTCACTTTTGGCACAAGTGACTTGAAATCCAGAGACTCTGAAGAAGGATTTGGATATACTAGAGTTTCTGACCACTTAACCAGATGCCGACATCAAAAAAGTGCTCTCATAGTTGCTAACATATACCTTTACTATTTGTCAGAAACAAATGTAAAAGTGGTTTTTTGAAATGAAGTATTATTGTTCATATTAATAAGGAAAATATGACTAAAAATTTAAAAACCAAATGTGCGAAGAAAAAAGAATTTAAACAGATTGAGGGTATAAACATATTTTTTGGTAAAGGGAACCCACCATTTTTTTACTAATAAAAGAAAGATATTCTTTGAATTGTTTGGAATCCACAACATGACAGAATGCATCAGTGATATTATAAAAGGACATGAGAACACTCCTAAAATGGTCAATGATACTGCAGAAGAAGGAATTGTTCGAATAAAACATTTTAACAAATCAGTAAGAGAAGAACAGAAAAAAAAATTCTTCTTGAGGGTAATCGAGCATCACAGAAAAGTCATCACCAAAACGAAGAAAAGATGGGATTGAATCGTTCAAAATTAAATAGTATAATTTATGATTTCTTTTAATACTACCTATTAAAGATAGCGTCTATTTTTAGTATTATTTTAAGATTGTGTTTTATAGTTTTCTCAATAAAAATAATTAATATCTAAAAATTATATTTTTGCGTATTTTTAGAAAATTGACTAAAGTGTGCAACCTCTAAATATTATCCAATCTTCCTGAAATTTAGCATATATATATATTTTACAACACTCACACTCGGAGCGTAATCAGAGTCGTATCAAAATTATACCTTTGGAAAAAATGAAACACCCTAATGAATATTTCTAAAATCTATCTCAATCTCATGTAGTACAATATATGTGAAAAATATATATGTTCTAATTAAAAAAGATAAGAATGAATCAGCATTCATTTCCGGCCTATATTCCATAACTAAATTCATACATTCACTAGAGAGTAAATAAGTAATTAAAATACAATATGGAAAACACAAATTTAAGACATACTATGGATTTAAGCAACTGAAGTGATCAGAATCAAAAATGCTGAATGTAAAGTGTGAAATTTCTTTGAATAAAGGTTAAATTGAGACTAATTTAATATATCAGTTTTAATAATTTAAAAGAAAAAATCTTTGAAGCATAGTTGTAAAGAGTTTCAAAATTATATATGTTTTCTCTTATTGTTAGCATGGAATCTACAAACTATGTTAAACGAAAAAAATGTATCATATCATATCTTATCTTTAAATATATCATATCTATAATCATGATATTAAAGGAATATTTTTTATCTATAATCTATTACCCTGAAATACCGGTATATCCACGTATTACATTTAAGACTATAGTTAATGATAAATTTACTTATTTTTTCCATGTAATACTCATAACAAATCTATAACATTGGGTATATTGCAACTTTCTAGAAATTGAATTATAAAATGATCTATATAAAATTATGATAGTGTTTTTAAACAGTTTTTAATTGCCAACATATCAAAGATATCATTTTATAACGTACCACGTTTTTAACATATTTTTTCTTGTTCAAATAGATTCTTAAATAAGTCTCTATGCTCTCTAATACATTTAAAACAGTATATAACATTTGTAAAGAATGCGTTTTAAACTAAAACATTGTTTCAGTACAATAATTTATTTATTCTTTAAAAATAATTTAAAGATAAACATAAGAAACCTTTACTTTAGTTAAATTATTAATATTTTTGACGTAAAATTTCGTCGTCACTCAGGGCTGTATCAACTATGTTAGCTGTTTTAAAGTAATTTATTTTTAACGTAACTCAGAATATCTGAAATTTGATTTCGATCCATTTATATTTTTCCTGCTATTAAAGATTTATTTGATAGAGAAAATGGTCTTAAAGTATCTATTTGAAGACATTTTGTTAAATGTAATGATCTCAAAGACATGATTAATTTATTTTAGTGAACGTTAAATGGATTTCTTACTTTTTCCAAATCAATAATCTTGTACTCTAGGAAAATAAATAATAGATTAAAACTCGCTTCTTTACTAAATGTATTACTGAATTGTTATCTTAATGAAATGTTTCATGTTCAGCTGAATGTAGTTAGTAATGATTTCTACCCAGAAATCCATAGTTATTGAATAGAAAGTATGAAATTCCTTTATTTAATTAATATTCTTTAAAAAGCTATTCAAATTTAAACTATAATGTATTTCATAATTTGTTCATACAAACGATCTTTATAATTCCAGAATATTACTTTGGATATCATAAAATAATATCAAATAAATGTTAGATTTTTAAAACGAGATTAATTTACGCTTTTTATATAACATAATATTGTACAAATCTTGGCGAAGTCGTGAAAACATTCTTAAATTAATTTTTAACAAATTATTTGTTTTAATGAGAAATAATTAACACATATACACATAAGAGCCAAAATATTTTCAACAATTCTTGAATAATGTAGTGAAAACATTTATAAAAAGTTAAGTGCATAGTGTGTAATTCTGCTTTGAATTGCAGAAATGTAACTCATTTTTTACTTTGTCGTGCATTTATAACTTTCCACTTAGACAGTATTACATTTTGTCACAGACGAAGAAGATATAAAGTATAGAAGAAAATATATCGTTTTATAATAGAAAACGATAATATTAAACAAAATTAAACTACGAAATATGTTTATGCAATTTGATGTTTCTGCATAAAATATCCTCGAAGAAACTTGGGCTCTGTGAACTCTTTAATTTCGCAAAATCAAACATATATAAATTGAAAATTATAAATGCTTTTTTCCATGAATAGCAAATACTACACGGTTAAAACAAAACTGTAAAAATAGTAAACTTTTTCTATTAAACTAATATTTCTAGAATATTTAACGTTACCTGGAAAGTTCTAGAAATCTTAGTTTCCTAGAAACAAATTTAGTAAATTTTCATATCTTTTTTTTTTACTTTTACAGTGTAGTTTTGAAGTAGAATGTTTCCAATCTGCATTGTTTTTCTTAAAGTAAAATTTGCTGTGAACCAACTATAAACGAAAATATTTACAACCACTAAAAACAATATAGGCTGATGTTTAATTTCTTTTATAACTTATATAGTATTTTAAGATCATTTCCACATACGATTCATCACAAATATACATTTTAATTCATCTTATGCATGTGATTGAGTAGGTTCATACATAAGAACCTAATACATGTGGATATAAATAAATGTGTGTATGTACATGTATTTGTGCGATGTGACAAAGATGCGCCATTACATTTTATCATAAATATTAAAAGAACCTATGATCAATAAAAATTTAGCAATCCCTGTCCTACACAGTTCAAGAACCTTGTATATTGAATTTTTTTCGAAAAATTTACTTTGGAAATATACAAAAATAATTCCAATTGTCTTCATGGACGAAGTGGTATTTTAATTTTGTTTCTGCATAACACTGGTAACAGCCAACACCTGATCTAGACTATGTGGTTTATTAGTCTACACAGACAATAACAAATTTTTCTGAAACCTTTTGAAAGTATCTCTAAAATTATGTAACTAATTTATAATAAAAAAAGGGATTATGGCTGTTTCTCTTGTTATTTCCTTATTTGACATAAATGCAATCGAAAAAATTGTTTTATGTGAATTCTGATAGTTTCTTATCATTCAGATCTCTTCCGGGGTGACTAGTTGTAGCTTGTATTAGTTTATACCACCTACCTCATAAACATAATTTATATTTCAAAAAGAGATGCGTAAATTCTAGTGTAATGTCAATTTACAAGAATCTAAAAGCCTGAGAAATAGAAATTTACTTTAAGTTATCTTTCAAAATCACATAAAGTTAATACTAAGTAAATGTTGTTACTAAGTTAAGTTTGTTACAATCAGCTTAACAATTCCAAATAAGCTAATACAAAAGAATTGGGTCAACAGAATTTTTATTCAAAGAATTTATTCTTGGTATTTTTTCAATAACGGTCTAAGAAAGGTGTTTTAAATAACACATTTAAATTTACCATTTTAAATTTGACGTTGTTATCCTAAAGTTTTTTATGACTTAAATTAATTTTCTGATTAAAAAACTGTCTATATCAGCGAATTTATGAATTTTTTTTATAATAATTCCCGTTTTTATATTTTTGTATGCAATTGTTTTATTTTTATTAACAAAGAAAGACGTCGGTCACAAAACAATTATTGTCTGCGACAGTGACAGCGTTATTTATTTATTTATTTATTTATTTATTTTTCTTAAGGATAGAAAGGTATTTCACACAATTAACTCAAGCTGTAGCACGCAAATTCCCATAAATATATTTAGACAGAAACTTTAAGAGGTTAAAATATGTGGTAAAATTAAATCTTAAATCACTTTACTGTCAAAAATTATTTATTGCATTACTTTTAAAAATATATTTAGCTTTAAACGATAATTACAGGATTATTAAAATAAAAATCATTGACATTCTTTTAAGTTCATGCAATATTTCACATATTTTGACCATTTCTAAACAAAATCACTTATAACATTTTCCTCACGCATTTTGTTTTAAAATTAATTCTTTGCGTGAAACAATCTCTAAAGTGCATAATCTTCTTTTAAATACTCTTAATTTTTATAATTTAAATTTTCCACAGTTAACGAAAACTATTTCATGAAACACACGTGATGCATTCTGAGATTTTTGTAAAGTAAATTTTTAAGTAGGCTTTTAACCCCCCCCCCCCCCAGATATGTTATTTCATTCATAAAGCAATATAATTGTCGTCTTTTAAAAATTTTATGTTCCGTTATTTAAGAGAGGAGTAAACTAACAACTATATATTAGATATATCAGTTTTTACCTATGTTATTGTATGGATAGAAAAAAGTAATTTGAAATTCAAATTGTTTAAAAACTTCATTTCAATTCATTTTCGAGAAATGAATTTTTGGTAGAATAATATTTTCTCTTTAAAGTTGGTATCTGAAGTACTCCATTCCTGAAAAAAAAAAAAAAAAAAAAAAAAAAAAAAAATCAAAAAATGATTGAAAGAATAACAGATATCTTTTTTGTTGCCATTTTCCTATAACAACCGTAAAAAATGTAATTAAAATTCGTGTGATTTTTAAAATTTGAAAATGAAAGGTTTATGATAAACCATGGAGCTATTATAAACTTTATTCATTTTTATGTACCTATATTAATATTAGAAACAAACGAAGGTATGTAAACAATTATATAGCCCTTATTATCTCTTTTTGCAAGATTTATGTATTGTTGTGTGATAATGCATTCTTTTCTGCATGCTTATATATGTTTATTTTCCTGTAGATTCTGTTTAAGTCTATTATGAAGATTTAATCATAAATGTGGAACTTTTCCGAGGATGCATATGACGTCACTTAATATATTATAAAAAAGAGTGTTTTAAATCTTAAATCTAAAATATATTTCTTACTATAGACTGTATATATTTGTTTTTCTGGGGGCGACACTAAATTCTAAAAAAGCAGAATTCATGTTTTCTAGTTATTTATCTATTAAAAAAATTATAAGTATTTAGTTGTCAAATTAAAGGGAAAATGTATTACTTCATTATTATCTCATACATATAAAAATCTATTAAAACATAAATGCAAGAGAAAGTTGCATCATAAGTTTTTCTTTTGCAAGAAAAGATACGCAGTTAGAGATATCAAAAAAAAGTTTTTTTTTTTTTTTATTTGATAATGCTTGTAACATATTTAAATCTGAATAATTAATATATATATGTTTAAATAGAAATTAACTGAATAGCGTTCTGCAAATGTCCGTTTTGTAATAGATAATATTTTTACCGATAACAGTTTTGACAGCAAATCGATGCAACTATTGTGAATAGTCTAGTAATATATTTATCTGAAATGTATAATGATAAAATTTGTAAGATAAATAAAAAATGAAATACCGTTCAACATTTATATGCATTTATTTATTTTTTATGCATCTCAGAATAATAATAATAACAATAATAATAATAATAGATCATTTTTAGAATAAAATGTTTATTCTACAGGATGTGAGCAAAACTGCTATTTATTCATAAGCATTTGTGTGAACTCGCATATCCTATTTATATATTTAATCGAAGTCAAATAATAAGCAAGAATTACACACAGGGTTTTCCAAAATGGTCCTTACTACTTTAATCAGGTATATTTCAGAAATGAAGCTAGGTAGAAATGTGAGGCTTGTCGTATAATGTGCACATACGCCTAATTTTTGACGGGTCTTTTTTTGACGGGTCTTTCAATGTTTGAGCATTGGGTAACACAAGAGACATGGGCGTGTGGGTTTGGATGCCTGTAATTTATATATATTTTTTAACTTTTCGACGTTTTGTTCATATCAGTTATTATTGCACCACAAGTACAAAATACTTATATACACACATATATTTACAGGGTGCTTCATCAAATGTGGTTCAAACCTTTAAAAGTGTTATTATGCTTCTAAATAAACAACTTCCATCCAAATTACATGATTGAAGTAAAAATGAAATTTACCGAAAGTGATGTTGTTATACGAGTAAAAAAAAATAAAAAAAACCCGATTAATTGACAAAAGCAAGATTAATTACATTTTATTTTTAAAAGCAATTAATCGTTGTGTCACCGAGAGATTTCTATATGCACTTCAGTAGATAGAATGCGTGTCAGAATTTTCCCTATTATTAAAGGGCAACATCTTCCGATACATTCTGCAGCAATTAACCAAATTACACACTTGGGTCAGCGGCGAGGCAATTATCAAGTCGAAACTTTTCACACTCACTTTCTCGTTCCTCGTGTCATTTTTGAATGTCATTAGAGTCGTTCTTCAGCAGATAACTTGAACCAAAAATGGAATTCATGGACAAAGTTTCTCAAATGCGCGAGTATCTTTGCGTTTTATTTCCGACAATTTATTTTCTGAAGAAGATTATTTGTTTGAATGTGTACTATCACATCTTAAAATTTAGCCCATCTGATCATTATGAAGCAAACTATATAATATTACGTTTATATAAAAAAAATTCAGTTTTGATGTGCACATAAAATGTAGGCCGCGATTTTGATAATATAAATTGATCCTTTTTTTAAATTTAATTTAAGATTTTTTTTTAGTTTTAGTCTGCGCGTAAATTGTAAGCAGAAATTTTGACATTATAAACAGATCTTTGTAAAAAATTTAATTTAAGAATTTTTTTTTTGTTTAAAAGTGCTTTATAGAAAAATTGTATAAAAACCTTACAATTTAGATACACCAACTACACAGTTATTATTATTTTTTTTGTAATAACATTTTTTCAGTGTAGAATCTTTTGATAGGATTAATGTATAAAATAATGCACTGAAAAATTTGTAATTTGACACATGTTTTTCAAAATAAGCATACAGAATCGTAAATACATATGAAATAAATAAAATGAATTAATAAAAATAAACGCAGATAAAGTATACTTTAACATAATGTGATACTTGGTTATTTCGAATAAGCTAAATAATTCTAAGTATTTTTGGAATCTTCCTTTTTACACTTTTGTTGAAAAGGGTTACAGACGTAAACAATTGCTTTAATCAAATGGAGTGAATGCAATTTCATTAAGTGCGCAAATTGAGAACAGTGTTTGATAACTAAACAGTGATTTCCGGAGCAGTAAACTGCAATCATTTACTCTAACGCTCATTTTAACAGAAAACAAAGAAATGACTTTAAAAGGGAAGAAAATATTTATGTAAAATAATACGTACGGTTTTTAGTTTTTCCAAATTTTCTTTTATAAATGTTAATGTATAAAGTACAATATTTTTAAAATATATTCATGTGATATACTGCTTTTATTTCACAATGAATCAATTAAGCCATCATCATTTCAGTCACGATAACTAAACACACATACAATTAACGAACTGTTGATCACATAATTAATCAACTGTTTTATAGTAGACATCACTTCTGGCGATGTAATATTGCTGATTTTATGTGTTTCTGTATAATATTTATTTATTTTCTGTTTTACTTGGAATTTTGTGCTTGAACTTGTTCTACGCTTACTTTAATATTAAGTGCCTTAAGAACCCCATTAAATTTTCTTACTTGTTAGTCTGTTAGAAAATTCAATATTTAGTTCAATATTAGTTCGATAATTTCAAAATATTTAAATTTTGAAATAAAATTTCGAAAAATATATCAATAGTAAGATATAGATTTTTTTTAAACAGAATTTAATTCCTAAAATGCTTTAAATGTGCGAATTAAAAATTACAGCTTAATCGATTTAAAGATAGATTTTTCAAAACATTTTCAGCACTGCAGCTTGTTTGCTAGTGCAACAAGACTACCACAAACGACAACTAATCTCCCTATTTTTTCATGTATAGAAAGATTTTATTCTTTTCAATCGAATTGCTATTTCATTTTTTCTGTATACAATTTGGTTACTTAAATTGTCTTTGTCTTTGTTCTCATTCTTCGTTAATATTATTATCGTTCCAATCCATCATGTTAATTTACATCTCAAAACTTATTTTGTGAACTCTAAGAAAAAAAAAAAAAATAGAAATCTGCATTTTACATCTTAAAATATTGTTATAATAGTAATTTTACTCTTTCGTATTGTATGTCCTTGTTAGAATATACATTAACTGACAATTATTTAAAATAATAGATCGACATTCTTTTTATTTATTAAAATTTTGAAATTAATTTTTCTTCTATGCAATAATGGTAAAGTGTCTTTGTAAGAGAGTAATGATATATGGGCAATAGAAATTTTTATTAGAGAGCATTGTGATAAAAAAAAATTCGGATGCTTGCATTTATCTTAAAATCGAGAGGCACCAATTCGCGTTTGAAATGAAATAGACGCCCTCTCGCGGACAAAGTCTGAAAAACGAAATAGAACTGATACCGTGAGCATCTTCTGCTGAAATCAGTGTTTAAAAGGCCGATAAATAAAAAAAAAGTTCTACAATAAATAAATAAATAAATAAATAAACAGTTCTATAACGCATGCAACGTTGTGTTCTTTGTATTAAAATTATCTAAAATCAAAATTTTATACACAAAGTTTAGATCTATAATATAAAAAAGTACATTTGACTTACTCATGGCAAAATAACACGACAGCAACACAATGCTTGCATGATTCACTAGTAAACAAGCGATTATCAGGTCTATACAACGCCCCCTTTCGGTCATTACAAACGCGAATTATCTTTAAGCTAAAGGTTTATCATTTGTCTATGTTGTGGGAGTGGTAAATTTTAGTATTTTTTATAGAATGTTTTTTTTCAACGAATCTAAAGCAAATGTCATTTAGTTAGTATCTGAAATAAAATATAACGAACGATATCATCCTCAGTAGCTTATACAGAATACGATAATAGAGATATTGCATGCATTCAATTTTTAGGTGACTTCGTAATTATGTAAATGCGTAGCACCTACAGTTGTTGTTCAGTCCGTCCATCTGTCAGTCTGTCCGTCCGTCTGTCTGTCCGTCCGCATGTAACACAACAAACACTACCAAACCGAATCGTTTGAAATTTAAAATATATTAATATTACATAAATGTGTCGATCTATTTCAAATTTTTTGAAAATCGGACGCATATTTCAATTACAGAGACAATCAAAAATATTCCGATACATTACGGCCAATAGAGAAAAAAAAAGCTTCAAGTGCATTTTAATGCTGTTACACTCTTTTGAACATAATAAAACTGATATGTATCTGTGAAGTGTCTACTATAATTTATATTCTGTGCAATTTTTGGTACAAAGAATATTTTTTAATAATTTACAGGGTCCCACAGGAGTATTTCATTACATAATGGCATAGGGAGACATTGTTTGGTGCGCGTTTTAACTGTATTAAATTATTTAACATTTTATGAAATTGATATACGTTTATGAGGATTACGACAAGTTACTTCCTGTATAAACGAAAACAGACAGTATTTACAGGGACACACAAAAAATTCGGGCTATTGTACTACATCCGAAATACTGTAAAGTAATATTTTAGGTTTGTCCGTAATTACATAAGTATCTAGCAGCTATATTCATCGTTCAATTATGTCCATACATTTGTTTGCGTCCGTCTCTCTATCCGCAGAGCAAATACTATTCAGCCAAATCAAATGAGATTTAAAACCAGTAATAGCTGCATAATTTTGTCGAGTCATTTCAAATTTTATGAAAATCACATGTATAGTTTTATTACAGGGACAATCAAAAATATTCCATTACATTACGGTCTATAGGAAATATAGTTTCAAGTATATTTTTATCATATTACGCTCTTTTAAATATAATAGAACTCACATGAATATACGAAGTATGCATTAAATATACATTCTGTACAATTTATTATTAATTTACTATTAATTTACAGGGCCACACAAAAGTATTTCATTATACATAATGGTATACGCGGAAACATTGTCTGAGGCGTGTTTTAGTTATATTAAACTATTTCTTGTTTTATGAAACTCATATACGTTGCTGATGCTTAATACAAGTTACCTCCTGTATATATACAGGAACACACAAAGGAATCGACTACTATAGTGTCCGAAGTACTGTATACTATTACAGCAGGATCTGAATATTTTTAAAACTTCGTTATAATACGAACGCACCTCATTTGCTACGCCTCACATGGAATTTCCAACTTGTTTTACTGTTTTAATGAGAAAATGGGAACAATAATACATAGTAATTCAAATATTTTCTCTTTTCTTTTCATATTTTTTCTTCCTATTTCTATATCAGTTTATTAATATATTCGCAATCATCACCTATCTTTTAAATAAAATTACAAAATGATAATAATAATAATAATTATATCTAATAAAATTAATAGCTAATTTACTATGGCAAATTCTAAAATTAGTGAATATCTCACATATATATTTTCATATTTTAATAACAATACTGGTAAAATACAAAACTACATTATGTTTTAAATATAAAAGATTCCGCAAACTGAAGTGCATTTTCTTTTTATTTTCTTTTCATAAATGTATAGGTATACGGAAATTCATTTTTTAACGCTTTATACTCATTCGTAACTACAGAAGAGAGATGGATTGTGTGGGAGGTAAAATTATACAATCCCCCTAATTGCATCAGAATTCTTCACTGTTAAGAGTTATAGGCTTTTATACACGATTTTACTCCTGTTTGCAGATTTAAATGCTGTAATTTCATGTTAGAGCAAAATTATGCGAAATTTCGTAGGTTTGTTTTGTATAAAATTTAATTTTGTCGGGATGTTACACTTTTGTTACAAGAGATTGTACCTTTAGATATTTCTTTAAATCTCATGTTGAATTTTCATTTTCTTTTCCGTAAAATATTAAATTGACTTAAACGGTATATTAAATTTTATGCAAATAATAAAACATAATAATAAATGCAAATAGTAAATTTCTCCAAACAATAAAACATAATAATAAATGAACTTATGTAATGTAATGTTTAGAGTTATAAGTTCTTTTCAAGAAAATAATATCGAGATACGCTAAAAAGTAACCTATTATTTGTTCATTTTTACATTTTTTAAACAAAAACATTCAATACAATTAGTTAATCTAGTTCATGAATTTTATTGGAAATAATAAGGCAGCTAAAAAATTAAACTTAAAAATTAAATTTGAAAATTGAGCAAAATATGGTTGTACATCTGACTAAAGGAAATCACATCTATTAATATATAACCATAATCTCAAATCGCATTAATGGAAATATTATATTAATTCTTTCATGAATGTGCATTTTAAATGTATTTTAAGTACAACTAAAATATATTTATATAAACGTTTTTTTTTAATGTTTTCTCTATATTCCGAATATTAATATTTTATCTTGTTTAGAAATTTGAAAACTATAATTCACATAGCTATATAATCCATTCAATTTTTGAATCAGCTCTAAAATGTGAATTTCCCGTACCATTTAGCATCTCTTCTAACGTTTAACTCTATTGTTTGCCTATAAAACTAACGTTCTGAAACTAATGTAAAATTGTGACGCAAATTCTTATCTTGGCAGTCAGAGCACCTCATAAGTTTGTACATGTCATTTTTATGTTGCACCATATGTCTAACTAAAATAGTATTAATAACTAGAATTTGGTAGTAAAGCGTAAATTAAAGTTGGATATATAAAAGGGCCATGATATATTTTACAAAAAGTTTTTTGAAATCTTTAGCCCTTATAATTTTAAAAACCACAAAAATGTCTAAATCTCTAAATTAAACAGAAATGTAAAATTAAACAAAGGATATCAGAGAGATTTTGGAAATACACATCTTTGGGAGTTTCATGTATGCTGTTTCAAGATTTTGTATATTGTTCAATGAAATATATTAAAAATTTCTTTTAAAATTTTGATATTTTTTAAAGTTACAAGCGAAGATTCTTGTACTATTTCCATATATATATATATATATATATATACATATACATATATATATATTTTTCTTTTCATCACAAACGCTTAATGGATTTTTTACTGGGCCATTTTTATTTGACATTGTTGCTTCTAATGGATTATATTTCGTGCTATTGTAATAAATTATACTCCATTCTTACGAAACCATGTAATATTTGCAAGTTAAATTATATGTGACGACCTCAGAAGCGAAGGGGTACAAGTAACAAAAATTGGATTTGAAGTAAGTTGAGTTAGCTTAATTAATGTTAAATTTGAACACAAATAATAATTGACTGAATTGAAATATGAAACTCCCGCTAGTTTCATTGTGGGCTTTGAGTTCTTACTTCAATAATTTAAAAAAAAGTAGAGTACAATTTTCTTTAAATTTATAATTAATTTATATCGATTATTATTCGGCAAATGTGGTTTATCTGTAGAATGCAGCACATGATTAAAAAATCACTTATATTTCTTTACCTGAATAGAAAACACTTGCATATTTCAAAGTCGTCTGTGCACGCAGTAAAAAATGAAGACCCAAATTGGGTTGAAAGATTTCTGGGTACAGAATTGTTCCAATTTGGAAAGTTCAGTTTGTAGCACAAAATCGTTTTAAATAAGTCTAATTTTTAATGACATTAAAACAATTAAAATATCTTAGATAGTATATACATTATACCTCAGAAATTTTGATTAATTTAATGTTAATAAAGATCTGCTCTGTTTTGAACCATTTTGGGTTATCTATTTTGGGAACAATACTCTACCATTTTGGAATCCTTACTGTAGCATTTCAGGAAAATTACTATACCCAGAAATCTTTCAACCCAATTTGGGTCTTCATTTTTTACTGTGCACTGGGGTCTCAGGTAAAGAAAAAGATTTTCATGCCAGAAAAAGCTCCAAAACGTACTGCTGTGCCAGTTACAGAAATTATCTATAAAGCGTTTTGTGCGAAATATATATAATAAGAAACTTTAAAGTAACTTATTTCCTCTATACTCTCCCCCCCCCCCCGGTTTGAATCCCTGTGATATCTAGTTATGGGGATACGTTAAAAACATTTGCGCACAAACTGTTCTGTAGTTCACTTTAAAATTAGAATAATCAGGGATATCACTTTTGCGTCTACAGTATTTTATTACTCAGATATTGTTGAAACATTGTAAGAATAATTCGTATTTATAATAAAGATTGATTTATATATATTTGAAATATTTAATTAAATCGGGTTACTTTGTTAACATTTTCTAAAACACCTATCGGTAAGATATTAAACACATTTTATTATTAAATAATTAATTTCCAAATGCTACCGAAATAAATATCTGTGTTATGAAAGTTTTTTTTTTTTTTAATTTCTTATAATTGAATTTGTAGTTCAAACACACAAACATTAATTATAAACTCCCTGTACTTGCGTTAATTCAGTTTAAAATAAAGCTTAAATTATCAGATACTTTTAGTCTTATATGTATACTATGGTTAATTTGATACATTCGTTAATTAATAATAATAACTGGTTCTTTTTAATAATAACCACGTCCTTTGGTAGATTTAATAACTATTTTATATATATTAATCAATTTTTGTATTTATTTCTAATAATTACCGATGAAGTAGGTCAAATTGGTTAATTAAGCTTAATCACGAATATGTGCTTTACAGAAATATGTACTGTTATAACTGTTTGAATCTAATAACAAATATAAATGTTAAGTCGCAGTAATATTGCATCAAATGAAGTCTTGTATTTATAAGACGCAAAGACTAAATAGTTTGAGATAATTATTTTTATAATTACTCAATCAGTTAGGTAAGAACTTTAAATACAGAAATAGTAAAAAAGTAAATTATACAGATTTGAAATACATATTTTAGCACTGCACATTAATTTAAGATAAAATATATATGAAATGAAAATATGAAGGCAAACGAATTGAAATTAAATATATTTATCGAACTCGATTGGTAATTATTAATAAAAATCGATTAGTTTGATAAATTTTCATGAATCATATTAACCGGTTTATTTGGATATCATTTGGTTATTATTAATAATAACCGATTAATCAAATTTTTTGCTGAGACTGTATATAAACGTTTTGTTTTCATCTATTCTTACGACAGTGAATCCGAATTCTAATCCATGACATAAACATCCATCTCTGTCTTTTTAAAAATTAACAATGCCATCATAAGATTTTAAGATTTTAGCGAATATCTCATGCAATCTTTCAAATTTTATCAGATTCCATCATTCATACTTAATTTTTTTTAACGACTCTAAAAAATGAAACGACAAATTTTTTAAAAGTCGGATTTTGATAAATGATTCACTTTTTTAAAAGCCAGAAAACAAAAAAAGATGAATAACTTGAATGTCATATTTTCATCCATGAAATCTTTGCTACTTAATTCAAAATTCGATAGGTAAAAAGTATATAATCTATGGTTTTTCTTTCTTTTAAGAGATATTTTTTAAATGATGTTCTCTTTTGAATCTATGAGATTTATGTGTATACAGTTTTAACACACGAAAAATATCGACATTTTTAAATGTATCTAAGTGAAAGTTATCTAAAATAAATACATTCCTTTTGGATTTTGGAATAGATGTAAGCTTGACTGTAAAATTTTACTGCACATCTTTCAGATATTTAATACATGAGATGAAAAAACGCCCAGTTTTTTTACCCTCTTGGTTTATACGCTTAGTGAGCAAGAGATAAATCACGCATTAAATATAAAATAAGTTCAATTGTAAGTACATTGCTGAAAACTATTTGGAAAATTAAATTGTATACGTGTTCACCGATTCTGGGTTTATTTGTGTCTCATATTACACCACAGGAATGTGTACTCATGAAGAATTCTATTCTGTTTACGGTGCAGCCTTATCAACAAATGGTTGTAAAAATGCCAAGATAAGTATCGTCCTCGTTGATTAACCTTTTAACGTTCATTGGTTTCTCAACGAAACCACAAAATTTTAATTCCATTATGCAACAACGACACCGGAATTTTAATAAAAAAAGAAAAATCCGTTTTATTATGTGTGTGAAAAATCACTTTTTCCTTTTTACAAATACATTTGTTCTCAATTACCGGTGTCATTCGTTTATTTCAACATCATAGCAATGAAAATGCTTTGAACGTTAAAGGGTTAAATAGTAGAGTACTTGGAGCGGTATTCGAAGGGTTCCGGGTTCGATCCCCGGCTTGGACATTTTTCCCCCTGCTAGTTTCTACGCTTAGTTAGCAGATGATAATTCACGTATAATTTCAAGCGTAATTTCATTGCTGAAAACTAATTGCAAAAATACTTAAATTGTATATGTGTTAACCGACGATGGGTTTGCTTATGTGTCATGTTATGCCTCAGAATCAGTGTGACCGTTTTTGGATTGTTGTAAGAAATCTGGACTGTTGTAGGACTTACAACAAGCTAAATCAAGCTAAAAACTCAGGCTAAAAGATAGTTGTCAGTCTATTGATTCGAAATCAACAGATTCTTGTATAGATGGCAGGAGCATCGAATTTTTTTTAGCTTGTTGTCAGACCAAATCTAGCCTGCTTGTAGCTTAAAAAAACGGTCACACTGCTCAGGATTGTGTGTCCATGAAGACTATTCCATCTTGAGCTGTAGCACAGACTTACTAATAAATGGGTGTGAAAAATGCCAAACTGGGTATCGTCCTCTAAAAGAGTAGAGCACTTGGTGCGGTATTCCAACGGTTCCCAGTTCAATTCTCGGCTTGGGCATTTTTTATGCTGCTGGTTTATACGCTTTGTTAGCAAGTGATAATTCACGTATTAAGTATTTAATAATTTTATTGCTGAAAATTAATTGTAAATTTAAGTAAATTGTATGTGCACCTTTTTTTTGCCTTATTGGTTTTTGAGTTAAAACGAAAGTACACGCCATTTTTTTCCACGAAAACAATGTTGTTTTAAGTTTCTATAGTTAATATAACAGTGTAACTTTAAAAAATGTCGAAATATTTTTGACTTCTTCCAAATAAAGACCTATGTTATAAATCCTTTCATTTCAGCTACAATCAATGAAATATATTCAACAGTATTATATAATTAAAATATCTAATAAATTCTCCATTAAAAAAGTAGATAGGGAATTATCAGAGGGGATCAGTATAAAAGATATGTGTAAACAATAGCAAAAAGGACCCAATTAATTCATGATAAATCTAAATACACTGTAAAAAACGTGTGCAGTTACTAGACCTTTTCTGGGCAACTAGGATTCCTAGAACTTATCATGTAGCGGTAACAGCAAAAATCCATTTAACCGATTCAGATACATGTATTTTTGCTGTTACGTTAGACAAAAATTCTCAGAATTTCTGTCTTTTAAGAAAAAGTTTAGTAACTTTGAAGTCCCCCTTTTTAATGTGTAGTCAGTTTTTCGAAGATATATTCTGTCCAATCGCGATCGTAAGTATGTATATACGTAGCAATTATAGTCGTACATCCATCCGTCCACCTGTCCATATAACAGCGCAAGTACTACTCAACCGAATCATTTGAATTTAAAATGTATAATTGTTGCATCATATTCTGGAGTAATTTCCAATTTTAGGAAAATAGAATACATAGTTTAATGTAAGGGATAATCAAAAATATTCTGTTACATTACGTCCAATGGGAAAAAAAGAGTTTTAAGTGCATTTTAATGATGTTACACTCTTTCGAATATAATAGAACTAATTTGCGTCTATGAAGTATATACCAAAATATACACTCTTTACAATCTGTGGGGAAATAATATCTGTTATTATGTTACAGGGCTACACAAAAGTATTTCATTACATAATGGTATAGAAAAATTTTAATAGTACTAAACATATATAATTTTAAAAAATGTACTTTTCGACAAAAAAAAATCATAAAAATTCCCATAAAAAATGTACTTTTTAATAAAAAGTGAATTTTTTTGCTAATTATTCCTTACAAAATGATTCTTAAATAGTACACCAAAATTCATTACTTTAAAATCAATAATAAAAATTTGGGGTTTTTTCTTACGGGTCTCCCTTAAAAAGTAAATATATTTTTATCAAATTTACTCAAATTTAATCAGTTTACAATTAGACTAAAATAATTGAAAAGACAAGTTAAAATTTGTAACTTTTATCATTAATGGTTCATGACTTATAACAATTTAAATAAGATAAATGGTGAAAAAACCAATCACGAAGCAAAATGCATTTTTTAAGAAGTATTAAAAAGTATTTTACATATATAGTTAATATACATTGCTGAGGTTTAGTACAAGTTTTTTCCTGTAGAAAGCGAATAGTATTTACAGGGATAATCTAAAAATTTCGGATACTCTGTTGTATCCGAAACTATAGTATTACACAAAAATTCTGAATATAATTAATGTTTCCTTATGTTACGAACGTTCTTCATTTGTTATTTCCATCTTGTTTTAAACCAAAATATGCATGATCATTTGCTTCTTAATGTGACATTATGTTTCATTTAAATTAACTGTATGTAATACCGATTAATTATAAATATATGCAAGATAATTATTTTTATACCTTTGTGTTATTTATTTCCAAAGAAAATGAACTATTGTTCAACTTTGACAATATTCAGTTTTTATAAGAATTTTGAAAAATATTTAATGCACTACTACTTTATTTACTTTTCTTTGGAAATAATAAAAATGAAAGCATAATTCTTAACAAACACTATTTACAAAATACCTTGTTTAATATTATTAAGTTTTACTTTATAACTTCATAAGTCGAACAAAACAATATATTCTTATGTGAAGACTGATATTTCTAAATCAAATTTATCTTTTTGTGTTTCCTGCAATTGTTACGTTGTTCTTCGCAACAGAAAAAACAAACTTTAAGCATCTACCAAAGAAATTACGTTAGATATAACGATTTCAGTAGATGATTAACTTTCCTTGATGAAGTTTAAATTAGCTTTTTAGAGACTTCTTCCCTAATCAAAATCCGTTTCTCTAGTAAAAGAAATAATATAGACAAATTGATTTCTTTGCCTGAATTGTTTTCTATATAACATTAGGGTAATTGTTTAGAATTTAATTAAATATTTAATGACAATTCTTCCATTCAGCCAAATTTTAAAGAAATAGTAAAAATAAAACAAATTAAACTTTAACGATTCTTTCTTCTTTATCAATGCACATTAAGGTAAAAAATTTATTTTAAAAAAGGACATAAAAATCTTCAAATTATACATAAAAAGTGTATAGCATTAATTTTTTCCTGCTTAAATCACGCTTAAAATATGTTTCTATATTAACTGGGACAGGGAATATTTTTTTATATTCGTTTTGGTTTAATTTCGAAATCTAGCTTTTAAGCAATGATTATCATGAAAACTACTTCTTGGTAATTATATGTGGTCAATTCATATGGGTTTTTCCCCATTTCTCATATTTAAATTGTTATGAGTCAATAACCATCAATGATAAATGTTAACTTTAACAAGTCTTTTTAATTATTTAGTCTAATTGTGAAATTAGTTAAATTCGAGTAAATGTAATAAAAATATATTTACATTTTGAGCGATCATTTTTTAAAGTAACATCAATTGTTTTGCAATTTTTAATTTGAATTATTTTAATGATTATTTAAATTAATACTTAAAAATCACGGAATCAATTAAAATTCATATATTTTGGCTGATTTAACTGAAAGAAAAATTCAAATTCTTCATATAATATTCAGAGTTATAAAGATTGTTAATTGCACCACTTTTTTCATAAATTTTAAATTTTAAATTTTTATATAAAAAAAAAATCTGAGAAGTTTTATTGTGGGATTTTGTTTTAAAATGATATGATTAATCAATAAAATAAATCCCAAAATGTTAGCTCAATCAATAAAGATTATTTCAAGATGTGTCCCCTTATATACAAATTAAAAAATATTTAGTACTGTTTTATATTATTTAATTTTCTTTGGAAATAATAAGGATGAAAGCATGATATTTTAATAAACTCTATTTACAAAATGCTTGTTTAATATTATTAAGTTTTACTTTATAAGATTATAAAGTACGAACAAAACAATGTATTGTTTTAAAGACAAAGATTCTTATGAAAAAAAATATTTCTAAATCAAATTTTTATTTATTTTTTTTTTTTTATGTTTCCTGCAATTGTTACATTGTTCTTATCAAAGGAAAAAAACTTTAACTATCTAGCAAAGAAATTACGTTAGATGTAACGATTTTAGTAGATGATTAACTGTCTTTGATGAAGGTTAAATTATTTTTTTAGAGTCTTCTTCCCTAATCAAAAGCCGTTTCTTTAACAAAAGTAATAATACAGACAATTGGATTTTTTTGCCTGAAAAGTTTTCTATATAACATTAGTGTAATTGTTTAGTATTTAATTAAATATTTAATGGAAACTCTTCCATTCAGACTAACCTTTAAAGGAATAGTAAAAATAAGACAAATTAAACTTTAAGTATTTTTTCATCTTTATCAATTCACATGCACATAAAGGTAAAAAATGTAGTTTTTTCTATAAAAGGGGGACACAAAAATCTTCAAATTATTAAAGAAATTATAATGCATTATTTTTTTTTTTTTTGCTTAAAATCACGCTTAAAACATGTTTCTATCTTATCTGGAATTGGAAATATATAGTAAAAAAAACACCGTAATAACTGGCGATAAATTAATAAATAAGCTAAAAAACTTTGTAAAATCACCATAAAAAGAAAATTTAAACAGGACGCGTTTCGAGCTACAACAATAACAGCTCGTCATCAGCTAGTCCCTAATAATGAAATAATGAGATAATACCTAATAATGGGATTAGCTGATAACGAGCTGTTATTGTTGTAACTCGAAACGCGTCTTGTTTAAATTTTCTTTTTATGGTGATTCTACAAAGTTTTTTAGCTTATTTATTGGAAATATAGATATTTTTTCGTTTTAGTTCAATTTCGAAATCTAACTTTAAAGCAACGGTTGTCATAAAAACTACTTCTTAAAAAATGCATTTTGCTTCGTGTTTGTTTTTTTCACCATTTCTCTGATTTAAATTGTTATAAGTCATGAAACATTAGTGATAAAAGTTACAAATTTTAACTTGTCTTTTCAATTATTTTTGTCTAATTGTAAATTGATTAAATTCGAGTAAATTTGATAAAAATATATTTACTTTAGACCCGTAACAAAAAATCCAAATTTTTTATTATTGATTGTAAAGTAATGAAATTTGGTGTACTATTTAAAAATCTTTTTGTAAGGAATAATTAGCAAAAAAATTTACTTTTTATTAAAAAGTATATTTTTTATGGAGATTTTTATGATTTTTTTTTTTTTTTTTTTTTTTTTTGTCGAAAAATACACTTTTTAAATTATTACTCCTCATTCAATTTTCAATATTTTGGTATTACTAAAATTTCTTAAATAGTGTTATAGTATATCGAAAAGACCTAGGGAGAGATATTTTTAATTTTCTATTTTAATCAGCTAAAAAAAAGAAATTACTCATGGTAAATTTCCTTAAATTCGTTATAATTTTCATGTTTACCAATTTATGTAAAATTTTCAGAAATAGTTTAAAAAAATATCTCTCCTTACTTTTGTTGCAAATTTTTTTAAGATTCTAAAAACATAAACACTTTGATTCTAAATCATTTTACCACTGAGCCTTATTAATTTGAACTTAGGCAAAATATGGAAAAATTCATTTTCAGGAAAACACATTTTAAAATGGCCGCTAGTCTTTTAAACTCTAGTGACTACAATTAAAAAAGCTTATTTGCTACCTGTTCCATGTGTCCCCGAGTTCTGAAATTTTGCATGGATATTCGCAAATATGTATTTTATCGTTTTCTGAAATAAAAATTTATTTGAACTTTTGATGATTTTTGGCCGAAAATGGGGTTCGGGTCTCCCTTAAACTATGATTTTTTTTAAGTACCATCATTTTTTTCTTAAAATTATTTTAATATTTGTTTCAATTAATAAATTTAAAAAAAAACACTAGATCATTATTAAAATTTACATATTTTGTTTCAATCATTTTTTTATGTGAATATTTCTTTAAATAAAACTTAATAATATTAAGCATGGTATTTTGTAAATAGATTTTGTTAAGAATTATGCTTTCATCATTATTATTTCCAAAGAGAATTAAAAATGTATGAGAGTTAAAAAAAAAAAAAAAAAAAAAAAAAAAAAAAAAAAAAAAAAAAAAATTGCATGTGCACATTTAAGGGGATTCGGGACATATTTTTAAATAATTTTTCGTGATTGAGCTAACATTTTGAAATTTTTTGTATTGATTAATCATATAATTCGAAAACAAAATCCAATAATAATACTTCTTAGATTTTTTTAAATAAAAACTTAAAATTTAAAATTTATGAAAAAGTGGTGCAATTTAAATTTTTTATAACTGTAAATATTATTTGTAGAATTTCAATTTTGTTTCATTAAATAAACCAAAATATATAAATTTGAATTATGATTCAGTGTTTTTTTTTAATATTAATTTAAATAAATATTAAAAGAATTTAAATAAAACTCTGAAGAAAAAATTGATGTTACTTTAAAAAAAAATCACAGTTTAGAAATTAAATGTCTTTTTTATCAAATTTACTGTTATTTAAACAATTCACAATTAGACTAAAATAAATGAAAAGACATGTTAAAGATTCAGAAAGAAAGAAATTTATCATTAATAGTTCTTGACTTATAACAATTTAAATGTGAGAAAAGGTGAAAAAAACCCACCATGAAGCAAAATGCACTTTTCAAGAGGTAGTTTACATGACAACCGTTGCTTTAAAGTTAGATTTCGAAATTGAATCAAAACGCAAATAAAAAATGTATTTTATATTCCAGTTAAGTTAGATGTATGTTTTAAGCGTGATTTTAAGCAGAAAAAAATAATGCAATCCTCTTTTTTTATAATTTGAAGATTTTTGTGTCCTCCCCCCCCCTTATAGAAAAAAAACTAAGTTAATGTAACTACTTTAATGTTTAATATTTCTTTAAGTGTGCCCCATTAAGAGGCACACTTAAAGAAATATTCAGTACTCTTATACATCATTTAATTTTCTTTTGAGATAATAAAAATGAAAGCATAATTCTTAACAAACTCTATTTACAAAATATTGTCTTAATATTATTAAGTTTTACTTTATAACTGTATACGTGGAACGAAGCAATTTTTTCTTATGCAAAGACTAATATTTCTAAATCAAATTTATATATTTTTTGTGTTTCCTGCAATTGTTACATTGTTCTTCGCAACAGAAGAAAAACTTTAAGTATCTACCAAAGAAATTACGTTAGATGTAATGATTTTAGTAGATGATTAACTTTCTTTGATGAAGGTTAAATTAGTTTTTTTAGAGTCTTCTTCTTTAATCAAAAGCCATTTCTCTAATAAAAGAAATAATATATACAAATTGATTTCCATGCTTGAAAAGTTTTCTAGATAGCATTAGCGTAATTGTTTCGAATTTAAATAACTATTTAATGAAAAATATTCCATTCAGATTCGCTTTTGAAGAAATAGTAAAAAAAAAAAAGACAAATGAAACTTTAATGATACTTTCATTTTTAACAGTGCATATTAATGTAAGAAATGTATGTTTTTTCCTTTAAGATGGTGCTTAACACAAAAATCTTCGAATTAATATATACATATATATTGCATCATAATTTGTTCTGCTTAAAACAACTTTTATAACATGTTTCTATCTGAATTGGAGGGGGGAAATATATTATGTTGCAGCCAATACCCGAAATTGGCCAATCCTAGAACTGGCCGGCCAATTCCCGAATTGGCTAGTAACGTTATAAAATGACTGGCCAATTCTAGAATTGGCCAGCCAATTCGCGAACTGGCCAGATTTAATTGGCCAATTCGCGAACTGGCCAGATGCGATTGGCCAATTCGCAAAATAGATATAAGGACTCGGCTTAATCATTTCTAACATAGTTAAAAGTGTCTATGAAATCAAATAGTCTAGACGTTAGCCTGTCCGTGATCTAACTCGAGTAAAGTTTCCGGTTAACATGTAATTGTCATCGTATTTGGTTTATCAATTAATGTCGATATTGAAAGGGAATTGTGTACTATTTTTTGTTAATTTAGTTGGGTACAAAAAAATATTTCGTTTCAATATAAACAATGGGAATCTTTTTTTACTGTACATTTTAATGTTACATTATCTTAATTACGAAAAAATTGGTACGTATGCATCATAGTTCGGATGTTGGCCAAGGCTTCCCGGCCAGTTCGCGAATTGGCCGGCCAAAACCCGAAATACGCTATTCATTTCATGTATTTCGGGTTTTGGCAGGAAGCTTGGCCAGTTCGGGTATTGGCCGGTCAGTTCTAGAATTGGCCAGGCTCCGGGTATTGGCCGCAACATATATATAAGTTATCGTTTCGGTTTCAATTTCGAAATCCTGCGTTCAACCAATGGCTGTCATAAAAAGGACTTCTTGGAAAATACATTTTTTTATTGATTTCATGAAGAGTATTTTCATCATATCTCATATATAAATTCTCATATATCATTTCTCATATATCGTTATAAGTCAAGAATTTCTAATGATAACTCTGTCCAATTTGGAACATGTCTTTGGATAAAATAAATATAAAAGCATATTTTTCAAGCTCTACTTACAAAATGCTCATTTAATTTTATTACGTTTTACTTTATGCCTTTATACACCTTTAACTTTAAGCATCTACCAAAAAAAAATTACGTTAGATGTAACGATTTTAGTAGATGATTAACTCACCCTGATGATGGTTAAATTAGTTTTTTTAGTCTTCTTCCCTAATCAATCGATGTTTTTCTAATAAAAGAAATAATATAGACAAATTGATTTCTTTGCCTGAAAAGTTTTCTAGATAGCATTAGAGTAATTGTTTAGAATTTAATTAAATATTTAATGGAATCACTTCCATTCAGATTAATTTTTAAAGCAATAGTAAAAATAAGACAGATTAAACTTTAATGATTATTTCATCTTTATCAGTGCACATTAAGGTAAAAAACGCAGTTTTTTTATAAGAGGGAGGGGAGGACACAAAAATCTTCAAATTATAAAAAAAGAGGAGGATTGCATTATTTTTTTCTGGTTAAAATCACGCTTAAAACATGCATCTAACTTAACAGGAATAGAAAAAATATTTCTTATTTGCGCTTTGATTCAATTTACTAACAATCAATCTAACTTTAAAGCAATGGTTGTCATGTAAACTACTTCTTGGAAAATGCATTTCGCTTCATGATGTTTTTTTTTTCACCATTTCTCCCATTTAAATTATTATAAGTCAAGAACCGTCAATGGTAAAGATTATAATTTTTAACATCTCTTTTCAATTATTTTAGTCTAATCGTGGATTGTTTAAATAACAGTAAATATGATAAAAAGACATGTAATTTCTAAACTGTGATTTTTTTTTTTTAAGTAACATCAATTTTTTCTTCAGTGTTTTATTTAAATTCTTTTAATATTTATTTAAATTAATATTTAAAAAACACTGAATCATAATTCAAATTTATATATTTTGGTTTATTTAATGAAACAAAATTGAAATTCTACAAATAACATTTAGAGTTATAAAAAATTTAAATTGCACCACTTTGTCATAAGTTTTAAATTTTAAATTTTTATTAAAAAAAAAACTCTGAGAAGTTTTATTATTGATTTTTTGTTTTCGAATTATATGATTAATCAATACAAAAAATTTCAAAATGTTAGCTCAGTCACTAAAAATTATTTAAAAATGTGTCCCGGATCTCCTAAAGTGTGCACATGCAATAAAAAAAAAAATAGTACTCCTATACATTATTTAATTTTCTTTGGAAAAAATATGATGAAAGCATAATTTTTAACAAACTCTATTTACAAAATACCATGCTTAATGTTATTAAGTTTTATTTTATAACTTTATACATGGATCAAAACAATTTATTCTTATGTGAAGACTAATTTTTTAAGTCAAATGTATATCTTTTTGTGATCCTTGCAATTGTTACATTGTTCTTTGCAACAGAAAAATAATCTTTAAGCATCTACCAGAGAAATTACGTTAGATGTAACGATTTTAGTAGATGATTAACTTTCCTTGATAAAAATTAAATTAGTTTATTAAGGTAACATTAAGGTAATTAAGGTAAAAAATGTAGCTTTTTATCTACAAGGGAATTAGGGAAACAAAAATTTTCAAATAATAATAATAATAATAATAATAATAATAATAATACTAATAATAATAATAATAATAATAATAATAATAATAATAATAATAATAATAATAATAATAATAATAATAATAATTATAGTAATAAACATATATTGATTAAAAAAAAATCTGCTTAAAATTATGTTTAAAACATGTTTTTATCTTAACTGAAACATGAATAATTTATTTCCAAAGAGAAAGAATTATTATTCAATTTTGGAAATATTCAGTATTTTAAAATATTTAGTACACTTGTATGTTATTAACAGTAACACTTGTATATAACACTTGTATAGTTCTTAACAAATTCTATGTTTGCTTAATATTATTATGTTGTATTTTATAACTTTATACGTTAACAAAACAATTTATTCTTATGTGAAGACTAACATTTATAAATAAAATTTACATTTTTTGTGTTTATATTAGATGTAACAATTTTAGTAGATGATTAACTTTCCTTGATGAAGGTTAATTAGTTTTTTTAGAGTCTTCTTCCCTAATCAAAAACTGTTTCTCTAATAAAAGAAATAATATAGACAAATTTATTTCTTTGCCTGAAAAGTTTTCTATATAACATTAATGTAATGGTTTAGAATTTAATTAAATATTTAATGGAAACTCTTCCATTCAGACTCGCTTTTAAAAGTAGTAGAAATAAGAATAATAATACATTAAGGATGCTTTCATCTTTATCAATGCACATGCACTTTAAGGTAAAAAATACAATTTTTCTATATAAGAGTGGCACAAAAATCTTCAAATTGTAAAAAAAGAAGTGTATTGCCTTAATTTTTAATGAAAAAAAAATTGAAATTCTACAAACAATATTTAGTGTTATAAAAATGTTAAAATGCACCACTTTTATCATAACTTTAAAATTTTTAATTTTATTCCGTGAAGTTTTATTATGGGATTTTGTTTTCAAATCATATGATTAATCAATAAAAAAAAATCCAAAATATTAGCTCAATCAATAAAAATTATTCCGGATCCCCTTAAGGAGGCACATACACTTCAAAAAATATTTAATTTTCTTGTACATTATTGAATTTCCTTTGGAAAAAATAACGATAAAAGCATACTATTTTGACAAATTTATCTTCAAATACCTTATTTAATATCATTAAGTTTTACTTTATAACTTTATACGTAGAACAAAACAATTTATTTAAGCATCTACCAAAGAAATTACGTTAGATTTAACGATTTTAGTAGATGATTAACTTTCTTTGATGAAGGTTAAATTAATTTTTTTAGAGTCTTCATCCCTAATCAAAATCCGTTTCTCTAATGAAAGAAATAATGTAGACAAATTGATTTATATGCTTGAAAAGTTTTCTAGATAGCATTAGAGTAATTGTTTTGAATTTAATTAAATATTTAATGGAAACTCTTCCATTCAGACTAATTTTTAAAAGAGTAGTAAAAATAAGACAAATTAAACTTTAACGATTCTTTCATCTTTATCAATGTATATCAAGGTAAAAAATATAGTTTCTTCTTTAAGGAATTTTATGTTTATTTGATTTTTTTAACAAAAAATAAAATAAAATACTGAAGGACATATCTATTCGGAAATTCCTGTTCATTCAAACCTATTTTAACTAAAAAAATTATACTTGAATAGATTCACTGAATAGAATAAAACCTAAAGGAATATAAAAAATTCTCACTAATGTAAAAGTACAACATGTGTATACGAATTTTCAATAAAAACGTGCACTGTAAGTTTAATCGTAGAATCCATTTAAAAAAAATCTCTAATATCAGTTTTTTCTAGTAGCTATAAAATTTGCTTCAGAACTGCCTAAAGCTATTTATTTTAGATAATAAAAATCTATTTTTTCTTTTTAACAGTTTGATTTTGGAAATTATCTACAATTTTTTCCCTTCAATTTTCGTCGACTTGGTAACTGAAATATCTATAGATTGATAATTTTTATGTAATTCCTCATTCTGTAGTTTTGTCGTTTTACCATAAACATTAGGATTGATTAAACTAGTAGTACTATTTTTTTTTCCAAATGTCGTGCCATATTTTTCACATGCCGATCCTTAGGCTGATGAATTGTAGGATGTTTACAGTGCAACTAAGTACTTATAACTTAAATTGTAATATCACACATTGTTTTCCTTTTTTATTTTTTTTATGTCGGTTGATCCGAACAATTTGTAATCAGAACAGGCACCTGTCCCAATTAGTTCGGTATAGCGGGATTTTACTATAGTTTTCGTAAAATATATTTATAGAGAAAATCAGATTACTGTATCTTACCATTTATACATTGCATTTTATTTTTGAAATTTTTTAAGAATTCTTTACACAAGAAATTGATATTTTTTTCTCCAAAAGAAAACATAGATTCTAGGTTAGGATTTCGACTTATGACTTTGACTCTGTGCACTAAAAGTCTAATCATTTTATCATGTGAAACCCAGCTTTAAACAACTAACTTAAATCTTAGTACTATAGGAACTACAATTTCAGCAACTTTTTATCAATACACAATTAAGGCTTACAATAGTCACTAAAAAAGACCCGGATGATAATGTAAAGCTTCTTGAAGCATTCTTTTCAAATATTTCACTCAAATTTTAATATTTTTACATGATTTTGTTTCCATAGGACCTGAAACCAAAATTGAAAAAGTGAAAATTAGGCGTTGTCGATCATTCTCGGCTACACTGTAAAAAAAAAAAAAATAAATAAATAAAAAATAAAATAAAAATAAAAATAGTAAATTTGTATTCCACAGAATTTTTTAGTAACCATTACCAGCTTTTTTTTGCAAGTTAAACAAACATTTCTTTTGTAAACTGAACAAAAAATTGTCGTAGGAGCCTCCTTCGAGCTGCATCCAGTGGGTAAAAAGACGGACTTCTGAAACGGAAGATTTTCGACAAAGCCGCAATAGATGGCAGCACCAAACATTGCTACCTGCTCTATTTTGACATGTTTCTAAAGGGGAGGAAAAGTTCAGAGATCATTACCAATGGTAACTGCTACGACGGGATTTCCACAATCCCTTTATTTAACGCGTACTTACATTGCATACATTCGGTGCATATTTGGCGGCGTCCAGCATCGAACCCGGGTACTTTCAGCGTGGAGTTCGGTGCTATGACCACTAGGCTATCACGGCCACACCAAGTGAGTTTTAGTAATAGCTATTAAAAATGTAAAAATATTAACTCAATTCGTTGCTACCTTTTTTTCTAGTAATTCTTACAGATTCCTTGTAACCGAGTAAGATTACAAAGAATTTTTTAGTAATTACAAGGATCACTAAAAATTTTCTAGTAATCGACCCTTTGTTTTTACAGTGTATCCCATGCAAAAAAAAAAAAAAATCATGTAAAAATATTAACATTTGAGCGAGATATTTGAAAAGAAAACTCCCATAGACTTTACATAATCATCCGGATCTTTTTCTGTGACTAATGGTGCGCCTTAAGTACAAATGAAACTTAATCTGACCCTAGATAATATTTATTTTATACACACAAACATTGAAAAAAATCTAAGACTTTGCAATTTTTTTAGAAAATTGGGATTCCAAGAATTTTATTTATTTATTTATTTATTTTATTTATTTATTTATTTATTTTATTTGTTTATTTATTTATTTTTTTATTTTATTTTTTTTGTAGCTACAACAACAAAACATCACGCAAAAATATACGTGTACACCGTGAATCCAAAATCACTAAGGAGAATTTTTTTAAGAAACTGGAATGCCTAAGCTTTTAATGTAACTGCATCCCACATTACAAGTAAAATTTTTTTGAAGTCTTTTGCAATACTAAAAATTCCTGCAGCTTTACAAAATTACTTTTGTAGATTTATATCTTATTTTGTACAGATAAAATTTTAATAAGTATGCATATTCCTATCACTTTACTTCTGTATCTAAAGTTTTTTTACAGTGCACGAAGCTCCAATCTCAAGTATTATATTCTTTGTAATCATAAATCAAAATCAATAATTTTCTTCCAACAGAATAATAAGTATCTAGTCACATATTGCCAAGGCTCTAGTTTCGAATTCTGGATTTTTAGGTTTGTTGGAGAAATACTGAGCAATAAAATAAGAAAAAGTATTTTTTTTTTAACTACAACGTAACGAATATTAGCTTTTAAAGCAAACATGATGTTATTGAAATAAAATTCTTTGTAATAAGCGATTCCTGCTGGGAGAATGACAAATTCCATGTGTTAAAATGAAATCAGAATCATTTTTCTAATAGCAGAACTCATACAATGTCTTACACAACTCTTATTTCAGTTATTTCAAGAGCTTCCAAATTCTTGTGTAACGCAATTTGGCACACATTTTTTGTGGGGGGGGGGGGGGAGGTGTAGTTTGAATATTTTTTTGAGATGTTTAATATGATATTACAGAGAATTATATTTGAATGAAGAAAAAAATGATTCTTCTGCTGAATTTAAATGTAGAAAAATTCAGAAAATTTAGATATTTTTTATATCATTTAAAAGTTTTTGCGACGGTGTTTTTGGAAATTCTGTGTGACTATGTTCTGGACCAGATTGATATAAAGATAATTAGTTAAATAAAAAATAAATAACATAGCATGAAAAGCGTAATGATCAGTTCAATTATTTTTTTATTTTTATTTAAACACAAACTATTTAATATAATTTAAATTTCATTCTATTTTTTTAAATCAATCATAAATTAATTACTAAGTGAAAATAAGTCGAAAAACACAAACAAAAAAAAGTTCACTTAACAATGTATTTAATCACCCATGAAATATTTAAGAAAGCAACACAAAATGTTTTATAATATTTTTTAAGCAATATTAAATGTTTGGTAAAATAAAAACAAAGTATCATATGTTCTAATTGTTTTAAATACTTACTTTTAAAGTCAATGATATAAAAGTATAACTTAAACCTTTATTTAATGATGGTGTTAGGAAGTACCTTTGAAATAGCTTATTATAAAATTAATTTAATACATTCATTAGCCGTATTACAGTTTAGAATGAGTTATCACTTTATCCTGTTGCAAAAGCATTATTGAATGCAAAATAATAATAATAATAATAATAATAATAATAATAATAATAATAATAATAACAATAATAATAATAATAATAATAATAATAATAATAATAAATAAATAAATAAATAAATAAAAATTCTTGGCTTTGGAGGAGCGTGGGGAATTTTTGAATTTGGAAATATTTCTATTTTTATATTGTAAGAACGTTTTATATGTATATTTCGTAATTTTACAAAATGCTAGAAAATAAATTAAATAAACATTTTGAGTGGGGTTATAAATATTGCACAAAATCCCTTTAATCTCAAATTCGAATAATCCCTCTAATTCCTTCAATCCTTCTAAAATATATTAAATGATTCATTTCACGAAAAAAAAAAAAAAAAAAAAACTTTAGAAGATAAAATTTTCATGAATTTATAATTCAGTGCATAATGGATTAGTGCAAAATATGAAATAAAATCCAGAATTTGGCGATATACACGTTTCTTTAGAAATAAGATTTAAATTCTCTTTCGACTAATTTGTTTATACATTTATAAATTTTATGTTTTGTAAATATTATATTTTAAAATTTTATAAAAACAAAAATAACACGAAATAATAAATCCTTGAAACGATAATTTATTTCAATAACTAAATTCAAAATACCTTTTCAAAATATAATTTTCAAAGTTAATTTATTGTAAAACAGTTAATTATGACAAAAATAAATTGAAATTATTAACACTCTTTACGTACTCAACAACATGCAAAGTATCATTTTTGAATTACGAAACTTCTATTCATATTTTGATAGGAAGAAATTTCATTGCTAATTAAAAATAGTTTTATTCTCTTTTTTTCTTCTTTTTGAAAAAAATGTTGTATCACACAAACAATAGCTTTCATTATTTCTCGATTTCTCTTTAACGGATACAAAAGAAAAAAAATATTATTTAAATAAAAATGTTAAAAATAATTTTCAACTTATTTTTTGGAAAGAAAGCTGTGATTGAATTAATAAAGATATTTGAAGTTATCTGGACTACGTCAAACAGTATTTTTACATAGAATATAGCATTCACAAAACCTTTTTTTTTTTCTAAATTCACGAATGCATTCAATATCTGAATATAATAAGGTACTTGTATCCTATATGGACAGTGCTCCCAATATGGACACCCTTAATATTTTTAAAAGTAACAATTTTGATGGAGATATCGCGGTACATATCTGTGAAGAAAAGCAGTTGAAAAGATAATTAAGCCTGGAAAGTAAAAAAAGCACGCTATTCGCCATTTAGAAGGAAACTTGTTGTTTCGTGGTGTGCTGATCGTAATTACAGGCAAGATTAAATTCTTATTAGATATTGTAAAATTACTTTAAATATTGAAAGGTTGGGTGTTTTGGAAAGCTTTTAACATATTTTCGATTTCTATTGCATAAATTGCTTTAAAAAGTTTTATTTATTTATTTATTACAAGATCTAATAAAACTACTCCCGATTCCCAATATGGACACCTTATGTCCACATTGGAAGTACAGCAGGTTAATCTTCAGATTCAGAAAAATAGAAAGCTAAACAAAACCAACTACATTATTTCATAATATTTTGTAGTAACTTAGGTGCTTTGCATCGGTCTTCGAAGAGCCACAACCGAAAATGACCCACCCGCTCTAAAATGCATGTTCTGAAGATTTTACTGTGCCCTCAACCGGAATACTTTAAGATATTTTTTTATCCCCCTCTCCCCTAAAATTCCATAGAAGAGTTGATCTTCCATACACCCTGTGTAGTAGGTTTATAAGAAGGCACCTGTCCATAATAGGGACTAGTGGTTCCTCATATGGACATTTGTTAAAATTTTTTTGTTTTTATCATTTAAATAAAACCGGGATAGTTACAAGGTCGCTAATTTTAATTATGATATTTAACAGTCCAGGGATCACGGTCATATATTTTTGGAGTCCTATCACGTGTACATGGGGGGGGGAATATTTTTTTTCCTCAGGGTGTCCATATTAGGTATAGGTACCTTAGAACATTTATAAATATTCCTAAAAATTATTTACTATATTTCATAATTTTTTTTATAAGATAGATTTCGATTTTTATTCTAAGAAAGAGGATATATTTTCTCCAGCCTTATCTCGCACAAGCATTTTGTTTAGAATTTATATGAAAAGAAAAGAGGTGTCACATTTTATCTTCATGTAATAAATGTATCGATGTGTTTTGATTTGCCCCAAATCAGCGCTCTCAAACAGCGAATAAGAAGTTTCTGGTAAAATAATTATAATTATTAATTAATTATATTGATTCATTGGAAATCTGAAGGTATATGGCAAAAAAATAATCTATTAATTAGTTATGCATTACATATTTCTAAATCAACTTTAAATACTATATAAGAATAAAAATTATTAAAATGTATGCTCTAAATATTTTAAAGACAGTTAGATAAAATGATTATTTAATATGGAACATAAAATAAAAACAAGATTTGGGAGCTAAACAAGTTGATTTAGAACAGGTCTAATTGCACTTCAAAATAATGTAAATTTTATATTTATAAAATATAATAAAAGTCTAAATTCCTGAAGTCTTACTTTATTTCCATAAATAAATTCAAATTAAATGACTAAAAATATCTTTTTCAAAGTTAATTCAATGTCAAATAATTAATTATATATGGAAAAAAATATAATTATTATCTCTCTTTTCATTCTTAACAACTAATGAAATATCATAGTTGAATAACGAATTCTTCTATTCTTGTTTACATAACAAAAAATCGAATGCTAAAATTAAAGAAAATTCTGTTTGAAGAACATTTTGTAATACATTTTCAAGAAAGGTTGAGTGACATAAACATTGAATTTTTGTTTTTTCACTCAGTTATTGAACTGATTCAAAAATATATATATATTTAAAAAATAAGATTTATAAAAATAAATGTTTATGAATGTTTTTGAAAAAAAAAAAAATATATATATATATATATATGCTGCGGCCAAAACCCGAAACTGGCCAATTCTAGAACTGGCCAGATGCAATTGGCCAATTCGCGAACTGGCCAGATGTGATTGGCCAATTCGCGAAATAAATATAGGTACTCGGCTTAATCCTTTCTAACTTCGTTGAAAGTGTCTAAGAATTCAAATAATCTAGCAGTCAGCCTGTCGGTGCTCTAACTCGAGCAAAGGTTCCGCTTAACTTGTAATTGTCATCTTATTTGGTTTATCAATTAATTTCGATATTGAAAGGGAATTGTGTACTATTTTTGGTTAATTTAGTTGGGTACACAAAAATATTTCGTTTCAATATAAGGAATGGGAATTTTTTACTGTGCATTTTAAGGTTACATTATCTTAATTACAAAAAAAAATTGGTGCATATGCATCATAGTTCGGGTGTTGGCCAAGGATTCCCGGCCAGTTCGCGAATTGGCCGGCCAAAACCCGAAATACGCTATTCATTTCATGTATTTTGGGTTTTGGCCAAGAAGCTTGGCCAGTTCGGGTATTGGCCGGCCAGTTCTAGAATTGGTCAGGCTCTGGGTATTGGCCGGCCAGTTCTAGAATTGGCCAGGATCCGGGTATTGGCCGCAACATATATATTATGAAATTAATAAAGGGATTGAAATGATTCATCCACAATTATAAAGATGCATTATTTCTCTGAATTTAGACTTTTAAAAAAGCCGTTCATATTAATAAATTTAAAATTCCTCGTTTCTCTTCTTTGCGACGTTAGGCTTTTAGAGAATTTTTAATGTTTTGTCACCGGTTTTTTTTTAAACAGATATTTGTGTTTTATTAAATCGAGAAAATACTCCGATTAAGTAAGGCAGATTTAATAGTAAATTTTAAGTGGTGGGGATAAACAAGGATTCTTAAGCCTTTTTTCGGCACGTATACTTGTCGGTCGTACCTTACATTTCAACTTACTGAAGGTATATGATGCTACAATTGTTCTTTGATATTTTGGTTTTCAACATGCTTGCAGTTGAAGGGGGATACTGTTGTTTTATATTGATTTTTACAGAACCCTTGCTCAGACGTGATAGTAGTGATTGATACTCTAATCTGGTGCACCACTAGAGCACGCCTGTTTAATTCTGTCTTTCTGTTTAATTTTGATTTTTCTTATACTTGCATTATTTTTCTAAGTATTTAGAAAAAAAGCGCAAATCACTATATTAAAAATTGGGAAAACACCACATTTGCCTAAACTTTTGTTTCCAGATGAAGCATTTGACGTCATATGCAAGCCGTCAATAATACATTCATGATGGGAATCCTAGTACTGACGAAACATATACACTGCTTATTTTGAAATTATTTATTTATTGTGTGTTTAGACAGTGATTTTTTGTGATAAAGGCAAGTATATTTTTAAAGTTATTTTTAATATACCAGATATTTCCGAATAATTAATGTTTTGAAAAATGTATCGCATAAGCATTCTATATATGCTTGACTCTAACATAACACAATCATGTTATTAAGATTCTGAAAAGTGGACATCACATTTTGTCGTCATGTATGGCTATCGATACATTTGACCGATACGATACACCGATGGATACATTTGATACGATATACTTACATTTGACTCAAGTCAGTGTTCCATTTTATAAAGAATCAAGATTCCTTAAAAAAATAAGAATAATAGTGGTACTACTACTACATCCTAATAGTGATACTACTACAACTCATAATAATAATAATTAATTAATTCAATTAGTTTAGCAAATATCTAAAGGCATATGATAAAGGTTATTTATTAATAAATACTTATTTATTAAAAAATGTAAATTAACATTATAAATTACGAAAAATGAAAATAAATTTGTAATAATGTGTGCAATTATTTTAAATAACTATTTTTAAACTTAGCTATATAAAATCAATTCAATCCAAAACATGAAATAAAAATATGATTTGGAAGATACACGCATTTATTCGAAAATAAGTTATAATTAAACTACCAACTAATTTATTTATACATTCATAAAATAGAAAAATAAAAATAAATATAAAAATAAAAATGCTACGAACTATTAAATCCTTGAAGTTTTAGTTTGTTTCTATAACTACATTGAAATCATTTCATTCAAAATATATTTCTCGTAGTTAATTTAATGACAAATAATTAATTATGATAAGTTAAAATATAATTATTGACACTCTTTTCATATTCAACAACTAGTGAAGTATCAAAGTTGAATTACAACTTTTCTTTACTTATTTAATCTGCAATGCTAATTAAAGATAATTATATTTGAAATATATTTTTTCATACCTTTTTATGATTTGTTGAATGACGTAAACAATAGCTTTTATTATTCCATATTCTAGCTTAACAGAAAGAAAAATATATTTAATAAACAAAATTTTTAAAAATAATTTTTAAAGAATTTTTGCGAAAATACTCTACGATAGAATTAATAATGTTATTTGCATCTATTTTGTTTGTGTTAAACAGTATTTTTTTTGCATTCAGTTTTACTTTTAAATCCATGAACGTAATGAATATAAGAATTAATTAGAATGTTTATGAATGAGCGAAAAATAAATGTCACTCAATTTTTTTTTTTCGAAAATAACTTTAATATCGAATTGTGGAAAGAATATTCATGATAGAGAAGTTAAACAAAATTAAACACCCAAGTTGAAAATTCAGTAATTCAATAAGCATAAAAGCTATCAATATGAAGTGAATGACATTCAAAAATTGGGTTTGAACCCTTTCGGGTCTGGCGTTCTATTAATAACACATGTCTTTTAACTGAGTATTTTTTTTTTTAACAAATACTTTTCTTAATGTTTACATGTATTAATGTCAGTATGTGTGTATGCATTTACTGTATGACTTCATTAACGCATAGCTATTTAGTAATAATAACGATAATAAATATTTGCTTAATTCTCTTTGCGACGTTTGTAATGCTTTTATTTTAAACGTATATTTCGCTCTTTAAATTTAAAATAAAGATTTTTTTCCTAAAAGAATCATACGTAATAAAGCTCAAGAAATATTAGAAAATTGCAATATAATATTTTCTAAACATCTCCAAAAACTCTTCCTTAATCTATTGTTATATGAATGTTAATTCCTTATGATTCTCACAATTTCATTTGTTGACGGTCCCCTATGGAATTTCAGTTAAAAATTTTCACAGAAATGTTTTACCTTTACTATTATATTTACACACTTAGAGTTTCAGGATAATTCCTCATTTAGTTTTCTAGATACTTAACAAAATATCTAAAATCGCAAGTGGCCATATTGTTTGGCCATATAGTTTATATATATATATATATAACAGGTGTCCCAAAAATGACTGATGGATTTTAAAATTCAATAACTTGCAAACGGTGACAGCTATTTAAAAAAATTTTGCAGGAGGGATATGTATAATGTCAGGAGTTTTTTTTTTTTACCCTAATTTTTTATTTTAGTTCGCATCTCAAACAATAGGTGGCGCTGACGGCGATTGAAGGCCAGGTCGACGCTTCACTCAGCACTGATCACCTGGCCTTCAATCGCCGTCAGCGCCACCTATTGTTTGAGATGCGAACTAAAATGAAAAATTACGGTAAAAAAACTCCTGACATTATACATAACCCTCCTGCAAAAATTTTTAAATAGCTGTCACCATTTGCAAGTTATTGAATTTTAAAATTCATCAGTAACTTTTGGGACACCCGGTATATATACACACACACATATATATATGTGTGTGTGTGTGTGTGTGCATAACACCATTAATTTCAAACTATATATGAACCAATGAACTTAATACACAAAATTACCATATTGAAACATGGAAAAAAATAAATGAATACGAATGAAATTTGCAAAACTAAAACAGAATCATCAGACACACAAATACTTCGCAAATACATATGAGAACGTTTTTAATTAATGGTTTCTGCAAGGCTAGAACCAGGCTTATCTGCATATGTAGTGTCAAATTGAATAAAATATAAAAATCATTTTTAATCTGTACTTCTCAAAGTAGCAATTAACTGCTGTCACTGGGAATTTAGCAATGAAAATAAAGCAAATTTTATTCAGCTCGTTTTTTTTTTACTTGCCTTTCTCTTCAAAAGCATACAAATCTAAAAATTGTTTCGTGAGTGTGCCTAACCAATATTTTTTTTTAGGATATAAATTTGACTGTCTGCAAATTTTTTACTCTAATTGTTTTTAGACCGGAAGACGGCAGCACAGACATCATCTCATCGAGTTCACGGAAGAATATCTAGGGTTAGTCACACCTCATTTCGAATACTAAAATGCAATCGAGCTACCAAGTCGTATCGTGGTGGGTAACACCCAATAAAAAACGATTTTCGCGGATGACTCATAGTTTATTATAGATTATGATATTTTGCTTAGAAACTGACTCCAAATAAAAGGTTGATATGTTTCATATCTTATTATATATAGATCGTAGAAAATGTTAAAACTGGATATAAAGTACTAAAACTGCATGTAAAGTATCTGTGAGATTTAGCTGCAAGATTTAGCTATAAAGTATAATAAATATAGAAAGCACGCCATAGCAACGGTTTGTTTGTGGTCAGTATCCAAGGAAAACGTTATATCTGACTATCACGACTAAAAGCGTCCATTATGTTTCCAATTCTCCAAGTTTTTCTGCTTTTGAGTAAAAGAAAACACATTGGTAAATCTATGATTCAGCCGTTAAAATTGTTTTTTTAGGTGTTTTCCACCAGGGTGTACCTTGGCAGACTGATTGTCTTTTTAATAAACGAATCGATATTTAACTAATCCTAGATATTTATCAGTGAACTCTATAAAATGATTGGCTGTGCTGCTGTCTCCCGGTAACCGGAGAGATTTTTCGGTTCATAGGAAATTTATCCTTTTAGTCTTTCCGCGCCATGCTGCATTCTCTTTACATTTATCACTTTGTTTATGTTACATTAAAAACGAATTTATGTCTCTTTCTGCATAATTATCGCCAAATGTGTAAATTATATACAAAATTCTGTAAATATCTTCTATAAAAATCTGTAAATATTTGGCGCGCATCATAAGTCAAACACAATGTGGGTGTCCCAAAAATGACTGATGGATTTTAAAATTCAATAACTTGCAAACGGTGACAGCTATTTAAAAACATTTTGCAGCAATGTTAAGAACATTGTCAGGAGTTCTTTTTTTACCGTAATTTTTTATTTTAGTTCGCATATCAAACAATAGGGGGCGCTGACAGCGATAGAAGGCCAGGTCGACCTTTCACTCAACACTGATCACCTGGCCGTTAATCGTCGTCAGCGCCACCTGTTGTTTGATATGCGAACTAAAATAAAAAATTACGGTAAAAAAACTCCTGACATTATACATAACCCTCCTGCAAAATATTTTTAAATAGCTTTCACCGTTTGCAAGTTAATGAATTTTAAAATCCATCAGTCATTTTTGGGACACCAGGTAACATCTGTACTGATTAAAACTTCACTTGGATTCGATTTCTTACCCTGTATATACAGGATAAAAATGAAACATCGTTTTGAGAGTTCAAAAGTCATCTCCACGAGGGGATCCCGATCTAAAGTGGTGGAAAAAATATTAAACACCCCTACTTAAAATATCGTAGGAAAAAGTTTATTGTATCAAATGGTTTTAAAATATATTCTTTTATGAAATGATGTAGATAAAATTTTCTTAGGGAGCCATCTACATATTAAAATGAAGTTTATCTCGTTTTGTTTTTTCAACTGCAGTATCCTATTCTGACAGCGTATTTGAACTTTACACCCTTCAATTAGCCAAAAAGGAAATTTTCATGCAATTCACACGATAAGTTTTCTAGAAATTAATTATTCTAAAACGAGCCTGTTTTAGGTTTTGCATTTAAACTGAAGTTCTATACTCCACTGTTGACCAATAAAGCTTATTTCTTGATCAAGGCGTCTTAGGCGCCGTCATGGAAGACTGATAGATTACATGATAGTACAAGAATTTTCAAAATATCTAGTCGCTTGTATCGTGGACAACCTTTAAAGGATCATTTTGCCTTTTATTAATAGTTTGAAAATTACTCGGAAGAAAAAATTGAAATTTTGGACTTCCATAAAGGATATTCTTAATAAATCTAAATCCATCAAAAAATTGTAGGTTGCAGTTCATATTCTTTTAAAATATTAATTTCATAATTCATATAAAAAAAATTTTTTAATTGAAAATTCAACATGTTTACATAAAATAATTGGCACATTAGGAGTATAATTTCATAATTTCACATTAGAAGCATTAACGTTTGAATTATTATAATTCAAAAAATTATCATTCAAATTGAAATGTGATTTCTAGCCATAGTTTGAACCAAAGATTTCAAAAAATCTTCTTATAATTAGGTATTGCCATCGAATAAAATGAAATTTGATGCTTTTGAATATGCAGATAATCCTCTAAGCAATTTTTAATTGCAGCATTTAAAAGCAAACTTTATTTCCAATCCTTCCGTACCAGTAAGTAATTAACTTTCTTCTACGATAATTTGTTGAGCAGCTAGTAAGTGGTGTTTACTTTTTACCACAGAACTGTAGATTTCCTTCATCTGCATTAAACACTCCAAGAAAATTTACTCAGGAGTGGGCTGTTTATTTTCTGCGCACCTGTCTTAATGCAAACAACGCTGTACTATCATCAATATGAAAAGTATTCTTTCTTTTTAAATCGGTACGTAAAGAGCCGTAACCTAATCGCACACTCTATTACAGTATGAGTATTGCAGAATTTTGATTGGCTCTAGTCAGCGCTCTGAATCTGCAAATAAACAGCTTTCACTAAAATTATAATAATTAATTAATTTAATTAGTTCATGAGAAATCTAATGGCATATGGGAAAAATAATTTATTTTTAATTAATCATTTATTGAATATTTGTAATTAAAGTGAATAAAGCAAATAAATGAGCAAATAAATAAATCCAGTGCTAAATTCATCATTAAAATGTACACTTAAAATTAAATTATGTGTAAATTACATACAATCATGGCACAAATATTTTAAAAAGATATTCAATTACTTTAATTCTTAGTACTTTAACAGTAAACGCAGTCATCGTCAGAGATTAAAAAATACTGTAATTAACATCTTAATTTTCAAATGTCACTTAGTTGGTATCACTCCTTTTTTGACATCAAATATATTTACAGTTGAAAGTACTAAGAATGAACGTTTTTAAGTACTAAATATTAAGAAAGCACTATGAATAAAAGTTTTTAAGAATAAAACTTTTTCCTATTGTCCTTCTGTCTTAACATCTTTTTAAAATATTTTTTGTCATTAAATATTATTATTCATTAAATTTTATTAATAGTCAGCATTTGAAATAATATACTCATAGTGTAACTTTACGTTTTTACTCAACCATCCTATGCAATTATCTGAAAAAATAAAAATAAAAGTAAAGTTGTGTATATAAAAATTTCTTCAATACAGAGCATGGAAAAAAATGACGTAGGATATAAATGTGATTATTTAGAAGCAAAGTATTATTGTACTTCCAAATAGTTTATACATATGTTTAAATTTATAATGATAAAATTACAAAAATAACAAATGATTAAAAGCTTAGTTTATTTCTAAAACTAAATTCAAAATGCTTTATAAAAATCCCTTTTTCAAAGTTAATTTATGTCAAAAATTAATTATGATAAAGATTAAACAAAAATAGCAACGCTCTTTTCTATTTAAATAAATAGCTAAGTTTAATTAGAATTTTCTACACATGCTTACACACAAAAAGTTATAATGCTAATTGAAGATAATTACATTTTAAAATTATTTTTTATAGATTTTCAAGAAATTTTGAAACACATAAACCATGAAAGATAGATTTTTGTTATTTCTACCTCTTTATTCGAGGAATTAAAAGAAAAATATATTTAATAAATATAATTGCCAAAAATAAACTTTAACAAATATTTCGAAAAAAAAAAACTGTAATGGAATTAATAGATTAAAAAAAATCACTTTTGCTTTTTCATTGGACTTCTTTTTCTTAATCCATGAATGCATTTAATATTAGAAGTAATTAAAACATTTATAAATATACTTAAAGTGTACGACCGGACTGTCTAACGTTTAGCAAACAGGGGCGAACCTCAGTGATTGGCACTTAATGGAGGGCGCTATTATTCACATGACTAAAAACATGCGGCAACATTATCTGTCATATAGTATTAGCATACAAACAGGTATTAATATAATGAAGACGAATCTTACAGCGGTCGACAAAAGACCCCAAGAGTTCTGTAGCTACATGTATTAACCCTTTATCTACCGACGATACATGTAAGTAACATTGAAATTACTTATTATAAAATTCTATTAATACGTCAATTAGTTGTAATAATATTTAAAATGAGTTACATATACATTACGTTTGTTTTGTTCCAAAAGAACTATTGGTTATACAAAACAAAAATATTTTTAAAAGGGTGATTTATTTTGCTTTCGTATCTTTTCAGATTTTTTGGAGCTGAGGGAGGGGGGATGGAGATTTTTCACTTCGGAAATATGGTTTTATTTATATTGTAAGAACATAATATTTGTACATTTTATAATTATAAAAAAATCCTAAGAAAGCAATTTAAAATAAGAAATTTGAGTGGGGTTATAAATATCTATAATAATCTAAAATAATATTTCTAAAATCCTTCAAAATTCCATTAAATGATTATGTAAATCTTTTTCTTTAATTTAAACATTTTACGTAAAACGCTTTAGAATGAAAAAATTTTTCATGAATCCATAATTCTGTCGATGAAGAGTTAAACTAAAAATGATGCATTATTCTATGAGAGATTTATGAGATGTTTTCTATGAGACGTTGCTACACTGTAAAAAAAAATTCAAGAGGTTACTAAAAATTTCTTAGTAAATTTGTATTCCACAGAATTTTTTAGTAACCATTACAAACTTTTTTTTTGCAAGTGAAACAAGCATTTCTTTTGTAAACTGAACAAAAGAATTTTTTGTATAACTAACTTAAAAATTTTTAGTATGAGCCACAAAGCAAATTTTAGTAATAGCTCCAAAATTACTTTTAATAACCATTACGTGCAACCGAAGTGGAGGAGCTTCCTTCGAGCTGCATCCAGACTTCTGAAGCGGAAGATTTTCGGCAAAACCGCAATAGATGGCAGCACTAAACATCCTAACTGCTCCGACAGGATTTTCATAATCCCTTTATTAACGAGACACTACAGACATTGGAGGTGTATTTGGCGGTGGTAAGTTTCGAACTCGGGACCTTTTCGCCTGGAGTCCATTACTATAACCACTATGCTATCAAGGCCACACCAACTGAGTTTTAGTAAGAGCTATTAAAATATAAAACTATTAACTCTATTCGTTACTAACTTTTTTCTAGTAATTCTTACAGATTTTCTAGTAACCGACTAAGATTACTAAAAATTTTTTAGTAATTACAAGGATCACTAAAGTTTTTTTAGTAGATCGACCTTTTTTTTTTACAGTGTAGGTTTATTATGTGAATATACGCTTTGACATTAATTATAAATAGAAGTTTTCATATACGACAATTAAAAACATTTCAAAAATATGCATTAAAATATTTAATTGCTATAAAGGACGTTAAATACTAATAAAAACATTAAAAGACCTTAATAATTTTTACATGTTTCGATTGAATTTACTCCATCATCATCAGAAAAAAGAAAAGACAAATAAACACAAAGATGGAAAATGACAATAAACTATTACAAATGAAATATAAAAATTTTTAAAAAATAAAAATCACGCGCGTTATATTTTAATTATGCATCACGTTGCTTAATTTTTAAATTATTTAACAATTCAATCCAAATATTTGGGATTTGAAATGACAAGGAATCATTGCAGACCATTGAGCTTCTGACGTAAATTTCAATACTCTCTCTAATAAAAAGTTGCAAATAAAAATATGACCTATAAATTAATCTACTTTCATTAAACAAAATATCTATGTTTTCTATTTGATTTAGCCTTGATAATGCGGTTTTACCTCTATCAATTGATAAATTCGACCGATCAGGTGTTTATATCATTCAATTTCTTAAAGAAGGTGGTTATAAGAATTATTATATTGGCATGACTCAAAGAAAATTCAAAGTAAGATGTAAAGAACACATTGCAGACATAAAATTTAATAGAGGTAAAACCGCATTATCTAGGCTAAATCAAATAGAAAACATAGATATTTTGTTTAATGAAAGTAGATTAATTTATAGGTCAGATTTCTATTTGCAACTTTTTATTAGAGAGAGTATTGAAATTTACGTCAGAAGCTCAATGGTCTGCAATGATTCCTTGTCATTTCAAATCCCAAATATTTGGATTGAATTGTTAAATAATTTAAAAATTAAGCAACGTGATGCATAATTAAAATATAACGCTCGTGATTTCTATTTTTAAAAAAAATTTTAAATTTCATTTGTAATAGTTTATTGTCATTTTCCATCTTTATGTTTATATGTATTTTCTTTTTCTGATGATGATTGAGTAAATTCAATCGAAACATGTAAAAATTATTATGATCTTTTAAAGTTTTTATTAGTATTTAACGTCCTTTATAGCAATTAAATATTTTAATGCATATTTTTGAAATATACGCTTTGATTTATTTTGAAGGCATGGATTTCGTATTATAAAATATACAAATCAAATACAATACTATGTTATGTGAACAATCAATATGAATGGTTTCAGATAGGTATTGTGGAAGTGATTTCATAGATGGAAAATATTCATCACTGTTTTATTAATTTTCTAAAGAAAATGAAAACAATACCCCTAAAAATTCAAAATTCAAAAAATTAAAATTAAACCTCTACCGCTCACATAAAATGAAAAATGGCCACTGACAATGGCAAAGTGAAAAAATCTGAACTGAAATAATCATACGTTTTTAAATAGACGAAGGTTGGAAACATTTACTTTCAGGTATCTTTTGAAATACTGAAAAAGAGCTTTTTCTAATTTTTACCAAATTTAAGCATTAAAACTAAATATTATAAAGAATCGCATACAAATAGTGAATATATGCATGATTAATTTTTCAAAGTGTTTTTCTGATTTTAAAGGAGTTTTTACAGGCTTTGAAAATATTTATGATGCATATATTACGGATTTTGCAAAAAACATTCCTTATAATATAATTTTACTTCTGAAAACTTTTATAACAGGAAACCGCAAAACGGCGACAAGAAAAGCATTAAAGGGCGCTATGACACCCGTGGATGTCGTATTGGGAAGACCTAGTATACACCATGCATTAAAAAAAATGGATATGGAATACTGAATCTAATAAACGAAATAGATATCATTGAGTCTTATATAGTACACACATGTTGTTTAGATTCTTTTCGAAAAAAAAGAGATCCAATTTTATCTCCATGTATTTTAATCGATATATTTAGATTTGACACAAGTCGTTATTATTATTACAAGGTAGAACCCGTCAAAATTTGACGAAAGAAAATGTTTAAAAAGGAACTATTTCATTGATTTATAATAAACCTACAAAATTAGTTATAGTAAAAATGCACCTTATATTGGTAAGTCTAAGTCTTAAACAACTCATATTTAACGTAAAGTTAACAAAATACCATTTGTATAAAACGCAGTCATAGAATTTTTTCCCCGTGAAATCTAAACTCGGCATCATTTTCACCATATCAAAATTTACAAATGCACATTTCGTATCTGTATTCACCTTTCCAAAAAAATTGGTATTTTCATTGGATCATTTTGATTCAAAATTTGAAGTTTCAATGGGTTATTAGCTGAAACAGTTGTTAAACTCATGATGTTCTTTTACGTGTAAATCAAATTTTGTAAAAGAAATCAAAATTCACCGGGTTTTATAACAGAAGATATTTAAATTTCATTTTTTTCTTTTTAATGAGAAAATGGCAACATAAAGATACAGTAATCATTTTTTTCCCTTTTTCCCTTCGCTTTTAATAGAAATGGAGTTCTCCTGTTGCCACAATTAGAAAAGCAGTATTAAAAACTATAAAAAAATTAAATTTCAAAAATAAATTAAGATACAATTTTCAAATAAATTGCGTTTAAAAGTAGATTTTTTTTCCTATACGATGGTATAAAAATTAAAATGCGCGATGTTCAGAAGTTAAAAAAATTGTTGTAGCAAAAATTGCAATACCGAAATTTTAATTCAAAGTGTTGCCATTCTCAAAATGACGTATGCGTTACGCACAGATTCGTTTGGCCTTTATAATATAGATTGTATAGTTCCTCTTCAACTGTAATTAAACAGCAATAATAAAAAAATAAAATAACAATAGTATTTCAATTATATTAGATTAATTTTATCACACGATTATTGAATCGGAAATTAATTATATCAGAGGCAAATTTCCAAAGCGGATGAAAAAGGTCCGGGCCAGGATTCGGACCAGGGATGTATTGGCTGAAACCGCCAATTCTCTTACAACTCAGCTATCCCGGACGAAGACTGTAGCACTATTTCACCCAAATTTGCCTCTGTTATACGGCCCCACCAGTGGCCCCGAGGTTCTGACCTCCAAACTGGTAGACGGTAGGTGCTGGGTTCGAACCCAATCGCGACCGTCGGCCTAACCGTTCGAAGCTTTCCGTGGTTTTCTTCGAACCTTGCGTAAATAGGGGTTAGGTTCCATTAGAAAGACCCCCACTTAGGGCATCCCACCCCATAGGGCCTATATCCCATAGAGTAGATAATTGGCCGGCATAAACAAAAACCAAACCAATTCCTCTGTTATAATTAATTTACCGATTGAATAATCGTGTGGTAAAATTAATCTAATATAATTTGGTATGGAGCGTTTTCTGCAGTTCCAAATATTGACCTTCGATTGATTCTGTTGAGCTGATCCTAAGTATCAGACCAGACTGCGTGATCGTTGAAGTCATTTGGTTGAAATAGTTCTCCAACGTTTGTCCGGGATGGCTCAGTTGGAAGAGCATTGGCGGTTTCAGCCAATACATTCCTGGTTCGAATCCTGGCCCGGACGTTTTTCATCCGTTTTGGAAATTTGCCTTTGTTATAATTTCAATTATTTCATGATAATCAACAGGGCATTTGACGGACATAATTTGTTCATCATATTTCCACGTTAACGTTAAATAAGGTGGTCTGGTGTAATAACGCCAGGCGGGGTAATAACGCCTAATATTATGAATAATTATGAAATAATCTGGTAAACGACACCCATGTGCTCTGCGCAGAAGGGTTTTGAGTCATATAAATCGCAAAAAACAGCTTCAAGTCAATTTGTTTCATTTTTATGTCTTATTATTTTTACAAGCAACTAAAATTAAAGCTTGATCTAAAATTTGCGAGATAAGTTTTGTGATGTGAAGACTATTTTTTTTAAAAATCCGGAAATACTTTGTTAATTACATAAATTTGTAGTATATTTCATGTACTTTCAAAATGTTGTTGAAGATATTGAATATCTCCTCGAGATAATTTGCAATTTAAAATGTACAGCGCAATAACTATAACGGGGTAATAACGCCAATCCTTGGCATTAATACCCCGGTTGATTCCCTACAGTGGCCGAGCTACATCCTAAATACTAATTCAAATAAACACAGTTAAAACTGTGCAATGTTTCTAATAATTCTATTTAAGCGGTCCCTTTTAAGCAAAAAGAAGCTCACGGTCTGATATTCTTTTACCTCATCCTCTCCCTCCAAACACACCAGACCTTTACTTTTCTTACACTTTCACAAAAAATTGAACATTTTCAATAGCTTAGAATGCAATTCGTCAATTTCTAAGTTTGTAGAGTTTGTATTTTTAGAATTGGGCAATCTACATGCCATTATTTCATCTTATTTCATAGTTTTGTTTGCATGGCGTCATTACCCATATAGGTGGGTAATAACGCCAAATAGCATTGGTCAAGAAATCACGCCATTACATTTTATGAATACATATCTGTTAAATTATTTTTTTTATATAGATAGTCAATGAGTTTCTGTATCAAATCATATATTTGTTAGAAAAATACAAACTAAAACTGAGCCGTGAAAATTGGTAGAACGTTAACGTGGCATTATTACCCCAGGGTACCTTATAATTTGGTATGCAGCGTTTTCTGCCGTTCCAAATATTGACCTTTAATTGATTCTGTTGAGCTGATCCAAAGTATCAGATCAGATTCTGTGAACGTTGAAGTCATTTGGGTGAAATAGTCCTCCAGTGTTCGAGTCCGGGATGGCTCAGCTGGAAGAGAATTGGAGGTTTTAGCCAATACATCCCTGGTTGGAATCCTGGCCCGGACTTTTTCACCCACTTTGGAAATTTTCCTCTGTTAGTATTTTCATTAGTTCATGATAATCCACAGGGCATTTGACGAACATAATTTATTGATCATATTTCCAAATTAACGTTAAATATTTCTACAAGTTGAATGTAGATTCTGCCATTGCAGAATTCAGTTTCGCCTCCGATTAGATTTAAAATAAAATAAAATAAAATAAAATAAAATCGATAGAGTCTTTTAGAAGGGCGATTCCGTTTAGAATGCAATGAACTAACTTTATTTTTCTTGTGTTTATCAATATAATAGCAAACAGAACGGCGCGAAATACCCAATTGATTAGCAATTTTTCTCTAAGTCATTGGAATTGCGGAATAATAAAGAGATACAATTTGACGTGCTACTCCTTCATTGACTAGATTCAACAAAAACGGATTTTTTCTTTAGTTTAAACGCTTTTTTAAAAAAGGCTGAAAAAAAGGAAATGCATTTTAACAATAAAACGAGTGGAATCCCATCGAATTCGACGAATGAAATATTTAAAAGACCCGATCGATTTGGTTTTAAAAAAGCAAAAGTAATTACATTATTGAATCAATATATAATAAGTATATTTCCAAACTTAATGTCAAGTTTGCCAGTTACAATTTTGCATGCAAATATTCGCATATCTTTAGTTAAAATTGTAATCTGAATGCCAGCGAAATCCAGAAATTTTATTTTATATGCACTCACAGAAAAATAGTTTTATTTAAAAAAAAAATTTTACTTTTACTCTGACAATATTTTCACTAACTGAAGTCATCTGAAAGTAAAATTTCAATCTCAGTATGAAAATATATGAATGAATAATTCATAATGAAAAGAAATAGTGAAATGTAATATTGTTATGAGTAAAAATGCGATGTTTTAAATAATGACATCATTTTCTCTTCAAATGTTTTTTAAAAGTTACTGTTATTAGTAATATGAAAAAGGCATCCGTAATAATATTGTAATTCCTATTTATCCGGTTGCTGAATGACATCATTTTCCTCATTTGAAAATTTTCTTTAGACATTAATTTTTATCCTAAATTATTTTCTGTTATTTAATTTACATTATTGCTTTTTTTTCTGTAAATATATCTATATATATATACATATATTTACCTCAATTAGTGCATAATTACACGCAATCATTTTATTGTGGTTAAATTTTACGAAAAAAATTAACTTTTTTCTTTAAAATGCAAGGAAATTTCACTGATGAAACAAAGCTTCTGACCCGTGGAAAGTGATAATGGAAAATATTTTTTTATCGACAGAAAAGCTAAACTGAGTTGCCATCATATTTAAGAAATATCATAAAAGGCATTTAAAATTAAAAATAAAATATTAAAATGGATATAAATTAAAAAATAGCTAAAATGGGCACAACTACAAATAAATAGCTTTCATTTAAAAAAATAATTATCAAAATCGGTTAAGTGGAAAATTCAGGGTTGACGACACGACATTTTTTAGCTTGTCTGAAAGAAATAGCATCGGAGGCTAAAAAATTAATAATAATACAGCAAATGGTGTAATTATTTTAAATAACTTCTCTTTAAAATCAGTTATATAAAATTTTAATTCAACGCAAAAACGAAATAAAAACAAGATTTTAGATAGAAGCTTTCCTGTAGATGTAAGATATAACTGCATTTAAAGTAATTTATTCTTATAAGTCCTTCAAATCGTAATTTGTTTTTGTAAATGAATGGAAAAAGCTTTATTTAAAATATCCTTTCGTAAGTTAATTTAATCCATATATTACAAATCAAGATAAGTAATTAATTATGATATAGATCAAATATAATTTTTACATCCTTTTTTTTTATTCTAAACAAATATCAAATTTAAAATGCAAATTTTCAATACATGTTTACATACCAAGGTTTTATAATGCTAATTAAAGGTTTTATTTATTTTATCAATTATATTAATTAACTACTATTTACGAATGACATTTCATATATATAAATTCGTTAAAGATATTTTTAGCAATTTTATTTGTTTATACTCTAATTTCGTTGAAAAATGAGCAAATGAGCATGGGTTAATAAAAGCTAATGTTTATGTCACTCAATATTTATCGAAAAATATAATATATATACAGTGGTGTCCAAAATTGTGGACACTTTTGAAAAAGCTTATGCTTTATAAATTTGTTTACTAACAGAAAATGTTACGTTTCACAAAATGCAGATTCTTATATATAACTTTAAAGATAATTTCCTACTAATTTACATTTAAAAAAGTAAGAAAAATCATGCGTTAACATAGATTATGAAGCACTTTGCAACACTTCATGAAATCTTCAACAAGCATTCTGCAAACATTTCTTTGTAAATTGAATGCAGTTCAGCGAAAAAATGCATATCTTATTCAAGAACCACCTATAAGTAATTTACGCTCATACTCAGCAACGTTGGCGAGCTCTTTTGGATAGCCCTGTATATCAACTATAACATTATACACACTCTGATAATGTAAAAAGATTTAGTGAAACTTGAATGCATATATCATAGTTAAAATGTATTACATCCATCCATCAGTCATCATCGGAAACAAATACAGCCGGGCGGAAGGAATATAATATTTGAAATCTGTTATATTCCCCTGTAAATGAAATGTACTTCATATTATGCAAGACAGTATCATATGATTTATATTAAGCCTCAGTGACATTTTATTTAGGATGTTTTATATATATTATTATATTAGGCTATTTTATATCAAGTTTGTTATACATGAAACAGTTTAATATATTTTTAAAATAACGCTCACAATCCCCCCCCCTTTACCATTATCCAACGGAATTCTTTTGTGTGGCTCTGTAAAGGAATAATAGTTATATTTTCACCGCATATTTTATAGAATGGATATTTTAGTGCACATCTTACAAGCATGTAAATTTTAATATGTTTGACAGTGTGTAACATCTATAAATCCCTTTTGAAACAATTTTCCCATAGGCAGTAATGTAACGGAAAATTTTGACTGTCTCTGTAAATAAATTAATCATGGTAGAAACTTAATTTTCAATAGGGTTCGTGCTAGGGTAAACGTCAATTACATACAAAAATTTAGGTCAATTCGAGTATATTTACAGGTATTAGAGTGCGGATAGACGGACAGACAAACTGAATGCATAAGCACTTTTCAAACTTTTGGAAAGTGTTATAAATGTTAAAATTCATTTGAAACGATTTTTCCCCATAGGCGGTAATGTAACGGAAAACTTTTGACTGTCTCTGTAAGTGAATTAATCATGGCAGAAACGTAATTTTAAAAGGGTTCGTTCTAGGGTTAACCTAAATAACGTCCCAAAATTTCATGGCAATCCGAGTACATTTATGAGAGTTAGAGCGGACAGACGGCCAAACGGCCAGACGGTTAGACGGCCAGACAAACCGAATGGATAAGCGCTTTTCAACTTTGTTGGAAAGTGCTAAAAACAAAATAGAAATGTTTTATTACAAAAAATATTAAGCGGTAATAATTATTGAATTGCATTAGATACTGATAATTGTAGTGAGTTTCAGTACTTAGTAAGGTAGCTTTTATTTATTATTATCGCTTCATATCGATGTTCATTAAGCTAACCAGATTTTTAAGATATTATTCCATTATACATGATACCAGGAAAAAATTTCAACCTCAATTAGTTCCTTTTTATTTGATGAGCACATATTCATATAAAAGTTTCTAATAGACTTAAGATCAGGACTGTTTCCTGGCCATGTCACAAATTAATGATATTTTTACTAAAAACTGTTCAGCATTTTGTTGTGTGACAGAAAAAAAATCCCGCTGAAACAACAAAAAAGAAGCTTTGTTGGGAAAGATATCTCCAATGAAAGTTATACATATTTTTACTAGAATAGTATCAATATTTTTTCTTGCGTTCAGTGTCACATTGATTACATGAAGGCGACTACTACTAGAATTTCTACTGACATGCATGGCCAAATCATAACACTAGCTACACTAGAAAAACAGCAGCAAAATTAGATATAATAAAAAAATACATCTAATTTGATTGCAATTTTTACAGCCAAAACTTGCTGCGATCAGTTTTTGCCATAAAATTAATGGATTTTTTTTACAGCGTAGGTTCTTCACAATTGCCTTAATGCAGTCAGGATGTAGTTCTCCTATTCTGCGTCTTACATATTTTTTACCATCAATAGGATTTAATAATATCTTACTTTCGTCTCTCCATATAACTTGAGGTGTGTGATCATCTGTGTTATTTATCTTCTACTTTACTCGATGTAGTCATTTTTTGCGATTCTGTTAATTAAAATACAGCTTTTTTCGTGAATTTCGACGTTTTAGTACATTATGTGACAATTTCGTATTGATGTTTCTGACAGAAACGACAAAATCATTCAGTACACTTCTAATGGCCGCTTATGATGCTCTTGTATGTTAAAGATATAGTCATTTTATTCTTCTGTCATCAACAGGTGTGGTGCAATTCCTTCGAGCTTTTCCTGTTTGCTTTTTCTTGGATTTGTCACTTGAGTTTGCAAAAAGAAAAAAAAAGAACTTTCAGACTCTAAATATATGCACTTAACTATTCAACTGTCTTTAAATTTTAGCATTGGAAAGACCAAATTCTTGAAACGCAATAACCTTATTTCTTTTTGACCGTGCTTTGTTTCGAAATTCCTCTTTTTATGTTCAATTTTCCATATTTAGTTGGATTTTACGCGCAATGGTTTCACATTGTATTGACACTCCGTAAGCACCGCGATGTCATGTCTTTATTTCTCATTCTAAGTGTTCAGTCTACTCTTTTATTTTTGATATCATCGCTTTTTCACTAAATATTAAAAATATTTACAAAACATTCAATAATAATATATTAAAAATTATAAAAAACAATAGTTCTTCTACAGAACAAAGCACAATAATGAATATCTATAAATTTAAACATGATTTTGCATGATAATTAAACAAAAATGTGCTAGTTTCCATTTTCAAGAAATAATTAGAAATTATATTATATTTTTTAAATATAAAATTATGTAAAACTATATTTTCTTTTTTCTCATTCATACTAAGCTTGCAAACTTTTGGTTTCAGAGTAATCAATTGTTGTTTATCTGCATCTAGTGCTTACTCTCAAACAATAGATAATTGAACAAGATGAAAATAGTCTATATATAATTGTCTATCTTGAAGATATATTGTTTTTATTCTTCTGACATCAACATATGTGCTGCGCTTCTTTCGGGCTTTCCCTGTTTACTTTTTATTTAATTTATTTCCACATTTCTTAAACAAAATTTTTACACATTAATTATATACATTTTTATGTTCTATAATATTAATTATATGCAAAGTAGGAAAAACCATCTCGAAGCCGATTATGTTGGAATTTATACTAAATCAAGTATCAATCCAAAAAGTCAGAGAAGAGCTGTTCGTCTGAATTATGATCTGAGAAAATAATCGAATAAAAAAAAAGGTTGTATCTCGCTGGTTTTTTTAACCCCTTTTTTTTCTTTGTTGTCTTCTTTGTTTGTTTTTTTTTATTTTAAAAGCTCTTGATAAAATTTCAATTAATTTTTCCTCAAATAATTTGAATTTCCAATGTTGGATACAATATACAAGATATAGAGACTTAAGTCTTATCTAGTTCAAATAAATTGTTTTTGGTATAATGAGGAAAAAAAAGGTTTTCTTTTTTCATTTCCATGTTTGTGCATCGATGAGTTTATATTTCAGCAATTCAGTTATCCCTTTCTGCAAATATAGAGTTTTCTTTAAAAAAATAAACATAACTTATTAAATTAGTTCCGTAGAAATCTCAAAGTATATCGTGAAAATAATTTACATAATTAAATATTTATTAAAAATTGTAAACTAATGTTAACTATTCTAAAAAAAAAAAAAAAAAAAAAATGTTTACCACATGAATTAATTTCTGTAACTATTTTTTTAATTAGCTAGTTAAATTTTTAATTCAATAGAGAAAACAAGTTAAAACAATATTTGGAAGATACAAAAGTTTATTTAAAAGTAAGATATAACTGCACTTAAGATAATTTATTTATATACTTATAAAATATAAAAATAAAAAAAGCACAAGGTAATAAATCTTTAAAACCGTAAGTTAGATCTGTAAATTAATTAAAAATATACTATTTAAAGTATATTTTTCAAAGTTAATTTAATGTCAAATAACTAATGATGATATAGTTAAAATATAATTATTAACACTCTTTTTATTCTTAACAAATAGAGTAGCATCGAAGTGGAATCGGCAATATTCTACTTATGTTTCCATAACAAAAACTATAATGCTAATTGAAGGTAATTATATTTAATATGTATAAATATAAATGCCCAAAACAAAAGCTTTTATTATTTCATTCCCTTTACTCAACGTATTGAAAAATTAAATATATTTTAGAAATAAAACTGCTAAAAATATGGTTCAATGAATGTTTCCGGAAAAAATATGTGATGGAATAAATAAATGAATTTAAATCTATTTTGTTTAAGCTAAAGAGTAATTTTTGCATTCAGATATACTATTACATTGAATTTTCTTTTAATTTCTTCTATCTTCAATAAAAGAAAATATTGTTATCGAAAGTTTTTTCGACTTCCGGTTTTCGAGGATTTACACGTTTTAGTGGTCAGAGATTCCAAAAAACATGTTTTTACAAAATGTCTGTGTGTCTGTGTGTATGTCGCCATTCTACCATCAAAAAGTGTATGAAGTTATGCATAGAACTGAACCAAACATTTTGGCTGTGGCAAGCAGGTCCTCCTTCAGTTTTGAAATATTCTGCCGGAAGGGGGCGCTGCAATCGCGATTTTTGTACTATTTTCAATATTGTACCGACCAAAAGTATATGAAGTTATGCATCGAATTGAACCAAATTTTTGTGTAAGTGTATGGCTATAGCTAGTTGGTCCTCCCTGAATTTGAAAAAAATCCTCCGGAAGGGGGCGCTGCAATAGCCAATTTTATGCCATTTTCAATATTGCACCACCTAAAAGTGTATAAAGTTAGTCCTACTGAATTAAATTTTTTGTATATGATTATTTTTTGGTAAGGCAAGTAGGTCCTCCCAGAATTTGAAAAAAAAAAATCTGCTTATCCTCCATCGGCTAATAATCCATTTCCATCGGCTCGTGTAGAGACGGAAATTGGTTTTTACTCCGATTATTTGATTGAAGCAGAAATTTAAGATGAAAACAAAAGTTCGTAGGGTATTGAATTAAAATTATTAAAACATTAAAATGAGTAACTATTTTTTTAAATATTAAAATGTACGTATGAGTTTTGGGAATGGCCCATCCAACTAGTTTTTAATTATTTTTCATGAATGTAAGGCATATCAAATTAATTAGACCATTTGTAAATGTGTTTAAAATTTACGCTGTCCATTTCTTTCTACAAATGATTTTTTCTTAGAAACAATCAATTGAATAATTAAGATGTATGCAATCAGAGTTTTCACTAGCCTTTGGGCGGCATTAGCGAATTGTCGAAAACGAAATAAACAATAGTCGCCAAATGAAAAACAAAATGTTAGCGAAATAGATTCGCTGTGAAACATTATAAAATCTACCTTTAAACTCTTATTGTATCTTTTTTTTTTTCAATATGTTCAATTTTTTTGCAATTAAATAATGCTCATAAAATAAGAATTTGACTATCATTTATTATTCGACGATTACATTGAATTTGTTTAATTACTTTTCATGAATGCAATGCATATCAAAATTAATTAGACCATTTGTAAATGCGTTTAAGAATTACGCTGTAAAAACTAAGTACATTCTACATGTTAATTAAATGTATAAATGTTTCAAGTATTCTTTTATTCTTATTACTCAAAATTCAAAACAGGTATTTTTGATTTACTATTGCGAAAGTATGCATTAAAAATTGACATGAAATTTTCTAATTTAACGGATAGAAAATATTGTCTGGCCAGTGATACTTAGCATGCAACTAAAAAATAGAACCCCAATTGGCTAATTTCAACATTATATTCGAGCAAATTTTTTTCTATCTGACGTATCTTACAAGTAATTTTGTTTGTGTTTTAATCAACGCGTTGTGTTTTAATCAACGCGTTTAATCAACCACAGAGAAATACCTGTCGCATAATCTTTTCTGTGTATCTTTGGCTGTTGCTAAATTCCAAAATAATTTCTATTAATAATAATAAAATAATAATATATAATAATAATATGATATATAATACAATATAATTAATATATAATAATAAAAATAAATGAAAAACAGATTTTTATTATATATTTAAGAATTTTTTAAAGAATACTGCATAATCTTATTTGTGGGATGATTTTACAGTATATTTTACAGAAAATACACAATAGCAACTTTAATGATTACTTATACTGGGGTATACGCAGTATACCCTCTGTATTTTTTAAAGGACCACCATATACCCTCTGTTTCTCAAGAAAGCTTATAGTACGCACACTCTAGGGTGTACTCTTTGCCTTGAGCGTATATCCTCTACTCAGAACGTATACCTTCTGGTATTTTTACGACTGCACCCCTGGCATCCGCATAAATAAATTACTGTAAATGGCACCTTTCGATTTAACATTTAAAGGACATCATACGTTTATCAATATAGATAAAAATCTCGACTGTAATTCGAAACACATATACAAAAAAAATATATATGCAGTCGCAATTTGGTAAGTGTAATTGTTCATTTGCTCATCAAATGATGGATTTTGGCGCAATTCGAATCAATGGAGAGCCGCAGGTAGACCTTGTATACAATTGAGATAAGCACAAGTATTTTGATTAGATTGGATTCTTTGTTAAAAAGGATACATGATTCTTATCACCATATATGGGTGTCGTGATGATAGATTTGGCATAAATCAATGCTAGTAATCAGCAAATTAACAAGCTTCATTTTAGTTCATTCAAGTCACATTTCCAATTAATTAATTTAGATAAAATCTTTAGACAGATCACAAAAATAAATTATTAATAATAAATTATTTAATAAATATTTGCAAATAAACATTAATAAATATTAGTAAGAATACAAATAATTTAGCACATACTGTAATTATCTTATGTGACTTTTTTAAAATATAGTTATATATAAACTTTCAATTCAATGCATTAAATTAACTTAAAACAAGGTATAGAAGATTTATTTAAAAGAAATTTACGTGTATTTAATTACACGTATCTATTTAAAAAATATTTATTATCATTTCTAAACAATTTATTTATATAGTTATAAAACAAGAAAAATGAAAATAAAGAAGACACAAAGTATCAAAAACTTGGAGTCGTAGTTTGTTTCCAAAATAAAACATACTTTATTCAAGATATATTTTTCATAATTATTATAATAACAAAAAATTAAATATGATGTAGATAAAATACAACTATTTCCAAAATTTCCTTATTATACAACTTGTAGAGTATCAATTTGAATTAAGAATTTTACATACATGTTTAGTTAGTAAAACTGTTTTTAAAGGTAATTAAGTTTGATTTTTCTTTTACATATTAAAGAAATGTTGAATTACATAATCAATATATTTCATCATCTCACGCATTTTATTCAACTGATTTGTAAGAAGTATATATTTTATAAATCAAATTGATAAAAATAAATTTTAATAAGTTTTTCTGAAAAAACAAAATCTTAAATGAAAAGAATTGATGAAGATGATGAAGTGTTTTGAATATATATTGTCTGTGTAACAGTAATATTTACATTGATATATATAGCAATTGTTATTTAACATTTTTTTTTCAAAAATACATAATTGCCTTGAAAATCAGAATTAATTAGTGCATTTGTGAATGTGCTTAAAATAAACACTACTGAAGTTTTTTAATCAATTTATACGATTCTCAAATTCAAAATCGGTTAAACAGAAAATATAGGGAGTGCAAAAAATTTGGAAATTTTTTAATATATCAAGAAATACACTTCGTACCGAAGACAGGGGCCAGATATGAACTTCTTATAAGAGCCCTCCACACACACTCCAATTTTTATTAAAAAATCCGATTCTAAGGTTGCAACGTATTTTTTTTTAAATTTGTGTTTAAGAAACGAGAAATCACATGGTTTTGAAAAACTAAAAATAAGCATAATACAATTTTAAACAAGTAAAAAAAAATCATGCGTTAAGCATAGATTATAAAACATTTTCCAACATTTCCTGAAATCTTTAACAAAACTTTTTTTATTTAGCGAAATTTAGCTTTGTTATTTAGATGCTACTGTCTATAGCCTAATATGTAGTCCAATACTTTTGAAAAACTCTGTATTTGATCCGTCGAATAATATTTGTACTATATAATGGAAAAATTTAGTTTAGCAAGAAAATGCCTAACTGGTTGAAATTTCTCTTTCAGCACTTTATTCTAATAGATGGTCAATACTTCAATACTTTTGTTCATCCCTGTAATTTATCGAGTACATTCATTATACGCCAGTATTTTGTTAAAATTTAGTTCAACAAACACACTACTTAAATCAGATTTCCAGAAATTATCATCTATGGGTGACCATGTAGCTTATTCTTTGCGTGACCCTGTATATCATTTTATTTATATTATACGAACATTTCTTAGTAAACTGAAAGCAGTTCAACTTGAAAATGCATAACTTACTTAAAAATTACCTTTAAATTAATTGCTCTCATATTCAACATTTATGACCTCTTTTGTGTAACCCTTTGTATTAATTATAACATTTATATGCATAATATAATTTGCTGAACATTTAGTAAAACTTAAAAGCGCATATCATAGTTGAAAATGTATTTCAACCATCCATCAGCTATCATCGATAATATACAGTACTTCGGATAAAAATATAAGATTTGAAATATTTTGTGTGTCCCTGTAAATGTTATGCACTTCATATTATGCGTTAAATATTAAGTCTAAGCGGCGTATAAAAATTTTATGATCCTTCGTTTGACATTATTAAAATATGTCGCAAACATATTTTAATGTCAACATTAATAAAGGGGGATCCTCCTTCATTATTGTGTAATTGAATTCTTTAGAGTGACCCTGTAAATATATAATAACAATTAATTTGATTGCATATTTTATAGAATGCGTATTTTAGTGCACTTTGCGAATCCATGTAAATTTGAATAAGTTTGACAGGGTGTAACACCTTTAAAATTCATTTGAAACGATTTTTTCCCATTGACCATAATGTATCGGAAAAATTTTGAATATTCTTGTAAATAAACTAATCATATTACAAAGTTCATTTTCAATAGGATTCGTGCTAGGGTAAGCATCAATAACATATAAAAATTTTCATAGCAATTTGAGAATATTTATGGGAGTTAGAGCACAGACAGTCGGCCAGATGGCGATACGGACAGACGGCCATACAAACCGAATGCATAAACACTTTTGAGATTTGTTGGAAAGTGTTAAAAAGTTATCCAATGATATTAAGATACATGTGAAAACGGGAATTACCTTTATTTCCTTATAAGACCCAGCCCCTTCATTTTTATATAAAAGTCGGACTCTAGGCTTAAAAAATACGTAATTTTGTTTTTGACTTTTTTTTCGAATAATCTTGGATCATTATCAAGAAAAATGCTGCATAAAACAGTACTATCCGTAACATGAAACGAATCATTTTAATGACATATCCCGAAGATAGCAGAAAACTTATGTAAACCAAGTCGTACCCTTAATAAAGAAAGGTTAACCGATTTTTGGTTATATTTCTATTCTTTGAAATTTTGAAGTCGGCGCTATAATGGAAAATACGATTTCTATTTCATCAGACAAACGTGATCACAATTTTTGTCTAAATACTTCGCACACACACAAAAAAAATAATAATAAAATAAAATAAAAATCCTCCGTAAAATATAAATGTGCGGTGTTTTGTCTCCCGGAATCCAAATTTTGATTGCAAAATGCTTGTTATAATTAATATTTAAAATTTGTCTTTCTAATGAACCCTACTTATCTGAGTTGATTGTCATCTGGCAAATATTTACCTGTCTTCTCATTATGTGCCATGAACTTCGACAAAATGATCACTGTAACTTTTCAAGAACAGTCCAAAGAATGGACTAAGATTTTTTTCGCTATGCCAGATGGCTGCCTTTGACAAAAAATTAGAATTTGTTAAACGGAAACAAACGAAAAAAAATAAATAAAAATAAAAAATAAATAATAAAAACGATCAAGCAATTAAGGGAAATTTTACTTGTATTATTTTTACTTCATATTTAAATATATTAATGTAAATAAAGTTGAAACCAGAAAAAATAATTAATTTAAGCCTATTTAATTGCAAAATATAGCAATACACTATTTAAAAACCCTAATTGTGTATATAGGGTACACATTACAAAATATCAAATTCTATGTAAAAATTTGAAATTTATTTATTTATTTTGCTATTTTTCCATGATTAGACAGATATAAAAATTTCAAATAATGTTTTTATGTATATATAAAATTAGAAACAGTCTGCAGGGAATGTTAAATTTTTTTAACAGGTATGTTTCTATTTGTGAAGCTACGTGTATTGCTTGAGTTATTCGCCAGTTTTCAGATTTCTGGAACACGCTGCAAATTCTTCTGCTTTATGTAATATATTCCTGCTACAAAAAAAAAGAGACACTTCATTTTATCTTCGTATGCGGCTGTGGATGTGTTTAGGTTCCACCCAAGTCAATACTCTCAGTCTGTAGATAAGCAATTTTCAGTCAACAACAATGCTGTCAATCAGTTTAACTGTGGTCCTCCTTTATGGAACTTCGCTGAAACTAAATGCTGCGCAATAAAAACAAATAATTATGTTTATCACGTGATTTATTTAATTTGAAGGAATTATGTTACATACAGTGTTCTCGCTGTCGCTCGCCATTGCGTCAAATTGCGACTAAATTCTTCATTTGGTGAGTAAACAAGCGATTAGATTCTTCAAATTGCTAGTGCTCAATTTTTGCTTTTTCTTTTTTGTTTTTCATACATATGCATATGTACATATTTTTAATATATTTGTAGCGAATAGTTGAAATTAGATTAATAACAATCGTTGTCTCAGTAATGAAAACTTTGGTTATTTTAGAAGATATTGAAAAAAAGGGGGTACATTAAAGGATTAAGCACGATTTTTTTTTGTGCTACACGAAGAATCTGTTTGGCTAATACTTTTTCATTTGGCGAATGTTTTTTTATTTTTAATTAGCCAAATTACTAAGGTTGGTCAAATGTCAGCGAGAACACTGGTTACATACATAAAAAAATATACTTATTTAAACTTAGTGGCAACGAATTAAAAACAACTACAACAGTAACAACAAGAAACAATATTCAACTGGAGCTTTAAGACACAAATTCGATTTTCTCAGTGATCGTCAAACATACAAAGTTGAAAAAAAAAAACTTTTTAAGTTTTACCAAAAGGATTAAAATAAATAAAAAATGAAGTTAATCTATCCATAAGATTGTTAGTTATCGCTTGTTAAATTTTAGATCTTCATTTTTTCATTAAAAGTTAAATAAAAAACTACAGTAAGCAACGATAATTTTTTGAATGCTATCATTTTATTTGTCTCGTCGAGTTCTATCATTTGAAAAAAAATCACTGTCGTACGTAAACTGGTTCACTATAAATTTCAAAAAGACGTTTGTATTTTCCATTTCTTATAATAATAATTAATTCGATCATTTCAATACAGAAATCACAAGACATACAATGAAAAACAGACTTATGTTTGTATTTTAAATATACAAAATATTAAATACGATCTAAAGTTTCTTTCACGGCATATCATTAAAATTCTTTCAAAATATTCATTATACTATAGAAATGAGATGTTATAAAATGTACCAGCCTTTAAGGATTACTTATTAAATGAAAAGAGAAAAATGTGAAATTAAAATGAAGGTGTTTTATTTTATTTTCCCTATTGTCCTAATTATGTTTATAGTTATGAGGCACGGTAAGTGTCTTTCAGAGGTATTACTGCAAACGTAATGAGTTTAGAATATGATCAAATCAGTTAAATAACATTTTTGCATCAAAAAATTTCTTCTTAATTAAATCTCTCGTTTCTTAAAGAAATAAGACTGGAATTAAGTTATTTTTCCTAAAGAAAGAAGAAAAAAAGTTTTCGCGTTCCATTGTTTATTTAATGTATTTCGACTAAATTCAGTTTGAAAAATAAAGGATGTAATTAGGTTTGAAAATCATATTTTCATGAACAAAGAGTTTTTTAATGTTTTTAAATGAAAGAAGACTTTCACGGATTACACTAATTGTTTAGTAAATACTAATTAAAACGCATAGTAACATTTCTATTTTCTGTGATGTAAATAAATATATTATGTATAAAAATGGTTGTTCCACAGCAGGTAATTTATAAAATGACCCAACTATTATTTGAGGACTCCAAAAGACAAGGGGTGTAAGTGACAAAATTGAAAAAAAAAATGAACTGAGTAAAATAGGCGACATGAGAATATGCAACTTTCTTTTCAGGTAATGAAACATAAGCGATTTTCTAATTACGTGCTGAGTCCTATCACTTTTGTCGAAAAATAATAATATTGAGAAATTATAATTTTAATTGAAATTGTTCTACTTTTTCACATTTATTGAAATAAGTGTCAAACACTAGAATAAAACAGGCGGCAGTTTCTTTTTCAACCCAGTCAGTTATTATTGATCTTCAAATTTAACGCCAAATATCTTTCAAAAATTTAATCAATTTACTCCAAATTCATTTTATGTCACTTGTACCCCTTGGATTCCTCAATTATGATAACACTTGAATAATACTGGGCACCATAGGAAACCTCCCAGATTTCAACTATTAATTGTATAGGGACTATAAGTTATACTGTCGGAAGTCCACTAATTCATGCGCAGTTTGCTTTATGACAGAAAAACATTACTCTCTAATGAAGACTCTCTACAAACCGTTTGAATTGTGGAAGTGCGGTTAACGAGGAAGAGGCCGAAATAAGGTGATGTGAGGAAAAAAGGACGGAAGAAAACAAATTGATGTAGAACGACGCAACTCCGTGGCCGACTGGCCGTACAGTGAAGACACCACGCTGCTAATCGCTTGCGAGCGTAGGAGACTGTGGGTTCGTATCCCACTGGCTCCATTGCACACACTCTTTGTGTGGAGCTCCCAATTGTACTTCTCTTGTGTTGTAAAATTTCATTGTGCTATCTCGTCCCTGTACAATTGACGATGACTTATAAGAGACTCATGAGACTCATATGTCGATCACTCAAGTCGGATGTATGTTGTTACAATAAAAATAGAACGATATTTTTGACAGAAATATAATTCCGATATTTCATAGCGACCCTTTCTGGTATTTGACATGAAGTGAGAATTTTATAACATTTTTCGAAGTGAAGCGCAGTACGCATTCATATAATAGATGGGAGACGGTCGTTGTAGCAACTGAGAGTTACAAAGCTCGCACATGCGTATTTTATCTCTGATTTGCCGCCTGCTTAAAAATCAAAACAGAGCGAAAGGTTGATGTACTATCCGTTGGTCCTATTTTTTGGAACGAAAAATTTAATCATTTATTTTCGAGCCGCAATTAAAAACATATGCATGATAATTGAAATTTACAAAAAAAATTAAATTAAATATACATTTTGCCGCGTATAAGTAATTTTTATTACGAAATTTTGCATGCATAAATATTTAATGAAAAGTAAAATAATAATAATATAGAAAAACAAATAAAATAAATGAAAAAATACAAATATTTATCTCTATAGACCACATTTTTTTTAAATTAAAAATCATTTATATTTATTTCAATGCCTAACAAATATTTTTAACAAATAAATAAATTTTTGTTCCGAAAAATAAGTGAGTGTTCTTTGAATGCATATAGAAAAATGTCAAATCCCGTATGCTACTAAACAAATAATTAATTGAAAGTACAAAAAAATACAACATTCATTGTATTTCAGTGATAGGAATATTCGTTAATTGTTAATTAATTTATTTGCATAGCAAATATTAATGTTATTAAAGTAAAAATATTTTAAATAAAAATTTAAAAAAAACGGTCTTGAAAGGACTAGCAACAATTCTATAATTTGATTAACATTTGTACATATATGCACTGTGTTGTGTTAATATAAAAGGCATAATTATTCATATTTATTGTATTTTTTACAAAGTTTAACATTTTTAAAATTCAATACATTTTTGTTACTGCACTGTGTATAATTAAAAACGATTCAATAATAATAATAACTGTGTGGAATTTTAAATAGATACATTTCTTCAGCATGTAATTTTTACAGTCTTTTATAATAAATATTTATTTTAATGGGTTTTTTTCTGAAATACCATTCATTAAAATTAAGAAAATGCTTATATTTTACTAGATAACTTTTACACATTTTATGCAAAATATTGGGAGTTTTTATCCAGCGTTATGTTTATTCGTTATGCTGGAGACTAAATAAATGAATTTATGAATATTAAAATAATGCAAAAATATTTTTTATACCATAAACAACTTATCATAATCATTGTTATGTGCAGCATAATAAATAACTATTGATATTAAAATATTTACCTTAAATATTAAAGGATATTGCACATCTTATAATTATTTGTTTAATGCCAAGTAAAAACATTTTGATTTTAATACAAAGCGAATGAATAAGAAATTCATGAAAAATATTACATTTCATCTATCTGATGATATTTCCTGTCCAAGTTACACATAGCCTTGCACTTCTTTAATCTCAGTGTTCTCTTAGAATATTTTCTCTTTTAATGTAAATGATTTGAACATCATACTACTCTTTTCCAAGTTTCGTTTTAATCCCAAATTAATTATTTATATATATACTTTCAAAACTATTTTCGACACACATCATCTCATATATCATTAAAAATGTAAATGTTATGAAAAATTAAATCTCCGGAAGCTTGTCACTGATTGCTTTGAAATTATCCAATTGTTTTGCATTTAAAGAAGGGCATGTATTTATTGCATACTATCCCCTTATACAGATTCCCCTAGTTGCGGCTTTTTTTTTACCTCTTCAAACACTTATTATTTGACGTATTATTAAAAAGTTATTGAACCAAGCTTTCATATTATGATTTCTCTCACATTATTTGCCCCTGACACCATTAAAAACATATTTTTTCTGAACTAATTAAATAAACAACTAGAAATAACTAGCGGCTGTGCAATCTATATAATTGAAATGTAAATGTTAGATTCTACAAAATCTAAAATCTCCAGAAATTCTTAACCGATTGCTTTTGAATTGTCCGCATCGGTCGAAATCGAATATACGCTTGTTTTTATAGACTTAATATTTTCTCTCTCTTAAATTTCTCCACCCCCACCACACCAGAAAATTCTTTTTTGTGACACACGCCATCTGATGTATCATTAGAAATGTAAATGTTCATTTGCGTAAACTGTTAAATCTCCGAAAGTCCTCCACCTATTGCTTTAAAATTCATTAGTTATTTTGCATTTAAAGACGCACCTGTATTTATTACTTCATACGCACATATAACTTAATTTGCCTATATTCCCCTAAGGGGAAGATACTTGTTTTACATTACGACACCGATCATGTGATATATCATTCGGAAGATTTTAAATCACTCTATCAATTTATGATTTCTCTCTATTCATTTGCTACCACACCCATTCGCTCCAGTCACTGTTAAAATTTTTTAGACGACAATCAATGGATACATCATTAAAAACCGTTTCACTACTCATAAGAATATTTTGCATTTAATACATTTTTCATGTATCACATAGGCAGTATAATTTCTATATATTATGTACAAGACAACAGGAAATTATTCTTACACATTATCGGTTACGGATAGCAATTCTTGCTATATTTGTTTTTTTAATTTGCTTAAATATCTCATTTTATTTTATGAAATATAAAAAAAAAATAATTTCTTAACAATATTCTGACATTGTTGGAAAGCATTTCAAAACCTATTATAAACTACATTACGTTACTTATTCCATTATATATATATATGTATATCATGGCATATCATTTATTTTCTTCAACAATGCATTGCTGAAATTCACAACAATGCATTGTTTGTACTTTAAAAAAGCATATTTTAATAATTCAACATTGTTGTGCGAAATAACTTAAACAATGCAAAATATAAAAATATTCATTTAATATTTCTTTGCAACAATGTCAGTGCTCATAGAAAAACCACTGCGATTTGCTTACCACTTCCGTTGCTCAACCTGTTAAAGCTGCTAAAAAGTTTATATTTTACACAATATTAGTAAATTTTGTGACAAATGGATACTAGAGCATCTGCTTGCGAAAAGATCATGAAGGAAGATGCAGGTGATTATGACTACGAAAGTATTTTCGCTAAAGTTAAATATGTAAAGAAAAATGTAGTAGAAAATAAAGAAAACAAACATGAAGATGAACATGCGAATATTTTCACGAAAGTTAAGCGTGTAATTACTAACGCTGTTAAAAAGAGAGAAAGAAATAAAAAAAATGTAAATGACTATCATTTTGGAAGTATTTTTCGTAAAGGAAAATTTGCAAAGACAAAAATAGTTGAAAAAAAACAAAACAACGGTGAATGCGACCTTGTAGATGTGTTTGCTAAAGTTGAGTCTGTAGCACCTAATGTTGTTGGAAAGAAAGAATTGAACAGTGAAAATGGCTCTGATTATGATTACGAAAGCATATTTCCTAAAGTTAAGTACGTGCAGAAAAAAGTAATTGAAAAGAAAGAAAACAACACTGAATGTGACCATCAAGATGTTTATGCTAAAGTTGAGATTGTAACACCTGATGTTGTTGGAAAGAAAGTATTGAACAGTGAAAATGGTTCACATTATGATTACGAAAGCATATTTCCTAAAGTTAAGTATGTGCAGAAAAAAGTAATTGAAAAGAAAGAAAACAACATTGAATGTGACCATCAAGATGTTTTTGCTAATGCTGAGCCTGAAACAACTGATATTAATAGAAACAAAGAAATGAATAATCATAACGGATCTGATTATGATTACGAAAGAATATTTCCCAAAGTTAAGTATGTGCGGAAAAAAGTAATTGAAAAAAATGAAAACAACACTGAATGTGACCATCCAGATGTTTCTACTAAAGTTGAGTCTGTAACACCTGATGTTGTTGGAAAGAAAGAATTGACTAATGAAAATGGATCTGACTATGATTACGAGAGAATATTTCCTAAAGTGAAATATGTGCAGAAAAAAGCAAATGAAAAGAAACAAAACAACTATGAAGATGTTCATGGAGATGTTTCCATAAATGTTTTTATAAGGAATGAAAGGAATAATGAATATGCAGGTAAATATGATTATGATAACATTTTCTTAATGTAAAGATAAGGCAAATTATCTTTCCATAATATGAAATAATTCTCTTTCTATTATTATTCTATCCTCTGTTTAAATTAAAAAATTAAGAAACAGGAAAAGAAAATTCTCTCAAATTTAGTGTATTTTAAAAGTTAAATGCTCACTGCAAAATGCACGACCCTACAAAAGATAGTTAAATTATTATGAACAGTTTATTTCCTATAAATTATTTTAGCAAAAATATTGTATAATATATAAGCATTCAACATTAAATAATTTTTAAATTAATTTTTTGGTCTAAAAATTTCTCTTTAGCATATTTATGAAATTGTTTTCTATAAAACTGCTAAATTGCATATTGTTATATACCATAATTTTCTTAATATTAGCCGCAAAATACAACCTTTTAAAAAAATACAGAATTGAAATCATTTGTTAGTTTTCCCTTTTGAATATTTAGAAACATATCTAATCTAAAAAAATAAATAAGTAAATAAATAAATAAAACGCAGCTGTTAGTGAGATCGCTAACAGCAGTTCAGGGATAATTTTGATGGAAGTATAGTGAAAATGAAATGTAACCGCATGTTTCCTCTACAAAATTTATTAAGGAATCTCAGTGATTTTTATAAAAAATCTTATTTCGCTAGTGAAAGATACGAATATTTTTAAGAATCTTTTAAATGATGTCGATATATATCATCAGAATAAACAAATTTCAGAATTAATTTAATTTCGATTCGCGCATTAGATCGCAATTTATCTGTCAAGTCATACTTTGGTAGAAATAACTGAAAACCCGATTTTAGTGGTTAACTATTTATAGGTTTAAAATTCTATTCTGCTCGTAATCCACCATATTTTTATACATTTGGATGCGAATAACACAATAGCGATCCTATGAATCTTCCAATAAAATCGAGTTTTTCGGTATTTTTTCAAAGATATGACTTATGAGATCGATTGCGATATCGATTTTGCTTTTAATATGCGATTCGGATTTTAAATAATTCCAGAATTTCAGCCGTGAACTCGATGTGAAGATTATCAGTGCTGCCGTTTCATGTTTTATAGTATTAACGTGCAGTTTACTGATTGAATTTTTTTATATGACATTCATAACATCGTTAAAAATATTTTTTTACATATAACTGTAGTTATTATAAAATGTCATGTGATATAAGTATTAAACTTTTAAATAGCTACAATCGTGGAATGTTTCTAGTAATTTATATAAGAGGGCTTTATTAAACAAAAGAGAAGCCCAGTCAGTCTGAAGTTTTGTTGGCCTACTCCCCTCCTTTTTCTTAAACTTTCCCAAAAATTAAAGATTTTTTATGCTTTAGAGAGCATACATGGAAGCATAAACATTCATTTAGATAAACACGGTTTTGTTTTAGATCTTATTCTAATCTAAATGTAGAAAATGCAGATTATAATAATGGAAATGTGAAAAGAAAATTGAAAAACTGTCACTCGATAAGAAATGGACATACTGTCCAGCACCTGAAGCAGAGCCATATCGAGAGAGGGGGGCTTAGATCTCACCCCCGCCCCAACTAAAACATTTCGAGCCTGACCTGGAAAAAATTACAAGGTCATTAAAGGGATTTCTGTTCCGAAAATCTGAATGAAATTCTGATCAAAAATCTAATATATTTTTGAGGCTTTTTTTACACCTTTGCAGAATTACTAAATTGTAAAAAAAAAAAAAAAAAATAATATTTCAATACTCGCTCATTCTGATTACACATCTGTAGCTAACATGATGTTTAATATTACACCAGTTATGCACTCGAATTTTTCATCATCCTATTCCTTTCTTAGCGAAAAATGAAGTTATTACTGTAGTTTAATAAGAAACCTAGTACTTAGAATGTGAATGTATAATGTTTCATTTTTCTGCTTCAGAGAGATAGAGAAAATAAAAGTCCCTCTTCTATTTTCTTGATTCCGCTCTGTAATTTACTTCTAGATATGGTCTTGACTTGAAGTTTATATAAATATCTGTATTTTTTAATTTATAAATTGCTAAAATGAAAACTACAGATTAACGTGAATAAAAAAACTTATATCTTATTATTAGCCTTGTTTTTTTTAGCTGTTTTTTAACACTTTCCAACAAAGTTCAAAAGTGTTTATGCATTCGGCTTGTCTGGTCGTCTGTCGGGCTCTAACTCCCGTAAATATCCTCGGATTGCTATGAAATTTTTATATGTTATTCATGTTTACCCTAGCAGAACCCTGTGGAAAATTAAATTTCTACTGTGATTAGTTTCTTTACGGGGCTAGTCAAAAAATTTCCGATACATTACGGTCAATGGGTAAAAGTCGTTTAAAATGAATTTTAAAGGTGTTACACCCTGTCAAATTTATTCAAATTTACATGGATTCGCAAAATTGCACTAAAATACGCATTCTGTAAAGTATGCACTCAAAATTATAGTTATTATTCTTTACAGGGCCACTCAAAAGAATTCCATCACACAATAATAAAGGGAGACTTGTTTGCAACATATTTTAATATTGTTAAATGATTTCAAGTATCATAAAATTGATATACGCCGCTGAGACTTATTATTTAACGCATAATATGAAGCGCATAGAATTTATAGGGACACACAAATATTTCAAATCTTATATTCTTATCCGAAGTATTGTATATTATCGATGATAGCTGATGGTTGAAATGCATTTTCAATTATGATACACGCTTTTAAGTTTTACTAAATGTCTTTAAATTATATGGTGTGTATAAATGTTATAGTTGATGTACAGGGTTACACAAAAGAGCTCATAAGAGTTTCTGAATGTGAGAGTAATTAACTGAAAGGTTTTTTTTTTTTAAGTAAGTTATGCATTTTTACATTGAACTGCTTTCAGTTTATTAAGAAATGTTTGTAGAATATAGATAAAATGTGATATACAGGGTCAGGTAAAGAATAAGCAGCATGGTTAACCATAGATGGCAATTTCTGAAAATCTGATTTAACTAGTTTTAAAAATGTGTTTCTTTCAACTAAATTTTAACAAAATACTGGCGTGTAGTAAATATACTAGGTAAATTACAGGGCTGAACAAAAGTATTGAAGTATTTTACATCTATTAGAATAAAGTGCTGAAAGAGAAATTTTGACCAGTTTGGCATTTTTCTAAATGTTTCTATTGTATAATATATATGTATCAACTGACGGATCAAATACAGAGCAGTTCAAAAGTATTGGAATGCATATTTGGGTATGGACAGTAACATCTTATTTTCTTAAATAACAAAATTTTGTTAATGGTTTCGGTAAATGTTAGAAAGTATTTCATAATCCATGCTTAACGCATGATTTTTCTTACTTGTTTAGTAACAAAAATAAATAAAAATATTAGATAATAAAAATCTGCACTTCTTACATCCTACACTAAAGGCTCCATCCTACACACCCCTCCGAAATGTTAAGTGTATGGACGTTTGGTGCTTTTTTATATTCAAAATATCTCCTTAGGAAAATAATATTTTTAACTATTTTTTTCTGTGCTCTCTTCTTAAAGAATGTTCTTTTTTTTCCTCAGATCTCAAAATATTTCTGAAATCTTTGCTTAATCTAATATTTTATGTTTTAAAAACTGGTAAAGTGTGAGTAAAATTTTAAACTTCATACAAAATTAAGATTGGCCTTTTTATTTCTTCCAAACTTCCAATGATGGCTTACTTTCCTCTCTAAAGTAATTATGTACGTATATGATTTTTTCATTAGAAATAGATATTTTTAATATCTTATGAAAGTTAAATTTTCAAACTAATTATTACCATGAAATTTCGATTGTAAAAAACTCCATAATTTCCCTTCTCGTCTGTCAAATGCAAATGAATGGAATTTGTGTGTGTGGGGGGGGGGGGATTATAATAGAGATTTTTTTATTATTAAAAAACCACTTCTTTATCGTTAATTTAGAAGTAAATTACACAAATACAGGGATGAAAATTCTTCGCATTTCGGCATATTTTCTATAAATATTATCTAAATGCTCCTCTCTAAAATATCTCAGAAAATAAAATCCAAATGCAAAATTTAAAAGCTTTCTTTCTTTAATGTTTTTTATTATATTATTACAACAATAATTATTCATCTAATGCTTAATCATTCCCCAATGTAATTATTTTCATCTTATAATCTTGTGCTTAAACACATCCACTAGAAACTAGAAAAAGTTATACGTATTTTTTTTTTTTTTCTGGGGAATTTAACACATAATATGACAAGTGATTATTGTAGCGAATAAATAATAGAATAAAAAAATATGCTAATGGATATTTTTCCCCTGTGTTTACATGTTCCCCATGTGTGTTCACAACTACTCCATTAGAGGGGTACATGTGAGTATTTTATTATTTTTTTTTAATTTTATTTATTTATTTATTTATTTTGCATTTTTAAATGTGTTAAAAAAAGGAAGAACTGTGCAGAGGACTTAAAAATATACCATGCATAAAACAGATTTCTGTTTACTATATTCAATAGTTTTTCTTTACATAGAAAATAAGCTAGTTATGTGTTGAAAAAACACAACTGTGCACATTCATATTATTTTAAGTTAATGAGCTTGCAGACGGTTAAGGGTTATAAAATGCAAGGATAAATTATTAAGATACAGGGTGTCCAGCAAATAACAACCTGATTTTAAAATTAAATTTCTAAAAAACAAAGATCAATAGAATTATGCAGTAAACGGTTTGTTTATCAGGTAAGCTGTAAAAATTTGTGATTGCAAAGAAGGCTTTGATTTGACATTTTTCATGCTTTAGATTGCTGCCAGAGAATGTGTTTTTCAGCTTAAAGTGCCATATTTCATGGGTTTTTTTATAAAATTTTTGAAATTTCGAAATTCTAAAAATTTACTTCGAAAAATCTTTAAAATATTGCACTGTAAGCCGAAAAATTATTTCTCTGCAGGCAATCTAAAACAAGAAAAATGTCAAATCAAAGCAATCCATGCAATCAGAACGCAGTTTTTTCAAAATATTCACTATTTGAAATTTTTGTATAAGATTTTTACAGCTTACCTAATGAAAAACCGTTTACCGCATATTACTATCGATCTTTGTTTTTGAGAAATTTAATTTTGAAATCAGGGTGTTATTTGCTGTATGTAGAGATATTTATTTTATTAGAATATTACAGTAATTTTCTGTTCTCTTTACGTATTCATATGCGTATTTTTATGTATTTATCTTTCCTTTCTAGCACCTGATAAAGTTGTTGAACTTCCAAACAAGGAAAGAAGTGGTATTCACAAATGGCTGCAAGATAAATTTACCAATTTTAGCAAGCTTTTTGGAGCAAAGAAATCTACATAATGAGCACAAGAATCTAAATAATAAAGAAATCTATTTAAAGCCTATTTTTAAAATAGCCCAGTTATGGACATTATAAATCAATAGAAGAAGTCACCAAGCAATAACCTCTGAAAACAATAGCATAACATTGGAATCTGCTGGGCGTGGTGTTTTACCAAATTCGTGTTACTGAAGAAACCAGGATGCAAAATTCAAACTACAGTCCTTTCAAAATTCAAAAGCAGCCTAACCGATGTATATAGTTGTATCAATTATCTTATCCATGTGGCGCCAATAAACTTCATGTCCCAGCCCAAAGATGTTTTTTTCCTTTTGTGTCGTTTTTTTTACATTATTAAGGTTACAGTGTATACAGTAATCCCTTAATATTCGCGAATACTCGTGAAATAAGAAATGCGGAATACTTCAACATTCGGGGAAAATGAACTTGGTTATTCGGAAATTTTGTTTTACGATTTTTTTTTCAAAGTAAACTCGCTTTGTTTTACCAATCCCATATATTACGTGACATAGGAAACTTATATACTATATAACCTACTGCATTAATATATAGCCAGACAACTTGCGAACTTTGAGAACTTGTGCCTCTGCATTGAGACAAAATTCAATCAATAATTTCCTTTATTTTTTAAGCAAACTTTTTACTTTTTTCAATTCTCTTTACATTTATTTAAAGAATATATCGTAGCGGTCAAAAGTTTCCGGCCAGATGTGTTATGTGGTAAGAGATATTCAGCGGTAAATACGCAACATTTGAACGCTCTGACTTTTATAGATTTTGTGTACGGACTCTATGTCAGACAGACAGACAGGCAGATCCGGCAGTTAGTTTCTTCGATTTATTTACCAAAAGGTTTCAGAAAAGAAGAAGCACAATTGCTTCAAAAGTTAGACATATGTGAATGACCTCTGACCACGTGATCATTTTGATTGACTACTGAAGATGCTTCATGCAAAGGGATAAAATTCGAAGTTCGCATGTGCAAAAGTTTCCGGCCACTTAACATTCTTTAGTTTTTTTCTATCGGTAAACTGTTTTTTGGTTATGTTTGTAAATGAATCAACGTGTATAGCTTAGTCTGAATTCAAAATTAATAAAGTTCAACAATTATTGTTCATAAATGAGTGATTAGTTTGTCGCTAAAATGCCAATCTTCTCCAGATACTGCGGCAAAGTTATCGATCGGTAAAATCGACCATAAACGATATTTAAAATTATATAAAGATGGCCGTGGCCTTTAGGACTTTCAGAAGTCCAGTAGATCCCGGAAAATTACTATTCCTGTGGACAGAATTATCAGGAGAAAAACAATTGATAATCCGCATAAAAATTCCGCTGCGATATACTGCGATTTACGGAATGAAAATATTGCTGAAATAAGCCCGTACACCATATCAACATGCTGACGTGATGCATAACTTTATGGAAGAGTCGGTGTTAAAAAATTTTCACAGTTAAAAAAATACAAACGTACCCGACTGGCGTTTTCCAAAAAAACACAAAGTCTGGTCAAGTGAAAACTGGAAAAAAATTCCATTTTTCCATCAATCGAATTCGAAACAGTTTTGGAAGTGATGGCAGACACTACGTCCGATGACCTAACAACAAAAGATGTGATTCGACGTATGTTATTCTTACAATGAATCATGGCGGAAAAAAACATTATCATGTAGAGAGTATTTTCTTCAAAAAGTGTCGGTCCGTCATTTGAAATCCACAGTCAGGTGAATGATACAATGTATATGGATATCTTGCAAGACTATTTTCTGCCTTTATAGAGAAAAAAATTGGTCGCAACTATCTTTCTTAACATAATAACGACATAAATAATGTATGCAAACCTCGATAAGCAATGGTTTTCGCACAAAAAATTTCGTTTTTGAAATGATCAGCCCAAGCGCCCAAAATGAATCTAATAGAAAATCTTTGAAAAGAAGATGACAAAAGTCTGCAGAACTATAAATATTCCAACTCAGCCGAAATTTCGCCAAAATTGCAAGAAATAGTATAGTATATTTATAGTATAGTTCTGTAATTTAAAGTATATTGACCAGGTTCCTTTTAAAATACATTCGCTACAGTTGTAAGGTATGATCACTTAAGAAGATAGATGCTCTTTAAGAAAATTATTTATTTGCAGTAAACTTATAAATTTAAAGCTTTCATACAGAAAAAGTTAGGGATGGTGCCTGAACGCATTTTTAAGAAATCAGTCTTGACATGACTGAGTTCATGAAGCGAGAGCGAGGCAATTCCATTCCTCATTCTATAATTCACACATTGGCACCATAGAATTGGCGACAAAGAGCATATGAAAAATGAATGATATCATATCCGTGAAATTTTCTGTTACGCCTTAAACAATTAAGATGATTTTGAATTTCATGCAGGGCAACCAGAAAATAGCTGTCATAAAACTACTCAAAAAAAAATTAATAGCCAAGTCGTACGTTAGGAGCATATTTTGAGAATATGTTCTCAAAAGACACAGCATACCCAGGTCAAAATTCATGCCAGTACCAGCAACAAAAATATGCTAGTTATTGCTATATTTTGCTTTGTCTGCTAGATAGCCCTGCTATTGTATGCTTTAAATTGCTAGCCAGCATCACATGCTATATACCTAGCTTGTACAGCAATAGCATGGCAAGCTATGTGCAAGCATCTTTTGCTTATTTGCTGATTAAGCTTTTTCCAAAGCATGCAGAGGTAGGTACCTTAATAAGCTATAATATGCTATTTTATGCTTTCCAGCATAATATGCTATGCAGCAAGTTTTGGGAGAAATAGCATGACAAGCTATGTACAAGTATCTTTTGCTTATTTGCTATTTAAGCTATTTCCAAGCATGCACAGTTAGGTACCTTAACATGCTATAATATGATTTTTATGCTTGCCAGCATGATATGCTATGTAGCCAGTTTAGGGAGAAATAGCATGACACGCTATGTATAAGCTTTTTATGCTTGTTTTCTATTTAACCTCCTTCGAAAGCATGGAGAGGTAGGAATATTATATGCTTTAGCATTACATGCTTTTTTATTCTTGCTAAAATGATATACTAGGAAAACAGCATGACGCACCATGTGCCAATAAAATATTTTAATTCACTAAACCAGAATAGCAGCAAAGAATTTTTTGTTGGTTATGAATTTCTGCTAGAATTACAGAATCTAACTTTATAAGCAATATTCTGCACAATTTTCCAAAAAGTGGGAGATTGTATACAAAAAATTCATAAAGAGTAAATATTTTTTTTATATTACAAAAGCTTATTTTTTTGTGAAAACTATCTGAATTTTTTATGCTTTCATATCAGAGAATATTTTATGTTTCAGAAACTGGTCATATTCTTTGCATAATATAAGTGTGTATTCGATGTTTGCAAAATATGTGCACATATTTTTGAATAAAATAAGTGCATATTTTATGTTTCCAAAAAATATGAATTTTTATGAAAAAAAAGGTAGTGCAGTAAAACCCCCGAATAACGGAACTCTCGGTAGCGCCAAGTTTGTCACGTTGTTCGGGGGTGTTCTAATACAATAAAATAGAACTTTTTTTTTTCTATGGTTTAATTATGGGTGATAGGGAATTTTGTGAGGAATTTACCTTCTGTGAGAAGTTTCTAGTAGAATATCCGCCCCACCAGTGGCCGAGAGGTTCTGACCTCAAACTGGTAGATGGTAGGTGCTGGGTTCGAACCCAATCGCGACTGTCGGCCTAACCGTACGGAGTTTTCCGTGGTTTTCTTCGAACCTTGCGTAAATACGGGTTAGGTTTCCTTAGAAAGACCCCCATGGAGGGCATCCCACCCCTTAGGGCCTATATCCCATAGTGTAGATAATTGGCCGACATACATACAACAACAACTAGTAGAATATCCCACACATTCTTTAAAAGAAAAAAAAATATTCCTTCTTTTCCTCAGTATTTATATATTTTAGCTTAACTCGAAAAGAAAAAAATATGCAATTATGTCTTTGAAAATTAGATAAAAAAATTCGTTCATCAAAATTAAAAATACTGGAGAAGGATTGTTATCACCACTTAAATTCGTGATTACCTTAAACCACCGATTTGAGATTAATTTTTAACTTATTAAAAAAAAAAAAAAAAAATTTTTATAGCGGATTTATAATAGTAACTCTTCTCCTCTCCTAACGGAAAAGTAACTGACCCTTTAACTCATCTTTTTCTTAGTGTTGAATTATTTTAACTTACATGAAAATTATAAATTTACTATTTATTTAAGAATAGGATGAAAATAAAATTTTGTTTATTAAATTTAAAAAGCTAGGCAAGGAAGAAGAATAGCTATGAACCACCATGTGAATAAAACAATTCCTTTTGAACTCGTTGAGATAATGCTTTAACACACAAGCTTAACAAATAACAATTAATTTTTATAGGTTGCCCCCCCCCCCCCTTCATGAAATGAAAGCAAATCACCGTCACTTTTTCATAGTATTTAGTTCTTTTAAGTTACTTCAAAAGAAAAATTTTATGTGTTTATTAAAATAAGGGAAAAAATATGTTTTTAAAATATTAAAATCAAAAGCCTTCTCTTCGCGCTAATACAACGTAAATTCAAAATTTCCTTCGTCCACCCGATTGAAATAAAATTTTAAAACTTAAATCTAAAACAAAATGAAAATTAATTTCCATTGAGGATATTGGGAATACGCGTCTTCCCCATCATAAAATTATTAGCTTTCAATTTTGCTAGTGTTAATTAACTTAAGTTATTAAAAAATAATAAATGTGTTTTTCAAAATCGGTAAAAAACAAAATTTAGTCATTTAAAATTCAATATTCAAGAAGCAATTTTTCATTTAAGAAATATATAACAATCGATTTAAAAATATGTATAATTGATTCTTCCGCTCTTTTCAATATATATTACAGTTTTAAAATTTCCCATCTTAAACAGTATTTACCTAAAATTTATTCTATCAAAAATACATTTCATAATTATTTATTTCTTGATTTATATTAATGTAATCATATTCTAATTACCCATTAATTATTTGAAAAAAAACTAACAATAAATTAATTTTATTCATTGAAAATTTGAGGAAATAGTAGCACCGATAAATTCACTCTTAACCTTGTAAAAATAATAGCGCATAGTAGAATTAGCTTCGTCAACAATCACTAGCAGTTACAGGCGTCTATTGACAGGTCCCCGCTGGCAAGGTAATTAGCCCGCGCGTCTTCTAAACCACAGGTAGCGAGTTCAACCCTCAGGTGTGAAAAAGTCCCATGCAGTTCTTCCAAAATATCCGTAGACGCTTTCAGTGTTTTCAATAGATGGCAGCACCTGCTTTTTTTCGAACTAGCAACTGATGCTAGAAAAGCAAAAATTTTAAGCAAATGATGGTAGAAAAATAATGCTAGTCTAGCAGAAAATACTAGCAAGTGATGGTCTTATTTGCTGCTAGGCCAGCAACATATTCAAGCAACACATGCTGGATTATGTATGCTGGCCAAGCAGCAAAGTGGGCCAAAACACACCATTACATGCTGGTAATTCTGCTAGAACAAGCAAATGTATAATGGTAGTTTGTGCTATTTTACTTGCTGGGATATAGCAAATAATGCTTGTCTAGCAAACAAACACCAGCAGGAATTTTGACTTGGGTACCTCATTTACATGGCAATATTATTATGTAACGAGGAATATAGACTCAAAATTAGAGAGAAAACGATATATCACTGACTGCAAGAAAAGTGGATTTTATTCTTTCTTTTATTATTTTTAGCCAAGAGGAAAATTCATATAAAAGAAATCTGTCCATCTGAGAGCCGTTTTAATGATAAAGCAGATGCTACATATGTTTTCTTTCTTTTCTTTTGAAGAAAAGTTATTGTGGGATCGAAATAAAACGTTAAGATAAAATGGCTATGTAATTAAAGATTAGTTTTAACTGTAATTTAGAAAAAATGTATACTTTAAGAAAACTTTATGTGTTTCTACATCACAGCTTGTTAGATTTTTTCTTATCTCATTACCATAATTTTTTATAACAGACTGCTGAAATATACTGATTGCGCTAGTTCGGTGAAAATAATTGTATTAATATTTTGATTTAAATATTATTTTCTTACTGTTTTTTAATTATATTATTCTATCAACACTGAATATATCCCAATAAGAATAGAAACTAATTGCATTGTAAAATCCAACATAAATCAAAACGTTATAAAATTTAAACCGGCTGATGAAAATTTGAATAATGGTTTAAATAATCAATTTAATTTTCCTCGACAACTAATTATTCTGTGGATTTCGTTCTTTATAAAATACTTGTATTATTTTATTGTCTTTTACATTCACTCCTTAAAATAAAAAACTCGAAAATATTGGTACTACTTGGTTATTCCCGCGACCAAAAAACTATTTCAAAATTGTAATATTAAATGCCAATAATGGATGATTGTGAATGTCACATTCAATGACATTATACACATGTTTAAAACATCGTCAAGTGGTTTTTAATTCCACATTTTATTTGTATTTTTTATTCATGTTTTACTAATTTATTGGCCTATTCGTTAATTATAACAAAAAATTATATCAACATGCATAATTTGGTTATTAGTTTAATGATTTTTATAACATGTCGAAAATGGACGACGGGATAACTAAGTAGTATAAAAAATTTTATATACCTTTCTTAAGAACGAATATTTTGAGAGTGCGAGAAAAAAAACTTTCGGATAATCGAGGTTACTGGTTTTCAATAGGCTACTTTCCATTATTACGTACTAAGTATACACCAAATTTTAAGTCGTTATCTCAATTTGTTCGAAAGTTAGAGCGTTTAGAGACACAGAGACAGACGAGCGGCATATTTTTTTTTTCTAAAAAAAAATGTTTTTCGGAATTTCTAGAGTCTGAAACGTTTAAATCCATCAGTTTTATTTTTCGATTTTCAAAACGATTGCAAGACATACCCTACGTATGATGGGGAAGTAACAATATGTTTTTACATTTGATGCGCGTTTATGTGACCTTTTTTGTCTGCATAAGGTGGATTTTTAAAGCAAACTCAAAAAGGATTTTTTTTTTCAAATTATCAAAAGATGTGGTAGAAAAACGGAAAAAACGACGTACGGGACAAATTTAAACGTGCATCGTACGATAGACCTAAAAATTACGGAAAAAACGTACATTCAAAGTTATTTAAATAAGAGTTGAAAGACCAAAAGAAACAAGCAACAGTTTTCTACTTCAACTCAATCAATTATTATTGAAGCTCAAATTTAACGTAAATTATCTTTGAACTTAATTTACTCCAAATCGAAATTTTTGTTCACTTATACTCCTAGGCTTCTGAAATTCTTATATATATCAAAAACGGAAAAGATAAAGGAACACTTTCCGGAATATTGCGTAACTTGGAAGCGATTGCCAAATGGTTTCGCTCATAATTGTAGTAAATTTTCGTATTTTAAGAAATGTCTGTTTTCTTTACAGTATTCACGTTTTTGGGTAATATAAAAGTCGTAGCAGTGACGTCACGAATCGGAAACTCGTGGCATTTATATTTGTCATTTCATTGTATATATAATATTATTTTCCTTTTTACCACTTTCCAACAAAGTTAAAAACAGAGTATGCATTCGGTTTGTCTGTCCGTATTTCCGTTTGTCCACGGCAGTTTTTCTGCCATCTGTCCGTCTGTTCGCTCTCTAACCCCCGTAAATATACTCGGATTTTCACGCAATTGATGAAAATTATTTATGGTCACCTAAGCATGTTTCATATTGCATATGAAATAGGTACGGTTAATGGATCATGTACAGGGACACTTACAATAATTCGGTTACATTATGGTATAAGGGGAAATTTCGTTTGAAGGGAATTTTAATAACATTACGCTATTTCAAATGTATTAAAACTGATAGAAATCACTGAATTTCACTAGGATAACGTAAAAACAGGGCATTCATAGCATTTTTAGAAATTTAGAGGAACACACACAAAAATCAAATAATGTATATGCATAATAATTGCTGGAGAATACGTTTTAAAATTCGGTATGTGTTTTTAAATTTAATTAGTTTTTTGCGTAATATTCTTTATATACAAATTCTATACCTCATATACAAGACAGGCTACACAAAAATATTCGCATACCATTCTCCTAATTAGAAGAAATGGCTGAAGGGGAATTTTAAAGAGAAATAATTGTATCTCTTAAATGAACTGAATTTTGGAATGCATGCTGATAACAGATGCAAATCTCAAGGCTACAGGGCAACTAAAAAAATCCAAATAATTTTCCAATTGTAGATGGAAACAGCTGAAATTCAAATTTGAAATCCGTTATACATTTCCATACGGTGAAATAAGATGTAATAATTAATTTTTTAAACGTTGAGTTTTTGTGGGTGTGTTGGAAAGTGGTTCATAATCTATGCTTGACACAAGATTTATTCTTTATTTCCTGTCTTTATATTCAAATCGCCTGGCAACAATGTTATCAGCAGTTTTTGCTGCAAAAATTGCAGTAAAATTAGATGTAATGAAAAAAATTCATATCTAATTTAACCTTAATGAATCCTTAAGTAAACCTTATAATGAACACAAATATATTTTAAATAAACTTTTAAAGAACAAACAACAGTAATATTTTTATTAATAAAATACTTAATTTGATTAACAGTATAGTTTATCCTTTTACAATTTTAGTAAAAATGAAAATAAGATAATGATACATATTGATTAATTGCTCATAAAATTAAATTTATAGAATGGAACATCGCGATAATGTAAGCACCCCTGGCTTTCAAACTTCGATTTATGTAACAAATGAGGAAAATCTAAATATCACATTTTCTTGACAAAATCCATTTCCCTTTTCTTTTCTGTTACGTTAAATAAATCGATATCTGCGGTTGGATAAAAATATTACAAAATTTTTTTTAAAGATGACAGAAATATCATGGATCACTTTGTCAATTTTATAGATTCTTTCAGATATAATCACATCTCATTTATCAAATTCCTTGAATTTGTTATACGCTTTGGAAAAAAATAATAAACTAAAATTGAAATTTCGTTAAGTTTTGAAAAAATGAAATGATGGATTATATATCAAAAAATTTAAAAGAAGATGGGATTTGTTAGTTAGTATTTTTTTCTTATGAAATGATGAAAGCACTAAATCGATGGAATTTTTATTTAATAGAAAAAAAATCTTGCAAAAAACATATATTTTGTATAAATATGATTTATATAAATCAAACAAAAAAATATTTTAATATATTATTTATTGGGAAATTTAATTAATGTTTTGTTGGATATTATATGATTCTTACCAATTAGTCTTTGTAATATATTTTTAAATTAATTAAAATTACATAGATTACTTGCAATAAAATAATACAACAACATTCCTACAATTTCGGATAGTTAAAAACTTGTTCATCTTGAGGGAAACAATCACAAAAAAAATTAACGTTGTCTTCTTATTTGTAAAATATAGTACAAAGATATTGTACAGATAAGACCATGTTAGTTTCTTTGTTATGCTATCCCTGATCATACACAAGTTTTTAATTATCTGATAATATAGTAATGTAGAATTATATAGCGTAGGTAATTTATGCAACAGATTCATGTATTCTAAAATATATCACATCCATTGGTTGGTCGAAGATATATTTTTCGCAGTTAAACTCAGTGCGACAAGTACTTCAATATAAAAAATTTGTTTTTAAATAATTTTTTTAAACATTTAAATTTCGTTTAACTAGAAAATATATATATATATATATATATTTATATATTACCCCCAACATATGTGACATAAAAATCATGACTATTTGTTAATTGTTTAATGACAACATCCAAGTAAAACACATCGTATGGGTTACCATGCTATATCTAAAAGTCCTTTGGTAAGATTTATGCTGTGGTAAATTGGATTTATTTATATTTTTTTCCTTCGCCGCTTTTGTGAAGCTTCAAAATATCATTATTTTTATTATTTTCTATTCTTTTTTCTTAAAAATACTAAATAAAAGTCGTGAATTTTAAATTTTTCAGTTTCAAATTAAAGTTATGCATTATAAAGGATTATATTATTATATTTAAAGTAATCAATGAAATACGAAAAAATGCCAAGAGTGCTGAATTATTATCTGCACAGGGCTAGCATAAATATACTGCGTTCTTGATTTATCAGCACAGACTTCATATTATGCTATATGCACCACATTGGCGCGTTATTTTTCTGACGCAATTTGGCGAAAATTCCGTTTTCAGATATCGGTTACATACATATTTTTGAAAATATTTTCAATTATTTAAAAAAGGAAATAATAATTTTATAAAAGTTTAGTTAATAGTTATAGAATAAAACAAATTATATCATTTTAAAAAAGAAAATAAATACAAACAAACTGTTAATTAATAAATAAGTAGCAATAGCCCAGTTATCATGTGCGGCAACATATAACTGCCATTTGTTGCAATAGCGCCAATGTGGTGCACATATGGCATCTGTGTCTATTTCTCTAGCAGAATCTTCTAATTTGGCAAAAAAAAAAAGATCAATTAAAATAAGTTATGGATAAAAGCAATATGATTTAATGCTAAGTATGCATTCAAAGGAGACAAAACTTGTCACCAAGGGCTGCCAGTGCTCATAAAAAATTAATAATAGGGAGTTACTGTTAACTGATGGAATATTAAAGGTTACACTATATGGCCAGAGGTCACCAGTCACATGCAATTTTAGATGTTTTGTTAAATATCTAGAATAATACATGAAAGATAATTCTGAAAATCCAGATATGTAAGTAGAATAATACAGCTCATATATTTTCGCGAAGTTTCTTTCCTGAAATTTCATGTGGAACCGTTAACAGATTAAAAAATAACGAATATATTTTCAATAACCCTAAAAAACTAATATAGCAAAAGCGTTTGAATTTTAATTGATGATAAGCATTTCTATTCAAATTATTTTTATAATAATTGAATAATGATAAGGTCCAATTCAACCAAAGAGAAATTATAGATAGGCGTAAAAAGTGTTATTTTTTGTATTTGAAAGAATAATATTAAATTATACTGAATAGGTATAACGCAATTGCATAATCCAATAAAGCGGAAGCAAACGCCGGAAGCCTTTATAATTTTTTGTTATCTTAACAAGTAAACAATAAATTCTCTAATAAGTATTAAAAATATCTTTTACCTCTATATAATTTATTAAAAGACATTTTCCTATAAGCAAAATTATCGGAACATAACATGAAAAAATTAATTACATTATTCTGCTTTTTAATGCTTCGCAATCTAGTGCAAAAATCAAAATTAATGGTTTCAGAAAAACGGGAAATTGATTTATTGGTTATATATACGAAAAATTACAATTTTTATTTATGTTTTTTTTTCACTCGTGCCTCAATATTTAGAATTTATTTATGGCAGTAAACTAGCCATAGATATTTTTTATTGCTCGAAGAACATGAATGGAGATAGATGTTTTAAAACATTTATCCAATAGTCTTAAACAAATACTTTTATGAGGTTACAAATAATTATGTAATTCGTAGAAGTGACATTTTTTATAGCAAAATTATTATTAAAATGTATTTTTTAATTTAAGGCTCGTAGAATACATATAGTTGAAAGAAAAAAGAAAAAAGTAATATAAGCATAGTAAACGGTAAAAAAAATATGGAATAGAACAAGAAAACTACAGTCTTTACCAAAATACACAATAGATTAATTTTTAAAATAGTATATAATTTATCTACCAAAACTTGTATTACCTAAACATTATCCGCGAATCAATGGAAATATGTATGTGATACAGAGCTTCTTGAATGCATTGACCTCCTTTATTTTACGTAGAAATTGGTGCGAGATGGAGCAAAAGTTAGTATAAATTAATCTTTTTGTAATAAATGGCTATTAAATGCTTAGTTTTGCAAAATTTAACAAAAAGCATGAACCAAATACAAATTTTAGAAAAAAGGAAGAATTAAAATTAAAATAAATAAAATAACTTTATTTAACTTTCATAAACCACTCCATAAAATCCCATTATAAGAATTTTAAATGCGTTCATTATTTTCCCTTGTGATACAATTATAAATAAAAGAAAATAATATGTCACTTGAAACTATGATTTCTTCTTCCCAGGACAGCATTATTTCACAAAACTTTTGCGTTACTCAAGAGCGGAAAATTCACTTAAAAATGAAATAATTTGCATAATTTTTACGGTGCGTTAAGGAGCTATTTTTGTAGTTTTAACAAATGCTAATGAATTTTCTAAGAGGCATTTTTAATATTTTTAGAAAATTAAATTATTATTTTTTTAGCGTAAAAATTTATTTATATTATTTTTTTATATATTTTATGTTATTTTTCTGTTATTATATTTTATATTAATATTATTTTTTATTGTTTTAATTGTGTTCAAAAGATTTGAATTATGAAGGAAAGAAATGGAATTATCCGTAGCACTTGATTGTTCTTCTATGAAATCTTTTATTTTCACTAATTTAACAAATTTGTACAAATAATAATTGGTACAATGATTTTTATGAAATAATAAATAGAAATGGGGTTGGTTTTTTACATTAACGTACATGAAGTAATTCTTCAAATGTTCTCAAGATGCATTTTTTATTAGAAATATTACTAAAATTCTCTCCTTGAAAATTTCCATTTTTTTCAACAACTAATGTTATATTTTATATTATATATAGTAAAAGAATAATTCATGATATTTAAATCACTTTTGCAGTTATCTATTTTGAAATGACTACCAAAAGAGACTGCAGTTTTTTAATATTTATATACTTTAAAAAAGTAAAATGAACGAAATTATGATTAATAATATTTTATGTTGATTGTAAACTGAAAAACAATAGTGGCAATTTTATGTAAATTTGTTTGCACAAAACAAGTCTGTTTATTTCTTAAAACACTCTTTTGGTTTACATTATATTTAATTGTTTTTAGCATACATATTTTATAATAAAAATTGTAGAAAGTTTTATATTAAAAAATCCTATGTATCAAATTTAAAGCTTACAAATTTAAAATGAAACTAATCAGAAATATTTTAATTATGAGAATGTCACAAAGCGATTTTTCAAAAGAAACCGATATTTAAAGTTTATTTTTTCAACTTTTAACAGAATAACTTAATACACATACGAATTTTAGAAAAAATAAGAAATACAAACTAATTACAAGATAAAATAATTTTATTTAACTTTCATAAAACACTTCATAAAATCCCATTAAAAGAAGTTTAAATGCATACATTGTTTTCCCTTGAGAAATAATTATAAATAAAAAAAATAATATATCACTTGAAACGATGATTTCTAATTCTCAGAACAATTTTATTTTACAAATCTTTTGTGTTACTCAAGAGCGGAAAATTCACTTAAAATTGAAATAATTTGCATAATTTTTACGGTGCGTTTATGAGCTATTTTTATCGTTTTAACAAATGCTAATGAATTTTCTTAGAGGTATTTTTAGTATTTTTAGAAAAGTAAATAATAATTTTTTTTTCTTGTAATGTTCAAAAGGGTTGAATTAATGAGGAAACAAATGGAATTATTTTTATCCATAGCACATGACTGTTGATCTATGAAGTATTTTACTTTCGTTACTTTAACAAATTTATACAATAATATTAGATGTAATTATATATATATATATATATATATATATATATAGTAATAACTCTTTTTTTACATTATTCTACATGAAGTAATTCTTCAAATGTCCAAGATTGATGATAAAATGCAATTCAACCAAAAAGCAATTTTTATAGATAAATATAGAATGTTTTATTATAATTTATTTTATTTGTATTTGAAAGGGAAAAAACACGTCTTAAATTAAATAGGTATAACTCATTTGAATAATCAAGGAAAGCAAAAGCAAACGCTGGAAGATTTTATAATTTTCTGCTGTCTTAACAACTAAGTCCACAATAAATTTTTTATTGTGTAATAAAAATATCTTATTCCTCCATATAATTTATTAAAAGGAACTTTCCTATAAACAAAGTTATCGATAACTAACCAGCAAAAAATAATTACATTATTCTACTTTTTAATGCTTCGCAGCCTAGTGCAAAAATGAAAATTAATGATCTTAGAAAAACGGGAAATTGATTTATTGGTTATATATACGAAAAATTGCAATTTTTGTTTATGATTTTTTTTCAGTTGTGGTTGAGTATTTAGACTTTATTTACGATAATAACATTAGCTATATACATTTTTATTGCTCCAAGAAGATGAATGGAGATAGATGTTTTTTTTTAAATTAAATAATAATCAAAAAGAATTATTTATATGAGGCTACAAATCAATACGTAATATGCAAAAAAAAAAAAAATGACATTTTTATAATTAAATTATTATTAAGAAGTCTTCTTTAATTTAAATGTCGTAGAATGTGTATAGTTGAAAGCATAAAGGAAAAACTAACATAAATATCGTAAACGGTAAAGAAAATATGGAATAGAACAAGAAAACTACAGTCTTTTCCAAAATACAGAATAGATTAATTTTTAAAATAGTAAATAATTTATTCACCAAAACTTATATTACTTAAACATTGAAGCGAATCAATGGAAATATGTATGTAATACAGAGCTTCTACAATGGATCGACCTCCTTTGTTTTACGTAGAAACTAGTGCGAGACGGAGCAAAAGTTAGTATAAATTAAGAAATGAAGTATTATTAATCAGACATGTAGAAGATTATTTATATTGAAGCGTGCGCTTTTGTGATATCTGATGTATGGAGTCATATGTTTGCGAAGTGAATATTTAATACTTTACGTGAAAAAGCTTTATTTGTTATTCATTTTATTAAAAAGAATTACACAGTTTATTATAATATTTTGATGTTATTTGGGTGTATAAAACAAGTGGGTTTATTTCTTAAAAGGCTTTTTGAGTTTGCATTGCTTTTACCACACATATTTTTAATAAAATAAATATGTAAAACCTTTTCTCTTTTAAAATTCAAAACGTACAAATTTGAATTGAAAGATATCATAATCCATTTTACTAACCAGTAAATTATGAAGCAATTTTCAAGAAAAAATGGTTATTAAATTCTTAGTTTGGCGATGTTTAATAAAAGACATAATCCAAATGCTAAATTTAGAAAAAAAGAAATAATGCAAACTAATTACAAGGATAAAATAACTTTATTCAACTTTCATAAACCACTCCATAAAATCCCATTATAAGAAGTTTAAATGTGTTTATTATTTTCCCTTGAGAAACAATTATAAATAAAAGAAAATAATATGTCACTTGAAACTATGATTTCTCCTTCCCTGGACAGCTTTATTTTACAAAACCTTTGTGTTAGTCAAGAGCGGAAAATTCACTTAAAACTGGAATAATTTGCAAAATTTTTACGGTGCTTTAATGAGCTATTTTTATAGTTTTAACAAACGCTAATGAATTTTCTAAGAGGCATTTTTAATATTTTTAGAAAAGTAAATAATTTATGTTCAATTAATGTTCAAAAGGATTGAGTTAATGAGGAAACAAATGGAATTTTTTTATCCATACCACGTGACTGTTCATCTATGAAATATTTTACTTTCGATATTTTAACAAATTTCTACAAATAATATTAAGTGACATTTTTTAATGAAATAATAAATAGAAATAACACTTTTTTTCATAAACCTACATGAAGCAATTATTCAAAATTTCTTAAGATATATTTTTTTATTAGAAATATTATTAAAATTCCTTCCTACAAAATTTCAATTTTTTTCAACAACTTATGTTTTATTTTATGTAATATAGAGTAAAACAAATAATTCATGATTTTTTTAATTATTTTTGTAGTTATCTACTCTGACATGACTACCAAAAATGATTGCAGTTCTTTATCTCATTTATACACTTTTAAAAAGTAAAATGAACGAAATTATGACTAATAACGTTTTAAGTTGATAGTAAACTAAAAACCAACAATGGCAATTTTATATAAATTTATTTACACAAAACAACTGGGTTTATTTATTAAAAAACTTTTTGTTTTTAGTAGACATATTTTATAATAAAAATTGTAAGGGATCTTATATTAAATAATCTAATGTATCGAACTTAAAGCTTAAAAATGAAAAAGAAACGCATAAAAAATATTCTAATAATGAGAAAATTATGAAGCAATTTTTCAAAAGAAACGGATATTAAAGGCTTATTTTTGCAACATTTAACAAAAAAACTTAATCCAAATACTAATTTTAGAAACAAGAATAAATACAAACAAAATACAAGAATAAAATAACTTTATTTAAATTTCTTAACACTCAATAAAATCCCATCAAAAGAAGTTCAAATGCTTTCATTATTTTCCCTTGAGATACAATTATAAATAAAAGAAAATAATCTGTCACTTGAAACTATGATTTATTCTTCCCAGGATAGCATTATTTTACAAAACTTTTGTGTTAGTCAAGAGCGGAAAATTCACTTAAAACGGGAATAATTTGCAATTTTTTTACGGTGCGTTAATGAACTATTTTTATAGTTTTAACAAATGCTAACGAATTTTTCTAAGAGGCATTTTCAGTATTTTTAGAAAAGTAAATAATTATTTTTTTGCAATGTTCAAAAGGACTGAATTAATGAGTCAACAAATGAAAATATTTTTATCCGTAGCCCATGACTTTTTGTCTATGAAATCTATTACTTTCGCTATGTTAAAAGAATTATACAAATAATACTAGGTGCATTTTTTGATGAAATAATAAATAGAAATAAAACTTTTTCTGTTAACTTACTTCAAGTAATTCATCAGATGTCCTCAAGGTATTATTTTTTTACTGGATTTTTTTTTTCTTTTTGCTTCCGATGCTTTTTTTTTCAGACAAGCTAAAAAGTGTCGTGTCAAAAATTGTGGCCCTTTTTTCATAATCTGGCCGTTAAAACGAGACATTCATACAATCTATATATTTAAAAGACCTGGCTGTATTTTTAGTCAGCCCTGAATTTTCTACTCAAACGTTTTTGATAATTATTTTTAAATGAAAGCTATTTATTTGTACTTGTGCTCATTTTAGTTTTTTTTAATTTATTTCCATTTTTATATTTTATTTTTAATTTTAAATGCTTTTTACGATATTTCTTTAAAATGGTGGCAACTCAGTTTAGCTTTTCTCTCGATAATACCACGTCTTTCCTCCAGTGAGAAGCTTTATTTCATCAGTGAACATATCCACTCATTTAAAAGAAAAAAGTTAATTGTTTTCGTAAAATTTAACCACAATAAAATGATTGCGTATAATTATGCACTAATTGAGGTAAAAAAATATTTATTTACTGAGAAATAATATTAATAAAATAAATAAATACCAGAAAATAATTTATGATAAAAATTAATGTCTAAAGCAAAATAAGAAAAATATCAAATGAGGAAAATCATGTTATTCAGCAACCAGATAAATGGGAATTACAATGTTATTAAGGATGCCTTTTTCATATCTATATTATAAAGGCCAAACGTATATGTGCTTAACGCATACGGCATTTTGAGAATGACAACACTACCATACAATTTCGATTTTGCAATTTTCGCTACTGCAAATTTTACATTGCTAAACATTTTAAACTTTTACATTGCTACTACATTTTAAACTTTTACACCATCATCTGGAGAAAAAAATATACTTATACATGCAATTTGCTTGAAAGCTCTATCTCAATTTGTTTTTGAGCTATTAATTTTTTTAATAGTTTTTTGTACCAATTTTATAATTGTGGCAACAGAACCACTTCATTTTCTCTTTAAATTAAAAAAAAAAGAAATTTAAATGCGTATATTATTTCAATTACACGTCTGTGATCGTGTCAATTTGCAATACTTTTTATTTTCATTCGCATTTATACCAAACACAAGGGCCTTAATTGATAACTCCATCATAATAACTGAACTTTATTATATTTTACTGTTTACATATGCAATTAAAGTTTAATTTTAATAACTTGGACAGCTGAGTTTAATAGAAATATTATTTTGTTAATTTTAGCTTAAAATAATATTTGTTTGAGAGTTAGACCGATCACTGTAAGATGCATTTGCAGATTTATTGTAAATCAATGAAACAATTCTTTCTTAAACCTTTTCTTTCGTCGAATTTCGATGGGTTCCACCTCGTTACTAATAACAGTAACTTTTAAAAAACATTTGAAGAGAAAATGACGTCACTATTTAAACCACGCATTTTTACTCATAACGATATTACATTTCAATATTTCTTTTCATTATGGACACTGAGATTGAGATTTTTACTTTCAGATGACTTCAGTGAAAATAATGCCATAGTAAAAATGAAATTAGTTTTTTTTTTATAAAACTATTTTTCTGTGAGTGCATATAAAATAAAATTTCTGGATTTCGCCGGCACTCAGATTGCAATTTTAATTGAAGGTATGCGAATATTTGCATGCAAAATTGTAACTGGCAAACTGGACATTAAGTTTGGAAATATATTTGTTATATATTGATTCAATAATGTAATTACTTTTTCTTTTTTTTAAAAACCAAATCGATCGGGTCTTTTAAACATTTCATTCGTCAAATTCGACGGGTTTCCACTCGTTTTATTGTTAAAATGCATTTCTTTATTCTCAGAGTCTATAAAAAAGCGTTTAAACTAAAGGAAAAATCCGTTTTTGATGAATCTAGTCAATGAAGAAGTAGCACGTCAAATTGTATCTCTAATAATAATATTCCGCAATTCCAATGACTCAGAGAGAAATTGCTAATCAATTGGGTATTTCACGCAATTCTGTTTGCTATTATATTGATAAACACAAGAAAAATGAAGTTAGTTCATTGCATTCTAAACTGGGTCGCCCATCTATCGATTTTTTTTTTCTAACCAGACACGAAACTGAATTCTGATATGGCAGAATCTACATTCAACTTTTTTTTTTTTTTTACATTTTTTTAGCAATTTATGTTTTTTATTGCATACATAGTTAAAACAATCATAATTATAAAATTATTTATGCATTTATAAACTCTCAAGTGGCTACCAAAAGGGATTACAATTCTATATAAATTATACACCAAAAAATTTTAAACTACTTAATTTTGATTAATAAAGGCTTGTGTTCATTTTAAATTGAGAAATGAGAACTATAATTTTATATAAATTAGGGCACGCAATGGAATATCGACAAAAATCTATGGGAAAGTAATACATTTAAAGTGGATAAAATGATATGTAATGTATCAAACATAAGGTTTGTAAAATAGTAAAATGTAAAATATGTAAATATGTATTTATCTTTAGTAATATATTTCATATAAATACATTTTCGTGTAGAGTGGCTTATAGAACGATGTTGGTGCTTTAATACATATGATCAAGTTATTTTATCTAAAATATTATTTATATTATTATTATTATTTATACTATTTATTAATATTGTTTGACTTAATATGTACTATCACTAATTAAAGTTTTGCTCAAGAGTTTATATACACATTGTATATAATTAAGCTTTGAAGGCACTATTCACTTCCTCATTAAAATCTGCAGACTTTTTTCGGTTCAGTTAGACTTTTTTATATTTTGATAGCAAAATATTTTTAGTTTTTAATCCCATAAATGTTTCGAATTTCTTTTTGAGAATGTTTTAATATAGCTGATGACCAGTTAAAAAAAACTCATTATAAAAGATTTATCCAAGCATTTTTTGATTTGAAGAAATTAATATAATTAGAAAATCAGTTTATGTCGGTGACGAATTAACTACAATTTATTTTATATTAAATAAAGAAAATGAGAGGCAGAAAGAGCTAACTTGGGTTATATATATATATATATATATATATATATATATATATATATATATATATATATATATATATATATATATATATATATATATATATATATATATATATATATATATTTAATTGCATGTTTAAATTATTAATAATCATGTATATTTATGTATGAATTAATTACTTAATTTTTGCGGGCAGGCTTTTTTGTTTTAAATCGAAATTAGGAAGATTATTTAAATCCAGCTTCTGTCTTTAAAATATATTTCCTTCGATACTTAATAAATACAAATATATTTAAGTAATTTTTTAATGGAGAAACAGCAGTAATAGAACTTTTTTGATGAATAAATTTTGTAAATTTAATTAATAGTGTAGGTTACTCGTTCACAATTTTACTAAAAATGAAAATAAGATAATGATATGTATTGGTTAATTGATCATAAAATTTAATTTACAAAAGGGGAACATCCTGATAATGTAAGTAAGTACCTTTGGCTTTCGAACTTCGTTTTATGTCACAAATGAGGAAAATCTAAATATCATATTTTCTCGTCAAAATCCATTTTTCTTTTCTTTTCTGTTACATTAAATAAATCGATATCTGCGGTTTGAAAAAAATATTTTAAAATTTTTTTCAAAGATGACAGAAATAGCATAGATCACTTTGTCACTTTTATAGATTCTTTCAGATGTAATCAGATCTCATTTATCATATTCCTTGAATTTGTTATACTCTTTAAAAAAAATTCTTAAACTAAAATCGAAGTTTCGTTAAGTTTTGAAAAAAAAATGAAACGATGGATTATATAAAAATATATATAAGGTTCCCTGAGGTAATAACGCCACGTTAAGGTTCTACCAATTTTAGCTCACCAAGCTCAGTTTTAGATTGTATTTTTCAAACATATATATGATTTGATACAGCAACTCATTGACCATCTATATAAAAGAAATAATTTAACAGATATGTATTCATAAAATGTAATGGCGTGATTTCTTGACCACTGTTATTTGGCGTTATTACGCACCTATATGGATAATAACGCCATGCAAACAAAACTATGAAATAAGATGGAATAATTGCATGTAGATTGCCCAATTCTAAAAATACAAACTCTACAAACTTAGAAATTGACAAATTGCATTCTAAGCAAATGAAAATGTTCCATTTTTTGAGAAAGTGTAAGAAAAATAAAGGTGTAGTGTGGGGAGGGGGATGAGGCAAAAGAATATCAGACCGTGAGCTTCTTTTTGCTTAAAAAAAGGACAGCTTAAATAGAATTATTAGAAACATTGCACAGTTTTAACTGTGTTTATTTGAATCAATATTTCGGATGTAGCTCGGCCACTGTAGGGAATCAACTAGGGTATAAATGCCAAAGACTGGCGTTATTACCTCATTATAGTTATTGCGCTGTACATTTTAAAATACAAATTATCTCGAGAATATATCCAAAATCTTCAACAACATTCTGAAAGTCCATGAAATGTACTACAAATTTGTGTAATTAACATAGTATTTCCGAAAAAAAAATAGTCTTCACATCAAAAACGTATCTCGCAAATTTTAGATCAAGTGTTAATTTTAGTTGCTTGTAAAAACAAAAAAGACCTAAAAATGAAACAAATTAACTTGAAGCTGTTTTTTGCAATTTATATGACTCAAAACCCTTCTGCGCAGAGCACATGGGTGTCATTTACCTGATTATTTCATAATTATGCAAAATATTAGCATTTGGCGTTATTATCCCGCCTGGCGTTATTACACCAGACCAACTTATAAGAAGATAGGAATCGTTAGTTAGTAATTTTTTATGAAACCATGAAAGCACTAAATCGATGGAATTTTTATTTAATAGAAAAAGATGTTTCAAAAAGCATATATTTTGTATAAATATGTTTTATATATATCAAAGAAAATAGTTTTTATTTTAGTATATTATTTTGTGAGAAATTTAATTAATGTTTTGTTGCATATTATATGATTCTTACCAATTAGTCTGTGAGATATATTTCTAAATTCATTATTGAAATTACATAGATAACTTGCAATAAAATAATACAACAACATGCCTACAATTTCAAACAATAAAAAAGTGTTGATCTTTAGGGGAAAACTTACAAAGAAATTAACACCGTCTTATTTGTACAGTACTCTGATATTGTACAGATAAGACCATGTGAGATTCTTATTTATGCTACCTCTAATCATGCACAAGTTGTTAATTATCTGACAATGTTGAATGTAGAATTATGTATCACATGTAATTTATACAACATGATTCATGGATTAAAAAATAAATCACATACCTTGATTGGCCGAAGGTATATTTTTCTAATTTAAACTCAGTGCGACAAGTACTTTAATAAAAAAATTTTGAATAATTGATATTAAAACATTTAAATTTCATTTAAAAAGAAAATATCTCTCTCTCTCTCTGTATATATATATATAGATATATATACAGATATATATATATATATATATATATATATATATATATATATTGGCACAAAAATCACGATTATTTATTAATAGTTTAATGGCAACATCAAAATGAAACACATCTTACAGTTTACCGTGCGAAAGTTGTTTGGTAAGATTTATACGGTGGAAAGTTAGATTTATTTATGTTTTGTTCCTTTGCTCTAATTAATGAAGCTTCAAAATATGATTATTTACATTTTTTATGTTCTTTTTACTTAAAAAAAGTAAATAAAAGTCATGAATTTTAAACTTTTCACTTTCAAATTAAAGTTATGTATTATAAATAAAATGAGTGAAATGATTATATTGTTATATTTTAAATAATGAATTAAATACGAAATACCAGGGCTACAATATTTGAAGATTTATTAACTGGCAGGGCTAGCATAAAAATATCAAGATCTTGATTTATCAGCACAGATGTCATATATGCACCACATTGTCGCGTTATTTTTCTGACGACAGTTTGGCGAAAATTCCGTTTTCAAATCCAGTTACATACATATTTTTAAACTATTTTCTATTATTTTAAAAATGATATAAAAATTAAAAAAAAGTTTAATTAATAATTATTGAATAAAACACTTTATATAATTTTAAAAAAAAGAAAAGAAAAGAAGAAAGAAGCTTATATTTTTGCGAAGATTTTTTTTTCTGAATTTTCATGTAGAACCGTCAACATATTAAAAAATAACGAATATCACTTCGATAACCCTGAAAAAAGTAACATAGTATAAGCGTTTCAATTTTAATTTATGATAACATTTCTATTTCTAAAAAAAAATAATTGAATAATGATAAAATCAAATTCAACCAAAGAGAAATTCTAGATAAGCGTGGAAAGTTTTTTTTTTTTTTTTTTTTTTTCATTTCTCTTTTTTCTTTCTTTTTATTTGTATTTGAAAGACGGAAACGTGTTTTATATTAAATAGGTATAACGCAATTGCATAATCCAGTAAAGCGGAAGCAAACTCCGGAAGCCTTTATATTTTTTTGCTGTGTTAACAAGTAAACAATAAATTTTCTGATACGTAATAAAAATATCTTTTACCTTGACATAATGTATTAAAAGAAACTTTCCTATAAGCATAATTATCGATAAATAACATGAAAAAACTAATTACGTTATTCTGCTTTTTAATGCTTCGCAGCCTAGTGCAAAAATCAAAATTAATGGTTTCAGAAAAACGGGAAATTGATTTATTGGTTATATATATGAAAAATTGCAATTTTTTTTTTTTTTTTTTTTTTTTTTTTTTTTTTGGCTCAGTAGTTAGACTTTATGGCAATAAACTAACCATGGATATTTTTATTGCTCCAAGAACATGAATGGAGATAGATGTTTTAAAACATTTATCTAATAACTTAAAACAATTATATATATAAGGTTACAAATCAATACGTAATTTGTAGAAATGACATTTTTTTTATAACATTTTTATTATTAAGATGTATTCTGTAATTTAAGGGTCGTAGAATGAGCATAATTGAAAGCATAAAAAAAAAAGTAAGATGAACATAGTAAACGGTAAAGTAAAAACATAAAGAAAATATGGAATAGAACAAGAAAACTACAGTCTTTGCAAAAATTATACAATAGATTAATTTTCAAAATAGTAAATAATTATGGAATCAAATCTTATATAGTCTAAACATTATCCGCGAGAATCAATGGAAATGTATATGATACATAGCATTTGCTATGGATAGACCTCCTTTATTTTACGTAGAAATTGGCACCAGATAGAGCAAAAGTTAGTATAAATTAAGAAATAAAGTATAATTAATCAGATATGTAGAAGATTATTTCTGTTGAAGCTTGCGCTTTTTTATATCTGATGTATGGAGACATTTGTTTGTCAACTGAGAATAATATTTAATATTTTATGTGAAAAAGCTTTATTTATTATTCATTTATTAAAGAAAATATTATACAGTTTATTATAATATTTTAAAGTTAATTTGTGCATACAAAACAAGTCGATTTATTTCGTAAAAGGCTTTTTGCGTTTACATTGCTTTTACCACACATATTTTACATAAATATTGTAAAAAATTTTATCTTTTAAAATTTAATGCATCTCATTTAAAACGTACAAATTTTGAAATGAAACATATAAAGATCCATTTTAATAATGAGCAAATTATGAAGCAATTTTAAGAAAAATTTGGTTATTATATGCTTAGTTTTGCAACATTTAACAAAAAACATAAAACGAATACTAATTTTTGAAAGAAGACAAAATCCAAACTAATAACAAGAATAAAATAACTTTATTTAACTTTCAGAAAACACTCCATAAAATCCCATTTAAAAGAAGTTTAAATGCGTTCATTATTTTCCCTTGAGATATAATTATAAATAAAAGAAAATAATATGTCACTTGAAACTATGATTTCTCCTTCCCTGGACAAAATTATTTTACAAAACTTTTGTGTTACTCAAGAGCGGAAAATTCACTTAAAATTGGAATAATTTGTATAATTTTTACGATGAGTTAATGAGCATTTTTAAGAAAATATTATACACGCATATTTAACAAACGCTAATGAATTTTCTGAGAGGCATTTTTAATATTTTTAGAGAAGTAAATATTTTTAAAATAATATTTTTTTTCTCGTAATGTTCAAAAGGATTGAATTAATGAGGAAACAAATAAAATTATTTTTATCCAAATAGTCGTCTACGAAATCTTTTACTTTCGCTACGTTAAACAATTTATACAAATAATAGTAGGTGCAATTTTTTAAAATATAATAATAAGTAGAAATAACACTTTTTTTTATTTTGCGTAGATACATTGCTCGTTTGTTATGAATAAGTTTGTTTAATTTTGTCGTCTCTCTTTTCTTTATTTTAATTGAAGGAGGGAGTAGATTTTGCCTAGTGTACGACACCAAGATAAGGTATAACTGAACTGAGATCAGGAGTTGCTGAGTTCAAATTTCAAGTCCTGAACACAGTCAGCTTTTGCTACTTAACATCTCCCAAGGATTTAAATTTTGAATTCAGAATTTAAGTTTAAGTCTAAGTTTTTAAAAACATTTAACGAGATGCAAATATAACGGTAAAAAATAATTGTTTGATACTCCAAAGTTTAAATCGCCCTCTGTCGGTATTTTTCGAACTTAATCTTTAAAATTTACTTTCAAGAAAATACTGACACAAACAATAGTTTTAGCGATACCCGCAAACGAATAGACCAATTTTTTCGTTTGTTATAATGATTTGAAATTTTGAACGATGAACTTTAATGGCACCTATCTCCTATTGTTTGTCTTAATGTGTACTATCACTCCTTAAAGTTTTACTCAAGAGTTTAGATTCACCCTGTATATGACTAAGCTTTGAAGACGCTATTCACTTCCTCATTAAAATCTGCAGATTTTTCTTTTCAGTTGAGTTAGACTTTTTTTATTTTTTGATAGCAAAATATTGTTATTGTGTAATCAGAGAAATGTTTTGATTTTTTTTTTGAGAATGCTTTATTATAATTGATGACCAGTTAATTAAACTAATTATAAAAGATTAATCGAGGCAGATATTCGTAATTTTTCTTTTTTTGAATTGATGAAATTAATATAATTAGAAAATCATTTTATGTCGCTGACGAATTAATTACAATTTATTTTACATTAAATAAAGAAAATGAGAGGCACATAAAGCTTGGGTTATATGACAGGTCATTGTGACTGCTGCTTTGTGACGAGTCACCAGGTGACTTTACAATGTCGTTTCATTAAGACTCTCGAGTGACCTCTCATCTGGAGACTCAATTTCAAAGTCATTGTGAACGTTGCATTATGATAAATTACAAATGTCCCATAAAAGTCGCATGGTGATTTTTCATCACTTTTCACAGTGGGTACTTCACATTAGGGTCTCTGTCACCATTTGACAAAGTCTTGTGAGAGAAAGTCACTATGTGACTTTAATGTGACTTTTTTTGTGGTTTACCATAATGCAACATTCACAATGACTTTGAAATTGAGTCTCCAAATGACGGTCACATGATTGTCTAAATAAAACGACAATGTAAAGTTACCTGGTAACTCGACACAAAGCAGCAGTTGCAGTGATCTGTCAGTGGAGTCACATATGGTAGTCATTTGAGACTCATAAATGAGACGACAATGTGTGACCTGAATGAGATGTTATATGGTCTAAATGTTTTGCAGGGTAGTAATTATTTGAATTATATTATTTCCTTTTGAATATTCGCGTGAAAATTATCGCTTTAAAATCCCTTGAAAATTGGAATTTTGGGACTCATCCTTAAATATTACACACCACTCTCTATATATATATGCATACTTGCATGTTTAAAGAATTAATAATTTTGTATATTTATGTAAGAATTAATTACTTAATTTTTTGGGGCAGGCTTTAACGTTTTCAATCGAATTTATTACGATTATTTAAATTCATTTTTTGTCTTTAAAATATATTTCCTTCGATACTTAATAAACACAAATATATTTAAGTAATTTTTTTAAAGAGAAACAGCACTAATACAGTTCTTTTATGAATAAATATTTTATGTTAATTTAATTAATAGTGTAGTTAAGTCGTTCACAATTTTACTAAAAATCAAAATAAGATAATGATTTGTATTAGTTAACTGGTCATAAAATTTAATTTACAAAAGGGAAACATCCTGATAATGTAAGTACTGCCGGCTTCGATCTTCCATTTATGTAACAAATGAGGGAAATCTAAATATCATATTTTCTTGACAAAATCCATTCTTCTTTTCTTTTCTGATACATTAAATAAATCGATATCTGCGGTTGGATAAAAATATTTCCAATTTTTTTCAAAGATGACAGAAATATCATGGATCACTTTGTCAATTTTATAGATTCTTTCGGATATAATCACATCTCATTTATCAAATTCCTTGAATTTGTTATACTCTTTGGAGAAAATTGGAGAAAAAAAAGTCTTAAACTAAAATCGAAATTTCGTTAAGTTTTGAAAAAAATGAAATGATGGATTATATATCAAAAAATTTAAAAGAAGATAGGATTTGTTAGTATTTTTTTCTTATGAAATGATGAAAGCATTAAATCGATGGAATTATTATTTAATAGAAAAAAAGAACTTGCAAAAATCATATATTTTGTATAAATATGATTTATATAAATAAAACAAAAAAAAAATATTTTAATATATTATTTATTGGGAAATTTAATTAATGTTTTGTTGGATATTATATGATTCTTACCAATTAGTCTTTGTAATATATTTTTTAATTCATTATTAAAATTACATATATTATTTGCAATAAAATAATACAACAACATTCCTACAATTTCGGATAGTTAAAAACTTGTTCATCTTGAGGGAAAGAATCACAAAAAAATAACGCTGTCTTATTTGTAAAATATAGTACAAAGATGTTGTACAGATAAGACCATGTTAGTTTCTTTGTTATGCTATCCCTGATAATACTCAAGTTTTTAATTATCTTATAATATAGGAATGTAGAATTATATAGCGTAGATAATTTATGCAACAGATTCATGGATTCAAATATATATCACATCCATTGATTGGTCGAAGATATATTTTCCTCAGTTAAACTCAGTGCGACAAGTACTTCAGTATAAATATTTTTTTATGTATTATATTTTTTTAAACATTAAATTTCGTTTAACTAGAATATTAACGTATATATATGTGTTTAATGGCAACATCAAAATGAAACACATCGTATGGGTTACTATGCTATATCTAAAAGTCCTTTGGTAAGATTTATGCTGTGGTAAATTGGATTTATTTATTTTTTTTTCTTCGCCGCTACTGTGAAGCTTCAAAATATCATTATTTTTTTTATCATTTTCTGTTCTTTTTACTTAAAATTAGTAGATAAAAGTCGTAAATTGGTCCAAACTGGTCGCCAAGGGCTGCCAGTGCTCATAGAAAATTAGTAACAGGGAGTTACTATTAAGTGAAGGGATATTAAAGGTTACACTATATGGCCAGAGGTGACCGGTCACATGCAATTTTAGATGTTTTGTTAAATATCTAGAATAACGCATGAAAGATAGCTCTGAAAATCCAGATATGTATGTAGAATAGTACAGTTCATATATTTTCGCGAAGTTTTTTTTTTCTGAAATTTCAAGTAGAACCGTTAACCAATTAAAAAATAACGAATATATTTTCAATAACCCTAAAAAACTAATATAGCAAAAGCGTTTCAAGTTTAATTGATGACAAGCATTTCTATTTCTAAAAATAATAATTGAATAATGATAAGGTCCAATTCAACCAAAAAGAAATTATAGATAAGCGAAAATGTTTTCTTTTTTGCATTTGAAAGAATAATATTAAATTATACTAAATAGGTATAACGCAATTGCATAATACAACAAACGCCGGAAGCCTTTATAATTTTTTGTTATCTTAACAAGTAAACAATAAATTCTCTAATAAGTATTAAAAATATCTTTTACCTCTATATAATTTATTAAAAGACATTTTTCTATAAGCAAAATTATCGATACATAACATGAAAAAATTAATTACATTATTCTCCTTTTTAATGCTTCGCAGCCTAGTTCAAAAATCAAAATTAATGGTTTCAGAAAAACGGGAAATTGATTTATTGGTTATATATACGAAAAATTACAATTTTTACTTATGTTTTTTTTTTTCAGTCGTGGCTCAATATTTAGAATTTATGTATGGCAATAAACTAGCCATAGATATTCTTTATTTCTCTAAGAACATGAATGGAGATGTTTTAAAACATTTATCTAATAGCCTTAAACAATTACTTATATGAGGTTACAAATGAATATGTAATTCGTAGAAGTGACATTTTTTATAACTAAATTATTATTAAAATGTATTCTTTAATTTAAGGGTCGTAGAATACGTATAGTTGAAAGAAAAAAGGAAAAAGTAACATAAGCGTAGTAAACGGTAAAGAAAATATGGAATAGAACAAGAAAACTACAGTTTTTACCAAAATACACAATAGATTAATTTTTAAAATATTTAATTTATCTACCAGAACTTGTAATACCTAAAAATTATCCGCGAATCAATGGAAATATGTATGTGATACATTGCATTGACCTCCTTTATTTTACGCAGAAATTGATGCGAGATGGAGCAAAAGATAGTATAAAAAAATTTTTATGGAATAAATGGTTATTAAATGCTTAGTTTTGCAACATTTAGCATAAGCCAAATACAAATTTTAGAAAAAAGGAAGAATGAAAACTAATTACATAAATAAAATAACTTTATTTAAATTTCATAAAACACTCCATAAATTCCATTAAAAAAGAAGTTTAAATGCGTTCATTATTTTCCCTTGTGATACAATTATAAATAAAATAAAATAATATGTCACTTGAAACTATGATTTCTTCTTCCCAGGACAGCATTATTTCACAAAACTTTTTTGTTACTCAAGAGCGGAAAATTCACTTAAAAATGGAATAATTTGCATAATTTTTACGGTGCGTTAAGGAGCTATTTTTGCAGTTTTAACAAATGCTAATGAATTTTCTAAGAGGCATTTTTAATATTTTTAGAAAATTAAGTTATTATTTTTTTAGCGTAAAAATTTATTTATATTATTTTTTTTATATTTTATGTTATTTTTCTGTTATTATATTTTATATTAATATTTTTTCTTATTGTTTTTATTGTGTTCAAAAGATTTGAATTGTGAAGGAAAGAAATGGAATTATCCGTAGCACTTGATTGTTCTTCTATGAAATCTTTTATTTTCACTAATTTAACAAATTTGTACAAATAATAATTGGTACAATGATTTTTATGAAATAATAAATAGAAATGGGGTTTGTTTTTTACATTAACGTACATGAAGTAATTCTTCAAAAGTTCTCTAGATGCATTTTTTATTAGAAATGTTATTAAAATTCCCTCCTTCAAAATTTCCATTTTTTTCAACAATTTATGTTATATTTTATATTATATATAGTAAAAGAATAATTCATGATATTTAAATCACTTTTGCAGTTATCTATTCTGAAATGACTACCAAAAGAGATTGCTGTTCTTTAACATTTATACACTTTTAAAAAGTAAAATGAACGAAATTATGATTAATAAGATTTTATGTTGATTGTAAGCTGAAAAACAATAGTGGCAAGAGTTTTCAAAAGAAACGGATATTTAAAGTTTATTTTTTCAACTTTTAACAGAAAAACTTATTACGAATACGAGTTTTAGAAAAAAGAAGAAATACAAACTAATTACAAGATAAAATAATTTTATTTAACTTTCATAAAACACTTCATAAAATCCCATTAAAAGAAGTTTAAACGCGTACATTATTTTCCCTTGAGAAATAATTATAAATAAAAAAATAAAAATATGTCAATGAAACTATGGTTTCTCTTTCCCTGGACAGCATTATTTTACAAAACTTTTCTGTTACTCAAGAGCAGAAAATTCACTTAAAATTGAAAAAAATTGCATAATTTGTGCGGTGCGTTTATGAGCTATTTTTATAGTTTTAACAAATGCTAATGAATTTTCTAAGAGGCATTTTTAGTATTTTTAGAAAAGTAAATAATAATAATATTTTTTTCGTGTAATGTTCAAAAAGGTTGAATTAATGAGGAAACAAATGGAATTATTTTTATCCATAGCACATGACTGTTCATCTATGAAGTATTTTACTTTCGTTACTTTAACAAATTTATACAATAATATTAGATGTACTTATATATATATATATATATATATATTTAATAGTAATAACTCTTTTTTACATTATTCTACATGAAGTAATTCTTCAAATGTCCAAGATTGATGATAAAATGCAATTCAACCAAAAAGCAATTTTTATAGATAAATATAGAATGTTTTATTATAATTTATTTTATTTGAATTTGAAAGGGAAAAAACACGTCTTAAATTAAATAGGTATAACTCATTTGAATAATCAAGGAAAGTAAAAGCAAACGCTGGAAGACTTTATAATTTTCTGCTGTCTTAACAACTAAGTCCACAATACATTTTTTAATGTGTAATAAAAATATCTTCTTCCTCCATATAATTTATTAAAAGGAACTTTCCTATAAACAAAGTTATCGATAACTAACCAGCAAAAAATAATTACATTATTCTACTTTTTAATGCTTCGCAGCCTAGTGCAAAAATGAAAATTAATGATCTTAGAAAAACGGGAAATTGATTTATTGGTTATATATACGAAAAATTGCAATTTTTGTTTATGATTTTTTTTTTCAGTTGTGGCTGAGTATTTAGACTTTATTTATGATAATAACATTAGCTATATATATTTTTATTGCTCCAAGAAGATGAATGGAGATAGATGTTTTTAAAAAAATAAATAATAACCAAAAACAATTATTTATATGAGGCTACAAATCAATACGTAATATGTAAAAGTGACATTTTTATAATTAAATTATTATTAAGAAGTATTCTTTAATTTAAATGTCGTAGAATGTGTATAGTTGAAAGTATAAAGGAAAAACTAACATAAATATCGTAAACGGTAAAGAAAATATGGAATAGAACAAGAAAACTACAGTCTTTTCCAAAATACAGAATAGATTAATTTTTAAAATAGTAAATAATTTATTCACCAAAACTTATATTACTTAAACATTGACTCGAATCAATGGAAATATGTATGTAATACAGAGCTTCTACAATGGATCGACCTCCTTTGTTTTACGTAGAAACTAGTGCGAGACGGAGCAAAAGTTAGTATAAATTAAGAAATGAAGTATTATTAATCAGACATGTAGAAGATTATTTATATTGAAGTGTGCGCTTTTGTGATATCTGATGTAAGGAGTCACATGTTTGCGAAGTGAATATTTAATACTTTACGTGAAAAAGCTTTATTTGCTATTCATTTTATTAAAAAGAATTACACAGTTTATTATAATATTTTGATGTTATTTGGGTGTATAAAACAAGTGGGTTTATTTCTTAAAAGGCTTTTTGCGTTTGCATTGCTTTTACCACACATATTTTTAAGAAAATAAATATGTAAAACCTTTTCTCTTTTAAAATTCAAAACGTACAAATTTGAATTGGATGATATCATGATCCATTTTACTAACCAGTAAATTATGAAGCAATTTTCAAGAAAAAATGGTTATTAAATTCTTAGTTTGGCGACGTTTAATAAAAGACATAATCCGAATGCTAAATTTAGAAAAAAAAGAAATAACGCAAACTCATTACAAGAATAAAATATCCTTATTTAACTTTCATAAAACACTCCATAAAATCCCATTATAAGAAGTTTAAATGCGTTTTCCCTTGAGAAAGAATAATAAATAAAAGAAAATAATGTATCACTTGGAACTATGATTTCTTCTTTCCAGGATAGCATTATTTTACAAAACTTTTGTGTTAGTCAAGAGCGGAAAATTCACTTAAAACTGGAATAATTTGCAAAATTTTTACGGTGCTTTAATGAGCTATTTTTATAGTTTTAACAAACGCTAATGAATTTTCTAAGAGGCATTTTTAATATTTTTAGAAAAGTAAATAATTTATGTTCAATTAATGTTCAAAAGGATTGAGTTAATGAGGAAACAAATGGAATTATTTTTATCCATATCACGTGACTGTTCATCTATGAAATATTTTACTTTCGATATTTTAACAAATTTCTACAAATAATATTAAGTGACATTTTTTAATGAAATAATAAATAGAAATAACACTTTTTTTCATAAACCTACATGAAGCAATTATTCAAAATTTCTTAAGATATATTTTTTTATTAGAAATATTATTAAAATTCCTTCCTACAAAATTTCAATTTTTTTCAACAACTTCTGTTTTATTTTATGTAATATAGAGTAAAACAAATAATTCATGATTTTTTTAATTATTTTTGTAGTTATCTACTCTCACATGACAACCAAAAATGATTGCAGTTCTTTATCTCATTTATACACTTTTAAAAAGTAAAATGAACGAAATTATGACTAATAACGTTTTATGTTGATAGTAAACTAAAAACCAACAATGGCGATTTTATATAAATTTATTTACACAAAACAACTGGGTTTATTTATTAAAAAACTTTTTGTTTTTAGTACACATATTTTATAATAGAAATTGTAAGGGATCTTATATTAAATAATCTAATGTATCGAACTTAAAGCTTAAAAATGAAAAAGAAACGCATAAAAAATATTCTAATAATGCGAAAATTATGAAGCAATTTTTCAAAAGAAACGGATATTAAAGGCTTTTTTTTTCAACATTTAACAAAAAAAACTTAATCCAAATACTAATTTTAGAAACAAGAATAAATACAAGCAAAATACAAGAATAAAATAACTTTATTTAAATTTCTTAACACTCAATAAAATCCCATCAAAAGAAGTTCAAATGCTTTCATTATTTTCCCTTGAGATACAATTATAAATAAAAGAAAATAATCTGTCACTTGAAACTATGATTTATTCTTCCCAGGATAGCGTTATTTTACAAAACTTTTGTGTTAGTCAAGAGCGGAAGATTCACTTAAAACGGGAATAATTTGCAATTTTTTTACGGTGCGTTAATGAACTATTTTTATAGTTTTAACAAATGCTAACGAATTTTTCTAAGAGGCATTTTCAGTATTTTTAGAAAAGTAGATAATTATTTTTTGCAATGTTCAAAAGGACTGAATTAATGAGTCAACAAATGAAAATATTTTTATCCGTAGCCCATGACTTTTTGTCTATACTTTCGCTATGTTAAAAGAATTATACAAATAATACTAGGTGCATTTTTTGATGAAATAATAAATAGAAATAAAACTTTTTCTGTTAACTTACTTCAAGTAATTTATCAGATGTCCTCAAGATATTATTTTTTACTAGAATTTTTTTTTTTTTTGCTTTCGATGCTTTTTTTTTCAGACAAGCTAAAAAGTGTCGTGTCAAAAATTGTGGCCCTTTTTTCATAATCTGTCCGTTAAAACGAGACATTCATACAATCTATATATTTAAAAGACCTGGCTGTATTTTTAGTCAGCCCTGAATTTTCTACTCAAACGTTTTTGATAATTATTTTTAAATGAAAGCTATTTATTTGTACTTGTGCTGATTTTAGCTTTTTTTTAATTTATTTCCATTTTTATATTTTATTTTTAATTTTAAATGCTTTTTACGATATTTGTTTAAAATGGTGGCAACTCAGTTTAGCTTTTCTCTCGATAATACCACGTCTTTCCTCCAGTCAGAAGCTTTATTTCATCAGTGAACATATCCTCTCATTTAACAGAAAAAAGGTAATTGTTTTCGTAAAATTTAACCACAATAAAATGATTGCGTATAATTATGCACTAATTGAGGTAAAAAAATATTTATTTACTGAGAAATAATATTAATAAAATAAATAAATACCAGGAAATAGTTTATGATAAAAATTAATGTCTAAAGCAAAATAAGAAAAATATCAAATGAGGAAAATCATGTCATTCAGCAACCAGATAAATGGGAATTACAATATTATTAAGGATGCCTTTTTCATATCTATATTATAAAGGCCAAACGTGTATGTGCTTAACGCATACGTCATTTTGAGAATGACAACACTACCATACAATTTCGATTTTGCAATTTTCGCTACTGCAAATTTTACATTGCTAAACATTTTAAACTTTTACATTGCTACTACATTTTAAACTTTTACACCATCATCTGGAGAAAAAAATATACTTATACATGCAATTTGCTTGAAAGCTCTATCTCAATTTGTTTTTGAGCTATTAATTTTTTTTATAGTTTTTTGTACCAATTTTATAATTGTGGCAACAGAACCACTTCATTTTCTCTTTAAATTGAAAAAAAAAAAAAAAAGAAATTAAAATGCATATATTATTTCAATTACATCGTCTGTGATCGTGTCAATTTGCAATACTTTTTATTTTTATTCGCATTTATACCAAACACAAGGGCCTTAATTGATAACTCCATGATAATAACTGAACTTTATTATATTTTACTGTTTACATATGCAATTAAAGTTTAATTTTAATAACTTGGACAGCTGAGTTTAATAGAAATATTATTTTGTTAAATTTAGCTTAAAATAATATTTGTTTGAGAGTTAGACCGATCACTGTAAGATGCATTTGCAGATTTATTGTAAATCAATGAAACAATTCTTTCTTAAACCTTTTCTTTCGTCGAATTTCGATGGGTTCCACCTCGTTACTAATAGCAGTAACTTTTAAAAAACATTTGAAGAGAAAATGACGTCACTATTTAAATCACGCATTTTTACTCATAACGATATTACATTTCAATATTTCTTTTCATTATGGACACTGAGATTGAGATTTTTACTTTCAGATGACTTCAGTGAAAATAATGCCATAGTAAAAATGAAATTAGTTTTTTTTTTTTATATAAAACTATTTTTCTGTGAGTGCATATAAAATAAAATTTCTGGATTTCGCCGGCACTCAGATTGCAATTTTAATTGAAGATATGCGAATATTTGCATGCAAAATTGTAACTGGCAAACTGGACATTAAGTTTGGAAATATATTTGTTATATATTGATTCAATAATGTAATTACTTTTGCTTTTTTTAAAAAACCAAATCGATCGGGTCTTTTAAACATTTCATTCGTCGAATTCGACGGGTTTCCACTCGTTTTATTGTTAAAATGCATTTCTTTATTCTCAGAGTCTATAAAAAGCGTTTAAACTAAAGGAAAAATCCGTTTTTGATGAATCTAGTCAATGAAGAAGTAGCACGTCAAATTGTATCTCTAATAATAATATTCCGCAATTCCAATGACTTAGAAAGAAATTTCTAATCAATTGGTTTTTTCACGCAGTTCTGTTTGCTATTATATTGATAAACACATGAAAAATGAAGTTAGTTCATTGCATTCTAAACTGGGTCGCCCATCTATAAATTTTTTTTCTAACCAGACACGAAACTGAATTCTGATATGGCAGAATCTACATTCAACTTTTTTTTTTTTTTTTACATTTTTTTAGCAATTTATTTTTTTTATTGCATACATAGTTAAAACAATCATAATTATAAAATTATTTATGCAATTATAAACTCTCAAGTGGCTACCAAAAGGGATTACAATTCTATATAAATTATACACCAAAAAATTTTAAACTACTTAATTTTGATTAATAAAGGCTTGTGTTCATTTTAAATTGAGAAATGAGAACTATAATTTTATATAAATTAGGGCACGCAATGGAATATCGACAAAAATCTATGGGAAAGTAACACATTTAAAGTGGATAAAATGATATGTAATGTATCAAACATAAGGTTTGTAAAATAGTAAAATGTAAAATATGTAAATATGTATTTATCTTTAGTAATATATTTCGTATAAATACATTTTCGTGTAAAGTGGCTTATAGAACGATGTTGGTGCTTTAATACATATGATCAAGTTATTTTATCTAAAATATTATTTATATTATTATTATTATTTATACTATTTATTAATATTGTTTGACTTAATATGTACTATCACTCCTTAAAGTTTTGCTCAAGAGTTTATATACACCTCGTATATAACTAAGCTTTGAAGGCGCTATTCACTTCCTCATTAAAATCTGCAGATTTTTTTCGGGTCAGTTAGACTTTTTTACATTTTGATAGCAAAATATTTTTAGTTTTTAATCCCATAAATGTTTCGAATTTCTTATTGAGAATGTTTTACTATAGCTGATGACCAGTTAAAAAAAAAACTCATTATAAAAGATTTATCCAAGCATTTTTTGATTTGAAGAAATTAATATAATTAGAAAATCAGTTTATGTCGGTGACGAATTAACTACAATTTATTTTATATTAAATAAAGAAAATGAGAGGCAGAAAGAGCTAACTTGGGTTATATATATATATATATATATATATATATATATATATATTTAATTGCATGTTTAAATTATTAATAATCATGTATATTTATGTATGAATTAATTACTTAATTTTTGCGGGCAGACTTTTTTGTTTTAAATCGAAATTAGGAAGATTATTTAAATCCAGCTTCTGTCTTTAAAATATATTTCCTTCGATACTTAATAAATACAAATATATTTAAGTAATTTTTTAATGGAGAAACAGCAGTAATAGAACTTTTTTTATGAATAAATTTTGTAAATTTAATTAATAGTGTAGGTTACTCGTTCACAATTTTACTAAAAATGAAAATAAGATAATGATATGTATTGGTTAACTGATCATAAAATTTAATTTACAAAAGGGGAACATCCTGATAATGTAAGTAAGTACCTTTGGCTTTCGAACTTCGATTTATGTCACAAATGAGGAAAATCTAAATATCATATTTTCTTGTCAAAATCCATTTTTCTTTTCTTTTCTGTTACATTAAATAAATCGATATCTGCGGTTTGATAAAAATATTTTAAAATTTTTTTTCAAAGATGACAGAAATATCATGGATCACTTTGTCAATTTTATAGATTCTTTCAGATATAATCAGATCTCAATTCTCATATTCCTTGAATTTGTTATACTCTTTAAAAAAAATTCTTAAACTAAAATCGAAGTTTCGTTAAGTTTTGAAAAAAAAAATGAAATGATGGATTATATAAAAATATATATAAGGTTCCCTGAGGTAATAACGCCACGTTAAGGTTCTACCAATTTTAGCTCACCAAGCTCAGTTTTAGATTGTATTTTTCAAACATATATATGATTTGATACAGCAACTCATTGACCATCTATATAAAAGAAATAATTTAACAGATATGTATTCATAAAATGTAATGGCGTGATTTCTTGACCAATGTTATTTGGCGTTATTACGCACCTATATGGATAATAACGCCATGCAAACAAAACTATGAAATAAGATGGAATAATTGCATGTAGATTGCCCAATTCTAAAAATACTAACTCTACAAACTTAGAAATTGACAAATTGCATTCTAAGCAATTGAAAATGTTCCTTTTTTGTGAAAGTGAAAAATAAAGGTGTAGTGTGGGGAGGGGTATGAGGCAAAAGAATATCAGACCGTGAGCTTCTTTTTGCTTAAAAAAAGGACCGCTTAAATAAAATTATTAGAAACATTGCACAGTTTTAACTGTGTTTATTTGAATCAATATTTAGGATGTAGCTCGGCCACTGTAGGGAATCAACTAGGGTATTAATGCCAAAGACTGGCGTTATTACCTCATTATAGTTATTGCGCTGTACATTTTAAATTACAAATTATCTCGAGAATAAATCCAAAATTTTCAACAACATTCTGAATGTCCATGAAATGTACTACAAATCTGTGTAATTAACATAGTATTTCCGAAAAAAAAAATAGTCTTCACATCAAAAACGTATCTCGCAAATTTTAGATCAAGTGTTAATTTTAGTTGCTTGTAAAAACAAAAAAGACCTAAAAATGAAACAAATTAACTTGAAGCTGTTTTTTGCGATTTATATGACTCAGAACCCTTCTGCGCAGAGCACATGGGTGTCATTTACCAGATTATTTCATAATTATGCAAAATATTAGCATTTGACGTTATTACCCCGCCTGGCGTTATTACACCAGACAACCTTATAAGAAGATAGGATTCGTTAGTTAGTAATTTTTTATGAAACCATGAAAGCACTAAATCGATGGAATTTTTATTTAATAGAAAAAGATGTTTCAAAAAGTATATGTTTTGTATAAATATGTTTTATATATATCAAAGAAAATAGTTTTTATTTTAATATATTATTTTTTGAGAAATTTAATTAATGTTTTGTTTCATATTATATGATTCTTACCAATTAGTCTGTGAGATATATTTCTAAATTCATTATTGAAATTACATAGATAACTTCAATAAAATAATACAACAACATGCCTACAATTTCAAACAATAAAAACGTGTTGATCTTTAGGGGAAAACTTACAAAGAAATTAACACCGTCTTATTTGTACAGTACTCAGATATTGTACAGATAAGACCATGTGAGATTCTTATTTATGCTACCTCTAATCATGCACAAGTTGTTAATTATCTGACAATGTTGAATGTAGAATTATGTATCACATGTAATTTATACAACATGATTCATGGATTAAAAAATAAATCACATACCTTGATTGGCCGAAGGTATATTTTCCTAATTTAAACTCAGTGCGACAAGTACTTTAATAAAAAAAAATTTTAAATAATTGATATTAAAACATTTAAATTTCATTTAAATAGCAAATCTCTCTCTCTCTGTATATATATATATATATATATATATATATATATTGGCACAAAAATCACGATTATTTATTAATAGTTTAATGGCAACATCAAAATGAAACACCGTGCGAAAGTTCTTTGGTAAGATTTATACGGTGGAATATTGGATTTATTTATGTTTTGCTCCTTTGCTGTAATTAATGAAGCTTCAAAAAATGATTATTTATATTTTTTATGTTCTTTTTACTTAAAAAAAGTAAATAAAAGTCATGAATTTTAAACTTTTCACTTTCAAATTAAAGTTATGTATTATAAATAAAATGAGTGAAATGATTATATTGTTATATTTTAAATAATGAATTAAATACGAAATACCAGGGGTACAATATTTGAAGATTTATTAACTGGCCGGGCTAGCATAAAAATATCAAGATCTTGATTTATCAGCACAGATGTCATATTTGCACCACATTGTCGCGTTATTTTTCTGACGCCGCCAGTTTGGCGAAAATTCCGTTTTCAAATCCAGTTACATACATATTTTTAAACTATTTTCTATTATTTTAAAAATGAAATAATAATTTTTAAAAAGTTTAGTTAATAATTATTGAATAAAACAATTTATATAATTAAAAAAAAAGAAAATTAAAGCAAACAAACAGTTCATTATTAAAAAATTACAATAATTGTGTTACATGGGCGGATATATATAATTGCCATTTTGTTGCGAATCAGTGTGGTGCGCATTTGGCGTCTGTGTCTTTTTCTGTAGCAAAATTTTTAAATTCAGCAAAAAAAAAAAAAAAAAAAAAAAAAAAAAAAAAAAAAAAAACACGAGCAAATAAAATTAATTATGAATAAAAGCAATATGAATTCAATATGAATTAATGCTTAGTGTACATTTAATGGAGACCAAACTGGTCGCCAAAGGCGGCCAGTGCTCATAAAAAAATTAATAACACAGAATTACCATTAACTGATGGAAAATTAAAAGATGCAATATATGGCCGGAAGTAACCGGCCACATGCAAATTTAGATGTTTTGTTAAATAACTAGAAAAATGCATGAAAGGTAATTTTGATAGATTTATAAGCAAAATAGTACAGCTTATATTTTTGCGAAGATTTTTTTTCCCTGAATTTTCATGTAGAACCGTCAGCATATTAAAAAATAACGAATATCACTTCTATAACCCTACCAAAATTAATATTGTATAAGTGTTATAAGCGTTTCAATTTTAATTTATGATAATATTTCTATTTCTAAAAAAAAATATTGAATAATGATAAAATCAAACTCAACCAAAGAGAAATTATAGATTAGCGTGGAAAGATTTTATTTTTTCATTTCTCTTTTTTCTTTCTTTTTTTTTGCATTTGAAAGAAAGAAACGTGTTTTATATTAAATAAGTATAACGCAATTGCATAATCCAGTAAAGCGGAAGCAAATGCCGGAAGCCTTTGCTTCCGCTTTACTTTTCCGCCTTACTTTTTTGCTGTCTTAACAAGTAAACAATATATTTTCTAATAAGTAATAAAAATATCTTTTACCTTGACAACTTTCCTATGAGCAATAAACTTTCCTATAAGCATAATTATCGATAAATAACATGAAAAAATTAATTACGTTATTCTGCTTTTTAATGCTTCGCAGACTTGTGAAAAAATCAAAATTAATGGTTTCAGAAAAACGGGAAATTGATTTATTGGTTATAAATACGGAAAATTGCAATTTTTTGTTTATGTTTTTTTTTCTGTCTTGCCTCAATAGTTAGACTTTATGGCAATAAACTAACCATGGATATTTTTACTGCTCCAAGAACATGAATGGAGATAGATGTTTTAAAACATTTATCTAATAACTTCAAACAATTATATATATGAGGTTACAAATCAATACGTAATTTGTAGAAGTGACATTTTTTATAACATTATTATTATTATTAAACTGCATTCTGTAATTTAAGGGTCGTAGAATGAGCGTAATTGAAAGCATAAAGAAAAAAGTAACATGAACATAGTAAACGGTAAAGTAAATAACATAAAGAAAATATGGAATAGAACAAGAAAACTACAGTCTTTGCCAAATTATACAACAGATTGATTTTCAAAATACTAAATAATTTATGCATCAAATCTTATATAATCTAAACATTTTCCGGGAATTAATGGAAATATATTTGATACATAGCATTTGCTATGGATAGACCTCCTTTATTTTACGTAGAAAGTGGCACCAGATAGAGCAAAAGTTAGTATAAATTAAGAAATAAAGTATAATTAATCAGATATGTAGAAGATTATTTCTGTTGAAGCGTGCGCTTTTGTGATATCTGATGAATGGAGACATTTGTTTGTCAACTGAGAATAATAAGGTTCTATCTGTGTTTTCGAAAAAGTTGACTTATCAGTATAGAAAAGTTCTATTTGTATCTCACTGTAAAAAATATCAGATGTTTCTGAATATATAAAAATATACTGTAAACAAAAACGAAAATATACAGTGACCTCTTCTAACTCCCCTAAGGTTTCGAAAAACGTTTCTTTTCCTTTAAAAATCCCAGAAAGTTATTTGTTCTCGAAATTTAAAGAAGAATTTATAAAAATTAATTTTTATTAGCTGCCCGTTCATTTCGGAAACGTTTCTAAGTAGCTTTTACTGTACAATAATCACTTTTCTCAAATCAAAATATCACTTTTTCGGATGCTACCAAATCATACGAAAATATTTTGATATTCAGAGAGCACGTTTAATAGACAAACATACAATATTAACAGTATTATCATTAATATAAAAATTGACATTATTTTGCTAGAATTGCATGCACAAAATCAGTTATGCAGCTGAAAATGTTTACTTGAGAATTGATGGAATCCGAAAAAGTGATAGTTTGAATTGAGAAAAGTGATTATTGTACTGTAAAAGCTGCTCAGAAACGTTTCCGAAATAGACGGGCAGCTAATAAAAATTAATTTTTATAAATTCTTCTTTAAATTTCGAAAACAAATATCTTTTTGGGATTTTTAAATGTAAAGGAACGTTTTTCGAAACCTTAGATGAGTTAGATGAGGTCACTGTATATTTTCGTTTTTGATAACAGTACATTTTTACATATTCAGAAACATCTGACATTCTTTATAGTGTATGAAGGTATTTTTAAATGGAAATGATGTTACATATAATTTGCATATGACATTACAATCATATTATGACATTATTAAAATCCATACAAATTGAGAACTTTCTCTATCGATAAGTATTTCTTTTCAGTAACACACATAGAACCTTATTATTCTCAGGTGACTATTTGTTAGTTTATATTACTTTAGACATTTGTTTGTGAATATATAATATTTTATGTGAAAAAGCTTTATTTATTATTCATTTTGTTAAAAAAAAAAATATACAGTTTATTATAATATTTTAATGTTAATTTGTGCATACAAAAGAAGTCGATTTATTTCGTAAAAGGCTTTTTGCGTTTACATTGCTTTTACCACACATATTTTACATAAATATTGTAAAAACTATTATCTTTGAAAATTCAATGCATCTGATTTAAAATGTACAAATTTTGAAATGAAACATATAAAGATCCATTTTAATAATGAGTAAACTATGACGCAATTAAAAAAAATTGGTTATTATATGCTCAGTTTTGCAAGATTTAACAAAAAACATAAAACAAATACTAATTTTAGAAAGAAGACAGAATGCAAACTAATAACAAGAATAAAATAACTTTATTTAACTTTCATAAAACACTCCATAAAATCCCACTAAAAGAAGTTTAAATGCGTTCATTATTTTCCCTTGAGATACAATTAGAAGAAAAAGAAAATAATATGTTGCTTGAAACTATGATTTCTTCTTTCAAGGGCAGCATTATTTTACAAAACTTTCGTGTTACTCAAGAAAATTCACTTAAAATTGGAATAATTTGCATAATTTTTACGATGAGTTAATGAGCATTTTTATAGTTTTAACAAATGCTAATGAATTTTCTGAGAGGCATTTTTAATATTTTTAGAAAAGTAAACATTCTTAAAATAATATTTTTTTTCTTGTAATGTTCAAAAGGATTGAATTAATGAGGAGACAAATTGAATTACTTTTATCCGTAGCCCATGAATGTTCGTCTATGAGATCTTTTACTTTCGCTATGTTAAACAATTTATACAAAAAATACTAGGTGCAATTTTTTTAAATATAATAATAAATAGAAATAATACTTTTTTCTTTTTATTTTGCCTAAAGAAATTGCTCGTTTGTTATGAATAATTTTTTTTGTTTAATTTTGTCATCTCTCTTTTCTTTATTTTACGTGAAGGAGGGAAAAGATTTTGCCTAGTGTATGACACCAAGATAGTGAGTAACTGAACTGAGATCAGGAGTTGCTGAGTTCAAATTTCAAGTCCTGAACACAGTCAGCTTTTGCTACTTAACCGCTCCCAAGGATTTAGATTTTGAGCTCAGAATTTAAGTTTAAGACTAAGTTTTTAAAAACATTTAATGAGATGCAAATATAACGGTAAAAAATGATCGTTTGTTACTTCAAAATTTAAATCGCCCTCTGTCGGTATTTTTCGAACTTTATCTTTAAAATTTACTTTCAAGAAAATACTGACACAAACAATAGTTTTAGCGAAACCCGCAAACGAATAGACCAATTTTTTCGTTTGTTATAATCATTTGAAAATTTGAACCCTGAACTTGTTAGGGAGTGACCTTTGTGATAAAGGCACTGTAGCATTTTTGTGAGATCATGACGTCAATGATTTAACATGTGTAGCGTGGAAGCGACATCTAGCCTCTCTTTTACCTTAACTTTCTAGAGCGTGCGTGTCTTTCACGATTCTAGAAGTAATGTCGCGGTTAGAAGCAATATGCAAATTTATAGTATCTCAGTTTGCAGTATATAAAAGCTTTGAATGTGAAGGAGTGTGTGTGTAGCCAGCTAGGTGTGTATAGCGGCGCAACGCAGCTAGAGGGTGAGAAGCAGCGTTAGTCAGCTAGTAGGGTGTGGAGTTTTGCAGTGAGTCGCCAGCAGCATTTGCCGACTTAGTTTATTTAAAGCAGAGCTATTCAAAGAGATTGCCGTTGGTAAGAGATAGTATTAATTACGTTGAGTATTTCAAAGTTAATAAAGGGTGTTGTATAGCCACGGGCTGTCTAATAAAGCTTTTATCTAGCAGTTTAGCTGAAGTCTAAGTGAGATATTTATTTGAAGTGCCCCGACTGAGTCTAGCACTGGAGCTGTGAGTATATTTATGAGTTCAATCTTTTAGTATTGTGAGTAGCGTTGGAATTAACGAACTGGAACCTCCACTTTCCCTGAGCCCTAACAGTTTAAATAAACTGGTTTTATCTTGTATCTCGAGTTATGTATTCATTTCACCCCCACGCTGAGTGTCCTTCCGTTACAAACTTTAATGGCACCTATTTCCTATTGTTTGTCTTAATGAGTACTATCACTCCTTAAAGTTTTAATCAAGAATTTAGATTCACCCTGTATATGACTAAGCTTTGAAGACGCTATTCACTTCCTCATTAAAATTTGCAGATTTTGTTTTTCAGTTCAGTTAGCCTTTTTTATTTTTGATAGCAAAATACTTTTATTGTGTAATAAGAGAAATGTTTCGATTTTTTTTTTTTTTTTTTTTTTTTTTTTTTTTTTTTTTTTTCTTTGAGAACGCTTTATTATAATTGATGACCAGTTAATCAAACTCATTATAAAAGATTAATCGCGGCAGATATTCGTAATTTTTTTTTTTTTAATTGATGAAATTAATATAATTAGAAAATCATTTTATGTCGCTGATGAATTAACTACAATTTATTTTACATTAAATAAAGAAAATGAGAGGCACATAAAGCTTGGGTTATGTGACAGGTCATTGTGACTGATGCTTTGTGGCGAGTCACCAGGTGACTTTACAATGTCGTTTCCTTGAGACTCTCGATTGACCTCTCATCTGGAGACTCAATTTCAAAGTGATTGTGAACGTTGCATTATGATAAATTACCAATGTCCCATAAAAGTCACATGGTGACTTTTCACCACTTTTCACACTGGGTACTTCACATTAGGGTCTATGTCACCATTTGACAAAGTCTTGTGACAGAAAGTCACTATATGACTTTAATGTGACTTTTTTTTCGTGGTTTACCATAATGCAACATTCACAATGTCTTTGAAATTGAGTCTACAAATGACGGTCACATGATTGTCTAAATAAAATGACAATGTAAAGTTACCTGGTAACCTGGTATATATATATATATATATATATATATATATATATATAATTGCATGCTTAAAGAATTAATAATTTTGTATATTTATGTAAGAATTAATTACTTAATTTTTTGGGGCAGGCTTTAACGTTTTCAACCGAATTTATTACGATTATTTAAATTCAGCTTTTGTCTTTAAAATATATTTCCTTCGATACTTAATAATCACAAATATATTTAAGTAAATATTTAAAGGAGAAACAACAGTAATAGAACTTTTTTTATGAATAAGTTATCTTAATTTAATTAATAGTGTAGTGTACTAGTTCACAATTTTACTAAAAATCAAAATAAGATAATGATTTGTATTGGTTAACTGGTCATAAAATTTAATTTCCAAAAGGGGAACATCCTGATAATGTACGTACTGTCGGCTTTGATCTTCGATTTATGTAACAAATGAGGGAAATCTAAATATCATATTTTCATGGCAAAATCCGTTTTTCTTTTCTTTTCTTTTCTGATACATTAAATAAATCGATATCTGCGGTTGGATAAAAATATTTCCAATTTTTTTCAAAGATGACAGAAATATCATGGATCACTTTGTCAATTTTATAGATTCTTTCGGATATAATCAGATCTCATTTATCAAATTCCTTGAATTTGTTGTACTCTTTGGAGAAAAAAAATCTTAAACTAAAATCGAAGTTTTGTTAAGTTATGAAAAATGAAATGATGGATTATATATAAAAAAATTTAAAAGAAATAGGACTTGTTAGCATTTTTTTTTCTATGATATCATGAAAGCATTAAATTAAGTTTTGAAAAAATGAAATGATGGATTATGTATCAAAAAATTTAAAAGAAGATAGGATTTGTTAGTATTTTTTTCTTATGAAATGATGAAAGCACTAAATCGATGGAATTATTATTTCATAGAAAAAAAGAACTTGCAAAAATCATATATTTTGTATAAATATGATTTATATAAATCAAACAAAAAATATTTTAATACATTATTTATTGGAAAATTTAATTAATATTTGTTGGATATTATATGATTCTTACCAATTATTCTTTGTAATATATTTTTAAATTCATTATTAAAATTACATAGATTGTTTGCATTAAAATAATACAGCAACATTGATACAATTTCGGATAATAAAAAACGTGTTCATCTTATGGGAAAGAATCACAAAGAAACTAACACAGTCTTATATGTACATTATTGTACTCAGATATTGTACAGATAAGACCATGTTAGTTTCTTAGTTATGCCATTCCTGATGATGCACAAGTTTTTAATTATCCAATAACGCAGGAGTGTTTTGACATGATTTATGGATTTAACAATATGTAACATACATTGGTTGGCCGAAAGTATATTTTCCTAATTTAATCTCGGGAAGATAAGTCCTTCAATAAAAAATTAAAAAAAATTAAAGCATTTAAATTTAATTTAAATAGAAAATGCCCATAAAAATTAATAACACGGAGTTATTATTAACTGATGTAATGTTAAAGGGTACACTATATGGCCAAATGTTACCTGCAACTTAAATACATAGAAAGATGCATGAAATATTATTCTAAAAATACAGATATGTAAGCAGGATAGTATTTTCATATATTTTCGCGAAGATTTTTTTCTTGAAATTTCCTGTGGAGACGTCAACAATTTAATGAATAACGAATATATTTTCGATAGCCCTGCCAAAACTAATATAGCAAATGCGTTTCAATTTTAATTGATGATAAGCATTTCTATTTTCCAAAATAATAATTGAATAATGATAAAATCATATTCAACCAAAGAGAAATTATAGGTAAGTGTGGAAAGTTTTTTTTTTTTTTTTGAAAGAAAATAAACATGCTTTATTCCAAATAGGTACAACGCTATTGCATAATCCGGTAAAAGCGGAAGTAAACGCCGGTAGCCTTTATATTTTTTTGTTGTCTTAACAAGTAAACAATAAATTTTCGAAAAAGTAATAAAAATATATTTTACCTTGCAATAATTTGTTAAAATAAACTTTCCTATAGCAAAAATTATTGATAAATAACATGAAAAAATTAATTATGTTATTCAGCTTTTTAATGTTTCGCAGCCTAGTGCAAGAATCAAAATTAATGGTTTCAGAAAAAACGGGAAATTGATTTATTGGTTATATATACGAAAAATTTTAATTTTTGTTTAAGGTTTTTTTTTTCAGTCGAGGCTCAGTATTTATCCTTTATTTATGGCAATAAATTAGCCATAGATATTTTTATTGCTTCAAGAACATGAATGGAGATAAATGTTTTAAAACACTTATATAATAACCTAAAACAATTATTTATAATAGGTTACAAATCAATAAGTAATTTGTAGAAGTGACATTTTTTATAACTAAATTATTATTAAGATGTATTCTTTAATTTAAGGGCCTTACAATGAGTATAATTAAAAGCATAAGGAAAAAGTAACATAAACATAGTAAACGGTAAAGTAATTACATAAGGAAAATACGGAATAGAACAAGAAAACTACAATCTTTGCCAAAATACACAATAGAATAATTTTTAAAACAGTAAATAACTTATCCACAAAAAATTATATTACCTAAACATTATCCGCGAATCAAAAGAAATATGTATATGATACAGAACATCTACAATGGATCGACCTCCTTTATTTTACGTAGAAATTCGTGCAAGAAATAGCAAAAGTTAGTATAAATTAAGAAATAAAGCATAATTAATCAGATATGTAAAAGATTATTTCTGTTGAAGCGTTCCCTTTTGTGATATCTGATGTATGGAGACATTTGTTATTCAAGGAAATTTTTAATATTTTATGTGAAAAAAGCTTTACTTGTTATTAATTTTATTAAAAAATACTATACAGTTTATTATAATATTTTAATGTTAATTTTTGCGTACAAAAGAAATCGTTTTGTTTTTCTTAAAAGGCTTTTTGCGTTTTAATTGCGTTTACCACACATATTTTATATAAAAAATTGCAAGACGTTTTATCTTTTAAAATTCAATGCATCTGATTTAAAACATACAAATTTGCAATGAAACATATTAAGATAGATTTTAATAATGAGTAAATTTTTAAGCAATTTTCAAGAAAAAATGGTTATTAAATGCTTAGTTTTGCAACATTAAAAAAAAAATGCTAAATTTAGAAAAAAGAATGAATTCAAACTAATTAGAAGAATAAAATAACTTTATTAAACTTTCATAAAATATTCTATAAAATCCCGTTTAAAAGAAGTTTAAATGCGTTCATTATTTTCCCTTGATATAGAATTATAAATAAAAGCAAATAATATGTAACTTGAAACTATGATTTCTTCTTCCCATGATAGCATTATTTTACAAAAGTTTTGTGCTAGTCAAGAGTGGAAAATTCCCTTAAAATTAGAATAATTTGCGTAATATTTAAGGTGCGTTAAAGAGCTATTTTTATAGTTTTAACAAATGCTAATGAATTTTCTAAGAGGCATTTTTAGTATTTTTAGAAAAGTAAATATTTTTTCCCTCGTTGTAATGTTCAAAAGGATAGAGTTAATGAGGAAACAAATGGAATTATATTTATCCATAGAACATGATTATTCGAAATATGAATATTTTCCTTTCGCCAATTTAACAAGTTTGTACAAATAATAACTGGTACAATGATTTTTATGAAATAATAAGTAGAAATAAGTTTTTTTACATTAACCTTCATCAAGTAATTCTTCAAAAATTCTCAAAATTAATTTTTTATTAAAAATGTTATTAAAATTCCTGCCTACAAAATTTCCATTTTTTTCAACAACTTAAGTTGTATTTTATATCATATAGAGTAAAAATATAATTCATGATATTTTAATTACTTTTGCAATTATCTACTCTAAAATGTCTACCAAAAATGATTGCAGTTCTTTATCTCATTTATGCACTTTTAAAAAGAAAAATGAACGAAATTATGACTAATAACATTTTATGTTGATTGTAAACTAAAAAACAACAATGTCAGTTTTATATAAATTTATTTGCACAAAACAACTGGGTTTATTTATTAAAAAAGTCTTTGTTTTTAGTACACATATTTTATAACAAAAATTGTATGAGGTCTTATATTAAATAATCCCATATATCGAACTTACAGCTTAAAAATTTAAAATAAAACGCATCAAAAAATTTTTAGTAAAGAGAAATTTATGAAGCAATTTTTGAAAAGAAACGGATTTTAAAAGCTTATTTTTGTAACATTTAACAAAAAAATCCTAATCCAAATACTGATTTTATAAAAGAATGAATGCAAAATAATTACAAGAATAAAATAATTTTATTTAACTTTCATAAAACACTCCATAAAATCCCATTAAAAAAGTTTAAATGCATTCATTATTTTCCCTTGAGATAGAATTATGAATAAAAGATAATAATATGTCACTTGAAACTATGATTTCTTCTTTCCAGAACAGTTTTATTTTACAAAACTTTTGTGTTAGTCAAGAGCGGAAATTTAACTTAAAATTGAAATAATTTGCGCAATTTTTACGGTGCATTGATGAGCTATTTTTATAGTTTTAACAAATGCTATTGAATTTTCTAAGAGGCATTTTTAATAGTTTTAGAAAAGTAAATAATTATTATTTTTTCTTCTAGTGTTCAAAAGGATTAAATTAATGAGGAAACAAATGAAATTATTTTTATCAGTAGCACATGACTGTTCGTGCTAGTTTAACAGATTTGTACAGATAATAATTTCATAATGATTTTTCTGAAATAATAATTAGAAATACTTTTTTTACGTTAACCTACATGAAGTAATTCTTTAAAAGTTCTCAAGATACAGTTTTATTAGGAATATTATTAAAATTCTCTCTTACAAAATTTCCATTTCTTTCGGCAATAATGTTGTATTTTATATCATATATAGTAAAAGAATAATTCATGATATGTAAGTCACTTTTGAAGTCATTTACTCTGAATTGACCACCAAAAGAGATTGCAGTTCTTTATAATTTATTAAAAGTAAAATGAACGAAATTATGATTAATAACATTTTATGTTGATTGTAAACTGAAAAACATCAATGACAATTTTATATACATTTTTTTGCACAAAACAAATGGGTTTATTGCTTAAATTACTCTTTTGTTTTACATTATATTTAACTGCTTTTAGCACATATATTTTAAAGTAAAAATTGTAAGGAGCTTTACATTAAAATTTCCAATAAATCGTATTTAAAGTTTGCAAATGTAAAGTGAAACGCATCAAAAATTATTTTAATAATGAGAAAATTATGAAGTGATTTTTCAAATGAAACGGATTTTAAAAGCTTACATTTAACAAAAAAAAAAAAAAAAAAAAAAAAAAAAAAAAAAAAAACTTAATCCAAATACTAATTTTAGAAAAAAGAAAGAATGCAAAATAATTACAAGAATAAAATAACTTTATTAACCTTCATAAAACACTCCATAAAACTCCATTAAAAGAAGTTTAAAAGCGTTCATTATTTTCCCTTGAGATACAATTATAAATAAAAGAAAATAATATATCACTTGAAACTATGATTTCTTCTTTCTAGAAAGGCATTATTTTACAAAATTTTGTGTTAGTCAAGAGCGGAAAATTCACTTAAAATTGAAATAATTTGCGTAATTTTTACGGTGCATCAATGAGCTATTTTTATAGTTTTAACAAATGCTAATGAATATACTAAAAGGCATTTTTAGTATTTTTAGAAAAGTAAATAATTATTTTTGTAATGTTTAAAAGGATTCAATTAATAAGGCAAGAAATGGAATTATTATTATTCGTAGCATTTGACTGTTCTTCTATGATTTTTTTTTTTATTTTCGCTATTTAAAAAAAAATTGTACAGGTGAAATTTTATTTATATGAAATAATAAATAGAAACAATATATATATATATATATATATATTTTGCATTAAACTACATGGATTAATTCTTGAAACATTCTCATTTAACAGATAAATTTTCAAGACATAATTCATACTTTTTTAGTATAAATAGTATTAAATTTTCTGCCTAAACATGTTTTTTCCTTTTGTTTTCAATGACATATATTTACAAACTTTTATTCTCCATGCCCCACCAAATCATCTGTAAAATCCGATCATTATTACACTGTAATACCTTATTATTTTAGTAGTGTACTGTATTCGCATAGAAGAAAACGAACAGAATCTTAAAAAATACTATCCAATTTCAAATTATGTAAATTATGAAAGCGAGAAATTTTTAGCATAATTCTACAAAGGCGACAAGGCCTACATATTCGGTTTTTTGCCACAAAGAGTTTTGTTGTTCACTTCCAACTTAGCTCAATGTTAAACGAAAGTGGAATATGATCAGTTGCGCACGAGCTGCGCCACAATTTTATAGTATGCTTCATTTTTATAGTATTCTTCATTTTATTCAATGGCATAATTTGTGAAATTTAGTAACGCTAAGAATTCTATTAAAATTTCGTGGTAAAAATCAGCCGTTTGTTGCGCAGCGCTTGCATCCCTGTAAAATCTAAATTGTTACCTTCACAAAACTCTTGCAGGGACTCATATTTAGCATTAAAATTGATATATTTTGTAATACATATTTCAAAATTATAAACAGTTGTTGAAGAATGTTTCAATACTACATTTTCTTTAGGGACAATACATTACCAAAAACATTTCCCTAACAAAAGGTACTGATGTTTGATTCCATTTTCAGGGATTTCAATTATCAGTATTCGACCGTCGTATATAATCGAATTTTAAACTTTAATATGTAGATATCTCACACTTGTTTGCTCTGTTTCTTATCTTCAAAAGATTCCTACATATTTACTAATTATAACCGTTTCGTATTCTAATGTCATTTATGATTTTAATTTTTTAGAATGTTGGTAGATCTCATTCTGATATTTAAATATTTTTTAGATTAAACGCGATGACGACAGTTGACAGATGAAACAAACCTTTAAGTTCATCCCTTACGTGTGAAAGTATTTTTGTGGCATTAGAGCACAAAGAATAGAAGTCTAAATAGCTTCAAAAAGTTTAAAATAAAATTATAGCCAGAAAAATTGTAAAATGTTTCATGTCGGTGAAAAAAGAAACAATAGAAGAAATGAATTGTTAAATAATAAAAAAAATATTCACACAATTATTTGATTTTCATTCAAGTTTTAAATATTGATAAAAAAGATTGTATTAAAAAAAATCTTCAGTTTAGTTTTGAATTTTCCATGTATTGCTTTTATTTTTAGTGTACAACATTACTTTATAATCAACAACAATAAAAATAATAAAAGACAGCGACTGCTAGAGTGATAAATTTGGAATTGTCCCTCTAAAAATTCAAAATACTCAAAGGTACGATGTATAGTATACCCAATGATAAGAATCATTGGTGTAGCGTAAAATATAAAAGTTATTTGAAAAGTTCTGCGTATAATACCTTTGTAATGCATTTATAAAAAAAAATATTTTTTCTCTTAAAATAAATAATATTTATTTTACTATTTCATGATATACTATATTAGATAATAGAAAAACTTAGAAAATTACATTGACTCGGCAATTTTCCCCATTTCTTCAAATTGCACTTTTTTATTTCTCTGATGGAGATGTCTCCTTTAGATGTGATAGCATTATTATCGGATTTGCGGATTCATGGCTTAGAGTTTTGTTCGAATCATTTGTCATTTCTCATTCGTCACTCTTTGTTTCTTTTATAATAGATCGGAAAAGACTCAAAATATAAAGCTTGATGAAATAAAGAGCATTTGGTTTTAAAAAGTCTGTAAATTATATTTAAATATTTGTTGCTTTATTAATATATTTTTTATTAAAATTAAGAACTTTTTTATGTTTTGTTATAATATTTTTCAGAGATTTTATATTCTAGCTGCTTAAAACAAGGCGTAAAATTTATCTTTGCCCAAAAATATGAATTCGAGTAATACTGGATCAATTTTTATGTTTTGGTCTGTGAGTTGTAACTGTGAATGACATTAAACGTCTGAATTTCGTTTTTGATATTTTGAGTTATGTTATGTTTTAGTTACATAGTTTTAGGTTTGGTATCAGGTTAATTGTATTTTTTTAATTTACTTAATTTAGAGTATTAAGTAACTTAGTTTCAGTCAAATGTTACAACTTGTAAACGACTTAGTTTATTATTATTATTATTATTTCTATGGGTATTTGGATATCAGTTTCTGTGATTTTTTTAGTTTTAATAATTTGCGCAGTGTTCTGGGATTGATTTTGGGAAGTTCTTTGGAAAGATTTTTTTTTTCATGTCAGGAGATTTTTATCTGTTTTCTTTTGTTGGTTGTCTCCTGGTTTTGTGAAAAATCTTTTCGTAATTTGTTACACATTGAATACAACTCACCACGTAAAAGATTTATTGAATAACAAATAAGTAAATCTTACTTTTACAATTAAAATAGAATAAAAATAAATATTTTTGGAAGAATCGTTTACAAACCTACAATTATCCTTTCTAAAACAAGCATTTGTAGTGCTGGCTGACATGTTGTCTCGATCTGGGATACATTTCTGCAAACTTATTTCTCAAAAATACATACAGACTGTATAATCATCCCAAATTAAATGTTATTAAAAATTAAATTGATGCGTGTAAGAAAAGTTATTTTAAAAATTTAAAATTTATAATACAGTCGACTCTTGTTAATTCAAAATCGGATAATTCGAATCTTTGCTTAATTCGAACTAAACCTGAAGTCCCGAATTTTTCAATGGTAGAACAACGTTAAACATTTTCATTAATTCGAACTCATTTTCTCTTGACTTCGTTTAATTTGAACTAACTACGATCCGATTTTTCATTTTTCTTTTCTTTCTCGTGGATTTTAGATCATTTGAATAACTTTCTTTCTTTGTTTTTTGAGAAATTAGTTCCGAACGAGTATACATATAATCCAATGCATTTGATATCCACTTTCTTAGTGTCCCGTCTGTCCGTCAGTGACGCTTTAAATTTTTCTTACACTGTTCATTTTCCTAATCTTTTAATGAGTTTATGTATTTATGCATTCTAATTTAATATTACGTCATATTGTAATGATAACAGACGAAATAAATTAAAAAGCTTTTTAACATTAATTCCTTTGTAATAGCACCATATTAAGCATATTTTCTTTTAATATTTTGCATAATTCGAACTTCGGATAATTCGAACATTTCTTTTGGTTCCGACGAGTTCGAATTAACAAGAGTCGATTGTACTTAGGACTGTTACTAATGTTACTGTTAGTAACTGTTAATGACAGGAATTTTCGATATCCTGAACTCTCTTCAATAAATTCAACTTTGTCCCTTATTCAGATCTCAATTAACATTTTTTCTTCTGAGTATTGATGGATAATAAAAAATTAGTTCGTCTTTAAGAAAAGTGTAATAATATTTTTAGAGTAATATTTTAATTTTTTGTTTAAAATAAACAAACTTTTATATTTTAAAATTGTAATGTTTAATATTCTTTAACTATCAGTCTGAGCGTCTTACAACTGGGTAAAATTGTAATATTGTTTTCCTTGCATTTTGTTATAAATGCTCAAAAAATATGATTTTTTCAACATTATAAAAAAATTAATGACAAATATGAATGTAATCCTTGAAAGTATTAGTCATTATAAAATGCATTGAAAATTTATTAAATCTATAGAATTATATTATCTTATATAATGCTTATATTGCAGTGAAACCGGGACTTAGTGAAGGAATATTACGTTCCAAACACTTAAAAATATTTCCATATAGACTCTTTGTAAAAAATAAAACAAAATTTTTAACATACATTCTTCTTCCAATATTCAGCTACATTTCTCGAAATATTTTAATCATAGATTTTTTTATTAATTGTTAGTAGGGATTATTTTTACAAAGCTTTTTATTACGTAACAAAGCTTTTATATCATAGCGTGAATAAACATCTCTTTTTTTATTCACATGTGAAACATGTAATAAACACATTTCATATAAAAAATATGTCTTCTGTAGTCCTGATAGTCACAAATATTAGGTATTACGTCTTAATATATTTTTATTTATTAGAAAATAAAACTTTATCCTAAAAAGATATTGTAGATACAATGTCTATAGTAGATTACGTATCAATATTAATGAAGGTTTAATTTCACATTCCATTCTTTATCCTAATTTCGAAAAATAATTTTTGTGAGGAAAATGAAGCAAATCAAATTGCTTCAATTTAAATTACACATATGTTTTGTTATTTCATTTTAAGTATGTGTACAATTAAAAATAACAACAAAATAACACTTCTTAAAATCTTGTTTCTATAAAAAGTATTTAAAGGTTTAAATAAAAATTCAATAATATCCATTAAACCATATTTATTTTAATAACTTTAATTTTTATGTAGACTTTTTATTTTAAAAAAGAAACAAGAGGAAACCTTTTTTTCACTTTGTAAAAATTCGTTTTTTCTATATTTCACATTCAGATTTATTTGTCAGATTTGAATTTTTTTTATAGATAAACATCGGCTTATTGCTTGTCTTTTTTTTTATATAGCAATATATATCTGTGTTTTTTCTAAAGTACTTATATTTAAGATCTTAATATCTCAAAGATCTTACATTTGTAACATTGCAAAATGACTTTTTAAAAAATGTTGTTGCACACTCATTGAAAATCTCTTTAAAATTTCTCCTCCTATCCTAAAAAACAGCATAACCAACTTTTTTCATTATATTAAATGTATTAAAAATCAATTATCTGTAATATTTAAATAATATTATTCAGTACGCATTTAATACACTGTAAAGAAAAACCCATAAAAATTGCTGTAAAATTAGATGTAATAAAAAATCGCATCTGATTTTACAGCAATTTAAAAGGATTATTTTTTACAGTGTACAAATTTTTATTACTTATTATGAACAATATTTGTGGTTTTCTTTTGAAGAGTATATATTCTTAATATGAATATTTCATCAATGTTGCACTAGATTTAAATAATTTTACAAAATTTCTTGAAATATACGAAACAATAAAAAAAACGTATATTTAAACATATTACTTTTAAACATTATATAAATATCTATCTTTTTTTGCGTATAATTTTATCAGTCTACTATTTCGTGCTTTATATTTTCAGTCAATGCCGTGAATTTTAGATCAAGTAAAATGTGATACATTAGATATGACAAATGTTTCAAGAAAATCAATGCGATGAATATAAGTATCCACAAATCCGATAATAATCCTGTCATATCTGAAAGAGATATTTTCATCAAAATTCCACAAATCGATAGTGAAAGTATAATTTGAAGAATGGAGAAAAAGTTGCTACATATATGTTTTTTTTTGGACACGTTCTTTTATTCACACACGTATTATTATATAACTTACAATTGTAACGAATCATCTTGGATTTTTTTGTGCAGAAAATGTTTTTTTTTAATTATACCCGAACAGCAAATAAATATAATAATATTAAATTTTCTCTATTTTACATGATCATACTTTTTAATAAATTGATTTTTTCAATTTAATTATCCAAATCAATGTTAAAATGCGCATTTTTTAAATTCGTTATCTATTTTTATTAAGTAATTTGCTTAAAAGTACTAAGGAATAAAATAATTTGTAAACCTTTTTAAATGTTTCATATGTCAATATTAGTTATGATATGCTATGTAGATAATGTAACATGAAATTGATTAACTTATCTATCATAACTTATCATTGTTAATTTTTGTGTATGGAGCCTATTTTTTAAAAAAATTGGACAACATATCATTTGAACAACATTAACATAATTTTCTTGTTTTATAAATAAATAATTTTTATTTATTTAAATAAATAGATTTTTTTAAGCTTCATTTACCCAAGTTTCTTCCCAATTAAAATATGCATATTTATGTTAATTCCCTTTGGGAAAATTACAGAGGGATAAAAATACTTGTAAAGCTTTAAAAATGTTTGATATGCCAAAATTAGATATGATACACTATGAATATAGCTTAACCTGTTAATACTAAATTAATTTTAACATAATCATCCTAATTGGTAATTAGATCAAATTTACTCCGTTAATTCAGTTTCAAATTTCTGGCCATATGCAATTTTTAATGGGATTTACTGGGTAAATTAGATCCACCAGATTTGTTCGGGATAGTTCAGATTGTAGAACTTCGGCAGTTCAGTAAAATGATCCCTAGTTTGAATCCGGGTCGGATATTTTTAGGCCAATTGGAAATATACATACATCTCATAACATATGTATGTCATTTTTCTAAAAAGATTTATCATTAAAATGCTAGAAACTTGCAAATTGAACAAGAAGTGAAATAAATTTAATCATTTTTATATATTTTATACATTAAAATTTCCAATGTGCAGACTGCATTTTTTTTATAAATTTGATTCATTCTTAGAAGATATACTTCAGTTTTAAATTCAAATTTCCAGCATTTCGAGGGATATTTCTGTATATATTTTAGAAAAGAGCATTTTTTAAACTGTTGCAAAATTTAAAAACAGAGCAAATAATAACATTTATTCCAAATTAGAAAACTATTGACACGTGACCATGAAAAAGAGAAACAAAATCCAAGTTAGAATTAAATGTTAATGTAATAAAAGGAGACAATATTGAAAATTATGTCAGAAAAACTATACATAGACGTAAATTTTAAAAGAGGAAAATATTAAATATTAAATTCATTATTATGCAATAAAAGTCGTAAATGAACAAAATTACGTCATTTTTAAAGTGGGCAGATTTTAGCAATTCCACCGAGATTAAATTTAAAAAATATTTGTGCAAGACCTTTATTCATATTTTGAGATACACTTTTGAACTACTGTTAAGAATAGTATGTCTTTTTTAAAAACAAAAGTATTTCCACGTTAATTTTAAAAAGAGAAAGAAAAAATAAAAATTATAACAGGTTTAAAGCGATGAGTTTCAAATGTCTTTTAAAAGAGCTTCCTTTTAGTGGTGTTAAAAAAATCAAAAGAAAAAGACTCTATTTACTTAATTCATATTTCCTTAGCTGCTTTAATAATTGTTAACGTTTCATTTTTTTAAAATCTCATATGAAAATAGCCATTGTGTCGCTTAAAAGTAGTTGTTTTGGCCTTAAAAATAGCCATTCAAAAGAACATGAACGAAAATCCGTTTCAGGAAATTCCTTTTTAAAGACGATGAAATTACCCTGCTTCTAGAATCTGGAGTGTTTGAATGACGAGTGGCGATCGCAGCTAACAGCGGCAGAGATCCCGAGTTTCGTAGTGGATTCTAATAATTCAAAATCTGAAATACTAACACTTATCAACACAAATATATTATTAAATAATTTAAAGAACCATTGTTCTATGATATTTTCTTCAAAATTTTATCGTTATTTCAAAAAGTCTTTTTTCTTTCTTTTTTTTCTTTCTTTTTTTTAAAACAAATTAAAAAACATATAATGTATATAGAAATAATAAGCAAAATGTGATACTTATTAAAAAAAAATTATATTCGCTAAAAAATTCTCCACGTAAAACAACTAAATAAAAAGAATATAACAGCATATTTGGATAAACAAAAATTCATAAAAAACGACACAATAGTTTTATAATAACTAATACAAACATGGAAAAATAAAACTTATTAATAAAGAATTTAACAATTACCATTCATCTGTTATGTCAAAGCAGGCAATATAATCTCATTAACATCCTGGCACCCAAGCAAATTTGCAGAATTCTATTTTCATTATAATTTTTTTTAAAGTATTTAAAAAAATTATTTTTTAATGTAACATAAAAAAATAATTCAGTGTTTAATATAAGTATTTCAAGTATTAATTATAACAAAATATATTAAAACTGCTGTACATTGCTGCAATTATATTAATTAAATAATGCATCGACTGCAGTGTAATCTTCTAAATATTGAAAGGATATATCAATTCACGGTAGTGAATTAAAAGGGTAGATTTTTAATGTTGCTTTCTTTGTAATTTTTTAAAGTATTAAAAAAAATATATTTTTTAACATGACGTAAAAAAATTAACTACTCGTTGGAGTATAAACATTGAGAGCATTAATAATAACGAAATATTTTAAGACTGCAGTACATATGTATAATTATATTAATTTAATAACTGCTTCAAATGCAGTGAATCCTACAGATTAGTGAACGGATATATCAATTCGCGGTACAAAAAATGTTAAATAAAGGAAACTTCTCTTTTATTTTCTTTGAAAATGTATTTAATTTTTTAGTAAAAGATTGAAAAATTTTATTTTTTTAAATTTAGTATTAGTTTACAAAACTTTTGTAATATTGTATAAAACAAATTTCACTTTAAATTAATTTTTTTACATATTTGTTTTCTTTGGACAAATGAGCTATTACCATTATTTTAATGAATGATAATACATACCGAGTTTTTCTAAACATTACAGAATGTGTTAAAAATTTATTATTAATTTAAAAGCGGTTAAAAGCGTAAATAATGGCAAAAAAAAATATTCTTCTATTTGTTGCACTAGTTCATACCTAAGCTGTTTTTCCGACTGTTTTGTTAAAATAACGTCATACAAAACAAACGGGGTGGACATTTACATCATGAAAAGTTTAAATGTTGTAAGTAGAAAAACTGTACAAACATTCAATAAAAAATAGGGTAAAGTTTAAATATAATAATTTAATTTTAATGATTCTGTAGCTTTTAGGCTTTAGAACAGTTTATGTACTATACATTAAAATAGTGCTACTTTTTAAATTTATATGTCATAGTAAATACTTTATAATAAATCACTCGTTTGATATTTTTTGTACAGGAAGGAATTCTTAATTACAAAAAAAATTCAATTCTATATATATATATATTTATGTATATATTCTCTCTCTCTCTCTCTCTCTCTCTCTATATATATATATATATATATATATATATATTATATAGAAATATATATATATATATATATATATATATATATATATATATATATAGAAAAATTTCGTTTGAATGGTATTCCGATATTGCTTTCTTTGCGGTCGTTTTTTTAAATTTTAAATCTTTAAAATTTAAAAAATATATTTTTTTAAAAACCTAAAAAACAATCAATATAATTTAATAAGAATTGTATTCATTAAAATTGAAATGATTTTCTAATCAATGGAATATTTCAATACTTTAACAGCATGACATATAAATTTCCAAGATTATTACAAAACTCATGTGATATCAAATTATTATTTGGAGTTTTGACATACCATAATTTAAATAAAAACAAAGAAAAACAGTGCTACAGAAACATCTAAAAATCTAATGAAAATACAACAATACTATTTAATATACGTGTAAAAAAAATCTATGCATAAAGAAAATTGTTGTTAATCTGTATAGATGATTGCTGAATTTTTTTATGTGTGTAATCAGCAAAATATACCAGTAGCTCTTTTTTCTCCCAAATAATATTATTTTCTAAAAAAATCAAAAAGGTTAATCATAATCTGACTAAAAATAGCTCTGTAGGAGGTTTGTAATTAATCATAAAAGACTTCAGATAGAAAGTTTTTCAAAGTGTTGAATACACACACATACAAAAAAAAATCAATTTACAAATTTCTCATATGATTCGTTATATAAAAATGCTAATGTGCATTGAGATGCTTTGTTTAATTTTATATAATTATATATTTAATATATATATTTAATATATTTAATATAATTAATGTAATTTAATATGATTTTATGTAATTTAACAAATTATATAAAATCTATTTCCTAATAGTCACTTTTTTTTATAAATACTGTATTTTTGAGAAATGTTATTTCTATAATTTTTTCGATCCTCTTAATCAGAATAATAATACTTGAAAACGAATTATAGCAGTGAGTGTAGGAGGGTAGATACTTTTTATTGAAAATTTAAAAAAAAATATTCTGTAATATACATACATGTAGTATATGGTAAACTTATTTCGTACTTTTTAACCAGGAACGTATAGAAAAAGTTAGAAAATAGATATATTTTTTCAATATTTCTTTCTTTCAAATTTTTGTATTATGAAAATTAAATTAAAATTTTTATTTAAATGAATATAAGCACCAATATCTACGCTATATATAAAATATATGTCTAATTCTACAGATGTAAAGTTCGAGAAATCTGTATGCTTAGCAAACATGTATTTGTAGACAGTACAAAAAGATGTATATCTACCTTACAAATTTTTGTAAAGCTTCAGAAATACATAACTTTACAAAAGAACACAATTTACATAAAAAGTTCTAAGAATTACAGTTTCTGAAAAGACTCTTAGTAAATTTACATATTTGTTGATTTACTGTACAAAAGTTCATTGGTGACTTGATTTTGTTTTTGTTGCCGTTACATAAAGTATTTAATGAAACCCATTTTCATAGAAACATTTTAGTAACATTACAGTTGTTTACATGGTAAAAGAAAATTAATTTTTATATTCGCTTTCAGGCTGTAGAACGTTTTACTTATGATTTCATTCATAAGCATTATTTAAAGTTAGAAAACAATATAGAATATCTATGCAATGTTTTAAAATTTTGGAGAATTTTAGTCCTTTTAGCATTTTGTTTCTGAAAACGGTTGCGGCTCTAAAAAATGCATATAACGCAAATATTTTTTCAACAATATGCATGTTAGACATTCGTGAGTACAATAAGCTAAAAACTAGTCAATATATGGGAATCTTAAAGCGATACAGCTAATTACATACAATTGCACACACAATTTGAGTAACTGTGCGTGTAATTCTTCATAAAAATAGCTATATATAAACAAAAGAGTCATTTAGAATTATTTCTTTAGTTCATTACACTCTCAATATTGTAGAAAAGCTATATAAAAAAAATCATGGTTATAGAATAATAAAGTTTGAGCAGTAATCATTAACAATTCTAATGAATATTCATTTTTTAAGAAAATGCATTTAAAAACTTCAATTTCGGTTTAAATTAACGTCAGCTGTTTTTTTTAAGAGCTCTATTTTCCTTTCTGGTAGGTGTATAGTAAAAAGAAAAACAGATTTAAAAACGAAATATACATTCTTAAAAAAAAAAAAAGAAAAAAAATCAGAAATTTTACCGAAATTAACGTTCTAGACGTAGGCGGATATTTTAAACGTTGATATTTTATGCATCTCATGACCGTTTTTTTATTCTTATTACTAACGTCTATTCTTATATCTTACGTCTATTCTTAAGCAAATAATTTATTACTCACGCAGTTCTTAATTTATCTTCAATATCTATTCAAAACCTCATTATCCTTAAGTTTTTTTTTTCAGTATAGTATAATCCTAAGTTTATGTATTTAGATATTTTAAAGTTCAAGAATTTAATGTATTTTTAAATTCCTAAATTTCCTTAGTATAAATTGCAGATAATAAATAATATTGTCATTGTGTTAAGTCAATAATTTTATTACTAACAACTGAACTTTACTTTTACAAAAAATTAAATGCTTCATTTAAACATCATTAAGCAATTAATATCACCAAATACATATCCCATTTTTTTTCTTGATATTATATGTATATATATATATATATTTAGCTAAAAAATATATCTAGTGTTTATTTTTGCGACTGAAGCCCACAGAAGAATTAGAGCCACGCAAATCCTTTAGTTCTCTTTCAATTATTTTCTTTTTTCATACACTCATTCCCTCTTTGTTTTTTGTAGAATCCTATCAGAACACACGTAAGATGAACACACAACATAAAATATATATCTTATGCTGTAGGTTTATTATTTATTGAAAATGTATGTTACCGAACATATTTTTTTCATTTATTTATCATTTGAAGATATCATTATTTGTTTGATAGTAAAATAAATTGTAAACGATAGGGGAAAAAATCGATCCAATATAATCAGACAGTGATTTATGTAATAGTATGCTTTCCTAGTAGAAAGGTGTACAATCGTTAAAAAAGAGGGTAAACACTCGATATTATCTCTTGAAAAAAATTATCGTGGAAGAACGTTAATGATAAATAAAGCTTAGAATATTGGAAATAAAGTATTCTTTTAAATGATGTATATAAAATTTGCTTAAGACAGTATCTATATATTTATAAAAACCCGAACTTCAATTTTTTCAAAGGCAATATACATTTTTTGACAGGTTATTTAAATTTTTCTGTCAAACCATGCCTAGACATTAAATTTCGAGACATTTGAGTGATAAGGTTTTGAATTATAAACATCCAAAATTTAGTGATTCTAATGTTAAATTGCATTGTTATATTTTTATTAATGTTCCCTCAAATTACATTCCTAAAAAAAACATGTATGGTTTACGTGAAGGGGATTCTCACGAAAGTAGAAAAAATAAATGTGAAAGAATTCAAATCTAAGAAAATTATTCCCTTTTTATTCTCGACTCATACTACTATTTATATAAATAATAATATGGTTTAATATGCGACATAAGGAAAAGAGAACTTCTTTTTTCTCTCAGAAAATCATACAAGTCGTATTTTCACGTAAATTTGGACAAATTGGTTTTGTTATTTCCTACATATTTCATGTAACCTTCGACATGTTTCAAATAAACTTAAAGAAACAAATATTTTTATTTTATTAATTTTGTACGTATGTAATGCATCGATTTCTCTTTTACTAATCGCAGCATTTTTAATAAAAATTCAGGTGAGCCCGACATCAAAATGTTAATTCATTATAAAATTATTCAAGTGTTCTTTAGATTAGTATCGCGGAAAGGCAAATTAAAATTCATGTAAACGCAATATCAAACTGTCTATTCATTATAAAATTATTCAAGTATTCTTTAGATCAGTATCGCGAAAAGATAAATTAAAGTTCAAAACTTTCATATAAATTTTATTCCAGTGCAAAACTACCATCATCTTTTATTTTATGTTAGACTTTCATCGAAAAAATTTCGAACTGTATTATGCATTATGTTTATATAACACAATTAAGAAATCAACAACTGTATACAGGATACATGAAGGATTTTCTCTCCTTCGGATATCACAATCGTAGAAAAAAATAAATGTAATAGAAAACAAGTCTCAGCGAAATATTTCCCTTTTATACCCGGCACATACTACTATTCGTATAAAAATAGTGTTATTGAATATAAAGAAAATAGAACTAACTGCATACTCTCAGAAAGTCAAGAGTTATTTCGCGTAAACGTGAAGAATTTTATATTTTCTGTTTGTGATAATATCTGTTTTATTTTTCTAAGCGAAATATTTTTAATTCAAAAATTCGTTTCTGTCTCTCTTTCTTTTTTTATGTGAAAGAAGACTCGTGATTATGTATGATTAAAGCATGCATTGATGCATTGCAAAAATTACATTTCACAGGATTTTTGGACTCAGTTTTAATACAGTACCCTAGATGAAAATGTCAGCTGATAATGTCGAAATTTCCAAATTTATATCCCACTCGTAACAGAATAAACGAAGTTATTCTGAGAGAAACACACGCAGAGAAAGAATTTTATTAATATATATTCCTTTGTAATCTTCTTTCGTTTAGTAAATATACGTATTTATTGTGTGAGAAATAATGTGATGTTAAACTATATACGATTCTTAGTTATTCAAATAAATAAGTTTTACAAAAAACATTGAAATTTGGATGCAAAAAATCAACTGCACATCCCAAATTTCTCAAATTAGAGATGTACCGGGTGCCCCAAAAATGACTGATTGATTTTAAAATTCAATAACTTGCAAACCGTGACAACTATTTAAAAAAGTTTTGTAGGAGGGTTATGTATAATGGTAGGCGTTTTTGTACCGTAATTTTTTATTTTTGTTCGCATCTCAAACAACAGGTGGCGCTGACGGCGGTTGAAGGCCAGGTGATCAGTGCTGAGTGAAGCGTCGACCTGTCCTTCAAACGCCGTCAGCGCCACCTATTGTTTGAGATGCGAACTGAAATAAAAAATTGCGGTAAAAAAACTCCTGATAATATACATAACCCTCCTGCAAAAAATTTTTAAATAGCTGTCACCGTTTGCAAGTTATTGCATTTGAAAATCCATCAGTCATTTTTGGGATACTCGGTAAATACGATCAAATAAATAAGTTTTATGAAAAACATTGAAATTTGGATGCAAAAAATCTACTGCACATTCCAAATTTCTCAAATTAGAGATGTGTATGAAACAATGGTTGAAAATATGACTAAACTGATGAATCATTTAAAATTTAAAAGAACCCAATGTATGCAATTTTTTAAGTATAAAAAGAAAGAAATATAAGAATTTTGGAAATTATTTTGGAAGGCCATTTTCATACGAATATCAGAGTAAAATACAAATTAATATGTGTTCAAGGACAAATAACTGTAAAAAAAGCATAGTGAAATTGTCCTTAAATTTATAATTAATCATTAGCGATTACTATTCGACAGAAGTCTATAGAACGCAGCACATAATTAGGAAATCGCTTATGTTTTATTACTTGAAAAGAAAAAAAAAACATATACATATTATCTGTGTACTTAGTGCACTTTTTTCAATATTTTCACTTATGCCCATTAGTTTCTAGGGTCCTCATATATTTATTAGCTTTAAATTCTGCTTGAGATAATTGTGGTTTACATTTAACTAAACAAAACATTCTTAATAAAAAGTAATGAGAACTTGATTTATAATACTATTAATAAAATATTATTCTATACATTAACCCATTAACGCCCGAATTATTTTCTTCGCTAAAATTTAAATTTTGTATTTCCCACCACTTTTAAAATAAAATTAACTTTTATCTAAATTTATCGAGGATTCTGTCTCGTGAAAGAAGGTATATATTTATCTTCCTCTTTACTGGTGGGAAAACCGTTTTCTTGCTGTTTTTGTAACCGTCCTCAAAAGAGGATGCTGGGCGTTAATGGGTTAATATCACGCAACAAAATAAATACAACTTTTAAAATTACAATAGAAATTTCATTTCAATGCAGTGTTACCATCATCAATGATTTTATGCGAGAACTTTTATCCATAAAGGGATGAATTACATTATGGATTCAGCTGGAATAACATGAATATGAAAATGATAAGTGTAGATAAACATGTGGGGTTTTCCTGCCTTTCAATATAACATTAATAGAAAAACTAAATGTAAAAGAAAACAAATCAAAGCTAAATATTTCCATTTTTATTCCCGGCTCATAATACTCATCCACAGAAAGAAAAATTTAGTTGAATATTTGACATAAGGAAAAACTGACTTCCCTTATGCTTTTTTTTTTTTGTTTAATATTACGCTTTATACAATTAATAATATCGCTGAATATCTGGCTGAAGAAAAGGCTAATGTTCCTTAAGTAGATATTTGCGTTCTTTTCAGTCTGCGATAAGCTCTGTTTTTCTTTAACTAACCAAAACATTATTAATACAAGTTAATGAGAGCTTGATTCATAATTAAAAAAAAATCCATTGTTTTTTTTTGCAATAATATCATGCATTAACATATATAACAGATTCAAAATACTTATGGAAATTTCATTTCAATGCAAAGTTACCATCATCAATGATTATTGATCTATATATGGAGAATATTGTTCCATAAAGTAGTGAAACACATTTTCAATTCAGTTGGAAAAACGCGACATGCATAGATAAACATGAATCTTTTCCCCCTCTCGATACTACAATAAAAGAAAAAACACTATAAAGGAAAACAAATCTCACCGAAATATTTCTTTCATTATTTCCGGCTCATATTACTCTTCATACAAATAAAAATATTGTTGAATAGGAGACACAAGGGGAGGCTAGCATCTCCTTATGCTCTCAGATGAAAATCCACGAAAATTTTATTTAAAAAAATATTTTTTTTGTATTTTATGCCTGTATCTTTCTATTAGAGTAGCAATTTCTTTAAATGAATATTTAAAACAATATTTTCAATATAGAATTCATTTTTTTCATTAAATTTATGAATTCGTACATTAATGAGAATAAAAAAACAAAATTCTTATGGAAATTATATTTCAATGCAGAGCTACCATCATCAATGATTTATGCAGGAATATTCATCCATACAGTAGTCCAATATATTGTAGATTCAGTTGGAATAATACGACATATACAGATAAACATGAAGGGTTTTTTTTTTTTTTTTTTTTTTTTTGACATCACAATAATAGAAAAACTAAACGAAAAAAAAAACAGATCTAAGCGAAATACTTCCGTTTTCATTCTCGGCTCATACTACTCTTTATACAAAAAAGAATATTGTTGAATAGGGGACATAAAGAAAGGCTAACGCCCCCTTATGCTCTTTAAATGTCACGTCGTATTTCATATAAACTCGGACAAACAGATTTTTTTATTTGTTTTCTTTCCTCTTTATGAAAATCTCCGTTATCCTTTAAATAATATACCTAAGACAAAGATTTATTATTTTTATTTTTTTTTCTTTTGTATGTAAAAGACAATTCATGATGATGTATGATCGGAACGCGATAAGAACAAGAAAAATCCAAATAAACTGTTGCCCCACCAGTGGCCGAGAGGTTCTGACCTCTCAACTGGTAGATGGCAGGTGTTGGGTTCGAACCCAATCGCGGCTGTCGGCCTAACCGTTCGGAGTTTTCGTGGTTTTCTTCGAACCTTGAGTAAATACGGGTTAGGTTCCCTTAGAAAAACCCCCACGAAGGGCATTTCCCCCCTTTGGTCCTATATCCCTAGTGTAGATAATCGGACGACAAAAAAAAAAAAAAAAAAAAAAAAAACTCAAGTAAACTGTTAGTTGAACTATTTGTTTAAATGTACTTATTTAAACCACAGTTATTGAGAAATATGCCCTATATTTTTTAATTCTTCGAACCTTGCGTAAATACGGGTTAGGTTCCCTTAGAAAGACCCCCACGAAGGGCATTCCCCCTGGTCCTAAATCCCTAGTGTATATAATCGGACGACAAAAAAAACCCAAATAAACTGTTAGTTAAACTATTAGTTTAAATGTACTTATTTAAAATACAGTTATTGAGAAATATCCCCTATAATTTTTAACTACATATAGTCGGGTGTTTTCATGATATATTTATTACTTTTATAGATATTTTTATTTGCTTTGTTTTCTATTTTTAATAATCGTGGTTTTCCATGACCTAAACAAAACATTCCTAATACAAACTAATGATAACTTCATTCATAATTTTAAAAAAAGTGTTATATTAGTATTTTTATTAATATCATGCATTAATGTCTATAAAAATTCAAAAATCTTATGGAAATTGCATTTCAATGTAGACGTACTATCATCAATCATTGTATGCGAAAATATCCACCCATAAAGTTATGAAAAAATGTTCTGAATTCAGTTGGAATAACGTGACATGCGATATAAAAATATTGATTTTCGCGTGATTTTCGATTTTCGATTTTCGTGATTTTCGATATAAAAATAAGGTCTGCATTACATATGGTTGGTGGCTTTCCTGATTTATTTATTTGTTTTACAGATATTTTTATTTCTTTAATTTCTATCTGAGATAATCTTTGTTTTCTTTTACTTAGCTAGGGGGGCTCCGCCCCCTTGCTCGCTACGCTCGCCAACCCCCCTCGTAATCTCTTCGCGATTCCAAGTTGTAGGCTACCCCTGCTTGCTGCGCTCACCAATACCCCAAGGAATCGCTTCGCGATACCTTATTTTCCATACACTGTTAAAAATCTGCTGCATTTTGTTGCAACGCACTCCCCTGCTTGTATTGAAAACCGTTACTTGGCCGTGAAATGGAGCTTTCTCATTGGTTGGAATAGAGATATTATATACAAGCGGTGGAGTGCGTTGCAACAAAATGCAGCAGATTTTTAACAGTGTACACTCAATTTTGGAATTCATCCCTCTCCTCATTGGTCGAAGCATAGACGGAGCCCTTTCCTGATCGGTTTATTCGACTCATGGAAGGTGTGGTCCACCCGGACGCGTTATTTCCGGAAACCTTACACATCAGCATCGTTCCAAGAGTCATTCCTGGAGATTTGTTTAAGGCTAGTTTTTTTTTTTTTTTTTTTTTTTTTTTTTTTTTTTTACTATAGAAGGACTAAAACATTCTTAATACAAATTAATGATAATATTTTTTTCATAATAAAAAAAAAACGTTCGATTATTGTCTGCATTAATATCGCACATAAGAAAAATTCAAAATTCATATGGAAATTTCATTTCAATGCTACCATCATCAGTGATCTTATGCGAGTATATTCATACACAAATAGATTAAACACATAATGGATTCAGTTGGAATAACGTGACATGTATAGATAAACATGTAGGGTTTCTTTTTCCCTTTCGTTATAAAAATAATAGAAAAAGTAAATAAAAAAGAAAACAAATTTAAGCGAAATATTTCCGTTTTATTTCCCGGATCATACTGCTCTTTATACAAAGGAAAATATTGTTGAGTAGACGACATAAGGAAAGGCTAACGTTGACTTATGTTCTCTGAAAGTCAAAACGCATTTGATATGAACTCCAACAAAGATTTTTTATATTTGTTTTATTCTCTGTTTGGAATAATCATGGTTTTCCTTTTACTAAATGAAATATTCTTGATACAAAGGTTTTTTTATTTGTTAATTTTATTTTGGCTATGAAAGACGATTCGTGATGATGTATGATCAGAACGTGATAAAAACATGAATAATGCAAATAAATTATTTGTTCAACTATTAGTTTAAATCTATTTATTTAAATGTACAGTTAATGAGAAGTATGCTTTATAAGTTTTGCATTACATATGGTCGGTGGTTTTCACGATTTATTTATTTCTTTTATAGATATTTTTTTTGCTTTATTTTCTATCTGAGATAATCGTGGTTTTACTTTTACCTAACTAAAACATCCTAAATACAAAATAATGAGAACATGTTTGTTAATAATCAAAGACAAGACGTTCTATTATTCTCTGCATTTATTTTCCATATTATTGTATATAAAAAATTCAAATTTCTTATGGAAATTTAATTTTAATGCAGAGTTACCATCATAAGTGATCTTATGCAAATATATTTAACCATAAATATGTGAAACACATTGTGGATTCAGTTGGAATAACGTGACATGTATAGATAAACATGAAGGGTTTCTTTTTCCCTTTCGATATCAAAGTAATACGAAAACTAAATATAAAAGAAAACAAATCTAAGCGAAATATATCCTCCTTTATACCTCGCTTATACAGCTCTTCATACAAAGGAAAATATTGTTGAATAGACTGCATAAGGAAAGGCTAACGTCCCTTATGCTCTCAGAATATCACGTCGTATTTCATATGAATTCGAGCAAGTAGATTTTTTTATTTGTTATATTTTCTGTTTGCGATAATCTTTGTTTTCCTTTTACTAACTGAAATATTCTTGATACAATATTTTTGTATTTTTTTCCTTTGTATATTATAGAAAATTCATGATGATGTACCATGAAAACTTGGTAAAAACAGGAACAATAAAATTAAATTGTTTGTTAAACGATATGTTTAAAGGTAATTTAAATGCACATTATTATGCACATTAAAATGCACATTTGTTGAGAATTATGTCTTACTTTTTTTTTTAAATTAAAAATGGCCGGTGGTTTTCATGATTTATTTATTACTTTACTTAGATTGTAATCGACGTTTAGTAAGACTCATTTTTAAATTTCTAAAAGTATATTATTAATAGGAACATGGTAAATATTTAAACCGTAATTCATAAATTTTCATTAACTTTGAAAACCGGATTCTATATGACATTACATAGACATTTAAATAAAATGCAACTTTTAAAGCAGCAGTTTAAAGAAAATAATAAAGTTTACGAAAATGTATTCTTTAACAATTTTTATCTTTCTTAGACTGATCAAATTAAAGATTTACAAATATTCACATTCTACAGTCCTTTCAACATACATATACTATTTGTCACCACCTTTCTGCAATTCTGTCAGAAACTGCTTCATGATGTTACATTTGTCGCGAAAGAGTTATAAGCTTTTTTGGTGGGATAATAAAATATTTTAACTGGACTTTCTTTTCTATTTTTTCAATTATTCATTATTCTCGTAGACAATAGTGATTGTATTTAGCACATTGTTTCTACTCACAGCGGATACACTAATATATTCAATATAGCGACTTGTGCATTATTCGTTGTATATAGCACATTTGGGCGACAATATATGAGTTTAACCATTTGTTATCATTATCGTTAAACTCATTCGAATATAAAAGCCGATCAAATAACCTGATTTTTTGATGCGGCTCGGTGGTTGAGGAACATAGTTCGTAAAGGGCAGAGCCTCCTGGTAATAAAAAGAGAAAATACTATTTTCCTTTACATTAATATCGTGCAAGGACGTAATGCATAAAATATTCAAAAATCTTATGAAATTTAAACTTTAAAGAAGAGTTACCACCATCAATATTTTTATACCAGAATGTTCAAACATAAACTAATCATATAGATAATCATGCTTTTTTTTCATTCGATATCAAAATAACAGGGGAACTAATTGTAAAAGAAAACAAATCTAGCGAAATATTTGCGTTTTTACTCCCGGCTCATACTACTCTTCATACAAAGAAAAATATTGTTGAATAGGCGACATAAAGCAAGACTAACGTCCACTTGTGCTCTCCGAGAGTCACCTCGTATTGTATATGAACCAGGACAAATAAGTTTTTTATTTGTTCTATTTACTGTTTGCAACATTTTCGGTTTTCCTTTTACTAACTGAAATAGTCTTGATACGAAGGGGTTTTTTTTGTTATATGAAAGACGATTCATTATGATGTATGATTAGAACGTGATATAAACAAGAACAATGCTAATAAATTGTTTGTTAAATTATTAAATTAAATGTGCTTATTTAAATGCACATTTAATGCGAAATATATCTTACAAATTTTCGCATTACATATGGTCGGTGGTTTTCATGATTTATATATTATTTTATTACGATTGTAATCGACGTTTTGTAATGCTCATTTTTAAATATCTATAAATACATTATTATGAACATGATTAACATTTAAGACTTAGTTCATAAATTTTCAATAATTTTAAAAAGTGGAATATAAATGATATTTAATAATATTTATTTAAAATTCGACTTATCAATGATTATCATATTTAATTTTTTGATGATATTTTTCATACATATTCAATAAATGAAAATTTTATTGTAAAAGGTACATTTTTTAAATTTTATGCCTGTTTCATTGTATTAATTTAGTTATATCCTTAAATCAATATTAAATCAACTTTATCAGTAAATACACAATTCAAACAATTCATACTTTTTCATTAAAATTAGATTTCTCTCAGATTTCTCACATGTGGCACCTATTAGAACTAATATTCTTTGCTAAATTTTACTTTTTAAGACAAATAACACAGTAAATATTTTGCAAGAAGTCCATGCAGATTACGAAAATAAAACTTTTCTAACTGACACAATTGCGTGTTTACTTTAGCTAAATGAAAATTTTTAATGCAAATTAATGAGAACTTGATTCATAATAATACTTTGCCTTACTATCATGTATTAACGTATATAAAAAAATTAAAATTCAAATGGAAATTTCATTCCATTGCAGAGCTACCATCATCAATGACTTTACGAGAGAATATTAATATACTTACATAAATTCTTACATAAAGTCGTGAAACACTTTATGGATTCAGTTGGGATAATACCACATGTATAGATTAAACATGAAGATTTTCTTTCCTTTCAATATAACAATAATAGGAACAAGTTGGAAATTGCACGTGAAGCGTAGCAAATTAGGTGCGTTCGAACGATAACGAAGTTTTAAAAATATTACTTTCATATATCAATCTCATAACATTGTAAATAGTGAATTACAATTAAAACGCTCATCAAACAATGTTCTCCCTATACCATTATGTAATGGAATACTTTTGTGTGGCCTTGTAAATCAATAACAAATGTTCTTTGCACCACAAATTATGTAAGATGTATAGTATAATATGTACTTTATAGTTGCATATAAATTTTATTAAGTTCGCATGAGTGTAACACGATTAAAATGCATTTGAAACATTTTTTCCCATTGACCGTAATGTAATGGAATACTTTTGATTTTCCCTGTAATTGATCTATGCATCCGATTTTCATAAAATTTGAAATAACTCGAAAAAATTATGTAATAATTATGTGTTTTAAATTTCAAACGTATAGAATATATTTGAAACTTTTTCCCCATTGACCATAATGTAATTGAATACTTTTGATTGTCCCTGTAATTGATCTATGCACACGATTATCAAAAAATTTGAAATAACACGACAGAATTATGTAATAATTGCGTATTTTAAATTTCAAACGATTAAAATGCATTTGAAACTTTTTTCCCCATTGACCGTAATGTAATGGAATACTTTTGATCGTCCCTGTAATTGATCTATCCATCCGATTCTCATAAAATTTGAAATGACTCGACAAAATTATGTAATAATTATGTATTTTAAATTTCAAACGATTCGGTTGGGTAGTTTTTGCGTTGTTATATGCGGACAGACGGACGGACGGACAGACGGACGGACAGACGGACGGACTGAACGATCACTATAGGTGCTACGTATTATATAATTACGAACGCACCTAAAAATAAGTGCAAAAGAAAACAAATCGCAGTCAAATATTTCCCTTTTTATTCCCGGCTCATACTACTCTTCATCCAAAGAAAAATATTGTTGAATAGGCGACATCAAAAAAAGCTAACGTCTCCTTATGCTCTCAGAGATAAAAACCGTATTTCATATGAATTTGGACAAATACGTTTTTTATATTTGTTTTATTTTCTGTTTGCGATAATCTCGGTTTTCCTTTTACTAACTAAAATAGTCTTGATACATTTTTTTTCTACATTAAAGACATTCCTTATGATGTATGTTTAGAAAGTCATAAAAATAAGAACAATTCAAATAAATTGTTTGTTAAAATAATAGTTTAAATGTGCATATTTAAATGCACATTTAATGAGTTATATATCTTAAAAATTTTTGCATTACATATGGTCGGTGTTTTTCATGATTTAATTATTCCTTTATTACGATTATGATTGACGTTTTGTGATGTTCATTTTTAAATTTATATAAATATATTAATAATAGGAAAATAGTAAAAAAATAACACGTAGCTCATAAATTTTCACTAATTTTAAAATATTAGATTTTAAATTATATTTAATGACATTTATTTAAAGTGCAACTTATGACTGATTATCGTATTTCATTATTTTGGTGATATTTTTCATACATATTCAATCAATGAAATTTTTTTAAGAGTCCATTTTTATGCCTGTTTCTTTGAGTTAATTTAGTAATTTCCTTAAATGAATATTAAATCAACTTTAAAAATAAATACATAATTCATTTCTTTGTCATTAAAATTAGAAATCCGCAGATTTCCCACTGGCACCTATTAGAAAAACTAATATTTTTGCTAAATTTTACTTTTTCAGACAACTAACACACTAAATAATTTTCAAGGAGTGCAACCAGATTATGAAAGTAGAAATTTTTTAATTGACACAATCGTAATTTTACTTTAGCTAAATGAAACATGTTCAACGCAAAATAATGAAAACTTGGTTTGTAATAATATAAAAAGTTCTATTTGCATTAATATTATGTATTAACGTATATAAAAAATTAAAATTCTAATGGAAATTTCATTTCATTGTAGAGCTACTATCATCAATTATTTTACGCGATAATATAAAAGTACTTACAAAACACATTATACATTCCGTTGAGATATCGCGACATGTATACATGAACATACACATTTTTTCCCTTTCAATATAAGAATAATAGGAAAAATAAATGTATAAGAAAACAAATATCAGCAAAATATTTCCCTTTTTATTCCCGGCTTGTACTACTCTTCATACAAAGAAAAATATTGTTGAATAGGCGACATAAGGAAAGGCTAACGTCCCCTTATGCTCTCACACAGTCACGTCGTATTTCATACGAACTCGGAAATATAGATTTTTTTTTTACTTGGTTTATTTTATTTTTGCGATAATGTAGGTTTTCCTTTTATTAGTTGTGAAAATTCTTGATACAAGCGGTTTTCCTGTTTTGTATATGAAAGAAGATTCATGATGATGCATAATTAGAACATGATAAAAACAAGAACAATTCAAATAAATTGTTTCCTCAACAATTACTGAAAATTTACTTATTTTAATGCACATTTAATACAAAATATACCTTTTAAATTTTTGCACTACATATGGTCGGTAGTTTTCGTAATTTATTTATGTGGGAGCGATTCTTTCTCCAACAGCCAAGTAGCAGCGTGTTCTCGTAGTTTCTCTATGTCACTAGTCGGAAACGGAGGCGCTCAGTAAGGCAGACGATTTAAGAAGTAGCTATTAATTCCTACGCAGCTAGACGAAATGCCGCAGAAAAGAACTGAACTGAAGATAACATTTGATGGAATGTATTTGTTTGGTTGTTGTAAGAAGAATGTCGGATTAAGACGACTTCCCGCATAAGATGTAATTGATTAATTAGAGTTTAGGATTGTTTAAATTGTAAATATTTCCTTTGTAAATAATTTAAGGGGGCTCAGGGGTTGAAAACTTTTCAAAAAATCGATTTTTTTATAATCTAGTTTAATTATTCAATTAATTCTGAACTCAATGCAGAAAACCGCATAAAAATAATTGCATTTTTAACGTAGTTATAAGCATTTATGTATCAATACTTTCATAGCCGCATCCATATAATTTCAACTTTAAGTCGCGTTTTCTCAAAACATCATTTTTGACGACTAACTCCAAGATTTAAAAAAAACTATTTGATGGAATGGGTTAAATTTTTTTGCATGCATATAACATCATTATCTATAGAATGAATTAATATAGTTAATATTTTGATTATTTTTAATGGAGAAAGTTGTATTTTTTAGGGTTTTTAAAATTTTTTAAGTTTGAGAGTTTTTTAATAATGTTCTCTTCGAGTGATTGTTATATCCTTAATTCATTCTATAGAGTACAATTTCCTGATCTTTTTAAAGCAAAAATTAGGTTTTTAAGTCAATTCAACTTTAAGATATCTTGGTGTTGGTGCTATAACACATAATGGTTTTTCGAAAATTGTGTTACATAAATTTTGCTATATTTCTTATTATTTTACATTGAAGTACTCCATTTTATAATTTTATAAGACTACAAACATACCTTTAAAATATCAGAAAGTTTCAATTAATTACACTGAATACTTCTGTTTTTATATGGACTCGAAGCGAGAGCTCTTTTTACATGTTTTTCCGTATCGATCAACCCCTGAGCCCCCTTAACAGTTTAATAAAAGTTTTATAAGTTTAAATGGTGTCAGACTCCATTACATGTCTTTGAGTTAATGATGATTTCGAAAGAACTTTAAGAATTCCACAATAATTACTTTATTACGTTTGTGATCAACATAGTAAGTATTTGAAACGTAATTCATAATTTTTCACTAACTTTAACTGTTGTAACTTTTTTTAACTGTATTCTGTAACAATTTTATTTTTTCTTAGATTGCTAAATGGTAAGATTTATAAATACTCATATTCTATAGTCCTTTTTATATACATATAGTATTGTTCACCATATTCTTACAATTCTGTCAGAAACTGCTTCAATAAATAAATAATTTCTTTTTCATTACAATTAGGAATCCGCAGATTTCCCACATGTGGCACCTATTAGAAAAACTAATATTTTTGCTAAATTTTACTTTTTCAAACAAAAATCACAGTAAATATTTTGCAAAGAGTTGAAAATAGAACTTTTTTAACTAACACAATCGTGGTTTTACTTTAGCTAAACGAAACATGTTTAATGCAAATTAATGAGAAATTGATTCATAATAGTAAAAAAGTTCTATTATTCTTTGCATTAATAACGTGTATTAACGTACATAAAAAATTAAATTTCTAATGGAAATTTAATTTCATTGCCGACCTACCATCAACAATGATTTTACGTGAGAATATTAATATACTTACATAAAGTCATAAAACACAGTTGGGATAACACGACATGTATAGATAAACAGGAAGGCTTTCTTCCCTTTCAATATAACAATAATAGTAAAAATAAATGTAAAAGAAAACAAATCTCAGGGAAATATTTCCATTTTTATTCCCGGCTCATACTACTCTTCATACAAAGAAAAATATTGTTGAATAGGCGACATAAGGAAAGGCTAACGTCCCTTATGCTCTCACTGAGTCACGTCGTATTTCATACGTACTCGGACAAAAAGATTTTTGTACTTGATTTATTTTCTTTTTGCGAAAATCTCTGTTTTCCTTTTACTAACTGAAATATTCTTGATACAATGGGTTTTTCTTCTTTTGTATATGAAAGAAGATTGATCATGATACATAATTAGAACGTGATAAAAAGAAGAACAATGCAAATAAATTGTTTGTTAAACAATTAATGTAAATTTACTTATTTTAATGCACATTGAAAACGAAACATGCCTTATAGATTTTTGCACTACATCTGGTCGGTAGTTTTCATGATTTATTTATTACTTTATTACGATTGTTATCAACGGTTAGTAAAGCTCATTTTTAAATTTCTAAAAATACGTAATGCACAGAAGCATGGTAAACATTTTTAACATATTCAATAATTTTCATTAACTTTAAAAACTGGATCCCATGTAACATTTATTGACATTTAATGACATTTATGACATTGATAATAATTAAAATGGAAATGAAATATTTATTTTCTTTCTACACTTTATACAAATAATAATATCGTTGCATATGTGTTAGAATGAAAGGCAACAGGAATGAACATTCTTTATGATCAGAGAAAGTCACGTCGTGTTTTACATGAATTAGACAGAATGAAAAGATAAATGTTCTGTTATTATGCTCTGTTATTCTTTGCATTGATGTATATAAAACATTAAATTTTTTTTATGAAAATTTCTTTTCAATGCAGAGCTACCATCATCAGTGATATTATGCGAGAGGACTCATTCATAAAGTAGTAAAACATATTGTGGATTTAGATGGGATAACGCGAGACGTATAGAGAAGCATGAAGAAGTTTTATTTTTGTTTTTCGATATCACAATAATAGAAAAACTAAATATAAAAGAAAACAAATTTAAGAGAAATATTTCCGTTTTTATTCCCGGCTCATACTACTCTTCATACAAAGAAAAATATTGTTCAATAGACGACATAAGAAAAGGCTAGCGTCCCTTATACTCTCAGAGTCACATCGTACTTTATATAAAGTTGGGCAAATCATTTTTTGTTGTATTTTGTGTTTGTGATAATCTTGCTTTTCCTTTTACTAACCTAAATATTCTTGATACAGTTTTTTTTAATAGACGGTTTATGATGATGTATAATCAGAACCCGATAAAAACAAGAAGAATGCAAATGTATCGTTTGTTAAACTAATACTTTAAATACACATTATATTGAACATATGTATTGCAAATTGTATTGAACATATGTCTTGCAAATTTTTGATCAGATATCGTTGGTGGCTTCCATGACTTATTTAATGTTTTATTACGATTGTCATCGACATTCAGTAATGCATATTTTTACAATGTGTTTTCTAAGTTGTGCCGTAAATGAAGATAGTATGTACTTCGTGATCTTCAGTCTCGAAATACTTCTATTTATTCTTCTGATGTAACTATAAGAAATTATGCATCAACAATTACTGCCGACGGTACGACAAATAAGAAACCTAATATACATTCAATCAATACCTCATTGTCAGAACTCTAACACTTATTGTTTATTACGTAAAGATAAGAATTGCCTCGTTATTGTACCAAAAGCAATTAAAACTCAAGTCTTTATAGAAACTAGAATCTATATTTCGTCGGGGAAACGATCATGTAAAACTCGTGTAACTTGATCGGTATTCCGTAAAATGGTTCAACAAGATTTACTCAATGTAAGTCAGAATACAACGATGTATGAAATATATATTGAAAGTATTTAACATAATATCAGAAATATAACAAAGAAGAATGTCTCGATTTTGACACACCTGGACATTTTATCCGAAATACACATGGTCTACACAAGTGTTAGGAACGATATCTATAATATTTAGATGAAAACATAGCTAAGCAACATCACACAATAGTGCTGTCAATGTAAAAAGGCGCAAGTATCGTAGAGTACTGCGTGCATGTTGCTTTTGTGTTATGGTTTATAGCTTACTTGTGCCATAAATCAGACAAAATTAAAAACCAAGTATTGAATATGATAATACAGTACAAGAAAACGCCACTGGATGGTCTAGTAGTGAATCTGGTGAAGCAACCAAAGAGGAAAAAATCTAAAACACATTGTCAGAAGTGTCTGAAATTGTTTTTTTTAGTTATTGTTTAGTTATTTCCAATATTTCATATATTGAAATAATAGCATTAATAAGCTCCATTCATATTAATTTTGCAGTTAGTGTTGTATATACTATTGATTATTTGGACTAAAACTAATGACAATAGTGATTATGTTCATTAATATACATGGTATTTACTTAAACATATATTTGATTTTCATATCAATTATTGAACTTTTATTCAAGATACTATTATTTTTTTATTTGTTATGAAATATACTAATGAAAAAATATGTGTCACATCTAGGTGCCGATGGGCGAAAAATGACCCTTATCAGCCCACCTCCTTTTGTGGACGTACGGATGTATGGACAAACTGTGGACGTATATGAATATTCTTCTTCGATATTTTGTACTACATGTGATTACAACATGTGATTAAACTACTAACATGTGACACTACTAACAATTTGTCTAACATGTGATTTGAAAATTTTTCAAATATAACAAATTCTTGATAATAATATCATTTTTGGAATATTTAATAGTTATCCATTCTATTTTAACGCGAAATGCATAACAAATTGAAATATTCTTTTTCAGATATTTTCGTAGAGAGAAAAATAAATATGTTATAAAAAATTAATGTAAGATAAAGAGGTCAGAAGTATGTTAGGAATATTGATTAGAGTTACAGATATATAATATAATAGAAATTCATTTAACAGAAAATGCTAACATTGTAGAATTCATTCATAAAATCAATTTAACTTTTATTTAAACTAATTTGGATAACCGAAGTAGTTCTTATGTATTTCGGTATTTGGAACAGTCTCTATCATGCATTTTAAATTGTATAACCAAAATATTTCAAGGCCATCTTTTTTATTTCGTACACGTCTTCATGAAAAAAAAAAAAAAAAAAAAAAAAAAAAAAAAAACCTTTTATCCTAGTGCACGGTAGTGAATTTTACAAATTCTAAATAAACATGTTGAAATATGTAATGAAAAAAAATTTAAAATATATATTAATTTATACATTTTTTAAAAATAGATTTGCATTGATATTACGTTTAAAATTATTGCGTATTTAATCCGTGAAATAATCAATTGCTAACTAAGCGTAGATCCAACAGGTTCAAAAACGCACTTTCGGGGATTAAACGCTGTAATCTTGAAATAGCGTTCAAAGTGCTCAACATTTTAAGCTACGAGAACGATACCAGTTTGGCATTTTTCATCTTTCTTTTTTAATTTTTAAATTTAAAAGTTTTGAATTTTTATTTAAATTAATAATTTTAAAAATACTAAATCAAAATTAAAACTTATATTTCTGTATATTCTTATATTCTAAATATTTCTGTTTATTTACAAGAAAAAGAATGAAATTTAACGAATAATACTTCGAGTTATAATTTTTTAAATTACATCACTTTTTTCGCAAATTTCATTATTATTAGAAGTTTATCGCATGATTTTGTTTACAAATCATGTGGTTAACAATCACTTATGAATTCAGAATTTTAACTAATAAATATTTTTACTTTTTTTAATGTATCTCGGACCCCCTTAAAGAAACGTAATTTAAAGAACTTATTTCTTCCTTTTTTTAAATTAACATAAATTTTATTCAAAAAGAATTTCAAAAATATAAATTCGAACACATAATAAGAAGAAAGTAATATTTATCTCTCTTACTTCACTTTAAACTAAATTTTGCAAGTAACTATTGATGTATTTGAATATTCTTTTTCGATTTTGTGTACTAAACGTATGATTTGAATAATTTTCAAATTTAACAATGTCTTGATAAGAATTTCGTTTTTGGAATATTTAATACATATCCATTGTATTTTAACGTGAAATGCATAAAAAATGAAATGTTCCTTTTCAGATATTTTCATTCGAGGGAAAATAAATATATTAGGAAAAATGAATTTAAGATACAGAGGTCAGAAGTGTGTTTGGAATATTTATTGGAGTTATAGAATTATAATAAAAATCGAAATTCATTTAAAAGAAAATATTAAGGTACCCTGGAATAATAACGCCACGTTAAGGTTCTATCAATTTTCACGGCTCAGTTTTAGATTGTATTTTTCAAACAAATATGGGATTTGATACAGCAACTCATTGATTATCTATATAAAAAAAATAATTTAACAGATATGTATTCATAAAACGTAATGGCGGGATTTCTTGACCAATGCTATTTGGCGTTATTACCCACCTATATGGGTAATAACGCCATGCAAACAAAACTATGAAATGAGATGGAATAATTTCATGTAGATTGCCCAATTATAAAAATACAAACTCTACAAGCTTAGAAATTGACAAATTGCATTCTAAGCTATTGAAAATGTTCAATTTTTTGTGAAAGTGTAAGAAAAATAAAGGTGTGGTGTGTGCGGGGGGTAAAGAGGACGCAAAAGAATATCAGAACGTGAGCTTCTTTTTGCTTAAAAAGGACCACTTAAATAGAATTATTAGAAACATTGCACAGTTTTAACTGTGTTTATTTAATTCAGTATTTTGGATGTAGCTCGGCCACTGCAAAGAATCAACCAGGGTATTAATGCGAAGGATTGGCGTTTTTACCCCGTTATAGTTATTGCGCTGTACATTTTAAATTACAAAATATCTCCAGAAGATATCCAAAATCTTCAACAACATTTTGAAAGTCCATGAAATTTACTACAACTTTATGTAATTAACAAAGTATTTCCGGATAAAAAAAAATAGTCTTCACATCACAAAATGTATCTCGCAAATTTTAGATCAAGCGTTAATTTTAGATACTTGTAAAAACAATAAGACCTAAAAATGAAACAAATTAACTTGAAGCTGTTTTTTGCGATTTATATGACTCAAAACCCCACATGGGTTTCATTTACCAGATTATTTCATAATTATGCATAATATTAGCACTTGGCGTTATTACCCCGTCTGGCGTTATACACCAGACCACCTTAGTATAGTAGAATTCATTCTTGTAAAGCCAATTTAGCTTTTATTTAAACTAAATTTGAAAACTACCATTGTTCTCATGTATTTTTGTATTGGAACGGTCGTTATCATGAATTTTAAAATTTATAACCAAAATGGTTCAAGATTTTTTTCCATGTAAAATAAGAAATAATTTAAAAACTTTTCACGGAACTACTTTATACAGAGCTTCACAAATTTTAAAAAACATATGTTAAAAATCGTAATAAAACCGTAAAAATATTTATTTTTTACGTCTTGAATTCTGGAACATCTCATGTAATACTTCCGAACCAAGAATAATAACTGTACTATTTGGCACCTTTTCATTTTTTATTTTATTTCTATTAAGCGAATATTTTTGGCTTTATATCAAAATTATTAAATTATTAAATTTACTCATATCTAAATAAAAGAAGTCTTATTATTACATAAGTTTGAAAAATGCATTTCTGACAGGGTGTCCAAAGTGTAAGAAATATTGCAAATTAATTAACTCAAAACATGTTGAAATAAAAATTTTAAGGATTTGTAGATCAATCAAATACTTAAACTTCCCTTTTGGTCCGATTTTTTTCTGTTTTTTGGTTAATAACATTAACATTAGATATTCAAATAGATTTATTAGTCGTTAACGAATATTTCATCATCTGAAAGATAACAAATGCTGTTGTTTTGAGCATTATTAATTTCATATTTATATTACAACTGGCTAAGGAAGAGTTTTTTAAGATGTTTAGAAAATATTATAATACAACAATATTTAAATTACATTACAATTGTCTAATACTTTTTTTCGATTTATTACACATGATTCTTTCAGGAATGTAACATTTATTTTAAATTTAATGATCGAAATATATATCTTAAAACTAAAAGAATCGCAAACGGCGCAAAGAAAGTTAAGAAAATAATAATAACAATTATTATTATTAAAGGCCCAAATATAAATGAATTTATATAGTAAATGAATAGACGCATATTGTCATTAATACATGTAAATACGAACAAAGTATGTACTAAACAAAATAATACACCATTAAAAGACCATTAATTAAGAACCATATTTGGTTTCAGTTAAGAATATTAGCAATTCAAATTGATCTTTGATACGTGTTTATCTTTTAGTTTATTCTAGAGTTCAGGCAGTAATAATAAAGAAAAAACAGCATCCACAATGACGTACTTTTTTTCCCATTTACGATTATTACAGTCATTGAAAGACATTTTTGAGTTTACGTATTGAATACCGAATATTTGGCTAAATGGCACTACACTGTTTTCTCGTATTACATCGTCTTCTAAATACTATGCCTGAGTAATGACAAAGAAATGACGGCTGCCGAAAGCGGCTTTTTTAAACATAACTACGGGCCTTAAATTTAGACATTTTAAATTACTATTTAAATTAGTAATCCCTTAAATTAGTATTTTATAAAAGATTTCTGTGACTAGTTTGGTCTCATAAAAATGAAACGAAATAAACTTATAAAAATTATTGATATAAAAATTGAAGAAACCATACTCACACACAAAAGAAAATTCGCTTACCTCAGCAGCTATACTATTATTTTAACACAATCGAATTGATTGGTAAAGTTATCATAAAAATTTGAATATTTCTAACTGAGCGAAAAATTGCCCAGGCCGGGAATCGAACCCGGATACTTGGCTTACAAGGCCAATGCTCTACCTGTTAAGCTAACCGGGCGATAACCGGGTGGGATTTTTTCGCTCAGATAACCTTCGATTCCCGGCCTGGGCAATTTTTCGCTCAGTTGGAAATATTCAAATTCGCATGATAACTTTACCAGTCAGTTAGATTGTGTTAAAATAATAGTCTATCTACGTATCCTTCGTTCTAGGGAATTCCATTACCTGCGGCTTATTTTGCCGAGTTGTCTAAATGACAGACCAGATGTTACGACCAATAAGGTTATCTGAGCGATAAATCCCAGCCGGTTATCACCTGTTTAGCTTAACAAGTAAAGCATTGGCCTTGTAAGCCAACTACCTGGGCTTGATTCCCGGCCTGGGCAATTTTTCGCTCAGTTGGAAATATTCAAATTCGCAGCAGCTATGTTTGTTTCCGCATTTAGACATATAGACGGGGGAAGGGAGGGGTTGTGTACAGCAAAAAAACAGTACGCTGACAATCGGCAAAATCATCATCAACCAATAGCCTCAAAATTGCTATGCAATTACTAAAATTATCTTAAAAAGAACAAAAGTATACAAATGTGCATGCTTTGAAAAAAAAAAACTTTTTTTCTCGGTCAAGTCTGTATCTATATTATGAGTCATGGTACATGTGGAATTCTTGAATTACTCACCATCTTAATTTTCGTATGACAGAACTTTAAAATGTAAATAAAGCTAGTTTCAAAATTTAGTTTTTTATTGCAATCCAATAGAGAATATGAAACTAGATAAATTCAATCATATAAATATATGCATGTATAAAACCATGAATTGTAAAGCAAAATATAATACTGAAACATGAAAAAAGGAATTAAAAGGAATATTCCAAACATTTAGAACAATAGTATATTCGTCAGACCCTATACATACATACGTACATACATACATGTATATATATATATATATATATATATATATATATATATACAGGGTGTCCAGCAAATAACACCCTGATTTCAAAATTAAATTTCTCAAAATCAAAGATTGATAGTAATATGAGGTAAACGGTTTTTTTATCAGGTAAGCTGTAAAATTCTTATACAGAAATTTCAAACAGTGAATATTTTGAAAAAATTGCGTTCTGGTTGCATAGAATGCTTTCATTTGACATTTTTCTTGTTTTAGATTGCCTGCAGAGAAATAATTTTTCAGCTTACAGTGAAATATTTTAAAGATTTTTCGAAGTAAATTTTTAGAATTTCGAAATTTCAAAGATTTATCAAAAAACTATGAAATATGGCCCTTTAAGCCGAAACACACATTCTCTGGCAGCAATCTAAAGCAAGAAAAATGTCATATCAAAGCATTCTTTGCAATCAAACACAATCTTTTCAATCTATTTACCTTTCGAAACTTTTGTATAAGATTTTTACAGCTTACTAGATAAACAAATCGTTTACTGCATAATTCTATTGATCTTTGTTTTTGAGAAATTTAATTTTGAAACCAGGGTGTTATTTGGTGGCCACCCTCTCTCTCTCTCTCTCTGTATATATATATATATATATATATATATACACTAACTACCAAAAAGTATTTGTACACTTTCAGTTTTTGACATTTTGTCAAATATTTAAAAATATGCTGCTCGGATTCTTCTGGAACTTCAGAAATATAAAGACTATGTTTCACTTTATATTTATTTACATTCATTTGTTAAGCGGGTAATTAGGGGGCCGGCAAAAAAACAAAGAATAACAGAAATATTTGGGATCGCCCTGTACATGAAAATGCACGAAACGACTTATCGCTTTAGAATACAAATATATGAATACAGTAGAATATGTACACTAATTTTTGTGAGAATAGCATGTATATTTATGGCGATAGAGCGATTTTTTTGAAAAATTCAAAAAATTCTGGTATGTTTTTTGTTTATATCATGCTGTGTTTTTGACCAAATTTAACGCAAATTTCAGAAAAATTGGCAAAATGCAGTAGAAAAAATGTAGCGCAATTGGAATATAAATATATTAAATATTTTATAAAATATGAGTAGTTGTATAAAATAATTTTTATCTGCGCATGCGCGAACTAGAAAATTTTTTTTTTTACATCATTTAATAGTCAATTCTATGGAGTGACTTATAAAAAAAATCCAATCAAATATCGTGAAAATTCAAAAAGATATCATTATTTTAGTGAGATGTTTTTACTCTGCTCTCTAAAAACGGCTGAATCTTAAGGGATTCTCCACAAATTGACATTTTTTAATAACTGACTTAAAAAAAAAACTAGTATTGAATTAATACAATACCTAATACAATATTGCTGCTAATAAGTACTTGACAATTGTGATAGAAAAGAAAAAGAGCTTTATTCGCATTCAGGACCAAAACTAAGAGAGGGGGGGGGGGGGAGAAGGGCATGTGCTCCGGGCGCTAGGATGAAAGTGTTCCAAATGTATCTTTCGTTTGGCGATTTTTTTCATGGCTATGTTTAGCATAGTATTGTGAAAATTATTATATCTGGGCTATGCTAAAGCATAAAAAAATCTAATGATGATGGCTTAAGGTCCCTGCCCCTACCCGCGAAGATGCTCACGAGCTAATGCTATTCCTATGGGGATGCATTTTTCTAACTCTTTTGCATTTGGACATTTTTAAATAATATGTTTTGCATTGGATAGCGGAAGTCTTTTTCAAGATCGCTCCGTGATTACTTTTTCAATTTTGGCGTAGATATTTTATAATGTTTCTTTCACTACCAAAAGCGGTTCTGAAAGTGAAACTAACTTTATAAAAAAATATCTATGACTCAAATCGAAAAAGTAGTCAAGGAGCGATTTTGAGAGGGACTTCCGCTATCCAATGCGAAAAAAAAAAAAAAAAAAAAAAAAAAAAAAAAAATGAAAATTTCAAAATGCGAAAGAGTTATTAGAAAAATGCCTCCCCACAGGAATAGCATTAGCTCAGCAGTGTCTTCGCGGGCCCTTAAAGATCCTGTTGAAAGTAGAATTTTTTTGATTCGGTTTAAAGTATCAAATTGGAGTATTTTAATAAAGCAAAATACGTTATTTTATATTACATATTTTAAGTTTTAAAATAAGTTGGCTATTAATAAATTGGAGAAATTTTCTTTGTAAATATGCTTTGCGAAGGAGGGGGAAAGGGGTACCTTCAAAATCCACGTTTGCCTCGGGAGAAAAAGACTGGTTTTGGCCCTGTTCACATTTAATAATTTGTAGATCCTCCTCGAGAGGCAATTACAGCTGCAACTCTCCTGGGCATGCTCTAAACTAGTCCTTGTATTACATTTAATGGTATTTTATTCCACTCTGTTTGCACAAGACAGGTAAGCTTTTTTATTGATTTTGGGCGTGTGTCACCCGCCTTAATTCGACGATCCAACTCGTCCCAGAGGTTCTCAATTGGGTTCAGGTCTGGGCTCTGGGCAGGCCAGAGTCGATGCTCCCCATTATCAGCATACCAATCCATGTTGTTCCTCGCTACATGGCAGCTTGCGTTGTCATCCTAGAAATAAAATGGGTCCAATCCATAGTATTGCCACAACGTAGGAAGTACACTGTTGTCCAGTATATTTCAGTAGGGATCATTGAGCTTACCATGAATTGAGACCAAGGGTCCTAGTCCGAACCAGGAAAAACAACCCCAGAACATAATTCCCCCTCCGCCAAATTTAACTGTGGGCACAATACATTCTGGTAGGAGGCGTTTTCCAGGCAGACGCCAGACCCAGACCCTACCATCAGAACGGTAGAAGGTGAACCTTGATTCATCACTCCAGAGAACCTGTTTCCATTGCTGTACAGTCCATTGCTGGCGTGTTTTGCACCAACTTAACCGAGCTGCGCGGTTGGACTTGGTGATTAAAGGCTTATGGGCGGCAGCACGGCCATAAAAATTAAGCAGATGAGCTTCCTTACGGATGGTATTCATGGAAACAACACATCCTGAAGCTTGTTGAAATTCTTGGCGTATGTGTAACATTGGTTGGTTGCGGTTCTTCCGAATTTCTCTAAACAGAACCCGTCGGTCTCTATCTCCCAGTTTCGTCGGTCTGCCTACTCTGGCCACATTCTGACAATCACCATTCAGCTTCCATTTTCTAATCACATAAGCCACAGTCGTTTTGGGGTAATTAAGCTCGCTAGATATGTCGATTAAAGATCGGCCATTTCGATGGTACCCGATGATCACACCTTTCTCAAAATCAGACAGCTCTGTTCTTCTTGGCATCATGCATGCGATTGATGTCAGTGTTGTTTTCGACACCACATTTAACAGTGGAGAACTTGACGTATTTCAGGATCGCAGATATCATCATTTGCATAAGAGCCATTAACAATTATGTATCAATGGGTAGATTTGACACAAATGCTTCGATTTTTTATAATTATTTTTATTCTGAAATAGGTTCGTTCTGGTAATTATCTAAGAAAAGAAGTAAATCACCAGTAAAAAACGTAAATGAAGATTTGGCAATTTGCGTAAAATCTGACGTCATTCAACTGTTTTCAGAGACCAATTGAAAATCAGTTCACTCCTATCCACAATAACTTTCTGAATTTCCACAAAATTCGATCGGATTTTTTTATGGGTAGCTCCATAGAGTTGAATATTAAATTATGTAAAATGATAAATTTTATCGTTCACGCATACGCTGATTAAAAAATATTTCATACAAATACTCATATTTTAGAAAACTTTTAATATATTTATATTTAATAGCACCTTATTCTTTCTACTACATTTTGCGAATTTTTCTGAATGTGGCTTTATATTTGGTTGAAAATATTGCATGACATAGAACATTTTAGAAAATATTTAATATATTTATATTTCAATGAATTTTGGTGAACTCCCCCCCCCTCCCTTTTCTTCTTTGCAAAGCATCTGCAAAAGTATTTGCAAAGAAACATTTTCTAATTTATTAATAGCCGACTTATTTTAAAACTTAAAATATGTAATATTGATTAAAGTAGTCTGCTTTGTTTAAAAAAAATGATACCTTAAAATCGTGAAACCGAATCAAAACAAAAAAAAAAAAATCTGCTTTATGCGGGATCTTTATGCCATCATCATTAGATTCTTCTATGCTTTGGTATAGGAGAAATGCTTTGAATGGGACGATTTTGACAATATCATGCTAAACATAGACATGGAAAAACTCGCCAAACAAAATGTACATTTGGGACACTTTCATCCTAGCGCCCGGGGCACATGCGCTTTTCCCCCAACCCTCTCTTAGTTTTGGCCCTGAATGTGAATAAAGCTCTTTTTCTTTTCTATCACAATTGTCAAGTACTTATTAGCAGCAATATTGTATTAGATATTGTATTAATTCAATACTAGTTTTTTTTAAGTGAGTTATTAAAAAATGTCAATTTGTGGAGAATCCCTTAAGATTCAGCCGTTTTTAGAGAGCAGAGTAAAAACATCTCACTAAAATAATGATATCTTTTTGAATTTTCACGATATTTGATTGGATTTTTTTTTTATAAGTCACTTTATAGAATTGACTATTAAATGATGTAAAAAAAAATGTTTTTCTAGTTTGCGCATGCGCCGATAAAAATTATTTTATACAACTACTCATATTTCATAAAATATTTAATAAATTTATATTCCAATTGCGCTACATTTTTTCTACTGCATTTTGCCAATTTTTCTGAAATTTGCGTTAAATTTGGTCAAAAACCCAGCATGATATAAACAAAAAACATACCAGAATTTTTTGAATTTTTCAAAAAAAATCGCTCTATCGCCATAAATATACATGCTAGTCTCACAAAAATTAGTGTACATATTCTACTGTATTCACATATTTGTATTCTAAAGCGATAAGTCGTTTCGTGCATTTTCATGTACAGGGCGATCCCAAATATTTCTATTATTCTTTGTTTTTTTGCCGGCCCCCTAATTACCCGTTTAACAAATGAATGTAAATAAATATAAAGTGAAACATAATCTTTATATTTCTGAAGTTCCAGAAGTATCCGACCAGTATATTTTTAAATATTTGACAAAATGTCAAAAACTGAAAGTGTACAAATACTTTTTGGTAGATAGTGTATAATACAGGGTGATTCCGAATTTTTTTTACAATAAAAGAGGGGTGATAGTACACATCAAGACAAACAATATTAAATAGGAGACCAAGGGTCCAAAACGTTTTCCTAAGGAAATAGCCGCCATTAAAGTTTAGGGAGCAAAACTTCAAATAAACATAAAAAACGGAAAAATCGGTCGATTGATTTGCGGTTCAGAATTTGCGGTAAAGAATTGATTTGCGGTAAAGAATAATTTCACTAAAATTATTCTTTATGTATGCATTTTCTTGAAATTAAATTATAAACATAAATTTCAAAAAATGCCGATAGAGGGCGCTTTAGACTTTGGAGTAATGAACAACTATTTTTTACCGGTATTTTTTGTATCTTATTAAATGTTTTCGTAAGCTTAGACTCAAACTTAAATTTTGAGCTCAAAATCTGTAGTTGGGAGTGGTTAGGTAACACAAACTGAGCTGTGTTCAGAGGGTTCAAATTTCAAATGATTATAAAAAACGGAAAAAGTAGTCGATTGATTTGCGGTTTTCACTAAAACTATTCTTTATTTAGTTATTTTCGTGAAAATAAATTATAAACATAAATTTCAAAAAATGCCGATAGAGGGCGCTTTAGACTTTGGAGTAACGAAACACTCTTTTTGGCGTTATTTTTTGCATCTTATTAAATGCTTTCGTAAGCTTAGACTTGAACTTAAATTTTGAGCTCAAAATCTGAATAGCTAGGAGTGGTTAAGTAGACAAACTTAGCTGTGTTCAGAGGGTTCAAATTTCAAATAATTGTAAAAGACGGAAAAATTGGTCGATTCGTTTGCGGTTTTTGCTGAAACTAATTTTTAAATCAGCAGTTTTCTTGATCAATCAGTGTTTTCTTGAAAATTTTTAAAGATAAATTTCACAAAATGCCGATAGAGGGCGCCTTAGACTTTGGAGTAGCGTACAACTATTTTTAACAGTTATTTTTTTTTAATTACATTAAATGCTTTCAAATGCATAGACTTAAATTTTGGGCTGAAATTCTGAATCGTTGGGAGTGTTTAAGAAGCGAAAAATTGAATTGTGCTCGAGGAGGAAAGAGGGTTAAATTTTAACTCCTGAACACACTTCAGCTTGCGCTTCTTAAATCCTCATAACGATTCAGGATTTGAGCTCAAAATGTAAGTTTAAATCTAAGCTTCCGAGAACATTTCAAATGCTTTTGCAAGCATTTAATTAGAACCAAAAAATAATGGTTAAAATGAATTGTTGGTTACTCTGAAGTTTAAGGCGCCCTCTGACGGAATTTTTTAAGATTAATCTTTAAAAATTATTTTCCAGAAGATACTGACTTAAAGAATAGTTTTATTTTAAACCGCAAACGAATCGACCCATTTTTCTATTTTCTATAATTACTTTAAAATTGAACCCCCCCCTCCCCCTTGAACACAGTTCAGTTTGTGCTACTTAACCACTCCCTACTATTCAGATTTTCAGCTCAAAATTTAAGTTTAAGTCTAATCTTCCTAAATCATTTAAAGAGATGCAAACAATAACGGCAAAAAAATAGTTGTTCGTTACTCCAAAGTCTAACGTGCCCTCTATCGTCATTTTTTGAAATTTATCTTTATAACTTATTTTCACGAAAATACCTAAATAAAGAATAGTTTTAGTGAAAACCGCAAATTAATCGACCAATTATTCCGTTTTTACATAATTTAAAAAGACAAAAACTGGCATATGTATATTGATATTAGCAAAAAAAAAAAAAAAAAAAAAGACTAAAAAACAAGATGAAAAACAGGTTCAATTCCAACTTTGGCCGTTTTTCTTCAAGATTGTCTAATACTCCCCATGCAAATATATCTGTACCATAGTTTTATCGCAAACTTTATGCTTGCAATACCAAATAGCATGCTTATTTACTAGTTAATCATTAAATTTGTTTTGTTTTTTTATTATAAAAAGTTGTTTCTCATTTCCTGCAATCTTTGTAATTAATCATCAAGGAAATCTTTTTTCCTGAGTATAAAACAAAGTACATTTAGAAGATCTATTATAATATTCATAAAGCGAATATAATAAATAGTAGAAAGTTTCTAGAGTTAATATACAGTTCCAAAAAAAAGGTAGTATTAAATCATGTTAATAATAATGACATATTGACGAACAAAAGTTTTTTATTTCGCAATTCTTCTTTCTTTTTATTATTTTTCTTTTTCTTTTTTTTGTGTTTGTTTTTTTAAATTTCATTACAAAAAAAAATTACTTTATCATTTTTTGTCTTTATGTAAATGTAATGTAATGATACATTGCAAAGTATTTTGTGGGTAGTATTTCTTATTGAAATGGATGTATTAAAAAATAGTAATATCAAGAAATGTTTTTATACCAAAATTATTTTACTACATTATAATCGAATGAATGAAGAGAATTAATAATTTAAAATGTCAACGTTTATAAAAGTGTGTTTATGATTATATGTTACTATACATTCTACTGTTAAACTTTTAAAATTTATTTTAAAATTTACTGCTATTCGGTATTTTTTAGCTGTAAGTTGTCAGTTACGAGATAAAACTTTTGTATAGCTGCTACGGTTTTATTTTTTCTTGTATAATGTATATGTTACAGGCCAAACCCGATTTTAGCCAAACTAGATTGATCTAGGCCAAATCGGTCTATCCTAACGCCCATCGGATAAACTAGTTTTTCCTAGGCCAAACTGGTTTATCCTAACGCCCATCGGACAAACTAGTTTTTCCTAGGACAAACTAGTCTATCCTAAGGCCCATAGGACAAACTAGTTTTTCCTAGGCCAAACTAGTTTGGCCTAGCTCTTATAGGACAAACTAGTTTAGCCTGCTGTTTATTGGTCTGAACTAAGTTATCCTAGGCCGATCTAGTTTATCCTAGGCCAAATCAATTTGGCGTGATTTTATCGAATTCAATGACCGCCTCAGCGCTAACATTCTAGTTTGTCCTAGGCTGATCTAGTTTATCCTAGGCCAATGTATTTTACATGTTTTTAGCTCACATGCGTGAAAGCCTGAGAAATAATGGGCTCGCAAGTTCTGTATGTGCGTATGTATGGACACATGTATGTACGTACGTATGTACGTAACACGATAACTCTTGATAGAAATAATGTAATTTGAGGTGTTTTTATCTCATCAGACTACCAAAGCCTGAGAAATAATGCGTTCGTGGATTCTGTATCTATGTATGTACGTAAGCACGTAACGCAAAAATTCTTGATAGAAATATCCGATTTGCATCAAACTTTCAATATAGGTTTATTCTTATGAGGAGTTTTTCTGTTTAATTTTGGGAGGTCATTGGAGAATAATAAGGGGGAGGAAGATCGAGAGGCTGATTCGCCCCTTCCCTTAAATCAAATAAATGGGTTTCCATGCATTATTAGCATATTTTATAATAAAAAAAATTAGCTATAGAAGCATTCTGATGAGGCGCCTCCATGATTAGTTGTGGATGTTCATTGTTAAGTATAAAGAGAGGGGGAATATTAGGTAACGCCCCATAATTTATGTAAATGCTTTTTTCAAGCAGAATTTGCTGATTTGCTTAAATTTTTGAAATAGATTCATTCTGGTAAGGTGTTTCCCTAATTAGTTTTGGAAGTTAATTGGTTACGAACAAATGGGAGAAACGGGGACTCCCGCCTAATTTTGCCAAATGGGTTTTTCATGCAGAATTAACCGATTTGCTGCAAATCTTTGATTTGTTCATTCTGATGAAGCGCTTCACTGATTAATTTTGGTGGTTCTTTGGTTAAGTATAAAGGGGAAGCGTACAATTTCTTTCCTTAAATTAGATACATTAGTTATAATACAGAATTATCCAATCCGCTTAAATTTTTGGACATGAATTCATATTATATAATACATATGAATTCAGACGATTCTTTAATTATTTTTTTCTTTTCGTTAAGTATAATGGGGTAGTGGACGATTTATTGCCTTCCTTAAATTAAATAAATAGGTTTTTATGCAGAGTTATCTGATTTGCCGATTAAATTTTGAACATAGTTTTTTTTCGTAAGGCGAATCCCTGAATAGATTTGAGGGATTGCGGGTTTGGCCTGTAATGATTAAGTATAAAAGGAAGAATGTAGGATTACCCTCCTTAAATCAGAAGAATGGTTTTTGAGCAGAATTATCTGATTTGCTTCAAATTTTGGATAATTGTTCAATTTTATTAAGCGTATCTGTGATTAGTTTTGGGATTCAATGGTTAAGTATAATTAGGGGAAATTGAAAAAGTAATCTCTTGTTTTTTCGAGGGTAATATTTAAAAAAATGTCTGTGATACACAATTAGTGTAAACAACCTGTGAATGCAAAGCCATTACTTTAACAGGGCAATATTCTTTTTTAATATTAATCCCAACTACTGCTCACTAACCTTGTGCAAAGTGTTAAAACTGTTGTTAGCTTTCGTTTTTTCAAAAAACTAAAACAAAATCATTTCACCTTTTTTCATTCACGTATAAAAACATTTCATATTTATTTACTTAGAAGGTGTCACAAATAAAAAATAAATTAAAGAGTTGACATGTTTCGGTTCATTAATAAGAACCGTATTCATAACATATAAAATCAGTAGAAAATTAAATGACACTGGATATAAATATAATTTAAAAATCAAAACAAAACATTGCGCCCGCTATGATCGTGAATATAGCCATTGCCAACGCGGCATATAAATAATTTTGACCATATATTAAATTTAAAATGTAAACAATTAAAATTAAAAAGTATTTTAATTTTAACGAACTTCTTTCTTAACTTTTTCTACTTTTTAATTTTAATTGTTTACATTTTAAATTTAATATATGGTCAAAATTATTTATATGCCGCGTTGGCAATGGCTATATTCACGATCATAGCGGGCGCAATGTTTTGTTTTGATTTTTAAATTATATTTATATCCAGTGTCATTTAATTTTCTACTGATTTTATATGTTATGAATACGGTTCTTATTAATGAACCGAAACATGTCAACTCTTTAATTTATTTTTTATTTGTGACACCTTCTAAGTAAATAAATATGAAATGTTTTTATACTTGTGCAAAGTGGTTTTGCTATCACCCCTGTATAATGTATTTTATTTGAAGGGTAGTAGAATACTGTTACAAGTTTGCACGGGCCGGAATTTCGAAGCCGGTATAAAAATGAAAAGTTCAGCCCGAGCCCTGCCTGTAAAAAAATCAGGGAAAAGGGACTCTGTCTGGCTCGACCTGGCCCTACACTGTTAAAAGTAAAGGTGACAAACCGGTGCCATTTGGGACCTGGAGGTGAAAAGGCGGTGCCATTTGGAACCCTAGGGTGCCATGGGGGCTTGGATATGTGGTTGCAGTGCCAACAGGTCTCTTACTGGGTGATTGGAATTAAATAAGGTGCCATGCACTTCGTATTGACAGCATTGTGGCACCCCCATCGGGTGACTGGAACCATGCGCATGCTCTGTGCCGTGTGTCTTTCTGTTTTCTGTGACGGCAAGTAAAATCTATGGCTATGAGTGAATGAAGGTGAGCTCGATGGCTTAGCGGTTAGAACGCTGAGCTTCTAATCAGACGTTGTAGGTTCGAATCCTTCGAGGGCCGAAAGTCGGTTTGTATATTTTTTATTTTCTTATTATTGGACAGTCTGGATTAAAGGTGCCATCTTTTCACCCTAATTAAAGGTACCATTCTGGCTCCTTTAGGGGTGTCACCAGTGAGACAAGCCTTTCACCCCTAGAAGGTGCAATGTGTCACCATTCGTTTTAACAGTGTACTCAATTTCTGCAAAAAATTCAGTTTTTAATTCACATACATTTAAGATTCCTTTAAAAAATACTGCATACATATTTATGGATAAATTTACAATGCATTTTTAAATTACGATGTGTTCGTTAAATGGAAAATACACAATGTATTATTGATTATTTAGATTCTTAATCCTTCAATATTCAAATAGGAATTCATTAAATAATTAGAACAAAAGAAAAAAAGGAGTGTTATAAACATCATAACTTTTGAATATGTTTAGTAAAAAGTAGATTTGTAAATATATTTTTCTGTCATTCCTTAAGGGTTTTCTCAAATCCAAAAGAGCTACATCCTAACACATTTGTTAGTTAATTCCTTTTTGGAAATGCATAAGATTAACAGGCATTTTCACTCAGAAAATATGTAATCGGATGGCGTTAACCATTTTTTCATAAAAGCGATGTATCTTTGAGAAAATACTATTAAAGCTACGTTTTGAATCGTATTTCCAATTGCGACTTTACGGAAAAGAAAAACTTGACGCCGTGACAAAAATAGCTATATGTCGACAGATAATTGATTTCTCAAAAATGGAAAACGTTGTTCGATTCCAAATTATGTTCAGCTGCGATTTGGCTCGAATAATAATAATAATAATAATAATAATAAAAGCAAGCTTATCACAGCATGGCCTGAGTCTGCAGAAATAAAAATAAAAATAAGCAAACACCATTGTCTAATGTATCATGTCTCTACGGTGCATATGTTAAATTTCTGTATTGCTGTTACAAGAAATGACTCTTGACACACATTTATGCTTATTCTTGTAAAAGATATGTTTTTACCGGCTAAAACCAATTTTGAGCCAAATTATATTAGCCTAGACCAAACTATATTATTCTAACGCAAATTGGATAAACTAGTTTTCCTATGTCAAATTTATTTCTCTAAATGTCCATAGGATAAACTAGTTTTTCCTATGAAAGTTGGTAATCCTTCATTTTTTCTTTCATACTTAACCATTAAACTCCCCAAAACCATTCAGGGAATTGCTTTTCAGAAAGAACATACATCCAATTTTGACGCAAATCCGTAAATTCTGCATCAAAACCATTTATCTAAATTATTGGAGGGTTACCTACATTGCCCTTTGATTTACACTTAAACGATAAACACCCACAACTAATCATTGAAACATCTTGTCAGAATGATCCTATACCTAAAATTTTAAATGAAAACTGATAATTCTGCATGAAAAATCCATTTCTCTAAATTAATAATGGGGTATTAGCCTCCCGTTGACCTCCTTTTAATCTTATCAAATGAATTCCTAAAACGAATCACAAAAGTACCTTATCAAAATGAAACTACTTCCAAAATTTTAAGCAAATCGAATATTTCTACCAAGAGTTATCGCATTACGTACATATGTACGTACATACGTACAATCATGCGTACATACATGCGTACATACATAAATACAGAACCTGCGAGGTCATTATTTCTCGGGCTTTGACGCCTGTGAGCTAAAAACTAGTAAAATTACATTGGCCTAGGATAAACTAGGTCAGCCTAGGACAAACTAGATCAGCCTAGGACAAACTAGATCAGCCTAGGACAAACTAGAATGTTGGCGCTGAGACGGTCATTGAATTCCATAAAATCACGCCTAATTGAATTGGCCTAGGATAATCTAGATCAGCCTAGGATAAACTAGTTCAGACCAATAAACAGCAGGCTAAACTAGTTTATCCTATAAGAGTTAGGCCAAACTAGTTTGTCCTAAGGGCCTTAGGATAGACTAGTTTGGCCTAGGAAAAACTAGTTTGTCCGATGGGCGTTAGGATAAACCGGTTTGGCCTAGGAAAAACTAGTTTATCCGATGGGCGTTAGGATAGACCGGTTTGGTCTAGGAAAAACTGGTTTATCCGATGGGCGTTAGGATAGACCGGTTTGGCCTAGGCCATTCTAGTTTGGCCTAAAATCGGGTTTGGCCTGTAACATATACAAAAGACCAAAAAACAACAATCTAAATAGCAGAAATTATAAGCAAAAATCTTTTGAATCTACTTTACATGTTAAACAAAATATATTCATTTTAATAAATTAACTTGTTTCCTAAATTTCCTTTTTTTACATAATTTTTCATGTGATGGGTTAGATTCCGCAATGATAAAATAGTTACGTTATTATTTTTTTCGCGTAAATCACATTCTTTTATATTCTCAAACTCCTTAAAATTAAAATAAAAAACAGGACATTTACAAAAAATGTATATCACTAAATTGTGAAAACATTAACGAAAATGCAAAAGTTTAAATTCATTAATTAATACTCAAGACAAAAATTTGCAATGAAAAGAAAAGCATTTAAATTTGCCAGAATGCTTTTTAGTTAATGGAAATAACAGATAGCATAATCGCAAACAATACATTATTTGTTTATTTACATCCAGATGAACATTGCAGCTTGCAATATTAGTTCTGCAATTTTAGGTCTAGTTGTAAGTATTAGTTCTAATCTATTTAAAACCTAGTCTTTTTATTCTTGGCATTTCCCCTCATTCTTCGATTTTGTTTTGCCATTCGCCCACAATCATACTTCACGTCTTGTTGCAAAAATAAACTCAGCAAGTATCATGCAGAAACGGGTGAGTTTGATATTTTGAATACAGTCCATTTTAGAATTTGTTTCTTGGTAAGACTCCAGACACTCAGTACATTCAGAGTCACCAAACTGCGATATCCAATACTGCAATTAGAATCCACCAGAACTTTCGTTGTGTACCCGAAGATGACTGTTTTTAGGGTTTCGATCATCTGACGAAACTCTATTCGTCTCTGCCCTATGTCTGTCTGTGAGTTCGTATACAAAAAGTATATAAGTGGCAGATTCTAATTTTTTTGTACTTACAGCTGAATACCTCTTGTTTAAACTTCTTTAGTTGTTTTCAAATTGATCATTTCCCTTCTTAATAAATTATTCTTTTTTATACATTTTACTTCCACCGGGCTGTCTTTTTATGTTTGCTAGTATCTTTTCTTTTTCTTTTTTTCTTCTTTGTTCTTGTTCATAAATAATATTTGCTGTATTTTGCTTTCCTTTGTTCCACTGTATAGGTCTTTTGACCATTGGAATAAAATGTTTATGTTTAACAGTTTAGATTGTGACAATTGTAAAAGGTCAACGTTTTCCTTATTCACACTTAGTTAAACAACATTCTTGCTCAGAATATTTTGATAAATATCAGAATTCAATGAATATGCGTTCATTTATATGTAAATTCTGCTGAAATTTTAATGATGCATATTATTGAACTGAAATACAAAACTTTATTTTTGCGGCATCTGTCTTTAAATCGCGGTGCAGCATCTGTCTTATAGTTGCGGTTAAGATACCGCATGACCATTTTATACCATGAGAACGCAACAAGAAAATATCTGTATTCTAATGTAAACTTGTCTGTAGTTTCAATCTATTTCGGGATGAAATATTTGATTATTTGTCATAAAATATGTGATAAAACGTTAATAGAATAATTGTAAGTATTTACCACGCAGATTTGAAGCATAAAATCTGGCACAAATGTGTAAACACTGACAATTAATCAGTAGAAACGCATACAAAACAGCAGACATGATTGAGAAATATTTTTTAAATTTAATCTAGGGAGTGCTAGTGTAGTTTTCATAATCTCCGAAGCATCTGTCACATCGATGCGTCTGCGTCACTTTACCCTAATACAGTTATTTCTATTTTATTTATTGCACTTGTAATTTTTTAATTTATTTATAATATTTATAGTACTCTAAATTATTAAAAATATTCATAATATTTTAAATTATTTCTAATAATTCTAATGTTTTAAAGTATTTAAAGTGCATATTCATGTAGTAATTTTAGAAGTAAGGAAAAGTAAGTTAAAACCATATACATAGGGGAAGATCAGGTATCATTTAGGTTCAGTTAGAAATAAATAAAATGTTCTCTAAATTTTAAGAAATAAGCATTTGTGGATTAAATAGCGAAGTTGAATGAAAGCAAACAGCAATAACTAATCAGTTATTAATTTAGCTTCAAGAACTGTAGTTAGTGCTGCAGTTAAGGATGAGATTAATTATGCATTTGGCCATAAAAAATATCTTGAAGACAATAGTACGCAAGAAAATGAACTGGTGACTTCTTGCGTAACGGACGTCTCGAAAAAGATCATCCAATTCAGAATTGCTAACGTTAGTGGTAAAACGAGGACTATCAAGAAATGAGAGGTGGTAGCAACATGTGTTCTTGTCATGTGATAAATGAAAATTCGAATCGTTCTCAGGAAGCTTTAGATAATCTAATCAAGGACCTGATAGAAAATACAGACTTTGAAGACAATCTGAGCTATGCAGCAGAAGATTTAATCAGGGAATTCGAATGTTTATTTTCCCAAATTTCTGAAGATTTTGGGCGGACTAAAATAGCGCAACATCGAATTGATACAGGAGATCATTATCCTATTAAGCTGCGTTCAAGACGACTACCTTTCGTAAAGCAAGAGGAGGATCAGAAATAAATTAAGAATATGGAAGTGAGTTGCCTCATTAAACCAACAAACACTCCATGGGCGTCAACCATTGTTTCAGTAAGAAAGAATGTCAGTTCTACAACATTTTTTGTAGACTACAGTCGACTAAAAGACGTCACCAAAAAGATAGTTACCCTCTACCTAGGATTAACGACACAGTCAACAACTTGCGAATAACATTTGGTTGACAACTTTGGACCTGAATAATACTTAAGGGCAGTTGGAGTTCCATCCTAAAGACCACAAAAAGACTGCCTTCACAAAGGCTTCCGGGGCCTTCAAGGGCATTGCAATCCCAAAACTTTCTTATATCTAATTCATGTTAATATTTCAAAATTCATTATCACAGTGACAAAATTAAATGGCAAACTATGGCCATTATGGAGTTTCTGAGAGTAAGAAACTTAGTGAATTAGATATAACCATGTCAATTTATGCAATATGTAGCATAGCAGTCGCATTCATGGGTGATGTACACCAAAATCTAGTTCGCAACAGCTTATGTTAAGACCTAATTGAATTTGAAGTTCGATTAAAATCCGTGCATTAGGTTTTGAGATAGAGCTATTGCGAAAATAGTAAAAAATGTTGCATAGCATCGCCATCTGTTGAACGATTTACACCACAATGTACAAAACGTCACTTCATGTCAAAGACTAATTACATCTGAAGTTTGAGGAAAAAAGGGGAAATAGTTCTGGTTATTGAACCATTGCAGAAATCGAAAATATGCACCGTAGCATTGCCATTTAGTGGGCGATTTACACCAAAATGCAAAAGTGTCAATTCATTTTAAGTATAACTGAAACTGAAGTTCGATGAATATCCGTGCATTCGTTCAGAAGATTAGGCTATTACGGTAATCGTGAAAAATGCTGTGTAGCAGCTCCTCATGTTGAGCAATTTGAACCAAAATCTAATGAGAACCAATTCATATTAGGAGCTAATTGAATATATTTTTTAATTAAATTCCCTGATTTTATTCTTGGGCTAGAGCACCCTAAAACTTTGTGTCACAGACACACAGACAGACTCATATACATGCATTTTGTAAAAACACGTTTTTTTTGTACTTCTGCACATCTAAAATGTACAAAGCCGCTAAAAACCGGTTGTCGAAAAAAAAACAATACAACAAACGATACTTTTATGCGAAACGTTCTGTAATAAATGCTATAATTTCACTAAAGAAACATAAATTAAAGAACTTATTTTTTAACCTTTTTTTAATTCACATAAATTACTAATAAAAAATAATTTCTAACACATGAAATATGTATATATCACTATCATACTTCATTTTGTGTAACTAAATTGTATAAGTAACTATGGACGTATTTGAATATTCTTTTTCGATTTTCTGTACTAAACATATGATTTGAATAATTTTCAAATTTAACAATGTCTTGAAAAGAATTTCCTTCTTGGAATATTTAATAGTTATCTATTGTATTTTAACGTGAAATGCATAACAAATTGAATTGTTCTTTTTTAGATATTTTCGTGTAGAGAAAAATAAATATGATAGGAAAAATGAATGTTTGTTACAGAGGTCAGAAGTATGTTTGGAATATTGATTAGAGTTATATAAATATAATAAAAATCGAAATTCGTTTAAAAGTGAATACTAGTATTGTAGCAATGCTTCATTTATGTAAAGTCAATTATTCTTTTATTTAATCTAAATTTGAAAACCAAGGTAGTTCATGTGTATTTCTGAATTTGGAGCGTGTCTTACCATGCATTTTAAATTTTATAACTAAAATAATTTCAATCTTTTTTTTTTTTTTTTTTTTTTTTTTTTTTTTTTTTTTTTTTCTAATTGAGTACACGTTTTCATGAAAAATAAAAAATACATTTTTTAAAAAGCCTCTCTGCCAGCTGCTTTATATATAAATTCACAAATTCTAATGACATATGTTGAATGTTATAACGAAAAACAGTTATATTAAAAAACAGTTTTTAACAGTTATATTAAAAATTAATTTTTTTTACATCCTGGTTTCTGTAGCATCTGTTATTCACATTGAGTAATTCCTTACAAAGCTGTGTAATAATGAAAGTATTTGATTCTTTTGCATATTTATTTTACTTCTATATAGCTGAATGTTTTTGCCTTTATACACTGTAAAAAATTTTCCCGTTAAAAAACGGAAATACTTCTGGTAATCTAGACGCCAGTACTATTTCCCTTATTTAACGGAAATTTTTTTTCCGTAAATTCCAGGAAAACTTCCGTGATTTCTAAGACTCCCGTTTTTTAAATTCCGTTTTTTCACAAAAATTTTCCTTCATTTTACATTCTTCCGTATTTAAAAAGTTCCGTTTTGTTGCATAAAGTTTTCCTTCATTTTATATAATTCTGTATTTAAAAGTTCCGTTTTTTTTGCATAAAGTTTTCCTTCATTTTACATAATTCTATATTTAAAAGTTCCGTTTTTTTTCACAAAGCTTTCCTTCATTTTACATAATTCTGTATTTTAAAAACTCCGTTTTTTGGCATAAATATTTCTTTCATTTTACACGTTTCTGTATTTAAAAGTTCCGTTTTTCAGCATACATTTTTCCTTCTTTTTACATACTTCTGCATTTAAAAAGTTCCGTTTTCTCTCATAAAGATTTCCTTCATTTTTCATGCTTCTGTATTTTAAAAAGGTCCGCTTTTTCGCATAAGTATTTTCATTTTACACATCTCTGTATTAAATTTCAGTTTTTGTCTCAAAATTATTATTTTTGATCCAGTTCCTTGAATCCATGCAAAGCATTAATAGTAGTAACTTTGATAAAATTCTCTTTTTCTGGTGACTTTCCTTTCCCCCTTTATTTATTTATTTATTATTATTATTTTTTTTTTTTTTGAAGTTTTGCATTTCTAACCAATAAAAAAAAAAAAAAAAATGTAAGGAGTTATTTTTTATTAAAATGAATATTTTTTAAAGGATATGATCATTATATGTACTGCTCACCACCTATTTATATATATCTATTGATACTTTGTTTTTCCACATATACCTTTTTCCAACTTCGTACACAAATTTTGCTTCAAAGAGAAAAAAAAAAGATTTATTCATGTAATTTTGTTTTTATCTATACTTCAATATCAAGTCAGAGTTAAATTATACAAGCATTTTTCTCCTGAGAGAGGCATATATTACTTAATCTGCAGAAAGCATATAAATAAAATTGTAATAATGCAAATTTATAGGGGTGGTGGGGGATAGAAATCAAATGAATACAGTGACCCACAATTCATGTTCTTTTACATTAAGTTTAATATAATGGTTAGTTAAAGTGTAAAACTTTGTATCAAACATAATCCATTTCAAACTTTAAAACTTTTTAATGTGATCCCCAAATTCCCTGCTAAATGATGCGAAATTTTCATAGAGATATTTAAATACATAGGCATAAAATTGGTAAACGTGAGTACTGAAATGGTTTAGAATAATAATTTCCCATTTTTTAAAAATAAATTACTTATTGAACATAAGCAATTAAGTCATACAATGATCCCTTTCTTACGTTGGCATGTCCGAAATGTTTGAAGATACCCACTTGTACTGTATTTTCAGAAAAATCTGCATTTACCAAAATATGGAAAGATTTAATTACCCAATTTCTGAATAAAACAATAGTTAATCATGCATACAATAAAGAGTACAGAAATGTATCAGAAAGCATCCCCTGTTGATTTAAGAACAATCTTACCTTTGATATTGATACAATATTGAAATTTACAGGTGATATTAAACATTAACTTTATACTCATACAGAAAAACTGTGAATCATTTTTATTAATCTCCCTATTTAATTACATTTTAACTTTTTATTATGAACTAATCAAATATTCTTAAAACAATATGCTGTTATGCTAATACACATTTTAAATAAATTAATTCAAAATAAAATTTCAATAAATAGATTTTTTTCCTTATTACTGTATTTAAAATTAAGGACACACTTGTGGTTTCTGAGTTGTATATTCTCTTTGATCCACATCTGCATAGATACTATAACCATATTTGCATATTTTCATTGCTGAAGTTAGAGCTTTGACTAATTAATCATATCAAGTTTCACCGTTTTCCTTTTGTGTCAATTAATAAAAAAATTGGGATCCCAATTATTAAGAAAATAAGCTTAGTAAACAAAAAAGAGCATTTAGCTTCAACAATTTATTTGAAGCAAGTGTGGCCACACAATCGGCATGAAAGCTTGACAAAGTAATAGAATCTGTGCTATAACATTGAAATAAGCCTCGTTCTTCTATTTGCACAGAATCCAGTTTTCAACTTTTTGCTTGTATACACCAAGAAAACACAAGTGTGTCTGTAGCCTTAATCAAAAGTATTGTGCGCATGTAGCTACTTTTGCGCCTTATTCTAAAATACTCATTCTGCTAGGCTTACAGCTAAAATAATAAAGTGTGGACAGAGACACAATAAAGTAATAATTAGGCCTATTTGCATTACTGTAAACTATTTATTGAACATAATTTCTGCTTTAAAAGTACAGAGATACATATATATATTAAACATCAGATTTATCAAAGTATTTTACACATTTCAGTTATCTTGATTTTTTTTTTTTACAAAGTCTGAAAATATTGAATTTTTAAAAAATAACACATGATTTACATCATTGATGTAAAAAGTTTAAGCTTGATATAATAAAAAGAAAAAAAATCTTTTAAGACAGGTAAAATTGAATCGCTCCAAGTAACTGGTTAATTACTCCACCTATTTTAAAAACAGAAAAAAGACAATTTTAAGATCTAAAAATGTTATTTGGAAGACAAAATTATGATTAAACATGCAGAAATACCATAAACAAAATAAATGAATTTTTTTCATAAAAAATAACCAAATCATACATGTCATTGCAATCACAAGCACCTCATTATGCAAACAATAAGCTTCAATATTTCAAAATCAATATTTTCCAAGGTATAAACTCTGTAAGAAGGAATATATATATTTTGACTTAAAATAAACTGTGTGATATCCCTTGACATTTTTTTTTTTTCAAAAAAAGTTTAAATGTTTTTACGATTAAAAATCTATGCTTAAATCCCATAATAATTTACACAAAAATCAAGTTATAATGACAATCAAAAATGTCACTTTTCATTTCAAATTCATGCTTGCATGTATGTATGAAAATATATTTTATCAAATAACTTAAGCACAAATAAAATTTTTAATTTATGTAAGGTGAGAAAATGTTTTAAAGACATTTTAAAACAAGTTATAAAAAAAATAAGGTGAAGAAAAACAATGGTCTACACACACACAGATACATATTTTTCCCAAATAAAAACAAAAAACTTTATATCAATTGAATTAGTCAAAAGGGATCCACATTTTTAAAATGACATATTGAACTGCATGCTAAAGCAACCAGATTAATAAGTCAAACATTCCATACCCATAATTCATTTTGAAAGAAGTTTTTAAGCAGATTTAATCGCTGATTTAAATCAACAGATTAAAATTCTTGACTTTGAAAGAAGTTCTAATGTTTCTAAAATTACAAATCTATGCATAATTATTCAATATTCACACACATATCAAGCAGAAAGTAAAAATTCTAATTTTGTGTGAGGATGTTTGAAACTATTTTATTCAATGATTTAAAAATGTATAAAACATTTCATAATTATAAGTTATGAAAACAATTCTTTAAATGCTTATGATTAAAAAAAAAAGGTGTGAGAAAGTGATATTGTTTACATAAAATAAAAAAAAAAAACTATGTAACAAACAATTAGAAAATAAAGATTTCAAATACTCCATACCATTAGTAATTTTTTAAAAACATTAATGTTCTTAAAATTTAGAAATCTGCGAAACAGACAACAAAAACACACAGAAACTGTGTGTGACAGTTATTGGAATAATACACTTGTACATGAACATTTATAAATAAATATTATTAACAAATATAAAAAATAACTAATTTAGGTAAACAGCATCTTAAGCAAATGTGCAAGTAAAGTTAAAAGACATTAAATTCATTATTTTTATTCAAAATTGTTTTCATTTTTTTGTTTTCCTTCATATTTTTTAAAAATATGTATAATAGAAATAGTTTATTTAAAAAAAAATCACAAATATATATATAATTTAAAATGAATTTTTTTTAATTCTAAATGTAATTTTAATGTAAAACGATGTTTATAAAATAATTAAAATTAATAATTCATAAAGCTTACAAAAATTCAGTTGGAGAAACACAATGAAATCCAATTTTAGCAATTTAGTCATAGGTTTAGCACTATGTACTCTTGTATTTAAATGTATGAAAACATGGAAAACTGGTAACAAGAAAACACAATGGTAAATCTATAAGTCGACCTCAAAATCGCGTTTTCAGGTGTTTTCCCCTAAAATAGGATTTGGCAGATCTACAGTATTTTAATATGCAAATCGAATTTTAACTAATCCTGGAATTTCAACCATGAACTCAAATAAATGATTGTGTGAGCTGCCGTTCTATATATTATAAATTTCAATGGAAGTGAAAAAAAATTATATTTGTTATTAAAATAATAAAAAATAAACATCAACTTTACAGCATTGAGTTTCTAACGATTACAAAGTTTAGAGTGAATCTGCATTAAATTTACCACACATATTTCACATTTTTACCAGATTTGTATTTACAAACAATTATAAAATTGTTTTTAATAGGCTGACTTTTATAAGTATTAAAATAACATTTTAAAATCATATAAACATACTTAAAATTATTCTAATCATAATTCCTTATTTTATTTTCCAAATTTTTCATAAACCAAAATGAGAATTAAACAATGTTCACAAGGACATAATGATGTCTCTACAGAAATATGAATCAAAATATGTTTGAATGACTTATATTTATTTATTCTGCCATATGCATTCAAAAAAGTATGTTTTTGTAAGGAAATTTTTGCCACAAGATTTTGATATGCTCCAATAGGTAACTATATGAATTAATCATTTTCAGCTGAGATTTCGGCTGATTTCCAGCTGAGATTCTTTATTTTTAAATAAGGATTTATTTTTAAATATATTTGTTTCAAGTAAAATTAAAAGCAGCATTTTGAGCTCTCAGACTTTCCCACTTTTTAAATTTACAATGTGTTTGTGGCATAACATAATATTTATTACAAAATATCTAGGAACTAAATTCAAATTTTTTTATGTATAAAGTTAGTTTAAATCATGATCAAAAATGAGGTGATTTAAATCAAAGAACTTTGGTAAAATTTCCAGCAAGAAAAAAAAGTGTATTTTAGAAATAACATTTAATATATATATAAGGAATGGAACAAATAGTGATTCGGCCAAATACCGAATATTCACCAAATTTTAGGCTGAATGCCAACCTTTTTTCTGATAAGGAAAATATCTTTTTATTATATATATTTGCATATAAAATTTTAAAGTTATAAAAAACAAATTAATGTTTATTATTAATTTGTAAGGTTTTTTAATAATTTGATACATCTCTTATTCTTGAAGTATGTCAATCAAACACCTTGGATACTTCTAATAAAACAACTTTTACTACATCTAAATTATAATAGCATAACTTAATAGTAAATTTAAAATGTGTTTTTTTTTTTTTAGTGTGCTTTAGTATTTGTAGAACTTTCTTCCCATACTTCAAAATGATTTGATAAATAATAGATATATACTTAATTTTCCTAACCCTTCCCATTCAATGCTCTTGTAAATACAGTGTCTGAACTTATTTTTCTCAATTCATAATTTGTTTTTTTAAATCATAGTTAAATATATATAGTTACATATATAACTAATTATACATACACACATATATATATATATACATATATACATAAAAGTGCTAAAGCTTTCACAATAATTAATCAAATTGTCTAAACTATGATATATTTTTTGATATGTGCAACTTAAAAATAAATAAATAAAATATGAATTTAAAAACATGTTTTCTCATGTGCACTCTGTATCCCCCTCCCCCCTCCCCCCACCCTAGCTGATCTAATGGACTGGTCAAAAATCTGATACTTAGATTTATAGAAAAAGAAATCTGAATAAAGAAAAAATTATCAAATATAAAAATTGAAAAAGAAACTTTAAACTTTTTAAAAATTATATTTACTTTTAAAAGCTATTGCTACATTGAAAATTTAGCATTTTTATGATCTATTATGACTATGCTTTATTTGAACATGAATTTATAAGCAGTATAGATTATAGTTAGAATATATTTGTACCAAGTTCCATTAAATGTACTTTGTAAATTTGAAAAATTTCTTTTAAGCATAGAAAGTTATGAAGTTCCATTTTATCCTTTATTCTAAAATACACATTGATTATCAGGTACCCAGAGAATGATAAGTTATTTTTATTAAAATGCAAAGAATTTATTTTACTTTAACCCTTTCTTGTATTCAACATCAACAACATTTTGAAACTCTTTCTCTCAAAATTCATGTGGGGAGATGTTTTCTGAAATAACCATTCTTCAAGTGAATTTTATTGGGGAATTTATGTCCCCATAATAAACAAATTTGTTCTGAAATCAGCATTTTTTTTTTTTTTTTTTTTTTTTGATTGTTTGTATTAACCACTTAAAAAAAGCCAGCTTTATTTTTCTATTTTAGTTATTTTTTTAATTTACAGCTAATTCATATTAAATTTGGATTAATTTATTTTTAATACATAAATTATGCTTCAAAAATGTGTTTTGAAATTTTATATTACACAGATTCTACATATACTACACATTCTAAAGAATCATATTTAAATTGAACAACGACAAAATGTAACACATTAAAACATTCTTACATGTCAGAACAGAAAGATTAAGTCACAGAATCAACAATGTTGAAAAAAAAATTAGGAAGGATTCATTATTTGAGAAGAGTATAGTCCATAAGTATATGAATGAAAGACAGCAATTAAAAAAAAAAAAAATCTCCAAATAAAATTTATGTGCACACACATATAAACCTATGTAGGGTAGATGTGCCAGTAATAGACACCCTTTGAAGTTTTTGGTTTATATAAAAAAAAAAAAAAAAAAAAAAAAAAAAAATGTCACCTTTATTATTAATTTTTATAATTTTCCTAGTAGTTTTATATGAATTACTTGACAATGAAAAGAATAGTTTAAGTTTGTTTTAATATGTAGATGGCTCCCTAAGCAAAATTTATATACATCATTTAAAAGTAGATTATATATTGCCTCGTTCACTACCAGTAGCTTTTTATCTTATTTTATTTTTACAATAATTTGTTGAGAAGCTAATAAGGATGGAGGGGGGGGGGGATTTTTCACGACTATACAATATACATGCTAATAGCTGGCTTAGCTTATTAGATTTATTTTTCATGTGTGGTTTAGTATGTTCTCAACTTAAAAATACCTTAGGGACTATAAAACCTAATAAATTAGTAAAAGTTCATCAGTTCGTGAAAACAACGCAGTTAAGGTTTTTATTTTCTTATTATTTTTAATTAAATATGAAAGGAGTTGGTACTTACATTTTTTTATTTATTTATGTGCATTTCTAAGTAATATTTCAATTAAAAAACAAAACTATAAATTGTGCCAAAATTTTATCTTCCCTCCCCCTTTGATCTTGCAAATTTTTTGTTTGAATTTAAATTTTTTTTTCCAGAAAAAGACATTTTATTTGTAGTGTTGTAGTCATAAAAAAAGCAGAGAGTGTACGGTAAAGGCAGAAGGTCGCTATCATTATGAATGTTAATAAATAGGGCATATGTTAATGCTTCATTGAGAAAGAGGGTATACGGAGCTTTCTTTAAAAATCCAGAAGATACACGGTGTATACTTCAGTATACCCTCCACTACATCCCTGTTTATTTGTATATATCTGGTGTTTTAAGATATCTGTGAAGCAATGTAATTAAGATGTACTTTTAAAATATCTAAGGTTTTAGCTAGCATTTTAAATATAGTTTTACAATATGCTGATTAAATCACACTTCCAGAATTATTAACTTTGTGAAATTACTACTATGTGCAAATGATGCAATACATGTTCATTAAGGATGTATTTGAAAAAATATTTTTCCACCATCAACAGCTTGAAAATTGAGAGATTTTTAGACTCATTTTTAAACATAAAGCATGGAACTTGTTGAGATGATTTTTGAAAACATGTATAAGAGATGGTGTGATTTCATTTTTCACACAGCTCATTAGAATTTGAATTATAAAAAAATTATCTATGTATGATACCTTTTGTTTTGTTCCCAGATCTTCCAATTTGGAAAATCCGATTCAAAACGCCAACTTTGACAGTATTTTCTGCACTTATAAAAAAAATCAACAAACAAGGCAACTGACGTAGTTTCTAAAAAAGATAATTTACAGGTTTGATGAGTTTGAGAGCAAAAATGAATTTAAAAATAAATCAGAAAACAGACAGTTTGGATTAGAATACATCCTTTCGTTTTACATTCAAAAATTCTCATTTTTATTATTAAATTGTATAACTTATAGCAACAGATGAAATGAAAATCAGAAATTGATAAAGGAAACATTTCCTATCTGCACCTGTCTGAATAATAAACTCTTTCCTTTAATTTAGACAATCTGGATATAAATAAAATTGAAATATTAAATACAGCTCAACTGCAAAAATACATATGTTATGAACACATTTTTATATATTATTAAAAAAATGAATTATAAACTATATACAGTAGACTCCCTCAAATATGCAACCCTAAAATCTGCAGATAATTTATGGATGTAAACAATGAAACATTCAGTTTTGATACAGGAAGGAAATTTGACTTTATTAATTTTATATCAATTTCATATATTTTTTAATTTGTAATTTTTGTTAATATTACTGAATTCATGTTTTTTCATGAATAAGTTAATTTATTTCTGATTTATTTCTGTTAATTTATTGCTGATATCATTGGTAATCAGTCTTCTTACCATATATATTTAAATATTAATCAAGCTTTTTTGGTTATTAAGTCTGGCTAAACCAGGAACAAAACTTCCTTATTTTATAATTTTCACGTAAATTAGTAATGTACTTTTATGAGGTAAATTACACTGAACAAGTTAGGAAAAATACATTTCATCTTTATAATGAATATTTAATAATACATTATTCATTATTACCTAAGTCTACCTTTGCTTTTAAATTTTTAAGAATTAAAAAAATATCTAAATTTTTACTATTTTAGTTTATTATTTATTTTAATATTTTATTACATTATAAGAATTCATTATAGTTTTGGTTGCATTAGTCATTGGGTTCAAAGTAAGGTTTAAATGTAAACAAAGCAATGACCAGAAATCCACAAAATTCTAAAATCTGCACAACCTCTGATCCTGAGCTGTGAGGATTTGAAGGAGTCTACTGTACTAGAGTATTTTTTCCTTTGTAGGAATAAAAAATTAAAAATACGAGTTTTCTTAAGTTCTTTAATATTTACCAAAAGGCTCAATCGAAAAACAACATCTAAAATGACATGTAAGAAATCTCTACGGTTTTAAAAAAGTAAATCCCCTCTCCACTTCCTTCTTTGAAATTTTTCAAATAAATACTTATCAGAGAAATGTGACAGCTTGGTATGGATAAAATAAGAGAATTAGGGCTACAGAGGAATATGTTTAAGAAAGTTTTAGATACTTTAAAGGACCCTTCACAAAACTTTTTCACCTTCATATTAATCTTTTTACAAATTTAATAATTTAAAAATAAAATCTGGTCTGTAAATAAACAGTTAAACTCGTCAAAGAATATATTACTGAATTTTATTATGTATCAATCATTGGACCTGAATATATAGATAAAAATTTCACAAAACTATATGACTAGAATTTTCACAAGTATAAGAAAAACTTAACAATTTCACAAAAACAGAACTCTTAATCAAAGTTGATACCCCCCCCCCTTTTTTTTAAAACCTTTCTCGAAACCAGTTTTTTTGGTTTAACACCAGATTTTTTTTTTTTTAAGACATCCTTTTTTATTATATATTATGCATAGATAATGATAAAAATAGATATTGTTGGATTATAAGTGGTGTAACTTCATTTTAAAATTTATTTAATTATTTAATTAAAGTAAACATTTATTTAAAATAAATAATTATGAATTTGTGCAGAAAATTGAAAAAAATTCATATTTTAATTTAAGCAGTATTAGGAAACAGTTCTATGTTCAAAAAATAAACTATTCTATAAAATGAAACATTGATACTCAGAAAATCTTTATAAACAATCTTTTGATTATTAATGATAAGCATTTGATGTAGTTTGATAAGTATAATATTTTTCAGTTATTCAAATGATAAATTTCAAATACTTACTGGAATTTTATTTTTTGAATGACAAATTGAAGTCAATATTTTTGGTCAGCAGATAATAGGAATATATATATATATATATATATATATATATATATATATATATATATATATATATATATATATATATATATATATATATATATACTAAAATGCTAGTGTTCACACTAGAAATAAAAAGGGTACTTTTGCAAGAAATTTTTTTTATTACTTTTAGGAGAAGAAAAAAGAAAGCGGCAAAATGCATAAATTTTAAATATGATAAGTCAGGTAACATTAATTTTAAATGATTTTATGGTATAAAAATTAAAAATACAATTAAAACATGACTGAATAGTTTCATGTTCTTTTCCAGAAAGAAATAAAATTCCATCATTTTTGAACACACAAATTTAAAATACTATGGAATAATAAAAAATATTAATCTCTGGGTAAAACCAGTGGTGCATTTTACTATTTGAAAAAAAAAAAAAAAAAAAAAAAAAAAGACAGGGTGCATTTTGTAAATTTGAAAAGGGGCAGGGTGCTGCACATATTTTAATTCATTATAATATCTAAAATAATAATAATTAATATTAATATAAATAATTATTAATATTAATATTAATAATTAATATTAATCTATTTCATCATGGATCAATTCATGTTTGACTTTTTCTGTTGAGCAATTGATATGTTCACCAATTCATACTGGTTTTAATCCTATACATAAAAAATGACCTAACTCACTATATCCAATGCTTACTGCTGAAAAATCGTTTTAAAAGTAAAAATTTTTTATATCCAATAATCTGAAAAACAAATTATAAAGAAAAGTGAGAAAATATCTGACTTATTTTAAGAAAACTTTTTTTTTTTTAGAAAAAACCAATTGATTTCAACCGTGCCATCTGAACAAACATTAATTTAGCATTAGAACAATTTTCTAAAATATAAAAAAGTTAACATTAGTAATTGGGTTGAAATTTTGTCTTAAAAACATCTTGTATAAACTACAGCATACAATTAAACAAATAATCACCTATCTTTTGATGCTTTGAGAGTGGACACAAATAGCTGCTCTGAGCTTCATTACTTTCTTTTCACTCATATGATGAGCAACTCAACATCTCCTAGATTAGCATTCGCCTTCTGAAAAAAATCACCAAGTAGAAATCATACTCAATTTTGGCAATACTGTTTATTTTCAGAAATCACAATCCATTAAAGAAATAATAACAAAAATCAGGAATATATAAATACTCTACAGGATACAATATGGCATATCTTTGTTTCATATGTATAATTAATTTATGATCAAGCTCATAAGTAATGAAATTTTATTTAGTAATTAATCAACTATAATTGCCAAAACAACAAAATTACAAATTCAGCAAAAGCAATGCGACCCCCACAAGAAATACAAACTTTTTTCATTATTCAATGAATTGTTACTGCAAACAATCATTTTTATTTTTAAAAGACGGCACACATGTCATATATGCACTCACTGATATACAAAATTGATGCCAAAATGGCATTATTTTGAGAGATTTGGTATACAGGCTTTTTAAAATTGAAAAGTGTAGTAGAGAGAACTGTTTAGCCAAAATAAATAAATAACTGTTACTAGAATGTATACAAGTATCAAATAACATGCAACAAAAAAAGAAAAAATATATATAGAAGCGAGTTTAGAAATAATACTCAGGAGATTAGAAAAATAAACTTATAAACCAATGATATATTGCACAACTAACTGCACACTAGCGTCCGTGATGGTTTTAATTTTTTTTAATCTTGCACAACTTTATGACTTTTCTTATTTTTAAAATAAAAACTATACACACACAGAGATGCATATAATAAGAATTATCAGTGTATAATATCACACAATTTACGTAAATGATTAAAATGTAACATTTTAGGGAATGAAAAAACCTTTATTACACAAAATGCATTGAAAACTACTAATCAGGTATCAAAAATTAATTTCATCAGTGTTTTAGTTAAAATAACTGCAGGGCATGACATTTTTGAACTAACTTAGGAAGAAACTAGGATGTTAATTTTTTTAACTGCTAGTACAGAAAAATGTATCAACTTTATCAGTCGATTTCTAATTTGGGAGAGCCATAGTCCCTCCCCCCCCCCTTCAAGGAAATGGGCATTTTTGAGCGCTGTCTCTATTACAAGAAAAAAAACTTCCAGAAAAAAACAAAATTAATGAAAATGTTATTATATAACAATCAACAAGGTAATAATCTGGAAAGCCAATTTGGGAAACCTGGCGATGTGAGGGGAATCCCCCCCCCCGTAGGATATTTCATGTTGCACAGTGTACTCCCCTTTCATACTCTTGGCAAAAACATAGCTTGAAAATTTTCCTCCAAGAATAAACTATTTTATTGGACTGAAATTTTTCATCAATCCTTTGCGACTTCATATTGGAAAATTTTACTATTTTTGCATCTATGTCTTGATAATTTTTCCTGATTTGAGGATTGAGGGGGGGGGGGGAAGCAAGAAATAATGAACTGACGCTTGATTATTCCACACTTTACTATACCACTGCCATCAAAGAACCCCCTGCCCCTCCCCATCAATCCGAAAACACTGTTAAGCATCAACCTTTACAATAATTGTACAGGTACCTTCCACATTCTAAAGGGCCAAGATCCACTATATTAGATTCAAATGAATATTCATTATGTTTCAAATTTTGCTCAAATTTTAAAGTAATAGTCATCTCCAAAGACAGGAGAAAAAGTTTTTTTTTATCTCAACTTGCAAAAGTTAAATATTAACAAATAAATTATTCCAATATATAATATATTAATGCACAGATTTTCTTACAGTTGAAAAATTTTATAATTTAATTCAAATGAAATTTGGAAGAATTATTTTCTAAACAAACTTCACATTTCACCTTACTTTTTACAAAGATAAAGTTTTATCTTTCTGAAAGCAGTTTAATTATCTGTATTATATAAAACTAAATTACATTAAAGTACATTAAGTTTGTTTACAGCTTAGATTAATTTTAAAATAGCAATAACAACAATAAAAACGGATTTAAATCAATGATTTTAAAAAAAATCTACATAATACAAAACAATAATACTTGAAAAATGAATAATTTACAACTAATAAGTAATTTAACAAAAATAAACTACATCTGTACCTATCAAAACAAAGCATTATTAAGCATTGAAAATCACTTAAAATATGTTTATACTTTATAGGACTCCCTACATACACTATATAATGCATTAAAATATTTCCAAGTCTTCATTCAATCAAGAATGTTGAACCTCAAAATGCATTTTCTCATTAGTGAAACTCAAACGAAATTTGCGACTATCTACGAAAAGTTACGCATGAAAAAACATAAACATATTTTTAAAGAGATTACTTGAATTAATTAAGAATACATAAAGTAAAAAACAGAAAAATTCATACCTGAATAACCTTTACACGAAGTCACACGAGGAAACAAGGTTCCTTACAGCCGAAGCCTTCATGATACAAACACAAAACACACGAGACACCATTCTTCATGGAGACACGAGGAAAGGAAAATAAAGATGGCGCAAGTCAAGTGTTGCCATTCGGTCGATATGAAAATAGCACCTGCCATTGAACAATTTGACAATCAGCAAACTGCGGTTTGGGTGCAAAGAGATATAACGGTTTGAGAATTTCAGGAACAGGGTACAAGTTAAATGATTAATTATTTTTGCGACTAAAAACAATAAATTGAAAAGATTTTTTGTGTAAAATTAAGATTTAAAAAAACTCCTTTGTATTCCGGAAGAGGGGGAAGCGTAAGGAAGTGATTTTAACTATTATTTATTTTTTCTTATTAGTGGACAACAAATATTTCAGTTTTCTTTTAAATAAAGAATTTCAAAATTTTAAACCTCATTCTGCTACAGAGGGGGGGGGGGAGGGCAAGAGGGAAGAAAATTTTTCGGTATAAAGGGGATGATAAAAAAATTGATATATTTGTATTGATATTTTTAATTGTTTTGTCACTGGAGAGAGAAAAAAAAATAGTAAAAAAGATTTTTTTTTACAATTCTTTTTATAAATATTTTGAGCTTATTTGCATGATTGGAAGGGGGGGGGGAGCTAAGGATGAAAACGTACATAGTTAGGATAAGCTCGAGATAATCTAGATTATTATTATTTTTTTATTGTGATAAGTCAGAAATAAATGCGGCAAATTTTATTTAAATAAAATAAAGATTTAAAAATATGAAACTGTATATGATGAGAGGGGGGGGGGGCAAAGGACGGAAAGTGTAATTTTTAACGGAAGGAACCTAATTTTCTTTATTCATTATTGATTTATTATAAGTAAAAAACCGTAAACGGAACAGAATTTTTAAACTTTAGAGAACAACATTAAATGTTTAATTTTTTTTATATATATATCGGGGAGGGGGCAGAGGGAGGAATGAAACATTACAAAAAGATTAAGCATAGCCAGACGTAACTATATTTTTCTAAAAATAATCATGATTGGACGAAAAAGGCATTATATCCGGAAGATTATAATGGATTTAAGGGTGCATATCGATTCAAACTGCTTATTTTCCGATTTATTTTTGAATTCATTATTGCTCTCAAATGCACCAAACTTTCAAAATCTCTTGATTGGAAAGTACGTACACAAGGTGCCGTGATTGTCGATTCTTAGATAAATGCAGAAAATATTGCAAAAAAAGCAATCAAAAACGGCATTTCGAGCAGATTTTTCCCAATCGGGAAATCTGGGAACGAAATAAAAAGGGTCATACTGATAAGGTAATTGTTTACAACTCAAATTCTAATGAATTGAGCGTAAAAAGACATCACAGGGATCTTCATACATCCTTCAAGAATCCCATCAACAAGTTTCATGTTTCTACTTTTAAAAATGTGTCTGAAATTGTATCGAAAAATTTCGAGCTGTTGAAGATGGAAAAGCGTTTTTCCGAATACACCCTTAAATGACGACAAACGAGGAACGGCGATGTTTCTGCCACCCAAACAGTGAAAATGACAGTTTACTTGGTGCTGTGCCCTAGCTCTATCAGCAAAGGTATCAAAAGGTACTTCTAATTTCTTTGCACTCAGGATTCAGTTTGGTTTGGGTAGCAGTTTTCGCACGTTTTGAATGTTTTTTGCCGAAAGATTTGATTTGGATATGATTTCACCCAATTTGGCAGAGTGATGATGACTAAAACCTTAATGAAACAATATGTCATTATTAAGTAATTATAATTTTTTATGACGTTATTTTTTATTGGTAAATCTTTCCGCTCAGAGTTTCACTATAGGGAGATAAAGTCAGTGCATAAATTTAAAGAATTTAGCGTAGGCATCGAAATCCCTGAAGGGGGTAGATTTTCGAATATATGTGTGCATGTTGAAAAAATAGAAATAATTTAATCTGTTTTTCATCAGGTGAGATCCAACTCTCCTTTCCTTTAAGATAATACTTTAAAATATTAAAAACATAAATAAAAATTTTCTATCACGGGAAATTACAGTCGTGGAGGGACACTTGTCAATATACCTTTGATGTAAAATCTTTAGATATTTAAAAAAATTATTTCAAGTGACCTTAAACAATTACACATTGAAAATAAAATAATCTAAAGGCTAACACAGTTTATTAACTGTACTATTGTTCGTAAATTTCCGAGATGGGTGGGAGGGGGGAGAGATGCTCTGGAAAGCCGATCCTGTTCCATAAAAAAAAAAAAAAATAAATAAATAAATAAATAAATAAAAGTTAAGTGAGTGAGAATAACCCCAAACATTTTAATCTTCAGATAATCACACACACACAAGGAAGAAAACAGAAATAGCTATTCATATGGGGATCGTGTACTTTTCAAATTGTAAAAATATATGTTAGGGGTCATCTTCCTGCCCAAATAGAACCAAATGCTGAAACATTCAGCAGTATTATCAAATTTTTACCTTTTTTGTAATTTTATATTAGGGTATGAAATAGACACTCATTATTCAGCAAATCGTTCAAAATGATGAAGTTATGAATATTCGTAATTTAGATCATTTAATGTTAAAATCCTTTTTAAAAATTACAAAAAAAAAAAAAAAAATGCATTTGGTTTATAATTAAAAACTGCTTAGAAAACTGGATTGTAATTTTGAATTTGCCTACTATATACATATATATACAGAGTTTCCCCCAGGTTTAAAAAGGGGCAGGGCGCTACTGTTCTGTAAAGGGCACTTTTTTGATTTTTAAGGGCACTTTTATAGAGTTGAATCTAGTATCTAGCGGTTCAAAAAATCGTGAAGAAACAGAAATTTCGCTAAAAAATCGAGAAAAAACAAAAATTTTGCCAAAAAAATTGAACAAAAAGGAAAAAAAAACTATAAATTTTGTTAAAAGATTGCGAAAAAACAGTCGATTTTGTTAAAATATCGCAAAAAGGCATATTTTGCGTTAAAAAAATTCGAAAACACGACAAATATCATGAAAGATCGAGAAAAAACGGCCGATTTTGTTAAATTGTTAAGTGAGAAGCCCGATTTATTGAAAAAGACTTTTTTTTTTTTTTTTTTTTTTTTTTTTTTTTTTAAGAATACTTTTTGTTTCATAAACAGGTGCTTTCAGGATTCACATTTAGAAAGTTTTGGACAGTCAAAAGGGGATTGTGAACATGGGGGGGGGGGAGGAGGTTGCCGCGGGCGCAGAAATTTAGGGAGAGCCAAATTTATACAACAAACTTCATTTTTGGGCTCTCACAAGAAAAAGTTGGGAGTGGGGGGGGGGGGAAGCCTCAAATTCTAATTTTGCCCCAGGTGCAATTTTCTCTTCACACGCATTGATTGTGAAGCAGGAAAATCCCCTTTTTGAGCATTAAAAACACAATTTTGAAGCAGGAAAATAAATTTTTAGAACAGAAAAATTCACTTCTGGCATTAACTTATTTTGTGTGTGTGTCTTTTTGACGAAATTTGCATTTTTTGCGATCTTTTGACAAAATCTGCCGTCTTTTCGAGATATTTTGACAAATTTTGCATTCTTTCGCAAATTTTTTAAATCTTTTGACAGAATTTTCCGTTTTATTACGATCTTCGGGTGAAATTTGCGGTTTTCCGCAAATCATTATACGAAATCTGCCGTTTTATCGCGATTTTTTGACGAAAATTGCCGTTTTCGTGAATTTTTTTTACAAACGTTTCCGTTTCATCGCAATTTTTGCACGAACTTTATCCTTTTTTTACGATCTTTTAAGGAAATCTGCCGTTTTTACAGAATTTTGTACGAAATTAGCCATTTTTTTGTGATTTTTTTTAGTGAAATTTGACTTTTTTTTCGTGATTTTTTGACGAAATTGCACGTTTTGTGTGATGTGTAAGAGCTATTTTTTGAGTTCCGTCGCCGATTTTTTACGTAATTTACGCGTTATAGCGCGTCCTCATCATCACTGAAGAGCTGCGTTTTTTTCAAATGTGGGGCAAGAAGGGCGCTATTTTTTTTGAATAAGCGACAAGAGGGGCGCTAGTTTTTGGATGAGGGACAAGAGAGGCGCTAGTTTTAAATTAAAGGGCAGGAGGGGCGGAGCGCCTCCCTGAAACCCTCTGGGGGAAACTCTGATACATATGTAAAAACATTTCTGTGAAAGTTTACAAAATTATCTTTGTAAAAAAAAAAAAAAAAAAAAAAAAAAGTGAAAAAAATTATGAGTTTTATGAAAAGGATTGACTAGTGTTTAACAACCTGTAAATTATTTAATAGAAATCTATTTCTAAAATTACGTAATTTTCATATCTCACCCTGTAAATCCCCCCATACACACAAGCACACGCTAGGGCGAAAATATACATGAACATGTTTTGTCAAATAAATGATGTCCATAGCCTCCTTTAATAACATAATACTTTGAATTTTTCAACATACCCTTTACTCAAGTTTCAGTTCGCAGCTGTTTAATTTTTACCGTAATCTCCCCCTCCCCCATACATTTTATCTGGATGGCTTTCTTTTTCTTTTCTTTTTTTCTTTCTTTTTTTTCTTTTTTTCTTTTTTTTCTTTTCTTTTTTACTTGTTATTTTATTGGTGCCTTTTTTTTTTCTAAAAAAAGTTACCGGAAAAAGGTGACAGAAGCGGATAAAAAAGAGACACGGAAAAAAGTAACAAGGGAGAAAGTGACCAGAAAAAAGTGACAAGGAATTGATGAATATTGAATTTATAAATAAATAAATGATAAAAACTAAAGTGGTAACAAATGTCTGAATTATATCATTCTAGTAGGCCTTAGGGATACGTGGCGGTTCTGCAGTGTGTACATGAAAATAATGTTCTGTAATGGTAGAATCAGAAAAATATTAGAAATGACACTGTAATTTTTTATTGACTTATTATTTGGTTGAATAAAGATAATTACTAATGAAAAAAATTATTATTATTATATATTATATTATTATGACTATTATTATTTAATATATTATTTTTATATTATTTTTATATAACATATATTATAACATATAAATATGTTATGTATATATGAATATAATACAATATTAATATATAATTCAAAAATAATGATAATATATACGTTATATATAATTAAAATAATAAATATAAATTAAAAAATATAATGATATAAATATATTAACATATATATATTTAACATACATTATGCATATGTATATAATATGCATTATATTACATTTATATTATTTATATTTATTTATTATTACATGTATTTTGTATCGATTATTTATAATTTTAATTATATATTATTGTTATTATTATTAAATTATATATATTATATAAAATATTATCTACATATTATATTAAAATTATTGTTTATTATATATTATTATTTATAAAAATTAATTCATATAATACATAACTATAATATAAAATTATATATATCAATACGTTATTTAATAAATAATCTCATAATTTAACATATAATGTAATAATAATATATAAGTATGTTTCTAATAAATATATTAAGTGAATAATATATTTATGCATATAATAATAAATAATTATTATTATAATTATTATACCGTTTACCATTAAAATTGGCTGTTCGGGTTTTTTTTTTTTTTTTTTTTTTTTTTTTTTTTTCTGTTATTTTACTCTTTTACATGTGACGTCTGACGTATACTTTCTGTTTGTGCTACATGAATAGAATTGAGACTTTTTTCAATTACATTTTATAAAATAACTTGTTTACAGAATAAAATTTTATTATTAGATTTTAAATTCCCATTTTTCCTCTACCGCAAAGGATCTTTGCTTTGAAATATAAATTATTATTAATTAAAATAAGTCGTATCAAATATTAAACGATTTTCCAAATATTTTCTTCTCAAAATATAAAATTAGTGATACTTAGGTATATTTCTCAAATTGCAGTTCGAAAAAGTTCCATTTTTTTCACACTATTTATTTATTTTTCAGTAAAATAATGTATTTATTTATTTAAAATAATTTTAACAATGCTTGTTTTTAAGAGTTATTACTACCTTTTTTTTCCAAATTCATCTTAGTAAAAAGATTGAAAATAAAGAGAAAAAAATGGAGAATTTAAAAAAAAGGAGGGGGGGGGGTAGTCTTTTTTTTTTTTTTCAAAATGTCAATGCTTTTACTTTAAAATTCTTGTACAAACATTTAATGCTTTTTAAAAATTCTGAAATTATGTGCAATAGGAAAAAAAAAAAAACTTATTTCATTTTAATGCATTACTATACAGTATATTTAAGTATATCTACTTAAGACTTTGAGAAAATTCTCTTATCTAAAAATTGTGAACTTGTTCTGCGATGCATGTCTCAGATGACCCATATGTTGCCTCAGGCAAGGGGGGTCATATTCAGAGATCAGGCAGAGGTCAGTCATTTCAAGGACACTAATCCTTTCCCCGAATTCTAGTACTATAGACCGGTAATGATAGATTTTTGTTCCAAGAATGGATGGCTCACATCTGTGTAGCATTTTACTATTTAAGAAAATAGTTTTTATTATTAGAAAAATATATATCTAAGTAAATATAACTTAAAGTATTTTTCAAATTCGCTGCTCATCAATGCGAAACTTTGACACATTTTCTGACTAACTTTTAACTGTAAAGGCAAAAAAATTGACAAGCCTGAGCTGATTATTGAAGGGATTTGGAAATGAAAAATTTTTGCATTTTCGACAAGACAAGGAGTAGCCATTCGACAGATTCTTTTTCTCTTTTCCCGTGATAAAGCTTTTGTAAATTCGATTCAAAACACTATCTTTAACAGCATTTTCTGAAAGACATATCGCCTTTATTAAAAATGGAAAAAGCGATTCGACGTGCCAACCTGAAAAAATCTGAATCCAGAAATATGTCAGAAGGTAGATTTTTTGAGTTTCAGAAAAACTTTAATACGTGGCAGAGAAATATTTTTACAAATCCACTTTTTATTATACAGCTCCAAAAATTATGATGTAATTCGCTTTTTTTCTTTTATTCTAAATTACATTATAATTTTTTTTTTAATGAATTTTTATTTGAATGTTGAAACATCTACGAATCTAAGTAATAATTAATGTTGCTATTGTGTAATCTCTGTGTTGCGAACATATTGTAATTTTAAAACATAGGTAAATATATCACACAATTGTCTATGCGGTGTTCTTTAAAGGAATCTCAATTGTATGTTAAGAAAATCCTGAATTTCTTTAAGAAATTGATCGATTTGGGCCTGGGCCCGGAGCCCAGAAATTCCGAACCATGCAGAACTCTACCCCCCCCCCCCTCATAGTTTTTTTTTATTTTTTTCAACAAAATCTATATTACACCTAATTTCTAAAAAATAAATAAATAAAAAATTTAAAATAAAATGTAAAAATACAAAAAGCATTTTTACTCTTTAACTCTTAGAAAGATAATTTTAAAGGCAGTTTTCAAGAATCCAATAAAAAATATGCAAAGTTCTAATAAATGAATGTAAAAGTTGTGAAAAGAATATTAACCATTCGATTTTTTTTTTTCTTGCTTGATTGTAATTTATTACACTCAAGTTAAAATATATTAAGTTTAACTGGATTCTACATATTTTAAACAAACTATCATTAAAAAAGAAAAAAAACTTTAAATATTGATGTACGCATTTATTCCGATCATAAAATTTATTAAGTATGTTTTTTCCCAATTAATTCTTTGAACAAAATTTAAAGATCCGCGTGATTCAAAATTTTGACAAAAATAAATTTTCTAACTAAGTTATGCAATATTTAACATTTTTACAGAACGTTCATTAGATATATATGTTAATTAATTTCTAATTAAATGAGTTTGTTAATTTATTTTCGACTTAATTGATATTACAATTTAAAAAAGAATTATCATAATGTTCAGTTCATCATAACAGTTAATACACCACAAAAAAATTACATCAAAATATAATAGGAACAATTATGATTTCTTTTCAAAATTGTATACATTTAGAAAATATAATTTCCACCAAAATCTTAGAAATTAATCTTTTTTTTTTTTTCTTACTAGAAGCAATATTTATCGTATCATTTTAATAATATTATATTAAAATAATATAAAATCTAATACAAACTTTTAAAGCTTAGTAAGTTGCATAATGTTTAATTTTTAATTGATAAATATAAAAATTTCTTAAAAAAGACTGAATGAATTAAATTTAAATTTAAATTCATGGTCATTATTAATGCGGTATTTTATGTGGCATTAACTTCGAAAAATTAAATATGTATACATAGATCGAATTTCAATTGGTCTGTGAAAAGATTTTGGCTCATATTTACTTAAAAAAAAGACAGAGTAAGAGAATGAAATGACAATAACAAACCAAGTCTTAAAATGTCAACATATGTTCACAATACAATTCATTATTCCGTATTTTGTCCAAACACAGCGCCATCTCTGTGTACAATCCAGAACGTCAATTAACGGAAATTATAATGTTCTGAAAGGATGATCAAATTGTTTTGTAAAATTTACGGAAAAACTTCTGTATTTTGAAAAGAAAACGGAAAAGTTACCAGAAAACGGAAGTTTTACTGTTTTTTAATAAAAACGGAAGTATTCCGTTAAATTTAAGGGAAAACTTTCTGTATTTTTACGGATATTTTTTACAGTGTATCAAAACTAATAAATGGAAGCAACTCATGCTTATTTTCTCGGAAAATAAGAATTATGAGCATCTAAAATTGAAAAATGTATTCCAGACATGTCGTGCAAAAAATTCGGAATTTTCAAAATTAATTAATTAAAATGCTTTACAATTAAAACTTTGACCTAATGTTTATAATCAATATGTCAGATTCTAAAGTACTATTTAGAATTATTGTTATACATTATTATTTTTCTTATACATTGTATTCATGTCACGTTACATGTAAATTGTCGTTTACAGATAATATTTATTCTTATCTGGAAGTTAATCCGAGCTAGGGGAGACCGGGGATGGTTGACTATAGGGGTAGGTAGACTAACCGCCAAAAACACGCCAACGGTATGAATATTGCGTCATCCCAGCGCAGCCGCGCATCACTCTCCGCCCCCCGCTCAGTCGTCGGTAGCGTCGCGTCGCCGACACACGCCGTTTTCGAGCAGTGACCCGTGAATTGTTTTCATATCATGTAAGTAATATTTTCGTGTTGCATATTTTTTGATCTGGTATCTACACATTTTATGTTAACAGTTTGCCTATTAGTCAGAGTGTTTTATGAGTCCATATTGATATTATTTTATGTGTTATTTCTTAATTAGGTGGCAGTGTTTAGGTTATCCATGCCATCGAAACTTAAAATGTCGTTTGGGGTTGGTAGACTAATTTCTTTCGGGGCTGGTTGAATAATTAGTTAACCAAACCCAATGACATTTTGAGTTTAAAATATCTTTAAAATTATCTTTTTATTCGATTCTTAATAAGTATATTCTTTTTTTTGCTTCAGCAGATAATAGAAGAAATATTCGGAAACGTAAAAGTACTATATATACAGACACCCCTGAAAAACAAAATCTTATAGATATGAAAAAGAATAGAGAAACTTTGAAGAAAAGAAGAAAAGATACAAAAAACAGAATATAAAAAGGAAAAGAAACGAGTAAAGGTAAGGGTAAAGGAAAATGGAAGGGCAAAGGAAAAAGAAAGGGTAAGGGAAAAGGAACGGATAAAGGAAAATGAACGGATAAAGTAAATGAGATGAATGTTGCTGATGACACCGTCGATGGAAATGACGATGCTGTGGATTCAGATGACGAGAGCACGATTTGTTTAGAATGCACTGAATCCTACGCCGATAGTGTCTCTGGCGAACAATGGATTCAGTGCATAACTTGTAAGTTAAGGGTTCATGCCAAATGTGTAAGAGGTAATCTAATGTTTTTTGGATGCAAACACTGTATTTCTGATAATGAAGACTGATAACTTGCCTGTTTTTTTTTTTTTTTTTGAAGTATACAAAGATTTATATGTGATTTAAAATGAGACTGAAGAACAGTTTAGTTTATAAAAGTTTAAATACTAAATGCAAGTATTTAACAATTACTATTTTTTAAGTAGAGAAATGCAAAATGTGCATTTAATTTGTGGCATAAGAAAATTTTAAATTGTTACATTAATAAGAATTAATATGTTACATTCATAAGAAGTTATAGAAAGATTTATGTGTGATTTAAAATGAAACTGAAGAAGATTTTAGTTTAAAAACTTTAAATACTAAGAGTTGATAGTTTTTATAGACTTATAAAGGATGTCTGTACCTGATTAAAATGGTTTTTTTATAAAGAGTTCAATTAAATTGAAAATAGTGTTTTATTACTTGACTCTTCTCATAATTTGTTGCTTATTGATACGTAAGTCTACTTACCCCGGGCATATAGTCAACCTACCCCGGTTCCGGGGTAGATTGACTAAGAGTCGATGTTCTGTAAAATGCATTTTTACATGATGATGATATTGAATAATTAACTATGTTTTGTTGTTTTTTATTAGTTTAATAGTCCTTCTATCCATTAATGCGATTATATTGTCTGTATGGATGAAAAGAAAAAAAATATGTATGATTTAGTAAAAAATTAGTCAACCATCCCCGGTCTCCCCTACTGTTAGTTAGGTAGTATAGTATGAAAATAATGTGTGGTACCAATAGTTTAATGTTCTTATTGGTTTCAAAATGCATACCTCAGACAAATAATACAAAAGTGCCCCACCAGCTATCTAGGGAGATAATGAACGTTAAGGTGATAATTCGCGGTTATGAAGGAATAGGAGTCCCTTCAAACTGAGAGCTATATCCATTATTTGGGCTGAAAGAGAATGAATATTTAGGGTACAGACCAAGGTTTTAGGTGTTGTGCCCTGTATAGATATTCGTAGAGAGGGGATAGGCTTTTGTCGGATATAGCCCGTATAGCGGGAGATCTAGAGAGGGATCTCTGATAATTTTAACATGTGTGTGAGAGATTTAGATACTTTAATAAGTAATTCAGAACGCAGAAGGTATTTGCTGTTTTTAACTTATTATCGGTCCAGATCATTTATATCCGAGTTCTTAATTGCATATATTATTTTGTTTTATGAAAATAATATATAAATTAATTATTAGTTATTCTATTTGATTGAGTTATCATTCTTGTTGACAATCTTTCTCACTAAATGTCCGGTATTACTTAATCACTTAATCACTAGTGGTGACAGCATACTAAAATAATGGAACTTTCTTTGGAGTTAATCGAACTAAGTACGGACAAGTGTAACACAATTAATTTAAGATCTTCAGATAGGATAATGCTGAAATCAGATTTATAATAATTCAATTCATTTTTAACACGTTCGTTGCCGCTTATGTAAAGATGTTATGCCAGATAATTCCGCACTGTCGAAGTGGGTTTTTCCTAGTAGCCGATTTATTTTTTATAACAAAGAATCGGTAAAAGATTTTCCCGCGCCAGCGCGTGACTGGCTATTGGACATCACCCCACATACCGCGCTGATGCGTGAGTGGCCCATTAATGTTGGCGCCATATCACGTGCTTTCGTGTCAGTGGATGCGAACGTGATAAACGTACTTGTAATTACAGATCCGTATCTGCTAAAAGAAATTACTAGCCTCTGAAATATCAATTACAAAAAAACGGGGCTCCTTCTATTTTATAAGGTGACTTCTTGTTTAGGAAAAATTAACGTATCTGAATTCACAGCGTTGTTATTTTACTTTCCTTGTCTGAAGTCACTTATAGATCATTTTAAATTGCAGTTTTTCAAAAACTCGAATATCTTTTGGATTAAAATATCTAATGTTTTTATGTATTGACTTATAAGGACAAATAAAGGGCTATTTCAGTCAAATGAAAAGACCAGTTCGCTAATGCTAATCCTATGGAAGACATTTATGGAGATATCTCGGTTGCATTTTAATATATTAAAATGATTTTTCTTGTATTGGATTGCTGAGATCGATCTGAATGCAGGCCGTTTTTTACTTTTTCGATTTTCGTAGCAGATATTTTTATGAAATATTTATGCTTTCTAAACCGGTTCTAGAAATAAAAACGTCCTTGTTAAATATATGTATACAAAATTAAAATGTAAAAAATGGCCTGAATAGAGCTGAATCTCAACTATTTAATGCAAAAGAATCACTTAAAAATATTAAAATGCAACCGAGATATCTTTATAAATTTCTTCCATAAGAACAGTATTAGCGAACGGCCCTTTTCATTTGAATGAAGCAGCCTCTTTATAACCGTATTTGGTTTAATACGATTGGACGATATTGATGATTCAAATTGATCTTTGGTATAAATTCATATGTTTCATTCTGAAGTCATGTGGAAAAAAATATTTTTTAAAAATGCATAAACACGTATTTTTCTCATTTTAACCATTTGGGGTACTAATAACAGTTCAGGTCTTTTCATCGATTATTATTTTGCCTTACTTAGTTTCTTCCTACATACAAAAATCATAATATATGGGTATGTCGCTCTTATTACGACTTCATTTATGTTTTGACATTTACTGCTACAGTAAAACTCGGGTTAGCTCGGGATTAGATTTTGTTGCTATGGAAACATATAGCTTTTATTTTTTGAATATGCTTAAATATATGAAGATAATTTTTCTCAATCTATGAAAATATTTTTCCAGTGATTAATTAAATAACTATTTCAACAAGTAATTTATATATATATATATAATACAATATGTACATATATGTATATAATATATTAAAGTCTCTAATTGTTTATGTTTAATTTCATTAAATTTAAATATCATTTACACGCATGCTAAATATCCAAAAGTTTTGAGTTGCAAGAAACTGCACTCTTATTCTTATTATAATCGTTTGCTTTTGGCGAGGAAAAGGGCTGCTCGCCAAATCAATTGACTCTTTCGTCTTTTCACGTCAAATATTCGAAAATATTTTATTTTTTTATACATTTTCTTCTGTTATTCAGCCGCTAATTTTGACTGAACCTTTATTACATACATAAGTACTTCAATTTTTCGTATTCGTATTTTTTTCATAAAATTCTGAGTATGCCCAGTATGGAGACCTTCCTTGTTAGTTACTTTCTAGATATAAAAATCATAATATATAGGTATGTCGCTCTTATTACGACTTCATTTATGTTTTGACATTTACTGCTACAGTAAAACTAGCTTTATCCGAAAAGCATAGGACCAAAGAATTTTCGGTTAACCGGAGTTCCATAGAAATTTTCGGATAACCGGTGTTCATGGGAATTTTTTCAAAACAGGAAAACGTATGGTGAAAACTTTTTTCATGAAAAACTGTGATCATAATTTAGAACAGAATTGTGGTACCGTATCCAAAGCACCCTGAAAATAAAAATAAAACATATTTTGTAGAAAAAAAAACTAGTCGTTGGGGGCCACCGTAATACTTACCCATCATGGATATGTATATGAAAATAAAACATGTGAAAACTATTTATACAGCGCATTGCAATTCATAAACAAAATTTAAATATTGTTAATTTACATAGAAATGCTATATTAAAGAACTGTTGATTACCAATTTCGACAAATTATACAAAACTCCAAACTATTCAAGTAGTACCGAACTGCGTAAAAGAAACATCCTTATAACTCCAAAGATAATAAGTCTATTAACTAACAATTAACTGCGTCGGATTAAGCTTCTCATTTGCAATTAAAATATACCTCTGAATTGAAATTTGAATGAAATACAGGGTCATGAAAAATCGAAGAATGTGGAAAACAGGATAACAATTATTTCGGCAACTAATAATCCGATCGACTTTGTTTTATATGCAAAATGTGTGTTATTTTATTTCCTTTTACGTCCATGCCTTAGAACAAAAAAAATCGAAAAATTTTATATACCTTTCATCAGAACGAATTTTTCGAGAGTCCGAAAAAAATAGTTCCGAATAATCGAGGTTGCTGATATTAAATCGGCTTCGTCCCATTCTTACATACTAACTACATACAAAATTTCAAGTCTCTATCTCAATTTTTTCGGAAGATAGAGCTTTTACAGACAGACAGACTGACAGACAGACAGAGAGAGAGACAGACAGACGGACGGCATAATTTTTTTTTCTAAAAATATGTTTTTCGGAATCTCCACTATCTAAAACGTGTAAATCCGTCAAAAAAAATTTCCGATTTTCAAAACGATTGCAAGACTTACCCTATACTACGTATGATGGGCAAGTGAAAAAAAAAAACGAAGGGTCGTATGTGTCTGTTTAATACAGTGACGAAATAGCGTAATGGAGCAAATAAGTAAGTTGACTTTGTTTATTAAATGAAGAAGATGATTTTTTGACCTTATTTTAAACAGAGTTCAATAATAACTTTTCAAAGAGTTGATTTTTACTTGTTTTGATTCAAATTTTTAAAACTAGTATGTATTTAAGCAACTCTTAAATGTATTAAAAAGGATTCAGAATTGTTTGGAACTAAAACTTATATTTAAAATAGTAATCGTAAATCAAAATATTTTTTAAAGTATCATTTGACATCGGTAAAAATAGAATTGAATTTACTGACAATAAAATTCTTCAAAATGGACTTTAAGGAATTTTAAGGTATTTCGGTAAAGTCGATTTTCAGATAACTATGATTCTTTTAACCGGGGTTCTGTTGTACTATTAATAATAAATATTTTTTGGATTCTCTTATATATATATATATGTATATAGTCCTTCTAAAAAGTTAGTTTCACTTTTTTAGGTTTGCATCTCATATATTACGACAAGTTGGCAGAAAATGTGATGGACCGAAATGCGAAATGCCTGAATCTTTTTGTAAAATCAGGTCATATGTCATAAACAATATTTAATTTTTCCTTGCCATAACGATCATAGAAAAATTAAAAAATGAAATGCTTTTTACTAATTAAGGTATTTTTCATTAACTTTTCTATAAAAAATCTGTCATTCATAGAAAAAATAAATCTGGAAAAAAATGGGGTGTTGTCATATTTTATTATTTATATTGTATTTCTCCCCCCCCCCCGACAGAATAAATAGATTCGATTTATTCTGTCGAGTTGATCCATAGTATTAGACTCCGGGATGCATTTTCAGAAAGAATCACGTTTTGAGCACCTTATCGGCAGAACAACGATTGGCGCGGAGATGAAGTCAATGCTACGCACCCTTTCTTGTTTGTGACGTTAAACGCCTAGCAAATAGCAACCCTTCCTTCTGCAAAGAGATCGCGCTTATTGTTAATTTTTTCCGTAAATGTTATCAAGCAAAGACTATAATATAAGGAAATGTTATTCACCATTGTTTACGATTAAAACATAGTTTAAAACAAAGAGCTTTCTTTTTCAGATTAAAATGCTTTAAATTTCACAGTACATCTAAATATAGAGGGTTTTTTTCTCAATTCAAAAATATTATTTCCTTAACTCGCTATGTTCGAAGAAATTGAGAAGTTAATTAAAAACAGTAGTAAAGATCCTCTTGTAATAAATATAATTATATTAATCATACGTTTTATGACACAATTGAACTTACTTTATTTTGCGTTTGGCGATGCAGCTATTGTGAACGTTCTCGCTTTCGCCAACTCGCCAAGGCTGGTGCTCAAAACGTGATTCTTTCTGAAAATGCCTCCGGGATAGCTCAGTGGGAAGAGCATTGGCGGCTTCAGCCAATACATCCCTGGTTCGAATCTTGGGCCGTACTTTTTTCATCCACATGGAAAATTAACATCGCTTATGTTAATATTAGTAAAAAAAAATATATAAATAACCAAAAAGTAAATATAAAAACGTCCGTTTAATTTCTGTTTTTTATACTTTTCACTTCTTGATTTCTGTGCTGTTCACCCCTGGAAGTACATCTTCACCTTAGATTTATCGCAAAACTTATTTAGTAGTTAATTATGAAATTTTTAATGTTATTTTTGCCATAAAAAGTAGTTTCTCATTTTCTAGAATCTTTGTAATTTTTCATCAAAGAAATATTTTTCTTTTCCTTGAGTATAAAACAAAATCTCATTTACAAACTTTATTGTAAATTTCATAATGCGAATATAATAAATAGTGGGAAGTTTCTAAAGTTTATTTATACATTAAAAAGAAAAGTAGAAGTAAAGCATATAAATAATAATGACATAGCGATGAAGAAAATTTTTATTTCATTATTCTCCTTTCTTTTTTATTTATTTATTTCCTTTCTTTACATTTCATTATCAAAGAAAAATTACTTCATTATTTTTTTGTCTTCATATCAAAGTAACTTAATGATACTTTAGAAAGTACTACAACAGATAATTGTAGTGGATGGCATTTCTTATTGAAAGAATACATGAAAAAAAATAATAATGGGATTTTTTTACATCAATATTTTATTATTTTATATTCTGACGGACTAGTAGGATTATTACATACATATGTCGAGTCGACGTTTATATAAATAATTAAATTCATCATATGTTACCATACATTCAACAGTTAAAGTTTTAAAATTTTTATAAATATTCACTGTTATTCCCCCATTAAAAATAATTTAAAGATTATCTGTAGAATTTTCCACTTTCTTCAGAAGTTTAACAGACATTTTGCAGATTTAACTTTATCTTTAAAATATCTGCAGGATTTTTAAAGATATTCTTAAAAATACCGGCAGAATGGGCCAAATGCCTAGAGATTTCCTACAGAATCATGTGCCAAATATCTACAGATTTTTTTTAGTGAGGTCAGTACTTCTTGCCTTAGCTGTAAGGAGCCAATTCTGGGGAAAAAAAATGTTCTGGATAAATACAAGGTGGTCATAACAAAGTTCCGCAATATATATACCCCTAGTTATCTAACTGATCAGCCAATTGAAAAGAAACTTCAGATTTAGTTATTTGAAATATGCACTCGAGATCATATTGACTTAAACAATAGAGCTCTCACGATTAGGGTTACAGAGAAAAATTGTCGAAATTTTCGAATAGCGGTATCTATTTTTTTCGTGCGGAAGTTCATCAGCTGACTGGAAAACCATTAAAAAAACATTATATCTATATCATCAAATTCAAGGTTTCATTCGAAGTTATCAAGGTCGAGTAAATCATATTTCTAATATGTAATTATAAATAATCTATAAAAACATTCTAGTTACAATTGTGTGGTCTTTCGAATAAATACATAAAATAAAAGTGCGTTGCAGAATCAAATCGAAACTCAGTAAACCCTTGCCGAACGTTTCTTTAACTAAACATTTTAATGAGATAAAAATAAGTATTTACAATTTTTTGTACACTATTTACAAAACTTAAAAATCATTGGGAGACACAATGCTCCACTCTTCATATCTATTTTCAAATTAATTGTCACATCTTTTATCGAAATCAAAACATTCTAATCAAAACAAAAAATCGGCTGCACTCTGTTTACAAAAATCAGAGTCTTCTAAAAGTGGAAGTGCAAGTTAAGAAATTGCATAGCTCGTAGCGCCAATCTAACTGCAATTCTTTTTCTTCACACTCCCCGCCTAAACTCTTACAGAGTTCATCAATAAAATTCTATTATGAAAATTAAAATTTTCATATCAGTATTTTCAATAATCTAATACAATTTTCATATCAGTGGTTCAATTAACTGATACAATTTCAAAATTCAAATACAAATATCAGTTTCAAATACAAAATCAATTAATTCTAAACAAAATAATCTAATAAAATCAATTAATTATAAACAAAAAAGTATAAAGTTCAAACAATATAATAAATGAAAAATATTACCCGCAATAAGCACGATAAAAATGACATTTTTTCCTTTCAAACATTTAAATATACTTACTTATACTAAGTTTCAAATAATACTGCATTTAAAGTAAACAGAATAATTAAAAAGAAAGAAAACTTTTAGAGTTCTAAAAGAGATAAAAAAAGAAAGAAAGTCTATTAATGTTCATCAGTCTGTAATTTCTAAGAGATACAAATGCTGGACAGATCTTTTCAGCACTCCGTTGGCTGTTTTTATTTCATATGAGCGAATGTTGTTAACTCTACCTGGAATCAGAATCAATATCTCTCTGAATTCTCCCAAGTTTCCAAAGACGTTTATTTTTCATATTGCTTTCAATTAAGACAGCATCACCCACTTTTAGTAATGTATGTGCATTGGGATTTTTCGATGAAGGGAATGTTCTTAAATCTAGAAGATATTGTGTTTTTCCACTTCGACCAAAGTTGTTTTAGTAGTAGTGATTGGTATCTTTTTCTTTTGAAAAGTGCAGATCTTTTTGAACCATTTTCAATTACATCGAAAAAAATAATAGGAAGCGAAAGTTCTTAACCAAAATTTAAAAAATCCATTGGAGTGAAAGTATGAGGTTCATCGTATTCGTTATACATATATGTCAAAGGACGCAAGTTGAGGATAGCTTCCACTTCAACCTATAGTGGCGACATTTCTTCATAGCTCAATAGAGCTTTTCCAGTAATCTTTCGTAGACACTCCTTGACTGATTTCACAAGTCTTTCATAGAAGCCTCCCCACCATGCAGCTCTTTCAATGATATTTTTCCAAACGATTATTTCTCTTGCAAGAAATTTCAAAAAGAGATTGTTGGAAATGACGTCGTATAAATTATCGACTTCTTGTTTAGCTTTTTAAAATGTCTTCGCGTTATCTGAATAAATGACATTACAATTTCCTCTTTGAGCTAAGAATCGTCTAAAAGCAAGGAGGAAAGAATCTGTAGTCATGTCGGTAACAAGTTTTAGATGCAAAGCTCTGGTAACTCCGCAGGTGAATAAAACAATGTAAGGTTTTTTAATTTCACCGAAGTTTTTTACGTAGATAGGTCCCGCAAAATCTAAACCACAAATTGAAAATGGGGAAGCTTCATTCACTCTATCTTTAGGTAGAGGGGCTGTGATTTGGTCTGCAGGTTTACAAAGATATTTTTGTCAAACGAAGCACTTTTTAATGAGGCTTTTCACTAACTGTCTTCCTTTCGGAATCCAATATCGAGATCTAATTTTTGTCAAAGTGTGGACAATTCCTGCATGCATCATCTTTTCATGATCTTGACGTATAATCAGCGTCGTTAACCAGGAATGTCTAGGTAAACTGATTGGATGTTATTCTTCTGTTGGAAGATCACAAAATTCTAGTCTTCCTCCTAAACGTATGATTTCTGATTCATCTATAAATGGAACAAAGTTGAATAAGGGTGATTTCTTTTCTACTGAATTATTATTTCTAAGAGACTCAAATTCTTCTTTAAAAAATTGCTTCGGTTTACTTCGTATTAAGTATTTTTCAGCTTCTAGTAATTCTTTAGTTGTTAGTGGACCGCTAAATTCAGTAGATTTTTTCAGCTTTATTATATATATAAAAACCTTCCGTGTATAACAATTCCGGGGTCAACCTATCCACTAGAAAAAGAAACTCATTCACCAATAAAAACGTTTCATAGTCGTAATGGAGCGTTCTCATTGGTCAGATTTACAGTGGGAGCTATAAATGACGTCACTACATTTTACTTCGCTTTGAAATCTTTCCACGATTTTAAATAGTGCACTGTTAAAAATTTGACCCATTTGCTGCAGCGGCACTCCACAACTTTTATAGAATATCTCTTTTATGACCAATGAGAATGCTCCATAACACAGTAAAGTAACCGTTTTCTATAAAAGCGGTGGAGTGACGCTGTAGCAAATGAGTCAAATTTTTTACAGTGTATATTTAATTGAAACTTTTTATTAAAGGAAAGCGAAGGTGCATTTTAAATGCAATATTTTTAAAATTTTTATATTCGGGTTGCTTTAAATTTTTTTTCTTTACAGCCGTGAATGACTCTTGAGAATTTCAAATCTATAAAAAGCATTGTGAAAAGTTACCTCCGATTTTAAAGGCAATCTATTTTCTGACCAATGAAACCGTTCCATAGTCGTAATGGAGCGTTCTCAATGGTCAGATTTACAGTGGGAACTGTAAATGACGTCACTACATTTTACTTCGCTTTGAAATATTTTCACGATTTCAAAAACACTATTTAATTAAAACTTTTTATTTAAGCAAACCACGGGTGAGTTTTAAATTTCATTATAATCCCCACCCCATCTACCAGATACTTTTGCTATAGTTTTAAATGCAGATTTCTGTTGATTTTTTTTCCTTAGATTTTTTCCTTTCCAAGTTTAATCGCTGTATTTATCAAAATTGTTTCAGTCTAAAGCAAAACTGCATATACTTCAAGCGTTCCAACTCCTATGGAAGAGCTGTCCGCAAGATTAAAGGCGGGGTCAAGGCATATGCCATCTAGCGGCAGGGGTGCATAACTAGAGGATTATTAAGTAGATTGCAGTTTCTTTTGTGTGAATGGCAACAAAACTTTTTTGTTTCTATAAAATGTTACTTTAAAACATTTCGTAGAATAAGTTTTAGGTTTGAAATGTTGTAAATAAATAAGTGTAGTGAATAAATAAGTGAATAAATAAGTGTAGTACGACTAAATATTAACATAAAATATACTAAGACGAAATATCATTTAACTATGCGATACAAATATCGCTGATTAAAATATGTTCGATTTTAATTATGTTTTTAATGTAATGAAAGATGACTCATTAAATTTAGTAAGCAGTATGAAAAATTTTGAAATAGTGTCACATTGTCTACTAAATTCTTGATGAGCTAAATTATACAAAATTGTATGCACCGTTATATTCCCTATGATAATATAATGTTTATCAATATTTAGAAATGTATAGAATTTAATACTATATAAAATATTCAACTTTAGCTCCATTTTTCGTTTACCAATGGCAGACGATAAAAATCCGATGTTTTCTTGATCGTATCGACTTTTATTATTTAACTTGCAAACATTTCATTCTTTTAACTTAAAAACCTATTTCATTATACGTATACTCGGAATAACTTTAATTTTAAATGTATATATTAAATGTTGTTTTGTTAAACAAAGAAATATTGTTTATTTATTTGTTTAAATATTTAACGTTCTAGACAATCATTTTCCTAAAATCGTAGATTAGACTCTCTCTCTCTCTCTCTCTCTCTTTTTTTTTCCTTAACAGACAAAGCTATTTCGAGAATTTATATTAAAAATTAATATATATTAAATTTTAAATACTGTGTGCATATATATTAAAAATGTTTTCCTTTTAACCTGAATAGCTTTCATGAAATTTAGGTCTACAATATTTACAATTTTAAAATTATATGATGAGAAACAGACAAAACCATTTTAGAGAATACCTGTTAAAATTTTAGTCATGAATTTCAAATTTTTACTCAACCATGAATGATGAATCTGTTGTTTACCAGATTTAATTCAAAATACTTTTTGTTACAGCTTGTTTTGATAAAAATATGTGTATTTAAAAAAATAGTCGCAATATCGTTTTCGTTTCGGGCAAAAAGCAGTGTTTTTGCTGCTTTAGATACTTTTTCTCCCGAAATTAAAATGATATTGTGAATATATATACAGGGTGTCCGAAAAGTCTGGAAACGGCTGAATAACTCGAGAAATACATATGAGATTGAAAAACGTAAATATGCGTGTTAAATATTTTTAAATAAGCTACTCTGTGATACCAAATTTTACCTTCGAAACCGAGCCCCTGGGGGTCGAAGGGGGTCCAACTTTGAAATCTTAAATTATAACCCCCATTTTTTATTGCGGATTTGGATTTTACGGACAAAAATACGTAACTTTTGTATTTGATGTTTATTTCAAATCTTCGTTTATCACGGTGTAATCGAGCATACTAAATCGATACATATTCCCGCTTTTCCAACGGGATTGACCCCCAGGGGGTCGGTTACGAATTTCAAATTTGGTATCACTCTACATATCTCAAATATTGAGATATAATACATATCTCATATGTATTTCTCAAGTTATTCGACCGTTTCAAGACTTTTCGGACCCCCTGTATATATTTGCATATTTTTATCAAAACAAACTGTAAAAAAAAAAAAAAAAATATTTTAAATTAAATCTGATAAACAACAGATTCATCATTCATGGTTGAGTGAAAATTTGGAAAACATGCGCAAGAGATGCGGAGATAATAAACATCTCCGCATATATGACGTCAAACCCGCGCATTCATTTGCACTCCTGCCACCAGCTGGCGCAGCTTGTTAACTTACGACAGATTCCAGCATTAAGTTGGAAGGCTCTAGCAGCTCTGGTCTAAAGTGGCTATGATTGACCACAGTTGTTGTAATTTTTTATCATCCTTTAAAAATGCAAACACGTCATTTTGACGGGCTATCTTCTAGTTATAAATATTTTTACCCAAGCAGTTGTTCTTATTACTTTCTCCAAATTGCTAATTTTTTCTATACAAATAGGATTTTTAATCTCTTCAATTATACACTCGCACTGCAATATGTTATTGGGTTTTTTCCTGTATTCTAATTCATCTTCATCAATTATTTCTTTATCTTCAGATTTTGGAAAAAATTCAGGGGGTAAACTAAGCCATTTTGGCCCAAGTAATAGAGTATTATTATTGAGGAATTTGGAGACTTTTGCTCCTTTTGAGACAAGGTCTGCGGGATTGTCTGTCCCTGGACAATGATGCAAATCAGAAGGGGATGTCAGCTTACGAATTTCTTCAACACGATTTCGCACAAAAGGTTTAAATTTTTTAGGTAATCCTTTAATCCAAAAATATGTAATTTTTGAGTCCGTCCAATAAATGCATGGAATTTTTAGATATAGCGCCTTCAAAATGCTGCAGCTTAATTTAGCTGAACTTAATGCAACCATCAATTCCAGTCTGGGTAAAGTGAGAGTTTTTAAAGGAGCCACTCTGTTTTTAGAAGCTACGAAAACTGTTCGAATGTCCTTTTCAGAGGTATATACAGGTAAATAGGCAATTGTGCCAAAGGCTATTGTACTTGCATCGGAAAATAAATGCAACTGCAAATTGGCAATTTTCTCGTTTGGAATTTCGAAAAAAATATTGTCGAGGAATAGAAAATTCAGATATTTGAGGAATTTTACTACACCACTTTTTCCAAAGAGAAATTAAATCTTTTGGGATGGCATCATCCCAATCTATGCCAAATACCAAATTTTTTGCAGCAAACATTTTATTCTTAATGTGAAGGGGCCTAAAAATCCAATAGGATCAAACACTCGACCCAAAACTTGCAAAATATACCTCTTTGTGTCAATTGTTTTAGAAACAAACGCTGCTAATTCACGAGTGTCAAAATACAAAAAAACATTTAGACTCTTCCATGCTATTCCTAAAACTCTGTAAGGAACATTTTCTGTTTCAGAAGTTTTCAAATTATCACTGGAAATTACATCATTATTTTTCCATAATTCTTTTAAGGATTTTGAACTAGTGTGCCACTTATGTAATGCCACACTAGCTTCCTTAAAAATATTTATAGACTCTAATGTAGTGGATAAGGCTTGCTCGACAGAAAATTGACTTCCAATGACATCATCTACATAAATATTTTCATTTAAAAATTCGACAGTTTCTGGATATTTTTTTATGTATTTCTTTAAGTGGTGTTTCATTGTGGCTACTAACAAGAATGGACTACAATTTACCCCAAATAAAACTCTAGTAAATCTATATATTTGAGGAAGGTTAGATTCATCAAAAGGGTTTTCTGAAAGCAAAAATCGAGACACGTCTCTGTCTTCTTCATCTACTATCATCTGTAAAAATACCTGTTTCATATCGATTGTAAAAGCAACAGGATGAAATCGAAATCGTAACAAAATATAAAAAATTTCTGGGTACAAATTAGGACCTGGATGAAGACAGTTATTGAGAGAAAGAGAATTTAAATCATGAGCAGATGCATCAAACAGAATCCTCAATTTTACTTTATATCTTTTGTTTTTATATTTAATATAGCGTTCGAAGTTTTCATTATTTCATTTTCAAAAGGGTCAGAATCTTGTTTAATATTAATAAGTCCTGAAGTTTCAAGATCCCAAAATTTTTTTATTTGATCAGAAATTATATGTTCTTCAATAATTACGTTTAAAATCAATGAAGATTGATTTTCGCTTTTTCTACGTTGGAGGCACCAGCCAAAGATGGTTTCAAAAGCAACAAGATTTTTGTTTAAATGTTTTATGTTACCTGTTACTATGTCATAACAATAGTCGACTCCTATTAGAAGGGAATGTGGTCTTCACATCGTGATGAGTCAGCAAGGGTTAAATTCTGTAAAATACTCATCTCATCAAATTCATTTACTTCGTGAGGAGGGATATAAGATCCAGATATTTCGTCTGTTACCAATGTTTCTATTTCTAAATTAGTCTTCGAAAAATGTTTATTTTCCAATTTAAGTTTAACAACATCATAATTTTTCTCAATTGGGATTTTACTTCCGAATATGAATACCGACAATTTTTCCTTTCTCAATATTTTAAGTTGTAATTTATCAGCAATTCCTGGAGTTAAAAAAGTTCGCATTGCAGCAATACCTAATAATAATCGAACAGAAACTTCTTTATTTTTATTTTTACTTTCGCACAACAAGTTTGCAAGAAAATTCGATTTTTTCCAATACACGAATTAGCTGAAATAATTTCATTACTTGTTTCATTTTGTGCATTCGCTGTTTCCAAATTTCTATCTGTGCAACTTGTTTTATTTGGTGAATTAGATTGTTTACAAATAGTTCTGTTATGTCTATCCTGACATGTCTTACATCGTATCTTATAAACACAATCTCTAATCCGGTGTTTGGCAAAAGGCAAAGGTAACATCTACCTTGTGATTTCAAAATGTTTTTCTTTTTTTCAATACCAAAAACATTGCACATTTCTGACAAATGATTACTCTTACAAATGATGCAACTTTGTTTCTCTGTATCCTTTTTGTCTGTAACTGCAGTCATTAATTCATGCGTGGATGAAAAGTTTAATTCTCTTTTAGGAGATTTCGTAAATTTTTTTTGGTTTACTTCTAATCTATTTGATTTTAAGAAATGAAAACGCCAATTCACGACTTTTAATTTCGATTTGCAAGAAATTTAGTACGTAATTTGTTTATATCAGGGTTGCATGAAGACCTAATGTTTTGCTTGTTAAATTCTAAATTTAAATCTGATGGTAGCAATTTCAAAACTACGGCTAAAAGCATAGAGCTGTAAGCGTGTGGTTCGAATCCCAATGTGGTCATCGCTCTTACATTAATTTCAATATTATCATGATGTTTCTGTAATTTTGAAATATCACTAGACTTATAAACTGGAGACAAATTTAACAATTTATTTAAATGATGATTGATTATCATCTCTTTATTCCCAAACCTACTTTCAAGAATTTTAAGTGCAACATCGTAATTTGATTCCGAAACTTCTAAGTCTTCTATGACTTTAGATGAACCTAAGTAAATTTTTGTGCTTAGATGAACCTAAGTAACTTCGCAAATAATTGTATTTTTCAATTTTTGTCAGTGAATTATTATCATTTATCGATACTTTAAATGTATTCCAAAAGTTGGTGAATTGCGTGCAATCGCCATAAATTTTTGGTATATTCAGTTTTGAAGTTTCACAAATTTATTTTCATTATTGGGGGTAGAATCATTAACCGAATTATTATTTAAAGGAATAATGTTTTTATATTCTTTAGGTTTCTTTTCGGCGCGAAAATTAGTTAAGGATATTTTGTCTGCATAGTCATATACAGTATTCATTTCACCCTCATATTCGTCTAAATTCAAAAGTGGTTCTATTGTTTTATTTATTTCATCTAAATTACATGTTTTAATCTTTAACTGGTTAAAAGTTTCTTCAAGAGAATCAATATTGACGGTGTCATTTTTAATGTACTATCCATATTATTTATAAATTTCGTAACAGAACTTCTTAAAATTGTTATATTTTTCTTTAACTTTTCGAGATCAGCCATAGTTAAAACATAAAAATGAAATTATAAAACTCTTACCTTTAAAAATCTTCGCAAACACTGAATCAATATTAATCTTCTATATTTATCATATTCCAATTCAATTGTCGGCCATCGATGCACCATCAAAAAAAAAAAAAAAATTATATCTATGTCATCAAATTCAAAGATTCATTCGAAGTTATCAAGGTCAAGTAAATCATATTTCGAATATGTAATTATAAATAATCTATAAAAACATTCTAATTTCAATTGTGATGTCTTTCGAATAAATACACAAAAAGAAAAGTGCGTTGCAGAATCAAATCGAAACTCAGTAAACCCTTGCCGAACGTTTCTTTAACTAAACATTTTAATGAGGTAAAAATAAGTATTTACAATTCTTTGTACACTATTTACAAAACTTAAAATTCATTGGGAGACACAATGCTCCATTCTTCATATCTATTTTCAAATTAATTGTCACATCTTTTATTGAAATCAAAACATTCTAATCAAAACAAAAAATCGGCTGCACTCTGTTTACAAAAATCCATGAAGGAATGAGATAGGTGGAGGGGAAATATTATCTCTGCGGGTGATGCTAAAAATGCTACCCTACATTAAGTCATATTAAGTACAAACAAAACCACGTGCTTTGACACGCCTGTCAATTGAAACAGGCTTAAACCCGTATTTTTTGCTATTGTTTTTTAAAAAGAACTAATCTATCGCTTAACCGGCAATAATTTAATTATTATTAGCTCACAGGCTATCATAGCCTGAGAGCTTATGTGCCCGTCCGTTCTGTATGTATGTGCGTATGTGCGTAACGCGATAACTCATGATAAAAATATCGGATCCACTTGAAATTTTGTATGTAGGTATATCCTGACAAGGCGCTTCCCTGATTAGTTTTTGGAGTTCATTCGATATGTATAAGAGGGGGAACGGGGGGCTCATGCCCCCCGTTAGTTGATATAAATGGGATTTTCATGCAGAATTAAGTTTTCGTTACAAATTTAGATTAGGATCATTCTGATGAGGCGATTCCGTGACTGTTATTAGGTGTTCATTGAATAAGTATAAATAGGGGGACAGGGGTTCTAATGCCCCGCCCCCCTTAATTTATAGAAATGGGATTTTCATGCAGAATTAAGTTTTCGTTCAAAATTTAGATTAGGATCATTCTGATGAGGCGATTCCGTGACCGTTATTAGGTGTTCATTGAATAAGTATAAATAGGGGGAACAGGGGTTCTAATGCCCCCCCCCCCTTAGTTGATATAAATGGGATTTTCATGCAGAATTAAGTTTTCGTTTAAAATTTAGATTAGGATCATTCTGATAAGGCGATTCCGTGACTGTTATTAGGTGTTCATTGAATAAGTATAAATAGGGGGAACAGGGGCTCTAATCCCCCCCCCCCCGTTAGTTGATATAAATGGGATTTTCATGCAGAATTAAGTTTTCGTTCAAAATTTAGATTAGGATCATTCAGATGAGGCGATTCCGTGACCGTTATTAGGTGTTCATTGAATAAGTATAAATAGGGGGAACAGGGGCTCTAATCCCCCCCCGTTAGTTGATATAAATGGGATTTTCATGCAGAATTAAGTTTTCGTTTAAAATTTAGATTAGGATCATTCTGATGAGGTGATTCCGTGACCGTTATTAGGTGTTCATTGAATAAGTATAAATAGGGGGAACAGGGGTTCTAATGCCCCCCCCCCCCGTTAGTTGATATAAATGGGATTTTCATGCAGAATTAAGTTTTCGTTCAAAATTTAGATTAGGATCATTCTGATAAGGCGATTCCGTGACTGTTATTAGGTGTTCATTGAATAAGTATAAATAGGGGAAACAGGGGCTCTAATCCCCCCCCCCCGTTAGTTGATATAAATGGGATTTTCATGCAGAATTAAGTTTTCGTTCAAAATTTAGATTAGGATCATTCAGATGAGGCGATTCAGTGACTGTTATTAGGTGTTCATTGTATAAGTATAAATAGGGGGAACCGGGGTTCTAATGCCCCCCCCCCTTAATTTATATAAATGGGTTTTTCAAGCAGAATTTTCAGATTTCGTTCAAATCTCTGACTAGTTTTGGAAGTTTAATGGTTAAGTATAAAAGAGGGGGATAACTCCTTTTAAATTATATAAATGCTAAATGGGTTTTTATTAAGAATTATCTAATTTGCTCTGAATTTTGGATATAGATTTTTTATATGATAAAGCATGTCTTTGATAGTATAGGAGGTTCAATGATTAAGTATAAAAAAAGAGGAAAGAAGAGAGCTGTTTCCCTTTCTTAATTTTTTAACGGAATTAACCCTTGAAAATATAAGGCTTTAATGTACAATTAGTATTTGTAGCCTGTGAGCTCAATGCCATCAGTTTAACTGGGCAGTATTCTTTATTTAGCTCACAGGCTATCATAGCCTGAGAGCTTATGTGCCCGCCCGTTCTGTATGTATGTTCGTACGTAACGCGATAACTCATGATAAAAATATCCGATCCACTTGAAATTTCGTACATAGGTATATCCTGATAAGGCGCTTCCCTGATTAGTTTTTGGAGTTCATTCGATATGTATAAGAGGGGGACGGGGTCTCATGCCCCTTCCCTTAATTGATATAAATTGGTTTTTCATGCAGAATTAAGTTTTCGTTCAAAATTTAGATATAGTATCATTCTGATGGGGCGATTCCGTGACTGTTATTTGGTGTTCATTAAATAAATATAAACAGGGGGAACGTGGGTTGTAATGCCCCTCCCCTTAATTTATATAAATGGGTTTTTCAAGCAGAATTGTCAGATTTGGTTCAAATTTCTGAATAGTTTTGGAAGTTTAATGGTTAAATATAAAAGAGGGGGATAACTCTTTTAAAACTATAGAAATGCTAAATGGGTTTTTATTAAGAATTATCTGATTTGCTCTGAATTTCGGATGTAGATTTTTTATATGATAAAGCATGTCCTTGATAGTTTAGGAGGTTCAATGATCAAGTATAAAAAAAGGGAAAGAGCTGTTTCCCCTTATTAATTTTTTTTTCGAACAGAATTAACCCTTGAAAATATAAGGCTGTAATGTACAATCAGTGTGCGTAGCCTGTGAGCTCAATGCCATCAGTTTAACTGGGCAATATTCTTTTTATTTTATCATATGTGTTTTAAATATCAATGTAGAAAATTATTTTAAAGTTTTGCTTGAACATATAACGTTCTTTTGTTAATATCTTAAAATCGTCTGCATTCAGAAATCTATATTTTAGATTAATATTTATTACTTAAGTTTTCATACATGATTTTAAAAGAATGTTTTCATCATTATATTTAAAATATTTATTTACATGCAATCATTAAGTCATAAACATTTTTCATCTACGTTATAAAGTATTTAAAATTACATTAAATTAGGAAACCTTTAGTAATACAATTTTTAGATTGCATCAAATGTTTTCAATATCTTATTTAATTTCAATTTGACATTTAATTATTGCTAATTTTCCAATTTCTTTTATTTTAAAAGCGAACATTTATTTTAATAAATAATAATAGAACAAAGACCATTTTAAAAATTTGCTATTTCTTCTTAAAATATGCTTCAGTTGTAATTCATTTCTTTCAATTCGTATTACAATACAAAATTCCTTCCACGTCCTTTTGTTTGAAACATTAAAATTTGAGCGATAAATGGATTCATATTGCAAACCTTATTTGAGCCTTACTTCACCTCACCTATCTTATTCCTCCATGACAAAAATCAGAGTGTTCTAAAAGTGAAAGTGGAAGTTAAGAAATTGCATAGCTCGTAGCGCCAATCTAACTGCAATTATTTTTCTTCAACCATAAATGACGTTGGAGACATACACGTATGACGAAAATTGCCGGTGTAATACCGTGGCACTTTTTCTTAATCAGTCCCTATGTAATGTAATATCCTATACTTTAAAACAAATGATTACACGTTTATTTTTCCTATATGAACACAAACACAAATGAAAAACACATTTTCAAACAAATATTACAACATTACTCTCTTTACAAGGAAAAAAATCGGCTACTTAAAGATACAGTCATTGGTCCTTTACATTGGTATTTTTTCGCAAGTGGTGTACGTCGGCAGTTTTTCATCGTAAATGTATGACTCCAACGCCAATTATGGTTTTTCAGAGCGTTGATGAATTTGCGCATGTCATTCGAAATTCTCGAAATATTTTCACTGTAACCGTAACCGTAAGAGCTCTGTCGTTTTAAATCATCTCTTATCATCATCTCAAGCGCATACCTTCATATAAGCATATATTCTGTTTTTTTATACTGTTTGAGCGGTTAGCCCGCTAGGGCTTCATATATAGGGGGAGTTTTTTTATTACCACCCTGTATGTGCTTCTTACCCGTAGTATACTTTCAATGCTGACGCAATGCCCATGGTTATACTTCTGACAATATGATCATATATTTTGTTACACTTGTACATTATTAATACAGTTTTTTTCATTTTCAAGATATATTCCATAACATTTTGCATAGGATTTGTCATATTTTAAGTTTTTTTATTATATTCATAAAATTTTAATTTATTTCAGATATTTTAAAACATTTTAACGTTTTTATAATACTGATCCATATACTGTATTTAGAAGCAAGGAAAAGAAACCATATAAACTGGTGAACATTAGGTATCATGTAGATTCAAATTACTTTAAAACTGCAGAGTTTCCAATGATATTCTGATGCATTTTAAACGTAAAAAAAGCAAAAAAAAAAAAAAAAAAAAAAAAAAAATACGCCTTTTGCTGTATTGTTACTAGAAAGTCACATTTTTTTAAAGTACATTTTGTTTAAATACTTCAAGCAAGCTGGCGGCAGCATGCTGCCGAAATACAGACATACCGCTTACAAACCCTATTTCTGAGTTGACTCTTGACTTACCAGTAGAAACTAATTGTAAAACATTTTCAATGTCTTTAGTATTTATAATTTTTTATGAATTTTTAACTGTATCCAAGTTTGTTTTATTTTGTTTTTACATGTACAAGCATTTGCTATTTTTTTAACACGATCATATTGTTTAATACAGTTATCATACATCTTGCAAATTTTGTATATCTACGTACCCATCTTTTTTTTTTAACTTCTTTTACCTCCGGTATATTTTGTTGAACTATCAACATGGCACGCTGGGTGATATAAGTAATAAGGTTTTCTGTGCAAAATATTCTCGCGGTTGTCAGCAGAAGTAGGTTAAACGGTAGAACATCGGCAATGTAAACCAAGGAACTGGGTTCAATTCCCGTTATAGGCATTTTTTCATTAAGTTGCAAATTTTCAATTCGTGTATCTATTTATTCTTTCTTAAATTTTCATTAATCCCAATTGAATATTTAGAACATTTAATTAGAAAGATTGCAAAAATACGTATGAGTTTCAATCATTGCTATTATTTTTATCATAGTTTTTCGCTGTGAATAATTTATTTATTAATAATTAAGCTTTTTATTGTATTAAGTTTGGTTTTGCAGAGTACATAAAAGAGATGTTACAGTGTGCTATAAGAATTTAATATGTTATTTTTTCAATTTCCAGAGCTTGAAGATTATTTTTCTAAACGTCTATATATGTTTCTGGATATAGGAATTTGCAGAGTTGCAATTTTTTTTCGTAACATGTAAAAAACAAATAATGAACATATTTGCTTCATAACATTCTGCAATACAAGATCGTTTCTTTTAGGATTTTAGTGATTTTTCTTTCAAATTAAGAATTTTAAACATACAAACATAATTTTAAAAAAAAACTTCGTTAACTGTTTTTTTTCAAATATATTTCTGTTAACAAAAATGTAGAAAACAAATGTAAAAAACAAATAATGAACATATTTGCTTCATAACACTCCGCAATACGAGATCGTCTGTTTCCTTTAGTATTTTAGCAATTTTTCTTTCAAATTAAGAATTTTAAACATACAAACATAATTTAAAAAAAATTTTCGTTAAGTTTTTTTTTCAAATATATTTCTGTTAACAAAAATGTAGAAAACAAATGTAAAAAAACAAATAATGAACATATTTGCTTCATGACATTCCGCAATACGAGATCGTCTGTTTCCTTTAGGATTTTAAAGATTTTTCTTTCAAATTAAGAATTTTAAACATACAAACATAATTTAAAAAAAAAACCTTCGTTAACTTTTTTCTTTCAAATATATTTCTGTTAACAAAAAACTAAATGTCTTAACAGACTTGCAAATTAGTATGACTTTGATTGTTTATGATTATTTATAAACATTTTAACTAAATATTTTCGCAATAAGACAGCAAAAATTTAAGTAATAGCTTTTGATCAGTTAATCTAAATAAAATTTTAGAAACATGGCCATTATCCTGAACAATAAACAAACTTGGGAAAACTCAAATTTTATGGTTACTAATTTAAACGCAAGATTTACGTCCCATTATATAAAATATTTCAAATTTATGTGATGAATATTGTTACATATTAAGCTTTTAAATCATATTACGACATGATATAACACATGATTATAGAAAATGATAATAGCGTGTAATTAAATGCATTTAATACTCTTAAGTTATTGAGACTCGCAGCTAAAGGATCTAACAACAAAATACACATAAATTATTTAAAATAATAATTGATATATATTTTTTCATTATCAATTAAAACATGGTAGGTAAGATGAAAATGCAAAAAAAAAAGATGAATTTAAAGTGTTACAGAAATGCAGGGACCAATTTAAAAATTTGGGGGCCTGGGCACTGATTCTTATAAATGGGGAGGCTTGCACTTATACTTACAGAAGAATTGACGAGAAAATGATATAAGATATATACTAAAGTAACCATTACTGTATTTGAAATATCCATTAAAATCCATAACTTACTTTTATATAAATATTTCAGAAATGTGAAATTATGGTATGAATAGAAGTTTTATAATAAATTGTGTGGTGCTAATAAACTTTTTCATATGCAAGTCTACATACATCTAGAATTGGAATGATAAAATATGTAAAAACTTATAATATATTTTCTACATCACCAAGCAAGTACTATTCAAAGAATCATGGATATTTAGAACTGCAAGATATGCTCGCCAATACTCAAATAGTTTGAAAATAACAGGAAAAATATTTAAACAAGATTTTTTTTAAACAATAAATTTAAAAATGATAAAGATAAAAAAAAATACTCACTATAATAAAGTAATAGATGCATGTTTCAACACAAAATATACAACAATTTAAAAATACCTCCTCTAATAAAAGAAAACAATTATTGATTCAAAAATCGCTTTATTTTCGGATAAGTAGTTAAAATAGTAACTGCATAAAAACCGGGAGTACTTATTTCTTTATCCCTTAACTATATTATGGGTTCATAAAATTGATTAGTACACTATAAAATAAGATACTGTTTGAAAAATGACAGATAAAAAAAAACACAATTTTTTCTTACAATTTTTTAGTTAAATTAAGAGATATGTTGGTTTTTAAGAACTTAGAAACCTTTATGAAATGAAACGTAACTTTAAAAAGGTAACCGTATATTTTCTTTCATGGTTATCAAATATTCTCCTAGATTTTTTAAAAAGAAAAGTCTTTTCTTTTACAGTATTTTATCTATGTCTGATGCATAAATTTGTCTTCTTCAAAAAAGGGGGTACGATAAACTCTAAAGCGATTTTTAAGACAAACAAGACTGTTTATTTAAAAAAAAATGAAAAATAAAATCATTGAAAGTTCTCAGGCATGGAAATCCGAAAACTTTCTTCCATCTAATTCATGTTAATATTTCAAAATTCATTATCACAGTGACAAAATTAAATGGCAACCTATGGTCATTATGAACATTCTGATAATAAGACATTTCGTGAACTAGATATAATCATTCATGCGAAATGCAACATAATAATCACACTTGTAGGGTGATTTACACCAAAACCTAATACGAAACAAATTATGTCAAGACCTAATAGAATCTAAAGTTTGACGAAAATCCATGCATTAGTTTTTGAGATAGTGCTATCAAGAAAATAGTAAAAAAAATGTAGCATAGCATCGCCATCTGTTGAACGATTTACACCACAATGCAGAAAACGTCATTTCATGTCAAGGTGTAACTACACCTGAAGTTTGAGGACAAAAGAGGAAATAGTTCTCTCTCTTGAGCTATTGTTGAAATAAAAAATATGCACCATACCATCGCCATTTATTGGGCGATTTACACTAAAGTAAAAAATGTCAATTCATCTTAAGGACAACTGAAACTGAAGTTGGATGAAAATCCGTACATTAATTCTTGAGATTGAGTTTTTACAGAAATCGTGAAAAATGCTGTATAGCAATTTTACATGTTGAGCAATTTACATCAAATCTAATGAGAACCAAGTTATATTGGGGGCTAATTGAATATATATTTTTTAAATTATATTCCGTTCTTTGATTCTTCGTGTAGAGCACCATAACACTTTGTGTCAAATACATAAGAACAAACTCAGAGACAGGCGTTTTGTAAAAGCACATTTTTGTTAATCTCTATACATCTAAAATGTCTAAATCCATTAAAAACCGGGTTTCGAAAAAATTAAAATAAATGATAGTTTTATGCGAAACGTTCTATAATAAATGCTATAGTATCTTTAAAAAGAACATAAATTAAAAGAACTTTTTTTAAACCTTTTTTTTTATTTATATAAATTATTATTAAAAATGAGTTTAAAAAAGAATTTCTAACATAAGAAAAGAAAAAAAATAAAATATTACTATCATACTTCACTTTATCATAACTCAACTTCAACTAAAATTGTATAAGTAACTATTGAGGTATTTGGATATTCTTTTTCGATTTTCTGTACTAAACATATGATTTGAATAATTTTCAAATTTAAAAATGTCTTGATAAGAATTTCGTTCTTGGAATATTTAATAGTTATCCACTGTATTGTAACATGAAACGCATAACGAATTGAAATTTTCTTTTTGAGATATCTTCGTGTAGAGTAAAATAAATACATTTGGATAAATGAATGTAAGATACAGGGGTCAGAAATATGTTTGGAATATTGATTAGAGTTACAGAAATATAATAAAAATCGAAATTCGTTTAAACTAAAATACTAGCATTGTAGAATTCATTCATGTAAGGTCAATTTATCTTTTATTTAAGCTAAATTTAAAAACCAAGGCAGTTCTCAAGAATGTATTTCTGTATTTGAAGTGGGCCTTTTCATGCATTTTAAATTTTATAATTATATAGTTCAATCCTTTTATTTTTCTTTTTGAAATTGAATGCACGTCTTCATGTAAAATAAGAAATAATTTAAAAAAGAGCTTTCTTTAAGATGCTTTGTATAGAAATTCACAAATTCTAAAGAAATATATTGAATTTTTATAATGAAAAAAATATATATTCTTTTTAACAGTTATATCAAAAATAAAAAATTTTTCTTCCTGGTTTTTGGAGCATCTATTGTTCACATGGAATAATTCCGAACCAAGCTGTGTAATAACAAAAGTATTTGATTCTTTTGCATATATCTTATATTATCTTATATTTTATCTTACTTTTGTATAGCTGAATGTTTTTGCATTTATATCAAAACAAATAAATGGATGCACTGATGTTTATTTTCTCGTAATCGTCTGAGTTTGAAAAATGTAATCCAGATATGGCGTCCAAGAAGTATGGAATTTTCAAAATTAATTAACTCAAATAATTTACAGTTAAAACGTTGAAGTTATGTTTATCAATCAATATGTCAGATTATAAATAACGTATACTATTTAGAATTACGGTTATATATTATCATTACTTTCTTCTATCTTCAATAGAAAAAAGTATTGTAATCAAAATTTTTTTCGACTTCTGGTTTTCGACGGTTTTACTCGTTTCATGGGTCAGAGCTTCCAAAAAACTTTTTTTTACAAAATGTCTGTCTGGCCGTGTGTCCGTATGTCTGTGTGTCCGTATTTCGCCATTCCACCATCAGAAAGAGTATGAAGATATGCTTAGAATCGAACCAAATTTTTTGTGAATATTTTTGGATGTGGCAAGCAGGTCCTCCTTCAACTAGGGTCCTCCTTCGCTAGAAGGGGGTGCTGCAATAGCAATTTTGTGCCATTTTGAATACTGTACCATCTAAAAGTGTATGAAGTTATGCATAGAACTGAACCGAATTCTTTGTGTAAGTAATTAGCTATGGCTAGTTGGTCCTCGCTGAATTTGAAAAAAATCCGCCGGAAGGGCACGCTGCAATAGCGATTTTTGTGGCCTTTTCAATATTGCACCACCTAAAAGTGTATGAATTTATGCCTAGAACTGAACTAATTTTTTGTGTATGATTATTTTTTCGTATGGCAGGTAGGTTCTTCAAGAATTTGAAAAAAAATCTGCCTATCATAATATTGTCCATTGGCTCGTGCAGAGACGGAAAGTCGTTTTTACTCCGATTAATTGACTGAAGCAGAAATTTAAGATGAAAATTAAAGTTGGTACAGCATTTCATAAAAGTTATTAAAGCATTAACATGAGTAACTGTTTTTTTAATATTCAAATGTATGTATGAGATAGAAGAAAGTCTCGGGATTGGCACATCCAACTATTTTTTTCTTATATATTGTATTCTTGTCACGTTCCGCGTAAATTGGCGTTTGTTGGTAATATTTTTTCTTGTCTGGATGTTAAACCGAACTATTGTTAGTTAGATAGAATAGTATGAAAAAATGAGTGTTATTAATAGATTGATGTTTCTATTGCAATTCAAAATGCATACCTGATATAAATAAGACAAAAGAACCCCACCAGCTATCTAGTGAAATAATGGACGTTAAGGTGACAATTTGGGGTTAAGACGAGATAACAGTCCCTTCAATCAGAGATGTATCTCTGTTCGTTGGGCTAAAATACATTCAGTATTTAGGGTGGAGATCAAAGTTTTGTTTGATGTGCCCCGCGTCGCGTTTAGAACAAAGAGCATTTGCTTTTGTCGTTTTTTTAACATGTGTGTGACAGATTTAGATATTTTAATATGTAATCCAGAACGCAGAAGTTATTTACTGTTTTTAGCTTAATGTCATTCCAGATCATCTGTAGTCAAGTTCTTAATTGCAAATATTATTTTGTTATATGAAAATAATATGTAAATTAATTAATAGTTATTTTAATTGAAGGATTTATCACTATTGTTGACAATCCTTTTCACTGTGTGCCCGGTATCACTTAATTACATCGGTGATGACAGCATATCCAAACAAAGGAACATTCTACGAAGTTGATCGAACTAAGGACGGACGAGTGTAACACAATTAATTTATGATCTTCACTATGCTAATTCTGGAATCAGGTTTATAATAAGTAAATTGACTTTTAAAGGATTATAACTAAGATAGGAGATAAAGGATTAGCAATTATAGATCCATATCTGTTAAAAGATATTACTAGCCTCTGAAGTAACAATTACAAAAGAAAGGCTCCTTCTAATATTTATGGTGACTTCTTGTTTAGGAAAAATTAACGTACCTGAATTCACAGTGGTGTTATTTTACCTTCGTTGTCTGAACAGGTTACACTAAAAAATCATTTCAATGCTATTAAAAAAAACGAAAATCCTTTGGATTAAAATATCTAATACAGTGATAATTCTGAATAAGGGACACCCATGGGACCGGAACTTTTGGCCTTTAAATAGAGGTGTCCCTTATTCAGAGTATTTTTAATTTATCATTCAGATAGATATAAAAACAACAAATCATTAAAGGTGAAGTTTAAATGTACCCGAAATGTATAAATCACATTAATGAGACACAAAAGGAATAGAGAATTGATAAATTAAATATTTCAATTGTTTACAAAATCATTAAATTATTTGTAGAATTAATGTTTTTTTATTTTTATACAAATTCTGTTCATGCAAAAAGTATAAAAATATTTAAAAGAATTTTGCTTGAAGTAATCAATAAAAATAACTGTTTTGCAAATTTCATTTTTTCACTACAAACCTTTCAAATATTCATTTACCATGCTCATAAGTTTTAGTTCTTCATTATCAGCAGTATTTACAAAATAAAAAAAAAATCAATTACTGTGTTTAGCTAGCAGAAAACGTAGACACATTTACAAATTCATTTTTTAATGGAAAGTTATAAAACTGGAATGCTTGACTGGAAAAGCGATTTAGAGTCAAACTGTGTTTTCACTTTTTTGGTAAATAAATTACTTATTGTATTATAAGCGATTTCAATCATGCGACAAACACGTTTTTTACCCTTTCTAAGTAGTTATTATTCTTTCGATAGAAATTCGATTCAAAACGCCTACTTTGACAATATTTTCTGTAAGCTCTATTGCGTTTGCCCTTCCCCCCCCCAAAAAAAAGGAAAAAACAATTTGATTACATAATTTCTAATCAACAACGCCTGCTAGTTTGTCATTTTCAAATAAAATTAAATTAAAACTTATGTCATAAAAGTTGCCCTTTTGGATTTGAGAACAGCATAAAAGCATCTTTAAAGCTCTTTATTTCATAAATTTATTTTATTCTCAGCTTTCAGATTCATCCTGAAAATTTTTAGCTTTACCTTTAATGGGAAATCACTGATATCAAATTAGAATTCGGGGTAAGTAAATAATCATCAGTTGTGTCGTATGTCACTCTATCCACATGACTGTCTGTTTGTCTGATAAATTCACAAAAAATCTCTATTTTCATTTTCATCACAGACACACTTCAGTATCTGAAATATAAAAACCTCTGAAATATAAAAAACAAGTTTCTTTGATCTCGTTTTCAACTGTCCCTTAAATAGAGTGTCCCTTATTCAGAGGTAAATACATTACACGTCCTATACCAAGGGACTGGGTCCGGAAGTTTTGTCCCTTAGTTAGAGGTGTCCTTTATTCGGAGTGTCCCTTATTTGGAGGTTTCACTGTATTTTTATGTATTGACTTTTTAAGACAATTAAAAGGTTGCTTCACTCAAATGAACAGCCTAGTTCGCTAATGCTAATCCTAAGGAAGAAATTTATAATGATATCCCCGTTGCATTTTAATATTTTTAAAAGATTTTTCTTGTATTGGATTATTGAGAACGATATGAATGTGTTCCGTTTTTTATTTTTTCGATTTTCGTTGCATATATTTTTATGAAGGTGCTTTCGCTTTCCAAACTTGTTCCGAAAATGAAAGCGTTCTTGCAAAAAATGTCTGTATATAAAATCAAAAAGGTAATAAACGGTCTGAATACACATTAATATCAACTATCTTATGCAAAAAAATATCATTTAAAAATATTAATTTTTCTTTATATTAAAAATTTCTTAAAATTAAAAATATAAAAAATTCTTAATATTAAAAAATATTAATTATTCTTTATAAATTTCTTCCATAAGATTAATATTAGCGAACAGGCCTTTTCATTTGAATGAAGTAGCCTCTTAAGAAACCGTATTTGGTTTAGATGGGCGATATTGGTGATTCAAATTAATCTTTGGTATACGTTCATATGACTCATTCTGCATTTTCGAGAAAAAAAAAACTATTTTTTTAACATACGTAATCACGTACTTTTCTTGTTTTGATTTTGTGGGGTCTGGTGTACTAATAACAATACATGTCTTTTCATCGAATGTCATTTTGCCTTACTTACAAGGAAGGTCTCCATACGGGCATACTACGAAAAATCTGAAAAAATTACAAAATGTTCTTCTCGTGTGGATATATACGTTTAAAAAAAATTCGGAGGAACTTCCATTCAGTAACCGTAAAAAAATAATGAAGATTTCATTATTTGGCGATTTATCGCCGGTTGGCAATGGAATGTAATTTCAAAAAAGTTTTGGTTTAGATGGGCGATATTGGTGATTCAAATTAATCTTTGGCATACATTCATATGATTCATTCTGCATTTTCGAGAAAAAAAAAACTATTTTTTAACATGCGTAATCACGTACTTTTCTCGTTTTGATTTTTTGGGGTCTGGTGTACTAATAACAATACATGTCTTTTCATCGAATATTATTTTGCCTTGCTTACAAGGAAGGTCTCCATACGGGCATACCACGAAAAATCTGAAAAAATTACAGAATGTTCTTCTCGTGTGGTTTCGTGTTGTTCTTCTCATACGTTTAAAAAAAATTCGGAGGAACTTCCATTCAGTAACCGTAAAAAAATGATTTCATTATTTGGCGATTTATCGCCGGTTGGCAATGGAATGTAATTTCAAAAAAAAGTTTTGGTTTAGATAAGTGATATTGGTGATTCAAATTAATCTTTGGCATACATTCATATGATTCATTCTGCAGTTTCGAGAAAAAAAAAATTAAACATGCGTAATCACGTACTTTTCTCGTTTTGATTTTTTGGGGTCTGGTGTACCAATAACAATACATGTCTTTTCATCGAATATTACTTTGCCTTACTTACAAGGAAGGTCTCCATACGGGCATACTACGAAAAATCTGAAAAAATTACAGAATGTTGTTCTCGTGTGGATATATACGTTTATATATATATATATATAAAAAAAAAAAAAAAAAAAAAAAAAAAAATCGGCGGATCCTCTATTTAGTAACCGTAAAAAAATAATGAAGATTTCATTATTTGGCGATTTATCGCCGGCTGGCAATAGGATGTACTTTCAAAAAATAATTTATGTCAAATACACTTCAAGAAAAAAACATTTCACGTTGAACTTGTTTTGATAAGTTTAATATAATGTTTTGTAAGTTTTAGTTTGTTTTAAGTATAATTTTGTGATATCGAAATTTATATGTATTTATATTCAAATTTAATCATCAAAATTTGAGATTTAAAACGAAATTCATAATTTAAATTTAATTAAATTTGTTTCAAGCACAAAGTCCAATTCAGAATTGTCGATTAAATTTTGTTGCTATGGAAACATATAACGTTTATTTTTGAATACACTTAAAAGTATGAAGATAATTTTTCTCAATATGATTTTTTAGCTATGAAAACATTTTTTCCAGTCATTAATTAAACAACTACTTCAACGAGTAATACATACCGGGTATCCCAAAAATGACTGATGGATTTTAAAATTCAATAACTTGCAAACGGTGACAGCTATTTTAAAAAATTTTGCAGGAGGGTTATGTATAATGTCAGGAGTTTTTTTATTTTAGTTCGTATCTCAAACAATAGGTGGCGCTGACGGCGATTAAAGACCATGTCGATGCTTCACTCAGCACTGGTCATCTGGCCTTTAATCGCCGTCACCGCCACCTATTGTTTGAGATGCGAACTAAAATAAAAAATTACGGTTAAAAAAAAAAAAAAAAAAAAAAAAACTCCTGACATTATACATAACCCTCCTGCAAATTTTTTTTAAATAGCTGTCACCGTTTGCACGTTATTGATTTTTAAAATCCATCAGTCATTTTTGGAACACCCGGTATATATGTAATACAATATGTATATAGATGTATATAATATATTAAAGTCTCTCATTGTTTATGTTTAAGTTCATTAAATACCATTTACACGCAAACTAAATATCTAACAGTTTTGAGTTGCATTATAATCGTTTCCTTTTGGCGAGGAAAAAGGCTGCTCGCCAAATCGAGTGACTCTTTAGTCTTTTCACGCCAAATATTCAAAAATATTTTATTTTTTTACACAATATCTAATGTGATTCCGCCGCTAACTTTGACTGATCCTTTATTACATACATAAGTACTTTAATTAGTATTTTTTTCATAAAATTCTGGGTATGCACAGTATGGAGACCTTCCTTGTTAGTTACTTTCTACATATAAAAATCATATTACATGGGTAGGGCGCTCTTATTATGATTTCATTTATGTTTTGATATGTAAAACTACTACTAATAAAATTTTTCTCAATTCTCTTATGTATATAATTCTTCTAAAATGTTAGTTTCACAAAATGTTTGTATTTCAAATGCAACGACAAGATGGCAAAAAATGTGATGGACGAAATGCGAAATGCCTCATTTTTAAAATAAAATCAGGTTATATGTTATAAGCAATATCAATTTCCCCTTGCTATAAATATCATTGAAGAATAAATATATGAAATGCTTTTTACTAATGTAGGTATTTTTCTTAACTTTTCTTTTTAAAATTAGTCATTAAAAAAAAAATCTTGAAAAATTTGGTTATTTTCATATTTTATTATTTATGTTGTATCCCCCCCCTTCAAACGGTGTTTTGTATGGTTTTTTTTTAAATAAAAGATTTGAAATAAAAAAAAAATAAAAAGAATAAAGAAAAATAAAACAATTTTTAAAGGACTCTCTAAAAACTTTTCAAACAAAACTGTACAATTTTGATTTTTTTTTAATATTGTATTTTTTTACAGGTAAAATTGAGGTTAAACATATATGGAAAAATATTATTAAAATACAGTTATTTATTCAATAGTATCGGGAATTTTAAACAAATACTGAAAATAAACTGAAAAAAATAATATATATAAACACTGAAATAACATCAATAAAAAGAATGATAAAATAATGACAAACACTGGAAAAACAATACCTGACGTAGAACATGCCATAATAACCTGTAAACTTTGCAAATGAAATATATGTTAATTATATGTTTTTGTTCAGATACAGAAGCAAGCAACTTTTCAAATATAATTACCTTATTAATTATCAGTTTGAAGTATTGATTGAAAACCACAATGATTTCATATAGATAATGTTATATTAGTGTTGTTATAATTGAAGACTGTAGATTTTTTTAGCTGCTACTGTTCATACTACTGTTTAAAAAAAGACGATTTTGGGGTCAGATTAAAAACAAAACTCTCAGAACCGGCTTGAACCGGCTATGAAATGGCACTATCCTAATATAAAAAGAATATAACCAAGATAAAAAAAAAGTAAATACTAGGCCGGTTGTAAATCGTTTTCAGCTATCCTATGCAAAAAAAGTCAAGTAAAAATATCAGAATTTGAGCGAGATATTTGAAAAGAACGCCTCCATAGACTTTACATTATCGTCCGGGTCTTTTTCAATCAGAAGTGTGGATTCTTAATGACAACAAGTTGGAAATTGCCGTGAATCGCAGCAAATGAGGTGCGTTCGTACGATAACGAAGTTTTAAAATATTCAGATCTTGCTGATATAGTAGAGCGTACTTTGGATACAGTATAGTGGTCGAAATCTCTGTGTTCCTGTAAATATGCAGGGAGTAATTTTTATTATACTTCATTAATGTATATCTTATTCATAAAATATGAAATAGTTTAATATAAGGTACCCTGGGGTAATAACGCCAGGCGGGGTAATAACGCCAAGTGCTTATATTTCGCATAATTATGAAATAATCAGGTAAATGACACACATGTGCTCTGCGCAGAAGGGTTTTGAGTCATATAAATCGCAAAAAACAGCTTCAAGTTAATTTGTTTCATTTTTAGGTCTTATTGTTTTTGCAAACAACTAAAATCAACGCTTGATCTAAAATTTGCGAGATACGTTTTGTGATGTGAAGACTATCTTTTTTATACGGAAACGCTTTGTTAATTACATAAATTTATAGTACATTTCATGGACTTTCAAAATGTTGTTGAAGATTTTGGATATCTTCTCGAGATAATTTTTAATTTAAATTGTACAGCGCATTAACTATATCGGGGTAATAACGCCAATTCTTGGCATTAATACCCCGGTTGATTCCCTACAGTGACCGAGCTACATCCTAAATACTGATTCAAATAAACACAGTTAAAACTGTGTAATGTTTCTAATAATTCTATTTAAGCGGTCCTTTTTAAGCAAAAAGAAGCTCACGGTCTGATATTCTTTTGCTTCATCCTCCCCACACACCACACGTTTATTTTTCTTACACTTTCACAAAAAATTGAACATTTTCAATAGCTTAGAATGCAATTTCTCAATTTCTAACTTTGTAGACTTTGTATTTTTAGAATTGGGCAATCTACATGCAATTATCCCATCTTATTTCATAGTTTTGTTTGCATGGCGTTATTACCCATATAGGTGGGTAATAACGCCAAATAGCATTGGTCAAGAAATCACGCCATTACATTTTATGAATACATATCTGTTAAATTATTTTTTTTATATAGATAGTCAATGAGTTGCTGTATCAGATCCTATATTTGTTTGAAAAATACAATCTAAAACTAAGCCGTGAAAATTCGTAGAACCTTAACGTGGCGTTATTACCCCAGGGTACCTTAATTAAAGCACGTCCCAAACAATGTTTTCACGTGTAACATTATTTAGTGGAATACATTTGTGTGGCCCTGTAATTTAATAATAAATATTCTTTGCGTCACAGTTTGTACAAAATGTATATTTTAGTACATACTTCATAGGTTCATGTCAATTCTATTATGTTCAAATGAGTGTAACACCATTAAAATGCATTTGAATTTTTTTTTCCCATTGATCGTAATGTAACGGAATCCTTTTGATTGTCCCTGTAATTGATCGGTTCATCCGATTTTCATAAAATTTGAAATGACTCGACAAAATTATGTAATAATTATACGTTTTAAATTTCAAACGATTAAAATGCATTTGAAACTTTTTCCCCATTGACCATAATGTAAGGGAATGCTTTTGATTGTCCCTGTAACTGATCTATTCATCCGATTTTCATAAAATTTGAAATGACTCGACAAAATTATGTAATAATTATGTATTTTAAATTTCAATCGATGCGGTTGGGTAGTTTTTGCGTTGTTATATGCGGACAGACAGACGGACAGACGGACGGACTGAGCGACAACAATAGGTGCTACGTATTTACATAATTACGAACGCACCTAAAAACGGAAGTTCTATTGCAAATATATGGTGAAAGTATAATGAGCGGCCACCATCATGGCTGGGCAGCAAAAGCCAGAAGTCGCCGGATTAATTTCGGCAGGAAAATGCTGCAATTCAACTAGTACGCCACATTAAGAATTTTTTTCAAATATTCACTATAAATAAATAAATAAATGGTACTACTTGGTTATTCCTCAACCAAAAGACTATCGCCATAGTATAAGATTAAATGCCAACGATGGTTGATCGTAAATGTCACATTCACTGGATAAAATACATTACGCGTGTATTTTATATCGACAAACGTTTTTTATTATGATGTTTTATTTCTATTTTTTATTAATATTATACCAATTCATTTGTTCTTTTGTTATTTAAGATAAAATGTATGTCAATTTATACAATTTGGAGAGTAGTGTGATGACCTATATAATTTGGCGAATTTGGTCGACAGAATAACCCAGTAGTACCAAATAAATAAATGAAAAAGGGTGATTTTGCGAAATTTGTACTGGTAATCTGGAGGACCACTACAATTCACAACTTTTTAACGGAAAAATTCCCGTAAAATATTTCATTTTTTTCATGGAATTCACAGGACTTTTTCTGTTAAAATCAGTATATTCTACTGGCGTCCCAATTAACTGTGCAGTCTCCATAAAGTCGTTTGTTTTCTTTGCAGTGTTCGACAAACCATATGCAATCACCATTCATTTAGCGTGTTTTCACCATTCATTTCAATTTTAATTAAGAGAGAAGTTTCCTCCATGGTCAAGTTTTACATTATTTTAATAACTTTCTTTCTAACCGAGGACCAGGCCTATATCTGCTGAGTTACCTCAGCTTAACGGGTTAGATAGCTATTTTCTTAAAAACTCTTTTTTAATAAATTAAAGGAAGAAATTTAGTTATTTTTAATATAAAATCGCAGTTTCTAGATGATATATGTAGGGTAACGTAAAGTTTCGATTACAGGCGACTATTTTTACATTCTTTTCGGCCACTATTAAAAAAAATTACATTTCGTAGTATATTTCTCTTGCAAATGTTCTCAAATCTTGTCTAAAATATTCAATATTATCATGTTCGTATCAATATTATTATGTTCCAATGAGTGTAATACGATTAAAGTACATTTGAAACCCATTGACCTTTATGTAACGGAATACTTTTCATTGTCCCTGTAATTGATCTATGCATCCGATTTTTAAAAAAATTGAAATGACTTGACAAAATTATGTAATATTTATGTATTTTAAATTTCAAACGATAAAAATGCATTTGAAACTTTTTTCCCCATTCACCGTAACGTAACGGAATCCTTTTGATTGTCCCTGTAATTGATCTATGCACTCAATTCTCACAAAATTTGACATGACTCGACAAAATTATGTAATAATTATGTATTTCAAACTTTAAACGATTCCGTTGGGTAGTTTTTACGTTGTTATGTGCGGACAGACGGACTGAACGAAACAATAGGAACTACATATTTACATAAATACGAACTCACCTAAAAACGTCCGTTTAACTTCTATTTTTGCATTTTTACTTCTCGATTTCTATGTTATTTACCATGGAAGTATAACTTTACCATAGTTTTATCGAAAAATTTATCTAATAGTTAATCATTAAATTTATAATGTTATTTTTGCCACAAAAAGTAGTTTCTCATTTTCTAGAATCTTTGTAATTAGTCATCAAAGAAATCTATTTTTTCCTTGAGTATAAAACAAAATCTCATTTACAAACTTTATTGTAAATTTCATAATGCGAATATAATAAATAGTAGAAAGTTTCTCAAGTTAATTTATAGTTTCAAAAAGGAAAGTTGATTTAAATCATATAAATAATAATGACATAACGATGAAGAAAAGTTTTTATTTCATTATTCTTCCTACTTTCTCTTTTATTTATTTATTTTCTTTCTTTACATTTAATTATCAAAGAAAACTACTCTATTATTTTTTGTCTTCATATCAAAGTAACATAATGATGAACAGATAGTTGCAGTGGATGGTATTTCTTATAGAAAAAATACACGAGAGAAACAATGAGATTTTTTTTAACATTACTATTTTATGATTTTATGCTCGTACGGAATAGGAATATTAAATAAAAATGTCGACGTTTATAAAAATAATTAAATTAATCATATGTTAACATACGTTCTACAATTAAAGTTTTAGACTTTTTATAGATATTCACTGTTATTCACTGTTATTGCAATATTGCCAATTCTGTGAAAAATACATTCTGAGAAAAATGCATTGTTCTGTATAAATACAGGGTCGTCACAAAAAACTTCCCTGATATATGTATCCCTAGCTATCTAATTGACCAGCCAATCAAAATGAAATTTCAGATTTACTTATTTGAAAGTATGCCCTCGAGATCGTAATGACTAAAAACAATAGAGCTCACACAATTACGGTTACAGAGAAAAAATGTGTAAATTTTCAAATAGCAGTAAATATTTTTTTTTTTTTTTTTTTTTTTTTTTTTTTTTTTTTGTGCGCAAACTCATCAGTTCATTATAAAACCACAAGGCGTTGGAAAGATGCACGTATGGCCAAAATTGACGGTGTAATATTGTGGTACTCAATCCTAATCAGTTCCCATGTAATGTAATACCCTACTCTTTAAAGCAAATGATTACATTTTTATTTTCACTATTATCATACAAACACAACTAAAAATACATTTTAAAACAAATATTAAAACATTACACTCTTTACAAGAAAAAAAAAATCGGCTCCAGAAAACATAGCCATTGGTCCTTTTACATTGCATGTGTATTTGCAAGTGTTTCAGGAAGACAATTTTCATCGTAAGTGTTAAAACGGCATTTATGGTTTTTCAATGCGCTGATGTATTTGCGCATGAGAAAATAATGGGTGTTGTCCTTCGAAAATTTCGAAATATTTTCACTGTAACCGTAACCGTAAGAGCTCTATTGCTTTAAATCATCTCGAGTGTTGTTTTAAATCATCTCTTATCATCATCTCGAGCGTATACCTTCATGTAAGTATATTGTTTTTATTCTATAGGTTGAGCGGTTAGGCCGCTAGGGAATTATTATGTATATAATATATATATATAATATTAAAACTATAAAATAAACTATAATATAAATAAAATATATAAAAAACTATAAAATATAGAGGGGAGTCTGTTTTCATGACCATCCTGCATGCTTCTTACCTGTAGTATACTTTCAATGCTGATACAATGCCCATGGTTATACTATATTATCACATATTTTGTTAATAAGACAATTGTTTTTATTTTATAGCATTATCAATAATATTTTGTATAGCATTTGTAATATTTTATTTTTTTATAATGTTCATAATATTTTAATTTATTTCAGAAATTTTTAAACATCCAGGCTCAATTTAAGCAGCTTGTAACGTCTAATCATTGAAATACTTAGTTCTAAAAAAAGTCAATTAGTCCCTGCAGCATTTTAATGCTGATATTTGCGTAGTTTCTGTAATGGAAATTGCTGATTTCCCAATAATTGTCTGACGCATTTTAAAAGTAAAAAAATAAAAATAAAATAAACAAATAAACAAATAAAACGCCGTTTGCTGTGTTGTTACTAGAAAATCATTTTTTTAAGTAAATTTTGTTCAAATAATTTGAATTGCAATAAAAAGAAAATGGTGGTGGCGAGTCGACTCTTGACTTACCTGTAGAAAATAACTGTAAAATATTTTCGATGTTTTTAGTAGTTTTAATTTTTTATGAATTTGTAATTGTATATAAGTTTGTTTTATTTTATTTTATTTAGTTTTTTTTTTACATGAATAAGTAGTTACTATTTTTTAACACGACCATATTGTTTAGTACAGTTACTATGCATTTTGCAAAAATTCTTTTCCTACGTACCCATCGTTTTTATGAACTTCCTTTACCTCCGGTTTATTTTGTTAAGGGGACAGTGGACCTTTATTTGAGCAAAATCATCAAAGCAAAATCGCCAGAAAAAAGATCTATTTCTGGAGTATAATAGTACTTAAACAGTTTTTTGTTATTAAGATATCATTTAAGAATGTTTTAAGGAGTAAATAAAAAAAGATAAATGTATTTATATACTTTAATCTGTTTTTTTTTTTTCAAAACTAATTTTTCGGCGTTTTTAGATTTTTGAATTGTTCCTTGCGTCTTAATTTTTGATCAATATTTATAAAATTGATAAGGAAGTATCCTGATATTATTTAAAAAGAAATTGTGTAAGCTTTTTAAAATTCGTCTTCATTACGATAGTCAAATTTTATTTTTTACTTATTAAAAGGCAAAATTTTGATGAAAATCGATAAGGAATTTAGAAAAAAATCTGTAAAATGTTAACCATTCAAGAGATTTAAAAAATCTTATACAAATTTGTTTATAAAATAGTTTTAAGTGATAAAAATGCAAAAGCAAGAAAATATTTCAAAAATTAAGACACCAGGAGAATATTAAAATTTCATTTAAAATTTAAATTTTTGCATAAAAATTGCAAATTTTAATAAGGTTGGAAATTTTTTGAAGGTATTCTGTATGCTGTTGGTGAAATGTATATATGCAGAAAATTTCATATTGCTATGATAAAAATGTATAAAATAAATTTTTAACGTCCACCGTCCCTTAAGCTGTGAATATCGCAGGCTGGGGGATATTAATATTAGTGTTTTCTGAGCCAAATATTCTCACCGGTCGTCAGCAGAGGTAGGTTAAACGGTACAGCAGTGGCAATGTAAACCAAGGAAACTGTGTTCGATTCCTGTTATAGGCATTTAAAAATTTTCAATTCGTATGTCTGTTTAATCTTTCTTAAATTTTCATTAACTCCATTTGAATATTTAGATCATTTTTATGATGGCAAAAATAAGTGTGCGTTTCAATTATTGGTATTATTTTTATAAGTCTTTCACTGTAAATTATTTATTTATTTATTTATTTGTATTTTTTTATCGTATTAAGTTTGGTTTTGTAATGTACATAAACGAGATTTTACAGTAAACTATAAAAGTTCAGTATGTGTTGTTTTAATCTTGAGAGTTTGAAGATTGAGCTTTGAAAAATAATTATCTAAACGTCTGTAGGGGAAGATGGGGATACTTGAGCCATCAAACATTACATTTTATTAAATTTTGGTTTACATTGCCATTTTTTAAATTTTAATTTTTTTGAAATTTTTATATTTTTTTAGAATAAAATAAAATATTGAAAATGAAAATTTGATATTTTTTCTTCAACTAAAACCACTTTCAATTGATTTTGAACTATTTTTCTATGTATAATAAATGTTTATTTTTTGTTTTGCATTGTGGCTCAAGTATCACCATAGGGGGATACTTGAGCCATGGTGAAGGGATGCTTGAGCCACTACGGAAAAATACCTACAAAAGTAATTTTTTTTCGCTTTATTTTTGAACAAACATTTTACAGAATGATAAATTATGAAACATAAAGTCCTTCAAAACCAATTGAGAAAACAAAGCTAGTAATACGATCATTTTTTGTCGTTAAAACTGGTTGTCGAAGGATAATTTAAACTTGAGTTATAACGACGGTAGAAACATCTTCAGTTCAGAGCCATTTAAATTTGGAATCTGCAATTCTTCTGGCAAATTTCATTTTCAAAATATTAAGCACTTATCCAACAAATATTTTTACAGTTGTCTTTCTGGCATAATTTATTAGAAACCAACCATCAATAGAAGGTTTTCTTTTCACATCATCACCATCATTGACAGAATTTTCCTCTAATGATATTGTCGAACTCATGCTTTTAATTTAGTAGCTGTCGGAACTTAAGCCAGGTGTATCATTCTACTATTTCAAACACTTTTTAGGTGCGTTCGTAATTATGTAAATACGCACCTATAGTGGTCGTTCAGTCCGTCCGTCTGTTCGTCCGTCTGTCCGTCTGTCTGTCCGCATATAACAACGCAAAAACTACCCAACCGAATCGTTTTAAATTTAAAATACATAATTATTACATTATTTTGTCGAGTCATTTCAAATTTTATGAAAATCGGATGCATAGATCAATTACAGGGGCAATCAAAAGTATTCCATTACATTACGGTCAATGGGGAAAAAATTTTCAAATGCATTTTAATCGTTTGAAATTTAAAATATAAAATTATTACATAATTTTGTCGAGTTATTTCAAATTTTTTGATAATCGGGTGCATAGATCAATTACAGGGGCAATCAAAAGTATTCAATTACATTATAGTCAACGGGGAAAAAGTTTTAAATGTATTTTATACGTTTGAAATTTAAAACACATAATTATTACATAATTTTGTCGAATTATTTCAAATTTTATGAAAATCAGATGCATAGATCAATTACAGGGACAATCAAAAGTATTCCGTTACATTACGGTCAATGGGGAAAAATGTTTCAAATGCATTTTAATGGTGATACATTCATTCGAACATAATAAAATTTATATGCAACTATAAAGTACATATTATAACATACATTATACATAATTTGTGGTGCAAAGAACATTTGTTATTGATTTACAAGGCCACACAAAAATATTCCATTACATAATGGTATAGGGAGAGCATTGTTTAATGAGCGTTTTAATTGCAATTCACTATTTACAATTTTATGAGATTGTTATATGAGAGTAATATTTTTAAAACTTCGTTATCGTACGAACGAACCTCATTTGCTACGCTTCACGTGCAATTTCCAACTTGTTGGATTTCACAGGAAAAGATTTTGTCTTCCTCTTTGGCTCCATGCAGGTAAGTTTGAACTGGGATTTTTGTTGCTTTTCTTGTTTTTTGTGCGCTCTTTTTACCAATTTTTCTTCAATTTTCTTAGTTAAAAAAGAAGTTACAGCAACAGAGGTTACGATTTAAATATAAAATATTAATCTTAATATGTTATATTAAAAAATAAATATTTTAATATGTTGGACCTAACTAATTAAAGTATTAGAGATTATAGCCTGTAAAACAGTTTTAAAAATATATTTTAATTTAATAAAAGTTAAATTGAAAACTATGTTGAGATGTATTGTAGACAGGTTATTTTGTTAGTCAAAATGAAAAATAAAATGGATATTTTGATTTAAAAAATATACATTTTTAAATATTTTTAGGGCGTTATTTTTTTAAGAAAAAAAAATATAATGAAAAATTATTCTCCCTTTTGTCCAGAAAAAAATCTATTAGTGAATATAGGATGGAAATTTATTTTTTGTTTGTTTCACCCATGTTTAATTTCTAGTGGGGATGCTTGAGGCATGGCTCAAGTATCCCCACTCTCATTGGCTCAAGTATCCCCACAACCACTATTTTTGTTTCCCAGAGTTTTACTAAATAAAGCATGCAGCTATTAGAACTATTTTAGATTCAAAATACAATTGAAATTATGCTTATTAAATTTATGTATATAGTTTCAACTTTAAACAAAACTTTGATTACAAAAAAACAAAAAAACCATGCACCCAAATATTTACTTCAGATAGGGAAAAGACAACTATTAATCATTATACTTTCAAAATGGTACCAAGATGTGTGATTTCTTTTTTACATGTTTAGAACTATAAATATGTTATCATATTGGCAGTTTTAGAAAGAAAAATTAACCAACTGTAGAGATAATAGGGGTGGCTCAAGTATCCCCTATGCTCAAGTATCCCCACTCTCCCCTATATATTTATGTATATAAAAAAGTAGAAAGTTTTTTTTTTTTTTTAACATGTATGTGAATTCAATGTAAAAACAAATAATGAATATATTTACTTCATAACATTTCCCAATACAAGATCATCTGTTTCCTTTATGATTTTAACGATTCTTTTAAATCAAAAATTTGAAACATACAAAGATATTTTTTTTTTTGAAAAATAAAACCTCGTTTATTTATTTTTTTTTCAATATATTTCTGTTAATAAAAAGCTAAATGTCTTAACAGACTTGCAAATTAGTATAGTTTTGATTGTTTATTATTATTTACAAAAAATTTAAATTATAGTTTTTCGTAATGAGAAAGAGAACAAAAATTTAAATAATCACTTTTGGTCAATTAATCTAAATAAAATTTTAGAAACATGACCAGTTTTGCCATCTTTATAATTAAAATTTTCTTAATAAACAAATGGGGTAAATGAAAATTTAAGAAAGATTAAACAGCTACACGAATTGAAAATTTGCAACTGAGCGAAGAAAAAACTCTTATAATGGAAAAAAACCCAGTTCCTTGGTTTACACTACCGATGCTCAATCCTTTAACCTACCTTTGCTGACAACCAGCGAGAATATTTGGCTCAGAAAACCTTATCACCTGGTCTCCTATGTTGACTGCTCAACAGATTAAACCGAATGTAAAGGAAATTCATAAAAACGATGAGTACGTGGATATATAAAATTTTCAAGTTTTCTGATAATTTTACCAATTAGTATGATGTTGTTAAAAATTATAACAACCATTATCCTGAACAATAAACAAACTTAACAAAATGCAATTTTTATGGATACAAATTTAACGATAAACTGAAGATTTACATCCCATTAAATAATGCCTTTCAATTTCATGTGATGGATATTATTACATAATAAGGGCCTAAATCATATTACGACATGATATAGTGCATGATTATAGCGAATGATAATAGCGTGTAATTAACTGAATTTAATACTCTTAAGTTAATGAGACTTGTAGCTAAAAGAACCAATAACGAAATATAGATAAATTAATTAACATATTAATCGGATATATATTTTTTTCATTATGTATTAAAATATGGTATGTAAGGTGAAAAGCAAAAGGAAATATGAATTTAAAGTGTAACAGAAATACAAGGACCAATTTAAAAATTTGAGTCATTGATTCTTTTAAATGGGGAGGCTTGCACTGATATTTACAGAAGAATTGGCGAGAAAATGATATAAGATATACCCTAAAGTAACCATTACTGTATTTAAAATATCCATTAAAATCCATAACTTACTTTTAAATAAGTATTTCAGAAATGTGAAATTATGGTATGAGTAGAAGTTTTATAATAAATTATGTGGTGCTGATTGACTTTTCCTGTGCAAGTCTATATATACATCTGGAATTTGAATGATAAAATATGCAAAAACTTATAATACATTTTCTACAAGACCAAGCTACAACTATTCAAAATATTATGGATCTCTAAAGCTGCAAGATATGTTCACCATTACTCAAATAATTTGACAATAACAGCAAAAAGATTAAACACGAATTAAAAAACAATACATTTAAAAGTGATAAAGATAAAAGAAAGTATTCACTCTAATAAAATAATAAATGGATATTTCAAGACAAAATATACAACGTTTTAAAAATACATTATGAACATAATAGAATGTAGAATGAAATGTAAAACTTCATTGGATATTAAAAATTCATCAGATTTTGGAGAATAATTAAAAAAACATCAGCAGCATTCCGGACCACCTGAAAATCATGGAAACTAGGCCCGTGCCCCGAATGTCCGTCCGTATTTTTTTTACCATTGATAAAAGGCAACAGCCTAACTTTCAAACTTTCACCCTAACTTACTTAATTTTGTCTGCTACGATTTTTGAATTTCATCGATTTTTAAAGCGATTTTCGAAGTAAATTTTATCGATTTTTTTATTTTTGTCACTTTTATAGGCTTTGTTATGCATCATGGTTATCAAAGAACTGAGCAACTCCGGGCGGGTCAGCTAGTAAAATAATATAATCATAAACATAAAAATTACACATCTATTTTAAATATAGCTACATTTAGTTAAAATCATTACTCTGTATAATTTTGAAATATTGATTATATGTTTCTATCTCTCCTAAAATTAAAGGACAGATTGTCATCCAATTTGAATTGCTACTACGCTTCAAAAATGCATATTAAAATATTTAAATACTAAAAAAGCCGTGAAATGCTAATAAGATACATTAAAAGATCTTAATAATTTGACATGTTTCGGTTGAATTTACTCAATCATCATTAGAAAAATAAAACATACAAATAAACACAAAGATGGAAAATGACAATAAACTGTTACAAATGAAATTTAAAAAATAAAAAATGAAACCTATTTTTTATTTACAGATTTTATTTTTTTAATGGATGTATAAGAAAACTTCTATTTAAAATTAATGCCATTACACTGTTGTACATTTTGCTTTGGACGAAAAAAAAAAAAAAGAAAAGAAAATGCAACGTAGATACTGCAAAATATTCCAATGTGTAACACAACAAGAATAATAAACCCTGTAAATAAAATAAAAATTTAAATTACACTTTGTTTTACAAAACACAGCTATTCGTCGTTATCATAGAACATATTGATCAGTTTGTTACGAACTAACTTTATATTACAATCTACAAATTACCCTATGTTTGAATATCAATTTAAAAAAAATTATGTATAGTTTCTAACTTTTATGAAATTTAAATAACTTTTGCATCATATTTCAGCATTTAACTACTTTTAACCTTTCCAATTATATTTAGTTTTAAAAACTTCGCACAGTTTTGTTTGTATATATAAACTTAATGCCATAAAAATTTTGAGGAATTGAATTGATATGGAATGTCCATGAGACATTATGAAAATATCTTTAAAACACCTAAAATAAGGAAGCAAATTCCATAGTTTTCTCCAAAAAAAACTTTAATTTCTAGTATGCTAAATACATGTGAAAATCCATATAGGATACCTTAGTATATTATTGAAAATTGAAAAAAAAGAGTTTGAAAATCCCTTCTCTCCATAACAATACTAAAATTCATAAATATCAACAAATCTCTTAACAAATACCATATATATCAAAAGAGAAAGAATAATTTGACAGCTGTTTGTCATCATTATATGCTTTCCCTGCGTAATAACAATCATTTTTTTTTCCTACAAAACAGATGAGAAAACAAATAAACACACTTTGCTACATTGCCTTTTAGCGTGATTTATTTTATTGCGTTTTTGATTTCCAAAGAATGATTCGCTCTAAAACTTTATGTAATGGAATATTTTAGTGTAGCCTTGTAAATTAATTACAAATATTCTTTGCACCACAGATTGTACCGAAGGCATATTTTAATACATACATAATATATGTATATCAGTTTTATTATGTTCGAAAGACTATAGCAACATTAAAATGCACTTTAAACTATTTTTTTCCATTGGGTATGATGTAACGGAATATTTTGATTTTCCTTGTAATTGAACTATGCATCCCATTTTCATAAAATTTGAAATGATAAAATTATGCAAGAATCATTTATTTAAAATTAGAAATGATTCGGTTGTCTATTTTGTGTACTGTAATATGCGAACAGATGGACGGACAAACGGACAAATGGATAGGAATTTACAAAAATATGAGCGCGCCTCAAAATGTGTTTGAAGGTCCCTTTCTCTCTCTAACAAAACTAAAAAACAAAAATGAACAACTTTCTTAACAAATAAAAAACATATCTAAAAAAAATAATAATTTTAGAGTGTATTTGTCATTTATACATCTGCATTATCCATTTTTTAAAAAGTGCCAATTTAAGTTTTGCAACAATGAAACCGTCAATAATATACGCTCCCTGAATAATAACAATGTTTTTTCCCTACAAAAACAGATGACAAAACAAATAAACACACTTTGCTGCATTGCAATTTATCGTGAAATATTTTATTGCGTTTTTGATTTCCAAACAATGATTTCCTCTAAATCTTTATGTAATGGAATACTTTTGGGTAGCCCTGTAAAACAATTAGAAACACAATTTGCACCACAGTATGTACATCATATTATTTCTTTCATATTCATTTCATATATACATCATATTATTTTCATCATAGTATTTTAGTATATACATCATAGATGCATTTCAATTTTATTTCGTTCGAAAGAGTGTAACAACATTGTACTTGAAACTACTTTCTCCCATTGGTCATGATCTAACGAAATACTTTTGATTTTCCTTGTAATTAAACTATGCATCCTATTTCTATAGAATAACTAGGGGGGCTCCGACCCCTGCTCGCCACACTCGCAAAAACCTCGTTTAATTGCTTCGCGATTCCAAGTTGTAGGCTTCCCCTTGCTTGATGCGCTCGCCAATACCCCATGGAATCGCTTCGCGATGCGAATTTTTTTTCCCGAGCACCTTCGTCGTTTCAAGCCCAAGCTCGCTCTCTGATTGGTTGTTGTTTCTCTGCACTGTTTTCACGTAACTTGGCGATAACCATATTTGGCGAAAAATACTTCGCTCGTAAGTGAACGAGTAAACCTAAAACCTAACCTACTCATTCTTATTCTTCCTTCATTCTTATCCTCGTGGTCTTGTGCTCTTGTGTATATTATCTTGTCTTATTTTATAAAATGGCTAATGCTTTACTTATTAATAAACGGGAAAAGTTACTTTCTACTCGGTTCGGAAGGAAATCAAACTCCTCGACGGAAGCATCTATCACTACGCCAAGTTACATGAAAACAGTGCCTAGAGCAACAACCAATCAGAGTGCGAGCTTGGGCTTGGAACGACGAAGGTGCTCGTAAAAAAAAATTACGCCTTCGCGATACCTTATTTTCCATGCACTGTTAAAAATCTGCTGCATTTTGTTGCAACGCACTCCCCTTCTTGTATAGAAAACGGTTACTTGGTCGTGAAATGGAGCTTTCTCATTGGTTGGAATAGAGATATTATATACAAGCGGTGGAGTGCGTTGCAACAAAATGCAGCAGATTTTTAACAGTGTACACTTAAATTTGGAATTTAAGTATAGGATTTAGAATAATATTCCTCTCCTCACTGGTCGAAGCATATATGGAGCCCTTTCCTGATTGGTCTATTCGACTCATGGAAGGTGTGGTCCACCCGCATGCGTTATTTCCGGAAACCTTATACATCAGCATCATTCCAGGAGTCATTCCTGGAGATTTGTTTAAGGCTAGTTTTATTTAATATAGAAGGATAAAATGATAATTTATGCAAGAATTATATATTTTTAATTTGAAATGATTCGGTTATCTAATTTTTGCACTGTTATATGCGGATAGATGGGCGGACAGACATACGGACTAAACAACGACTATAGGTGCTATGTATTAATATAATTACGAACGCGAATCAAAATGTGTTTGAAAGTTCTTTCTTTTCATAACAAACCAAAAACCAAAATATAAACAATTTTATTAACAAATAAAACACATATCTAAAATGAAATAATGATTTTAGAGTGTGTTTGTCTTTTATACATCTGCATTATCCATTTTTTAAAAAGTGCCAATTTAAGTCTTGTGAGCGTGAGACCGTTAATAACACTAGTTTACAAAATTAAACTTTTTGTCTGTTGCTGCGAATTCTGTGGCTGACAATGTTCACTTATGACTTGTTTTTGTTAAATCTAACAGGAAAATTTTTTGAACAGCTCGAGTTATTTTGTTTTTGATTTTTATTATTTAAGCATACATATTAATCAATAACAGGCGCATTTTACTGTGTTAAGATCAGTTTCTCAAGTTTTTGCGTCATGAGTAGTTCAAGGAGACGTTGTTTAAACAATTCAGATCATTTTTGATATATATGCGGAGAATATGTGTTTAAAAATTGTAGAAAAGTTATGTCAGAGTTGGTGAAAAATATCTATTTTGAGTATTTTGGGATGCTCTTTGATAAAAATGAGAAGTCTTGGGCTTCCAATTGTGTTTGTAAATCGTGTGTGGAATATTTTAGATACAGAAAAGTGATAAAAGAAGTGCCAGGAACACCGACTATTTGGCGAGAACCACGAAATCATCTCGAAGACTTATTTTTGTAGCGTGAACGTAAACGGCTTAAACACTAAAAATCGTGCTAAATGACAGTACCCAAGTACTAGTTGTGCTCAACGTCCAGTGCAGCGTTCACTTGATTCTTCAGAGCCAAAAAATATATCTGAACCAATAGAACAAGACATTGAAGGACCAAGCTCATCACAAAATGATGCTGATTTTGAAGGTATGTCAAATGTTTTTCCCAAAATGAGTTAGATGATCTTGTACGAGATTAAAATCTTTCTAAACAAGCTTCAGAATTGTTAGCATCAAGACTAAAAGAAAAAATTGCTTTCTCAGATACTAAAATTAGTTTTTATCAGAAATAAAAAATCTGAAAATTATATTGAACTTGTAGAAGACCTTCTGCTACAATTAAAAAAATATGGGGTGTAATATAAGCATAAAACTCCACTTCCTCCATAGTCACTTGGACAGGTTTCCGGAAAAATTAGGAGATATGAGCGAAGAGCAGGGAGATCGTATGCATCAGGACTTACGCGTCATGGAAGAGCGCTATCAGGGTTTCTGGGATACGAATATGATGTCTGACTTTTGTTGGTCTCTGATACGTCAATTTCCAAAGTCTACACATCGGAGAAGAGCTTTAAAACAAAGTTTTTCAGAACTCAGTGATTAATTATTTTATTAGTAAGGTTTTTCTTAGTAAATACGAGTTTTTTCTGCTTAATACCTACATAGTTGAAACTCAGAAACTAGAGCTGATTGAAATATTTTAATTATATTTTTAAAAATAGCATATTATGTATAGTCAGCAACAGCTAAAATTTTTTCAGCAACAGATATACTGTAAACTAGTGTAATATGCTTTTCCCAGCGTAATAACATTCATTTCTTTCCTTACAAAAACAGATGCCAAAACAAATAAACAGCCTTTGCTACATTGCATTTTATCGTGATTTATTTTATTGCGTTTTTATTTCGCACTCTTGGTTGAATTGCTTTCACTTTATTTGATAATTGACATTATCCCCGCATGCTTTATTCCATCAGGAAGATTTTAAATAAGTTTGTTAACTTTAAGCCATAAAAATCTTATTTAACATGTTTCATTTTTGTGAGTAAATATATTTAAAATGCATGCTTTGGGGATTTTTAAGTGTAAAAAAAGTTCCACTCTTTAGGTACGTTTAAGATAAATATTTTATTTACCTACAAATATTTACTACAGGATTACTTATCTGCTCCTCCATTCATGTAAAAACATTACTTGCTAATGGTAATTCCATTTGAAAAAAAAATATCTCATTTGCATTTAAATATGTTCACACGATTTATTTATTTATATTGAATTGACTAGTTTATATATATACATATATATTTATACAAAAGTTTTTTTAATTTTTTTATTTCGATTTCAATTACACCTTTTTTATGAGAACAGTTTTACTTTCGAAATCGATTTTGACAATGCACGCATTATATAAAACCTGCATACAACATCGATAAAGTAAAATGGTTTAATTTCTTCTACCATACTTCATATAGGATGCTATTTAAACCAGAAATAATTAAAAAAATGAGTTTGAAGCTCACTTCTATCCCTAATAATATTAAAAATCATAATATAAACAACTTTCTTAACAAATAAAACACAAATAAAATATGTAAAATAAAATAATAATTTCAGAGAGTGTTTGTCATTTATACATCTGAATTATCCATTTTTTAAAAAGTACCAATTTAAGTTTTGTGAGCGTGAGACCGTTAATAATATGCTTTTCACTGCGTAATAACAATAATTTCTTTCCTTACAAAACAGATGCCAAAACAAATAAACACACTTTGCTACATTACATTTTATCGTGATTTATTTTATTGCGTTTTTATTTCGCACTCTTGGTCGAATTGCTTTCACTTTATTTGATAAATAGCATTATCCCGCATGCTTTATTCCATCAGGAAGATTTTAAATAAGTTTGTTAACTTTAAGCCATAAAAATCTTATTTAACATGTTTCATTTTTGTGAGTAAATATATTTAAAATGCATGCTTTGGAGATTTTTATGCGCAATGAAAATTTTTCACTGTTTCAGTTACGTTTAAGATAAATATTTTATTTACTTACAAATATCCACTTCCGACTTACTTGTGTGCTGTTTGATTCATGCGAAAACACCCGCTCGCTAATGTTAATTTCATTTGAAAATTTTTAAAAATCTCATCTGCGTTTAAATATGTTCAAATTATTTAATTATTTATTTTGAATTGAATAGTTTATGTATATTGATACAAAAGCTGTTTTTTTCTGTATGTGTGTGTTACTTCGATTTTAGTTACTCCTTTTTTATGAGTACAACAGTTTTACTTTTGGAATCGATTTTGACAATGTATGTATAGTATAAAACCTGCATACAAAATCGATAATGTAAAATGCTTTATTTTCCAGTGTCATACTTCATATAGGACGCCTTAGGATAGGAGTTAAACCAGAAATAATAAAAAAGTGTATTTGCAGATCACTTCTTTCACTAATAGTACTAAAAATCAAAATATAAACAACTTTCTTAACAAATAAAACACATATCTAAAATAAAATAATAATTTTAGAGTGTGTTTGTCATTTATACATCTGCATTATCCATTTTTTAATAAAGTGCCAATTTAAGTTTTGTGAGCGTGAGACCGTTAATAATATGCTTTTCCCAGCGTAATAACAATCATTCCTTTCCTTGCAAAAACAGATGCCAAAACAAATAAATACACTTTGCTACATTGCATTTTATCGTTATTTATTGTATTGCGTTTTTTTTCGCACTCTTGGTCGGATTGCTTTCACTTTATTTGATAAATGGCATTATCCCGCATGCTTTATTCCATCAGGAAGATTTTAAATAAGTTTGTTAACTTTAAGCCATAAAAGTCTCACACAACATGTTTCATTTTTGTGAGTAAATGTATTTTAAATGCATGCTTTGTGTATTTTTACGTGCAAAGAAAACGTTCCACTGTTTAGGTACGTTGAAGATAAATATTTTATTTACCTACAAATATTTACTACAGAATTACTTATCTGCTGTTTCATTCACGCAAAAGAACTAGCTTGCTTATGTTAATTCCGTTTAATTTTTTGTTATATCACATTTGCATTTAAATATGTTCAAACGATTTATTTATTTATTTTCAATTGAATAGCTTACATATATTTATACAATTTTTTTTTTCATTTTTTGCTATTTCGATTTCAAATACACATTTTTTTTATGAGAACAGTTTTAATTTCGGTATCGATTTTGACAATGTACGTATCATATAAAACCTGCATATGAAAATGATGAAGTAAAATGTTTTAATTTCTTGTGCAATACTTCATATAGGGCGCCTTAGTATAGTATTTAAACTAGAAATAATAAAAAAGTGTGTTTGAAGGCCATTTCTTTCACTAGTAATAATAAAATCCAAAAATAGAAACTACTTTCTTAACAAATAAAACACATATGTAAAATAAAATAATAATTTTAGAGTGTGTTTGTCATTTATACATCTGCATTATCCATTTTTTTAAAAAGTGCCAATTTAAGTTTTCTGAGCGTGAGACCGTTAATAATATGCTTTTCCCAGCGTAATAACATCATTTCTTTCCTTACAAAAACAGATGCCAAAACAAATAAACACACTTTGCTACATTGCATTTTATCGTGATTTATTTTATTGCGTTTTTATTTCGCACTCTTGGCCGAATTGCTTTCATTTTATTTGATAAATGGCATTATCCCCGCATGCTTTATTCCATCAGGAAGATTTTAAATAAGTTTGTTAACTTTAAGCCATAAAAATCTTATTTAACATGTTTCATTTTTGTGAGTAAATATATTTAAAATGCATGCTTTGGAGATTTTTATGCGCAATGAAAAATTTCCACTGTGTTAGTTATTTTTGTAAATGCCTTAGACGTTATGTACATTTAGGAGAAATCTTTTATTTATTTAGAAATATTTACAGCAGATATATTTTTGTGCTGATTAACTCACGCGTAAACACCTGCTTGCTAATGTTAATTCCAATTGAGATTTTTTATATGCACAAATTATTTTTTTGCATTAAATAGTTTATATACATTTATAAAAAGCGGTTTTTTGTTATGTTACGATTTCAGTTACAGCTTTTATTATGAGTATAATTTTACTTTCAGAATCGGTTTTGACAATGAAAATATCATAAAAAACCTGCATATAAAATCGATTAAGTTAAAACTCGTATTTGTACATCAACTATATAATCGAAAATTGAAAAAACAATGAAAATGTAGAAACGCAAAAGAGTTTCATAATGTGTCCCATAGAAGTAACATTAAAAAGCAATTTTTTAGCGTGCATGAAGTAGCCCTTTAACTTCTAAAATATGTTAAATGCTATTCGAAAATTTCTTTCTTTGTATAATAATTTTTTTTGATATATTTTTTTTTTCTTTTCAATTTTTCGCTTATTTAATTTTTGTGTAAAAATTAATAAAAACATATTGCGAAAAAAAAAATAGCAATTGGATGCATCCATAAAATACTTTTTTTCTTTCTTAAAATATTTATAACAATACCAACATAAAATACATTAAATATATGTAATATAATTCATTCATATTAATACATAAAAATCATTTAAAAATAATTCTAAAAAATTATCCAGATTGTAAAAGAAATTAGCTTATAAATTTCATGTTGTTTATAACATTAATGAGAATAAATATCACTTTCGGGATTGATTTTGAAAGTGAAAGTATCATAAAAAAAACACTACAAAAGAAACAAATAAAGTAAATGACTGGCATATTAGAAATCGGCATCAACTATACTGAAGAACATTTGAAAATATAAAAACGCAAACAAGATATCTTTTTAAATGTCTCCCATCGGATTGACATTAGATAGCAAGTGTTTTGTCCTGCTTGAAGTAATCTTTTATGATTTAAGGTATGTGTTAATACTGTTCGAACATTTTTTTAAATTATAAATCAATTATTTCTTAACATTTTTTTTCTCAATCCTTTTTTAATTTTCTTGTTATTTATTTTTTATGTAAAAATTAATGAAGTTATACAACAAAAAGATGATTTGTTGTTTGTTTCAATAAAACAAGGATTTTTTTTTAATTAGAGATTTATAAAGATACTAGAACTAGGAAGAAAATACAGTGTATTGAAATAAAATATTTTACCCTTATTAATATAGCTGTTTTATACTTAATTTTCTAGATAATTAATGACCAATGTTTTTTAAATATTAATGATAATTAATGAAATAACTTTTTTGTAGATATTCTTTGGAAATATATATATTGATATAATATATACTGGTGTGCAAAATTTAAGGACGAGTCCCAAAATGCTAATTTTCAAGGGATTTTCAAGTGATAATTTTCACGCGAATATTCAAAATGAAGTAACATAATTCGAATAATTACTATCCCTGCATAACAGCTATTCTATATAACATCTCATTCAGGTCACACATTATCACAAAAGTCACAGTCACTACGGCGAAAAAAAGGGCATTCCATACGACTATTTTAAGAGTCTCAAATGACTACTATATATGACTCCACTGACAGGTCATTGTGACTCATGCTTTGTGGCGAGTCACCAGGTGACTTTACAACGTCGTTTCATAGAGACTCTCGTATGACCTCTCATCTGCAGACTCGATTCCAAAGTTATTGTGAACCTTGCATTATGATAAATCACCAAATAATGTCACATTAAATTCACATGGTGACTTTGTCACAAGATTATGTCAAATTTTGACAGAGACTCTACTGTGAAAACAGCACTGTGAAAAATGGTGAAAAGTCACCATGTGACTTTTTTATTTCCGCTTCCAAAAGAAAAATAGATGTTTCATTTTTTGGTAGGCGGGAAATGTGATCACTGATAATTTTTGGCCTTTTCCCCCTAAAAAATCACGAGACACCACTTCTTTTTCTTTTCAGTATTTTTGCACATATGTTCAACTACTGCAAGATATATTTTGATTTATTAAACTATGACGCGTTTTTGGGATAACACTAAACTAAATGTTGCAGAGTTTGAAAATTTTGAATATTTAACTGATTATATCTGTTAACAGCAACAATACATCGGTGCTGTAGGGGGAACTGGGGTACATTGATACAGTTTTTTTCTAAGATTTTTTTTGGTGTCAAGAAAGTAGAAAATTCAAGTTTTTTTTTCCATGAGGTGACAGCAAAACTTGTGTAGTATGTTATAAAAATGTACAATCATTGTTTTATATAGTATTTTTGCATGTAATTTTAAAAAAATCAAAAAAAGTCATTTGTATCAATGTGCCCCATCCCCGGGGCAGATTTATACGTTTGAGAAAAATGACGACAAAATAATACCAATGCACATTTTTCATAGAAAATGAATTAGAAAACCATTTTATATTTATTTATAAAAATTCAAATCACCCACAATTTATTTTTAAGCAATATTAAAGCAATCAAAATTAAATATATTATGACCTGATGTTCTGGCTGTTTCTTGTCTGATTGTTGGCTGTGGTAACTTTGTCATATCTAGCACTTCAACCCGAGCATTATCTTCTTTCTTATGAAAGATGAAAAAATTACCAGTTTTTCTGTTTATAAATAGGTTCATAAACAGAAAATAAAGGATAATTATATTAAAAATTCTGTTTATAATATAAGTACCATTTTCTGTTCTGCAGTTTGTTTCGCTTACTTAACATTTAGCATGTCGAAAATACTTTTTTCTCTGGAGAATCGATATAAATTCGAGATTTGCCAGAATGGCGTCCTTTTCTTTTATTAGTTCTACTAGCACTAGATGCTGGGTAAGTTCCTACGTCTTGTTTTCAAAAATACTATAAAATGTTCTAATATAAAAAAATTAGAGCTATTTCACTTCAATAAAAACTAATATTATAAATTTTTCGTGAAAAAAAAGGTTGGATTAAGGAGTGTATGGTAAAAAAAAATAATAAAAGATAATGAAAATATGAACTATTAAAGGGTTTAGGCTGTATCAATGTGCCCCGTCATAGACTGTATCAATGTGCCCTATACAGCGATTTTGAATAAAATGAGTCTCAAATCCAACGCTTCACAATATATCTAACAATAAATAATGAAGAACTGATAAAGAGTAGCTGTACTTACCAGGGAGAGTATTCATTTTGGTTGAAAATACTGGAACAGTTGTATAATAGCATTTCAATTGTACAACTCATATTTACTTTTGAACAACAAAAACAATAAATCACCCATCCCATTTCATCAAACTACTGAATCATTCCAAGATTTTCTGTATGTAGTTGAATACACTAGCATCATCTTTTGGAGCTGTTGTGAAACTTCCTGTAATGACCCTGTGAGCGGTAGAGGGGGTGTATCAATATGCCCCATGTATCAATGTACTCCAGTTCCCCCTACTATATTATTTAGCTTGTACTAGTAGTACACCTTCATATTCCATAAGAAAATTTTGGGGTACTATTCCTTAAATAAGATACTAAGTGCAAATTTTGGACTAAAATGTCCTTTATATTGTACTTTGTGGTAACATAAAAATGTAAACCAACAATATCCCATGGAAATAAATAATTTTTAATAAGCAGATAGCATTGTGCAAATAGTTCATACCAAAAGGATTTCTGGATGGTGTTGCTTGCCAGATGTATAGCACTCCAAACATATTGGCATTTCATTTTTCATTAAAAATCCCATTCACAACTTTGAACTTGGGCATATTCTATAGGGAAGTTAACATTCTTTCTGTACCTCAAAATTGCACATTGTTTATTAAATATCATCTACTTCAACAATCAATAATCAAGCAAAATCTTGCAAATAAAAAAATAAAACTATCGCACTTTGTCTGATTTTCAAAATAATGTATCTTAAGTCAATTTTCAGCATGCACATGGGAGCAGTAGTATTTTTTAATAAGAACGATATATTTTCTCTTAATTCATGCTAGATATATTTATTCTTTTTTATGTAAAGCAAATTATATCTATAAAATGGCTCAAACGATTTTGATTAAATTTTTCATTTAATGTCATTTACTTCAACATAAAAAATATCAAAGCAATTAAAAAATACAACTTTCAAAATGTAATTTTTTAACCTAAATTTGTTTATAATGGCTCTTACTATTTCTAAGCATGTATATTATTAGCAACATTAAACAATAACCTTCAATATTTATCTAATAATATCTTAAAAGTTTACATTGGTATGTTGACGAAAGGCATCTCGCAGAATTTAATGGTCTATAAATTTAATTGCTTTACTTCGTTAAAACCATATGCTTTCATAATTTAATCAAACAGAGTTCATTTTTACCATAAATATTAGATGAAATACATTATTAAATTTTTTTTCTTACTAAATTATAAGGATGAAGTTCAAAATCACATTGTTAAATATATAACATATTTAGTTTTCATACACATACGCATTATATGTGTTACACATGTTATTCATAAGACACACAAGTTTTTTATAGGATGCAAATTTCATATTTCATAAACGTTACTTATATATCTTTAAAGTCCATATTTTGAATTATTTGTACCACAATTAAAGATTTCAAAACGTGCTTAACTCTCTGAACGTCTTGAAAATGAGTATAATTCTAATGTTGGTTTAACTGGATTTTCTTTATAATTATTAAAAATGATTTTTTAAACATTATAAAAGAAAATAAAACATAATTACAAACATGAATGTAATCCTTGAGAGTATTAATAATTTTAAAATGTATTTAAAATACATTAAATCTTTAGAATTAATTTATGTTAAATACTGATTATATTGCAGTGGAACTTAGTGAACGAAATATTACGTTCGAAACACTTAGAGTGTTAACGAACTCGTGGTGTTATTCAAAATTCTATGTTTTATACCTCTTGTCAGGCATTACACATAGTATTGTTTTCTAATGAACAAAAAAATGTACGGATATAAAATCTCTTTTCAAAAAACAGAAATGTAAAATTCAAATAATGTTTGATTTATGTACTTACAATATTAAAAATTTTATCCAATTCGAATTTCTTTCCTCTAGTCGCAATATGAAATTTTATTATTGTACTTTTAATTTCATTAAGAATAAAAATTATTCCTTATTCGTTAAGAGTGAAAACAATCAAAATTAATTAAATAATATAATACTCTGAATAATCTTATATAACGCAGTACATCTTACTTATAAAATGCTATATAAATAGATTATGTAATTATATCAAAATCTTCAGTTCATCTAAAATTTTTATTGCTTAAATATTTTATATATAAACTTAGCTCTATCAGTTTAACTCATGTATAAATAAATTTCAGTTATGTTGTCAAATTACGCAAGGAATATACATTATTCCAATTAAACGTCTGAGCAACTTGCTATACTAACCATATTTAACAAAGAAAAATATTCTATTGCCTACAGTTAGAGAAAAAAATAGAAATATTTATTATTAAATGTGAGTTAAATGAACCACAGTTGTGTCCTATAAGTATATTTTTTTTTAGCTTACGGACATTTATTAAGTACAGAAACTACATGTATTAGTTTGCAAAAATATCAGAAATATTATTTTCTAGTAAAGAAATTCTGATCATAAAAAGTTTATACGTATTTTGTAAGCTTATTTCTTCAAAAATATATTTTACTTCGTCACAAATGCAGTTATGTTGTATATGAGAATAGCTTAACAAGCTAGCTGAAGCGAAAAAAAATATTTCTAGGACTTTAGCTTGTGTGTAATGTAGGATTTTCAGCAGGAATACTTTTACTGTTGAGAAAAATATAAATAAATGTACACTTATATTTGAGTAAAATATACCAAAATACACTGAAAAAAAAAATCAAGAGGTTACTAAAAGTTTCTTTGTAAATTTGTATTCTACAGAATTTTTTAGTAACCATTACAAACTTCTTTTTGCAAATGAAACAAACATTTCTTTTGTAAACTGAACAAAATAATTTTTTGTATAACTAACTTAAAACTTTTTACTATGAGCCACCAAGCAAATTTTAGTAATAGCCCCAAAATTATTTTTAGTGACTATTACGTATGCCCGAAGGGCAAGAGCTTCCATCAAGCTGCATACAGTAGATAAAAAGACAGTCTTCTGAAACGGAAGATTTTCGGTAAAGCCGCAATAGGTGGCAGCACCAAACATTGCTACCTACTCCATTTTGACATGTTTCTAAAGGAGAGGGAAAGTTCAGAAATCATTACCCATGGTAACTGCTACGAAAGGATTTTCAGAATCCCTTTATTTACATTCGGTGCATATTTGGCGGCGGCCAGCATCGAACCCAGGTACTTTCAGCCTGGAGTTCAGTGCTATGACCACTAGGCTATTACGGCCACACCAAGTGAGTTTTAGTAATAGCTATTGAAAATGTAAAACTATTAACTCTACTCGTTACTAGCTTTTTTCTAGTAATTCTTACAGATTCCTTGTAACTGAGTAAGATTACTACAAATTTTTTAGTAATTACAAGGATTACTAAAAAATTTTTAGTAGATCGAACCTTTTTTTACAGTGTACCACATACCATAACACCAAACTCATGCATTTAAAATAAGTAAATTAAGCTAAAATTTTGATGAGGAAAATATATGGAAATATATGGTTTCTTTAACCAGCCACATAAATATTTAAACTATATATTTTTTTGAAGTGAACGTGTGATTAACGCAGAAAGGCTGGTTGTTATCTTCATCGTTATCTTATCTATGTACCGAACTACTTTGTTTATATTTCATCTTATAGATCTGATTGACATATGACTCTTAAATTGCTTACTTGAATAAATATAGCTTTTCTGTCATCAGATATTAAAGCAGGCACTATGTTAAATACAATTAATGTTTGCTTAAAGAAAAATGTAAGGCAGATCTATCATTTTTTTTTCGTAAAAATAAGTACAATTCGTTTATTATATTTCTTTCTAAATAATGTTTAAATGATGAAATTTTCATTGATTTCTTTGACGTAAAATTTAGATTCTTTTATATGATTCATAACTTCCATTAAATAAACAATAATTAGCTAAAAATACTAATGCTATTGCTAGATGAATTGTAGATAAGAACTATTATATTTAGCTTAATCAATATCATATTCATAATTTTTTGTTATAAATTAAAAGAACGAACGAAGAAAGTTTATCGAATTTACATCTGCTATCTGAAGGCTATTAAATACATATTTAAAACGAATGTAATACAATTTTAGATAATGTAAATATAAATATATTGAGATATTTTGAATGGATATAAAATATATTAAATAGATTTTTAAAAATATAAAATATAATTTATATACATTAATGTAGAAATTCTTCACAGTAAAAACCGATCTATAATAATTGATTTGAATCATTTTAATTTTTTATTTTAATTTACAGCTTAAGATCGAATATTTCACGTATCTGGACCGCTAATACCTCGGCTATTTGGGAAATTCATTTAAAAGAAAGTGTATATAAAAACCCGTAGTGCTCGCGACTTTAACATTTCGCAGAATAAAAAACATTTTTTCAATGATATGTAAAAAAATGGATAAAGTTATGTTTAGTAGCTCAATAAATTTAATTCGGAAATCCTTTTCTCTGACGTCCATCAAGTGGTTTGATAATGTAATTGTGCGATAACACATCGCACACGGTGAATACTGGGGCCAAAGGCCACTGTAAACCAAATCAGGCTTCTTTATCAGCACGATTAACAGAAACATCGATTAACCGCAGCTCAATTTATCGAGGTTCTTCTGTACTTTCCTTCTCTTAAATGATATAAAAAAAGATAATGTTATGTCTAACAGTTCATTAAATTTAATTAGGAAACCCTCAAAACTATAGCCCATCAATTGGTTTGAGAATGTAAACACATTGCACCTAGTGATCAATAGGGCCTGTGAAGGATATTCCTTCCCATATGTTTTTAATTCATTTTCCCCTTTAAAATTAGAATGGGATATTAGTTAGATATATGTAAAAGATATTCCTTCCCATATGTTTTTAATTAGTTTTTCTTTTTACAAATAATATTAGTTTATTACATTCCTAGGGTGTATTTTCTCTCATAAAAATTAAGTTATATTCATTCCCTATCGCCGTCTTCCTTTATTAATAATAGACTCCTTTCACTCGTTTTTCCCCTATCCGCAGATGAATTTAGGAAGTAACAAGCCTGTAACAAGCTCTGTAACAAACTGTTCCTGTCTTTCCAGCATTCCGATGTCTTGTTACTGGGAGATCGCACTGTGTACGGACCATTGACTTCTAATATAACTGGACTAAGAAATAGCAACCTTTTTTGAATCCAACATCAACCTCCCCACCAGCATGTGATGGTGGGAAGAATGCGCGCCAAACCGGTTTCTCCCGCCGATCCCACAAGCCACCAAGATCTTTTTCGACTGCGGTACGTTCTTTTATTATTAAAATGAAAGCAGAAAATTGCCAAAAAGGGATCATCGCCAAAAAAGACACCCTTTTGGCAAGAAAACTCTCGCCAAATCTCCGCCATACCGGCTTCAAGCATTCCCGAAGAGAACAAAGGGTTCCGTTATCTAGTCATTTCTGATCTAAAGTACGGATCTGGACTTTATTAAAATCGGAGTCATTTCAACATCCTGTATGTTTGTGATGAGTACTTTTAATTGATTTTCAGCGCAGTTTGTTTTTATCTGTCGAAGGGGAACATCTAAAGTGTTACGCAACTCTCCCACCTTGAAATAATCACTACAAGGCCACATGGATACTAGAAAGAAAATCAGGTTTCATTATCGACTCGATTAAAAGAAAATTCGATTTATCGAAGTTCTACTCTACTTTCATTCTTTTTTAAAGGAGACACATAATAAAAAAAAAAAGATTATTTTTAAATTCAGTAAAGTATTCTGATTTTTTTTTTTAATTTAAGGGAATTTTTAGTTTTTAAATGTTAAGGGGATTTTTTAAATTCCCCTTAACATTTGTGAGGATTATATTCAGTTATACTTATAGCGCATGTATACAGTGGATTTCAAAATCACGAACATTCATGTTATTTTCGCATGCATAAAATGGAATTAGGTTTTATGATTTTTTAATGAAGGAAAAAACACTTTAAATATATAAATTAGTTTATTAACTGTTAAAAAATACATGCTATAAACAAATGTGAATAATTTTAAATTTATTTTATAAATTGTATTGGCTACTTGGTGGCTGAAAAAAAGCATATAATATGCGAATGTTTGACACAACACAACGTATGTTTATGCACTTCATAGTTAAGAAAAGTTGGCACTTACCACAGATTAAATTGGGGTATAGTTTTTGGGAAAATAATAAAAAAGTACATTTGGATTTGTAGTTCAATCAATACATTTGTTTCTGTAACATTTGAAGATTTTTTGAATTAAAAAAATCGCCCTTGGTTATATTCTAGGTATTATAAACTATCAGAAAATGAAAATAAATATTGATTTTTGAAGGTTTAAACATAAATCAAACATTGTATTTAAATAACAATAATGGTGATTTTAGTTTTGCATTGTTTGTCTTCAGTCACATCTTCTCTCTGAAACAGAATATTATAGTTATTTTTTAAAAAGTATCTAAATAATATCGCACTCCATAGAAACTCTTGAATCCACCCTTTTTTTCATTTATCAAATATACATCTGATTTGAATAATTTTCAAATTTAACAAGACTTTATAAGAATTTCGTTTTCGGAATATTTAATCGTTAACTATTGTGAAGAGCAGAACAGAGTGGCATATTTTCTTTCAGTTCTTTTCATACAGAGAGATATAAATATGTTAGAAGGAACGTAAAATACAAAGGTCAAATATGTGTTTTGAATACTGATTAGAGTTACTGAAATGTAATATAATTTGAAATCGATTTAAATGGAAATGATAACATTGTATTTTAAGTCAATATATTTTTAATTTTAAAATATCTGAAAACTTTTATATTAATTCTGCACAGGTCCTTTTAGTTCATTTTCAAATTTAGACCTAAGCATTTTGTAGCTTTCAAACATTTCATTATGTTTGAGTTTAAAATAAATTATTTGTTTAAGTTTAAAGCTTTACTGTATGCATATGATATTTCAAAAACATAGCACTAACGCTTTAGAGGGCGTCGGGCACATCATCATCATTGAAAAAAAAAACAGGTAGACTCTTGAAAGAATGGTGGCATTATGATGCCACCACTTCTTACTGTTACGTTTGAAACATTCCATTTTTTCAGAAATATTCCGTAGTATTCTCTTAATTGGAAATTTATTTAGTTCTTTTGACAAAGAAAAACTATTTCATAACTAAGACATTATAAAGAATAATCAATATACCTTTATAAATCAGTGTTTTCTTTAAGCAATTAAATTTTGTATAACAGATAAAATGAAAGTTCAAATAATGAAGCACATAAAGATTAAATTATCTATTTATTTTATCAGTTGATGTCCAAACAAAGAATTTCATTTATTCAGAATTTATTTGCTTCAATATCTAGGCAGACGTTTTTTAAAATCTTTTGTAGTTATCAAAATGGCTACATACTATGTATCACATAAAACACGATGCACGAAGAATATAGTTTACGGATAACATCCCGTAAGACATGGTGACGTCAATGCAACGTCATTGTGAAGTCACATTGTGACTTTGTTACCATCGATTGTCGATGTGACGTCACGTGAGTCGATGTGAAGTCACAGTGACTAAAATGTGAAGTCGTTATGGCCGTTTTAGCGCTTTTTTGTGACGTCACAATGTGAACAATTTGTGAAAAGTGTGTCATTTGTGACTACTTTAACATTAACATTGTGACGGTTTTCTAAAAACTTTTAAGAAAGTCATATCTCAGTCACAATGTGACGTCACTGAGTGGTGGCATTTTGGTTACAGATGTGATGTGACCAAAGCGACTCACAATGACGTCTCTGTGACGTCACTGTGACCATGCATGCTATGAGGGATGAAAACTTTCAAAAATATTACATGAATTGTTGCCGTTATTGACATGGGGCATAAAGTAATATGAAATTCCGTTCAAATATGTGAAATGTTTCAGAATGTTTTCCTGAAATGTTCCAAAATTTATTTACAGTGAAGGATTAAGAATTACATATCAACCCATGACCGGAAACGTCATAAAATTGTTACAAAGGTACAAAAATAATGGGACAGAAGATTAGATAGGGTGGACAAAAGATAGGACAGATGATGACAGGTGTTTTATCTTGTGAAAACCGTATGCTCTGTCTCTTATTTTATGACAGAATTTCAATTAAGCCTGGTAGTACATGTCCCAAAAACATAAGATAATTTAATGATATCAGAAGTGCTAACAACAAGTAAAACATAACAAAGAAATCTTGATCAAAACATCCAAGCTTTCCATGAAATGCTAGTACGTTGACGCAAGACAATTTGTACATAAAGTGAAAGTCTGTCATCACCTTTCATATAAAACCTGTAAGGAACCTTCCCGTAAGCAAGTTGACTAACGCTTGAATGGCTGTGATGCAGTTATTTCGCCTGTAATGTTCTCGTAAGCAGCACAATCTAGATGCATATGATAATGATTTCGGCCATATGTTGCTATGAAATTCTCAGTTCTTATGATGTAGCACTACTGTTTTACGATATCGTTCAAACTGGAGATTATATTTAAAAAATACAATACCTCGTTTTCAATTAAGAAATCAATTCATATACTCATATTTGTGAAATATGAACACCATGAAAAAGAGACGCGATTGCGCAGAAATTTCTGGATATGCTTCTAATTTCAGAGTGAGGCCTGATCAACGCCCTCTGGACTGCTGCTCAATTCCTATAATTAGTAGGCTATAGCTAGACGTTAACCCGAATGGATGGGTGAATTAAAACGTAACACCAGAACGGGCTTGGGCACGTCAGCACACTCTAACTATATTAAACGTTATATATTAAATCTTTAAAATTATATCTAATAATAAAATTCAGGATGTTTACCGTTTCTCTTGAAAAAAGATATTTCATATATTAAACTGTTGTTAAATTAAAAAAAAAAAAACAATAAAATATAAATTAAAAGTAATTTTCTTTATATTTCATTTACAGAAATCTAATTTTTTCCCATGTGGCACCTAGTGATTTTTTTTTTTAAATAAAATTCTGCATTATCATAGATAACAATACTGAGATTTATGAATTTAAATAATAATTTGGAAGTACATGGATCAAAAACTTGGATTTTTTGAGTGTCTGAACGCACAAAGCCATTCTATAAGTCTAAAAAGGAGTCTGTATACAGGGTGAGTCATAAATATCGAAACAATATCCTATCTCCTTAAATATTGCTCCTAGACCCATACTTCCAATTGCAAAAATTCATAAAAAAGGTGAAATTTTTGATAAGATAAGTTGAAAATCCATAGGGGGGGGGGTCTATTTGAAAAAATACGAAAATTAAATTTTTATACGGCCCCTTTAGGGCAACATTTCCAATTAAGAAATTATTCCTTATATTACTAAATTGAATAAAAAATTCCATCTAAATATCTAAAAACCTGACAGAGAATTAAAATCTGAAATTCTGAAAAATTCGTGACTTACACCACTTTACCATACCTGTAAACGAAGAGTTTTTGGCTAATTTTCAAAGCAAGTGGGGGATCGTCCAGAAATTATCTTTTATTAAATGTCAATTTAAGACAGTACCTCTCATTTGGACATAACAAAGTAGCGTATTGAATAAAATCTAAACTTGTTTTCAAGATATGTTGGTAATCTGCACTGGAGATCTTTATGAATCGAAATATCTAGGTCCGGTCCCAAACCGACCCATACGGAAAAAAGTTCGGCCCGGTCTGAAAAAATGTTAAAATCATAACTCTGAACCGCTCTGTAAAATAGTTTAAATCATAGCCCGGTTCAGCCGCAAATATATACATAGTTTTTTACTTCGGTGTGCGAAAAAATTGTTTCGTATGGAGGAGTTCTGACCAAAAATTCCTTTTAGAACTTTTCGTTTTTTATATTTATACTTTTTATTATTAAAGAAGCGCCAAAGGTTGCGCCATTTATTTTATCAATGAATGTCTAAATATAAATGTTTCACTTATATATCGTTATTTCATATCCCATTCGTTGGAGTGTTAAACAGTAAAACATTTTAAGGCGGAATCACATAGGAAAGAAAAAATACGTTATAAACAGATGCCCTTCCTAAAAGGTGTAATTGGAGTTTATTTTTTCTCAGATAATACTGTATTTATTTTGCATGGATCAACATATTTTCCGTTAAAGACAGAATTTCGTCATAAACAGATTTTTTTTGCACTGGTTTTATTCTATTTAATTTTTTAGTCTTTGAATATACTATTCTTTAAAAAAATGAAGTTTTAAGTTTTTTTCTTATTTTTTGTAAAATACAGATTTCAAAATCTATGTGTTGTTCGTAAAAATTTTGATTGAGCTGAATTTTATTTATTTTATGCACGTATTAAGTCAGCCAGAGACAGTCAATTAATACAGGTTTTGTCGAGACTGGGATTGAAAATTTCGTCCAGTTTACACATACGATGAAGAAAACAGTCCCCGCCTTTATGAAAAGTACGTTAGGTCCCGCCTGGCGAGTCTTCAGAAAAAAGCAACGACTCTGTCCTGGCCCGGCCTGGGCCCAGAATACAGATTGTTTAACATAATCACCAGGACTATAAAAAGCCTGAATCTGTCACATCTAAATTTTAAAAAAGAAACTTCATCTGCATCTTAGAAAAAGCATTCTTTTAAATAACTAACGGACATTTAAACAGTACACTTCGTTTTTCTGCATAAGGAATTTTTCCCCCACTATTTCCCCACTTGTCTTTAAATTATTAAATGTCAAGAATTTTTAAAGAATAAAAGAACTTGAAACATGTCATTTTTTATTTTATTTTTTTACATTAGTTTTGTTTCGGCAAATTAAAAAAAAAATATTTACTTTTAAAAATATGATTTTTTAAAAGTTATATTATTTTGTCAATAAATATTTTTAATGGTTTTAAAATTATTAAAAAACAAAAATCCTGAAGCAAATCTAAAATAAAATTTTTATCTTTAATTAAATGGAAAGAAATCGAAATCCGATAACTAATGTTACGAGTTATAACGAAGTTTAATTATCCCATTTAAACCAGTACTAACCACATTAAACTTTTTTTAAATGGATGAGAAATTTTAGGATGTAATTTTCTTATGAAGTTATAAGGCTAACCATTACAAAAAAAGAACAAAAAACCAAAATAATTAAAAAAAATAGACTTTTTAAGCGTTTCCTAGAACTTTTAAAGTAACATTGCTTTTTGAATTGTGCACATTTCAATTTGTGTCGAATCCCTTAAAACCTGATGAATTTTCTAAACGGCTATAACTTTGCGAGTTTTGAAGATATGATGATGCAACTTTTTGTGTCTTATTCAGGACTGAATAATGAAACTTTTCCTAATTGGAATTTCCTACGGGGGCCGTATAAAAATTTCATTTTTGTATTTTTTCATCTAGGCCACCCCCCCCCCCATGGAGTCGCAATTTATATTTTATCAAAAATTTCCCCTTTTTATGAATTTTTGCAATTGGAAGTATGGGTCTAAGGGAAATATTAAAGGAGATTTTGTTTCGATATTTATGACTCATCCTGTATATTGTATTTATATGCTACGCATGTAAGGTAACCTTTGAATCCCGTAAAGATGTATGTAAAGATGTAATGTGAATAACATTTATTTATTTTTAAATTAATATTGTTTTCTTTATGTAGAATAATTATATAGTTCGAAGCAGAAATAAATGTAAACAGAAGAACCTATGTTTACATATTATTTTGATAACCATTATGATGCATTCAAATTACATTTTTGTCACTGTATAAAAAAACAATATATTTTAAAAAATTCAGTGTTTTTTGGTTGTTTTTTTATTTGAATGTGTTTTGTTTCATAATCCATTATTTATTCATTCTTGATAAATTAGAAAGGCATCCAGAGAAATGCATCTTATTGCTTTACAAAAATAAATTTTTACAATGTTAGATTTAAGGTTATACTTTTGTCGTAATCGTAGAAATGTTTAAAAAGTTTTTAGAATTATATTAAAAGGCATGCATATCAATACAGGCAATTTAGTAAATGACATATTTTATGCTTGTTAAAATATTCCCATTTTTTTAAATTTGCTAATTTCAAATTTCTGCATGTTCCTAGTTTCCATAAGTTATAACGAGATAAAAAGACAGTTATTTGACTAAAAATAGCGTGATAAATTTTAACAAGTGCTGAAACTTTTAATTTTTGATATTTCAGCATTCTTCCTGATTAAAATAGGAAAGAAGCATTATCAGTTCACGGGAAACGCTCAGTATTCATTATATTCAAAATGACTCGAAACGGTAATGAATTATTTAAAAAAAAATACTATCTTTTTTATTATGCTTGTATTATGATTTTTCTATATACGATTCATCGAATTGCAGGAACCAAAAACACATTCATTTTATGGAAATAACCTGTGGGATTTTCACTAATATGACCTCTAAAATTATGTTAAACTAAATTGTAAAGATTTCGTCACCTGAAAATAATAAAGTTTTATCTGCGTTTATGAAAAAATTGACTTATCAATATACATAGTTTCTCTTTGTATCTATGAAGGCATTTTTGCATCAAAATGATGTTATACATGATATACGTATGACCTTACAATCGCAATGTTACATTATTTTAAACCAGAAATGCCTTCATAGATGCAAATAGAACATTCCTATATTGGTAAGTCAATTCTTTCAAAAATACAGATAGAACCTTATTATTCTCTGGTGACGATTTGTTTTTATGCTGTTATCCACATCGTTGAATCACAAGGACATCTATGCATATGCTGGATTGAATAAAAAGGGCTGGGGAAATTGTGAAAATTTCATTGTTATGCGCAAATCAACAAGAAAATAACAAGAAATATCATAATCCATGGCCATAGTCCACGACTTTCTACAATCAATCTGCCATATTCCAGATTTGCTAGAAGTACCAAGGCGGCTTCTTGAACTGGAAATACACTGTTAAAACTAAAGTTTGCGTATGACACTCCTAGGGGTGAAACGCTTCTCCCGCCAGCGACACCCCTAAAGGAGCCAGAATTGCTCCCATAGAGGTGCCCTAGGGCACTCCATGGCACCTCGTAGGGTGCCATGTGGTGCCATAGGGTGACTTATGGCACCCATAGATGTGCAATTCTGGCTCTTTTAGGGGTGCCGCTGACGGGACAAGCGTTTCACCCCTGGAGTGCCATATGCAGCCTTTAGTTTTAACAGTGTACTCTTCATATGCTTCTTCAATTTTATTAAAAGGATTAGAGTTGATTGCTCTTGAAAAAGCGTTGCATTAATCAAGGCTATAATCAGAGGCTATAATCAAATGGAGCGTCATGTGTATTAAAATTCCTGAATTCCTAAAGATATACAACTAGTACTCTTATATACGATACAAATTATGCTAGCTATTAGATTAAACATATTCCAGAACCTTTTATGTAACCTTTTTTTTAACCTAATAATTCCTAATGCACAAAAAATTGGATGTATAACCTAGTGAAATTTTGCAAGATTTGAAACTTATATGTAAGGAAATAAACTCTTTAGCTATTACCTATTGAACGGATCTTAAAAGAAAAAAAAATCCTATTAAAGCTTCGCGTACAAAAATATATCGCATTGAACAAAACATATTAACCCATTTTAGGCCAAGCACAGAAATTTTATAAAATGTAGCATTATTTTTATTGAAATATGCTTAAATTACATACATTAAGACACAAAAAAAGATTCGTGCATGAAAAATAATATTTTATATAAGAAATAATATTTTATATAATAATATAAAATATTATTTCTTATAATGAATAATATGAATATGAAAAATATTTTTATGACTTTTGTTTTATTCTTATTTCATATACAGAATTTGCAACTTTAATCTATTTTAAAAACATATAATTCATTTCAATTGGAATAATAATATATTTTTAAAAAGTCGAATTTGTCATAGGCGTTTCAAATTAAAACTCTAGCGTATTTTGAAAATTTTTTAAGAGAAAGCGTTTACTCCAATTGAATTACTAATATTTTATGGATGTCTTCAAAAGCCTTAAAAAATAGAAGAAAAATAAAATTCTTGAAAAAAATGTGTCAGAGTGTTAAAAAAAAATATTTATCGAAATGTTTCGTATACGAACCTTTGGCCGAAAATGGGTTAAACCATGTCAGATAAATTGTTATTATTATAGTTCATGTGCACTTTCTGATTATAATTATTATTTCTTAGTTCTTATTATAGTTATTTAAGTCTGTTTAATGATATTTTTAGGAGTGATGCAGTTTTAAGTTGTCTCGAGATAATTTTCCCCCTTGCAATCATCGTTAATTAATGTTGTATGCACATTTTCTGTAAGGAAGAAGACATCAGATTGGTAAAATAAAATTGGTAAAAAAATGACAATATAAACATGTGACAACGGTGATACATTTAAGTAAATTAACACTATGCATTTTAAAAGAATGAAAAAATATATATATTCTGTCATGTTTGTTTTGAATTCAATGGATAGTTTACAATTTTTAGTTTTTAAGGATTTTCAGTAATATGTAAAATAAATATTTGATCTTTACAAAAAATCAACAAAATTTTAATTTAATTAAAGTAATCAAATCAAGCGTGTAGCAGGCATTTATTTTTCAGATCTTTTACGCTTTGCATAAAAGTGCTACAAACACTTTTTTTTAGTTTTTAATATTCCTGCAATGAATTAAAACTTAGTTTCTGACAACAAGATAGCACGGCATTTGAAATGTTATTCACCTGTCCTTAATTTGTTGTAAAATCAGTGAAATACACGTGTAAAAGTCTACGTGCAACTATGTAAAATAAGCGTAATGTACGTATCCGTCCAAAATAAATGCGATGTGAAGTTACAATAAAACCGTATTAAGCTAATTTTTGTACGCTATAAGCTTCAGAAACAGTGCAACTTATTCGGTATAGAATGTAATTAAAAAAATTATCATATGCATTACATAAATAGATTTAATATACATACCTATCATACTAAACATAAAGAAGCATATATCTTTCTGAAAAAATGCAGACTTTGAAAATTATGATGATTTATCACTAGAATAATGCATTAGTAAAAACTATTCTTAAATTAAGTCACATAAAAAACATTTTCCCAAACGAATTATTTCACGGTTTTGCTCCCGTGGCTCAAATTAATCTCATTCGAAATCTGGTGAAAAAAAAACCTCAATTTATTCCTTATCCAGTGTATTAATTTTCATTATATGAAGTAAAATCGATCACCATTTTTCGAAAATTGAATTATAATGCGTAAAAAAATGCTGGGATTGGATGTATCGAGTGGTTTGTTCAGTAATATAAAGTCATAGATTTTTAAAGAAGTAATGTAGATAAAGATTTCTGATGTATAATTTATATTTACGGTTTTTTATTGTGAATTTTGAAAGAAAAGTGTCCTACGTTCTTTTCTTTTAAATACTCTGATAAGACGCCTCCTTGATTAGCTTTGGGTGTTCATTGGTTAAGTATAAAGGGTGGTTGGGAATAGAGGATAACATTCCACCCCTTACTATAATTAAGTGACTGTGTTTTTTTAAGTGACTATGTTACTATAATTAAGTGACTGTGCGCATTTACTGATAAACTTCAAATTTTCGATATAGATTCATTCTCCTAAGGCGCTTCCCTGATTTGTTTTGGGAATCATTGATTAGGTATAAAGGGCGAATCTCGGGGCTACACTTCTATATTTAGGCAAATGGATATTTCATGCATAATTAACTATGCAGATTTTTAATGGATAAATTTCGGATATAATTTCACACTGATAAGACACTTCTCATATTAGTTTTGGGTAATTTTAAAGAGGGGAAGGTGTGATTCACCCCCCTCCCTTAAATAAGATAAATGTGTTTTTATGCAGAATTATCCGTTTTGTTTTCAATTTTGGATATAGGTTCTTACTGATAAGGCGAGACCCTGAAATGTTTTCAGGTTGTAATGATTCAGTATAAAGAGGAGAGCAGGGGATAGCCACTCTTAAATTAAATAAATGGGGTTTTATGCAGAATTATCTGATCAGATATCGGTTCATTAAAGGAATAACCCTGATTAGTTTTGGGAGTACAATCATTGAGTATAAAAGATGGAAAAGGGAAAATTAATTCTCACCATCTTTCGAGGGCCATTATTCCTTCAAAAATAAAGTCTGAAATATACAATTAGTGTGGATAGCCGGTAATATTCTTTTTATTTATATTTTATTCTTGCCTTTTCTCTCCTAGTTAGAACTTATAATTATTTTTTTTAAAAAAAGAAGCGTTAATAAATATAAAAATAAGCTTGAGATGAGCACAAAATCATATTTAATAGATTCAAATTCTTTTTTTCCTATTGAAGTCACAATGATAAAAAAAACAAAATATAGAATAATTCAGATGTAATCGAAATATTTATATTGTATCCTCAAGTTGCATTAGTCTTTATTTAAGAAATAATGTAGTTGGATATTCAACAACAGACGGAAAATGCTAACGTCCCGTACGCTCTTATAAAGTCAAGTCGTGTTTCATATTAACTTCGAGAAATGGAATATTTTATTGATGTAATTTCTATCTACCATAATCTCGGCATCCCTTTGGCTAAAAAAAATCAACTTAACTGAATCTACTTAATTTTTTTCTAGCCATTTTTTTCGAAATATGTGTTTGAAATGAAAGTATAATTAGAAAAAGAAGAAATGATGTATGTCAATAAAATATAACAAGTTCAAAATTAGACTAACGGACAAATAGACGGACTGAGCGACGACTATAGGCGCTATGTATTTATACAGGGTGATTAAAAAAAAACGCGGACAAAATGACATGGTAGATCTGTTATACAGTAAGGATAAAAAAATCACATAGGAATAGAGGGTCGCAAACGCCTGTAGAGAGCGCTAGAGCCACTAGAGGGCGTTACGATACAAACATCAGCTGAGCAAACTGAGATTGTCTTCATTCGAACCGTGGATGCGTTGGGAGTATCATGGCTTATTACACACATTGCGAAATGGCTGACTTGCATTTAATTTACGGCATAGCCAAGTGCAAAGGACGAAAAGCCTTGCGAATGTATCGTGAGAAAGATAGTGGTAGAAAGGTGTCTCACCGCTCATTATTTGCTACTCTGCATCGAAGATTGTGTGACATCGGCTCATTTTACGTGCACAACCCGGATGCTGGTCGCCAATGAATAACTCTGACAGTTGAAGCCGAAGAAAGACTTGTCCAAGAACTCCAGAGTAATCGTTCAACAAGTACAGAAGTTGTATCTCGACTGACCCATATCCCACACGCTACCGTCTGGCACATTGCACAAGACGAAAGACTACGTCCTTACCTTTTACAACGAGTCCAGGCACTGGAACCGAGAGATTACAACAATCGTATTGAATTTGCGCGGTGTTTTTGCAAGAAACTGCTGCAGACCAAAACTTCGCAGCAAGTGTTCTCTTCACAGATGAGGCTGCTTTCTCATTAGATGGTGTAATGAACTTTCACAACTTGCATACGTGGGCGGATGAAAACCTGCAGTTTATACGCCCGCACGGTGCACAACGAAAATTTTCCGTTAACGTGTGGGCTGGCATTGTAGGAGACTGTTTAGTTGGTCCGTACATTATCCCAGAGAGACTTAACGGTTCGATTTATCTAACATTCTTGCAAGTGGTTCTGCCAGAAATGCTCAATGATGTTCCGATGCCTATGCGTCGGCGCATTTGATTTAATATGACGGAGCTCCTGCACATTTCAGCATAGACATCAGAGCACATCTGCAGGCTACTTTTCCTGGCGGCTGGATCGGTCGTTGTAGAAAAATCGCATGGCCACCACGATCATCATTCATGTCTCACTTCGATTTTTTCTTGTGGGGTTATTTAAAAGGACTTGTCTACGAAACACCTGTTGAAACGCCGGAAGACTTGGTAGAAAGAATCGTCGCAGCAGCCGGATGTATTCGAGATGCACCAAGTATTTTTGAGAAGGCGCGCCGTTCCATGCAACGGAGATGCCGGGCTTGTCTCGATGCATCTGGCAAAAACTTTGAGCAGATTCTGTAGGCTCAACATTTGGTTTGCATTAGTCGCATGTGAGTGACTAATTATCAATAAAATGATCTGTGATGGTTTTGTTTCGTCTCTTTTTTCAGTATTTTTAGACCCTCTGTACCGCCTCCGGATCGCAGTTGCGACACTCTGTTCTAATGCGATTTTTGATCCTTATTATATGACTGATCTACCATCTCATTTTGTCCACGTTATTTTGAATCACCCTGTATAATTACGAATGCACCTAAAAGGAGCATTGTTGAACAAACATCGCGGAATCATTTGTAATAGATAAATCTTTTTTTTCCTGTTGGCAATACAATAATAATTTTAAAAAATAAAATGAAGAAGAATGCAAATGGAATCGACGTATTTATATTGTACACCCTATTTGCATTACTCTCTATGTAATAAGTAATATAGTTGGTTATTTTACAACAGATGGAAAAGGCTAACGTCCTTTATCCTCTTATAATGTCACGTCTCATCTCACCGATTTACTCCAACAAGCAAAGCATTCTATTTATGTATTTCCTATATGCATAATCTCAGTTTTCCTTTTGATAACAGAAATCATATTTACGCAATGTTTTCTTCCTCCTCATCATTCTTATTTGAGATATTTGGTTAAAAAATAAACAGTATAAGAATACTGTAAATCGAAGGCATGATGTCAATACAATAAAATATTAAGAAGTTGCACGTCAATGTAGTAAACGGTTTGCGTTCTTATTATAACATAGTTTTAAATATTCAGTTTTTTTGTGTAACAGTATACAGTAAAACGGTTAAATTATAGTGGCCTAAATATTTTGTGTGTCCCTGTAAATATAATTTACTTTATATTATACAGAAAGTCATTTTTTAGTAAAAATGAGCAACGTATATCAAATTCATAAAATGTGAAATAGTTTAATAGTATTAAAATATCTTCCAAATAGTGTTTCCCTTTATACCATTGCGTAATAGAATGCTTTTGTGGGGCCCTGTAAATCAAGAACAAATATTCTTTGCACCAAAGATTTTGCAGAATGTATTATTTAGTATATACTTCATACATACATATCATTTCTATTATGTTCGAAAGAGTATAACCTCTCTCATTAAAATTTAAATTCAAACTTTTTTTCCGATATACCGTAATGCAATGCACTCTTTTTGGCTGATTCTTTCTGTAATCAAACTAAACATCCGATTTTCATAAAATTAGAAATGACTCGAAATTATGCAACAATTATATATTTTAAATTTCAAACGATTTTATTGGGTAGTTTTTGTTCTGTTATATGTTGACAGAAAGACGGACTGAATGACGGCTATAGATTATTCATATCTATATTATAAAGGCCAAACGTATCTGTGCGTAACGCATACGTCATTTTGCGAATGGCAACACTTTCCAATGAAATTTCACTTTTGCAATTTTCGCTACTGCAAATTTTTGTACTTCTAGACATCGTACATTTTCAATCTTTACACCATCGTATGTGAAAAAAAATGTACTTTTAAATGCAATTTGTTTGAAAACTGCATCTATATTTGTTTTTTAGATATTAATTTTTTTGTAGTTTTAATAGTGTTTTTCTAAGAGTGGCAACAGAAGCACTCCATGTCTATTAAAAGCAAAGAGAAAAAAGCCGAAAAATTACTTTATCTTTATGTTGCCATTTTCTCATTTAAAGTTAAAAAAATTAAATTCAAATACGTGCTGTGTCAAGAGTCTGTAATAAAACCCTGTGAATTTTGGTTTTATTTACAAAATTTCATGTTTACTTAAAAGAATATAGTTTAGTATCTGTTTCAGTTAATAGCATAGAAACTTCAAGCTTTGAATTAAAATGATCAAATTAAAATGCTGATTTTTTATGATAAAAAAAAGATAAATACATATGTGAAATTTGCATATTTAAAATTTTGATACTGTGAAAATGGTGTCGGGTTTAGATTTCACGGGAAAAAAAATTCTATGATTGAGTCAAAGTTGAATAATTTCTGCTTTTTCTTCATTTTGGAATACTAGCAACACAGACTTAATTGATAACTTTATCATAATAACAGATCTTTATTGGCATTTTTTCACTGCTTATATGTACGATTAAAGTTTAATTTTAACAATTTCTACAACTGAGTTTTAGAGAAACAGTATTTTATTAACTTTAGATTAAAAATAATTTTTTTAAGAGTCACACTTACCAATATAAGGTGTATTTTTGTTCTAACTAATTTTGTAAGTTTATTAAAATCACTAAAATAGTTATTTTTTAAACATTTTCTTTCGTCGAAATTCGACGGGTTCTGCCTTGTTTATATAATTACGAACCAACCTATAAGGAGCACTGGCGAAAAAAAGTTAGGATAAAGTTGTAATAGATAGATATTTGTTTATTTATGAACACATGACAATAATATTTTTTAAATATTAAATGTAGAATAGTGTAAATGTAATCGAAATATTTATAATGTATTCTCCAATCACATTACTTTTTATGGAAAACGACATGAGATGCTTATTCAACAAGAGATGAGAAAAGGCTAACATACCTTACGCTCTTAAAATGTAACGTCTAGTTTTCTATTAACTTCGACAAAAAGATTATTTTATATATGCAATAAATCACAAATTTTGTTAATGCAATGTTTATTCGAGATATTTGATTAAAAGACATGTAATATCAGTACATGTAATGCCAATAAAATATAAACAAGGAAGAAAAGAAGTAATCGTCAAGCATAGCTTAAGAAACACTTTCCAGCACATTCGGAATAATATAAATTCCGTTCACAATGAAAATTAATTATATTTCGTTAAGATTGTAAATAATCAAAATTAATTAAATAATATAATATCCTGAATACAGTGAGAAAAAAAATATGCCGCATTCAACTAGAACGAATAGTTAGTCACTTTCTAAATACCTAAACTAGAAATATAGATGCTTAAACTATACGAGTAGGGTAAACAACTAAGCTGAATAGGCGAAATGACTTGACATTTCTAGTCTCTTCTTTTCTAGGAGACTAAACGACATTGAACCGTTTCAGTAGCGAGAAATTATCGCTTGATTTTACGAATGATTTCTTAAATTATAATTATAGTTACTAAATAAAATATCTTGTGTTCGCATCTATTTGAAGAGATTTTTAGATAAATTTGACAACAAAAATACCGGAAAACGTACTTGAATTCTAGTGAGAGACTCTGGAACTCTCTAAGAAATGGAACTAAAATTTATAAGGATGACATGGAACTATTTTTTCTAGAGCCATTACTTAGATTCTATATGCCAGAACCATATTTTTTTCTCAGTGTAATCTTATACACACACATTTTACGTCAAAAAAAAAGTCATATAAAGGGATTATGTAATTATATCAAAATCTTCATTTCATCTGAAATTCTATCGCTTAAATATTTTATACATAAACTTAACTCTATTACTTTAACTCATGTATAAAGAAATTTCAGTTATGTTATCAAATTAAGCAAGGGATATACATTATTAAAATTAAACATCTGAACAATTTACTATACTATCTATATTTAACAAAGAAAAATATTATATTGCCTAAAGTAGGAAAAAATTTAGAAATATTTATTATTAAATGTGAATTAAATGAACCACAAATGTGTCCTATAAGTATATTTTTGTTAGCTTACGGATATTTATTAAGTACAGAAACTAAATGTATTAGTTTGCAAAAATATCAGAAATATTATTTTCTAGTAGAGAAATTACGGCCATATAAAGTTTATACGTAATTTTTTTAGATTATTTCTTCAAAAAATATATTTTACCTCGTCACAAATACAGTTATGTTGTATACGAGGATAGCTTAACAAGCTATCTGAAGCGAAAAAATATATTTCTAAGACCTGTCTCCTTTTAGTTTATGCGTATGATTTTCAGTAACATTTATTTTATAGTTGAAAAACTTTTAAATAAATGTACACATATATTTGAGTAGTAGACTTATATTTGAGTAAATGTTCGAAAATAATGCATTTAAAATAAGTAAATTAAGCTACAATTTTCAAGAGAATGCCATTAGAAACTATATGCTTTCCTTAACCAGCCAAATAAATATTTAAACTATATAATTTTTTGAAGTGAATGTGTAATTAATGGAGTACACGGTAAAAAACTAGAGGCAGAGATTTACTGCAGCACAGACTCCAGACAATGTCCGTAAAAACCCCACTAAAAAAATCTGTAGCTTTTTGGACCAAAATTTGTGGGGGAATCCGAAGGTATTTGGCCCATTTTGCAGGTATTTTTAAGGATATCTTTAAAAATTCTGCAGATGTTTTAAAGATAAAACTAAGTCTGCAATTTTTCTTCAGTATCATTTCTTCTGCATCATTTCTGTAAAATTTCTGTAGAAAGTGCCGATTTCTTTAGATAATCTTAAGATTATTTTTAGTGGGGAAATGGAAGTTATTCCTATATCAACTGACATTTCCATTACATTTTTGCCCTTAAAACAAACATACGAAAGTTCACCGTTTATGTAAAAAAAGTGATATACTCCGTAAATTTACTGGATAATTCTCTTTAAAGTACCGTAAATTTACATTTTAACGGTGTATGGCAGGTAGTTATTTTCATCGTTACCTTATTTACGTACCGAACTACCTTTTTATATTTCATATAGTAAATGGTATACATTTTATTGATCTGATTGACATATGACCCTTAAACTGTTTTCTTGATTAAATACAGCTTTTTTTGTTATCAGATATTAAAGCAGACACTATGTTAAATACAATTAATGTTTGCTTAAGGAAATGTAAGGCAGATTCTATCAATTTTGATTTCATAAAATAATTAAAATTCGTGTTTTACATTACTTTCTAAATAATGTGTAAATGCTGAATTTTTCATTGATTTCTTTGACTTAAAATTTAGATTCTTCTATATTATTTATAACTTCCATTTAATAAAAAAGAATTAGCTAAAACTACCAACGCTATTGTTAGATGACTTGTAGATACACTGTAAAAAAATTCTGTAGAGGTACTAAACCTTTTCTAAGAAACTGGGATTCCTAGAATTTTCCTGTAACGGTAACAGCAAAAAATCTAGTTTTAGAATCGGTCACGTGGATTTTTCCTGTTATCGATACATGAAAAGTTATTGGAATCCCAGTTTCTTTGAAAATGTTTAGTACCTTTACAGAATTTTTTTACAGTGTAAAAACGACTCTATTTAGCTTAATCAATCCCTTAATCTTAAATTTTGGTCAGTGATAAAAAGAACGAATGAAGAAATTTCATTGAATTTACATCTGCTACTCTAAAGGATATTAAATACATATTTGAAATTAATGTAATACAATTTTAGATAATGCAATTTTTAGATAATTTGGACCACTAATACCTCGGATATCGGAAATTTTTATTTAATACAAAGTGAAATACAAATCCGCGGTTCTCACGACTTTGATTATGTAATTTTATGCATCGCGCATGGTGATCAATAGGACCTAATGGCCACTGTAAACCAAATTAGGTTTCCTTATCGGCTCAATTAACAGAAACAATGATTAATCAAATCTCGGTTTATCGATTTTCTTCTGTACTTTCATCCGCTTAAATGATATAAAAATAGTAATGTTATGTTTAACAGTTCAATAAATTTAATTAAGAAATCCTCCAAACCATTGTCAGTCAAGTGGTTTGAGAATGTAACACATTGCACCTAATGATCAATAGGCCCACTGGAAATAAAATTAGGCTTCATTACCGGCTCGGTTAAAAGAAACTTCGATTAATCGAAGTTCTACTGTACTTTCATTCTTTTTTTAAAAAAAAGAGATAGATATTTAAAATGCTTATTTTTAAGTTCTGTAACCCCTTAACATTTGCGACGGTTATATTCAGTTATATTTACAGCGCATGTATTTAGTGGATGTCAAAATCATAAACATTCAAGCTATTTTCGCGTGCATAAAAGGAATTTAAGTTTTAAGATTTTTTAAATGAAGGAAAACCAATTTAAATATATAAATTAGACTTATTTACCATTAAAAAGTACATGCAGTAAACAAATGTGAATAATTTTAATTTATTGTATAAAAATTACTGGCCAGTTAATGGCTGAAAAAAAAATAAGTAATATGCGATTGTTTGTCAGAATACAACTTTTGTTTATGCATTTTAGTGTAAAGAAAAGTTGGCACATACCTCAGAGTAAAGTGGGTTGTAATTTTTGGAAAAAATAAATAAAAAAGTACATTTGGAGTTGCAGTTCAATCAACATATTTGTCTTTGTAACATTTGCAAATTTTTCGAACTTAAACAGTCGCCCTTGGTTGTATTCTAGGCATTTTAAACTATCAAAAAATAAAAATAAATATTGATTTTTTAAGATTTAAATATAAATTTAACATAATATCCAAATAACAATAATAGTGATTTTAGTCTTGCATTGTTTGTCTTGAGTCACATCTTCTCTCTAAAACAGAAAATGATAGTTATTTTTCTAAATGTATCTAAAGCTATCTAAATAATATAGCACTCCATAGAAACTCTTGAATCACCCCCTTTTTTTCATTTATCAAATGTACATCTGATTTGAATCATTTTCAAATTTAACAAGCCTTTATAATAATTTCGTTTTCGGAATACTTAATCGTTAACTATTGGGAAATGCATAACAGACTGGAATATTTTCTTTCACATCTTTTCATACAGAGAAATATAAATATGTTAGAAGGAACGTACAATAAAAAGGTCAGAAATTTGTTTTGAATGCTGATTAGAGTTACTGAAATGTTAATATAATTTGAAATAGGTTTAAATAAAAATGATAACATTGTATTTTAAATCAATGCATTTTAAATTTTTAAATATCTGTAGACCTTTATAGTAGTTCTGTACAGACTCTTATTTGTTCATTTTCGAATTCAGATATAAGTATTTTCTAGTTTTCATACATTCGATTTTGCTTAAGTTTATGATTAATTATATGATAAATTGTGAACTTTACTGCATATATATGGTAATTCAAAAACATTCTAGGCATTATAAAATGTCAGAAAGTGAAAATAAATTGTTTTCTTAGGTTTAAATTGTAATAGAACATAGTATCCAAAGAACAAAAATAGTGTTTTAAATTTTACATTTCATGTCCTGAGTCACATCTCCTTTCTAAAATAGAAAATAATTTATTATAAGTTGTTTTTCTAAAAGTATTGAAAGAAATCTAAATAGTATCGCATTCCATAGAAGCTCTTGAATCATCCCCCTTTTTGTCATTTATCAAATATACATCTGATTTGAATAATTTTCAAATTTAACAAGACTTTATAAGAATTTCGTTTTCTGAATACTTAATCATTAACTATTGTGAAATGCACAACACACTGAAATATTTTCCTTTAGATCTTTTCATACCGAGAAATATAATATGTTAGAAGTAACGTAAAATACAAGGGTCAAAAATGTGTTTTGAATACTGATTAGAGTTACTGAAATGTAATATAATTTGAAATCGATTTAAATGGAAATGCACACATTGTATCTTAAGTCAATATATTTAAAATTTTAAAATATCTGAAGACTTTTAGAGTAATTCTCTCCAAATTGATATTTGTTCATTTTCAAATTTAGACGTAAAAATTTTTTAGCTTTTAAACATTTCATTTTATTTAAGTTCAAAATAAATTATTTGATTATGTTTAGAGCTTTACTGCATGTATATGGTATTTAAAAAATATATCAATAACGTTTTAAAGGGCGTCGAGAACATCATCAATATAAAACATTTTCAGGTAGGTTCAGAAAAAAAACAGTGGCATTTTGATACCACGGCGTTTTACAGTTACTTTTGAAACATTCCATTTTTTTCAAAGAACCTTCCCTAACATACACTTAATCGTAAATTCAATTAGTTTTTATTACAAAGACAAAATATTTCATAACTAGGCATTATAAAAATAATCAATATACTTCAGTATAATTCAGTGTCTTCTTTACGCAATACGCAAATTAAAGCTTAGTTTCTGACGTAAAGATGACATTCAATGGAATTTAAAATCTAATTCATCTGTCCTAATTTGTTGTAAAATCAGTGAATTACTCGTGTAAATGTGTACGTGTAACTGTATATAAATAACAGTATTGTGGTTATTGTCCAAAATAAGTTCAATGTGAAGCAACAGTAAATCTGTACCAAGGTGATTTTTGTACGCTATAAGCTTCAGAAACAGTGTAACTTATTCGGTAAATAATAAAATTAATGAAATTCGCATATGCATTACATGATTAGATTTAATATACATATCTACGAAACAGAAAAAAGTATATATATTTCTGAAAAATGCAGACTTTGACATTTACGATTATCTATTACAAGAATGATGCATTAATAAAAACAATTCTCATAAAAATCACATAAAAAAGCCTTTTCCCAAACGAATTATTTCACGTTTTTTTTTTTTTTTTTTTTTTTTTTTTTTTTTTTTTCTGTGGCTTAAATTAATCTCATTCGAAGTCTGGTGAAAAAGAAACTCAATTTATTCATGATCTAGTGTATTAATTTTCATTATCTAAAGTAATATCGATTAATATTTTCCTGAAAATTGAATTATAATGCGTAAAAAAATGCTGGGATTGAATGTATCGAGTGATTTGTTCATTAATATAAAGGCATAGGTTTTTAGAGAAAAAATGTAGATAAAGGTTTCTGATGTATAATATGTATTTACGGTTTTTATTGTTAATTTTAAAAGAAAACAACCCTACTTTTTTTTCTTTTATTTTATGAAATGCTGATATTATAAAAGATTCTAAACGTAAGGTGATTAATAAGCAAATGACTCTTTTTTTTCAGTCGATTAATTTTAAATATTCCTGCAATAAATTAAAACTTAGTTTATTACAAAAAGAAGGGATTCAATGGCATTTAAAATGTAATTCACCTGCTCTAATTTATTGTAAAATCAGTGAATTACACGCACAAAAGTCTACGTGTAATTATGTACAAAAAGTGTATTGTGCGTATCGTTCAAAATAAATGCGATGTGAAGTTACAATAAATCCATACTAAGCTGAATTTTCTACGCTTTAAGCTTCAGAAACAGCTTAACTTATTCGGTAAAAAATGTAATTATAAAAATTCTCATATGCATTACTTGATTAGATTTAATATACATACTTACGAAACATAATGAAGTATAAATATTTTTGAAAAAATGCAGAAATTTGACATTTACTATGATTTATCACAAGAATGATGCATTAGTAAAAACCATTCTTAAATTAAATCGCTTAAAAAGCCTTTTCCCAAACGAATTATTTTACGGTTTTTCTCCCGTGGCTCAAATTAATCTCATTCGAAATCTGATGAAAAAAAAACCTCAATTTATTCCTGATCTAGTGTATTAATTTTCATTATCTGAAGTAAAATCGATCAACATTTTCCCGAAAATTGAATAATAATGCGTAAAAAAATGCTGGGATTGGATGTATCGAGAGGTTTGTTCAGCAATATAAAAGCATAGATTTTTAGAGAAATAATGTAGATAAAGTTTTCTGATGCATAATTTGTATCACCGTTTTTTTTTTTTTTTTTTTTTTTTTTTTTTGCAATTTTGAAAGAAAATAGTAAAACGTTCGACTTCGAAAAATGATTAATAAAAAATTGATTTTTTTTAACTTGAAGTAAAATAAATTCAGATTTTTTTTTTTTAAATTAATGTTTATTTTGCGAATTTCTTTACTTGGATAAATTATTTGTGAAGTAACCTCAAAATAAGAAAGTCAAATTCCTATATAGTGATCACTTCTATGTGATCTTAAATGTTTTCAGCCATATTTATTTGAATTTTTTAGACCTTTCAAACTTCTTTATTCTCTGTGAAAATTCAATAACGGCCAGAAACTTTTGAGCTGATTTTAGAACGAAAACAGTAAAAATTGTAAACAATACCATATCACAATGTAATAACGCAAGAAATTATCATTTTACAACCACTCAATTAGATAAATTCTCCAATTTGATAATTAAAAGCTTTGAAATAAATTGAATCGTACGAACCCTTATGAAAATGGTTTTTAAAATTCCATAGAAAAAGTTAAAGGAAGAATCCTATAGAAATATGACTCGTTTTTCTATAAGCTAGTTTAACACTTCAAGATGGGATTTTTTTATGAAATGTTTATTGATTTGTCACATGTTTTTAAAACTAGTCGTTGGGGGCCACCGTAATACTTACCCATCATGGATATGCATAATATAAAATATGAAAATAAAACATGTGTAATATATTTATAAAATGCACTTCCAAAATAAAATTTAAACGCAAATTTTAATAGTTTCAATATACATAGTCATGCTTTATCAATGAATTGCTGATGAGACAGATTCGACAAATTATATAAAACGCCAAAATACTCAAGTAATACCGGATTGCGTAAAAGAAACATCCTTATAACTCTAAAAATAATAATCATATTGACTAACAATTTACTGCGTCGGATGAAGCGTCTTATTTCCAATTAAAATATATCTTTGAATTGAAATTTGATTGAAATACAGGGTCATGAAAAATCAAAGAATGCGGAAAACAGGATTACACATATCTCGGCAACTAATAATCCGATCGACTTTGTTATTTATGCAAAATTTGTGTTTTTTTTTATTGCCTTTTACATCCACTCTTTAAAATAAAAAAAAATCGAAAATTTTAATATACCTTTCATTAGAATGAATTTTTCGAGAGTCCGAAAAAAATAGTTCCGGATAATCGAGGTTACTGATATTAAATAGGCTCCGTTACATTCTTACATACTAAGTACATACAAAATTTCAAGTCTCTATTTCAGTTTGTTCGGGAGAAGTTTGTTCAAATTTATTTTTTCAAAAAAATATGTTTTTCGGAATCTCTAGTATCTGAAACGTGTAAATCCGTCAATTTTTTTTTCGATTTTTAAAACGATTGCAAGACTTACCCTTATACTACGTATGATGGGTAAGTAATAAATTGAGAAAATGCTCCAATGAAATAAGATAAGTTTTACAGTAGAATTTTACTCGTGGGGATAAACCTTTTTATAACCCCAAGGGTTTAAAATCTACAGAAATATCTGTAGAAGGGCAATAGAAATGTTTGTAGGGTAAATTTTTTAATAAAAATATTTCTCTTTACAAATATTTCTATTAAAATTCTACAGTTATTTCGAGAGCTTTTAAGCTAATTAATAGAAATTCAAACCATAATTGTGCACGATTCTGTTTTTTTTCCTTCTACAGGATTTTAAAACACATCTTCATAAAGGAAGAAGAAAAAGATGTGAATAGAAATGCGGCTGAGATTAACAAAATTTGGATAAGAAGGTGTTAAAATCATTTGTAGTAAACACGTGAATTACAGTATAGAGCACCGGTTCTCAACCTTGATGTTTAATTGGATTCACCTTAAATAAAAAAAAATCGCGACCTACCTAATATAAAGGTGTGTATCATCAGGGATATTATTGAATAAGCTGTAGAAGCTGTCTTTTATCCTATCCTACAAAGGCAAAAATTTTACACTTCTTGGTTTCTTTTTTTACATTTTTTCTTTTTCTTTTTTTTCTTTTCTTTTATTTATTTATTTATTTTTGGTATTTTTTATGAAAAATTAGATTTTTTAAATTGCAGTCATTTAAAAACTAGGCTACCGTATCAAGATTTATATCTACTGTACATATTGTAATCATATATATTGTAACAACGTTTGAATGCATAATCTTAACTAGTAAAAAAATATAAATACAAATTAAAAAAATAATAGAAATAATTCGTGACCTACCTAATATAAGGATGTGTATCAACATGGGCATTATTGCATAACCTGTATAAAAATTTGTTATCCTATCCTACGAAAAAGGTAAATTTTTGCATCTCTATCTTTTTTGTAATTTTTTGAAAGTTTCTAATTTTTAATTTGCAGCTGTTTTGCATCGGAATGCAAATTGAGCTTCGTTAAAACCTTGGTTTGTATTGTTTGTAAAAACTCTGTTTTTAACTGTAGATATTCTAAGTCCCATCATCAAAACCATGAACAAGTACGAGGCTATCATATCGAAATTGGTATTCTCTTGTGTACGTTGCATTCGTATATATTATATCAACGTATGAATTATGTGGTTTTGACGTATGAGGGTCATGACTGTTTAAAATGTACATACTCTCCTATAATTTCTGATTTCTAGTTGGCTATAGGAGTTAGATTTTTTAATTTTGTTATGGAAGTAGCCTAAAAATACAAAATGGGTACCAAATTTTTCGATAAAAATTAAAAGTATTATTTGTCTCGGAATAATGCTCTATATAACCCCTTATAAAAGCAGAAATATTAGAAGGTTCGGACTTAAAAGAAAGAAAAGTGACTCCACACGAAAAATCCGAACCATATAATTATTTAAATAAAAAGTATAAAATGTGTTGCTATCATTTTACATAAATTAGTTATTTAATCTTGAACTAATTCTAAATGCAGCGTATGGTGTTAAAACTGCCGCTGAAACTTTCGCTTTATATTATTCAATTAATAATTATTCATATCAGTTAAGAAATACAGGGTTGTTACAATTAAAGTTCGCCTATTCAGATGTTTATAGAGCCGGTTCTAGAGCTCCAAACGAAGCAAAAATTCACTATAAGGTAGTTGTAGAGATGCGCTCAGCAAAAATCGAAAACAAAATGTGAATAGGTGGTGCTACGCTAATATTTAAGCCGATATTTGCAGATTCCTTTATTTTGGAAAAAAGAAAATACAGGAAATTTTATTTCACAGCTCATAAAAATCAACTTTTTACGATTATATATCAATTTCGGTCAATCCAGGTGAAACACACAAAATTACAAAATTTCACCCAACGCTTGAAAAAGATCACATTTTTTTTTTCAAATTTTCGACGAACGACGTCAAAGTGACGTCACATCTTCGAAAAGTAGAAATACCCTTCTAACCAACTGACGATTTTAAGCTTGCTGATAAAAATGTGTTTATAATTTCTTTGACAGTGGAAATTGGTTGTTACTCAAAAGCATTTGAAACTAAGCTTTGTAAATAATGTTAACTTTGAAAGAAAAAGCACTTCTTGTAAAGTTATTTTATCAAAATAACAGCAACGCAGCTTCAGAACTTTCAGAATTCTGGAAACCAAAAGATATTAGACGTGGACCAATATCGGATAGTGGAGTTCACAAAATTATTAAAAAATTCGAGGAAACAGGAAAACGCGACATTCTTCCTGTCAGAGGACAAAAAAAGGTAGACATTTGTAGCATTGAAGATATTGCTACTGTTGCCGTGGATTTAGCAAGGAGTCATCATTTGGTAATGCAAGTGTGCCAGCTATTGCAAATGAAGTCGATATGCCTATTTCCACTGTTAGAAAAGTGATGCGTCAAATTTTGCGCTACTATCCATACAGGATTCAGAGGGTGTAACAAATAATACTGGATGATACTGAACGTCGGCTATTATTTTCACTACAGTTTCTTGCTCGAATGAATGTGGACAATTCTTGGCCTGGAATATACTATGGAGTCATGAAGCGCATTTTTACTTAAACGGACAAGTGAATACACACATTTGTCGAATTTGAGCGAGGGAGAATCTTAATGTTGTCCAAGAAGTTCCATTGTATGCAGCTAAAGTGACAGTGTGGAGCGGTTTTACTGCTACGTTTATGATAGGGCCATATTGTTTTGAGGAACTAACATTCACGGGACCCATTACATGTTCCGTAAATGGTTGGTTGGTTGGTTGTATAGGTTTTAATGGCACGAAATCCCTTGAGGGACATGCTGCGCCAAACCAAAGACAAAATTGTAAAAATGAGGAAAAAAAGACAATGTCAAAATATCCGGATGAGGGGCTTCCCATCCGGATGTGGTCAGGTAAATATAAGAAGGCAAAAAAGGTAAAATGCTAAATCATTAGATTATGGTAGGAATAAGATAAGATTAAATTTCAAAACAAAATGTAAAAAGTGAAAGTTGCATTAAAAATTCTCTGTAGATATGAGTTAAGTTGATAAAAGCAATGCGGTGATACATGAAATTAAAAATCAATTAAAACCAGACAAACATATTTAAAATTGTAAAAAAGATAAAATTCTAAAACTAGTTAAAAATTCTAAAACAGTAAGATAGTGACACGATAACCAAATTGGAAAAGTACTACAGAAAACACAAAATACAACTAAAACAAAGACCAATAAAAAAAATTAATTTAACCAGGCACATACTCTTCAAACACAGTATTTTCCTCGGAATCCGAGCCACTGCCGTAAGACTCGGATTCCATAGCCTCTTGGACATAATGCTGCAGCTGCCTGGGATCTTTAAAATTTCTTTTGCATGGACCGAGCGATGAATTCTGCAATCTTTTAACGACAGTCTTCCGACGTGGGGTTGCTGGAGTTGGGGTTTTTATGGTTTCAGTTTGTTTTTTAAGCATATGTGATTTGTGTAATGTTTTTGAACTTGTAGCAGTTTGGATCCCAGCCTTGGTCCCTTCTTTCTGAGCATCAGTTTTCACTATTTGACTAGAGTTGGGTTTTTTAGAGTTTAATGCAGATGAGTTCGGGTCATTTTTTTGTGAGGTAACGGCCTTAGTTTCACGTAGAGGTTTGGATAATCCCTTAAATTGAGCTTGAGATTTCTGACTTTTAAATTGAGCAGAAGATTTTTGTGTCTGAGTAGGTGTGTGTAAAATAGTAATAGGTTCTGACGAAGGTAAACAGATATCACGGGATTCCTTGACTGGGGTGTTTATTGATTGTGTTTTGGCTGACTTTTTTGATGACATAGACACGTCAGTCTGGGTGCTAATATGTCTTACAGATTTAGACTGCTGTTTCAATAGGCTTGAATAAGATACGCCGACAGACGGGGTTCTGGCTTCTACAATTTTACGAGCTTCTAGGTAGGAAAGATTTTGCATTATTTTTACAGTTAGAATTTCTTTTTCACGGATCCAGTTTGCGCAAGAGCGAGAGAAAGCTGTATGATTACCCTTGCAATTTATGCAGCGTTCTGATTTTTCACATGAATTGCTGTCGTGGTCAATTTCTGCACAGCGTGCACAGGTAAGGGAACCGCGACAGTTAGTTTTAGTGTGGCCGTATCGCTGACATTTAAAACAACGGACAGGGTTAGGAATGTACGGTCTGACAGGACAATTCAGGTAAGCAACTTTAATTCTTGTTGGTAAAGTAGGGCTATTGAAAGTGAGAATGACATGCTTTGTAGGAAGGACTTGGCCATTCCGACGGATCGTGATACGACGTGCATCTATAATATTTTGGTCTTTTAGGTTTTCTAAGAGTTCATCTTTTGTAGAGAATAAAAGATCTGGTTCAGAAATAACGCCACGGCTTGTATTTAGAGTTTTATGCACCTGAACAGAAACAGAAAAAGGGCCTATTGTAGAGCTATTTGAAAGAATCTGTGATTGTTTAGTTGTAGAAACCTCCACTAGTAAATCCCCAGATTTTAATTTTTTGAGAGTATGACCATCCCCTAAGGCAGACTGGAAAGTTTTTGCTATGAGAAATGGTGACGTTTTGCCAAAAGAACTACCAGAGTGGCTATCAGTGCGTTTAACAATAAAAAAGCGTGTGAAGGAAGAAGTCGGAACAGTTTGGTGCTCTCCACTGGGGAGAGACATAGAAGGAAATGAAGTTTTCCCATCCATGTTAAAAATAATAAAATTCAGACCCCGGCCGCACCACCCACTACCGAGCCCAACAAGGGGATGCACATTCATGCACCAGTGCTAACCAGGGCCCATACGGTCACAAGACAAACCTATGTCAGTCTCCACCCTTAACGAGATGACTAGTATTTGCTCGCTCACTTGATCCCTAAAGCCAGTGACAAAAGCCAGCTGACCAGCCGATTGATGCATACGGGACCAATATGCACCTCCCGTCTACCTGAAGCAGAGGCCAAAGCAGTGTGTTGGTTTCCCTCAACTGCCAGGATCCCCCTTTCCAGGGACACGGGTCGCCACGCACGGCCAACACGTGGGTGGATTACAATTCTCCATGAGTCGATATACAGGATGACATCGGCACATACAGAATTGCCCTCACCTCCGGAGAAGAAACCACAATGAGAGTGAAACAAAGGCGAAAGGAAGACAAGAGGAGTAAGAGGAAAAGGAAAGGAGAAAGATCACTCAGGTGCCCCGGGGTTGTGAAGCCCGTGAATACCTAAAGAAGGTATCCCCGTGGGGGGGTTCCGTAAATGGGAGAAGGTATATCATTATGTTATAAAATTTTCTGATTCCCGAGTTCCAACAGCGAGGCTGCCTTCAAAATATAATGTTTATGGAAGCCGGTGCACCACCGCACATTACTAGAGCAGTTCGGAGTTTCTTAACAAACCATTTTACAGAAGACCGAATAATAAGTCGTTATTTTCAAACAATCTGGCCACCACGATCGCCTGATCTAACACGGTGAGATTTTTGGTTGTGGGGATTTTTGAAATCTGTATCTAAAGACAGATGTCAGACAATCTGTGATCTGAAACACAGACTTCACATTCGCTCAATCTCATAGGGCAGTTTACGCAATGCTGTAGAAAGCAAAATTCGAATGCGTTATTGAAAATGGTGGAGGATTCATTGAGCATGCGTAATGTTATTTTTTGTTATTTCCTCGCTGCCTAGCGGCATGTTTTATTTTTGTCGATGCAGATTACATCACATGTAATGATGTTCATTTTTCTGTATTATTTGGAGTTATAGGTCAGGCTTTAGAGATGTCTAATTAGGTGAAATTTAATTATAACAATTCGCAGTTCGTCGAAGTTTGTTGAAACTTTTAAATTTGTGAACTTTTGTGTTTTATATTTGTGTTCCTTAAATATTGGCGCAGCGCCACCTATTTTTTCCATTTTTGCAAAGCGCATCACTTCAACTACGTACTAGTGAATGTTTGTTTCGTTAGGAGCCATAGAACCTGCTTTAGAGCCTTCTGACTAGGCGAATTTTAATTATAGCAACCCTGTACATTCTTTTAGCTAAAAAAAAAAATCCTATAAAATAACGAAGTTTCTCGACAGTTAATTGTTTTTTCCTTACCACACATTTGGTATTATAGTCCCCTCACATATACTTTTCTATCTATTAATCCATATCTAATAACTTTAAAAGTGTGATTGAAACCACACAAGACTTATCCAAACACGAATACTTTTATCCATTTCGATTATTTTGTTACACCTTCTTTCGCATTACTGTTTTTAGTGAAGATTTTTTTATTGAATACTTCCTAACCTTTAGAACTAATCTTTGCATTCGCCAATATTATTGGATGAATTGTAATTCTTTCCTTTTTGACCATCTTTATTTATTTCATAATAAAAGTTCAAATGAATATCTTATTATGCTTTTCACATAAGAAAATAATTATGTTATTAAATTTTTAATATAATCATTAAAAGTTTGTTTTAATTTATCTGTAACTATCTTTTTTTATTTCGATATTTTTTCATGCATTCTTTTGAATGATTTTTATTCAAGAAGTATTCTTTTTATGAATTTTTCTTTCCCTTTAACAACTTAATTCATAAACATTTTTGATAAAAACCTTGAAATAATGTTGACTTATTTTTCATATCTTTTACAGAATTTTTAATTTTTTTTTATCACCGGTATTTTGTAACAAAAATTTTTATCCAATTCAATCTGAACAAGTTGGAAATTGCACGTGAAGCTTAGCAAATGAGGTGCGTTCGTACGATAACGAAGTTTTAAAAATATCCCTCTCTTATATCAATCTCATAAAACTGTAAATAATTACAATTAAAATGCGCAGCAAACAATGTTCTCCCTATACCATTATGCAATGGTATACTTTTGTGTGGCCTTGTAAATCAATAACAAATATTCTTTGCACAACAGATTATACAAAATGTATATTATAATATGTACTTTATAGATTCATATAAATTTTATTACGTTCGAATAAGTGTAACACCATTAAAATGCATTTGAAACATTTTTCCCCATTAACCATAATGTAACGGACTATTTTTGATTGTCCCTGTAATTGAACTATGCATCCGATTTTGATAAAATTTGAAATAACTCGACAAAATTATGTAATAATTATGTATTTAAAATTTCAAACGATTAAAATGCATTTGAAACTTTTTTCCCCATTGACCATAATGTACCGGAATCCTTTTGATTGTCCCTGTAATTGATCTATGCATCCGATTTTCATAAAATTTGATATGACTCGACAAAATTATGTAATAATTATGTATTTTAAATTTCAAACGATTCGGTTGGGTAGTTTTTGCGTTGTTATATGCGGACGGACAGACAGACGGACGGAAAGACAGACGGACAGACAGACAGACAGAACGACAGCAATAGGTGCTACGTATTTACATAATTACGAACGCACTTAAAAATGCAGACCAGAAATATTCTCTGATTTAAAAATTAAAAAATTACAATGGAAATTTTACTGGTGAGAATAATAAAGTATGATTGAAGTATGTTTGACCGTACATGGTACAGACAAAATACGGAAGTGATAAAATATCTGTATTCCATCCTTATTGGATGCATAACAATGCGTTTATTTTTCCATTCTTATCCGCATTTGTAACCCATAAAAAGTTCTAAAGCAAAAGCTTCTAACACTTTTTACGTAAGGGGCCGTCTATAAATGATGTCACGCTTGAAAGGGGCAGAGGGGGGCATTTTTGGCGATCCCACCGAAGCTAGCATAGGGGAGAAAAATACGGGCTTCTGATTGGTCGAATAATTTTGCTTTCCTTCATTTTTGAATTTACGTTTATTTAATCATCAATTTCTGTTCGAAAAGCTTTTGAAAGCTAGATTTTCCCGCATTTGTATACCAATAAAAGTTCTAAAGCAAAAGCTTCTAACACTTTTTACGTAAGGGGCCGTCTATAAATGATGTCACGCTTGAAAGGGGCAGAGGGGGGCATTTTTGGCGATCCCACCGAAGCTAGCATAGGGGAGAAAAATACGGGCTTCTGATTGGTCGAATAATTTTGCTTTCCTTCATTTTTGAGTTTACGTTTATTTAATCATCAATTTCTGTTCGAAAAGCTTTTGAAAGCTAGATTTTCCCGCATTTGTATACCAATAAAAGTTCTAAAGCAAAAGCTTCTAACACTTTTTACATAAGGGACCGTCCATAAATGATGTCACGCTTGAAAGGGGGAGAGGGGGGCATTTTTGCCAATCCTATCGAAGCTAGCATAGGGGAGAAAAATACGGCTTTCTGATTGGTCGAATAATTTTGCTTTCCTTCATTTTTGAGTTTACGTTTATTTAATCATCAATTTCTGTTCGAAAAGCTTTTGAAAGCTGTATTTTCTTCTGTTTTTAGATATTTATTAATAGATAAAGAAATAGATAATCCGGAATTTATAATTAAAGAAGTTAATCAGAAAGTTTAACAATTGTTCTGTATTACTTTTAGAAAATAATAAAAATAGAATTGCCATTTCTTCTTTCTATTTTTTTAACATGATATGCACATATATACACGATAAGAACAATTTATTTAGAAACAATAGTATTTTCATTTTACGGCGTGAAGCTCAATTGTTCTATATTACTTCTAAAAAAAATGCAATTTCTTCTTTTTTTATTGTTTTAATGAATATACCCATATACGCTCCAAATACGTACATTAGCATTCAGGGTGATATGATTGCAAACAATTTTTTGACCAATCAGAAGCCCGCATTTTTCTCCCCTATGCTAGCTTCGGTGGGATTGGCAAAAATGCGAGAGGGGGGGTTCTTGAAATTGTGACAGTTTGTGATGAGGGGGTGGGAGGGGCTAAGAAGATGTGTGACATCACACATTTGGGTTAAAATAAAGGCAATAAAATTCAACAGATTAAATTATAAAGTGTGAAGTTATTTTAAAACTAAAATATTTCTCTTAATAAAGGTAAGATTTAAAGCCTATCTATGTTATAAAGACCAAACGTATCTGTGCGTAACGCATACGTCATTTTGCAAATGGCAGCAATTTCCCATGCAATTTCGGGTTTGCAATTTTTCTTATTGCAAATTTTATACTTTTAAACATCGCACATTTTTAATTTTTACACCGTCGTATTAGAGAAAAAAAATGTACTTTTGAATGCAATTTGTTTCAAAGCTGCATCGCAATTTATTTTTGAGATATAAATTTTTTTATAGTTTTTTGTACCGATTTTGTCCATTGTGGCAACAGAATCACTCCATTTTCCCTAAAAATTTAAAGGAAAAAAAATCGAAATTAAAATGCGTATACTATTTTTAAAATATCGTCTGTTATAAATCCGGGGAATTACGGTTTTATTTCTTTTAATAAATTAGATTATTGCATTTTATATTATTTTGTTAATTGTAGCTTAAAATAATATTTGTTTAAGAGTAAGACTGACCAATATAAGATGTATTTTTTACTGTAATTAATTTTGTAGATTTATTATAAATCAATGAAACAGTTCTTTCTTAAAGATTTTCTTTCGCTGAATTTCGACGGGTACCACCACGTTATGTTAAATTCTAATTGAAATTCCAAATTACTACTATTTTTAATTGCTCTTTCCTATTAATATTTTATTACTATTCTATATTATTATCATTATTATTATTATTATTATTATTTTTTTTTTTTATTTTTTTTTTTTTTTTTTGTACACCTTCTTTCATAAAAAATACGAATCATTTTTGTTGTTCAGATCACAAATGACATTAAAACACGTAATTAAATTTAAAAAAATAAAATTTGAAATGTGATAAACGTACTGCTTTGTTTCTGAACTGCAATTACAGTCGAGTCTCTATATAACGTAATCCACCGTTCCAGTAAAAAAATCGTTATATAGAGAAATTTGATGTATAGAGAATGATGTTAAAAATCGTATTTAATGTGTGAAATTTGAACAAATATTATTTTTGATCTTTTGAATTAAGAATTTGAAGTGTTTAAAAGTAAATACTAACCTAACATTTTATTTCTTAATTATTTAAGCTGTTTCAAAAAAGAGAACAGACATTTATTTGAAAGCTTAGTGAAAATCAGATAAAAAAGAATTGCATTAATTTCAGACAAAGAAATCTGTATTTTTTTTTTTTTTTAAATTGTTACGCTCGCAAAAAAATACTCAAATTTTACAAAGGAATGAAAAATTTTAGTTAACATTTTCCTCCATTTGAAGGCCTCTCTTATGTGCCTCTCATTGATTCCTTTCTTACATGTGTATCAATCCAATTGACACTGTTTTGATAAAAATGTGGAAAGGTGTGTGGGAGGTGGGATGAATTCGTTGGATTTAAAGAACAAGGAGGGAAGTAATAAAATAACAATAAAAAAAAAACTCAGCACTGACGATAAATCAAAAATAAGTGATGGAAAATTGATTCCACGTGATTTCGAAGCTTTTTAAAACTGTTTTTATGACCAATTTGTGAAAAAATTCGTTATATGGAGATAGATATTTCGCTATATACAGACTTTTTTTAATGTAATCATGCGAAAAGGGGACCGTTCCTACTAAAAATTCGTTATATAGAGAAATTCGATGCATGGAATTTCGTTGTATAGAGACTCGACTGTATATGTTTACGTAATATAGTGTGACATGCGACAAGAGGGAGGAGAGGGTAAAGTGAAATGTGTCACTTTTTGACAAAGGGAGGAGGGGAGTCAAAAATATGGAATAAACGTGTGATATCGTTTATGGATGGCCTCTAAATAAATAATTATATTATTATAGATTTAATACAATCATTTAAACGTATTTTTCTATTTATCTACAATTGTTTCTTTTTTCCTTCCTAATCCTTTTCTTTTAAAGTTTTCCTTTCCTATATTGTTGTTGTTTTTTAATTCATTCTTCTTTTATTTTTTCCGTCAATAATGTTTATTTCATTATCATTCTGCAGATAACTTAAAGTTTGCTCTCTATTACATTAGTTGATACATTCAATTTCTTTAAGAAAACGTCAAACAAAGGCGAAAAGTTGGAAAAATATATTATATTAAAAATCGCAGGTTGTTGTTCAATTACGCCCTTCGCGACGGGAGCCTTTTTACGAATTTTTTAATAATTTGTCACCAGTTTTTAAATGCAGAAATTTGTATCTTATTAAATAGAGCAAATGCTCCGATTGAACAAGGCCAATTTTACCGTAAAATTTTACCGGTGTGTTAGTTGGTACTATTGGATTAGTTCCGTTTACATCCATGTTATGTCCAAAAGGAGATAGGAACGTTAAGATTTTGTTCCAAAAAGGGTAAAAATTGGATTGGTTTCGTTTTCATCCAATTTATGTCATGAAATGGGGCAAATAGGTTAAGATTTAGCTCCGGAATTGGCGAAAGTTGGATTAGTCGAATTTTCATACAATTAAAGTTTTTGAACTGATGTTCTTATTTTGTAGATATGTTGCAGATACGTCTATGTCAAACATTCAACAAATTCTAGACGCATGGCCGTCTAGAATAAATGCCGTCTGGTTAGGTCTAAAATACATATTTCGAAATAGACAAATTTGGAAATTAACAGAGGAAAACTGCATGTAATCTGAACGTATGTGTTGTGTGAGATATTTTTAAAATAATGTACAAAAAGTCATTTAGATTGTCCTTTGTAGTAACATAACAATATAAACCAACAATATCCCATGTAAACAAATAAATTTAAATAAGCAGGTAGTGTTATACTAATAGTTCATATCAAAAGTATTTTGGAATATTATTGCTTGGCAGAGATATAGTGCTCCGAAAATACTGACATTTCATTTTTCATGAAAAATTCCATTCACAACCTTGAACTTGGACATAGGGGAGGAGACATTCTTTCTGGACTACAAAAATGCAAATTAATTATTAAATATTATCTACTTCATTATAAAAAAAGAATCATGGAAATAAAAAATACAATTATCGCACTTTGTCTGCTTTTCAAAAGAATGGCTATTAAGTCAATTTTCAGCATGTAGATGGGAGCAGTAGTATTTTGAAATAAGGATGAAAGATTTTTGTTCAGTTGTTGTTAGATGTACTTATTCTTTTGTTTGGAAAGCTAATTACATCTGAAAAATGGCTCAAATGATTTTGATTAAATCTTGAGTGCTTCAAGGTTACACACTATATTATTAGCAATATTCAACAATAAACTTCAAAATTAATCTAATAATATCTTAGAAGTTTACGTTGGCTAAGTTGACGAAAGATATGACACAGAATTTAATGGTTTATAAGTTTATTAGATTTATATCCTTAAAACCAATATGCTCTCATAATTTAATCCAACAGAGTTTATTTTTATTAGAAATATTAGATGAAATGCATTAATATATATTTTTTACTTACTGAATTATATATGGGAAGTTCAAAATCACGTTATTGAATAATTAAAATATTTAGTTTTCATACATATACGCATTATATGTGTTACACATGCTATTCATAAGATACACAAGTTTCTTATAGGATGCAAATTTCAGTTATCAAAAATATTACTTATATATCTTTAAAGTCCATCTTTTCCATTATTTATACCACAGTTAAACCTTTCAATACGTGCTTAAAGAATTCGTGCTGATTCAGAATTCTTGGTTTTAAATCTCTTACCAGACATTGCACATAGAATAGGTTTCCACTGAACGAAAAATGTATGGATATAAAAACTTTTTTTTCAAAAACAGAAATGTAAAATTCAAATAACAGTTGATTCATGCACTTGCATTGTTAAAATTTATATCCAATTTGAATTACTTTTCTCTAGTTGCAATATGCAATTTTATTATTGTACTTTTCATTCCATTCACAATAAAAATTATTTGTCCTTCGTTAATATTGAAAACTATGAAAATTAATTAAAAAATATACGTCATAAAAATGCCAAATAAAACGATTATGTAATTGATCAAAATCTCCAGTTTTTTAAAACTTTTTATCGCTTACATATTTTATACACAAACTTAACTCTATCAATTTAACTCATGTATAAATAAATTTCAGTTATGTTATCAAATTACTCAAGGAATATACATTATTCAAATTAAACGTCTGAGCATTTGCTATACTAACTATATTTAACAAAGAAAAATATTCTATTGCCTACAGTAGGAAAAAAATTAGAAATATTTATTATTAAATGTGAGTTAAATGAACCACAAATGTGTCCTATAAGTATATTTTTGTTAGCTTAAGGACATTTATTAAGTACTGAAACTATATGTATTAGTCTGCAAAAATATGAGAAATATTATTTTCTAGTAAAGAAATTATGGTCGTAAAAAGTTTATACGTACTTTTTTTAGCTTATTTCTTCAAAATATATATTTTACCTCGTCACAAATGCAGTTATGTTGTATATGAGGATAGCTTAACAAATTATCTGAAGTGGAAAAATATATTTCTAGGACTTTCCGTTTTAGTTTGTGCACATGATTAACAGTAACATTTCTTTTACTGTTAAGAAAAATTTAAATAAATGTACACTTATATTTGAGTAAATGTTCAAAAATAATGCATTTAAAATAAGTAAATTAAGCTAAAATTTTCAAAAGGAAAATATATGGAAATATATGGTTTCTTTAACCAGCCTCATAAATATTTAAACTATATAACTTTTTGAAGTGAATGTGCACTTAACGCAGAAAGGCTGGTTGTTATCTTGATCGTTACCTTATCTATGTACCGAACTGCTTTGTTTATATTTCATACAGTAAATGGTCTAAATTTTATTGATCTGATTGACATATGACTCTAAAATTGCTTACTTGAATAAATGTAGCTTTTCCGTTATTATTATTAAAGCAGGCACTATGTTAAATACAATTAACGTTCGTTTAAAGAAGTATAACGCAGATTCTATCAATTTTTCTTTCATAAAAATCACTTATTACATTACTTTCTAAATAATGTTTAAATGCTGTTTTTTACATTTATTTCTTTGACTTAATATTTAGATTCTTCTATATGATTCACAACTTCCATTAAATAAAAAAGAATTAGCCAAAAATACCAATGCTATTGCTAGATGAATTGTAGATAAGGACGATTCTATTTAGCTTAATCAATCCCATAATCATAAATTTTGATTATTGATTAAAAGAACCAACGAACATTGCATTTACATCTACTATTCTGAAGGATATTAAATGCATATTTAAAATGAATGTGATAAAATTTTATATAATACAAATATAAGTATATAAAAATATTTTGAATGAATACAAAATATATTAGATAGCTTTTAAAAAATGTAAAATATACTTTAAATATACTAAGATTTCTTTAATGTAGAAATTCTTCTGAGTAATAACCGATCAATAGTAATTGATTTGAATAATTTTCATTTTACATTTTAATTCACAGTTTAACATCGAATATCCCATGTAATTTGGACCGCTAATACTTCGGATATCGTAAATTTTATTTAATAGAAATTGTACATAAAAACTCGCATTGTTCGCGACTTTAACATCGCGCAGAATAAAAAACAAGAGAGCATTTTAAATGATATATGCAAAATGGACAGAGTTATGTTTAACAGTTCAACAAACTTAATTTCGAAATCCTTTACACCGTCGTCCGTCAAGTGGTTTGATAATGTAATTGTGTGATAACACATCGCACATACATCGCACATGGTGATCAATATACACTATTGGCCAATGTAAACCAAATCAGGTTTCTTTATAGGCTCTATCAACAGAAACATCGATTAATCGCAGCTCGGTTTTTCGAGGTTCTTCTGCACTTTCTTTCTCTTAAATGATAAAAAATAAATAATGCCATGTTTAACAGTTAAATTAATTTAATTAGGAAATCTTCCAAACTACTGTCAGTCAAGTGTTTTGAGAATGTAACACATTGCACTTAATGATCAATAGGGCCACATGCTCATTAGAAAGAAAATCAGGCTTCATTATCGGCTCGGTTAAAAGAAAGTTTGATTGAAGTTCTACTGCATTTTCATCCTTTTTTTAAAAGGAATTACATACTAAAAAATATATCTGTTAAGTTCAGTAACCTTTTAACATTTGTGAGTGTTATATCCAGTTACACTTATAGCGCATGTATATAGCGAAAGCCTAAATCGTGAATATTCAGGCTATTTTTGCGTACATAAATTGGAATTAGGTTTTATGATTTTTTTAATGAAAGGGAAAACCAATTTAAATACATAAATTAGATTCATTTACCATTACAAAGTACATGCTGTAAACAAATGTGAATAATTTTAAATTTATTGTATCAATTTTATTGGCTAGTTAGTGGCTGGAAAAAAGGTACTAATGTTTAAATGTTTGACAGAACACAACTTTTGTTTATGCTCTTCAGCGTAAAGGAAAGTTGGCATTTACCACAGAGTAAAGAGGGATATATTTGGGGGGGGGAAAGTAATAAATAAATACATTTAGAGTTAAATCAACTTATTTATCTGTGTAACATTTGAAAATATTTAGAATAAAAACATAGCCCTTGGTTGTAGTCTAGGTATTATAACTATCACGAAATGAAAATAAATTGGTTTTTTAAGGTTTAAATATAAATAGAACATAGTATCCAAATAACTATCAATAAACGAAAATAAATTGATTTTTTAAAGTTTAAATATAAATAGACATAGTATTTAAATAACTGTCAGAAAAGGGAAGTAAATTGATTTTTTAAGGTCTAAACATAATCGAACATTGTATCCAAAGATCAATAATCATGATTTTAGTTTTGCAATGCATGTCTTCTCTCTGAAACAGAAATTGATAGTTATTTTTCTAAAAGCATCTCAAGATATCTAAATATTATAGCACTACATGGAAACTCTTGAACTCACCCCTTTTTTCATTTATCAAATACACATCTCATTTGAATAATTTTCAAATTTAACAAGCCTTTATAAGAATTTCGTTTCGGAATACTTATCGTTAACTATTGTGAAATGCATAACAGACTGAAATATTTTCCCTCAGATATTTCCATTCAGAGAAATATTAATATGTTAGAAGGAACGTAAAATACAAAGGTCAACAATGGGTTTTGAATACTGATTAGAGTTACTAAAAAATAACATCATTTAAAATCGATTTAAATGGAAATGCTAACATTGTATTTTAAGTCAATATATTTGAAAATATTAAAATATCTAAAGACCTTCATTTTAATTCTGTACAGATTCTTATTTGTTCAGTTTCGAATTCAAACATAAGTATTTTATAGTTTTCATACATTTGATTTTGCTTAAGTTTATGATTAATTATAGGATGAAGTTTGAATTTTACTGCATATATATGGCAACTCAAAAATATTGTAGGCATGATAAACTATGAGCAAGCAAAAATTAATTGATTGTTTCACTGTAAAAAAAAATTCTGCAAAGGTACTAAACATTTTCTAGGAAACTGGGATTCCAAGAACTTTTCATGTAACGATAACAGGAAAAATCCATGTAACTGATTCTAAAACTAGAATTTTTGCTGTTACCGTTACAGGAAAAGAAACCCAGTTTCCTAGAAAACGATTTAATACCTCTAAAGAATTTTTTTACAATGTTTAAGGTTAAATATAAATAGAACATAGTATCCAAATAACAATAATAGTGTCTTCAATTTTACATTGTTTGTCTTGAGTCACATCTCCTCTCCAAAATAGAAAATAATTTAATATAAGTTATTTTTATAAAAGTATTGAAAGAAATCTAAATAGTGTAGCACTCCATGGAAAATCTTGAAACCCCCCCCCCCTTTTTTTTCATTTATCAAATATACATCTGATTTGAATAATTTTCAAATTTAACAAGGCTTTATAAGAATTTCGTTTTCGGAATACTTAATCGTTAACTATTGTGAAATGCATAACAGACTGAAATATTTTCTTTCAGATCTTTTCATACATAGAAATATAAATATGAAAGAAGGAAAGTAAAATACAAATGTGAAAAATGTGTTTTGAATACTTATTAGAGTTACTGAAATGTAATGTAATTTAAAATCGATTTAAATGGAAATGCTAACACTGCATTTTAAGTCAATATATTTTAAATTTTAAAATATCTGTAGACCTTTATAGTAATTTTGTATAGAATTTTTATTTGTTGATTTTCAAATTCTTACGTAAGCATTTTCTAGCTTGCAAACATTTCATTTTGTTTGGGTTGAAAATATTTTTTTTCATAAAGTTCAAAATTTTACTGCATGTATGTAGTAATTCAAAAATATATCAATAACCTTTTCAGAGGCCGTCGGGCACATCAATTTTAAAAAAATCTGGTAGGTTCATGAAAAAAACGGTTGCTATAAGATGCCACGAATTTTTACTGCTATGTTTGAAACATTCCATTTTTTCAGAAACATTTCATAATGTACACTCAATTGTCAAATTCAGTTAGTTTTTATTACACAGAAAAATTATTTCATAATCAGACATTATAAAAAATAATCAATATACTTGTTTAATTCAGTGTCTTGTTTAAGCAATGAAATTTAAAAATTTTTATTACAGATAAAATGAAAATTCAAATAATGAAGCAATAAAAGATTAAATTACCTATTTACCTTATTAGAATTTCATTTGTTCAGAATTTATTTGTGTCCAATACCTCGGTATATGTTTTATTATTATTATTATTATTATTATTCTGTAGTTATCAAAATGGCTAATGTACCATAAAACAGGATGCCCGCATGCGCAGAATGTAGTTTACGGATAATGTAAAAACTCTCAAAAATATTACACGAATTATTGCCGTAATTGACATGGGGCATAAAGAAATTTGAAATTTAGGCAAAATATGCGAAATGTTTTAGGATATTTTTATGAAATGTTCCGAAATTTAATTACAGTGAAGGGTTAAGAATTTCATAGCAACCCATGTGATCCATAGTTCTCGTGAACAGCACAATCTAGATGCATATGTAATGATTGCCCATGGTATGTTGCTATGAAATTGTCAGTTCTTATGATGTAGCGCTACAATTTTACGAAATTATTCAAAATGGAAATTTCGTGGATTACATTTCAAAATTACAATATCTCGTTTTCACCGCTTAGAAAAAAGGCAAAATTGTAATGTTGTTTTTTCCTTAATTTCTTAAAAATATCAAAAAAGTATGTTTTTTCAACCTGATACAAAATATTTTATTACGTATAGGTGTATAATTTTTGAGAGAATTATTAATCATAATTTGATTTTTCAAAACTGACTTTTCTTTCTAAAATTACATTAATTTGAATATTGCTTATGCTGCAGTGAAACCTGCAGCTTCGTGAACGGAAAAATTCGATCGCGGCTGTCAGGAGGTTAAGAAATCTAGTCATATGCTAATGTTTGTGAAATATGTAATTCCATGAAAGTGAGATGCGATTGCGCACAAATTTATGCAAATGCTTCAAATTTCAGAGTCCCCATGTATGAGGGACCTGATCAACACCCTCTGGACTGCTGCTAAATACCTATAAATGCTGGACCAAAGCTAAACGTTAACCCGGCAAAATGGGTGCCATAAAACGTAACACCAGAACGGGCTTGGGGACGTCAACACACTCTAAATATATCAAAAGTCACAAACACGAAAAAAATCTTTAGAATTCTATCTCTTAAGAAAATTCAGGATATTAACCCTTTCTCTTGAAAAAAGATATTTGAAATGTTGAACTGTTGATAATTTAAAAAAAACAATGAAATATAAATTAGAAGCAATTCTCTTTATTTTTCATATACAGAAATCTTAATTTTTTCCATGTTGCACTTAGTGATTTTTCTTTTGATTCTTTATTATTATGAAATTATACAATATCGAGGATAACAATGCTGAAATATATGAATTTTAATAATAATTTGGAAGCACATGGATCAGAAACTTCAAATTTTTTGAGTGCCTTTACGCACAAAGTTGTTCTGAAAGACGTTCTATAAAAAAATAGTCTGAATATGTTTTTTTTATATGCTACGCATGTAAGGTAACCTTGGGAGCAGGTATTGATGAAGAAAATAACTTAGGTTTTTAGAAAGGGCAATTGATTAACATTTTCAGGCATGGGGTGTCAAAACATCCGACTCCAGTAAATCCCTGGCTATTTGTCTAGGGTCGACAGTATTCATCTTTTCAAAACATTGTCTAGGGTTATTTGCTAAAGTTAAACGCTCGATGAGCCGTAATAATGTCTCTTAGTGCGGACGGGGGCGGCAACTGACGGAGTTTTAATGGGAGAGAATCTTTGGTCTTCGAAAAAAGTACTTTTTTATTGTGAAATAACAGCATTGAAAACAGTGTATCAGCAGTAGACAGATGTGAGTTCGGGAACAGTAAACTGATGATGATCTACAACTCGAAAACTTAATTTCAATCCAAACAGCGACTTCAATGCGTCATGAAAGACGCATCCCGTAAGGCATGGTGATGTCACTGCGAAGTCGTTGTGAAGTCACATTCTGACTTTGTGACCATCGATTGTCGATGTGAAGTCACAGTGACTTAAAAATGTGAAGTCGTTATGGCCGTTTTTGGGCTCGTTTGTGACGTCACATTGGGACCACTTTGTGAAGTCACGGTGTGACAAATTTGTGAAAAATGTGTCATTTGTGACTACTTTGACATTAGCATTGTGACGAAACTGTGACAAAAAGCGACGATATTTAAATTGTCAGAAACATGTTTTTTAAAGTAAATAGCGTGTTTTGAAGAATATTTGTAATTTTCTAAAATTTTTTAAGAAAGTCACATCTCAGTCACAATGTGACGTGACTGAGTGGTGGCATTTTGATCACAGATGTGATGTGACCAAAGTGACTCACAGTGACGTCATTGTGACGTCACAGTGACCATGCATGCTATGTGGGATGGTCCGTGTGGTACTGACGGACCTTACAGACTCATTTACACTGTTGGCGGAAGATTGGTCAATGGCTACAGGTATATCATCGTTTCCATCACCAATTTTTCGACTTCTGCTGCACCACGCACTGCGTCTAATGACTCATTTACACGGGATCCAACCTCCCGCAAAATTACCTGCGTCTCCTGCTGCAATGTGCTCATGTAAATAAGCATGTATTATAAACTATACTGCAATTTAGCAGGATGTGACACTAAATGATTCTGAAAATTTTGAACATTTAACCCCAATATTCCCAACCTCCTTATAAAAGCTATTAAAGAAATGATCATCCATGAATATTGACGACGTAAAAAAGAAAATTTCCCTGATGATGGTTATATGATCCAGTTAAAAGTCTCGGGTGTCGAATTTGCAGCATCATTTTTAAATATACGAAATATTTATGTTTTAAAACCTATACTTATTTATTCTGAGCACTTTTATAGTAATACAATCCTAATTTTCATTTTCTATGATTGTATTTTCTTACTACTTATAATTAATTTAAAAACATTTCTTAAATGATTTATCATTGAAAACAAACTTTTGAGTACATCATTTTATAAATTTGGCATTTCAAGTAGTGATTGGAAAATTAACTATGGAATTCAAACTTTAAATTCTAAATCAAGTGAAATTAAATAAAACAGCGTATAAAATCAACAAAGAAATGAAAACAAACTTAAATATTTATTTTTAGCATCTAAAAATATATATAAATGAACTTTTTTTGCATTAAACGAAGCATTGTTTCAAAACTCTCAGATAAAAGAAAATATGTCTTGTGAATATGTTTTTCTTTTCTTCTTCTACTACATCTTTTTTTTCTTGTCTTAAAATGAAAGACAATGGGGCGTAAAAAACGATGAACGGTAACGTCAAACGTCTACAGACTTTTTATGTAATCAGGTCGTGTGTCATATGTGTACGTTTTTTGTTTTTAATGAATGCCAAATTTGAATCTATAAGAGGATGTGTTTTTTGTGCTAAATAAAGCCATTTTGATAAAAAAAACAATTTCTATTTTAACATGGCATTACTAAAAGATGAAATAAAGAGAAAAACTATACTGGGATAAATGTGAAATTGATTTTTGCGGGTTTTTTTTTTCTGTTAGCAAATGAACCCTATAATTTTTTTTATAAATAATGAAATGCGAGACAAAAATCTTTAAGATGTTTCTGTAGTTCTATAATTTTTAAAATAAATAACATTCATTAATTTTTAAATTATTATTGTTTTTCTGTCTGTTATTTTACGTAGGATACTTATATAGTTCGAAGCAGAAATAAATGTAAACAGACGAACCTAAGTATATACATTATTTTGATAAGTATTTTCATGCATTAAAATTAAACTTTTTGTCACTGTATACAAAATCAAAATATTTTAATATATTTAGTGTTTTTTTTTTTTTTTTTCATTGAATGTGTTTTGTTTCATAATCTAGCACTTAATCTTTCTTGATCAATTCGAAAGATATACATCGAAATGTATCTTATTGCTTTTCAAAAATCAATTTTTACAATGTTAGATTTAAGGAATGTCATATTTGATGCTTGTTAAAATAGTTCCATTTGTAAATTTGCTAACTTTAAATTTCTATATATTCCTAGTTCCGATAAGTTATAACGAGAAAAAATATCAATATTATTTGAGAAAAAAAAAGCATGATAAATTTTAACAAGTCCTGAAACTTTTATTTTTTATTTTTCAGCAGTCTTCGTGGTTAAAAAAAGAAAGTAAACATTATCAGTTCCAGGGAAACGTTCATTATTCATTATATTCAAAATGTCTTGAATTGGTAATAAATTTTCATAAAAAATTAAGATTTTTTTATATAAAATTTGTTTAACTTTATTTTATATAATATCCTAATTTGTTGTAAAATCAATGAAATACGCATGTAAATGTCTACTTGTAACTATGTATAAATAAGTGTATTGTGCATATCTTCCAACATAAATGCGATGTGAAGTTACAATAAATCTGTACTAAGGTGATTTTTGTACAATGTAAGCTTTAATTATTCTAATTTGATTAAGTGTGTTCAGAAATAGCGTGACTTATTCGGTAAAGAATGTGATAAAAAAATTCTCATAAACATTACGTAATTAAATTTAATATACATACCTACGAATCATAAAGAAATGTAACTTTTTTTGAAAAAATACAGACTTTGACATTTACGATGATTTATCACAGAAATGATCCATTAGTAAAAACTATTCTTAAATTAAATCACATAAAAAAAGCATTTTCCTAAACGAATTATTTCACGGTTTTTCTCCCGTGGCTCAAATTAATCTCATTCGAAATCTAATGAAAAAAAACCTCAATTTATTCCTGATCCAGTGTATTAATTTTCATTATCTGAAGTAAAATCAATCACCATTTTCCCGAAAATTGAATTATAATGCGTAAAAAAATGCTGGGATTGAATGTATCGAGTGGTTTGTTCAGTAATATAAAGGCATTGATTTTTAGAGAAGTAATGTAGATAAAGAATTCTGATGTATAATTTGTATTACGGTTTTTTATTGTGAATTTTGAAAGAAAAGAGTGCTACGTTCTTTTGTTTCATTTTATGAAATGTTTATACTACTTCAAAAAATTTCAAACGAAAGGTGATTAATAAACAATTGACCTTTATTGACAAAACTTGAAGTAAAATACATTCGAATTTATATTAAGTTAATGTTTATTTTGCGATTTTCTTTACTTGGGTAAACGGTTTGTGAAGTAACCTACAAATAAGAAAATTCATTCCTTATATAGCGATCATTTCCTTGCTATATAAAATGTTTTCACCCATATTTATTTCAGTTATTTTAAACCTTTCAAACTTATTTATTCTATCTACATATTTAATGATGGTCAATGAATTTCATCTGATTTTTAGATCAAACTCAAGCGAAAGTTGTAAAAAATGCCGTATCACAACGTAATGAAATCTTTCATTGTCAAGACTTAAGTTCCCATTGCACAAACATTTAATTGGATAAATTCATCAGTTAGACATTTTAATTGCTTTCCTGGTTTGCCCGTACGTCATACGTACAACGTGTTTTTGTCAATCGTGATTTCCTGTGCCCCGTACGGGCAAATGATTTCTCACCACTAAACTTTTATTGTGAATTCAACATTAATTCCAGCATTTTCTGAATCAATTAGGAAAAATTTATGTATTTAAAACCGGTGATAAAATATAAAAAATTCCATAAAAAACGGAAAAATAGGCATTTTTTTAATCTTTTTTAAAAGTATTGTTTAGTTAAATGGTTACAGCAAGAAATTAATCAAATTCATTAAAGAAAATGAAGAAAAGATACAAATCTTTGAATGAGAAGATGTTAAAAGCATTTGTAGGAAACTTATGTGAATTGCAGTTACCAATCTTTATAAGTACAGACTTCCTTTTAAAGTTTAAAAAAATCGCGATCTCCCTAATATAAGTGCATTACTGTATAACCTGTGTAATCTTTTATTTATCCTATCCTACAAAAAAGGCAAATTTTTTAATTTCTAATTTTTCTGTTACTTTTTGAAAATTTCTAATATTTAAATTGCAGAATATTTAAATTTTGAATCGAGATGACGGTTGAACTCGGTCAATAACTTGGTAAGCCCTATACACATTCTAAGTCTCATCATCTAAGCCAATTAATAAATAAAGGTCTATCGTATCGAGATTAGTATCTACTGTATACTTTGTATTAGTATTTACAGGATGATACTTAAACAATGTGACGCAAATAAAAGACAATAACTTTCAACTAAAGGGAAGAAACAACTCGTTTTATTCACCTTTCCAAAGGCAAGGAAATTCTGTCCAAGAGCAAATGAAGATCATTTGTAATTGCTTCCTTCCGCGATGAAGCAGGGGACTATGAACTTTTGGAAGTTAATTAAGATGGCCGTGACAGACTATTTTCAGCGGAATTTCGGCTTATGATTTTTCTAGGGCGCTTATTAGGGAATCCAGAAATCCAGGTTTTTTGCTCAAACAGAGAAATTTGCTTAGAAGGAGGGGTTGTTCAAGAAAAGCAGGACACTCATGTCCCACTCTCATTTCCCGCAAAACTGGGAATTAATATCAACAGAAATGGGTAGTAAAAATGCTCGAGGAACATGAATAAAACAAGAGTTTGGCTTAAAAGCACGAAGGAAATATTAAATTAATTATTCTTTTTTTCACGTAACTGCATTTATGTATCCCATGTAATTGTATCTATCTTTGAATTCAACTGTTTTGACGTATGTGTGTCATGTGACAAATATGCATACTTTCCCGCAATTGTTGATTTCTGGTTGATTGGAGTAGTTAGCTTTTTAATTTTTGTAATGACAGTAACTTAAAAATGCAATAAAGTGATCAAATTTAACGATAAAAAATTTTAAGTGTTATTTGTAAAAGAATAATGCTGTATGTAACTTCTTACGAAAACAGAAATATTAGAAGGTTCTGATTTTAGAATTTAAAAAAATACTTTGTGATTCCCCACAAAAAAATAAACTAGTAATTTAAACTTGAACTAATTCTAAATTTAATATTTGGTGTTAAATCTGACCTTGCAACAATTACATTATACTTTTCAATTAATAAGTATTAATATCAGTTAAAATATACATTCTTTTTAGAAAAAAACTAAGCGAAATTATTCATTGGATAAATCCATAAAACAACTAAGTTCTTTAAAAAGATTAATTGTTTTTTCTTACTACACTATTGGTATTATAGTTCTTTTATACATGCATTTCCATGTATACAACCATATCTAATAAGTTTATAAGTGTGATTGAAACCAACAAAATATTTATCTAAACACAAATACTTTTATCCAGTTCGATTATTTTGTTACGCCTTCCATTGTTCTTATTGAAAAAGTATTTTTTTTAATTATTATTGAATATATCCTAAACTTCAGAAATAATCTTTATATATCTAACATTGTTGGATGCATCGCAATACTTTTCTTTTAGACTATTCTTATTTTTTTAATAAAATTTCAAATGAAAATATTTAAGTGCTTTTCATATAAGTAGAGATTTACGTTATTGTGTTTTTATTTTAATCATTAAAAATTATTTTATTGTTAATTTATCTAGAATTATCTTTTTTTTTATTTTGATAATTTCCTTTTTGGTCCATTCTTTTGTCATGTTAGGTGCGTCTGTAATTATGTAAATATGTAGCACTTAGAGGAGTGTTCTCTTTCCGTCTACCCGCATATAAAAACACATAAATTGCACAACAGAATCGTTTGAAATTTAAAGTATACAATTATTACATAATTTTATGGAATCATTTTAAATTTTCTGAAAATCGGACGCATATTTCAATTAGAGGGATCACCAAACGCATTGTGATACATTATGATCAGGGGGAAAAAATGTTTCAAGTACATTTCAATGGTCTTACACTCTTTCGTACATAACGAAATCGATATGCATCTATGAAGTATATAATATAACATACATTAAGTGCACTAAATTATTCATTCTGTATTATCTGTGACGCAAAGAATACTTATTATTAATTTACAGGGTCACACAAATGTATTCTACTACATAATGGTACACGAGAAAAAAATGTTACGAGAATGATTCTATTACATTAAACTATTTCACATTTTATCAAATTGATATACGTTGCTGAGGTTTAATACAATATAGTTCCTGTATAATAAAAGGAAACTAGAATTTACAGGAATACACAAAGTATTTCGACCTTTATACAGTATCCTATAACAGCAAAATCTGAATATTTTTAAAACTTCGTTAAAGTACGAACGCACCTCATTTGTTACGTTTTGAATGCAATTTCCAACTTTTTTTTGTTGTTGTTGTTCAAAAAGTTTTCTTTTGATGAATATTTCAATGCCTTTAATTATATGTTGCCTAAACTTATAAGATGCATCACAATGCGTTTCTTTTTAGACTATCCTTATTTATTTCTCAGTAAAAGTTTTAAAGCAAAAGCTTTTAGTACTTTTTAAATAAACACATAATTATATTGTTATAGTTTCAGTATATTCATTAGAATTATGCTTTTGTTTATCTAGAATTTTGTTTATCATTTTATTCCATTTTAATCATTATCTTTTTGTATATTCTATTTTCATGATGTCCTCATGACTCCTCCTTGATTAATTTTCGGTGTTCATTGGTTAAGTACAGGGGGGGGGGGTAGTGGCTACCATTCAAAAGTTCGTGTTTTTTTTTTTTTTTTTTTTTTTTTTTTTTGCGCAGAATTTACCGATAAACTTCAAACTTTCGATATCGTTTCATTCTCATACGGCACTTTCCTTATTTGTTTTGGGGATTCATTGATTATGTTTAAAGGACGGATCTGGAGGCTATTCCTCTAAATTTAGGTAAATGGATTTTTGATGTATAATTAACTATGCAGATTTTTTATGCAGGATTTTTGGATATAATTTCATACTGATTAGACTCTTCTCATATTAGTTTTGGTGTTCATTTCTTACATATAAAGAAGGTGAGGAGTGATTCTCCCCCCGCCCCCTAAATTAGATAAATGTGTTTTTATGCAGAATTATCCGTTTTGCTTTAAATTTAGATATAGGTTCTATCTGATAAGCAAATCCCTGAAAAGCTTTCAGGGTGTAAAGATTCAGTATAAATTGAAGAAAAATGGATAGCCACTCTTAAATTAAATAAATGGGGTTTCATGCAGAATTATCCGTTTTGATATAGGTTCTTTATGATAAGGCATATTCCTGAATAGTTTTGGGAATAAAATCATTAAATATAAATGATGTAAATGGGGGAACTATTTCTTACCTTAATTTATTTTTCGAGGGACATTATCCCTTTAAAAAAATAAGCCTGTAATATATAATTAGTGTGGATAGCAGGCAATGTTCTTTTTATACATATTTTATTCTCGGCATTTTTTACTTCCCGGGAATTCAAATTTATTTTTGTTTCAAAAAAAAAAAAAAAAAAAAAAAAAAAAAAAAAAAAACGACAATGAATATAAAAAGAAGCATGGGATATTTAATAGATATTTAATCTGTTGCTAGCTTAGATAGATAGCTTATTTAATAGATACATATTTTTTTCTCCTACTGAAATCACAATGATAAGAAAAACTAAGCATAAAATAATGCAAATGTAATCGAAATATTTATATTGTATCCCCAAGTTACATTAGTCTTTATGTAAGAAATAATGTAGTTGGTTATTCAACAACAGACGGAAAAGGCTAACTGCCCGTACGCTCTTATAAAGTCACGTCGTGTTACCCATTAACTTGGAGAAATAGATTATTTTATTTATTACTTTCTATCTGCCATAATCTCGGTTTTTCATTTACTAATAGAAATCTTCATAATTGATTTTTTTTCGTTATTTTATTCGAAATATATGATCAAAAATAAAGTACAATCAGAATATTATAAAAAGAAGAAATGATGTAATGTAAATAAAATATAACAAGTTCGAAATTGCCCGTCAAGCATAGCAAATGAGATGCAATCATACTATAACGAAGTTTTAAAAAAATTCAGATCTTGGTGTAGTAGTATACAGTACTTTGGATATAGTGGAGAATCCGAAATCTTTTGTGTATCCTTGTAAATACTATCTGCTTTCTATTATACTTAAAGGAAGTTACTTATAGTAAACCCGAGCAACGTATATCAATATCATAAAATGTAAAACAGGTTTAATGCAATTTAAAGGCGCCCCAAACAATATTTCCCCCCACACTATTATGCTGTGATACAATTTTGTGAAGTCTTGTAAATTAATAACATATATTCCCTGCACAACAGATTGTACAGAATGTTTATTTTAGTGCATATCTTATAGATAAAAAGGAATTTCATTATGTTTGAAAGCGATTAAAAATGCACTTGAAACTATTTATTTTAAATTGGACATGACGTAACGAAATACTTCGTTGATTGTCCCTGTAATTAAACTATGCATCCGAGTTCCATTAAATTTGAAATGACTTGACAAAATTATGCAGCAATTATATATTTTAAATTGCAAGCCGTTTCATCTGGGTAGTTTTTGCTCTGTTATACACTGTAAAAAAAAAAAGGTCGATCTACTAATAAAACTTTAGTAATCCTTGTAATTACTAAAAAATGTTTAGTAATCTTAGTCGGTTACTACAAAATCTGTAAGAATCCTTCTATAGTAAAAAAAAACTAGCCTTAAAAGGAATGACTCCTGGAATGATGCTGATGTGGAAGATTTCCGGAACTAACGAATCCGGGTTGTCCACTCCTTCCATGAGTCGAATAGACCAATCAGGAAATGGCTCCGTCTATGCATTGCCATATGGGTTACCATAAAGAGAGGGAAGGTTACCATCGCCAACAATCGCCAAGTTTGTCGCCAACTTGGCGATATATCGCCAAATTTGGCGACCAAAATTAGTTGTCAAAAGTGACGCCAACTTGGTGATAACTGTAATATTTCGCCAAATTTTTAATTTCTTTACAACATCAGTCGTTTGATACATCATTTGAGAGGTTTGCAACTGCTTATTCATTTAAAGGATGTCGTGTGTGTTATCCCCCATTCTGCTCCCCAGGGGGGACACATTTTTTATTTCTTTACAACACCAGTCGTGTTACACAAGATTTGAAAGGTCTGCAACTGCTTATTCATATTATGGATGTCTTGTGTGTCACCCCCACACACTGCTCTCCCCAGGGGGTCACATTTATAATTTCTTTACAACACCAGTTGCGTGACACATCATTTGAAAGGTCTGCAACTGCTTATTCATATTATGGATGTGTTGTGTGTCATCCCCCACTCTGCCACCCCAGGGGGCACATTTTTAATTTCTTTACAACACCAATTGTGTGACACATCATTTGAGAGGTCTGCAACTGCTTAATTCATATTATGGATATCTTGTGTGTAACCCCCCCCCCCCTCTGCCCTCAGAGGGGGCGCATTTTGTAATTTCTTTACAACACCAATTGTTTGACACATCATTTGAAAGGTCTGCAACTGTTTATTCCTTTTATGGATGTCTTGTGTGTCACCCCCACTCTGCCCCCCAGGGGGGCACATTTTTAATTTCTTTACAACACCAGTCGTGTGACATCATTTGAGAGGTCTGCCGCTGCTTATTCATATTATGGATGTCTTTTGTGTCGCCTCCCCCTCTGCCCCCCAGGGGGCACATTTTTAATTTCTTTACAACACCAGTCGTTTGACACATCATTTGAAAGGTCTGCAACTGCTTATTCATACCATGGGATATTGGCGAGCGCAGCAAGCAGGAGTAGCCAATAATTTGGAATCGCGAAGCGATTACGCTGGGGATTGGCGAGCATAGCGAGCAGGGGGGCGGGGCCCCCCTAGTTACTAAAAGAAAGTTAGCAACGAATAGAGTTAATAGTTTTATATTTTTAATAGCTATTACTAAAACTCACTTGGCGTGGCCTCGATAGCATAGTGGTTATAGTAACGGACTCCAGGCTAAAAGGTCCCGGGTTCAATACTTGACAGCGCCAAGTAGCCTCCGAATGTATGTAGTGTAAGTACACTATAATAAAGGGGTTATGAATTTCCTGTTGGAGCTGGTCGCAATATTTGGTGCTGCCATCTATTGCGTTTTAGCCGAAAATCTATCGCTGCAGAAGTCTGGATGCAACTCGAGGGAAGCTCCTGCCCTTCGGACGCACGTAATTGTTATTAAAAATAATTTTGGAGCTATTACTAAAATTTGCTTGGTGGCTCATACTAAAAAATTTTAAGTTAGTTATACAAAATATTCTTTTGTTCTGTTTACAAAAGAAATGCTTGTTTCACTTGCAAAAAAAAAAGTTTGTAATGGTTACTGTTCCATGTAGGCAGACGATACCGCGCTACCTATAATTAAAATCTCAGTGTCCAGAAAGTGAAAAGAAGTGAAGTGTTTTTTATATTATTATTCCAAAGTTGTGTTTGAGAAATGTGCAGACGATAATGCAGCAGTGAGCTGCGAGTGAGTGTTATTCTTTTAATAAAGTGTTTTTTAATATAATCAGTGCCTATGGAATAATTTGTGTAATGTGTGCATTTAATTTTACATGGTCCGACGTTCCGGGAGGTGAAAATAACTGTGTGAGTAAATAGTCATCGAATTTCAATTATGTGCTGATGTGATATTAAGAGTTCTATAAAGGTGTTTTCTGAAACTTTCATTGTGATATTCGGCGAATAATATTCTGCTTAAATTAGTGAAGTGTTGTGCTCAAATAATGGAAGTGTTGTGTTTAAGAAGATATTGTTTTAAGAGTTAATGAATATTTTGACAAAAAAAAAAAATGATACCGATGGCTGGAAATTTTTTTTTGAAACTATGCTTTTTGGAAGCAATTAGAAATTTAGATGCTGCTCTTCATATTTCGTGAAAATTTTCTTTGAAACGACTTTGCCAATTAAAATTAAAGAAGTCATATGTTGGTTAAATCTGATGAACTGTTTAAATTATTGTGTGATTAAGATATGCACAAATAAGTTGGCCTTTTGTATATTGAGTGAACTTTTTGCATATTGAGAGAATAAAGTTTTCAGTCTGTTTTCGTGGGATATGATAAGAGGAACTGTGCTGATTTTTAAAAAAGTTTATCGCCTCCAGAGAGACAGTGCTGGTTTTATTTTATTAGTGTGAAGAACGACGATAAGACCTGAGTATGGTCTGCGTCCCAAACATTGGAGTTTATGCATTTTTGTCGTGAATGTCATGGTGCAGCAAGTGAAGTGTGTGGGCAGTATGAAAGTTTGATTGCCCTGAATGCTCACAAGAACCTTTCAGCTTTGTTTTTCTTGAACTGCGCTCTACATAGCCTATGACGACCTCGCCCAGATGGACTTTTTGCTGTGATGCCTTATGGTGCCTGAAAGGACTTCATCCTGATGAGTTTTTCTTTCGATCATGAACTGTGATCTACAGTGCTTGAAATGAGTTTATGAATGAGCTTTTGTTTCAAGGAATCATGGACTTAGTTGTGACAGACTCTATCCTGCATACTTTCAAGAGCTCTGATAAACTGGGGAATCTACTTGGCCATGACGTTTTTGCGACGACATATTTTCTCGACAGAACTACCGGTTCTGGTACTTTGTGTGATGGAGGACTTCTGCAGTAAAAGTGAAATTTTTAAAATTCTTTTTATTGAAAATGAAATGATATTCTTTAGTTTAATAGAAAATAATTAAATGGATAAATTTTTAAGTAGTTTATGTGAAAAATATTATATAGAGATATTTATTAAAAATGAAGTGTTAAAACCTTAATAGTTTTGCTATATTTTTAAATTTAAACTGTTAAATTTAATTTTGAAGTTTAAGTATAATGAAGTTAAAAATTGGTACATCTATCTATCTATATATATTTTTTTTTAATTAACAGGCCTGCATTTGAGGATTTTTGAAAAATATAAGATTTGAGAGTATATTTGAACTTTAATAAAGTGTGTAATGTTTTAATAGACTCTTTTATATATTTAAAATTTTTAATAAATTTAAAGTTTTTAAAAAACTTATAAGGTGCTTAAATGGTAGGAAATCAGTTTTTGGTGCTGTCTACGGGCGGAGATTTATGAATTATTAATGAAAGTTTATAGATATTTTTGAGTAATTTAATATTTTAAATTTTATTTTGTGACATGGCTCCAGAGGTTTACTTGATCTTGCTGATTTCCTGGAGTTTATATCCTATTCTTTTTAGTTAAAAAGTTTGGTATTTTTTTTATATATAATATTAAAGTTTAGCGTATTATGTTTTAAAAAATCAAGTATATTTTTTTCAGTGTGGGAGGTTTTCTTGATTATTAGTGTTAGATTTAGGGAAACTTGATCTCATGAAAATTTTGGCATATTAAGTACAGAATATTCTAAATAAATTTGAATTTTTATTTACTGAATGAATTTTATTATTTACTTTACACCAGTCATTGATTTAGTGCATATAATCTATAATCGGAGATAAATATTTCTTTTCTTTTTCTGAGTTCTCATAAAAATAATAATTTTTGTAATATGTTTTAGAGATTTTTTTTTGAGTTTTAGAGTTTATTTAGAGTTTTAGAGTTGGTTTAAAGTTTAAGAGTTGTTTGAGAGTTGATTTAAAGTTTGAGAGTTGTTTTAGAGTTGATTTAGAGTTTTAGAGTTGTTTAGAGTTGATTTAGAGTGTTAGAGTTGATTTAGAGTTTTAGAGTTGATTTAGTTTTAGAGTTGAGTTAGAGTTTTAGAGTTGATTTAGAGTGTTAGAGTTGATTTAGAGTTTTAGAGTTGATTTAAAGTTCTAGAGTTGAGTTAGAGTTTTAGAGTTGATTTAGAGTGTTAGAGTTGATTTAGAGTTTTAGAGTTGATTTAGAGTTTTAGAGTTGATTTAGTTTTAGAGTTGAGTTAGAGTTTTAGAGTTGAGTTAGAGTGTTAGAGTTGAGTTAGAGTTTTAGAGTTGAGTTGGAGTTTTAGAGTTGATTTAGAGTTTTAGAGTTGATTTAAAGTTCTAGAGTTGAGTTAGAGTTTTAGAGTTGATTTAGAGTGTTAGAGTTGATTTAGAGTTTTAGAGTTGATTTAGAGTTTTAGAGTTGAGTTAGAGTTTTAGAGTTGATTTAGAGTTTTAGAGTTGAGTTAGAGTTTTAGAGTTGATTTAGAGTTTTAGAGTTGAGTTAGAGTTTTAGAGTTGATTTAGAGTTTTAGAGTTGAGTTAGAGTTTTAGAGTTGATTTAGAGTTTTAGAGTTGAGTTAGAGTTTTAGAGTTGATTTAGAGTTTTAGAGCCATGGAAGAGATCCACCATTCTAAGTGTTAGGATTTTCGAGTTTGGTCTGGTACATTTATTTTTGTCCTGTTAAATGTATATGCAAATGTTTAATGAAATATGTATTAATATGTTTTATTTTTACAGATAAAATGAATAATTAATGTTTGTTTATTTCTGTTTTAAGTATAGTGTATGACCACCCCACGAAAGCTTGAAGATCCGCTGAAGTTTTTCTGTTAGTTGAGAGGTAGTTGTCATAGTGGAGTATAAGCAAGTTTGGTGTAATCAGAATTTGGAAACTTTTGCTATGGAGGTGTTTAGTAAGTGATGGACTCTCATGGAATGGCTCGTTTTCAATTCTTGGGCTGAATTTTTGTATATTTAATGGAGATTTTTCGGAATGAAAATTTTTGTTTTGAAAACTGATGTTAATTTTGCTAAATGTTTCTGTGTTTAGTGGAGGGGGATTGATTTTCAGATGTTAACTTTGCTCCTCGCTGAGTGACAGAAACAATCATGTGATAGTATATTCAGTCAGCTGTGTAGTGTCAGCCGGCTTGTGAGGAGAGTCTAATTTTTGTGAAAGTGTTTTTGTGCTGGTGTACTATTTCTCGGCAATAAGGAGTTTCTGTGGTCTTGGTGTCAACATTGGTTAATCTGTCCTAATCTGTTAAGTATGGAAACAATGGTTTATTATTTGAGGTTTATTTGTGATTGTCTGAATTCGGGTGATCTGTATCCGTGCTACAACTCTTGCCTATGTGATTTTGTGTTTTTCGAGAGAGTGAGGTATGAAGACCTAGGGCCCCAGGCAAATTTGGAGAGAGTGAAAGGGTAGCCGGGTGTACACGGCGCTGAAAGTTGTATGAATGTTATGTACCAATTTAATTATATGTGTCCTCCGGATTCTTAGGAGATGTTGTAGCTGAAACTTTGTTTTTATTGGAAATTCGCTGCTGTGAAGGATAGGATTATTTTTGAGAATGGAGTCACGTGTTGATGCCAGACTGGGAAGTTTGTATGTTGTAAAAATGAGATTTGGTTACCTTTGAATTTAATCATTGGGTTCCACTATTCTTAAATTTTATAATTGAATATTAAAGATTTTTGATCTTTTTATTCAATATGTGAAAATAATATTTTTATATTGTTTAAAACAGTTAATTGTGTAAGATATATTATTAATGTATATGATAATTGAAATTTCTTCCTATTATGGACTTTAAAGATTGTTTAATGAATATTACAATATTGAAAAAGTTTAATAAGTGTAAAATATTGACATGCTGTGTTCTTGTTGAAATATATGTAGGGTTTTTTCAAGTGTGTATAAGGTTATAAAAGCAGTATATATCAATATTTTTGAATATGTTTTAAAACCTAAGAGCCAGATCGATTGGATCTTGTTGGTATGAGAGTAATTTTAAGTGACTACCTTCTTGGTAAAAGTTGTTTTTTGATGTGTGTAAATATTATATAAAAGTTTTTATTTTGTGTATAAATATGTTTGAATATTTTGGGTGTTGAGCTGAGCTGGAACTTTGGCTAATTTTTATTGTTTATTGCCGGTTATTGTGTCTTCTTTAAAGATTTATTAATATATTTGGAGTTAGTGTACTGATTAAGTGCTGTTGATATAATGGTCCTTTTTAAGATGTTATCCTTTTTTGTTCTAAATATGGACATCGTCAGGATGCACTAGTGTGTTAGGCTATCCTTAAGAGGATTAAAACTATAGTGGTGTATTTTAATATTTTGTAGTCGCCTCTCCTTTTTAGATAAAAGTGTTAAGAGGGGGGTTTGATAGGATTTAACATCAGTAGGATACTAGCAGTTCTTATCACTTTTATCTCCTTTCTAATATTTCTGTTTAGCACTAAAGTTTAAAGGATATTTAAAGCAAAAGATAAAAAGTTTATTTATCAATTTAAAAAAAATTAAATTTAAAGTTAAAGTTCTATTTAATTTAATCAATAATTGAAATTAATTGTAAGATTTGGTAAGTGGAGAATTGAAAAGGATAATGTAAAAATAGGAGATCTAGTGTTGTTAGTAGAGGAAAATACACCAAACAATAAGTGGCCATTAGGCAGAATTATTGAAGTATATTACGGTAATGATAAGAAAATTCGTGTAGTTCAGCTAAAAACTCAGAATGGAATTTTTAAAAGATCAATTAGTAAATTATGTATTTTCCTATGCCTGAAAACCATAGTACTTAAAAAAAAAAGATAAAAGATAAATATATATATGTGTGTGTGTGAGTGTTATATTGTTTTTTCTTTCAATTTTATATTTGAGTAAACATATATAGTGACCTTTTGTATTTATTTATGTAATTACTGTACTTGGTAAAAAAAGAGTTATTATTGAATGTGAAACATGTCAATGGGGGCCGGTATGTTCCATGTAGGCAGACGATACCGCGGTACCTATAATTAAAATCTCAGTGTCCAGAAAGTGAAAAGAAGTGAAGTGTTTTTTATATTATTATTCCAAAGTTGTGTTTGAGAAATGTGCAGACGATAATGCAGCAGTGAGCTGCGAGTGAGTGTTATTCTTTTAATAAAGTGTTTTTTAATATAATCAGTGCCTATGGAATAATTTGTGTAATGTGTGCATTTAATTTTACAGTTACTAAAAAATTCTGTGGAATACAAATTTACTAAAAAAATTTTAGTAACCTCTTGAATTTTTTTTACAGTGTATGGGGACAGACTAACGGACAGACGGACGGACTGAACGTCGATTATAAGTGCTATGTATTTACATAATTATAAACGCACATAAAAAGGAGCACTGACGAACAAAGTTAGCGGAATCATTTTTAATAGATAGAATTTTTTTCTTATCGGAAACACAATAATAATTTTAAAAAATCAAATGAAAAATAATGCAAATGGAATCGACGTATTTGTATTGTATACCCCAATCGCAGTGCTATCTATGTAATAAGTAATACATTTGGTTATTCTATAACAGACGGAAAAGGCTAGCAAACCTTATGCTCTTATAAAGTCACGTAATGTCTCCTATTCACTCCACCAAATAAAGTATTATTTTATTTATGCATTTTCTATCGCAATAACCTCAGTTTTTCTTTTGATAGCTGAAATCACCTTTATGCAATGTTTTTCCTCTCTCATCATTCTTATTCGGGATATTTGTTTGAAAATAAGCAGTATCAGAATATCGTAAAACGAAGAATTGATGTAATGTCAAAAAAATATAAAGAAATTGGAAATTGCACGTCAAACTTTGCAAATGAAGTGCGTTCGTATTATACACTGTAAAAAAAATCTGTAAAGGTACTAAACATATTCTAGGAAACTGGGATTCCAAGAACTTTTCATGTAACGATAACAGGAAAAATCCCTGTAACCGATTCTAAAACTTGAGTTTTTGTTGTTACAGGAAAAGTTCTTGGAATCCCAGTTTCCTAGATAAAGTATAGTACCTTTACAGATTTTTTTTACAGTGTACCAAAAGTTTGAAAATATTCAGATGTTTGTGTAACTATAGTAAATCAATTTAGTAGCCTAAATCTTTTGTGTGTCTCTGTAAATATAATCTACTTTCTATTATACAGAAAGTCAATTTCAGTAAACCTGAGCAACGTATATCAATTTCATAAAATGTGAAATAGTGTAATTGTATCAAAATGTCTTCCAAATAGTGTTTCCCTTTATACCATTATGTAATGGAATATTTTGTGTGGCCCTGTGAATTAATAACAAATATTTTTTGCACCACATATTTTGCAGAATGTATTTATTGTCTATACTTCATAGATGCATATCAATTCTATTATGTTCGAAAGAGCATAACCTTCATCATTAAAGTTCAGTTGAAACTATTTTTTCCGATTGACAGCAATGCAACGGACTCTTTCGAATTTTCCCTGTTATTAAACTAAACATCCAATTTTTATAAAATTTGAAATAACTCGACAAAATTATGCAACAATTATATATTCTAATTTTTATTAGGTAGTTTTTGTTCTGTTATATGTTGACAGACGGACGGACTGAAAGACGGCCATAGGTTCTGCGTATTTATAGAATTACTAACACACCTAAAAGGAGCACTGCCAAAAAAAACCAGCAAGGATATATTTGTAATAGATAGATATTTGTTTTTTCCAGTCCACATGACAATAATACTTAAAAAAAATAAATGTCGAGTAGTACAAATGTAACAGAAATATTTATAATGTATTCTCCAATCACATTACTTTTTACGCAAAACAACAAGATATGCTTATTCAATAATATATGGGAAAAGGCTAACATCCCTTATGCTCATATAATGTCACGTCTAATTTTCTATTAACTTCGAGAAATAGGTTATTTTATATCTGACATATTCTTGGTTTCCCTTTTGCTATCACAAACCTTCTTAATGCAATGTTATTTACCCTAATCATTCTTAATCGAGATATTTGATAGTAAGACATGTAATATCAGAGTATTGTAAAACGAAAAAATGATGTAATGTCAATAAAATATAAACAAGGAAGAAAAGAAATCATCGTCAACCATACATAAAGAAACTTTCCAACACATTCGAAATAATATAATAAAATGCACTTTTAATATGTTAAAATATTATATCTGATTCAGCAATATGGAAACGAATTTTCTATTACACAGGAAGTAACTTGTAGCGCACCTAAGCAATATATATCAATTTTATTAAGTGTGAAACAGTTAAACATAAATTAAATAGGCCACAAATAATGTTCATCTCTCCTTTTATAACATTATGTAATAGGAATTATATTGTGTGTTCCTGTATAAGAATAATTAATATTCTTTTAGTGGCATATTCTGCGAATTTACATTTTAGTGTCCTTAATAAATTCATATCAGTTTCATCATCTTTAGACGGATGTATCTATAAAAAGCATTAAAACTTTTTTATCCGATATTTTTGACATACTCTGTGTTTGAAAATATCCGATTTTACGGAAATCTGAAATGACTCAATAAAATTCAGCAGCAAATGTATATTTAGAATTTCAAACTATTAGATGGGGCGGTTTTTGCGCTGTTATGTTTATAAAACTATGAGAGCAACTAAAAACAGTTAAATTTAAAAGCGCATGACGAAATTGAAAACACATTTTCAACAATTATTACTCAAAGACCGTATCGTCAACGATTCCTTTTGTGTGTCCCTGTAACTGGATTAAAAATGTTATGAATGAGCTGTTATAACGTAATCGTAGTGAAATGTAGTGATTTAATATCAGTTGAAATACATTTTCACTATGTTATACTCTACAAACGATGTTGCCTCTTGGACGATAATGTAATGAAATTATTTTGGGTGCGCCTGTAAATTAACTATTAATTCTACATACTTCATATACAATACCAAAAATGCTTAAAGGAACCTACAAAAGTTTTATCAATTGCTTGAAAATACGAGTATATTTAAGGGAGTTAGAGTAAGAACAAAGGGACTGACCGTCAGATGAACCGAATGCATAAATACTTTTTAACTTTGTTGGAAAGTGTTAAAATAGCACTCACGAAAAATGAGCAAGGGCACATTTGTAATAGATACGTATATGTATTTTCCTGTTGACAACACAAAAATAATTTAAAAAAAATAAGTGTTGAAAAATGCAAATGTAATAGAAATAATTCAAATATAACCCCAGTCGCATTACTTTTTATGCAAAAAAATATCAGTTGCTTATTCAGCAAGAAATGGAAAAAAGGTTAACATCCCTTATGCTCTTATAAAGTCACATCGGGTTTTCTGTTGACTTTTACCAATAGATTATTTTATTTATTAATTTTTTATCTGCCATAGTCTCGGCTTCTGTTTTGCTATCAAAAATCTTCTTAATGCAATGTTTTTTTCCCTTGTCTTTCTTGGTCGAGATATATGACTGAAAAAAAGTAATGTCAGAATATTGTGAAACGAAGAAATGATGTAATGTCAATAAAATATATAAAAAAGAAAGGACTAATTAGAAATATATACATATTGTGTTTTTTCTGTCGGCATGCAATAATAATTTAAAAAAAAAAATAAATGTAGAATGAAGTAAATATAACCGAAATATGTATAATGTTTCCCTCAGTCGCCTTACCTTTTTTATGCAAAAAATAACAGTTACTTATTTAACAAGAGAAGGGAAAAAGCTAATGTTCCTTATGCTCTTATAAAGTCACGTAGTGTTTTCTATTAGCTTATACAAATAGATTATTTTGCTTATCTATTTTCTGTGTGGCATAAACTCGGTTTTCCTTCTGCTAATACAAGCATTCTTAATGCAATATTTCTTTTCCCTCGTCAATTCTATTAAAGATGTATGATTGAAAGACAAGAAATATCAGAATGTTATAAAACGAACAATGTTATAAAATATATTTCCTTAAGCATTTAAGATCTTTTAAATTTGTATTTTAATATCATTCAATAAGAGAAAGATGAAATAAATGCAAATGACAGAGAAAAATAACAATTACATTTTCAACTTTTGCATTTCAATTTGATAACAAAAAATCCATTGTTTATCATTTTATTTATCACTATTATAAAATAGTTAAGCAATTTCCCGGCATATTATGTGAATTTCCTAATAAATATATTGAGATTGAAATATAACCTTTTATACAGTTTTTCACACTTGAAAAATTTTAATTTAAAAATAATTTTAGAAAAAAAATCTACATGTATCTATTAAAAAAAAGCAACTGTAGCTGTCAATGACACGGTATTTTGTGACAGAACATGGATACTTTGCTAATATTAAGAAAACTACTCCAAACATAAAAATGAAAATTGATAGTATTTCAGAGAAATGTTTGATAAATATACACTGAAACAAACAGTTTTTAAATCAAAGGACATTTTAAGATTTATTAATTGTTGAATTTTTACCAAAATCCTCCATTAAAATTTTTTTACAGGAACTATACATAACAATTTAATCATATTTACTAACAATACATATAACAACTTACGGCATGCAGACTGTATTTATTTTTTTATGTTTTATTTATTTATTTATTTATTTACTTATCTATTTGTTTATTTTGACTTAATATTTTTGGATTTTTACATTTTTTAGTTCCATTTCTCATTTTTTAATGTAAGGTTAAGAGGTAAAGATTCCATATTATAGAAAATATATACATGAGTTATTTTAAATTGTTCTTAATTGTGAAACAATAAATAGGATAATATTTTCTATCAAATAACAATTTCTTTATGTTTCATTAGTAAAAACCGATAAAAAACTTTTAAATTACAATTATATGATTGCGTGCAAAAAGAAGGAAAACATTGAGTATGACGTCAGCGATATTATTTTCACATTTGGATAGTTATCATCCATCATATAGAGAAAATAAATCAAAAAAATTAATTGATTAATATGTGTTAAAAGCAGTAAACGGAAGAAATTACACCATATTTAAAATGGCGTATGTAACAATATTGTCAAAGAGTTTCATTGAAAAATATATTTACACTAGACATTTATTTCACATTTCGGGATGATGTTTTTAGTTATTGTTGCCAATTTCAAGTCAGCGCAAATAATTATTTTTCCATTCTGAAATAGAAAGGATTTTCATACGAATATTTCAAATATAAAAAAAAACTTTCGTGAAAGTAACGACAACTTTAAGAAGGTAGATTTAAAATGTGTCTTGTTCAAAATATAATTTTGTTAAATCATACTTTTGTTAAATTTACGAAAAGTCAAAGACTTTTCTTCAATATGCTTTATAAAAGCTTCTTTCCAAATGTCTCGCATATCTTATTTAACGAAAACACGAAATAATACATTAGACGTCTTAAAAGCAGTTGATTTAGCCTTAAAATTGTCTACTCAATAGAAATGAATGGAAACGCGTTTACATGGCGCATTTTGTAATTATAATTTATTCTTCCGTAATATTTTTAAATTCGATCAAATCAGCATGATTTAGAGCTGATCGGTTGTCGGTGATCTGAGGCCGCACATAGCAGAGCACTCCATACCTGTAAAAATATCCTGCTATAATGCATGTAACAGTAACAACGAAATTATAAAGCACGTAAAAGTGTACCTACACAATAATAACCTTTTGAAATTTTGGGCCTATGAAAGTCTCATTTATTCGATCAATTATGTTTAATTTTATATTTTGTTTATTATGTTTAAATTATTAAAAGATTCATTATTAATAGGTTAAAAACGGAAAATACTATTAGTTTTGTTTTCGACTTTTATCTAAATGTATAATTATTAAATAGGAATTAGGTGAACAAAAGCTTCGTCGCAAACGACAAATAATTCAATAAATGACTGACAATGATCTCTCGATATTTAATTTATTTTCTGTTTAATAGAGGGTTTTTGTCTCAGTGGATTTCATAAACAAAAAAAAAGCATAGAATTAAAAAATTAGAAAAAAATTAATAAATGACAAATTACTAATTTAATTAATATTATTACATATAAATCATAAACTTTATTGCAAACTTAAAGAAAAGTCACGAATGATCGTAATGAAAGCCGACGAATTTTGTAAAAATTTACATAAGCATACTTTTGATATACTTTTGATTGCATTTGATAAGCAAGCATTGAATTTATTTGTTTGTTTCTAAAGTAAAATAAATATGTGAAGTACTACTAATTATATTTGTTTTCTGTGCTTAACTACAGAGATTGATCTTGTCCTGTATATCTCCTTTGTTATGTGATGATTAAAAAACGACAACATACTAAGAAGAATTTAATTTTTATTTATTTGATCTAATATATATATATATGTATACATATAATATTTTCTGATCGTTTTCACTTTCTGTTAAAGAGCTGAAAAATTATTTTGGAGGAATCCAAACGGAATCCGCTATTCTATATAACAATCGGTATAATTAGCGTGTAATAACCGCTAAGTGTTTAAAAAACAAATTTGAATAAGAAAACTGAGGAGTACGAATTTTAGATGTATGGAAGGTGACCTTTTATTTTTCGTATGCGGATGTGAAAAAGACATGCGTTTGCCTGCCTGAAATTTACCACAAAATCTGTTTTTGAAAGTTTTTGATTTTCAAAGTGTGTTTAGAAACAAAAAAATATATGCTTATGATAGAAGAGAATGATTTTTATGTATTCTCTATTCTCTATTTCTATATTGATACATTCTCTTAAAATCTCAACAACAAAGTAACTCAAGTTGGGCCAAAATCCACACATATCACGATTTAAAAGTCTATTTTATATAAAAAGTTGAAAAAACTCGACAGAACGAATTGTTATTAAGCAATTTAAATCAAGATGAATAATTAAAATAAGCAATTTAAATAGAGATGAGTAAAACATATAGAAAACAACTCATTCATGATCCAATAAATTAAAACTCTTTCCTGTGAAGCCAAATCCACTCTTTCTTTTTAAGAGTGTACTACAATAAACTTTACGGAAATCTAGCCTTAGATAAAAATTCAATAACGTCATAAAAACAAAGTTACTAATTCTAAATCTAACTTACGTAAAACAACTTAACGTACATTTACACTAAAATTACGAAAGCCGGTTCTTCGATTAGCTTTATTATATGAAAACTAAATTTAACTGTTATCAAAACAGGCAATGTACAATTTGCTAAATTCTATATTTCGAATTCTTTTGAGAACATGTGCGCTTTACTTCAAAGGCTGAACTCGCAATCCTATAGATCGCGCGTTAATCATTAATTATAAAGGTTTATTCTAAGCAATTCATTTAAAATGTGAGCGTTGTACTCTAAATATATATTATTTATTCTTCTCCCTCCTGATGAGGCCTGTAGGAGATATTAAATAGCACTCTTTAAACGAATTTAAAAGCTTTTGGAATTCCTAAGATTACCTCTAGAGATATTTATCTATACGTAAATATAACAAAACATTGATTTACAGACTGATACATCTATATATTGTATTATACTTCTTTTAAACTGGTTTTGTTAGGATTCATGCAATAATTGTCTTAGGATTAAGGAGACTATAAATTCTTCAAATATATAGTTATTTAAAAGTTATGGAACAGGATTAATCATTATGTGCCATGTATGCTAGTTATAAATCTAAAGCAGTCTCTAAGTAACTGTAAAAATATTTGATATTATTTTCCTGTGTTAATTTTCACAAAACATTTTTTGACGGTCGCAAATTTTTGCAGCATATTATAATTTGGAATCCATTCATTTCAATTGGTCCAACACTGGTCTCTCAACCATTTAAAAAAACTGAAATTTTTTATGGAACAATCCTAACATGATGGAACTATGACTTCAAAATGACTATTCTTATAGTTTTATTAATTTTTGTTTGCGAATAGCAGACATTTTTGTTTCATCGAGTGCAGCGATTTTCTCACATACTAGGGTATACAAAATTGTAAATATCTCGTCTTTTATTTTTCCAGTTAAAATGTGGTTTACAGCAGATTGTTCAGAACAGGCTATAGGTATTGCATTAGAATAATGTTTTAAAATAAATTTTTACTGATGAAATTTTAGCATAAATTTCATGATTTTTTCTAAAAATCTGTCCATTTACAAGAGGAAAGATTCTATGCAAAGAAGTCAACATTACACAATTATAATCATTACAAAAAGGTCGAATGTACATGTACTTAAACACAGTCCCAGATCTAGAAATTAATTTCTCTTTGAAAAAAAAAATCCCAAAATTTGTGAAAATTTTCCAAAATTGTACTTTTTAGGCTTCGATATCCTTGGTGGGGCACGAGATAAAAATCTGAAATTCTGGCCTTTGATAGTATTCTATGATAGTGTTATGTACAAAAAATTTCAAGAAAGAGATTTGATTAAAAGCTGAGACATGACATAAACAATATGTGAAATCAATTCTTCAACAAACTATTGTAACCTACTGTGTGTTATTTTATGCATCCGAAATGCCAAATTAATGACTTATGGTGTGAAGTTAAATGCCATTTACAAATATTTTTTCAAATGCTTGTGTGTGATTTAAACAATTCAGAATGTACGCTAAGCTAATGCATTATTTATCAAGATGAACAAAATTTACTAGAAGTGCTATTGCAATAATATTAGTCAGAACACATTTTGGAAAAAGTAAATTGTAGGCAATGAATTGCAACTAATCGTGTTGACATGTTTTCAATTATTAAACCTAGAGAAGAATTTTGTAAAAGGGGGTAGCGGGTTAAGGGGGGTCTGGCGGCCCCCACCGAATCTGGTAAAATCGTTCCAAAAATCTTGAAGAGGGTCGAAAAACAAGCAGTATAAGCTTTTTACCGACATTACAACCCCAAACGAAAACACAGTAATTGCGAAAAATATGATTTTTTGTGATTTTTATTTTTTCAACCAGTTTAATTTATTTTTAAATGGTTTAAACGCAATTAAACATTTGTTTTGGATGTGTGGAAGTCCCCTGAATTTTTTCAGATTTTTTGGTCAAGTAAAAACATGTGAATTTTAGGTTTAAATGCGAAAAAATTGTGAAAAACGCGTCATTTTCAAGATTCAACCTTATAATTTTTAGGGTTGTTTTCATTTTCCCGAGGGGTGCTGTATAGTATAGATAGCGGCAATCGTCGTCTTTCGAATGCAGGCAACTGGACTCCATTTGGTCAATTTTGGTGAGCGGGGCGATTTTTTGAATAAAACTCAAATTTTCAACTTTCGGTAAATTACGGCGCGTACTTGGTATAATGCGTCTTTGCTATAAAAAATACATCTCTATAGGGGTTTTTGAGGTCGCTGATCACGAATTTGATGTCAAAAAAATTTTTTGACAAAAAATTCACCCATAAGTATTTATTAACACAGGTTTGATAATGTAAAAAATATCATTGAATCACAGCATTTAAACAATTTTAGTATCGTGTTCAACTAATATAATCAATGAAACTAAATTTTCTGGTATAAATCATATTTTATTCAAGCTTACGTAATAGTAACACAGTAATATAAAATAGCATAACCATTTTTTACAGAGCTAAGTCAACAATTTTACAGTTTTAATCCTCGTCACTATCTTCTTCAATAACAGGTTCAACGCTTTGAACAGAGAAAAGATTTGTGAGAATCTGTGCTGGACGAATAATTAGCGACAGATATATCTCATGCCCTAAGAAGTAAATGATAGTGGCCACATGTGCACAACAACCGACAGTTCTGAGGCCATTCGCACAATTGCATACGTATTCTTCTATACCACTTCTTCCAATAGCGTTAGGAACGTATTTTACGTAACACATGTACTTTTTCCGACTTATGTGCCTCGATTGAACTTCGCATTTCAAAATTGATTTATCTTCCAACAAGTAATGCATATTAAGAACTCCATCTTCAGTACATATTTCTGCTAAATAAGAAACGGTCTGTGATAACTGGTAAGACCCTGTAAAAAGTATCTTCAGATCTCTTTCTGTCAACTCAGGAAAGTCTACAACATCATTTGACGTCAGAGGTCTGAAGATCCTTTTTTTCTGTTCCAGTTTTTCTCTTCTACCACTTTCGCTAAATCATTATTAACGTTTTTTCTGAGCAACATTTCGTTAGTGATCTCTCTTTTCTCTGTTCAAAGCGTTGAACCTGTTATTGAAGAAGATAGTGACGAGGATTAAAACTGTAAAATTGTTAACTTAGCTCTGTAAAAAAGTATTATGCTATTTTATATTACTGTGTGACTATTACGTAAGCTTGAATAAAATATGATTTATACCAGAAAATTTAGTTTCATTGATTATATTAGTTGAACACGATATTAAAATTGTTTAAATGCTGTGATTCAATGATATTTTTTACATTATCAAACCTGTGTTAATAAATACTTATGGGTGAATTTGTTGTCAAAAAAATTTTTTGACATCAAATTCGTGATCAGCGACCTCAAAAATCCCTATAGAGATGTATTTTTTTATAGCAAAGACGCATTATACCAAGTACGCGCCGTAATTTACCGAAAGTTGAAAATTCGAGTTTTTTTCAAAAAATCGCCCCGCTCACCAAAATTGACCAAATTGAGTCCAGTTGCCTGCATTCGAAAGAGGACGATTGCCGCTATCTATACTATACAGCACCCTTTGGGAAAATGAAAACAACCCTAAAAATTAGAGGGTTGAATCTTGAAAATGACGCGTTTTTCACGATTTTTTCGCATTTAAACCTAAAATTCACATGTTTTTACTTGACCAAAAATCTGAAAAAATTCAGGGGACTTCCACACATCCAAAACAAATTTTTAATTGCGTTTAAACCATTTAAAAATAAATTAAACTGGTTGAAAAAAATAAAAATCGCAAAAATCATATTTTTCGCCATTACTGTGTTTTCGTTTGGGGTTGTAATGTCGGTAAAAAGCTTATACTGCTTGTTTTACGACCCTCTTCAAGATTTTTGGAACGATTTTACCAGATTCGGTGGGGGCCGCCAGACCCCCCTTAACCCGCTACCCCCTTTTAGTAAAAAAACTATATGCTTTCAAGTAACTTCACTATGCGTGTAAAACACAATCAATATCTTCTAAATACAAAAATTGAAGTCTACTGGATTCAGAATGCATTGAAGTTGGTGAATTTTCTGAAAATATTACATTTGCCATTCATGAAAAAATACAAAATTTTCTCTGGGTGAAGAAACAGGCCAGTGTCCATACCTTTGTATATTGTTATAAAGATAGCGGTCGTTTGATAAATGCAAGAGTAAAAGTTTTTGTGTTATCAGTGATCACCTAACACATGATGCCATCACCGTTCATACTTTCCAGAAATATGTGATTAATGATATCAAAATTACTGCTCCATCAGCATCAAATATCTTCTAATTTAGTGACAAATTCTACCCAGTATAAAAATAAAAAAAGGATTTTGTAAAATTTTCGTCATCATGAGAAAGACTTTGATCTCCAAGCAGAATGGTTCATTTTCGCGGCTAGTCATGGGGAAAATGCTTGTGATGGGATAGGATAGAGCTGCAAAGAGGGAAGTAATTAAGAACAGCCTACAGTTGACAACTAAAACAGAATCCTATCTCCTGATAGCAAAGTTTAATTTCTCTTACAAAAACCATCCCGGCATTACATTCATGTACTATTTAAGTGTAAAAGTGACCAATAATGCAAATGAATTACATTAGTCGATTTCAATGATGCTTGCCAGTTCCTGAAACTCGCTCTGTGATGTAGAATCACATGTAGTTTTCTTTAATTTTACATTTTTCTAAATCACAGTTAAAACTAATCTTTAATTAAATAGCTGTTTTATCTTAACGTTTTATTTCGATCACACAATAACTTTTCTTCAAAAGAAAAGAAAGAAAACATATGTCGCATCTGCTTTATCATTAAAACGGTGCTCAGATAAACAGATTTCGTTTAGATGAATATTCACCCTAGCTAAAAACAAATGATAAAAGTATAAAAATCGACTGTGGTTGCGGTCAGTGAAATTTCATTTTCCTCTCTGCGTAATTTTAGGTTTATCTTATTCGTTGCATAATAGTCTTTGCATGTACATGCTCTTTGTTGTGTCTATTCAGAACATTTTCTCAAAATATGCTCCTAACGTACGAATTGGCAGTCGAATTCCTTTTTGGCGTATTTTTTAGGACTGCTATTTTCTGGTTGCCCTGCTATTAAATTCAAAATCCGTTTAATTGTGTAAGGCGTAACAGACAATTTTGCGTAGATGATATCAGTCATTTTTCATATGCTCTTTGTCGCCAATTGTTTGATGCCAATGTGTGAATTATTGAGTGAGGAAGGAATTGCCTCCCTCTCGCTTCACGAGGCAGTCATGTGAAGACTGTTTTCTTAATAATGCGTTCAGGCACTATCCCTACTTTTCTGTATGAAAGCTTTAAATTTATAATTTTACTGCAAATAAACAAATTTCTTAAAGCTTCTAGTTTCTAAAAAAATGATCACATCCTACAACTTCAGCGTATGCATTTAAAAGGAACCTGGGTCAACATACTTTAATATACAGAACTGTACCACACGCTCCTTCCATAAGTATGTTCCTGTATATGAAACATTTGTATGACGTTACCATACATCAACCTCAAGTAATTTTCAGGAAATAAAGATATGCAAAGGCCTTTAAAAGTTTATACTGCAGAAAAATGACATAGTTACATGTGTGTATGATATGTTTTATATTGGAATTATTAATGAAGTGAGACTTGAATATAGTAATTTCAAAGTTCATTTCTATGGACCACCAAGGTCAAGAACTTTATTAAAGTTAACAAGAGATGACAATGCTTGCACTTGATCGGCTTCAAATAAAATTCTGAGAAAAATCACCTTGATGGAACTGACAATATAAGCTGGTCGAACTGATAACATCTCTCGTAAATAGTGTGAAATCTTTGCTGAGCGCGTATAATATCTTTGCAAAGGAGGTGGGTCAATAAGGGCCATTTTTCGCCCATCAGCACCTAGACGTGACATACATTTTTTTCATTAGTATACCTCATAACAAGTAAGAAAATAATAATATCTTGGATGAAAGTTTAATAATTGATGAGAAAATAATATATATATTTAAGTAAATATTATGTGTTTTAATGAGCATAAACACGATTGTCATTAGTTTTAATCCGTATAATCAATAGTAAATACAACAATAAGTGTAAAATTAAGATAAATGGAGCGTACTAAGATTATTATTTCAATACATGAAAATCGGAAATAATAAATAATAAAAATAATAATAATCATGCAGTTTCAGACTTTTTGGACAATGTGTTTTAGATTACTTTCGTTATCGATTGCTTCACCAGAATCATTAATGGACCATCCAGCGGACGCGTCTTGTGTAGTATATGAGCATATTCGATATTTGTTTTTTTTTTTTATTTTGATTGAGCGATTACAGTAGTATTGCAAGCCAGAAACCATACTATGAAAACAACAAGCCCCCACCACTCTACGACACTTTCGCGTACTTTACACTGACAGTACTATTATGTTATAATGCTTCGCTGTGTTTCTATCCAAATTTTATAGATTTTAGAAATTGTGCGCTGAAAAAAGAAATTTGGGTTACCAGAGGTGTCCCTTAGCGCCATCTGTTGAAAACTCTTGCTGCTGAATTAACAATCTTGGCATTTCATGTTCAATATCAATTTTGTGCACAAGTTCTAAACAATCCCGGTAAAATCTATCAACACTCTCAACATCATTTGGCTTCTGCCACTCTCTGATATTATATGAATATTTTTTTTATTTGTTTGTAAGTATGTTAGCTTAAATGTTATTTGTTTCCGCGAAGTAAGGAACGAAGACATCCAAAATGTAATTTGAAGTAATGACGAATACCATATGCTTAACAAAAGGTCTTACTTTGAATAGCCAGAAGGAATGTCTCTAAAAGAAATAGTTCACACTCTTCTAGATATAAATGTACGTGCTATCGAGAGCAGTCATCACAGTATCATTGTTGTCATCCGGAATAAACAATCTTCCTACTGAAGGCCTCGTATATTTTTCAATAACTTGTGTTCTGGTGATGTGTTCCATTCTACAGTGTTTTTGAACAACGTTCTCACTCAAAGCCTGGTTTTCATATTTTACAGAAGATATTATTATTTTTCTTATATTAAATAATGTAGACAGAACACAGTGATAGAGGCCAGTTCTATGTTTTACAAGTAACATTGCAAAGAAAGTACGAGATTACCTCTTTATTGAGGAACGTATTTTGGTCTTTACAAGTTTAAAGATATCGTTAAAATCAGACATAAATATACCCATGATAATATAATAATAGATTTCGGAAAAAGTGTCCCGGTGTATCAAAATCGAGGCCTTCTTTGCTACATTTCTGATATTGGTTTAAATATTTTCATGCATCGCATTTCATACATCGATGTATTCTCATTTACAGGACTTAAATCTTGAAGAGTCAATTTACCAGTCAAGTAATATGAGTTTTACAGCATCGTTTTCGCGACAAAGTATAGATATAAGTTTCTATAAAGGCTTGAGTTTGAATAGATTTTGCTACAATATCGAGGCAGTTCTTACATTTACATACTATTCAACAAGTGTTAGAATTGTGAAAATGAGATATTGATAAATGTATAATAGGTTTCTTATTTGTGGTCTCATAGACAGTAATCGTTGATGCATAATCTCTTATTGTTACATCAAAAGAAGAAATAGAAGTATTTAGAGCATGGAAAGCACGAAATACGTATTATTTGTATTTAGAGCACTATTTAGAATCATTCTGTAAATCTCAGTGTTTCGAACATCTAAGTATCAACATAACTTTTCTGTTAGAACAGATACGAAAAGTTTTCTGCGAGACTTTACAATTATGACATTGGTATCCAGGCATTATTTATTAGTAATTTCTTTAATAAATATTTACGAAAACAATTTTAGAAAACAACATTGACGTTTGAACAACGTTAATACTTTTTAAGTACGGAGAAAGAAGTCTGAACGCGCTTCGATAGTAGTGCATTTCATTCGCTCACATGATACATTTTTTTTCTTTTACAGGTAGAAGTTCACACTGAACCCAAATAAAATAATACTCATATAAAAGCCTATAAAGAGTAGAGTCAGTGCATGTCAAAATTGATTGAGTTCATCGAGTGCCTCTTAGTAAAAAACTAATTCAAAGACGCAAAAAACGTCAAAAATGCAGAAAAAGACAAAACACTCTACTTTCGAGCTATAATTTCCATGATTTAGTATTTTATTTATCACGTTAAACTTATATTAAACAAAAATACATATCTTTAACTATACAAAGCCACATATCAATCATCTGAATTCGAAACTTTTTTTTCCGGGTATATGATGGGCGAAAAATAGCCCTTATTGACCCACCTCCTTAAACATTCATTATTAAACTCTTTTCAACAAACCGTGTTTTCTGTGTAAATTATGTAATAGAAGACACAAATCTCATTTCTCCTAATGTACTTGTAATAGCATTTCTTAACGTTTTTCTAATCCCCGTATATCAGCTTATAGTTAAATCGCCTTCTTGAAACATTTTATATATAACACTACCATAAAATACTATAAAAGGCCAGAATTATCTCAGGCCCCACCAGAGATATCAAAGCTTGAAAAGTGTAATTTTTGAAATGTTTGACAAATTTTGAAAGTTTTTCGCAAAGAGAAATCAACTCCTATATCTGAGCCTTGTTTGTAAGTACAATTACTTTCGTCCTATTTTTAACAAAATTGTATCATGTTGATAGTTTTCCTTGCATGCAAATTTGCTTTTGTAAACAGACAGATTTTAGAAATTTTATTCTTGCTAAAATTTTAGCAATAACAATTTATTTTTAGAAACTATTCTATTTCTAGACTTTTAACACGTTTTATCCTGAACCATTTGCTGCAAACCCCATTTGAATTGGAGAAATGAAATATGAGATATTTATAATTCCGTAAGTCATTCAATGTGAGGAAATCGCTGCATACGATGAAACAGAGATGACCACCATGCCCAAACGGCAAATAGTAAAATTAAGACAATAATCATTTTGAACTTCCATCATGTTAGGGTTGTTGTACAAAAGAATTCATATTTTTTAAATCAGATTTTTTTTTAAATTGTCAAGCAACCAAAATATTTTCGGGACCAATTGAAATGACCGAATAGAATTCCTAGTAGGTTTTGTTCATATAGACAAATAGTGCATTGGCTTTGCATACAATTTGAATTGTTTAAATCACGATTTAAACATAATTTGAAGACGATCTTTGTAATTAACACTTAACTTGGCATCATCTATCATTAGTTTAACATTTTGTAGGTATGAATAAACACATAATAGGTAAAAATAGTTTAGAAGAATTGTTTTCACATATTTACCATGTCATATCTCATCTTGTAGTCAAATCTCTTTCTTGAAATTTTTTATGCATAACATTACTATAAAATACTATCAAAGGCCTAAATTTCAGATTTTTATATTGTGTCCCACCAAAGATATCAAAGCCTAAAAAAGAGCGATTTTTGAAATTTTTGACAAATATAGGATATTTTTTTTTTTTTTTTTTTTTTTTTTTTTTTTTTTTTTTTTTTGCAAAGAAAAATCAACTCCCAGATCTGGGACTTGGTGTGTTAGTACATGCACTTTTGATATATTTGTAGAAAAAATTCTGTAAGGTTGACAATTTTCCTTGCATGAAAAATTTCCTCTTTTATGCGGACAGATTTTGGAAAAGATCTTAAATTTTATCCTAAAATTTCACTTGTAAAATTTATTTTCAAAATTATTCTACCACCACACATTTTAGCCTACTTTATTCTGAACAAAATGCTATGAACCCCATTTCAATTGGAAAGATAAAATACGAGATATTTAAAATTTTGTATATCCTAGTATTTGAGAAAATCGCTTCACACGATGAAACAAAGATGGTCCCCATTCACAAACAAAAAATATGAAAATTTAAATAGCAGTCATTTTGACCTTCTATCATGTTAGGGTTGTTGTACAAAAATTTTCAGATTTTTTAAAAATAATCGAGCAACCAAAAAAATATTTTCTGGACCACTTGAAATGGATTGACCCATGAAAAAAAAAACATATTAGACTAAATTAAAAGGGGTTACCTCCCATTCCCCTCCTCTTAGACTTATCCAATGAACTCACAAAAATAATCATGGCGGTACCCTAATCAGAATGATCCTTTGTCATAAATTTCAACTAAATCAGATAAATTCTGCATGAAAACCAAATTTACATAAATCAAGGGGAGAGGCATTAGAACCCGTTCCCCTTATTTATACTTATACAATAAACACCCAATACTAGTCACGGAGGCGCCTCATCAGAACGATGCTATATTTAAATTTTGAACGAAAATGGATAAATCTGCGTGAAAAACCGATTTATATCAATTAAGTTGAAGGGCACTAACCCCCCGTTCCTCTACTCATACTTATTCAATGAACTCCCAATACTAGTCACGGAGGCGCCTCTTCAGTATGATGTTATGTTTAAATTTTGAACGAAAACTGATAATGAACGAAAAACGCATTTATATCAATTAACTGAAGGGGCATGGAGCCCCCGTTCACCCTCTTTATACTTATTCAATGAACGCCTAATACTTAACACGGAGGTACCTCATAAGAATGATCCTATATCTAAATTTTGAACGAAAACTGATAATCCTGCATGAAAATCCCATTTAATAAATTAACGGGGATATAAGCCCCCTTTCCCCATTTTATGCATATCGAATGGACTCCAAAAACTAATCAGTGAAGGACATTATCAGAGTATACATGTATCCAAAATTTGAAAATGAAGCGGATATTTTTATCATGAGTTATCGCATTATACGTACATACAAAACGGACGGGCACATAAGCTCCCAGGCTTTAATAACTTGTGAGATAAAAATGGCTTTAAATATACATTTATTTGTTTACTTTATATTGACTTTTTTTTAATGAAACAATAATTGACATTGTTTTTTTAAATCGTAATATGTGTGCAAATGGAGTAAGGTGTTTTTACAGTAGTTTTGTAGATTTTACATTGTCATTGAGCATAATCTTTGCATCCATGGTTTATATTTGAATGATTCTCAAAGAAATGAATCACATACTGTTTAGAATTTTTGATTGCTGTGTGATGCTATTTTCAACGCATCAAAAAAACATGCAAATATCGGTGTAGTTCATCACTCAAGTTTTTTTTTGTTTTTCGAAATATTTTTAAAACGTTAATATTCTGCAGCTTTATTAAAAAAAACTAAATCCCTTAAAATTGAAATTAAATGGCTGAATTTAACGATTCTAGGGATACGTATGTGTTTATATCGGACGTTTCATGCACTTAGCACAATTATATGTATTATATTTTGATACTTAATCTAAAACGTATTCTTTTATTGACATATATGTATAAAATAAGTCCCTCTAACTAATAAAATAAGCTACTGAAAACAAGTTACACAAATTAACTATTTGAGCTTTCAAATTAACTATTTGAAGTTGTTATATTAAATATATTTAACAAAGGTAAATATTCTGCTACCTACGGTAGAAGTGCATTCTTAAAAATTTATTTATAAATATACGTTAAATGAACCATAAAAATGTCCTAATAATATTTTCCTCTTAACTTAAGGGCATTTATTATGTCCACAATTGCATTTTATGCAATGCAAAAATATAACAGATACCATTTTTCTTGAAAGATACTTTTGTTGTAACAAATTTATACGCAAATCATATTTTCTTTATTCCTTCAAGCTTGTTTTAGTTGTTTATGTATTTATGTATAAGCTTATGCTCATAAATTTAATACATGTATATAAAATAATAAATTTGAGACATGAAAACAGCTAGGTAGAAGAACAAGTTAAGACGTTCGCTGCCGATTACATGAAGATGTAATGATAGTTAATGCCGCACTGTAGAAGTGGGTTTTTCCCAGAAGCCGATTTACTTTTTACAAATAATTTAACAAACACTAACTTACAAAGAATTTGTGAAAATTTTTCCGCGCCAGCCCTATTAGACATCATCCCACATCACGCGTTGGCGCTTGAGGGGCACCTATACGTTAGAGCCACATTACACGCTATCGCGTGAGCGGCATCGAACGTGTAAAAAAATGCCATTTGAAGAAATTTGAAGTGAAATATTTTGTTGTAAATTTTGATGATTTCTTTTCTATTTTTTATCATACTTTAAAAATATTAATTTAAAAAAAATTATTTAATTTTTTTAATTAAATTAAAAATTTAAAACTTAAAATTTTATTTTATTTAACTTATTTAATTTTTAAATATTTAAAATGATTAATATTGTCTACAATATTTAATATTAAAATATTAAATATCAATAATAATGACTTGAAATTTTGCATGTAGTTAGTATGTAAGAATTGGACGATGCCTGTTTAATATCAGTAACCTCGACTATCCGGAACTATTTGTTGCGCACTCTCGAAAAATTCCTTCTGATGAAATGTAGGCATCAAAAACGAGGTCGATCGAATTATTAGTTGCCGAGATATTTGTAATCCTAATTTATACATTCTTCGATTTTTCATGACCCTGTATTTCATTCAAAATTCAATTCAAAGAATTACCAAAAAAAAAAAAAATGCTTTAAATTCTAAAATTCCTTATGACAAGTAACGGGAGTAAGAAGTAGCTTTCATATTCTTTGCTTATTTAAAAAAAAATCAAATTATATTATCCAACCATACAAAACTCAAAAAATTTATGGAACACGATAACGGAAGATTCAATACTTATTTTTGTCAGTGCTGAATATGAATGGCAATTTCGAGAAGGTTTTTTAAGCTCTGTATATTTGATCGCCAAATTCAGTAATATGACTGCCATTTTAAGGAATCATGATTAGTTAGTATGTAAGAATTGGACGATGCCTGTTTAATATCAGTAACCTCGACTATCCGGAACTATTTGTTGCGCACTCTCGAAAAATTCCTTCTGATAAAATGTAGATAAAAAATTTCGATTTATTTTATTTTAAAAAGCGAACGTAAAAGCCAATAAAATAATACAAATTTTGCATCAAAAACGAGGTCGATCGAATTATTAGTTGCCGAGATATTTGTAATCCTAATTTATACATTTTTCGATTTTTCATGACCCTGTATTTCATTCAAAATTCAATTCAAAGATTTAATTAGGTATGACAAGCTTAATCCTGCGCAGTATACTGTTAATTAATATGATTATTATTTTTGGAGTTTTAAGGATTTTTCTTTTACGCAATTCGTTACTACTTGAGTAGTTTGGCGTTATAATTTGTCAACATTGCTTCATCAGCAATTCATTAATAGAGCATTAGTATGCATGTTAACAGTATTTAAATATATGCTTAAATTTTATTTTGGAATTGCAATACATTTTATAGATAGTTTACACATGTTTTTTTCCATATATTATATCATGTAAATCCATGATGGTTAGGTATTACGGTCCCCCCCCCCCAACGACTAGTTTTGTTTTGTCTATATCTTAAAAAATGACTAATTTTTTCACTTTGACTCGGTAGTGTATCAGACATTTTAAAACGGTCTGATATTTGTCACGTAATAACACGCGTATTTATGAACCGATTTCGATGCAACTTAGTGTGTACATAGTATATAACGATGTCTGAACCGAGATCGCCGGCCAGTTTCATCCGCCATCTTGTTTCAAAATGGCGGCCATTTAAATTAAAAAAAAATCAATTTTAAAATTAAATACAAAAAAGTAGAAGTTGAAAAACATTTTTCTTCTATGTGTAGCTTGCTACAAAGACTCTGGAGCATTTTTTTTTTCATATCTTAAAAAATGGTTGAGTAAAGGCACTTTTGCTTTCTTTTGCTTTCTAGTATGACTGATCTTTTGGAATGATCTGATTTTTGTCACGTGAGAAAATGGGAATTAATAAACCGATTTGGATGTAACTTGGTATATACATGGTGCATACAGATGTTTCGACTGAGTTCGTTAGCCAACTACTTACGCCATCTTGTTTCAAAATGGAGGCCATTTGATTCTTTTTTAATTTTATGAACAAAAAAAAAAATATTTTTTTTTAATACAAGGAATTGGTTAATTTCACGCATCATGATTCTTTAAAATGACAGGCATATTACTGAATTTGGCGATCAAATATAAATAGCTTAAAAAAAAAAACCTCTCAAAAGTCCCATTCACATTCAGCACTGACAAAAATAAGCATTAAATCTTCTGTCATCGTGTTCCATTAATTTTTTGAGCTTTGTATGGTTGAATAATATAATTTGATTTTTTTTTTAAATAAGCGAAGGATATGGAAGCTACTTCTTACTCTCGTTACTTGTCATAAGGACTTTTAGAATTTAAAGCATTTTTGTAAATTTGGATGATTTATTTCCTGTTTTTAACCATCCGTTTATAATATTAACAGCTGTGGTATCAGATTATCTCAGAAATACACATTTATATTTAATTTTTAAATGTTGGAAAATATTAATATTATCTAGACCATTAAATATTAAAATATTTAATATTAAATACTAATTTCTTAAGTCTGAAATATTGAATGTAATCTGAGTATTTTAGCCTTATTATGTTATAGGATAAATCATAACGCCTTCATCCAAGAGCTATCTAACTTTTAAGAAAATGTAGCGCAGCATCTTCTTCCAGTGCATTCTACATGCATAGAATAATTACTACTATACATACATGCAAACGATAAATAAATGTGTGGTTTAAAAAATACACTCAACCGCGAAAATTAATGAAACTTCCCGAATATAAAAATTTTATTTAATGCACAACTGTACCTGCCTTACATTGGCATTTTTTAAAGAAAGTTTTAAAGCATGGAATACCTGCAAATCTCAATCTTGTCATTGAGCAGTATGGTCTATATTTTTATTGCAAACAATTCTTTTTGAAATCTTAAAATTATTGCAAAATGCTATACTTTATTTTTGTTTTGCATGTTTTACAATGCCATTGAGCAAAATCATTGAATCCATGGTCTGTATTTAACAGAATCGCGAAGAAATGAATTACATACTGTTTAACATTACTGATTGCTGTGTGATACTATTTTCAACGCAAGATAAATAAACTAAACGTATTGTAAAAAACAGAAAATATCAAAATTTCCAACGACCAGAGCTGGACACCAAAAACTGTTAGATGAACATAGACATTTTGATGTAGTTCATCACTAAAGTTTTTGTTGTTTTTCATTTTTTAAGTTAACCTTATGCAGCTTTATTAAAAAAATAAATCTCTGAAAATTTAAAGTAAATGGCGGATTTTAACAAAATATTTTTCGGATACGGATGAGTTAACATCGGAAGTTTTATGCACTTAACGCTGTTATATATATTATATTTTTATGCGTAACCTAAAACTTATTTTTTTTAATTCCGTATAATAAGTAAACTACCTCTACATTATAAAATTTGCAACAGAATACAAGTTACACAAATTACCTATATGAGCAAACTGATATGTTAAATATATTTAACAAAGTTAAATATTCTTCTGCCTACAGTCGAAGTGTATTCTTAAATATTTATTTATAAATATACCTTAAATGAACCATAATGTTGTACAAAATTTTTTCCTCTTAGCTTAAGGACATTTATTAAGTGCCACAACTGCATTTTATTCACTGCAAAAATATAACAGATATTATTATTCTTGAAAGATACTTTTGTTGTAAAAAGTTTATAAGCAAATCATATTTAATCCATTTCCCCAAGTTTAATTAATTGTGTACGTATTTATGCATAATACTTATACCTACATTTTTCTTACATGTGTATAAAATAACACACTGTAAACATGTAGTAAAGAGCTTAGTGGAAAAGTATGTTACGTAAAAAAATTACATTTGCAGAAATTTTAAGTGAAAGCTTTCGTTGTAAACTTTAATGATTTATTTTCTAATTTTTAGCATATGTTTAAAAATTTAACAATTGTAGTGCTAAATCATCTCAAAAAAACTGACGCATATTTAATTTTGAAATACGGAGAAATATTTGATAGACGTTGGAAATATTTGTTTCAAACTGAAGATCATAAATAAAAGTTTATACTTTTCGGAAGAAATTATTTCTCCTTTTTTTATTATCTTTAAATATTTTCCTTTTTAAACGGACATAAATGATTGAAGGTTACTATTTAGTTATCCTATCAACCGATTTCGCCAGTTCAAAATCGCCAAATTAATAACAAAATTATACATGTTGACATAAATTTTATTTTATATAACGAAAGAATAAATAAATTTGTAAAACATTAGTAAAAATGCAAATAAAAAGTGGAATAAAAGTCACTTGATGTCATTTTAAAAATGTTTATCATGTTTCAGAATATATGAATGTGACATTCGCAACCATTTATTGTCAGGATTTAAGCTTATAATTCGGCGATAATTTTCTGATCGACGGAATACCCAAGTCGAAATTCATGCTAGTATTTGTTTGATGGACAAGCACCAAGTGCTATAACACAACAAGTAAAATAGCATAAACTAGCATTACACATTGCTGGTTCCAGCAGAATTTCCAGCAATTCATGGTGTGTATTGGCCCACTTTGCTGGAAATAAGCATGAAATGTTTGCATATAGCTTGTCATGCTTTTGTTGTGCAAGCTAGCGATATAGCATGTGATGCTAGCTAGCATATAATAGCATGGAAATCTAGCAGACATAGCAATACCTAGCAATAACTAGCATATTTTTGTTGCTGGTACAAGCATAAATTTTGACCTGGGTAACCAAGGAGTGCCATTTTAAGCATTTTTTAAATTAAAATATATCCTTAACAAATATATTATTTTTTATTATTGTAGTTCGAATTTTATGTTCTATATACCTTTAATTTATATGATTGAAACGTGCTACTATATTTTGTGTTCATTTTCCATCATAAAATTGTCTTGTATATTACTTTTTATATTTTAATCTTTAATTTTCTGAAAAGTATTTATCATTTCGGAATATAAATTGTCTATAATGTTAATTTATTAACTTTTGAATGAATATTTTTTTTCGTAAAATGTTATATTGCAATTTTTTTTGTTAATTAATAACTAACACAACAGTGAAATTTTTTTTTTTTTTTTTTTGATGGACAAAATGTCATAATTTCTCCTGAAAATATTTTTATGCAACAAAAACCGCAATAAAAATTTTTAATTTTAAATTGCATACATTGTTATTTCTGCACTACAACATGTAATCAATGATATAATAATTATTATAATCTTCTTACAATTTGAAGAAATAATAATTACTACGTTATAATGATAGAAGGGATACGCCAGCATAGAATGTTGCAATTAGTATCGACAAAAGATGTTATAAATTTCCCGTGATAAAAAATGAGACCGAAAACAGAGCTTACATTCGAAAATGTACGATATCATACTTTCGTGTGATATCGTGTGTGGATAAATGTACGTGGATAAATGTACGATGTACATTTATCGTAATTAATACATCGTAGTAAAACAAAAAATCTACGGAAAATGCCAAATGCTCCCCCCCCCCCCCCTCGAAAAAGTTCATATTTTTCCTGCGTTAAACTATGCATTTAAGACTTAATTAAATATGTTTATGCCACAAAATATTTTATATAAGCCCAAATTTAACCGGTAAATTTATTTCCGTAAAAAAACAAAATACTTGGCGCTATCTCAGCATAGTTTTATATTGATTTTTTCTTATAAAAAATAGGAAAAAATATGATTAAAGAAAATAAAACTTTCTTTAATATCAGTATTCTCTTACATAAAAAGAGACCCATCAATTCATTCTGCATAGTGTTTCCTAACATAAAAAAATACATCAGTGAAGTATAATTTCTATATTATCTCAATGCCTGTCTTAAAACAAATAGACAAAGCAAAAATGTCCGTCTTAAAGATACTGTTTTCTCTTATTTGTCTTTTGCTTACCCATCATACGTAGTATAGGGTAAATCTTGCAATCGTTTTCAAAATCGAAAAAATGTTTTTGACGGATTTACACGTTTTCGACACTGGAGATCTCGAAAAACATATTTTTAGAAAAATATATTGCCGTCCGTCTGTCTGTCTGTAAACGCTCTATCTCCCGAACGAATTGAGATAGAGACTTGAAATTTTGTATGTACTTAATATGTACGAATGGAACGAAGCCTATTTAATATCAGTAACCTCGATTATCCGGAACTATTTTTTTCGAACTCTCGAAAAATTCGTTCTGATGAAAGGTATATAAAATTTTTCGATTTTTTTTATTTTAAGGAGTGATCGTAAAAGACAATAAAATAACACAAATTTTGCATAAAAAACGAAGTTGATCGAATTATTAGTTGCCGAGATATCTGTAATTTTTTTCCCACATTCTTCGATTTTTCATGACCCTGTATTTCATTCAAATTTCAATTCAAAGAAATAGTTTATTTGGTAATGAGACGCTTAATCCGACGCAATAAACTTTTAGTTAAGAAGATTATTATTTTTAGAGTTATAAGGATGTTTCTTTTTCGCAATTCAGTACCACTTGAGTAGTTAGGCGTGTTGTATAATTTATCGAAAGAGATTCATCGGCAACTCATTAATACAGCATCACAATGCACAATAAAAATATAAATACACGTTTAAATTTTGTTTTGGAATTACAATCCATTTTATAAATAGTTTTCAAATGTATTATTTTCACATATTACATATGCATATATATGATGGGTAAGTATTACGGTGCCCCCCAACGACTAGTTTAATTTTGCTTCCTTGGGTGAATAAGGACATTGTGGCAGAAAAAGTGACGGTCGCAGACGTCAAACGTCTGGAAACTTTTTATGTAGCAAGTCGTATGTCATACTTTTTTAGATCCCCCCCCCCGTCTAACCGTGAGTTAATCCATAAGTAAAGAGCTTTTCAGTAAATGAAACCTTTCAAATTAAATTAAAATAAAAATAGACCATGATCGAAAGAAATCCCAACTTGGTTCATCCCATTCAATATGATCATCCCGTTCATTCATATCTAATTGTAATCGTAAATCTATTATAAGAGAGTCCATTGAAATTTATACGCGTAATAATCTGGTTTGAAATGATACCGTTTCTTTTATTATTCCTAAGTTATGATTAAAATGAATGAATAAATTCCTCGTGAGGGCTTGAATGGGATGAACCAAGTTGGAATTTCTTTTGATCATGGTATATTTTTATTTTTATTTAATTTTTGACAATAGCGCGCGTGTTTTTTGGTGTTTTTTTATATCTCTTTGTCGCGTGTCATTTGTATTGACCGTGAAATAGCTTGAAATTTTTATTTTTAGTTAAGTTTTAGATCATGATCTATATTTTAATTTAATTTTTTGCAATAGAGCGCGTGTTTTTTGTTACTTATATCTCATTGTCGAGTGTCATTTGTATTGTCCGAGTGATATTTTGAAATTTTGTTTTATCTATATTATGACTATGGAACTTAATTGACGGTTCGAAACATGCCAATGTATTTTATTTTTACTATAACACCTTTCTTAAGAAAAATTAAAATTGTTATTAAAAGAAACCTTTCAATCTAAAAAAATTGCGTTTCATCCCTCACTGAAAAAGATGAAGTTAAGGGAGACAATGCAAGGGGAAAAATGGTAAAACAGACAATTATTGTCAGTGTATCATATCAATTACAGTTTTGTTCGTTTTTCGAATCAAAAAGAAAGGAAAATGTGGTGTTTTCACCCTATTTTCAATTTATTGTAAATAATAATAATAATAATAATAATAATAACAATAATAATAAGAAATCAGTTTCATAAAGGTTTTTTTTCAAATCATAAAGGTTTTTTTCAGTATTTTATATACAGGATGTTTCCAAATCCGACAAACAAGTTCAGAAGATTAACAATAGGCACTACACAGTAAAAACAAAATACCCGAATTGGGTTGAAATATTTTTGGGTACAGAATTGTTCCAATTTGGAAAGTTCAGTTTGTAGCACAAAATCGTTTTAAATAAGTCTGATTTTTAATGACATTAAAACAATTAAAATATCTTAGATAGTATATACATTATACCTCAGAAATTTTGATTAATTTAATGTTAATAAAGATCTGCTCTGTTTTGAACCATTTTGGGAACAATACTCTACCATTTTGGAATCTTTACTATACCATTTCAGGAAAATTTCAATACCCTGAAATCTTTCAACCTAATTTGGGTCTTCAATTTTTACAGTGTATGGCGAAAAAAAGTTATCATAGAACACGAGATCACGCATGAACTCTTTGACTACTTAACTGATTTTTTTTATTTTTATTGTTATTATTATTATTATTATTTACAATAAATTGAAAATAGGGTTAAAACACCACATTTTTTTAATCTAAAATATTCGTAATATTTATTCACTATATTTCTGCCATCAAATTGTATGAAATTGTGTTTAAAAAAATTAGTGGCGTCAAAAAGTTTTAAGTGATGGATCAAGTTCAAATTTAATCGGCTAAAACATTGGTTTTAAATGTATTCAAGTTAGTTATAATACAGCATACTTGTATATATTTATTTGCTTATAAAAAATCGAAAATGTGTGATTAAAGCAGATAAAACTTTCTTTGAAATCAATATTCTCATACATAAAAACAGACCCATCAATTCATTATGCTTAGTCTTTTCTAACATAAAAAATAGATCATTGAAGTACATTTTCCATATTTTCTATTTCAAACCAGATAGACAAAGCAAAAAAAAAAAAAAAAAAAATACTTCTTAAAGATAGTGTTTTTTTTTTTCTTCTAGTTTTTAATTTTGCTTCTTTGAGTGAACAACGACATTGTGGCAGAAAAAATGACGGACGAAGACGTCAAATGTTTGGAAACTTTTTATGTAGACAGGCGGTATGACATTTAGTTTTGGATTTTTTTTTTCATTTGTGTATACCATGAGTGAATTAATAAGCAAACAATTTTTCAGTAAATATTAATAATGTTATAATAAAACATATTAATCCGAAGTAATTGCATTTTGTCTTTCACTGTAAAGTTAATTGAAACAAGTGGTAGGGAAAAAAGAAAAGCCAAACAATTGTTGTCAGTGTTTTATATTAATTATAACTTAACTTATTTTATGAATCAGTAATGAGAGAGAACTAAATCATAAAGGTGCTTTTCCAGTTTTACATGTACAGGGTGTTTTCGAATTAGATAGTTGAGAAGATTGACAGTAGGCACCATGGCGAGTTATCATCAGTGTTCTCGCTGACATTTGACCAACGTTAGTAATTTGGCTAATTAAAAATAAAAAACTTTCACCAAATGAAAAAAGTATTAGCCAAATAGATTCGCCGTGTAGTACAAAAAAAATCTTTAATTCTTTTATATACCCCCTTCTTTTCAATATGTTCTAAAATAACCTAAGTTTTTACAACTGCGAAAACGATTGTTGTTAATCTAATTTCAACTATCCGCTACAAGTAAATAAAAATATGTATATATGCAATTGCATGAAAAACGAAAAAGAAAAGAAAAAAAAGTATAGCAATTTGGCGAATCTAATCGCTTGTTTACTCGCCAAATGGAGAATTTAGTCGCAATTTGGCGCATTGGCGAGCGACAGCGAGAACTCTGGTTATCATTGAACACGAGATTGCATACTACCTCTTTAACCACTCAACTGATTATTTTTTTTTACGTACAATATATTGAAAATATTGTGAAAACACCAGTTTTTTTAATCTAAAAAATAGAAATATTTAATATACATATATCTCTGCCATCAAATTGTATGAAATTGTATTTAAACTAGTTGGATGTGTCAATCCCGTAACTTTCCTCTATCTCATAAGTGCATTTTAATATTAAAAAAAAAAAAAAAAAAAAAAAAAAAAAAAAAGTGGGACCCCAAAGTTACCCACTATCGAATTTCCTCGAACATTTGACCTAGCCTAATGAGATTCTGGTATTCGAAAAGCCTAAAACGCAAAATTTAATTAATATTCTGAGAAAATGAGCTTAGTAGTGCCTCATGTTGGGTAATTTATACTAAAACCTAATAAGCATCTATTGATGTCAAGACGTAACAGAATCTGAAACTTGATGGAATTTCGTCCATTAGTTCTTGAGATATAGTTATAACAAAAAAATTGCAAAACGTAGCAAAGCAACACCATATCTTGGACAATTTATGCCAAAATGTAAAAAAGTGTCTAATTATATTATGGTGTAAAAGAATCTGAAGTTTGATGAAATTCTGTGCATTAGTCCTTGAGATATAGCTAGTTAAAAAAAGTGTAAAATATAGCACAGCAGCACCATCAGTTGAAGGATTTATAACAAAACATAATAATCGTGTAATTATGTTATATGTCATTTTGTAATAAAATCTGAAGTTTGATGAAATTCTGTGCGTTGGTTGTTGAGATATAGCTATCGGAAAAATCGTGCAAAATGCAGCATAGCTACACCACCTGTTGCATGGTTAATACCAAAATTTAATCAGGGTCTAAATATGTTGTATATTCTAGTGTAAAAGAAACTAAAATTTGATGAAATTCTCTGCATTAGTTCTTGAAATATAGCTATCGCAAAAATCGTGCAAAATGTAGCATAACAGCGCCACCTATAGGGCAGTTCACACCAAAACCTTATCAGCGGCTATGTATCTCAAGGTATCGCGGAATCTGAAGTTTGGTGAAATTCTGTGCATTAGTTCTTGAGATATAGCTATCATGAAAATCATGAAAAGCGTCGCATAGCAGCGCCACCTGCGGGCCAATTTACACCAAAACTTAACCAGCGTCTATGTATATCAAGGGGTCACAGAATCTGAAGTTTGGGGAAATTCTGGGCATTAGTTCTTGAGATATAGCAATCTTGAAAATCATGAAAAACGTAGTATAGCAGCACCACCTGCAGGCCAATTTTCACCAAAAACCAATAGGCACTGATTCATATCAAGGTCTAACTGAATATAAAATTTTATTAAATTTCGAGCATTAGTTCTTGAGATAGAGCGCCCACAAATTTTTTGTCACATACAGACAGACTCACAGACAGACAGACGGACAGACTCACAGACAGACAGACGGACAGACTCACAGACAGACATTTTCTAAAAATAGTCAAAACGTGTTCAGGACCTTCTAAAACGTATAAATCCGCCGAAAACCGGAAATCGAAAATTTTCATGAATCCAATACTTTCTTCTTGTAAAGATAGAAGAAAGTAAAAATTTAGTTGCGTCAAAAATTTTGTGGAGTGGAAAAAGTGATTTCAAGCTCAAATTTTATCGACCAAAACATTTCTTTTAAATGAATTCGAATTAGTAATATTTCAGCATATTTTATATTGTTACTTTCTTATAAAAATGGATAAAGTATTTTTGAAGCAAATAAAACTTTCTTTGATATCAATATTCTCATACATAAAAACAGACCCATGCTTAGTCTTTTCTAGCATAAAAAAATACATCAGTGAAGTACATTTTCTGTATTATATCAATGCCAGTTTCAAAACAGATAGACAAAGCAAAACAAAAAAAAATCCTTCTTAAAGATAGTGTTTGATTTTCTTCCAGTTTATAATTTTGCTTCGTTGAGCACACGACGACATTGTGGCAGAAAAAGTGTTGAACGGAGATGTCATACGTCTGGGAACTTTTTATATAATCAGGCCGTATGTCATATATTTTTGGATTTTTTTCCTTTGTACATCCCATCTGTGAATTAATAAGTAAAAAGCTTTTCAGTATAGGAAAATATTTTTATTCAAAATAATTGCGTTTTATATTTCACAGTAAAAGATGAAGTTAAGGGAAAAAAGTGTAAGGAAAAAAAGAAAGAATAAAGTATTTATGCCAGTGTTGATATCAATTATATTTTTACTCCTTTCTCGAATATATAAGAAGAAAAATTGAAATTATAAAGGTTTTTTTCCATCTTTGGATATAGAGTGTTTTTCATAATTTGACAAACAAGTTTTGAAGATTGACATTAGACATACAAATTTTAAGACGATAGAACACGGGATCACATCTCACTTAATTCTTCTTCTTATTATTTTTTACGCACAATAAATTTAAAATATTGTGAAAAAAGAATTATTTTAAACTAAAATATTTAGTCTAAACCTGTGTGCTATTAAATTGTATGACATTATATTTTTAACATTTAGTGGCGACAAAAAGTTTTAATTGATTGATTTTAATTGATTGAAGCTGAATATTAAATGGTCAAGTATTTTCTTTTAAAAAATTCAAGTTACTGCTACTTTAGCATAAATTTATATTCTTATTTGCTTATTCAAATTTCAAAACATATGATTAAAGTAAATAAAACAATTTTTAATATCAATATTCTCCAACATAAAAACAGACCCATGAATTCATAAAGCTTAGACTTTTCTAACATAAAAAAACTGCATCAGTGAAGTACATTTTCTATATTTGATCAATGCCTGCTTCGAAACGGATAGACAAAGGAAAGAATATCCTTCTTAAGATGGTGTTATTTTTTTATTTCTCTCTTTAATTTTGTTTCCTTGAGTTAACGACGACGTTTTGAAAGGAAAAGTGACGGGTGTCAAACGTCAAACGTCAAACGTCAAGGAACTTTTTATATAATCAGGTCATATGTCATATATTGTTGTTTTTTTCCCTTGTTCACACTATTAGTAAATGAATAAGTTAAGAGCTTTTCAATAAATGAAAACATTTTAATCTAAAATAATTGAGTTTCAGCCCTCACTAAAAAAGAAAAAAATAAGGGAAACAAAGGTGAGGATTAAAAAGGAAAAACAAAGAATTGTTGCCAGTGTTTATTTCAGTTACAATTTTATACGTTTCATGAAATAGAAAGAAGAGAAAATGAATCATAAGGATTTTCGTTCTGTTTTTGATATACAGGGAATTTTCGGATTAGGCGAACAAATTCAGAAGGCACCAAGATTATGAAAATTTATCATAGATCACGGGATAGTATACCACCAGTTTAATCCAAAATACAAGGACGTCTATAGTAGCTGAAGTTAAAGTTAAGGGCAAAACAATTAATGGCAGTGCTTTTATTAATTATAATTTTAACTTTTTTTTTTTGGTTGCACGAATAAATAACGAATAAAAACGAAATGATAGAAGTCTATTTTAGTTTTAGATATACCTGATGACAGTAGATATGCAGTGCGATGATAAATTTCAGAAGGATTAATTGTAGATACCAAGAGAATAATAAGTCATCAGGTTATAAAGTAATATTCCATTTTTTGTAATTTATTTGCATATGAAAAAGCGGAAAAATATGATTAAAACAACTACAGCTTTCTTTAATATCAATATTATCCTACATAAAAACAGACCCACCAATTCATAATGCATATTCTTTTCGAACATAGAAAAATACACATTAGTGAAGTACATTTTCTACATTATGCAGAAGTTCCTTTCAAAACAGATTGACAAAGCAAAAGAAATCCTCCCTATAGACAGTGTTTTTTCTTTTTATGTATTTAATTTTGCTTCCTTGAGAATAACAATATTTTCTTATATAAAAACAGACCCATCAATTCATAATGCATAGTCTCTTTTAACATGAAAATATACATTAGTGAAGTACATTTTCTATATTATGTCAAGGCTTGTTTCAAAACAGATTGACAAAGCAAAATACCCTTCTTTAAGTTAGTGTTTGTTTTTTTTTTTACTTTTTTTAAATTTTGTTTTTTTGAGTGAACGACGGCATTGTGGAAGAAAAAGTGACGGACGGAGACGTCAAAAGTCTGGAAACTTTTTATATATTTAGGTCATATGTCATATATTTTCGGTTTTTTTTTTCCGTAGTATATACCTTGTGTCCCAAAAATGACTGATGGATTTTAAAATTCAATAACTCTCAAAGGGTAACAGCTATTTAAAAAAAATTTGCAGGATATTTATGTGTAATGTCAGGAGTTTTTTTACCGTAATTTTTTATTTTAGTTCGAATTTAAAACAATAGGTGGCGCTGAAGGCCATTGAAGGCCAGGTCGACGATTCACTCAGCACTGATCACCTGGCCTTCAATCGCCGTAAGCGCCACCTATCGTTTAAAATTCGAACTAAAATAAAAAACTACGGTAAAAAACTCCTGACATTATACATAACAATCCTGCAAAAAATTTTAAATAGCTGTCACCGTTTGCGAGTTATTGAATTTTAAAATCCATCAGTTATTTTTGGGACATCCGGTACTATGAGTAAATCAATACGTAAGGAGCTTTTCAGTAAATGAAAACATTTTAATCCAAAATAATAATAAGTTATCAGGTTCATCAGGAGAATAAAAAGTTATCAGGTTATAAGTTGACATTTCAGCTTACATTTTATAACTTATTTGCTTAGGTAAAAACGAAAAAAAATCATTAAAGGAAATAAAACTTTCTTTAATATCAATATTTTCTTACATAAAAACAAACCCATCAATTCATAATGTTTCCTCTTTTATAACAAAAAAATACACCTAAGATGTATATTTTCTATATTATGTCAACGCCTGTTTCAAAACAGATAGGCAAAGAAAAAAAAAATCATCTTAAAGATAATGTTTGCTTTTCTTTCCGTTTTTAATTTTGCTTCATACAGTGAATGACGACATTGTGGCAGAAAAAGTGATAGACAGAGACGTCTGGGAACTTTTTACGTAATCAGGCTGTTATATATTTTAGAATTTTATTTTTTTTTTCTATACCATGAGTAAATCAATAATTAAAGAGCTTTTCAGTAAATGAATTTTACTCTAAAATAATTGCATTTCATACCTTACTAAAGTATATGAAGTTCAAGAAAAGAGCTGTAAGTGAAACAAATTTAAAAAAAAAAAATTGTTGTCAGTGTTTATATCAATTAGAATTTTATTCGGTTCACGAATCAGTATGAAGAGAAAATGAAATTATAAGGATTTTCTTTCAGTTTAGGGTATACAGGGTATTTCCGAATTAGGCAAACAATTTCAGAAGATACCAATATTATGAAAAGTTATCATAGAACACGGGATAGTACACCACCTGTTTAATCCGAAGTACAGGCACTTCTATAGTACATGAAGTTAAACTTATGGGGAAAACAATTGCTGTTTAACTAGCTATATTTTTAATTGTTTCACGAATAAATAACAAGTAAGGAATGAATCATTATTTTATTTTAATTTGAGATACACAGGGCGTTACCGAATTCTACAAATAAATTCAGTAGGATTGATAGTAGTTACCAAGAGAATAAGTTATCATAGAACACTGGATTTCAAACCGATTCCTTAATCATAAATACAGGTAATTTATCGTAATGCAACTTTATTTTGATAGTAATAGCTTTCAGAAAATGCTTGTAGTAAAAATTGCACACATGTTTCATCACAAAAGTCTCACATAACTTTCTAATGAGAATAAAATGTATTATAATGAAAATCTTGATAGATTCTCATACCTTTGCTGTAAATGTGATTACAATAAGATATCCGAACAACTTTAAAACGAGATTTTCTATCAAAATATCGTTTTTATTTTTATTTTGCAATAATATTATAATTGAGTCTTTTATCTATCGAAATTTGCTTGAATTTTGTTTGATTATTTGTCTATTTAAAATAGAAGCCGAGTTACAACATTTTAAAATTACATCTATTATAGCTTGTAAATTGAGTTTGAAATTTATTTTTAGTTTTTTCTCATGACGAAGTTTTTCTGATTTACTATACGCAAAACGCCGTAAAAAAGAAAATTATGCATGAAATTCCTCGTAATTTTCTGTACCTCATTTACAATTGTCTTTTGGGGAAATAGACTATACTCGTGGTAACACATCAGTAGTTTTATATTTACATTGGTATAAGTGACAAATTTGAGACAATTTTTTAAGTTTTTAACAATTTCCAACAAAGTTGAAAAGTTTTTATGCATTCGGTCTGTTTGGCCATATGGCCGTCTGGCCGTGCTCTAACTCCCGTAAATATTCTCGGTTTCCTATGGAATTTTTATGTTTTTGATGTTTACTATAGCACGAACTCTATTAAAAATGAAGTTTCTACTATTATTAGTTTTTTTTTACAAAGATTTTCCGATACATTACGGCCAATGGAAAAAAACCTTTTAAAATGAATTTTAAAGGTGTTACACCATGTCAAACGTATTCAAATTTTCAAACATTCGCAAAGTGCACTAAAATGCACATTCCGTAGAATATGCAGTCAAAATAATAGGTCTTATACATTTATAGGACCACTCGAAAGAACTTCTGATAGCTGATGGATGGTTCAAATACATTTTCAGTTATCATATGCGCTTTTAAGTTTTACTAAATGTTCTTCAAATTATATGGTGGATATAAATGTAATAGATGATTTTCAGCGTTACACAACAAATTCTTTTAAAAGCAAATTCTTTTAAATCCAGTAGTTCGTGAGAGCCCAACATAACAGGAGAAGGCTGGTACACTGTAAAAAATTTTTGTAAAATTCCAGTAGATGTACCGTTAATTTCACGGTACTTCTACCATTTTCACTCTTTACGGTATGAATACCGTATTTCTAAGGTATACTAAGTGTAAAAACAGTTTTTTGTACTGTTTCGATTAAAAACGGTATTTACACAGTAAAATTATTATTTTTCCGTAAAAACTCGATATTTATACCGTAAAATAATTATTTTTCAATAAGGAAAACGGCACTGTAAAAATTTTCGTAACATTTCAATAGATGTACCTAAATTTTACGGTACGTCCACTGTTATCATTATTTACTGTATGAGTACCGTATTTCTAAGATATATTAGGCATTAAAAAAACCATTTTCTGTGCTATTTCGATTATAAACAGTATTTATACCATAAAATGACCAATTTCTGTGCTGTTTCAATTATAAACGGTATTTATACCATAAAATGATTGTTTTTCAGTAAAAAGGCGATATTTATACTGAAAAAAATTATATTTCAGTAAGGGAAAATATGGTATCCTCGCCTCGGTGTACGGCATTTTCTCAAGCGATGTTCTTGTTGTTGCTAGGTAAATGTGCGCAGGTCTGAGGAGATGGGGGGGGGGGGAGTGCAGCCATTAACTTGTTTTGGAGTCCAAAAATCTCAAAGGGTCACAAATCCTGATATACACACTGTTTATTATAATTTTTATGGATATCATAATGTAACAATAAAAAAAGAGAAAGGACTGTATTTACTTTTGTTAAATAGTATTAAAGAAGAATAGATAATTATTAGAATATATAATTATTATCTTTAACTACAAGAAAATAAATAATGTAATTTATGAAAGATGACTAAAGTAGTCTACAAAGTAGACGAGGCTTTATTAAAGATTCACATGCATTTTATGTGTCTTGCGTGTCTGTGTAAGTGGGGGGGGGGGGACTGATTCTGGGCCCGTCACGGTTCTCGACGGCCTGAATAGATGTTGTCTTTCTAGTGGGAACTTTTAATCTATCATACTGAATGATATCAAATCCATCCTTAATTTTTATTGGAGAATTATACAATTCATAGAAGTGAAATTCTAAGATTTTAAACTAGTTTAATTAATCACTTATTCATAGTCATGCCATTGGAATTGTAATATTATGTACGATTGAATATATATACCAGTGATATTCTTAATATGTTAAAAGGGTTTGTTCACCTTTGTGTATGCTCTTTGTGTTTCATTCAGTTGGATCCTCATACCGGACGTGCAGGACAAAGAAGTATGTAACATTTTAACTATTTTTAAGTGAAAGTAACTATTATGCATGTATTTTTATTACATTTTTAACTTGCATTAGTTCTTAATAAACTTCTTTAATGTTATATGTTTGTCTTATTAATTTATTTTGGGTTTAAAAATTATGACATTAATAATTAATATTTTTTTAGGTATGACAAATAACAAATTTTTCAGCTAAAAAATATTTGAAATTAAAAGTTCTTTCAAAAAGAATCTAATAATACAATGTGAAAAATTTCCGTGGTGGAATTTCAAAGTGGAGTCTATTCATGAAGTTGAGGGAGATTGGCGCCGGTTGGGTTTGATCTAGATCGTTACAAAGTAAAATAAAGAGAAGCACCGAAATATGGTACTGCTTATTTTTTGAAAACTCCAAGCTGGGCAACACGAAGCGTTTTACCTTTTTCTTTTTCCTTATTCAGCGACAGACCAGTAACACGCATGTTCACGTTCTCTACAATTCTAATGTATCGAAAGTCGCCTCTCTCAAATAATGAAGATCGGCGGCTAGTAAGTTGTCTGTTAAAAAAAAAAAAAAAAAAAATGATATGGTGTAACGTATCGTGTGTGCTCAGATGGTGAAATTTTGGGGCCTATAAAGACCCATCCCCCGCAAATCCCCACGTTCAAAATTTAGATAAAATTATCATAAAACTAGAAAAAAATACATCCTTATCAGAAAAAAATAATAAAATACCAAACAGTCAGTTGGCTTAGATTTACGCTTAAACCACCGGTAAAACTGCAAACACCGGTCCTCTTTCCTCTACCAACCTCATAAATAACTAAAATTCAAAAAACTTTTTCCCTTACGTTGTTAGAATTTTATCGAACTCAGACCCCAATCTCGATGAGCTCAGGAATTTCGTAATTAACAATTCTGTTGATCTAATCCTTAAAAAGGTGGTGAAGTTCAAAAACTCTAAAAATCGCAAATCAAAATTTTAGAACCTATCTCACTCGACGCTCTTTCGCCATACGGCTCAGTATTGAATTCAGACACTTTTCTCCGGGAGGGACTTCTGTGGCTCCGGGGGGGTGGGGGAATGGAACCTTTTTCCCCAGTGAAAACACAATAACTCTATTTTTCCGGGGGGGACATTTCATTGCACTGGGGGGGGTTCCCTCTGGGGCATCCCATTAATTCAACACTGATATGTCAAGACTGTTATTTGTGTTAAAAGAAAGGTCTCTCATTCGGTAACTCAATCTCTCCCCACCAAATTTTGGAAAATTAAACACTAAAAACCATTTAGACAGTTTAAGTTAATTCACAGTCTCATCCATATGTCTTCAAACCTTAGACAATCCCCCCTCCCCCGATCTCTCTTCAGTCCGGCTTGGAAAAATTATTCAGACTAGATGTTGAATGATATTTTCAGGTTACTTCAGTGGTCATCAGTGGAATTTTGATGCAAACACTACCACTGATGTTTAGAATTTAGTTCTTTTGTTTTGATTAACATACAAAACGGGTTAAATTTATTTTTCGCAAACTTTATTGATTCAATTGAAGATAATTTAATAAAATATCGCTTTATTCAAATAAAAATAGTTAAAAAAAAAAAAAGATAATGTATTATTTTGAACAAAATACCACGTTACAGAGAAAAAGAGATAATTATAATTGGGTCAAAAATGATATCGATATCAAAAGGCAAATCCCCCCTTCCCCTAGAGATATCTTACGATATCATGTGTCAGACCCTCCCTCCCCCCTGAAAGAATAATGTTATATATGCACAGCACCTAATAAAAAAAGTTAATATATCATTCTTGTTTCTAGTAAAACCATCGTAAATATTGGCTGAGCAAAACATTTTCTTTGAAAATGTCAAGATAATACAGAGCGTGAAAGTTTGCTTTAGGCCGAAGTAATGATGTCAGATTTTCGAGGCAAAAGCCTTTTTTACGGGTAGCAGCATAAGTTTCGCATTTACCAACCAACCAACAAATCTAATGGCGTCAGTTTGTTGATTTCGGGCAATGGGGAACTTGAGATCCAGTTATTTATATTTAAGTAAGTTAATCGGCTGTATTTCTTGTTTTCATTTAACTTACATTATTAGATAACTAATTTGAACTATACATGTTTTAAATTGTTTTTTCTTAAAAGTATGTTATTCATTTTTTTGGCTAAGTTATATAAAAATTGGAAAATAAATTATTTTGTTTTTGAAATGTGCGTGTTGGATTAAATTGCGTTAAATATAGCAAACTGACATCTATAAAATTTTGAATATTTTCTGTTCAATATTTCAACTATTTCCTTTTAAATTTAATCATTTTTACTAGAATATTTGCGTAATATTAGTAATTTACATTTATCTTATTCAAAAAACGAATTCGACTTATTTCATTCATCCTTTTGCTAAACTGTCCCACGCCCCTCCACTATTGTTTTTATGTTAAACTGCTTATATAAACAACAGCGCTGCTTTTAAGTTTAGTTAAAATTATGGATAATGTATAATATTAGGTTTTCTAAAGATGGGAACTATTACAGCTACAGGTAAACAAGTCATTAATTTACAGCAAATATTAAAATTATAGTAAGCAAATTTATTTTTTAATGAACAATTTTTTTATACAAATCTAAGTTTATGCTGAAAAGCAACTTTTTTCAACTGAAGATTTGGTTGTCATTGCTCCATCTCAGTGGCTTAGCTAGGATAGGTGATACCCAGAGCGGATGTAAATTGTGTTACCGCCAGCCACCATGGTGTCACCCCCCCACACACACACACCGATCTGTTATATTTTTTCATTCACAATTGTACGCTATTATAACAAATGGCCATATCATTTCTCATTTACCTTTTGCCCTGCATTGAGAAAAAAAAACAGAGGGGCGAATTTTTACTTAACTCATAATCCGCTTAAATCAATGTGGTGTCTGTATGTCGAAGAAAATTCTTTCTTTTAAAGTTTGCTTTTGTTATCCACTCGTTGGATAGGTTAGATTTTTGTTCTCTGGTGCAAATATCTTATTTAAACACACCAGTCTGCATAAAATTTCAACTTCTTTTAGAAAAGAAAATTAACTCTATTTCGTCGTACGCTAGAAATTTAATTTTATTTCGGAATTTTTTTTCCCAATGGTGTAAGATTATACATATTTATTTTCAAATAAATATTGGGTGACACCCGGGTTGGACTGCCCCCCCCTGCCCCCCACTAACTACGCCACTGCCTCCATCTAGTATTGTGATTGATGTTTAGAATAATACGTAATGAGGAAAAATTTCTGTCCCATTCTATCCCATTCTCCATTACTAACTAATATTATAATAAATATTAGTACTATTTATTACTAATATTAGAACTAGTACTAACTAATATATCCCGTACTTGAATAACATTAATTAATTAAAGTTTGAAAACATAGTATATTAACACAGGAAAAAAATCATAAAAACCTGATTTAAATAAAAAGAATCTGATTTAAACAAAGATATACATATATATTTTTTAAACTATGATTGTTTTGCTCCTTAGTTGCTATTTAAAAGCATGCATATTCATGCACATTCCATTCATAATACTAATTTTGAAAATAGTGAGAAAATGGTGTTTATATTAAGACTTTTTTGGTTTTAAATGTTTATAAAAAAAGACTTGTGCATTGATTGCTCTTAACCCGGGAGAACACGCCCTTACCCAGTGTTTGAATGGTTTTAACTTTGTCACCAATAAAATCAAAATATAACAACTACTTTATTTAGACGGAAACAATTCATACAAATTTTGTGATAAAATAAGTTGAAGATTACTTTTAAAAAATTAGTGGTTACAATTGTAAAAACCATACGCACTCAGGGTCTTTTAGGCCCTGCGCGCGTCCTTCCGAGTTAAAATTAAAGTCATCGTCCTGTTTAATTTTATAGAACACAGTAAAAAGAGGGGGGGGGAGGAAATTAAGTCAATGTAAATCAATAAACCAGTTGATATGGCCCTTTTAAAATTCAGCTGGCATATTTGCAAATCTGATTAAAAAAATTCACTGGCAACTCATATCTATGTGTTATTACAGTATTTATGTCTTCACTAGTGAGAAACTGGGTTATTTATTAAATTTTAAGTCAATTAAATGTCATTAAAACTAGTGTTTGATTAAATAGTCGATTCGGTATTTTGTGATTCCGCATGTTATACGATTATAAGTATCATTAAACAAATTAAAAAATAATTAAAAATGTGTAGCCTATAATTCAAATACTTCGCTGAATAAATGCGAATTACGGCGTTTCTTGATCCCCCCCCTCCTCTCTAGAAAAAGAAAAGTACCCAGTTAAAGTCAAATTTCTGGAGTGATACTTTTTAGCTCACAGGCTATCATAGCCTGAGAGCTTATGTGCCCGTCCGTTCTGTATGTTCGTTCGTGTGTAACGCGATAACTCGTGATAAAAATATCCGATTCACTTGAAATTTTGTATGTAGGTATATCCTGACAAGGCGCTTCCCTGATTAGTTTTTGGAGTTCATTCGATATGTATAAGAGGGGGAACGGGGGGCTCATGCCTCTCCCCTTAGTTGATATAAATGGGATTTTCATGCAGAATTAAGTGTTCGTTCAAAATTTAGATTAGGATCATTCTGATGAGGTGATTCCGTGACTGTTATTAGGTGTTCATTGAATAAATATAAATAGGGGAAACAGGGGTTCTAATGCCCCCCCCTTAATTTATATAAATGAGTTTTTCAACCAGAATTTTCAGATTTCGTTAAAATCTCTGAATAGTTTTGGAAGTTTAATGGTTAAGTATAAAAGAGGGAGATAACTCCTTTTAAATTATATAAATGCTAAATGGGTTTTTATTAAGAATTATCTCATTTGCTTTGAATTTTGGATGTAGATTTTTTATATGATAAAGCATGTCTTTGATAGTATAGGAGGTTCAACGATTAAGTATAAAAAAGGGGGAAAGGGGAGAGCTGTTTCCCCTTCTTAATTTTTTTTCGAACGGAATTAACCCTTGAAAATATAAGGCTTTAATGTACAATTAGTATTTGTAGCCTGTGAGCTCAATGCCATCAGTTTAACTGGGCAGTATTCTTTATTTTAATTTGTCTTTTTTGCACACAGAGTTTATTGAATCGGATTTAAGTCTTTGTGTTAAAAATTTACTTTCTGGTGAACTTTTTATTATTATTATTATTATTATTATTATTATTATTATTATTAATTTGGATGGTAAAAATAATGATGAAATGTCTGATTTTGTGAAAGAGCCTATTATTCAATGATTTTTTTTAAATAGGCCCCAAATTTCGCTTTGATTGTGCCTGATTACGTAAGTTTACATTCAAAATTTATAGTTCTACATATTTAGATTTTAGACCATTGGTTTAAAAATCTAGGCACCAGCGGGGGGCAATCACTCACCACGGAGTAAAATTTAATAGCATTCTAGCAAGAAATTTATACAAATTATTAGATGATACAAGTCGAAAAAAATTAGTAGTGAGAGCATAGGAGCAACTGGCGCAAAGACTTTTGCACCCCTGTCTTAAAACAAAGAGGTGTACCTACCAATCCATATTTTATCACATGTTCTCAATATTAGAAGTTTTACGGGAAGTGTAAATTATAATTATCATCTATTTGAGATCTTCGAAATCAGCCTGCGTAATTTTTGTTATAAAATATTAATAACAGTAAAAATCATTGATTTACGGTATAACTATTTAGTTTCTTACACGTCAAAACCTTGTATGATTTCTTTGTTTTTCAAATTGATTACTTAGAGAATGATAAGAATATAGTTATTATATTTTCGGCTTTTTTTTTAACATTTACTTTTTGATATTGAGTAATTTTAATATGACGGAAAAGCTAGGGGTCTTCCTCTGGTATTTTATTTATTTATTTATTTTCGTAGTCATTATCGTCCAAACTCTTAAAAAAATTTTGGAATTAAAACATGTTTTCGCAGTTTTTGACAAGCAATCCAGAAAAAATATTGATATATATTAATAAAATGGCTGGTATAAAGACTTTTTTTCATTTGGTATAATCGTTAAGAAATAACATATGTTTATTTTCAATAACAGAAAATTTGGAATGGAGAAGGAATATGGCTACCCAATTTCATTTTTGAAGTATAATGGAGGAGTAGACTTGGAACTAACCCTTGGAACTTGGAAACCCAGTACCAAAAAAAATTCTCGATTGTCTGCGGCAGATACTACAGAGGCAGAAAATAATCCATAGGTAAAATGTTTTGCAATTGCAGCGTTAATTAAACATTTACTTTTAACGATTTTACGCGTTTTATTCAGTTCTGTTAATAACCAACTCACATTTTTGCATTCAGTAATAAAGTGTTAAATATAACTTAAAACAAAAGAAATGTTTGATGAAAAAATAATCTACAAAGAAGAAAAGAAAATCTGTAACACCCGTCTCCATTCTTTACCTTTCTGCTATAAGGCTTGCAATATTAATAGTGATTGCAAAAAATTGTGGATATGACTGAGTATCAGCATTTTTTATTGCACAGTCTTGATCATAGTTTCTTATTTTAATTTTTGAAAAACAAATAAAATCAAACACAAAGTGGTTATTTGATTTTTTTTTAAATCAAAGGCTTGATACATTTCTTGTAATATTTCAAACCCATAATGGTATTAATAATAAGGTACCCTGGGGTAATAACGCCACGTTAAGGTTCTACCAATTTTCACGGCTTAGTTTTAGATTGTAATTTTCAAACAAATATAGGATCTGATACAGCAACTCATTGACTATCTATATAAAATAAAATAATTTAACAGATATGTATTCATAAAATGTAATGGCGTTTTTTCTTGACCAATGCTATTTGGCGTTATTACCCACCTATATGGGTAATAACGCCATGCAAACAAAACTATGAAATAAGATGAAATAATTGCATGTAGATAGCGCAATTCTAAAAATACAAACTCTATAAACTTAGAAATTGACAAATTGCATTCTAAGCTATTGAAAATGTTCAATTTTTTGTGAAAGTGTAAGAAAAATAAAGGTGTGGTGTGGGAGGAAGGGATGAGGCAAAAGAATATCAGACCGTGAGCTTCTTTTTGCTTAAAAAGAACCGTTTAAATAGAAATATGAGAAACATTGGACAGTTTTAACTGTGTCTATTTGAATCAGCATTTAGGATGTAGCTCGGCCACTGTAGGGAATCAACCGGGGTACTAAAGTCAAGGATTGGCGTTATTACCCCAGTATAGTTATTGCGCAGTACATTTTAAATTACAAATTATCTCGAGAAGATATCCAAAATCTTCAACAACAATTTAAAACTACATGAAATGCACTACAAATTTATGTAATTAACAAAGTATTTCCGGATAAAAAGATAGTCTTCACATCACAAAACGTATCTCGCAAATTTTAGATCAAGCGTTAATTTTAGTTGTTTGTAAAAACAATAAGACCTAAAAATGAAACAAATTAACTTGAAGCTGTTTTTTGCGATTTATATGACTCAAAACCCTTCTGTGCAGAGCACATGGGTGTCGTTTACCTGATTATTTCATAATTATGCAAAATATAAGCACTTGGCGTTATTACCCCGCCTGGCGTTGTTACCCCAGGGTACCTTATAATGACTATTAGTTATTACTAATAGCATAATTTTACTTGTAGGTACATTTAACTCACACATAATCTAGCTAAAATAGCGTCTCAGTATTATCATTGTTAAATGCATGCTTTTTACTTATTTCTAGTTAGAATTTTTTAAAAACTTTTTAACCTCTCTTCCATTCTCCAAATAAACAGAGTTTTTTAATTGACTTCTTTTTCATACCCTACCCTTTATTATAATTACAGATTCACTGTCGCGAGATGCCACACGCGGCTAATTTTATGCTGCGAGCTGTAACTTTCGGTGCTTAAGGGGGTGCGGGAAACAAAAATATTCAAATTTTATTAAACAGTTTTATTACATTAAAAATTCTGCTTAAAATTACGTTTAAAACCTTGTTTCTATTTTAACTGTAACAAGAAATATTATTTTTTTTCTTTTTGGTTTCTTTTTAAAATCTAGTTTTCAAAGCAATCGTTCTCATAAAAATGACTTTCTGTGAAAATGCTTTTTTTCTTCATGAGTTTTTTCACCATTTCTTGTATTTAAATTACTTTAACCCAATAGCGGTTAAAAAAATCTTGTTTAAATTTGGAAAAAATCTTTTTCAATTGTTTTATAATTGTCTATTTGTTGTTGTAATTATTGTATTTTGCTTCAGCAAATTTAAAAAAAAATTTATTTAATTTTAAAAATATGATTTTAAAAAATTACATTTTTTAAAAAATTTTTTACTTTAAATATTTTTTAATTTTATTCAAATTAATGCTTTTAAAATTCCTAAATCAGAATTAAAGCTTATATATTTCTGTTTATATAAATGAAAAGAAATTCTACAAATAATATTTCGAGTTATAACGATTTTAAATTACCCCACTTTTTAATAACTATTAAATTAAAAAAAAAAAATTATGAGAAATTATGTCACGTGCTTTTGTTTCAAAATGATATGGTAAACAATCAGAAAAAATTTCAAAATTTCAACTGAATAAATAACAATTACTTGATAATGTGTGCATTGTTGAGAGAATGTAATAAATTAAGGATTTCATTTCCGACAATTCCATTTTTGTTTAAACACATAGCCTACACTAGGCTCGGTAAGAAATTTTCAATCTAAATATTAATTCTATGGTATTGTTATTTAGAGCCCTCCCCCCCCCACTTTTAATATTTTTAAATGATTTTTTTTCACACAGGGTGCAGTACGTAAATTTTATTGTGCATTTCTACTTTTTTAATTGTTTGTTACAGTTTTAGGTAGCTTTCATTAGAAAAAGTAAAAAGCTATCTATATTGCAACCGTCCGGAGAAAAGCACTTCCGGAAAATTTTGGTATATTTTCATCGATCATGACCCCCAGACCCCAAAACCACCCTCCGTTCAAATGTTGACATATATATATATATATATATATATATATATATATATATATACAGGGTGTATCTAAACTATTGGGCAAAACTTTAAGAGGTGATAGTACACATCAAGACAAACAATATTGAATAGGAAACTAAGGGACCCAAACGTCTTCCGAAGGAGATAGGTGCCATTAAAGTTTAGGAACTAAAATTTCAAATAAGCATAAAAAACGAAAAAATTTGTCGATTGATTTGCGGTTTTCACTAAAACTACTCTTTGTGTCAGTATTTTCTTTAGAATAAGTTGTAAAGATAAATTTCAAAAAATGCCAATAGAGGGCGCTTTAGACTTTGGAGTAACAAAAAAATTTTTTTGCCGTTATTTTTGCATCTCATTAAATGTTTTCGGAAGCTTAGACTTAAATTTTGAGCTCAAAATCTGAATAGTTGGGAGTGCTTAAGTAGCGTAAACTGAACTGTGTTTAGAGGTTCAAATTTCAAATGATTATAAAAAACGGAAAAATATGTCGATTCGTTTGTGGTTTTTGCTAAAACTACTCTTTAAATCAGTCTTTTCTTTAAAAAAAAATATATAAAGATAAATTTCAAAAAATACCGATAGAGGGTGCTTTAGACTTTTGAGCAACGAACAAGTATTTTTTGTGGTTATTTTTTGCATCTCATTAAATTTTTTTAAAAGCTTAGACATAAACTTGAATTTTGAGCACAAAATCTGAATCACTGTGAGTGGTTAAGTAGCGCAAACTGAACTGAGTAGAAGTGGAGGGCAAGTTCAAATTTCAAATGATTATAAAAAAAAGAAAAAATTGGTTGATTCGTTAGCGGTTTTCCTTTAGAGAAAACCGCAAGCAATTTTCTTCAGTATTTCCGTGATTATTTTCTTAAAAATAAATTTAAAAAAATTTCGTTAGAGGGCGCTTTGAACTTAAGAGTAATCAGCAGCTATGTTTGACCGTTATTTTTTGTATCTAATTAAATACTTGCAAAAGCTTAGACTTAAATTTCGAGCTCGAATTCTGAATCATTGGGAGGGGTTAAGAAGCGCAAATTGAACTGTGTTCAGGAGTTGAAATTTACCCCCCCCCCTCCCCCACCTGAAACACAGTTCATTTTTGCGCTACCTAATTACTCCCAACGATTCAGAATTTGAGCTCAAAATTTAAGTCTAAGATTTTGCATTTAATTAGATACAAAAATTAACGGTTGAAAATAGCTGTTGGTTACTCTTAAGTTTAAAGCGCCTTCTAACAAAATTTTTTGAAAGTTATTTGAAAATTTTATTTTCAAATAAACATTTACATATTACATACACATTGACATAAAGAATTGTTTTAGCGAAAATCGCAAACGGATCGACTAATTTTTTATAATCATTTGAAATTTGAACCTGCTTCTCCCCTTGAACTCAGTTCAATTTGCGCTACTTAACCACTCCCAGTGATTCACATTTTGTGCTCAAAATTCAAGTTTATGTCTAAGCTTCTAAAAAAAATTAATGAGATGCAAAAAATAACCGTAAAAAATAGTTGTTCGTTACTCCAAAGTCTAAAGCGCCCTCTATCGACATTTTTCAAAATTTATCTTTCTAATTTATTTTCGAGGAAATACTGATTTAAAGAGTAGTTTTAGCGAAAACCGCAAACGAATCGACCAATTTTTCCGTTTTTTATAATCATTTGATATTCGACCACTAAACACAGTTCAGTTTGCGCTACTTAACCACTCCCAACTATTCATATTTTGAGCTCAAAATTTAAGTCTAAGCTTCCGAAAACATTTAATGAGATGCGAAAAATAACGGCAAAAAATAATTGTTCGTTACTCCAAAGTCTAAAGCGCCCCCTATCGGCCTTTTTGTGAAATTTATCTTTACAATTTATTTTGATGAAAATACTGACATAAAGAATAGTTTTAGTGAAAACCGCAAATCAATCGACAAATTTTTCCGTTTTTTATGTTTATTTGAAATTTTGGACCCTAAACTTTAATGGCGCCTATCTCCTTCGGAAGACATTTGGGACCCTTAGTTTCTCGTTCATTATTTTTTGTCTTGATGTGTACTATCATCCCTTAAAGTTTTGCCCAATAGTTTCGATACACCCTGTATATATATATATATATATATATATATATGATTTTTGTCACGCTGTAACTATCGTATTTATGAACCGATTTGAATGAAACTTGGTATGTACACATAGTACATAGAAATGGCTCGACCGAGTTCGTTGGGCAGCATCAGATGCCATCTTGTTTCAAAATGGTGTCCATTTAAGTTTATCAAAAATCTTTTAAATGTATAATGATGTACAAAGAAAAATTTAGAAATTGAGGAAAGATTCTTTCTAAAGTGTTTGAAATTAATAATGAATTACGGAATACTTTTTGCTTTGTCTTTACCTTAAAAAGCGCGTGAGATATAGCAGTTTGGATTTTTAATGTGGATGACATTTTTTTTAATCAATTTGCCAGCGACAGCCCTTGTATATATTAATCGATTTCGATGTGAGTGTGCGCTTGTACATGAATTAATATTTCGACCAAGCTCATTGGATTGTTTTATCCATTATATTGTTTTAAAATGACATGTACTTCATGATATCGTGGAATTTGGAGACCCTATAAATCGCTTAAAATAAAACCAGCTTCAATAAAAGATGACTAATTTATAAAAATTCCCACTAATATTCAGTATTGCCAAAAACGAGTATTCAATCTTATATAATCGGACTCCACTAATTTGAGCTTCGTATGTTTGAATAACATAACTTAATTTAAAATAAATAAATAAATAAATTAGGTATATGAAAGCTACCTTTTCCTCCCGGCACTGCCGGAAGGACTTTTTTATGTGCAGATGCTTCTACTTTGACAGCAGTTCTGAAAATAAAACTATTTTCGCCTTAAGAAATGGTTACAAAAGTTGAAAAAGTACAAACACACAACAATATATATCAATTTAAAATTTCACATCCAAAAAAAAAAAAAAAGTAAAAATAAAAATACTAAAATACAAGTAATTCTAAGAAATTTTCCCGTGAATTTAACATTAAATATTGGCATTTAGCCACGGGACTGGTGTAGGTTCTTAAGAGTCATGGGAAGTACCACACTAGTCATGGGGAGAAACGAACACACTAATGTAAATTCTATGGGAGCGTTATTTTATAATATTTAACATGGATATAAATATTGTTTAGTAATTTCTGTGTAGGATAACTGAGGGCGATGTACCTGCGGTAGTTTTTTAATTTTTAGATCTTAGTTTTAGACTTTTTTTTTAGTTTTCCTTCATTTACAGAACTGGTTTGGAAATTGAAACTACCCAAATATATATAAAAAATCTATAACTAAAATAGGAAAATGAAAAGTAGCCCAGTAGATCATCTATTGTATGTATATATATATATATTAAAATCAAAGCGAGAAAATTGAAAATAACGCTCCCATAGGATTAATATTAGCATTCTTGTTCCTTCTTGTGAATATTGAAATAACCTCTTAAGGTGATTTTGTGAAACCATTTCTACAAATTACTCTTGTATTTTTTTCGATAATATATTTTAATGCTTATACCCATATTGAATGAATCTTTTTCTTTAAGGTACTTGATGTTGGTCAACCCTGTGTGTAGTACAAACTACAAATAATCAATTGGAGGATAATCAAAATGCAGCAAGTGGGCAGAACTATTGGAATTTATATAAATGTAAATGACACACTGTGTAGAAGAAAATAAATTGTATACATAAATATTAAAACAATGCATCATGATATAGTGTATTAATGTAATTTAATCGTTGTAATAAATATCTTTTTATATTTTAATTGCTTGTTTTAAATATGTCTGAATCATAATGATATTCATTTATTTTGTAAATGTTCTAAAATATTTATATTTGTAGTTTTAATATGATTCTCAAACCCTCTCCTTAACAATGCGAAGTTTTAATACAATTTTAAACTTATTTTTAAGCATGAATGTATAAATTTTGTCTTGACTATTTAAATATTTGGAAGGAAAATACATTTTTCATTTTTTATTAACTTTTTTTCGCGTTATAGGCAATTTTGCCCACGACAACTAGTTTTTACTTTTCTTGATCTGTAGGGAGAATTAAAGTTTGTTATTAAGATTATAAGCTATAAATTACATATCAATATAGAAAAATATAATAGCACATTTCCATAAAAAAAAAAAAAAAAATTAAAAAGTGGTGATTTGCTAGACAGTGACATTCTTAAACTTTTAAATGAATGTAAGAAATTTTAGATTTGTATGTTGAGAAAATAAAAATAAAAATCCCAATTTCCAAGTAAGTAACAAGAATATTAATGTATATGTATAATTTTGACCACTTTTATTAATTTTACTTTATTTTTTGAAAGTGTATGTGATTTGTATTCTCTTCACGCCCTTCTGATCCTTTAGTTTTTATAATTATGTCCGTGAAACAACAAAAGAAGTGTGAAATAATTTTTCGGCAGTCAGTACTCTTGAATTATTTGTTAATATTTAATAAAATTTAATAAATTGTTAATAAAAATAATATAAGATCAATTAATTATTTTTAGTTTTAATAATTTCTAGAAATGTAAGAAAGTAATTTAATATTAGCATTTTATTTTATCAGAGATCATCTCACATTATCATAGCGGTCACAAATGTAAACACTTTTTTGTGATTTTTATTTTTAATTCACTAAGTGCATACTACTTTTACAACATCTTTATACCTCTATTTTAAAATAATAATTTTCGCTGTATATTTAAATCTGAAATGTGACAGCAGTAACTATTTTAAAATAGTGGTATAAAAAATAAATGTAGAAAAGGTGTAGTAATTGGCAGCTATGTAAGTATAATTCAAATTCATTGTTTTTAGTTACATTTTACCATAATTTTTTTTTTTTTGAACAATTGTACGTAATGACAAAAAACAAAAAGAAAAAAAATATTTCTTAAGAAATACAGAAAATTTAATATTTATGAAAAATAATATATATGTATATATATGTATTGTTTTTTACCAGCATGCATATCATTGCACAACTTGATGATCTACAAATGGTTTTACTAAAATTTTTATCAAGATATTTAAATGTATCCTCACATATCTAATATTTCTCGCCAAAATAAATTTTTATAATAAGAGTGAGACTTGTGCTTACCATGTATATTCGTCGATTCTGATTACAGAATAACACATAAGAATATCCCATGTTTGACAGGATAATATAAAACAAAAAAGGACTGTAAAGAGAAACTTGTTTGTTTTAAAATATGCAATGGGTATGACAAGAGTTTAAAATGACTATGTTTTAGAAATGATGCTTGGTAAGTGTTATCCATTATAAGCAATGTAAATTTCTAGACAATATCTGAAATATATCATCCCCTAACATATTATGTCTTGTGGAAGCGGCTACCTCTGCTTGAGACAATCTTGAGACAAGACCTACATTCATTCTCACCTCAAGAGAGTAGAAGTAGCAATTCTCCCACAAGACGATCCGTTCGTGATGATAGATTCCAGACATCGTCTTGAAATCTATATTGCTCGCAATGGAAGACACTTTCCAGAAGTCATTCCTGAAAAATAGTCATTTTAAACTCTCGTCATATCTATTCTATATTTTTAACAAATAAGTTTCTCATTAGAGTCGTTTTTGTTTTTTTTAACCTGTCAAATGTGGGAGGGTTTTTTTGGATCATCCTGTATTTTTACGGTATATATACCGTATATTTCATTTACGGTACACATACTGATTACAAATGTTTTTACGGTACATATACCGCACATTTAATTTACGGTATATTTGTTGTATAAATATTTTTTACGGTACATATGTCGTACATTTAATTTACGGTATCTGTGCTGTAAAAATATTTTTTACGGTACATATACCTTACATTTAATTTACGGTATATATGCTGTAACGATATTTTTTTAAGGTACATGTACTTTAAATACTTTACGGTACATATACCGTCCAGTTAAATTACGGTACATATACTTTAAATATTTTACGGTACATATACCACAAAATATTTAAATTTATATTCAGTTAAATTACGGTACATGTACTTTAAGTATTTTACGGTATATATACCGTCCAGTAAAATTACGGTAAAAGGAAGTGTCACAAAGTTGACGGTATAACCACCGTGATTCGAGACCAAAATTTTTTACAGTGTAGTTGTCGTATAAAACAAATCTATGGCTTTTACAAAATACATGTTGTAAATAAATTTCAATAACTATAAAAGTATTGTATAAAGTTAGGTTGCTAGTTAAAGGCTGAGAAAAAACTTCACTTGCAATAATAGATTTTAATCTTAGAAAATTTAGATTTTTTTGTATGAAATTATTTTTTGCGTTTCTTGTGATTAATGATCTATATTTTGCCTTAAAACAGTTTTTCAAATTCTCGATTTTTTTTTCTACATAGTAGTTTAACCAAAATAAATATCCCACTGTCTCAAGTAAGCATATATTCGAAAATATTTTTCACAACGTGTTTTTAAACTTTTTTCGCAGTTTTCAAACCTGCACTTGCGAGGCCTTGAAATGTCATTAACACATGGGAAATGGTTGCCTCTAAAGCCTAAAAAAGAAGGAAAAAAATAATATTGGAAATGTACTTATCGACTTAAAAAATAATATTTTAATTAATTTAAAAATGTTTGTCATATTTTTAAAGCTTTTATTTATTATATCGATTTAATTTCTTCTATAAGTCTATAACTTTTTTAGAAAGAATTAAAGAAATGAAAAACATACCTGCAGTTGCGTGAAATCGGAAGTTCCAGGATGAGGTACAGAAATGAACTTTTTAACAGTCCGCTTGTATTCCTTTTTTTCTTTTTTCATACTTTTAGTATTTTCTGAAATTACCTTGGAGGTAGAACTTTGGGAGATGAATTCAGGAAATTTTGAGGAGGAATAATGATCCAAAATTGTCTTTTTTCTTCATCGAGCTCATCTGAACTTGACTGTCCTTCTGATAAATCTGCTTGAAATGTTTTGTCCGTAATGTCGTCATCATCCGAGAGATCACTAAATTCAGAATCTGATTTATTCATCAATTGAAATATTTCTTCTTGAGTGAGAATTCTTTTCCGTTTAGACATCTGAAAAAAGTATTTTATTTTGCTTTATTAAAAGTTAACAAAGTACTGCATAAAAAATTAGAAAAAATATTTGAAAATTTTATTAATTAAAAAGAAAAAAGTAAAAATTAATTTAAAAAAGGGGGGGGGTATCTATGACAACACCCAAGAAAATAATATAGTATTAATTATGTAACAGTATACTTCGTTTTATTTTGGCTGTCATCAAAATTGTTGAAACAGAAAACAAAATGAACATTGAAAAAACACTTACTTATACAGTAGCACTGACTAACGTAGTGCCCAAGTTGCATGATCGTGCGGGTGACGAAATCTTGAGTCCTAAGAGCAAAATAAATAGTGTATAATTAATGTTTTTTATTATATTACACTTATTTAGACATTAAAGCAAAAGTTTTTATTCAAGCAATTAAAAATATATTGATAATTATCTTTTTACGACACATAAAATGATTAGCTATATCCGTTGTACTTCTAAACAAAGCTAGATATGCTGCCTGAATGTAAAACATCGACTACTACCGCAATCTGTTGATAAAAAAAGATACTTTACTCTTTCAGCTAACCAGAACAATCGTTCGATTTGGGTTTATATTACATACGACTGTTTCAGAAGCAAAAATTTAAATGAATGTCTAACCCACACTATCGTGCGAGCTGGGTCTTAAAGGGTTATACGCTGACTTGAAGTTACTTGAAGGGGAATTACTTATTCTTGCTATGTGCACACCCTCGTATGTTAGTTGGTCTCGTAATTTAGAGACTCAATCATGTGACGAGACTCTAACCTGAATAAGCATTGTAATTTCCATTCAGCTTGGAGACATTTGCACCCACGACAGATGTTAATGCACCAGGGGTCATTAGCGGACTTGGCCTGGAAAGTGGCACAGACCAGAACAGGGTATTCAAGTTAAGAAAATCACAAGGTATAAATTGCGTATAAATTAATTGAGAAACTAAGACAATAAAAAGAATATTGCCCATTAAACTGATGGCATTGAGCTCACAGGCTACGCATACTAATTGTACATTACAGCCTTGTATTTTCGATAATTCCGTTCGAAAAAAAAAAAATTAAGAAGGGGAAACAGCTCTCCCCTTTCTCCTTTTTTATACTTAATCATTGAACTTCCTAAACTATCAAGTACATGCTTTATCATATTAAAAAATCTATATCCAAAATTCAGAGCAAATCGGAAAATTCTTAATAAAAACCCATTTAGCGTTTATATAATTTAAGAGGAGTTATTCCCTTCTTTTATGCTTAACCATTAAACTTCCAAAACTGTTCAGAGATTTGAACGAAATCTGACAATTCTGATTGAAAAATCCATTTATACAAGTTAAGGGGAGGGGCATTAGAGCCCCCGTTCTCCCTGTTTATACTTATTCAATGAACACCTAATAACAGCCACGGACTCGCCTCATCAGAATGATCCTATATCTAAATTTTGAACGAAAACTGTTAATTCTGCATGAAAATCCCAATTATATCAATTGAGGGGAGGGGCATGAGCCCCCCGTCCCCCCCTGTTTATACTTATTCATTGAACACCTAATAACAGCCACGGTATCGCCTCATCAGAATGATCGTATATCTTAATTTTGAACGAAAACTGTTAATTCTGCATGAAAATCCCGTTTATATTAATTAAGGGGGGGGGGACATGAGCCCCCCGTTCCCCCTGTTTATACTTATTCAATGTACACCTAATAACAGTCACGGAATCGTCTCATCAGAATAATCCTATATCTAAATTTTGAACGAAAACTGTTAATTCTGCATGAAAATCTCGTTTATATCAATTAAGGGGAGAGGCATGAGACCCCCGTTCCCCCTCTTTTACATATCGAATGAACTCCAAAAACTAATCAGGGAAGCGCCTTATCAGGATATACCAATATACAAAATTTCAAGTGGATCCGATATTTTACCATGAGTTATCGCGTAACGCACGTACGAACGTACATACAGAACGGACGGGCACATAAGCTCTCAGGCTATGATAGCCTGTGAGCTAAAAATGAATTACCAATTCTTTTTTTCATATTCTTATGTACATTATGATTTATTTGTTCCATTTTCGACAATGTAAACGCTCATCATACATAGAGAAAAAAGAATGTATAAAAAATTCCATTAATAACGTATTTTAAGTAGTAACAAAAATTTGGTTCTCTGTTGTACCGTTATATTTCAGAATTTACTTTATATTCAACCACATATTTTATATGCATTGCTCTGTTTCTTTTTTTTTTGACAAGAGGGGTTAAAAAATTATATATGAGCGCAGAATCTCCGCAACATAACATCCCTTACGAAATAATGTGACTGAGAAATTGTGCTCTCGAAGCTAGTAGACAAGAGACTCTGGGATTGAACCGAATCGCGCCCATCGGCCTAACCGTTTGGAGTTTTGTGTGGTTTTCTTCGAAACTTGCGTATATACAGGTTAGTTTTCATTATAAAACCCCCCACTGAGGACACTTCCCTGATGGCCACATATCTTGTGAGTATGATCGGCCGTCATAAATAACACGCTTACAAATTATCCAATAAATTTATTGCAAATTACAGCATAATATTTCTTTTACTAACTGGAAATGTTTTCGAAAAAATAAAAACAAAATTCAGATGAGACAAGATTTAAATCAGTAGATTTAAAAAATGAATGTATGCAAAATTTTTAAAATCTGCTTTTTTTTCGATAAGGAGATTTTCATACAAAATAATTGAGTTTTATTTTTCATTTTAACAGTTGTAAGGGAAAAAAGGAAAGGACAAATATTTGTTATCAGTGTTTACATCAATTACAATTTTATTCGTTTCACGAATTAATAAAAAGAAAAAATGGAATCATAACGATTTTTTCAGTTTTGGATGTACAGGGTTCTTCGAAATTCGTCAAAGAAGTTCAGAAAATTGACAGTATTCACGAAGACGATAAAACGTTATCGTAGAACACGGGATCGCACACGACCTCTTTAACCACTTAACAGATTTTTGTTCTTCTTTTTTCCGTACATTAAATTGAAACAGTGTTGAAATCACCACTTTTTAAATCTAAAATATTAGTAATATTTAGTCTATATATGACTGCCATCAAATTGTATGAAACTGTATTTTAAAATTGTATTTATAGTGGCTTCAAACAGTTTTAAGGCCCCACAATAGTCACATAAAAAGTACTCAAAAAGACCCGGATGATAATGATAAGTCTATGGGAGCGTTCTTTTCAAATATCTCGCTCAAATTTTAATATTTTGACATGATTTTTTTTTGCATAGGATAGCTGAGGACGCTCCACAACCGGCCTAGTTTTTACTTTTTCGATTTTGCTTTTATATTTTTTATATTATAATAGTTTCAATTACAGAACCGGTTTAAACCGGTTTTGAAATTTAAAATACTTTTTTAAAAAAAATCTGAAACCAAAATTGAAAAAGTCAAAACTAGGCCGGTTGTGGATCGTCCTCAGCTATCTTATGCAAAAAAAAAAAAAAAAAAAAAAAAATCATGTAAAAATATTAAGTTTTGAGCGAGATATTTAAAAAGAACGCTCCCATAGACTTATCATTAGCTTTCGGCTTTTACCGCGTGACTAGTGTGTGCTCTTAAGTGATGGATCAAGCTTAATTTTAATCGGTTAAGGCATTTTCTTTAAAGAAAATCAAGTTAGTTTTATTTTCGCATAATTTTATATTGTTGTCTGCTTATAGAAAAGCGAAAGAAAAATGAATAAGGCAAATAAAGCTTTCTTTTATATCAATATTCTTGTTAAGATGTGTAGGTAATTTTCAGGCAGTGTTTTTGTTTTCAAAAATTTCAATCATTATTTTAAAGAAAAAATTAATTAATTAATAGCCATTTCAAAAAACGTAATCTTAATTTTCTATAATTCCATTAATAAATCAATTAAATCTAATATTTTCAGTCTGAACATCGTAGCTTTCCTATATTACAAAATAGTAATTGCAATCTACCAGATAATAATATCTTTCTACATTATTTTTCATATCAGTTATACACTCTTCAAATTATATTAATCAGTCTGTATTTTAAATATAATTTATTTTAACGTAATCGCTCAGCTTTTTGATCTATTAGTTCGCAATTTATGCAATTTTGAAAATAATGACAGTCTCAGTATTTTAAATAACGTCGGCCGATTTTTTAAAAATAATCGATCGCCATCTTTCTTTTTTCATCGTCCTTCCCGGCTAGTCATGACTCATCATTAATGAAAACGTTCTAGATTTTTCTACAACATTCTATTCGGAACAAATTGCCCGCCAAATTCAGAATTCGCTCCTCCTGATGACTCATGATCTTCGAGATTTTTCTAGAAGGCAAGAGAAGCTAAAAAATAAGCTTCTCTTGCCTAATTGGCTGTGAGTACACGTCTTGAGGAGGGACCGTAGTTACCTCTTGATTTTTTTGACAGATTCACCAGGGAACTCGAGATAGCAAGACGCGTATCGGGCTCTCGGCCTTTTTGGCCGAGAGTAAGATTGTGTTCATGACTTCGCACGTAGGGTAACTTTTCCGTCGGCAGAAAAAAAATCTCGAAAATCGTTGATGTCACGGAGAAATGGTTCCTAGGGATAATTAATAGTAGTCCTCTACATCTCCAGCCCCTAAATTATATGATTTTAATTCTATGTCAATAGAGAAAAAACTGCAAAATATTTCTGTGATGGCGGCTTCTATACATGTGTGAGAGGAGACACGCGGGCGAAGCTTCTGATTTTCACCAGCACCGAAAATACTCTTTTTCGTCTAACAATCCTTCATCCTCAAATTTACATCTGCCAAAGTTTTCCTGCAACACTTGCGATGACGTCTTCTGTTCATGTCTGAGAGGAAGCTCTCGGGAGTACTGATCGTCACCAGCGCCGAAAGCATTTTTTTTTTATTCTTACGATCCTTCACACGGATATTACAACAGTGCCATCAACTGATATTCTGCTATTCCTCCATTGTTTTTGTTCCTGAAATTATAACTCTCCCATCTACTAACTGATCCTTCCTGCTTCCAGAGTGATGTTGTTTAGGCAGAGACATTGCCCTCAACAAGTGTATTACCTAGGACTATAATATGGATTCCACAGCAATAAGAAACTTTCCGATGTATAATTAGTTAAAAAGTATCAATTTCACTTAATTTTTCTGTAACACCTCTCGTTGGCCAACGATATTCTCAACTTTTCAATAAATAATTTACTTGGTAATTGGATGTTATTTGTACAATCTTTGGGTGAGTCTTTTTTTTACATTTTTATTTTCAGTTGAATGCTACGTTCTTTTTGAAATAATTAAGATTGAATTAAGATTTATTCTAGAAAGAATTTACCTGTAATTCGTTAACTAATTTCCTTGAATTCTTAACGCAATGTCTAGCACTGTTGGTCGCCAGCTGCTGCCTGTGTTTGGAGAATTTGCTCTTCGGCAATATCTTTTTTGAGCTAACTTAGTTGGTTTTAATAAGTTTTGCTGCTTAGATATTGCTTGGATTGCTGTTCCCGAAACATAATATAGCAATTCTCTTAGATAAAAACAAACCCATCAATTCCTAATGCCAAGTCTTTTCTAACAAAAGAAAACTGCATCAATAAAGTACATTTTCTATATTATGTTAATGCCTGCTTCAAAACGGATTGACAAAGCAAAAAAAAAAATCCTTCTTAAAGATAGTGTTTGATTTTCTTTCTGTTTTTAATTTTGCTTCATTGACTACAAAGCCAAATTGTGGCAGAAAAAGTTACGGCTGGAGACGTCAAACATCTCTCAACCTTTTATATAATCATGCCGTATATAATATATATTTCTGGATTTATTATTCCTTTGTGTATATCATCAGTGAATTAATAAGTAAAGAGCTTTTCAGTAAGTGAAAAAAATTTAATCTAAAATAATTGCGTTTTATCTTTTACTGTAAAAGATGAAATTTATGGGAAAAAGTGTAAGAAAAAAAACAGAAATGTCAAGGAATTGTTGACATTTGTATATATCAATTATAATTTTACTCTTTTCTCTAATAAATAATAAGAAAAATGATTTTATAAAGTTTTTTTTTCAGTTTTGGATGTACAATGTTTTTTTCCGAATTTTTCAAACAAGTTCAGAAGATTGACATTAGACAACAAGACGATAAAAATTTTACATACTACACGAGATCTCACAACACCTCTTTAATCATTTCACTGATTCTTCTTCCCGTTCTTTTTTTACGCACAATAACTTTAAAATATGGTGCAGAAAAACATTTTTTAAATCTAAAATATTCGCAATATTCAGTCTAAATATGTGTACAGTTAAATTGTATGAAATTGTATTTAAAAAATTTTGTGTTGTAAAAAATTTTAAGTGATGGATTAAGCTCAAATTTAATTGGTCAAGCATTTTCTTTAAATAAATTCAAGTTAGTGCTATTTTAGCATATTTTTTATTCTTATTTCTTTATAAAAATTAAAAAAAAAATATGATTAAAGCAAATAAAACTGTCTTTAATATCAAAATTATTCTACATACAAACAGACCCATCAATTCATAACACTTAGTCTTTTCTACCATTAAAAAATACATCAGTGAATAACGTTTTATATATTACATTAATGCCTGTTTCACAACAGATAGACAAAGGAAAAATATCCCTCTTAAGATAGCGTTTTCTTTTCATTCTATTTTACTTACCCATCATACGTAGTATAGGGTAAGTCTTGCAATCGTTTTGAAAATCGAAAATTTTTTTTTGACCGATTTACACGTTTCAAATACTGGAGATTCCGAAAAACATATTTTTAGAAAAAAAAATCTGTCTGTCAGTCTGCCTGTCTGTAAACGCTCTATCTCCCGAACAAATTGAGATAGAGACTTGAAATTTTGTATGTCGTTAGTATGTAAGAATGACATGAAGGCTATTTAATATCAGCAACCTCGATTATCCGGAACTATTTTTTTCAGACTCTCGAAAAATTCGTTCTGATGAAAGGTATACAAAAATTTTCGAATTTTTTTGTTCTAAGGAATGGTCGTAAAAGGCAATAAAATAACACACATTTTGCATATGGAACGAAGTCGATCGAATTATTAGTTGCCGAGATATTTGTAATCCTGTTTTCCACATTCTTCGATATTTCATGACCCTGTATTTCATTCAAATTTCAATTCAGAGGTATATTTTAATTGGAAATAAGAAGCTTAATTCGGCGAAGTTAATTGTTAGTTAATATAATTATTATTTTTGTAGTTATAAGGATGTTTCTTTTACGCAGTTCCGTACTACTTGAGTATAGTTTGGCATTTTATATAATTTGTCGAAATTGGTACATCAGCAGTTCTTTAATATAGCATTACTATGTATATTAACAATATTTACATTTTTTTATGAATTGCAATGCATTGTATAAATAGTTTTCACACGTTTTATTTTTATATACACATCCATGATGGGTAAGTATTACGGTGGCCCCCAACGACTAGTTTAATTTTGCTTTTTGGAGTGAATAACGACACTGTGGCTGAAAAAGTGACGGGTGTCAAACGTTTGGGAACTTTTTATGTAGACATGCCGTATGTCATATATTTTCCCCCTTGTGTATACCATGAGTAATTCAATAAGTAAAGAGCTTTTCAGTAAATGAAAACATTTTAATCAAAAATAATTGCTTTTTTATCTTTCTCTATAAAGTATGAAGTTAAGGGAAACAAGTGTAAGGAAGAAAATGAAAAACAAAAAATTGTTGTCAGTGTTTCGTATCAATTACAATTTTATCCGTTTCTCGAATCAATAAAAAGGGAAAATGAAATCAAAAAGGTTTTTTTTCAGTTTTTTATATACAGGATGTTTTCGAATTCGACAAAAAAAAAAAAAAAAAAAAAAAAAAAAAAAAATCAGAAGATTGACAGTAGTAAACTGTACGATAAAATTTTACCATAGAACATGAGATCGAATATCACCTCTTTATCCACTTAACGGGCCCCACCAGGGCCGAGAAGTTCGGACCTCTCAACTGGTAGACGGCAGGTGCTGGGTTCGAACCCAATCGCGGCTGTCGGCCAAACCGTTCGGAGTTTTCAGTGGTTTTCTTCGAACCTTGCGTAAATACGGGTTAAGTTCCCTTAGAAAGACCCCCACGGAGGGCACTTCCCCTGGTTCTATATCCCTAGCGTAGATAATCGGACGACAAAAATCAACAACCCACTTAACTGATTCTTTTTTACTTTTTTTAGGTACACTATAGAGAATTCAATAAATTGAAAATATGATACAAAAACACTTTTTAATAGCAAATATTCGTAATATTTAGTCTAAATATGTGTGCCATTAAATTGTATAACATTGCAATTAAAAAATTTAGTGGCTTCAAAAAGCTTTAAGTGATGGATCAAGCTCAAATTTAATTGGTGAAGCATTTCCTTTAAAATTTCAGCATAATTTCATATTCTTATTTGCTTATAAAAATTGGAAAAAATATGATTAAAGTAAATAAAACTGTTTTAATATCAATATTCTCCTACATAAAAACTGAACCATACTTTTACATAAAGGCATATTTATCAATTCATAATGATTAGTCTTTTTTAACATAAAAAATTGCATCAGTGAAGTACATTTTCTATATTATGTCAATGCCTGTTTCAAAACAGATAGCCAAAGCAAAAAAAAATCCTTCTTAAAGATAGTGTGTGATTTTGTTTCTGTTTTTAATTTTGCTTCCTTGAGTGCACGTCGACACTGTGACAGAAAAAGTGATGGACGGAGACGTCAAACGTCTGGGAAATTTTTATATAAACAGACCGTTATATATATATATATTTGGATTTTTTTCCTTTGTGTATACTTCAGTGAATTAATAAGTAAAGAGCTTTTTTGTAAATGAAAACATTCTAATCCAAAATAGTTGCGTTCTATCTTTCATTGTAAAATATGAAATTAAGGGAAACAAGTGTAAGGAAAAAAAGGAAAAACACACAATTGCTGTCAGTGTTCTAGTGTTAAGGGAAACTAAGTGTTCTAGTGTTAAGGGGTAAGGAAAAAAATATAGGACAGACAAATGTTATCAATGCTATATATCAATTACAATTTTACTCATTCCTCGAATCAATAAAAGGGAAAATGAAATCATAAAGTTTTTTTCAGTTTTTCATATACAGGATTTTTCTGAATTCGACAAACAAATTTAGAAGATTGACAGAAGTGACCAAGACGATAAATATTTATTATAGAATACGAGATCGCACGTCACGTTTTTACCAATTAACTGATTCTTTTTTTTTCTTTTTATTGCGCACAATAAATTGTAAATATGGTAAATCACTACTTTTTTTAATATAAAATATTCGTAATATTTAATACATATTTCTGTCATTAAATTGTATGCGATTGTTATTAAAAAATTTAGTGGCGTCAATATATTTTAAGTGCAACATGAAGCTCAATCTTAATTGGTCAATGCATTTCTTTTAAGAAAATTCAAACTAATACTATTTCAGCATACTTTTATATTGCCGTTTTCTTATTGAAAACGAAAACAAAAAGCAAATAAAATTTTCTTTGATATCAATATTCTCATACAAAAAAAAAAACAGACCAAATTCACAATGCTTAGTCTTTTCTAACATAAAAAATACATCAGTAAAGTACATTTTCCATATTATGTCAATGCCTGTTTCAAAACAGATTGAAAAAAAAAACAAAAAAAAACACTCTTAATGATAGTGTTTTCTTTACTTTCTTTTTTTTTTAAATTTGCTTCCTTGAGTCAACGACGACATTGTGGCAGAATAAGAGACGGGTGGAATCATCAAAAGTGAGGGTACTTTTTTAAATAGTAATTTTTTATGTAATAACAAATAGAATCATTCTCAGCTGCGACCAAAAAATTTAAAAAACTCGAATATAAAAATTGCCTTTAATGCGCATCTTCGCTTTATATAGATATTTTTTAAGAATACAATAATCGAGCATTGTTTTTAAAGGTCGTATGTCATATATATCTGATTTTTTTCCCTTTTTGTATACCGTGAGTAAATTAATAAGTAAAAAGCTTTTCAGTAAATAAAAACATTTCAATCCAAAATAATTACATTTTATCTTTTAATATAAAACATGAAGTTAAGGAAAACAAGTGTAAAAGAAAAAAGGAAAGGACAAACAATTGTTGCAAATGCTTTATAAACGATTACAATCTTATTCGTTTCACGAAGAATACGTTACAAAAGAGAAAATGAAATATAAAGGGGTTTTTTTTAGTTTTGGATATACAGGGATTTTTCAAATTTGACAAACAGCAAGTTCAGATAATTAACAATAGGAACCAAGACGATAAATGTTATCATAGAACACGGGATCGCACAGCACCTGTTTAATCCAAAATACAGACACTTCTACAGTAGCTGAAGATAGAGTTACAGGCAAAACAATTACTGCCAGTATTTATTATAATTATAATTCTAACGTTTTTTTTTTTTTTTTTTTTTTTTTTTTTTTTTTTTTTTTTTTGTGCTGCAAATAAATAACGAGTAAAAAAGAAATAATAATGGTTTTACTTTAGTTTTAGATGTATAGAACTTTGCCGAATTCCACAAAGAAGTCCAGAAGATTGATAGTAGGCTCACCTACTCATATCAGTTTTATTATATATGAAATGGTTTAATATAACTAAAATATGTAGCACACAATTCCCCATTTGAAAATTATGTAATGGAATTCCTATGTGTGGGCCTGTAAATGTATAATACTGTTTTGAACCGCATTTTTTACAGAATACATATTTTAGACATCTCGTAAATGCATATAAATTTTAATATGTGTGACAGCGTTTAACAACTTTAACATTCGTTTGAAATGATTATTTGCAATAGGTCGTTATGTTACGGTAAACATTTGACTAATCCCTATAAATAAAATAATCATGATAGAAACTTCATTTTCGATAGGGTTTGTTTTAAGGTTAATAAATAAAAAATAGGAATAAAAATTTTACAAGTTATAATGTGATATTTTGGCTTACTTTTTATAATTTATTTACATAAAATAACGGAAGAAATATTATTGAAACAAGTAAAACCCTTTTATAATATCAATATTCTTTTACATAAAAAGAGACTCATCAATTCATAATGCTTCTTCATATCTGATATAAAAAATACATCAATGAAGTACATCTTTTGCATTATATCAATACTTGTTTCAAAACAGATAGACAAAGCAAAAAAAAGTCTTAAAGTTAATGTTTTGTTTTATTTATCTTTTCAATTTTGCTTCCTTGAGTGAATAACGGCATTGTGGCAGAAAAAGTGACGGACGGAGACTTTTTATAAAAGAACCTCCAGACGTCAAATATCTGGAACCTTTTTATATAGACAGGCCGTATGTCATATATTTTCGGATTTTTTACCCTTGTGTTTACCGTTAGTATATGAATAAGTAAAGAGCTTTACAGTAAATGAAAGCATTTTAATCCAAAATAATTGCGTTTTATATTTCTCTATAAAATATGAAGTTAAGGAAAACAAGTGTAAGGAACAAAAGGAAAACACACAATTGTTGTCAGTGTTTCATATCAATTACAATTTTATTCTTTTCTCTAATCAATAAGAAGGGAAAATGAAATCAAAAAGATTTTTTTTCAGTTTTTTATATACAGGATGTTTTCGAATTCGACAAAAAGAATTCAGAAGATTGACAGTAGTTATTAATACGATAAAAATTTACCATAGAACACACGTCACCTCTTTACCCTCTTAACTGATTCTTTTTTACTTTTTTTAGGTACAATAAATTGAAAATATGATAAAAAAACACTTTTTTAATAGTAAATATTCGTAATATTTAGTCTAAATATGTGTGCCATTAAATTGTATATAATTGCAATTAAAAAATTTAGTGGCTTCAAAAAATTTAAGTGATGATCAAGCTGAAATTTAATTGGTCAAGCATTTTCTTTAAAATTTCAGCATAATTTTATATTCTTATTTGCTTATAAAAATTGGAAAAAATATGATTAAAGTAAATAAAACTGCATTTAATATCAATATTCTCCTACATAAAAACTAAACCATACTTTTACATAAAGACACATTCATCAATTCATAATGATTAGTCTTTTTTAACATAAAAAATTGCATCAGTGAAGTACATTTTCTATATTATGTCAATGCCTGTTTCAAAACAGATAGACAAAACAAAAAAAATCCTTCTTAAAATAGTGTATGATTTTCTTTCTGTTTTTAATTTTGTTTCCTTGAGTGCACGACGACACTGTGGCAGAAAAAGCGATGGACGAATGCGTCAAATGTCTGGGAAATTTTTATATAATCAGGCCGTATGTCATATATTTTTGGATTTTTTTCCTTTGTGTATACTTCAGTGAATTAATAAGTAAAGAGCTTTTTTGTAAATGAAAACATTTTAATCCAAAATAATTGCGTTCTACATTTCACTGTAAAATATGAAGTTAAAGGAAACAAGTGTAAGGAAAAAAAAGAAAAACACACAAATGATGTCAGTGTATCATATCAATTACAATTTTATTCATTCCTCGAATCAATAAAAGGGAAAATGATTTTTTTTTCAGTTTTTCATATACAGGATTTTTAGAATTTGACAAACAAATTTACGACGACAGAAGTTACTTTTTTTACTTTTTTTAATATAAAATATTCGCAATTCGGTTACTTTTTTAATATAAAATATTCGTAATATTTAATACATATTTCTGTCATTAAATTGTATGCGATTGTTATTAAAAAAAATTAGTGTCGTCAATATTTTTTAAGTGAAACATGAAGCTCAAATTTAATCGCTCAATGCATTTCTTTTAACAAAATTCAAACTAATACAATTTCAGCATACTTTTATATTGTTGTTTTCTTATGGAAAACGGAAACAAAAAGCAAATAAAACTTTCTTTGACATCAACATTCTCATGCATAAAAACAGACCAAATTCATAATGCTTAGTCTTTTCTAACATAAAAAATACATCAGTAAAGTACATTTTCCATATTATGTCAATGCCTGTTTTAAAACAGATTGAAAAAACAAAACAACAAAAAAAATCACTTAATGATAGTGTTTTCTTTTCTTTCTTTTTTTTTATTTTGCTTCCTTGAGTCAACGACGACATTTTGGCAGAATAAGGGACGAGTGGAATCATGAAAAGTGAGGGTACTTTTTTAAATAGTAATTTTTTATGTAATAACAAATAGAATCATTCTCAGCTGCGACCAAAAAATTAAAAAAGCTCGAACATAAAAATTGCCTTTAATGCACATCTTCGTTTCACATAGATATTTTTTAAGGGTACAATAATCGAGCATTGTTTTTAAAGGCCAAATGTCATATATATCTGATTTTTTCCCTTTTTGTATACCGTGAGTAAATTAATAAGTAAAAAGCTTTTCAGTAAATGAAAACATTTCAATCCAAAATAATTACATTTTATCTTTTAATATAAAACATGAAGTTAAGGATAACAAGTGTAAAAGAAAAAAGGAAAGGACAAACAATTGTTGCAAATGCTTTATAAACGATTACAATCTTATTCGTTTCACGAAGAATACGTTACAAAATAGAAAATGAAATATAAAGGGGTTTTTTTTAGTTTTGGATATGCAGGGATTTTTAAAATTTGACAAACAGCAAGTTCAGATAATTAACAAAAGGAACCAAGACGATAAATGTTATCATAGAACACGGGATCGCACAGCACCTGTTTAATTCAAAATAGAGACACTTCTATAGTAGCTGAAGATACAGTTACAGGCAAAACAATTACTGCCAGTGTTTATTATAATTATAATTTTAACGGGGGGGTGGGTTATGATACCGCGAATAAATAACGAGTAAAAACGAAATAATAACGGTTTATTTTAGTTTTAGATGTACAGAACTTTGCCGAATTCCACAAAGAAGTCCAGAAGGATTGATAGTAGGTTCACCTACATATATCAATTTTAATATATATGAAATGGTTTAATATAACTAAAATATGTCGCACACAATTCCCCATTTAAAAATTATGTAATGGAATTCCTTTGTGTGGGTAAATTTATAATACTGTTTTGAACAGCATTTTTTACAGAATACATATTTTAGACATCGCGTAAATGCATATAAATTTTAATATGTGTGAAAGGGTTTAACAACTTTAACATTCGTTTGAAATGATTCTTTGCAATAGGTCGTTATGTTACGGTAAACATTTGACTAAACCCTATAAATAAAATAATCATGATAGAAACTTTATTTTCAATAGGGTTTGTTTTAGGGTTAATAAATAAAAATTGGGAATAAAAATTTATCAGGTTATAATGCGATATTTTAGCTTACTTTTTATAATTTATTTACGTAAAATAACGGAAGAAATATTTTGAAACAAGTAAAAACCTTTTATAATATCAATATTCTCTTACATAAAAAGAGACTCATCAATTCATTATGCTTCTTCATTTCTGGCATAAAAATACATCAATGAAGTACACTTTTTATATTATATCAATGCTTGTTGTAAAACAGATAGAGAAAGCAAAAAAAAATGACTTAAAGTTAATGTTTTCTTTCATTTCTCTTTTCAATTTTGCTTCCTTGAGTGAATAACGACATTGTGGCAGAAAAAGTGACGGACGGAGACTTTTTATAAAAGAACCTCCAGACGTCAAATATCTGGAACCTTTTTATATAGACAGGCAGTATGTCATATTTTAGGATTTTTTACCCTTGTGTATACCGTTAGTATATGAATAAGTAAAGAGCTTTACAGTAAATAAAAGCATTTTAATCCAAAATAATTGCATTTTATCTTTCTCTATAAAAGATTAAGTTAAGGGAAACAAGAATAAGAGAAAAAAAAGAACAAATAATTCTAGTCATTGTTTATATTAATTAAAATTTTATTTGTTTCACGAATAAATAAAATGGAATATGAATTCATAAAGGTTATTTTCAGTTTTTATACACGGGATATTTCAAAATTCGACAAACAAATTCAGAAAATTTATAGTAGGCACCAAAATTATAAAAAGTTACCGTAGAACACAAGATCGCACATATCCTTCTTTAAGCACTTAATTGATTCTTTTTTCACTTTTTTTACGTACAATAAATTGAAAATGCGGTGAAAACAGCACTTTTTAAAATCTAAAAAATTCGTAATAATGAGTGTATACATGTCTACCATTAAATTGTATGAAATTGCATTTAAAAAATTCAGTGGCATCAAATAGTTTTAAGTGATGGGCCAATCTCAAATTTAATCGATCACGGAAATATGAAATAAAGAATTGAATTATCTTGTTGAATTTATATATATTAAGAAAATTCAATTCTTCTTTTTTAACTTGAATTCACATACGAATTCAAGTTAGTAACATTTTAAAATGCTTTTTATTGTTATTTACTTTAAAAAATGGAAAAAAGTATGATTAAGGAAAATAAAACATTCTTTGATATCAATATTCTCATACATAAAAACAGACCCATCAAATGATAATGCTTAGCCTTTTCTAACATAAAAAAAACACATCAGTGAAGTACATTTTTATATTATGTCAATGCCTGTCGCAAAACAGATAGAGAAAGCAAAAAAAAGTATTCTTAAAGATAGTGTTTGATTTTTTTTTCTGTTTTAATTTTGTTTCTTTGAGTACACGACGACCTTGTGGCAGAAAATGTGATGGACGGAGATGTGAAACGTCCGGGAACCTTTTATATAATCAGGCCGTATATCATATATTTTTTGGATTTTTTTTTTGCATGTGTACACAATCAGAGAATTAATAAATAAAGAGGTTTTTAGTATAGAAAAACATTTTAATTTAAAATAATTGCGTTTTATCTTTTACTATAAAATATGCAGTTAAGGGAAAAAAGTAAAGGACAAAGACTTGTTGACATTTGTAAATATCGATTATAATTTTACTCTTTTCTCGAATAAATAAGAAGTAAAAATTATAAAGTTATTTTTTCATGTTTTGGATGTACAGTGTTTTTCCGAATTTGACAGACAAGGTCAGAAGATTGACATTAGACACCAAGACGATAATTTTTTTACGTAGAACACGGAATCACACATCACCTCTTTAACCACTTAACTATTGTTTACTGTTGTACCAGTTAACTTTTATCTATTTACGCACAATAAATTTAAATATGGTGAAAAAACCGCTTTTTTTTAATCTAAGATATTCGTAATATTTAGTCTAAATATGTGTGCTATTAATATTTATGAAATTGTATTTAAAAAATTTAGTGGCGTCAAAATGTTTTAAGCGATGAAACACGTTCAAATTTTATTAGTCAAGCATTTGTTTTAAAAAAATCAAGTCAGTACTATTTCAGCATAATATTATATTCTTATTTGCTTATAAAAATCTGAAAAAATATGATTAAAGTAAATAAAACTTTAATAATATTCTACTACATAAAAACTAGACCCATCAGTTCATAATGCTAATCTTTTCTAACATAAAAAACTGCATCAATGAAGTATATTTTTTATATTATGTTGATGCCTGTTTCAAAACAGATAGACAAAGCAAAAAAATCCTTCTTAAAGATACCGTTTTCTTTTATTTCTCTTTTTAACTTTGCTTCCTTGAGTGAATGATGACATTGTTGCAGAAAAAATGACGGTTGTCAAACGTCTGCGAACTTTTTATGTGGACAGGCCGTATGTCATATATAAAAGACATTTTCCCCTTGTGTATCCCATGAGTAAATTATTAAGTAAAGAGCTTTTCAGTAAATGAAAACATTTTATAAATATAGATAGGACAGTTGCACCATATCCCCATCAATGAAATCTCCATCACTTTAAGTAATAATCTTAAAAAATCTACATCGGCATGATTACCCGGAAACTTTTAATTAGAATTAAAGAGCATCGCAGAGATATAAAACAATATAAACAAAATACTGCCCTTTCTCGCTTCTACTTGGCGAACAAGGGTTGCCATATTAATTTTGAGGAGGCCAAAATCATAGTTCCATGCAATAACCCTGTTCAAAGTAAAATAAGAGAATCCATCGAAATCATAGCACGAGAAAATAAACCATGTAATGATAATTTATCCTACAGTATACCAAAAATAAGGCATAATATCATAAAATCTTAAAATTTTTATTTCCTTGCAATATTTTAATTTTTACTCACGTGTAAGTGGCAACACTTTTAAAATTTTTATTCATTTAGATTTTAATTTAGTAGAAATATTATCTCTCGATCAAGATGCAAACATAGTCCTTTCATTATCATATTTTCTTGAAGACACCCGCAGAAGACGGCGCGAAACGTTGAAAGTTTTATTTTATTTTAAGTGTACAAATGTATATTAAAATTCCTGTTTTGTGCACCACTGAGCAATGTGTTGTTATTATTAGAAAACATTTTATTCCAAAATAATTGAATTTTTTCATTCCTTATAAAAGATGAAGTTAACGGAAACAAGTGATAGGGAAAAAAGAAAGAACAAACCATTACTGTCAGTGTTTGTATCAATTACAATTTTATTCGTTTCACGAATGAGTAAGAAGAGACAATGATATCTTACAGATCTTTTTTTAGATTCTAAATATACAGGATGTTTCCGAATTCGACATAGAAGCTCAGAAGTTTCGAAATAGGATAAAAACGATGAAAAATTATCATGCAGAACGGGATCGCACACCACCTGCTTAATTCAAAATACAGGGAATTTTGTAGTAGCTGAAGCTAAAGTTACGGGCAAAAAATTGCTGTCAGTATTTTTACTAATTATAATTTAAGGGTTGCTAAAATCTTCACACTTTGCTACCAGTATTTTAAATAAAAATTCGTCATCGAAAGTTTCTTTAACATCTACAATAGAATAATATAATAAGTATTGCCGTATTAAAATTCTGGTAGGAATGTATGAAAATTTTAGGAGCAATGCGAAACCTGTAATTTTTATCGTTCCACGAATAAATAACGAGTAAAGACGGAATCATAAACGTTTTATCTTAGCTTTAGATATACAGGGAATTGGCGAAATCAATAAAAAAATTTGGAAGGATTGATCACAGGTTCTAACATAATAAAAAGTTATCAGGTTGCAAGGTGATATTTCAGCTTACTTTTTATATTTTATTTGCTAGTGTAAAAACAGAAAAATGTGATTCAACAAATAAAACTGTCTTTAATATTAATATTCTCCTACATAAAAACATACATATCAATTCATAACGAATAGTCTTTTCTAACATAAAAATTACAAGTGAAGAACATTCTCTGTATCATGTTAATGCTGGTTTCATAACAGATTGACAAAGCCAAAAAAAAAAAAAAAAAAAACCTCTTAAAGATAGTGTTTTTTTTTCTTTCTGTTTTTAATTTTGCTTCCTTGAATGAACTATGTCATTGTGGCAGAAAAACTGACGAATGGAATCGTCAAACGTATGGGAACTTTTTATGTAGTGAGGACCATATGTCATATATTTTTTTTTTATTTTTTCTCTTGTATACACCAGGAGTAAATGAATAAGTAAAGAATTTTTCACTAAATAAAAACGTTTTAATTCAAAATAAGAATTATTTTGAATTATAACGTTTTTATTTAGTGAAAAACTCTTTACTTATTCATAGCATTATTTGGCAAAATATTAGCACACATAGCGTTTTATATTTCAATTTGACATATGAAGTTAAGGGAAACAAGTGCAATTTAAAAAATGAAAGGACGAGCAATTGTTGTTGGTGTTTTATAATCATTTATAATTTTGTTCGTTTCACGAATCCATAAGAAGAGAAAACTAATCCATAAAGATTTTTTATGTTTTGGATATACAGGGTGTTTCCGATTGGACAAAATTTCAGGAGAGTGACATTAAGCAGAAAGACGAAAAAAAATTATCATAGAGCATTCGATCGCAACCATCTTTGTAATCTAAAGTACAGGGATTTTTATAGTGTCTGAAGTTAAATTTACAGGCAAAACAATTGGTATCAATGTTTTTACCGATTATAATTTTAATCGTTCCACGAAAGAAATAATGAGTAAAAACGGAATTATAAAGGTTTTATTTTAGTTTTAGGTATACAGGGTGTTCCTGAAGTTCATAAAGAAATTCAGAAGGACTGGTAGTAGGTGCGAATAAAAAGTTATAAAAAGACACTGAATTGAAACCATTGCTTTAGTCAAAAATACAGGGTAACGTCTTTCAGGAAATGTGTATAATAAAAATTTCACACACGTTTCTCACAAAAATCTCGACCACGTTTCTTGTGAATGCGATTATTTTAACCAAATAATATGAATTTCCATTTAAGTTCTAGCACTATGTACTTGGCGGTCTAGATTTTGGACTGCGATTAACACTTCATATTGTATCAAAGCAACTGTTTTTCCCAAACGCTTTTGTGGTATTATCGTGTTTCATACAAATAGTTACATTTTCAAAGCAAGATTTTTATTTTTTTCCAAATTATTACTACCAACAAGAGTTTATTTAGGATGGGTTCTTGGATTTGTGATTGGATTTGTTTAAAAAGAAGTATTTGGCGATCAAATATTTTACATCAATTGTTTATTCTCTTAATGCATGTTGTCATGCATTCGAATTTGTTGTTCGTATTGTGCAACATTCCGTATATAAATATTTTATGCATTAGAAACAACTATATATGGATTTTTACTTAATGATTGTGATTTCTATATAGGTATTTTAAAACTGGATAAAATATAACTAAAATCATACAGTATATCTTAAAAGTATATAGACAGGTGATTTTTCGAAATAAAAATTAAAAAGAATTATGCAATAATCACGACAAAAATATAGGGAATCAATACATTAGTTTGTTATAACAAAGAAATCAGTTTTAAATAGTACAGAATATTTGAAAAAAAATCAAAATAGGTTGTCTCAACAGCATTTGGATTTTTTTTTTTTTTTTTTTTTTTTTTTTTTTTATAGAATTTTGTATTAAAATTCTGATTTCGGATCTATTACTTCTATATATCTTTAAAATCATATCATGCATATTTCGAACTAGTGTTTGGTGAATGTGTAGCTGTAAACAAAACTAACTCTGTTCAGTTTGTTTTTCTTTAATTCGTGAATAGCTGAAAACTGAACAATAATGGTTGTATACCTCTCGTGAAAGTACTCGCCTGTAGTTTCAGTTTGATTGAGTTGTGGGCTGATGTTTGAAAAGCCTATAACAGTCACTTGAGTCTGCGAAAACCAAGTTCTTGATGAGTAGAAAGTAGGAATTTTCACGTTTCCTCTTCTGAGATATTTCTAGTTGTAAGTAGACTTTTTTGAAGAGATTTTGATAATCACCAGAGCACTGTTAACCATTAAGAATATTGATATCCGCTGTTCCGTTTAAACATGACACACTCCACACAATGAAGGAATTCTTTCCTTGTTGTTGCTAAAATAACTCAAGATATTCTCATCGTAGATCATCCCAATAGTATACTCACCCATCAAATTTGGATTATTACCGTCAGTGAAGAAAACATTTCACCATTCATCCATCTAATGCGAGTATTTAATAATCAAAGAACGTGTGTCTTTCAATTATGCAATTTTAACATGCGTGTTTGACACATTCTAATGTATATGAAATTTCCTGGACTTTATGGGACAGTTAACACCAGATCTCGAAATAAAAAAACACCAATGTTATGGCAGTTTCACGAATAACTCTTCTTTGGGATTGAATCGCGCGTAAAAGTTTCCTCTGACTTTATTTATTGATCCACCTTAACATTAGATAGTAGATCATCCCAATAGTATACTCACCCATCAAATTTGGATTTTTATCGTCAGTGAAGAGAACATTCCACCATTAATCCATCTAATGCGAGTATTTAATATTCAAATAACGTGTGTCTTTCAATTATGCAATTTTAACATGCGTGTTTGACACATTCTAATGTATATGAAATTTCCTGGACTTAATGGGGCAGTGAACACCAGATCTCGAAATAAAAAACACCAATGTTATGGCTTTTTTACGAATAACTTTTCTTTGGGATTGAATCGCGCGTAAAAGTTTCCTCTGACTTTATTTATTGATCCACCTTAACATTTTTTGCTACCACAAAACTAAGCAAAATTTTCACTGAAACAACAAAAATTATAAATGTATTAACTAACATTTTACTGAAACAGATGAAGTGTTTCATTTCCAATAAAAATATATATTTGAAATGAAATTTAAATGAAATACGGGTTTATAAAAATTCAAAGAGTGTGGAAAATATTATTTCAAATATCTCGATAACTACTGATTCGATGTATCAAAAACATTTTTTTTCAATCTTAAAAACGATTGCATGTCTTACCCTGTACTATGTATGATGTGTAAGTAATAATTATTTCATTAGATACAATACACATGATTTTTACATTTCACTACTATAAAAAACATATATATAATTCATGGACTTTCCAGAATTTCGGATAAAAACTGATAAATATACATTGTCTTAAACATTAAAATGTAATGTACATTAAAAACATACGGCATCATGCATATTAATAGACACATAATGTTCCGCCAATTAAGAAAAAAACTACATCTTTACCTAATAGTTTTATTCTGTGCTCTAACTTGGCAGAAAAAAAAATTAATTTAATCTTTAAATCTGCTTTTTTGTATTGTAATTCATAGCCTTATAAAAAGAGCGAAGAAATAATAAATTCGGATGGAATTTTCATGTATAACGGAAATAATAAAATTATTTTTCGTAATATTTATAAAATAGTTTGACAACGAATACAAACATATTGCATTCTTAAAATTTATAACATTGTATACTTTGATTTTCTGTGTATTAAAACAGACCTTGTAAAAACATATAGACAGATGTCTTATTTTATTTCAAGAAGAGAAAACGCTTCTGTTTCTAAGATTGAAAAAAATCCTTTAAAGTAATTTAATCAAAATAAAATGAATGTAGAATTATATATATATATATATATATATATATATATATATATATATATATATATATATATATATATATAACAAAGGTAAAATTCTTTTTGTGAGCCTGTTCATTTTTTCAAGATTGTTGAAAATGTCATTTATCAACAGAAATCAAAGCAATACAATTAAATATGTGAAGTAATTCAAGATAAAATGCACAGACATAAAGTATCTACGGAATTTTATTTATGAGAATGTAGTAAATATATGTTATAAAGAATAAAAAGTTTCTTTAAATTAATTTATGATTTTCTGTTTTAAAATATGATTGTTTCAATGATAAATGCGACATAAAACCTTTATTATATATAAAAAATGGACGACTAATGTATTAAATGTAAATAAATTGTACAACTTGAGTAGGTATACATCATGAGTTAGGATAAATTTGAACTATATAGTAAAGCTTTCTTTTGAGGTCGAATTATCGGCTCGATTCAAATTTATAAGATTTTTATACGTGAAAGTATAATAAAAAAACTATTTTTAAAACTTAAATTTAAAATTTAAATTCAAAAGTTTAAAGTCTCAACTAATATTTTTTAACTTTAATTCTGAAGCTTAAAACATTTTTGCCCCTGATAACATTATTTCTCAGACTCACATTTATTACTTTCATATATCTTTTTTGGAAGCTCCCTAAAATTAAAATTGATGTTCTAAGTGCTTTTTCCAGGCATTTGTGGTTAAAGCTTGATGCATAATCAATGGATCATGGCATTCTGGAATTGTGCGGGGCTAGACCACATATCAGTCTAAAGCTAATCAACCAATTAAAAAATGCTCCAACTAAATTTACAACTGTCCCTCTGCAAGAGAATATAACAAGTCCCAATAGAGAATATAACAAGTTCCAGCTAGAACGCGTGCGAATAAACATTGAATTTTTGAGAGACCTGCTGAAAGTATGGCAGTGTAACTTCAAATAATCGACGCTTCTGGCTCCGATCGGATTCGCAAATTCATCTATAAGATGAGCTGTCAAATAAAAGAGTTCGATCTGCGAAAAGTTTCCCTAGTGACATTTTTATACTTCAACCACAAGATATCTTTACACAATTAAAGTCAAATCTCTGACTTCGTTGTATACAGGCATCGCATTCATGATTTACTTCACAAGAAAAAAAAAATAAAGTGTCTTTATATTTCTTTTAATTAAAATACGAATAATTATATTGAAAATAGAAAAGCTATTTTTATGTTTAGCATGTCCAATGATTTAACTAATTAAATATATGTATCTTATATATTAAAACAGTAGCCGTTCTTTTTTCAGCACAGCTAAAACTGGTCTCTACGCATATGCGCTCGCGCCGAAATCTGAGAACCAATAGGAGAAGATTGTACTTACTCACTATATATACGCATTTGCAAAGCGCATTGGTAAATATCGGATAAGACTGCATTTTTCTATCACTGTTTAATGCAATGCTATGATAATTATATTTTTATCTTTACTTATCTTATAATAATCGAGATACATTGGTTTTTTCACTTTACGTAAGTTATTTTATTTCCATTTGTATACTTTTTTCATGTTAAACGCTATTCCCTCCTTCAAACCTTGCGATGTTATTGCCGGCAATCTTAGGCTTAATGTAGAGATGTTTCATATGAAATTGAAACATTCAATAGTTAATGATTAAAGTGTTTATTTACGTTCTAGCCGGTAAAGCATTTTCTATATTGTAATTTTCAAATTTATACTTAGTATGTATAAAAAACCTGGCTGGAAATCACATTGTTTTTTGTTTTGTGTTCTGGAGTAGAAGCACGTATTTTCGACCGAGGAATTGCCTTGATGGATGTAAACAGATTCGCAAATCACTATTTATTCTTTTGCTTCAGTTTATTTTTATACTAATGTCAAAAAACGGTGATTTTCCCCCCTGATTATTTCATTTTTGAGCAAACTCATAGCGTTTAGGAAGTAGTTACATTACATTTATTTTCGCCAAAGAATGGAGAATTGCATATGAAATGAAAATATGCCCGTTATAAACAGCTTTGTAAATCATTAATATTTATTTAATGTTTCACTTTCTTTGTTCCCTTTTAAAAAATGTACCCTTTTTTTTAAGTGTTCCCGTGACGAAATTTGCTGAGTTTTTTTGGGGAGGAGGAGGAGGAGGAGGGAATATTTTGATGAAATTTGCTATTTTCTTTCAATCGCTTGTTCTTGATCTCTCAATAATGTTTTTTTCAAAAATATGAAGATCATTATAAGCAACAAAGAAAAATAAAATTATCAAAAGAGATACCTTTTTTTTTGCAGAGCATTCAATCATGATAATGTAGTCTTTATATATTATATTCATCGCTTGCTCTTTTTTTATGATTATTTGGCAAAATTTGCATTTTTTGTGGTACCTAGACAATTTGAAAATTACAAGATAGAAAATGAGTTATCGGCCAAGAACGTAAATAAACACTTTAATCATTAACTATTGAATGTTTCAATTTCATATGAAACATCTCTACATTAAGCCTAAGATTGCCGGCAATAGCATCGCAAGGTTTGAAGGAGGGAATAGCGTTTAACACGAAAAAATAATACAAATGGAAATAAAACAACTTACGTAAAGTGAAAAAGCCAATGTATTTCGATCATTATAAGATAAGTAAATAAAAAAATATAATTATCATAGCATTGCATTAAACAGTGATAGAAAAAATGCCATATTTACCAACGTGTTTTGCAAATGCGTATACAGAGAGTAAGTACAGTCTTCTGATTGGTTCTCTCCGATATCTGCCACAAACGCGTATGCGTAGAGACCAGTTTTAGCTGTGCTGAAAAAATATCGATACTGTTTTAAGTATGCATAAAAAACCTGGCTGGAAATCACATTGATTTTTGTTTTGTGTTTTGGAGGGGAAGCAGGGATTTTCGACCGATGTTTTGACTTCATGGATGTAAACAGAGACGCAAATCACTACTTATTTTTTGCTTAAGTTTCTTATTATACTCATGTCAATAAACGGTGATTTTTTTCCTCTTATAATTTCATTTTTGATCAAATTCATAACGTTGTTTTCGCCGAAGAATGGAAAATTGCATATGAAATGAAAATATGCCCAGTTATAAACAGCTTTGTAAATCATTAATATTTATTTAATGTTTCACTTTCTATGTGTTGACTCGAAGTTCCCTTTTAAAAAAGTATTCCCGTGACGAAATTTGCTGAGTTTTTGTGGGGAGAAAGAGGAGGGAATATTTTGATAAAATTTGCTATTTTTTTTCAATCGCTTAATCTTGATCTCTCAACAATGTTTTTTCAAAAATATGAAGATCATTATAATCAACAAAGAAAATTAATTCTAATCGATGTAATTTGCCGTTTTGTTGCATTTATCCTTTTTTCGTGATTTTTTTGTGAAATTTTTCGTTTTTTTGTTATTTTCAGAAATTTGTCATATTTTCGTTTTTTTTTTTTTTTTTGCAAAAATTACCTGTTTTGCGATCTTTTGATGAAATGTGCCTCTTTTTTTTTCATCTTTTGAGAAAATGTGTTGTTTTCTCACAATCTGTTTACCAATATTTGCGTTTTTTGAAGTAACTAGACAAATTTAAAGTATTTTCACGATCTTTTGACGAAACTCACGTCTTTTATGATACCAGGACAAAATTATTTGTTTTCTCAGTGATTTTCGGTGAAATTTGTCGTTTTTTCTCGCTATCTTACGATGTAATTTGCCGCTTTATCGCATTTATCCTTTTTTCGTGATTTTTTTGTGAAATTTTTCGTTTTTTTTTCAGAAATTTGTCATTTTTTTCTCTTTTTTTTTTTTTTGCAAAATTTACCTTTTTGTGATCTTTTGATGAAATGTGCCTCTTTTTTTCATCTTTTGACAAAATGTGTTGTTTTCTCACAATCTGTTTACCAGTATATGCGTTTTTTGAAGTACCTAGACAAATTTAAAGTCTTTTCCCGATCTTTTGACGAAACTCACGTCTTTTATGATACCAGGACAAAATTATTTGTTTTCTCAGGGATTTTTTGGTGAAATTTGTCGTTTTTTCTCGCTATCTTTTGCTGTAATTTGCCGTTTTATCGAATTTATCCTTTTTTCGTGATTTTTTTTGTGATATTTTTCGTTTTTTTGTTATTTTCAGAAATTTGTCATTTTTTTTTACTTTTTGTTGCAAAATTTACCTTTTTTGTTATCTTTTGATGAAATGCGTCTCTTTTTTACTTTCTTCTATCTTCAATAGAAGAAAGTATTGTAATCGAAATTTTTTTGACTTCCGGTTTTCGACGGATTTACACGTTGTAGGGGTCAGAGATTCCAAAAAACATGTTTTTACAAAATGTCTGTCTGTCCGTGTGTCTGTGTGTGTGTCTGTGTGTCTGTATGTCGCCATTCTACCATCAAAAAGTGTATGAAGTTATGCATAGAATTGAACCAAATTTTTTGTGAATGTTTTTGGCTGTGGCAAGCAGGTTCTGCTTCAGTTTTGAAATATTCCGCCGGAAGGGGGCGCTGCCATCGCGATTTTTGTGCCGTTTTCAATATTGTACCGACCAAAAGTATATGAAGTTATGCATCGAATTTAACCAAATTTTTTGTGTAAGTGTATGACTATGGCTAGTTGGTCCCCCCTGAATTTGAAAATAATCGGCCGCAAGGGGGCGCTGCAATCGCGATTTTTGTGCCATTTTCAATATTTTACCGACCAAAAGTATATGAAGTTATGCATCGAATTGAACCAAATTTTTTGTGTATGTGTATGACTATGGCTAGTTGGTCTTCCCTGAATATGAAAACAATCCGCCGGAAGGGGGCGCTGTAATCGCGATTTTTGTGCCGTTTTCAATATTGTACCGACCAAAAGTATATGAAGTTATGCATCGAATTTAACCAAATTTTTTGGGTAAGTGTATGACTATGACTAGTTGGTCCCCCCTGAATTTGAAAATAATTGGCCGCAAGGGGGCGCTGCAATCGCAATTTTTGTGCTATTTTCAATATTGTACCGACCAAAAGAATATGAAGTTATCCATCGAATTGAACCAATTTTTTTGTGTATATGTATGACTATGGCTAGTTGGTCCTCCCTGAATTTGAAAAAAATCCGTTGGAAGGGGGCGCTGCAATCGTGATTTTTGTGCCATTTTCAATATTGTACCGACCAAAAGTACATGAAGTTATGCATCGAATTCAACGAAACTTTTTGTGTAAGTGTATGGCTATGGCTAGTTGGATCGTCCTGAATCTGAAAAAAATTCGCCGGAAGGGAGCGCTGCAGTAGCGAATTTTATGCCATTTTCAATGTTGCACCTCATAAAAGTGTATGAAGTTCTAGAACTGAACTAAATTTTTTGTATATGATTATTTTTTGGTAAGGCAAGTAGGTCCTCCCTAAATTTGAAAAAAAAATCTGCCTATCATTCTATTGTCCATCGGCTCGTGCAGAGACGGAAATTCGTTTTTTCTCCGATTAATTGATTGAAGCAGAAATTTAAGTTGAAAATCAAAGTTGGTATGGTATTGAATTAAAATTATTAAAGCATTAAAATGTGTAACTGTTTTTTTTAATATTAAAATGTACGTATGAGATAGAAGAAAGTTTTGGGATTGGCACATCCAACTAGTTTCATCTTTGGCAAAGTGTGTTATTTTCTCACAATCTGTTTACCAATATTTGCGTTTTTTAAAGTACCTCGACAAATTTTATGTATTTTCGCGATCTGTTGATGAAATTCATGTCTTTTATGATACCAAAACAAAATTATTTGTTTTCTCGGGGATTTTTGGTGAAATATGTCATTTTTTTTCTCGCGATCTTTCAATGTAATTTGCCGCTTTATCAAATTTATACTTTTTTCGTGATTTTTTTTGCGAAATTGTCATTTTTTGTTATTTTTTGAAAAATTAGTCGTTTTTTTCGCTATTTTTTGCTAAATTTACCTTTTTTACGATTACCCAGACAAATTTTATGTGCTTTTGAGATCTTTGGACAAAACTCGTGTCTTTTATGATACCTGGACAAAATTCGTCATCTTGAGGTCTTTCGGTAAATTTTATCGTTTTTCTGTCGTTTTGTCACGATTTTTCGATGTAATTTGCCGTTTTATTGAAGATTTTTTCGCAAAATTTGTTGTTTTTTGCTAAATTTATATTTTTTTGTGATTATTTGATGAAATTTGCTTTTTTTTCAAACCTTTGACAAAATTTGTTGTTTACTCACAATCATTTGTCAAAATTTGTTGTTTTCTCACAATATTTGGATTTTTTTTTCACAATATGTTTACAAATTTGCCATTTTTTTAGGGATTTTTTGGTCAAAATTTGCCGTTTTACTAGAATATTAAAATACAATAAAATACAACATTGCAATAAAATACGACATTAAACTTCAAAAATAATCTAGTGGATTAATTGTTTAACTAGTTACATAGATTTAAAAATAAATTTATCTTGTTTAATAAAATTTAGCAATTGTATGGTTTTTAGATTTTTTATTTAAAGGGGAACCTTAAATCAACAAACTCATTCAAATTTAAGAAATAAAATTGACCCCAAAAAATCAATCTCTACGCAATTGGATATTTTTTGTCATTGTAATTATATTTTTATAGTTAATTAAATGACCATTCATACGTTTATTTTGTGAATGCTCTAAATTTTTCTACAAATATTTATTATTATATACAGGATGTCTGAGCTATGGTATTATAAACTTCCAGAGGAGTTAGAGTACACCCAGATGACTCGGATTCATATAGGAATATCTGGTCGGAAAAGCCTTTCTGTGTCAGTAAGAGCATTTACAATGTTGTCAGTGAGTTAATTAAAAAAAATCAGATTTCTTGATTGGCACAACTTTTTTTCAATGGTAGAATTCCCTTTCTTTTCACCTTAGTTAATTTGTTGTTGAATAATGTGAATGTAAGAATTTCAAAAAAATTAATAAATTAAAAGCCTATTAAAAGTTTTAAATGCTCTGACAATTTAATGTCATTAGACTGCAATTTAATTATTGTTTATTTCATTCTTCATACAGTACATCTCAACAGTATGTGAGCAATAGACATTTTAAAATGTCACTTCAAATAAAGAAGCAATAATTACGAAAAATATGATTAAATGTTAAATCATTTAAGTTTAATTGAAAATTGCATTTCGTTACAAAATTTAATGAAAAAGTATGAGCAAACAATCTTAACCCGTGAGTAGTCGCGACTTTTTTCACAACGTCATTAGTCGCGCTCCGTCTTTTCGCCGCTTGCCTCCAGCTTACCAAATATGTAAAATAAGAAATATTTTTCACCTAATATACGAAAATAACATTTCAATGAAGATATAAATTTGCAGTTTTCATAAATTATGCATTATATTTATGACATCTGGAGCAATTTGAAAAAGTAAAAATGAACTGACATTAGTGATTTTTACATAGACATTTTCGCCAATTTCAACTTTGTTTCTAAAAATGTACCTGAAAAATAATAATAATAATAATAATAATAATAATAATAATAATAATAATAATAATAATAATAATAATAATAATAATAATAATAATAATAATAATAATAATAATAATAATAATAATAATAATAATAATAATAATAAAGAAACAGAGGCGTCCTGATACTTCACTAAGGTGATCGAGAAACCTTTAAAGTCAGCTACATGGTAGATCTACGTTGTATTTGTAATGTGATACAAGGTAGAAGAACATAAGTTATACGGGCGGCAAAAAGACCGACATGCGACTACTGACGGGTTAACCAATTAAACACCTTTGCTTCACAAGAATGCAACTATTTCTATTATTCCTTAGAATGAATATATATTGATTACATGCACAAATTTACTGTAATCTTAATATTTAATTTAAGGTGAGCTGCATAAACTTCAAATGTTTTAATAAAAGTAACCGTTTTAAATAATCTTAAATCCTTATGGAATATGAAATCCGCTATTTTTAGCAAGATATCGTGCTCATGATGAATTACTGGAAAAAAATATTTTGCATTAAATAATAACAAAAAATAAATATAATATTTTTTTATTAATAAAGTGCTTATTACGTTACTTAGAATTATATTATTACTATTACTATTCTGGCTACTTTTATTGTAAATATTACATTTATCAATTTTTAAAAAGGGTATTTTGGTGGATATTAGTATTTTCCACCCAATTAAAACATTTGTTTAACGTTTCATACATTTATTGAAAGTTTTAGAATAGTCATTTTCATTGGAATATTCTTATTTTGGAATATTTAATTTCGTTGGAATATTCTTGATTTAGAATATTCCTTTTCCCTGGATTTTTATATTTTTGAATATTCATTATTATTCGCAGTTGCTTAAAGAGGAAGAAATTTAATTTATTTTACATAGTGTTATTCCTGACGTTAGTCATTTAAAGTGTTATAACATATTTAATATTAGATTAATTGCATTAGAATTTGTTATTAAAGAGAATGTTTGTAGAAAATAACAAGATTTTTTAAGGTAAACGAAGTGCGTTTATATTGAGATTATTTTTCCATTATCTCAAAAAAAATTGATAAAGCAAGTTATTGTGTAAAACAGAACATTTCTTTACATTATATAATTAAATTTTCTAACATATAGACTAAATGAATACAATATTCGTTTGAAAAAAAAGGCAGACCTTGACATTTGCGATGATTTATAATGAGAGCGATGTAATGAAAAAGAAATTCATAAATTAAATTACATAAAAAACTATCCAAAAACGATTTATTTCGTATTTTTGTCTCTGAACTCGCATTAATCTCATTTGATATCAGTGAGAAAAACCCTAAATTGGTTGTGGGCAAAGTGTATTAATTTTAATTGTCTGTACTGAAATCAGTTAATATTTCGTCTAGACACAGAGTTTTAGTGAAATAAAAAATACTGGGATAAAAGGATTCGAGGGAATAAGAGATTTTTGTATATATGATACAGAAAAAAATACATAATTATTGAAGCTATATCACACTTTTAAAATGATGAAAATTGAATAAAGTTTGTACATGGGAGACAATTCCAATTCATTTTTGTGCATTTATTTACTTGTTTTATAGAATTTAAAAATATTCGATGGATGGTTAATAACAATAGGAAAGGTTTAAATATCGTATTTCAAACATAATTTTGAAAAATTATTTTCCTCAATTTTGGATGTGCAGCTTCTGCATTTTTGAGAGGCTTTTTTTCTATTTTTTATTTACTACTTGTATGTTGGATTGTGCCTGAAAACACGAAGATTCTTAAAAATATAGAAATTGAAAAATTAAATAAATTCATCATGTATCTTGTTCTAATTTGGATTTTTTCTTTGTTTGTTTTTCAGGTATAATAAAAAATCTCCAAAAGCATTATAAATAATATTTAATTGAATATTTAATATTTAATATCCAATTTGCACTTCAAATCTCAGAAAAGCTAGTTTTTAACAGATTAAAATTGTCGTATAAAACAAATCTACGCTTTTTTACAAAATACATGCTGAAAATAAATTTCAATAACTGTAAACATATTGTATAAAGTTTGGTTGCTAGTTAATGTCTGGAAAAAATTTATTGTTATACGAGAGCAACAGTTTTTTTTTTTCAGAAATTTTCGTAGAAAGAAAAGTTGTGGTCTCGATTTCTCTTTGAAATTTAAAGCTCTCAGAAGAGAAGCCCCTTTTTAAAAAAAGTACCCTTTTTTTTAAAAGTGTTCCCTTGACGAAATTTGCTGAGTTTTTTTGGGGAGGGGGAGGAGGGAATATTTTGATGAAATTTGCTATTTTTTTTTCAATCGCTTGATCTTGATCTCTCAACAATGTTTTTTCAAAAATATGAAGATCATTATAACCAAGAAAGAAAAATAAAATTAGCAGAAGAGATTCCTCTTTTTGCATAGCATTCAATCATGATAATGCAGTCTTTATATACCGTATTCATCGCCTGCTCTTTTTTTATGATTATTTGGCAAAATTTGCATTTTTTGTGGTATCTATTATAAACTTCCAGAGGAGTTAGAGTACACCCAGACGACTCGGATTCATATAGGAATGTCTGGTCGGAAAAGCATTTCTGAGTCAGTAAGGGCATTTACAATGTGGTCATTTACAATGCCCTAAAAATTTCCATATAATTTTTGAAAAAAAAAAATCTTCACTTACAATAACAGATTTAAATTTATAAAATTTAGTTTTTTTTTTTTGTATGAAATAATGTTTTGCGTTTCTTGTGATTAATAATCTACATTGATCTTGATCCTCATAATGATCTTGATCCTTAACATAATTGTTCAAATTCACGGAATTTTTTCTATATAGCATTATGAATCTGTCCAGCGTCAAATAGTTTATGTAAGTTCTCTTTTTTAAAAAAAAATTCTTTTTAAAACTAAATTTGCGAATAACCATGTGAAGTATTCGCGAATGTTGAAATATTCCTCATTTTTTTTTATTTCGCGATTAATCAAAACTAGCGATTGTTTAGGTATTATCGTACAACTGTTTTACTTAAGGTTTCTTAATGTACAATCAACGATTTTTAAATTCGAAAATTTTTTTTAATATAAGTTTCAGTTATTTTATCAAACAGTCTCATGTAAGATACCCTGGGGTAATAACGCCACGTTAAGGTTCTACCAATTTCCAGGGCTCAGTTTTAGATTGTATTTTTACAACAAATATATGATTTGATGCAGCAACTCATTGATAATCTATATTAAAAAATAATTTAACAGATATGTATTCATAAAATGTAATGGCGTGATTTCTTGACCAATGCTATTTGGCGTTATTACCCACCCATATGGGTAATAACACCATGCAAACAAAACTATGAAATAAGATGGAATAATTGCATGTAGATTGCACAATTCTAAAAATACAAAGTCTACAAACTTAAAAATTGACAAATTGCATTCTAAGCTATTGAAAATGTTCAATTTTTTGTGAAAGTGTAAGAAAAATAAAGGTGTGGTGTGAGGGGGGGGGGGAGAGGATGAGGCAAAAGAATATCAGACCGTGAGCTTCTTTTTGCTTAAAAAGAACCGCCTAAATAGAATTATTAGAAACACTGCACAGTTTTAACTGTGTTTATTTGAATCAGTATTTAGGATGTAGCTCGGCCACTGTAGGGAATCAACCGGGGTATTAATGACAAGGATTGGCGTTATTACCCCGTTATAGTTATTGCGCTGTCCATTTTAAATTACAAATTATCTCTAGAAGATATCCAAAATCTTCAACAACATTTTGAAAGTCCATGAAATGTACTACAAATTTATGTAATTAACACAGTATTTCCGGATAAAAAATATATTCTTCAAATCACAAAACGTATCTCGCAAATTTTAGATCAAGTGTTAATTTTAGTTGCTAGTAAAAACAATAAGACCTAAAAATGAAACAAATTAACTTGAAGCTGCTTTTTGCGATTTATATGACTCAAAAACCTTCTGTGCAGAGCACATGGGTGTCATTTACCAGATTATTTCATAATTATGCATAATATTAGCACTTCGCGTTACTACCCCGCCTCGCGTTATTACACCAGACCACCTTATTTTCTTTTATGTTTACAAAAATAGGGACTTTGACATTCACATAAACACAAAAAAATGAAATAAAAATGAATAAATAAATAAATTGCCTAGATGCAGACTTCTTTTCACAATAAACTAGATTCAAAGATTTTAACAGAAGTAAACAGTTTATATTATTTTTAAATGTAATACTTATATAAATTCTCTGATACAGTTTACGTAATTTAAGTTTTTTTTAAATTATATATACATATCTGTAAAATTCCTTTTTTTTTAAATGAATAATATAATATGTTATTATATTGAATTAAGATCTTGGAATGCCTAAAAATGAAGAAAAGTTTTCAAATTCATAACCCAAATTAACCTGTTGTTTCACTAAAAAGCAATTAAAATTTATCCCTTTTTCTCTCATTTTCTTAAACTTTGTCTGATACTTTTATAAGTTTAAGCATTTAAATGTTTAAAAAGAATTTTATTCATTAAAAATATTCAACGCTAAGCAAATTTTACCGGCAACATCAATTTCCCTAAAGGATATAAGTTACTCAATTTCAGCATGTGAACGTACTCTTATAACATCTATGTCTAACCAAAATAAATATCAAACTGCCTCAAGTAATAGTATATTCGAAAATATATTTTCCTTAAATAAAAGTTAAATGAACCACGTATGTACCCTAAAATATATTTTCGTAGCTTACGGCCATTTAGTCTGCAAAGGTACTACCTTTCCTACATTTTCAGAAATCCAAGAAGTATTATTTTTCTTCGCAGAGAGTTTTATTAGAAGACAAATGTTATTTAAATAACTCTTTCAAATATATTTTATCTAGGCAACATCTAGAAATCTATTATTAGGTCATTGTACTAGGATTCGTTTTTCTGTAAAGTAATAAAAAACATGCATTAGCATACGTTATGAAATACTCTATAACACATTAAGAATAATGCAACATACCTTCACCTTTTATGAAATTGAAATATGATGTCCAATTAAAAACTTAATTTTATATTTTTTGGAATTTCTTAGCTTGACACCTTTTGTCATTAGGTAATACAAAACCTAGATTATTGAAATCAAAAGGTAAAATAAAGTATATTTTTGTGCTGTGTTATTTGATACTTGAGGAGTATATTATAGCAGGAGTATAAATAAACATGCATTAACATACATTATGAAACACTTTCAAACGCATTAAGAATAATGTAACATAACTTCACCACTTATGAAATTGAAATATAATGTCTAATGATATAATTGGAAATTCTTAGCTTGACATCTTTCGTTATTAGGTAGGTTTAAAAACCTAGATTATTGAAATCAAAAAATAAAATACACTATATTTTTGTGCTGGTTCATTTGATACGTGAGGAGTTTATTATAGGAGTTTTAGATTAATATCTTTTTGCATCTGACTTATGACAAATCACACAGGATTTTATGCAACATAACCTATCGAAATACTCTGCGTAACCACTGTACGTTTTTAATATATGTCAAGTAATTTTTTTTCCGCTTTAAATGCATCATGAAAAATTTTGTAATGGGATGAACCATCTTTTGTTACTACAGTAAACGCAATCATAATACTGTTAAGTTTGCTACTACTGCAGCATAAAAAATCGGTTATTCCCTTTTTAACTGCTGATCAGGCCCCTACATACCGTCCTACAGACTAATTTCACCGGTTGAGTGATTGGAAACGAGGCAAAAGCACCTGAATGCCACTTAGAGTCAGTCTTATTGGGAAGCACTTGCGCCATCTTAATGACAGTTCTGTTACTTTAGAAGACCTCTGCTTCAGAATCATTGCTATTTTTTATTGGAATCAGTATATTTTGATTGCATGCAAAAATTTAGTGTATATTAATATTTTTATTGAGGTGAACTGCAAAAACTTCAAATATTTCAATAAAATTATCTGTTTTGATGAAACTTAAACACTTATCGAATATAAAATCCACAATATTTTACAACAATTCGTGCATTTGATGTATATTGTAATATAAGCATAATATATTTTTTATTAATAAAGTTCTTGATACGTTATTTAGAATTTATTATTACGATTACAATTGTCGTTACTTGTGTCCTAATTATTATAATTATGAAATTTTAAAAAGGGAATTTCCGTGGATATTGGTATTTTCCACACTCAAAACATTTATTTACAGTTTCATACATTTTAGAATAGTCATTTTCATTTTAATATTCTTATCTTGGAATATTTATTTTGATTGTAATATTCCTGTTTTTGAAAATTCATTTTCATTGGAAATATTTTGTTTTTGAATATTTATTAGCATTTGCAGTTGCCTAAAAGAGAAAGAAATTATTTTATTTTATATAACTTTATTCTTGATGTTAATCATTTAATTTGCAATAACAGATATAATATTAAAGTCCTTGCATTTATAATTTAAAATTAAAGATAAAATTTATAGGAAATAGCAAGATTTTTAAAGTAAAACGAAGTGTTTTTACATAGAGTTTCCATTATCTCAAAAAAAAAAAGATAAGGCAAGTTGTTGTGTAAAATAGAGCATTAGTTTACATTACATAATTAAATTTCATCATATATAGACTAAATTAACACAATATTCGTAGAACAAACGCAGTCCTTGATATATGCGATGATTCATGGCAAGAGTGATGTAGTGAAATAGAAATTCGTAAATTAAATTACATAAAAAACTATCCATAAAGGAATTACTTCGTATATTTTTGTATCTCCGTTTGCATTAATCTCATTTGATATCGGTGGGATAAAACCCTAAATTGATTGTGGACAAAGTGTACTACTTTAATTGTCTCGACTGAAATATACCGATATTTTGCATGGAATCAGAGTATTAGAGAAATAAAAATACTGAGATAAAAGTATTCGAGAGGATAAGAGATTTTTGAATAGATGATACAGACAAAAATACAAGATTTTTGAAGCTACAATAAGCTTTTAAAATGATGGAAATTGAATAAAGTTTGTATATATATTAGGGAGCCTGTAATTACCTTAAAACGTTTTTTGCGTTTATCAATTTAATTTTTAGAATTAAAACACATTCGATGATTTGATAAAAGTTTTAGCAAAAGTTTTAATATCATATTCCAAACTTAAACATGAAAAATGGATTTGCAATATTTTGGAATTCCAGTTTCTGCATTTTTGAGCGTTTTTTTTTTCTGTATTTTTTACTTATTACGTGTATGTTAGAATGAACTTGAAAGCAAGGAAATTCATAAACTTTCGAAATTAAAAATTCAAGTAAATTTATCATATACTTTGTTTAAATTTGAAATATTTTTATTTGTTTGTTTTATCTTATAAATGTTCATGTTTTGGAATGTTCATTTCCATTGTAAAATTTTTGTCGTTGAATATTCATTATCATTCGCAGTTGCTTAAACATGAAGGAATTTAATTTATTGTACATGTTTTATTCCCAAAGTTAATCATTTAAATTTGAATAACATATTTAATGTTAGAAACATTGCAATTATAATTTAAAATTAAACAGACTGTTTGTAGAAAATAACAGCATTTTTAAAGATAAACGAAATTCTTTTATTATGAGATTAAATTTCCATTATCTTCAAAAAAGAAAAAATGATAAAGCAAGTTATTGTGTAAAAAAGAGTATTTTTTTACATTATATAATTAAATTTCCTTTATATATAAACTAAGTGAAGACAATATTCGTATGAACAATTGCAGACCTTGACATTTGCGATGATTTATACCGAGAGCGAAGTAGTGAAAAAGACATTCGTAAATTAAATGGCATAAAAAAAACTATCCATAAACGAATTATTTTGTATTTTTTGTGTCTCTACTCGCATTAATCCCATTTGATATCAGTGATATTTGTCAGTGGAAAAAAACCTCAATAGATTGTGGACAAAATGTATTAATTTTAATTGTCTGTACTGGAATCAGTCAGTATTTTTCTGGAGATACAGCTTTAGCGAAATAAAAAATGCTGAGATGAAAGTATTCGAGAGAATATGAGATTTTTGGTTAGAAGAAAAAGACAAAAAAACATGATTTTTGAAACTACAATAAACTTTTAAAATTATGAAAATTGAATAAAGTTTGTATATTTATAAGAGAGACTGTAATTGCCTTAGTCTGTTACTTGTTTTTGTGCATTTACTAATTTGTTTTATAGAATTAAAAAATATTCGATGGATTGTTTAAAAAAACAGTAATAGTCTTAATATCGTAACTAAATTGTGAAAAAATTTTTTTTTCCCAATTTTGGATGTCCAGCTTCTGCATTTAGGATCGGCTTTTTTTTTCTCTTTTTTACTTATTACTTGTATGTTGGATTGTACCTGAAAGCAAAAAAAATCTTATTAATACAGAAAATGAAAATTAAAATTAATTCATCATACATTTTGTTATAATTTGGATTTTTTCTTTATTTGTTTATTTTTCAGATATAATAAAAAAAACCCAAAGGCATTTATTTAAAATTCAATTTGCACTTCAAAAATCTTAGCAAAGCTAGTTTTTGACTGACTAAAATTGTCTTATAGTTTTCATATAAAACCATTCTAAGTATTTTACAAAGTACATGCTGAAAATAAATTTCAATAATTATAAACATATTGTTTAAAGTTTTATTGCTCGTTAATGTCTGAAAAATCTATTGATATACGATTTTTAGAACAACAGATCTTTTGTTCAGAAATTTCCGTAGAAGGAAAAGTTGAAAGGCAAAGCTAGTTTTTGACAGATTAAAATTATTGTATAATGGTCGTATAAAACAAATCTATGCTTTTTAAAAAATACATGCTGTAAATAAATTTTAATAACTATAAACATATTGTATAAAATATGGTTACTAGTTACTGTTTGTAAAAAATCTTTTCATATAAGATTTTTAGAACAGCAGATCTTTTGTTCATAAATTTCCGTAGAAGGAAAAGTGGCGGTCTCAATTTCTTTTTTAAATTTAAAGCTCTCAGAAGTGTACATCTGATTCCTTTCTATTCTTTTTTCAACAAGTTATTGTTGAAGACTTAAAAGTTTCTATATAATTTTTGCAGAAAAATCTTCACTTGCAATAACAGACTTAAATTTTAGAAAAGTCAGTTTTTTTTTTTTTTTTTTTTTTTTTTTTTGTATGTTTTACGTTTCTCGTAATCTAATTTTCGTAGCGCGGCCAAATTTTGTTTGGTAATTTATTATGAAACAGTGTTAATTTTTGGTGACAGGAGACCCCCACGGGTGAGGGTCGAAAAATTTTAAATGATTATAACTCGTGATCTAATTTTCGTAGCGCGGCCAAATTTTGTTTGGTAATTTATTATGAGACAAATTTTTGCTGACAGGAGACCCCCACGGTGAGAGTCGAAAAATCTAAAACGCTTATAACTCGCGATCTAATTTTTGTAGCGCGGCCGAACTTTTTTTGGTAATTTATTATGAGACAGTGTTAATTTTTAGTGACAGGAGAATCCGCACGGTGAGGATCGAAAAATTTAAAATGCTTATAATTCGCGATCTAATTTTCGAAGCGCGGGCAAATTTTGTTTGGTAATTTATTATGAGACAGTGTTAATTTTTGGTTACAGGAGACCACCCCCCCCCCCCCCCCACGGTGAGGGTCTAAAAATTTTAAATGATTATCACTCGTGATCTAATTTTCATAGCGCGGCCAAATTTTGTTTATTTTTCTATTATGAGAGAGTGTAATTTTTGCTGACATTAGACACCCCCCCCCCCCACGGTGAGGGTCGAAAATCTAAAATGCTTTTAACTCGCGATCTAATTTTCGTAGCGCGGCCAAATTTTGTTTGGTAATTTATTATGAGACAGTGTTAATTTTTGGTTACAGGAGACCACCCCCCCCCCCCACGGTGAGGGTCGAAAAATTTTAAATGATTATAACTCGCGATCTAATTTTCGTAGCACGGCCAAATTTTGTTTGGTAATTTATTATGAGACAGTGTAATTTTTGCTCACAGGAGAACCCCCACGGTGAGGGTCGAAAAATCTAAAATGCTTATAACTCGCGATCTAATTTTCGTAGAGCGGCCAAATTTTGTTTGGTAATTTATTATGAGACAGTGTTAATTTTTGGTGACAGGAGACCCCCACGGTGAGGTTCGAAAAATTTTAAATGATTATAACTCGCGATCTAATTTTCGTAGCGCGGCCAAATTTTGTTTGGTAATTTATTATGAGGCAGTGTTGATTTTTGGTGACAGGAGACACACCACGGCGAGGGTCGAAAAATTTTAAATGATTATAACTCGAGATCTAATTTTCGTAGCGCGGCAAAAATTTGTTTGATAATTTATTACGAGACAGTGTAATGTTTGCTGACAGGAGACTCCCCCCCCTTACGGTGAGGGTCGAAAAATTTAAAATGCTTATAACTCGTGATCTAATTTTCGTAGCGCTTCCAAATTTTGTTTGGTAATTTATTAAGTTATTGCATAGCTTTTATCACGGGCTTTGAACACGGCGACCGAATCTAGAAATTCCGCAGCTAGAAAAAAAACCTAATACTTCGGCTAACGTCGTTTGAGTGCGGCAGACTTGGGCACGGTATCCTTCGGTAGACCCTGGCTGACATTGACGCTGTATTTTTCAGATGTTTAGAGGATAACAAGTCTCAAACTTATGTTTCTTATTTCAGTTACCATAAACTTATAGTTTCGATGATAAAAATTCCTGATTAACCTACATGTATTTTAAGATAAAAATATTTTAAACGATATTAACTTCTCATTTATTCAATAAAAGAAAAAAAATTTGTTTTCTTAACTGTCATCACGCTCAAAAAGTGTAATTTGAATTAATATCAGAAACAAAAAAAACTGCATAAATAAAAAATACATAAATAATTATATTTGCAAAAGTTGATAAAAAATGCTATGCAATAGCTTTACCGCGGCATTCCCCGAGTGCCACACGTATTTTTTTTTTTAACATATACATACTTGTAAGATTCCTTATTGCTTGAAATGGAGAATATCATATGTTATTATACTGAATTAAGTTCTTAGAATTCGTAAAATTAAAGAAACATTTCTGATTTCATAAAATTAACCCGTTGTTTCACTTAAAAGCAATAAAAGTTTATCCCTTTTTTCTCATAATCTCTTAAATATTGTGTGATACTTTTAAAAGTTTAAGCATTAAAATGTTAAAAAAAAATTTTGTTCATTAAAAATATTCCATGTTAAGCAAAATTTACCCGTAACATCAATTTCCCTAAAGGATATATGTTATTCAATTTCAGCAGATGAACTTACTCCTATAACATCTATGTCTAACCAAAATAAATATCCCACTGCCTCAAGTAATAGTATATTCGAAAATATATATTTTCATTAGATAAAAATTAAATGAACCACGAATGTATCCTAAAATATTTTTTCGTAGCTTACGGCTATTTAGTATTCAATGATACTACTTTTCCTATATTTTCAGAAATCCATGAAGTACTATTTTTCTTCGCAGAATGTTTTGTTATAAGACAAATGTTATTTAGATAGTTCTTTGATATATAAATATATTTTATCTAGGCAACATCTAGAAATCTTTTGTTAGGTCATTGTACTTAGATTCGTTTTTCTGTAAAGAATTAAAAAAAAACATGCATTAGCATATATTATAAAATATTTTCAACACATTAAGAATAATATAACCGTATTTATCGTTTAATAAACTGAAATATAATGTATAATTCAATCATTAATTTTATATTTTCTGAATTTCTTTGCTTCTCAGCTTTAGCTATTAGGTAATACAAAACGTAGATTATTGAAAATCAAAAAGTAAAATAAAGTATATATTTGTATTCGTTTATTTCATACGTGAGGAGTCTGTTTCCCGCCTGTCGCATTATAAATCACACAGGATTTTGCATTACATAATCTATCGAAATACTCAGCAAAATACCTGTGAGTTTTTCAACCATCTAATCATCCATCCTTGTTAGATAAAAATTCTGGTGTGTTTGTAACATTTAGGAATTATGTTGGGTGTTCTATGTAATGAAACACTGAAACACAAAATGTTAAAAGAAAGTTCGTTTATTCTGACGTAGCATATTTGAATTTAAATGTACTGAATTTAAATTTTACTAACAAATTTAGGTACAACAGTACATGTAAATTAACCAAAAATATAACAAGCTAAAGCTAACTGGAATTACCCCCAATAGTATAATAATGTAAGGAATAAGCAAATAAAACAGCACATTGAAATACGTTTTTAGACAAATAAATTATTTGCCCTCGTCTCCCCATTATTGAGGTATAATGTTTTAAAGTTTGCAAATTGAAATATATAGCGCTAAGAACGGAAGGTTCCCTGGCAGCCAGTGAGCGAAATACTTCAGGGTTATTCAGTAGTACTATTATTTTTAACACAATCAAACTGATTGGTAAAGTTATCATACGAATTGAATATTTCCAGCTGAGCGAAAAATTGCCCAGGCCGGGAATCGAACCCGGATACTTGGCTTACAAGGCCAATGCTTTACCTGTTAAGCTATCTGGGCGATAGCCGGCTGGGATTTCTCGTTATCTGAGCGAGAAATCCCAGCCGGCTATTGCCCAGATAGCTTAACAGGTACAGCATTGGCCTTGTAAGCCAAGTATCGGGGTTCGATTCCCGGCCTGGGCAATTTTTCGCTCAGCTGGAAATATTCAATTCGTATTATTCAGTAGTAGCTTACATTACTATCAATTAGAAGTTCTTTCTGTAAATTATTGATGCCAGGTAAACTTATTCAGCTTTAAAACCAGATTTTAACACTAGAATTACCGCGTTTCTTGTATACCTAGAAATACCGGGGCGGGTCACATCTGACCCATGGCTTTTAAAGACGCTATTCTTGTTTTATACGGAATATAAAGGCACACAATAATTATTGACGATTAATACAATGATTTTTAATTAATAATTAATACAATCTAGCATTTAGATTATTGCATAATATGGAATTTTTAAATTAATACCACAAAAGAAATTTCTTATTTCTAATTTTAAAAATAAATTGCTTTGAGATTTTGATGTCATTTTAATATAATATATATACATGTGATTTATCGATTTAAATTGTGTAATAATGTTCCTATAGATCAATTAGATATTCAAACTCATTAAATTTAAATATCTATATACATATTCTTGCTTTTTTTTTTTTTTTTTTTACTTACACTTTTACGTTTTATACAGATTACTGACCAATCAATTCATACAAAATACCATCTTTTTTTTCTTTTTTTTTCTGTGCATAATGCACACACAAGCTATAAGCAGTTTCCGAAAACAGTGATAGTTTTTTTTTCTTTTTTTTTTGGTCTTAGCATTGCATTATGTGACAAGACAACATTTTTTATTTTTTTGAAATTTCAGTGCTGGTGCGTGGACAGATATCTTCACGTTCTTTTGCAATGCTTTTATTTATAATTTTAGCAAGAAGACTTTTCTACTTATATTAGAATATGTTGTATCTTTAAAAACTTCCGAAACATTTACGACCACTAGATCTTGAATCAGATTTTGCATAAGTCAGTAGATATTGAACACTGCGGCTCTACCGTCAATATAGTTCGATAGTCCACATAGCTTCGAAGAGTGATTTATTTTGTTTCTTTCTGAATTTTTGAATTATTTCTAAAAAGTGAATTCCTTTATTTTTAATTTTCTGCAAAATACTTACAATTTATTTGTGTTTCTTAATTTTTCCCACAGCATTTATTTGGTTACTTTCATTCAGCTTGCTACTACATGTATTGGATTTGAACAATGCATTTTTATTGTCATTTTTAACAAAAATTGTTTCGTCATTTCTGTCAAGATTGTCAGCGTCATCAGATGATGACAATATTAACTTCGTCGTTAATATAACTAAAGTCTTTTAATGACAATTCAAGTTACAATTTTAAAAATTTCGCATTCAAGAAACCTTCGTAGTGATGCCATTACTATAAATATGTGAAAGTCAAATACCACAAACATTTTTTTTCCTCCGTGTGATTTATGAGAGGCAAAGTATTCTTTTTAGTTACTTTCTAAGGTACAACAGAAAAAACAATTGTTTGTATCATCCGTAAGTAGTTTGAAATATCATAAAAACTCACGCATTTACCTTCCAAATACATAACAGATATGTAATCATGATCCGCCTCTCCCCCCTCCCCTGCGCTGTACATACGCACATTCTTTTCCCTTTTTTGTGAAAAGTGAGTGTGGAACATATCCATGCGCTATTCTTAATTTATTGAAAAATATAGAGTTGAAATTCGTGTTGAAATAAATGAAAAATGGAATTATTTTGTTCGGGTCAGTGATGACCCAGCATGGTAGTTCTAGGTATAAAGATGTGTATATAAAAAAGTTTTCGTCCGATCTCAACTAAATTCGTACTAAGACATTACACTAAGTATTTAGGAAAAGTCAAGCAGTTTCAAAGTTTTACTTTGAAAAGAAACTGTGATACGAGCGAAAGACCACGTCTTGGGTCACGGATGACCCGCCTCGGTAATTCTAGTGTTAAAAATAGAACAAATAAGCCAGGAAGCTGCAGCACTGAAAACTACTTCGTGTTCACGCTGAAGTTCCATAATTAATTAAAACGCGATTCGTATATTAAAACGCATTTGATCTGTCAAGTCATATCTTCGTAAAAAATACCCGGAAATCTAATTTTAGCGGTTGATTCGTAAGTTTATCATTGTTTTCCCTCCATCACTCCCCCCATGTTTTCGTACCTTTGGAAGAATGGAAATACAATTGTAAAACCAAATCAACTGCTCAATTAGAGTTTAATAATTTTGTTTGTTAAGGATCACGTAATTGCCGCAGAAATTTGTAACTAAAAGAAAGGGAAAAAAATGGAATAGTCCTGCTCATTTTCCTATATCACTTATTATTATGCATGTAATAGTTTTGTAAATATTAATTTTCAAAATCCAGTTATTCTCTTGTATTAAACTGGTATATCCCTATCATGCAGAGACCAGGGCAAATAATTTATGTTTGAGCAAATGTATAACAATATACTCTTTTGATCGCTGCTTACTTAGTTTGTTTTCCTTTTAACACTATGGGGTAGTTTTCTAGTAAGTATGTTTCACTTATTAAGTTCGTGAAAATAATTTTTTCTTATATTCAAAGAAAATTGTCCATAAATGCTCGTGTCATTCATTTATTTCAACATTTTCATATGGGAGTGTTCTGCGCCGCAAAGGGTAAGTGCCTTTTAATCATTTCCTTTATAATGTTTATAAAGCAGGCTTAATACTAATAAATACATTATTGCAATTTACATTTATATCTGCTGAAATAATTGTAGTGTTATTTTAAAGTAAAGTATTTAAATTCTGCACGACATCCACAGATGTTCTTTTACAATAATCTAAATTGCATAAAACTGAAATAGAAGAAGTTGAATTTCTATTTCGTTTATCAGTATTAAACATATGATTTGAATAATTTATGAATTTAAACAACGCTTCATAAAAATTTCGTTTTTGGAATACTTAATCGTATCTATTGTATCCTAACGTGAAATGCATACGAAATCGAAAAGTTCTCTTTAAAGAAGGAAAAATAAATATGTTTCAAGGAATGAAATCTACAAAGGTTAAAACTGTGTTTTGAATATTGATTAGATAACAGAAACGCAGGAAAACTCAATTGTCTTTAAATGTTACTTCAAGCTTTATGGAATTACTCACTGTTAAATCAATTTATCCTTTTAAAAAATATAATTTACTGATTTGCGTGTTTTTTATTTTTTTTTTCTAAATTTAATTTAATTCTATTCTTGAGTTTTTCCTCTTACAATTACATAACTAAAAAAATAGATTATCAAGTTAATTGTATTTTCATTTCTAAAACCTTTATAAACATATAAATATATTTCATAAATCTACTGTTTTTATAATTTTAATATTCATTGCAGATATTAAGGAAAATGTGAATTTAAAAAAAAAATCAACCAATAACATAAAACTATAGTACTAAAATGAAGGGCAATGCATATGTAACAATATCATTTTAGAAGATAAGGGGGATCTAACACATGATACCGTAAGATATCTCTAGGGGGAGGGGGGTTTGTCTTTTAATATCGATATCATTCTTTGTTTATTTGTAACGTGCTGTTTAGTTCAAAATAGTATGTTATCGCTTTCTTATTCGATTATATATTTTTATGAAAACACAAAGTTATAATTAGAATCACTAAATTATTATAAAAAGTATTTAATTCTAAAATAAAGAATACTCCCAAAATTTTCACATTTCTATTCTTCTTCATATGTGTATGCGTATATAATCACGGTGCGAGAAAGCATATATGAATTATATATGAGGACCCCAGAAGCCAAGGGGTATAAGTGACAAAACTAAATACACAGACGACCTAAAAATATGCTTTTTTCATTTCAGGTAAAGAAATATAAGTGATTTTCTTATTATTTGCTGAGTTATAGAGGCAAACCACTTTTTTCAAAAAACAAACAATATTGATTAATCATACATTTAACCCATTAAACGCCGCTATATAAACAACGTTAATAAATTATAACTTTTTGAATTTTTTAATATACATTGGATGTCTCTATTATAGAGCAGTTGATTTTTTTTCGAAAACTGTAACCGTTTATTAAATAAAGCATGTTCCCGGAGCGGGAGCGTTGGCGTCTAATAGGAGGAAAATTTTCCCCAGGCAGAAGTCAGGTATGGTTTATTTTTCTTCTAATTATAAAATAATTATAAGAGGTTGTGCCCTTAAAATTTTTACAAAGCAATGAATTACTTTTTTGCATGCCATAAATATGACTTAAAACAATTAATTTATTGAATATGCAGGTATAAATAATTTCATACTGAATTAAAAAATCAATATTTCTTTTGGATTTTGAAATTTCAAGGAACAAATAATTTTAACAAATACATTTTAAATAGAAAAGCTTACCTTTTTAATTATTTTCTTTTACAATTTTCTATGAAAATACAGGGAACAACTTTGACGCAGCATTACATTGCATTTTTCACACTTCATTCGAGTATATTTTTTACATAATTTACATCGGGATTGTTTATCCGCACTAACAATAAAATGATTTATACCATCAAAACGCACACTAATATTCACATCAGGTCCATAAGGTCCAGTACTGGAATTCACATTTTTTTTTCAATTTCTGTCCTCATTAATGCAGTTGTTATATGTCTTAAGAAATTAAGTTGGGACATATCTCCTTTGAGCTCTTTGTGTATTCTCCACGCTGCAACTACAGCCATGTTTAAAGTATTTGTAAAAAATGGCCACAACCACTTTTTACCTTTGATACGAGGCCTGTAAGTGCTTAAAAATCGATCTAAGAGATCCACACCTCCCAGATACTTATTATATGATGAAATTATCTTCGGTTGAGGTAAATCAATTTTCTTTTTTTCTTTAGAACACCATCTTTTTACTTGACCTAATGGAGTTTCGTCTTCAAAATTAGATGCCAAACATACAACTTTGCTGTCTCTCCATTTTACTACACACAGTTTTTCTGTAACGATTGATTCAAATGTTCCTCTTTCGTTTTTCTCTATCAGTTTACTTTTTCTAAGAGGGCAATCTTGCAATCTATTTTATCTGATTGTGCCTGTCATGCGAAAATTGCGTATTCTCATCTCTTCTAACAACTCCAAAGAAGTAAAAAAGTTATCCATATAGACAATATGTTTGTGAGGATTCTCAACACATTTTATCAAATCTAAAACTACCCTTGTTCCAAGCGACATAGATTTAGTTTCATTTTTTTCTTCAAATAGATTTTTGTTCTTTCCCACATATACTTGTAAATTTAACGGGTAGCCTTGAGAATTAGCCAAAACCCATAATTTATAGCCACGAACAATCTCGACTATAGTTTCATGGAATAATAATGTTTGATAGAACTCTCGTCAACTTCACCTTTCTTTATGAAAGCGCGCTCTCAAACATAGGGGGAGGGAATGCTACCGGTTCTGGCCAACGCTCCCGCTGTGGGAACATTCCATGAAAACCTTTCTATTGTTGCTTTAAATGCAGCTATTTACTCCGAATTTGAAATATGTTGTTATTTGGAATGTTGACTTTAAAACGTGGTTGTACTTGAAAAAAATGAGATTATTTTTTTTCTTTTTTAGTAATTTTACTGGAGATTGTCGGAAAACCGAAAAATCTCTTTTTTCAAAAATCTGCAAAAAATAGAAAAATTAAAAATATTATTTTGAAAAAAATATATAATATGTAAAGGTGTTAGTTCATAGGCCCAGGTGACTTACCAAAAGAAGCACACACAAAAAAAACTCCGAAAGGCGAGTTACATTTTAGGACACATTTATTTAACTTGCGGTACGACAAAGCAACTCCCCATAAGGGGAGGTGATTCTGAGAGAGCTCAAGTGCGCTACATGTTGTCGATACGATGTCAATCAGTGGAGTGAGTTACAACATCATAGCCCTTATCGCCAAAAGGCATAGGAAGTTTTTCATACAAAGACTTTTGGCGATATTTGATAAACCACACGTTCAGTATGAGCTAACCTTTGCGGAGCTAACATTTGCGGTCTAGGAACCCAAGGGTCATTTTCACATCTGCGAATATTTTATAGGGTTAAAGAAATATTTTAAGCTTGGGAAGTATCTGAGATAAGCAAATCATTACATACATTTGCCTTTTGCAGACAAAACTTTAAGTTATCCAGATGCGCAATTGAATAGAAAGAAAGCACAGTCAGGATAAACAGAGATAAAAGTATTTCTAGGTTTAAGCATTAATTGTGAGAATGAAAACAGGGTGTGTAAGGCAGATGTTAATAAAAATGTAACGGATAAGAGATTATGATGAACTAAGCCCAGAGCTTTCTTTATTTTGTTAATAAGTGCGGTTACTATGGGCAGATGTTTTTTTCACAGACACAACAGAAAATTTGTGAGAAAGGAAATTCTATTATTATTTTATACAGAGAGCTCCAAAAGATGAAAAGTTTCACTTCTACTAGTGGGAGTATGAAAGTTAAAACTTAACTATTAAATGTAGAATTAATTTAAACTACTGGGTTTATTAGTGAAAAGGGAAATTAAAATAAACCAACGAATTTATTAAAGGGAAATAGTTATTGCTTTTATGAAGGGGAAAAGATATGTAGCGATAATCTCCGCTACATAACTCACCCCAGCCACCACAAAAAAAACTTTATACTTGTATTAAAGTTTTTTTTTTTAATACTATTATTGTCATTATTTTGAAGATACTGAACGTGCCGTCTACCAAAATATACAAAAACACATATCAAAAGACATACAAGTATATATATATAAGTACTACAAAAATGATTGAATATCTATTTGCTTGCAGCGTATGTAAATAAAAAAACAATGGCCATATCTATCTTTATAATTATCATGACAGGGAGCTCCTTAATAGTTCAAACATGCCACAACATATTTACTTATATCGGATCCTTTATTTAATTTCTTTATTGTGGCGCTGGTACCAGCTGTTTATTTATTTTATTTTTGTCATGAGCAAAAATTGAGAGAAGTATATTATTTATTTATTTGTGATCACCTGTTAGCTTAGTATTTGATAACTTCTCTTTAAATTGATCCTTTTTGAGATCAAAATGGCATAATTGAAAGCAAATATATATATATAAAACACAAATCACAAATAGTATATATTTAAAACAAAAATAAAAGAAAACTAACTAAAATAATATGTTCTAAAAATAATGTATGCTGTTAAAAATTGAAAATGAAAATTTGTGCATAAGACACAGGACTACTAAAAAAAAAGAGATGCCACTGGCATGCCCATAAAAAGGTTGTAGCCCTTATTCTTGTACAAACAGTACAAGTATTATGGCTTCGGTTTAAGACGTCGGCCCTAGGGGGGGAGGGAGTAGTGGACGAACCCACATTGCGTACAATATAAGTCCGCCCCGCTCCTCAGTAAAATCGCACTGATCTACGAAAGGAGCGCGCTTGGAAGTCACATAAAATTTAACATAAAAGAATTGGTAGGCCAATTCACGGTAAAAATGTTTCGCAAGACAGGTGTGGCGTGAAACCTTGGGGCATAATTTTGAACGGTTCACGACTTTTGGGGGATGAATTCGAAAAATAAAATAAAAGTATAAGATGAAGTGTAATCCATCTCATGAATTGAAACAGTCAGTCCGGGTAAGGTAAACAAATAGTCAGGATCAGGTGCTACTACAACTGGAATATTTCAAAAACAGAACGATGAAAGATTTTTTTTTTTTTTTTTTTGCATGGTACTATTTTATTGTCCAAAATAATTTGTAATTATTGTGGAATTACAATGTTGTGATAAAATGCCTGTAATGAAAATTAATTATTAGTGAAGTAAATGACCTTCTTTTCATGTACTGCCACTACATAAAAGAGGTAAGTGTAACAAGGGAATTTACATGTAGTGTGAGAAAAAAAACAAATAAACCTATAATGTAGATGTGACAAACAAAAAAAAGTAAGTGTCGTTTGAAGCACTGTAATATGTAAAGGGAATAAATAAAACTTTGAACAAAGGAGATGCAATGTATAAGTGTGAGCATGACAAACTGTAAAAAGTCAACTGTTTTATGTTAGAATGAGCCATTTAACGAAAACAAAATAAAAAAATGAACCGAAGAGAATTTAACGGTAAGTGTGTTAAAAGAAAAATATCAGAGATATTTGTGTGAATGAGGTTTTCAACTACCTAATTACAAAGTAAATTTTTTATATTTAATGAGGGAAGGATTCATATCACATGACAAAAGTGTAAAAATGTAAACACATGTCATGACTGTGCTGTGTGTTATCATGAACGAGTTTGGCGAAAACAAGTGAAATTGGTGTACAATCCTCAACCAGAAAATAAGAGAAAAAAATGTATGAACCACATGACCTGATATGTTGCACATGACCTAAAGTGTATATATAAAAAAAACAAAAACGATGTGATAGTGTAAGCAATCGCATGACCTTGTGCAAAAACACATGGAAAAAAATTGTGTGTAAAAGAAATCACATGACCGGGTATCTAATATACCTTGACCTAGAGGAAAACACATGACCTTGTGTAAAAACACATGAAAGAAAAAAAAGAGTGTGTAAAAGAAATCACATGACCTGGTATCTAATATACCTTGACCGAGAGGGAAAAACACATGACCTTGTGTAAAAACACATGAAAGAAAAAAAATGTGTAAAAGAAATCACATGACCTGGTATCTAATATACCTTGACCGAGAGAGAAAAACACATGACCTTGTGTAAAAACACATGAAAGAAAAAAAAGTGTAAAAGAAATCACATGACCTGGTATCTAATATACCTTGACCGAGAGAGAAAAACACATGACCTTGTGTAAAAACACATGAAAGAAAAAAAGTGTAAAAGAAATCACATGACCTGGTATCTAATATACCTTGACCGAGAGAGAAAAACACATGACCTTGTGTAAAAACACATGAAAGAAAAAATATATAACTCAAAGTTGAGGAAAGTAAAAATGTAATTGTACTGTCAAAAATCCTTTTAAAGTTAAAATTTAATTGAGAACCCAAAAAAATTAGGCCTCAGAAAAATGTATTAAATGTGGAAAATGTAGCCTGTATGACAATAGAATTGAAATATTGTTACTGTTAACTGCATTCCTGTTACTGCAAAACAAAACATTAACGGGGAAAAAAAGTGTGCTTGATTGTGTAAATATGTTTAAAATGCTTGTGTACACCAACGCGAAACAACCAAAACCAAGTGAAAAACAAAATTGACGACCCGCATCAAAATTTTCACTCTTACATGCCTTCTTTCTATTACTCAACCATCTGGCGCCTGATAGCCGAATACGAAAAAGAAATAAAATGCATTTGTACACAAGATTAATGTGAAGAAACATTGTTAAAATTTAAAGTGTAACAGGAAATGTGAGGGAACAAAATACTAAATGTTTTATAAAAAATGAAAAAGAAAACTGACAAAATGTATAAAGAATGCATAAAAAGCGTAGTGAATTTATCCTGTAGTATGTAGTGTGCGACCAGGAAAATTAAATTAAAGAAAAAGCATCATTTCTCATTCGAAATAAACTCAGTTGTATGAAGCGATTGTCTTTGTATGTTTATATATCTCTTGACAGCTGGGCAGTTATGAGAAAAAGCTGTATGTTGAATGTCAAAATGGGTATTACTTGATTCATTGCACCTCATGCAATTAATGCATTTTGGTTTGTTTACACAATTAGGATCTTTATGTGACATAGCACAGACAGGGCATATTATGTCATTAGGGCAGAATTTACTTAAATGAAATAGACTTTGACATGTAAAACATCTTTTTATATCTATGTACCTTTTAAGAGTAAACATTGTGGACTGAATAATAATATGTTTATGCTTAAGCAAAGTTTCCGCTAAGTGGGATGGCATTAGAAAAATCCAGTTAACTAAATTACAATGCTTTATTTTTATTTTGATTTGAAATTGAATGGGAGGCGAAGAATTATCAGATAGATTTGAAATAGCCAAAAGAATGTCAGGTATGCCAAAATTTTCAGGCAAACGCATGATTACAACAGGGATAAAATTGGTACAATCTTTCTTAGGGGTACTGAAAATACAGGGATGAAAATTGTTACTGTCACATAACTCATTAACAACCTGTTGATTACTAGAAAAAGAGGGATTTGTATTGCAACTCTCATGTATTGTAGTGTGTGGAGATTTGATAATGAGGTTGTTATCTGTCTGTGTGGACCTATTCTGAACAGATTTTAAACAAGCAGTATTAACCGAAGGAGTGATATCTTTTTGAGTATTTGATATGTGAGGTTTAGTTTTACTTTCTAATTCCTGAGACAAGTCACGTACACGTCCCAAAAGTTTGTTATTTACCAAAAATAAATTTTGTTTTTCATGTTTTACCTTAGCATATTCATCTTTGAGTACTTGAAAGGTTTCTTTCAAAATATTGAGATCCCATTCGATTGTGAATTTGAGTTCCTTAAAATTAGAGGCAAGTTTATCAGTGTTGTTTTGATTTTTGTATTTGATTTTGAAATGCTGTGGCTTCAGCGATAATTGTGTCTGAAAACTTTGTTAAATTTTCCTCATAAAATTCAAGTAAAGGGGATATTGAAACTTATGATTGCCCCAGAGCAGACCCAAATTTATTATCTCTTTCTGACATTGTTTGGGAAGTAGCTGAAGCTTGTTTTAGCTCAATATCAGCCATAGATGTTTACCAAAAGAAAAGTGTCCAAATATAAATCAAAAGAAAGCTTTATAAAATAAACTAGGTGCACCAAACAAATCTGACTGTTAACCACAGTATTAAAATTAATAATTTGGGGGAAATAACAAAAAAAAGCAAGTCCAAACCAAAAATTAAATTTTGCATTAGTCAGAGAGTAAACCCTGGTAAGTTACGAGTGAATCAAGACACATTTAATGGGGGGGGTGGTAAACAAAATGTGAGCCTAGACAACAAAACAAGCAAAATGCATGCACAAAATAATACCCTTTTTTTTAAAAAAAAATGCAAACACAAATTTCTTTTTTTTAAAAAAACTTGTACTGTTTTCAAAATAAACTAATTAACCATTCAAAAATACCAATGCCAAAATTCCTTTTTTTTTTTTTTTTTTTTTTTTCATAACAACCGAAAGTAAAAAAATCAAAAAAAGGCTTGTTTAACAAGATACTGGCAAAGTTAATGGCAAGAAAAATTTTCAGTAAAAAGGAGAATAAGGATCTCAAACTGCAATTAATTAAGGACAAGCAATGTCAGCGAAAAATTAATGCGCGAACACATAAAATAATAAAAATCTGTGATATTTAAGTATGCAACACATAAATACTAAAACAACATGCATTGAAAATAATAATAATACTTTTGAAAATTGAGCATGAAAAGAGAAGAATACTTTCAAAAGTTCAAATTAACTACTAAAATTCAAAATGTATTTTGTTTACGTTAATACACATAAAATTCCAAAAATGCACGATATTTAAATTAAAAAAAATCTTCTCTGTTCAAGCTGATAAAAAGAACACAAACTATTTTCATTATGAATTACATGTACGAAATAAGAAAATATGTTGCTATGTTATCTTGAGTAATTATTATTATTATTTTTTTAAATAGCAACTTCTAGTACTCAACCATGTTTCTATCACCTTTTTCTTTTTTTTACTTTTTTGTGTAGGTCCCACGTCACTTGTGCTAGTAATGATATGGATTAAATAAAATATGCAAAACTGGGTGCGACGACCCTTAATTGCATTAAGATCGTAACTTCACAGCTTTTGTGTGATTTATTGTTGACCTACATAAACTTACACACAATTTTATTCACATTTCACTAATTATGTATGGGTACGACGACCCGTTACGCATAAATTTCTTCTTAATATTTTTCTTTTTTTTTTATAATAATAAGCTGTATGGAAAATCTTAGATATCTTGTGCTACGCAATCTTTTATCATGGAGCGCTGACATAACCAATCACTTCCACAGACACAATTTTCTCACTAAAACACCACCGAGAGCATATTGATTGTTTATGCATATTTCACACAAAAAGTAGATTTACATCTATACGCAATTAAACAGGCCTGCACATCGATGAGCACATTCACAAACTTTTTTTTTCATTTTAGCATTCTCGAATGTTGACACACAGCATGATGATTCAGGCTTACAATATGTTGCATATGGGCGAATGTTGCATATGGTGTTGCATGTGGGCTCTCACTAATATGTTGCACACTTCACAGGAACGTAGCTGATGAAACACCACCACTAATTACACTTTTGTGATTCACCATCACAACACTGCAAAAAACGTAGCCATATCACAACACAGGGTAAAACGGAACAGAGAATGCTGCAGTCCGGAGCCGAAAACACTTGACCCATATCCAACGCTTCGAAAACGAAAGTCTCACTTTCCAATGTTGACTAGGGCGAACGGCTGGTGCGACGCATTTTCTTGAAGAACCAGTGGAGAGAAAAAGAGATATGCAATCTTTCTTGAGTGCAGGAGAAAACATAATTGAATACTATAGACTGTCGCAAGTTTCGGTTCGGATGTAGGGGAATACGTCACACTATGAAGTACAGACAGCCTTGGAACTTCGGGGAATGTTGCTTTAACAGTGCATCGATGTTTGATAGAGTCTTTTCTGTCGAAGATTTTAAGTATGATTTTTTTAAAATCTCTGTGTGTGTGCGGTTTTTTTTTTTTTTTTTTTTTTTTTTTTTTTTTTTTTTTTTTTTTTTTTTGACCGGAGAAAAAAAAAGGCCAGATGCACCAGATATAATATGTAAAGGTGTTAGTTCATAGGCCCAGGTGACTTACCAAAAGAAGCACACACAAAAAAAACTCCGAAAGGCGAGTTACATTTTAGGATACATTTATTTAACTTGCGGTACGACAAAGCAACTCCCCATAAGGGGAGGTGATTCTGAGAGAGCTCAAGTGCGCTACATGTTGTCGATACGATGTCAATCAGTGGAGTGAGTTACAACATCATAGCCCTTATCGCCAAAAGGCATAGGAAGTTTTTCATACAAAGACTTTTGGCGATATTTGATAAACCACACGTTCAGTATGAGCTAACCTTTGCGGAGCTAACATTTGCGGTCTAGGAACCCAAGGGTCATTTTCACATCTGCGAATATTTTATAGGGTTAAAGAAATATTTTAAGCTTGGGAAGTATCTGAGATAAGCAAATCATTACATACATTTGCCTTTTGCAGACAAAACTTTAAGTTATCCAGATGCGCAATTGAATAGAAAGAAAGCACAGTCAGGATAAACAGAGATAAAAGTATTTCTAGGTTTAAGCATTAATTGTGAGAATGAAAACAGGGTGTGTAAGGCAGATGTTAATAAAAATGTAACGGATAAGAGATTATGATGAACTAAGCCCAGAGCTTTCTTTATTTTGTTAATAAGTGCGGTTACTATGGGCAGATGTTTTTTTCACAGACACAACAGAAAATTTGTGAGAAAGGAAATTCTATTATTATTTTATACAGAGAGCTCCAAAAGATGAAAAGTTTCACTTCTACTAGTGGGAGTATGAAAGTTAAAACTTAACTATTAAATGTAGAATTAATTTAAACTACTGGGTTTATTAGTGAAAAGGGAAATTAAAATAAACCAACGAATTTATTAAAGGGAAATAGTTATTGCTTTTATGAAGGGGAAAAGATATGTAGCGATAATCTCCGCTACAGTGTTGTTGTAATTGTTATCAATTATCTTTAAACTCAATTTACTCCAAATCGAAATTTTGTCACTTGTAACCCTTGGCTTCTGGGCTCCTCATATAAAAGGAAGCTTGTGATTACCAATAAATGAAAAAGAATGAATGCTGTCCATTTGTTTTGTTGCCAAGAATTCTGTCTGACCCCAAGCCATTCCCCCGTTCGGGACAAGTGCAACAAGACATTGTTACTGTTGAAATCATCATGTAACAAAACGCTATTTCAAAATACTTTTTAATAGTAACTATTTTTTTAAGGATTATTTGATGTAAAAAGATATTTTATTGACTTTTCTTTATATGTGAAAACTGGGAAAGTGAGATAGTAGCCAGTGGCCAGTAGACTGATATTTATTAGTGGCCACTTTTTTAAAATCTAGTGGCAACTATAATGTTTCTAAATTTCTTCAAATCTAGATAAACTATAATCGTTATATATACATATTTTTCTATAACAGAAAAAAATATTCAGATTTTCTTTAATAAGACTTAACATACTACACATATAAGTAAAATCTAAGTTGGTTAGGTGTATTTTATAGGATTAAGAGTATCTCTTGAGAAAAATTATTGAAAATGAAATGTGCTGATGATGATCAAATGATGATACATGTGGTATGAGATGAAATATTGAAGGTACTGAATACATCCAAATGTCAGCTTCCATCCGAGTGAAAAAAAGGAAAAATTGCTTAAAATGCATGTGAGATTCTGACGAATATATTTTGCCGAATAAAAATGAATTTCTTGTATAAAAATTTAACTGAAAAGCAAGAACAGGAATGAAATCCGCCGAAAAATTGAAAACACGGTTAAGTTGTTGAAATCTGCTTGTATCCGGTAGTAAAAAAAATAATCAATTAGCTAAATAGATTTAATCAATGCAGCGGTGCATATTTCCATGAAAAAAACGTTCTTTCACTTGTAGTCCAGTCATTTTAGCACCTTTTCTTACAAATAGCGGAAAAAAATTGCTATAAATTAAGCTTTGATCTAGCTGGATTTTTGCATAGGTGCTAGTTAGGGTATGTAGTTTAACATACCAAAAGTCCCCATCGATCCGATGTGAGCTTTCGCCGCCAGGGGGCGCTAATGAGCTTGAAAATCGGTTTGTTGTGAATATCTCACGAACAATGGCATTTAGGAAAAAAAGTTCAATTATAAAGATCTAGATCATTTAATTTCCTACAAAAAGTGTCATTAACATTTTTTTGTCACACCAACCCTTCCCTGCCAAAAATTATAATAAAATAAAGGTTATTGAAAAAAATGCAGAAGCACAGTCATAATGCGGCGAAGAGGCAGAACAAATACGGAAGAATTTTGGATCCCCCCCCTACTCTCCCCCATTCTCTGTATGCCATTTTCGCGCGCTTGTGCAATAGTAATTGCCCAATACCCTATCTCTCTTTGCATTTGTGGAAATGTACCTTTCCAATATTTAATTTTCATCTAGTGCTCATTTCGCTAATATGAAATCACCCTAATTTACTTAACGAAGTATTCTTTATGAGATCAGAACCGTACAAAAGAGGGAGGGGCGAAGGGGGAGGTCACCACCGACACGGATATTTAGGGGGCCCCAAATTTATACTACCAACTGACTTTTGGCCTGTCACATAAATAAGTTGGGGGCACCAAATTGAAGCTTTGCTCAGGGCACAGTTTTCTCTTCGCACTCCCCTGTGTGAAATTTTAGGAAGGGAATAATTTTATTTTCAATGCATGTTATAGAAATTGTTAAATAGTTATGACAGTTTAAAATGACTCTTTCTTAATTGCTGATTGTGAACGAAAAATGTAGATTGGAGAATAATATGTCTTGTATGCAGTAAGGATTGCATTTCGAAAGATTATGTAAAAATAGGAAAAAAGGGACTGAAGTTCCTTCTGACAGCAAGTTCGGAAAGAGGTGACCATAAGTAGAAAATATTTGAAAAAATGGATAAAAATAAGAGTGAATGTTCAGTTTACCCAAAGTGTAGGAAAATTATACAGAAAAGAATCTATTAAATCATACAATAAATCTATTGCAGGAAAACATTCAATGTCCGCACAAATTACTCCAATGAAGAAAAAATTGAAAAATGACAGTCTGATGTTTGAATTTAAGGAAAAATGTTTGTTATGTTCTGATACATTAGACGAAGCTTTTATATAGAAGGGGAAAAAACTCTAAAGTATCGCAAAAGAAAATAAATAAATAAATAATAATCTAATCATTAAAATAAGACACGTCTCATATCTAAGCTTATGGAGAAATTTATATGGCTTTGAAGCGAAACAAGCGGAAGATGATGCAAACACACTAATTGTTAGAACAGCTATTGAAATAGCAAAGTCTTGCGCGCTTATTGTTGTTGTTGGCGATGATGTTAACTTGCTTGTATTGTTGACTGCTTTAGTACTTCTAGCGATAGAGATATTTTTTATAAAGCCAAGAAGAGGAATAATTGCAACCACCCTGTATTCATCGCACAGTCTTAAAAATGATGCTGTTCTGAAAGATCATATATTTTCCTTCACGCTTTTTCAGGTTCTGACTCTACATCAGTAATGTTTGGGATAGGTAAAATGTCGTTAGCAAATTTTTTGAAAAATGAAGAAGATCATAACATACAAGATGCCAGCATTTTAAAATGTGATCAAGTATCCCAATTTGAAGTTTCCGAGGCAGGAAAAACAATTTTTCTTGTTTTATACGGTGGTAAAGCAGAAATTTCTCTGAACAAACACCGTTATGTATGCTTCAAGAAAGAAGCTGCTGTTGGTGAAAAAACATTTAATCGTTGCCGCTTACCGAAGATGCAGCTAGATTGCACAGTTTACGTTTTTATCATAATAGTATATGATAAACACGAGTAATACATTCATACAATACCGGTTGGGTAATAAACTACATCTTGAGAAATGGTGCTGGGAAAATGCACCTAATTTGTCTCCAATTCCAGCTACCTTACAGCCCGCACCATAAAATATTATTTAATCAATTTTTTGTACTTGCTCCAAAGGTTGTGGAAAAGCATGTGGATGCCGATAATTTAAATTGAAATGTTCTGATATTTGCATAAATTGCTGCGGTGTTTCACCTCATAATGCAAGTAAAATTGAATTTGAGGACCAGGAAGATATTGTGGAGGAGGGAAGCGCTACTTCTGAATTCAGTGATGATATCGAAAGGCAAACAAAAAATACTGAAAGCAGCACAAAAATGAAAGAAATAAATACAGATAGTGACGAATCTGAATCTTGTGTATAAATTGAAGTTGTGCAAAGAACTACTAAAGTAGTTAAACGACTGAATTTGGATTAAGCCAGTCACTATAAGTGGAATATGCCTACGGGAGAAACTACGATAAAGAAAACGTGCTAAATGCTTTTCCTCAAGAGTAATGTGAAAATAAGCATAAATATATATCATATATTCACTTTCTCCATTCAAAGGTGGGAATTTTAGATCTGTTTATGTAATTTTTTTTTTTTAAGTAGCAGCAGATTTTTCGAATTTTTATAATTTTACTTTCAAATATGTTCACCTTTTTGTATTTTTGACAGAGAAGCGTTGGTGTGACAAAAAAATTTTAATGACACTTTTTATAGGAAATTAAATTATCTGTTGAACATTTTTTTCTAAATGCCATTGTTCGTGACATATTTACAAAATACCGATTTTCAAGCTCTTTAGCGCCCCCTGGCGGCGGAAGCTCACATCGGATCGATGGGGACTTTTAGTATGTTTAACTACATAACCTAACTAGTACCTACGCAAAAATCCAGCTTTGTTCTAATTTTTTCCCCTATTTTTGCTAAAATGACTGGACTATTGGCGATTGAAAGCAATTTTTAATCGTCAGTTGGCGAGTGCCAACTAGAGCAACGATCGATCATTGATTTATTAATCGCCATGTGGCGAATGCTAACCGTTATTTTTCATCTTCATTTGAACCAATAAATTATTCGAAAAATAAATGTAACTAATTTTGTTTGTGACACTAAACAAAAGAAATAAATTTTAAAACTAAAAATTTCTTAAATTTCGGTAACAATATCTTTACCGGAGGAAGAGGGGGTTCAAAGGATGATAACGTATGATATCAAAAGCGGGGGGAATGAGTCCAAATTTTATTAAAAGTTGATAATGTTAGATTTGCACAGTTAGTAAAAGTAAAAATACTGTTTTGTTCTATATCCCTACAAAAAAATAAATAAATAAATAAATAAATAAAAAAAAATCTCGCATTTAAAGTGTCATTCACGAATTTCTAAAACAATTTCTAATGCAATAATTTCATATATTTTTTACCTCGATTATTGAAAATTGATGTATTTGATTTACGTTTGATCGAAAGCTTGCATTAAATGAATCTCTTGATTCTGAAAGCTTTAAATTATTCAAATAATATATTTTTTAAATTTAAAATCCTGTTTTCTCTAAGCATTTTCATATAATTGTTTACTTAGTTAGGTAAAGTAGCGTTGAGGAATTTTTAGTTGTGCCCTAAATGACGTTTTTGGGCACAACACACCCTATATCTCATAAACTTCTGAATATTTTTTCATGCATTTTTCAAAAAATATGTTTCGTGTTAATCTGTATAAACTGAAAATAAATTAACTTTTTACTGTATTTTTTTTATTTATCATTAGCTAATCTTGTATTAAAATATATAAATAGCTTTAAATACTGGGAATGACCCGAACTGTCACGATGCTCGCAACACGTTCCTCAGCACTTTTCAGCATTATCTCGGCCTTTTTGCAGCACTAAGAATGATGTACATTTTTTTTTCTCTCCCTGTTCCTGCCTTTTCTTTCTTGTGTTTACTGTCATCACTAACGCACCAGGAAAGAGTTTCCGACCATCGGTTGCTATCCAAATATGAATCCTTGTAAAGTACCTTACCTTACCTTAAAGTTTATCTTAATAATCCTGGGACACCCTGTATATCTTTGTTATAGTTTACGTATGGCATTACACCTAACAATGCTTATTAGTAGATCTTGGCTAACGATGATAATTTAATATTTAAAATAAATTCCTTGGATGAAATCGTTGTTAATGTTTACTTGTCATTCTTATCATTTGGAATATCACACTGTTCATTTAAGGAAAACACCCAATAAAAACTTCATCAGCCTTGTAAAAAAGTACAAAGTGTATAAAAGATTCGTTAACCTAAAAATCTGTTACAAAAGATATTTGCCTGCAGAAGTATCATTACAAATAAAACATAATTTCTTTCGAGTCAAAATTTTGACTTTGAAACCGAAATACGACTATTAAAAGTTTTTTTTCAATAAATATGTTGATGATATGTTACCACAAAATTCAGTTTAATTCCAACTGAGAAAATAATGTTTAGAAAAGGAGTTGGAAACGCAATAACTGCTCATTCAGATGTTATAAGAATCGAGCTGTATCTATACTAACCAATTAATCGAAACTGATCAAACATAATACTAAAAATTTGTAAATACACATTATTTTTTTAACACAGTTCAGTTGTACCATACTTCTTTAAATAAATATTTATCCGGCAAATTCTATAGTTTCTTCAGATATGTTTGCCCTGAATGATTAATTCTTCAATTCCTTCACTAATTCACATTTTACTCAAATTACTAAATAAAAAAATCTATTTATTTTATTATCTTTTGCACAAAGTAGTAACTTATTTCTTTTGAAATATAAATAACTCAATTTAAAGAGATGGATACAGCTTAGAGTAGTGCATTGTGTACATGATTTAATACGTATTTTAATTAGAGCAGACGATTCAGAACATTACTTGGGATGTCCACACTTATGAGAACACTATAGTGTTACGGGTTACACCAAATATATAAGGTGAGTCAGACAAAGGTGGCCAGCGTTCCTAGTGTAGCCCCTGCTCCCCCCCCAAAGTAGAATTAATTATATTTTTGAACACAAGATCGTACTACTGAGTTGTAAAAAGTACTACTTTGTTATCCTGTCGACCAAAATACTATCGCCAAATTATAAGATTAAATGCCAATAATGGAGAATCGTGAATATCAATTCAATGACATTAAATACGACACACGTGTTTAAAACGTCATTAAGTGATTTTTATTTCGACTTTTTTTTTGTATTTTTATTAACATTCTACTAATTATTTGTTATTTTTTTATTATTTGAAATAAAAATTACGTCAATATGTATAACTTGGCTACTAGTTTGGCGATTTGTATAATTTGGCGAAATTGGCCGACGGGATAACAGAGTAGTACAGTAAATAGTGCATCTGCAATGCATGTGTTTCAGTTTGAAGATATTCTTTTGATCAATCTCTATTGTATGCAATAAAATAATTTCTGATGAGTCTAATTTCCTTATAAGAAGGTATTTAAGTTAAACTAAGTTTACATTCTTATATTTTTTGGTTATACTTAGTTTTCTGAAAATGTATTTCTTTCTCTTTAACAACATTTATTTCAATTCTAATAAATTTATTGGATCAATAGCTTTTCGTCTTCAATTGGCGATCATAAGTGCGTTTCCACGTATCTATGTCCAATATCTAAATTAGTCGAATATGGCAATCACAATATACTATGCACGTTAGTACTTCAGGGATGTAGTGGAGGGTATATGGGGATATACGTTTATACCTTCTGGATTTTTTTAAGTAACACCATATACCCTCACTTTCTCAAAAGAGCTATAGTTTATATATCCTTTGCCTTGAGCGTATACCCTTTCCTTAGAGCATATACCATCTGTTATTTTTACGATTACACCAATGTAATACTTCCTGAAATATTCAGCATATCACTCCCTCCGTTTAGGTGGTTTAAACCAAAATCTTGTCAGCAGCAATTTATGTCAACGTATAACTGATCTGAAGTTTGATTTAAATCCGTGCATCCTTCTTTTTTGAGATAGAAGCTAGCGCAAAATCTAAAAGAAACAGCATAACAACATCACCTGTAGGGTGATGTACACCAAAAATTAGTCAGGATAAATTTTTCATCTGATACTAACTAAATCTGCAGTTTGATGAAAATCTATGCATTAGTCCTTAAAATACTTTTTTTTAAACAGAAATCGTGAAAAAATGCCACACAGCAGTGTGATGTAGTATCACATATAGTTTTCTTAAATTTTACATTTCTCTAAATTACAGTTAAAACTAATCTTTAATTAAATATCGATTTTATCTCAACGTTTCATTTCAATCCTACAATATCTCTCATTCAAAAGAAAAGAAAGAAAAACATCTATCATCTACTTTTTCATTAAAACGGTTCTCAGATAAACAGATTTCATTTAGATGATTATTCACCCTTGCTAGAAATAAATAAAAAAAAGAATAAAGAGCGACTGTGCCTGCGGTCAGTGAAATTTCATTTTCCTCTCTGCGTAAGTTTTAGTCTAATTTAATCGTTGCATAATAGTCTTTTCATGTACATGCTTTATGTTGTGTCTTTTGAGAACTTTTTCTCAAAGTATGCTCCTAACGTACGATTTGGCAGTCAAATTCATTTTTGGCGTATTTTTAGGACTGCTATTTTCTGGTTGCCCTGCTATTAAATTCAAAATCCTTTTAATTGTTTAAAGCGTAACAGACAATTTTGCGTAGATGATATCAGTCATTTTTTATATGCTCTTTGTTGCCAATTGTGTGATGCCAATGTGTAAATTGTAGAATGAGGACTTAATTGCCTGGCCCTCGCTTCACGAACTCAGTCATGTAAAGATGGTCTCTTAAAAAATGTTTACAGGCACCATCCCTAAATATTTCTGTAAGACATGATTTAATTTTTATAACTCTACTACAAATAAAGAAATTTCTCAAAAAAGCATTTATTTTCTCTTAATGGATCACATCCTACATCTTTAGCGAATGCGTTTTAAAAGGAACCTGGTCAATATACTTTAAATTACAGAACTATACTACAAGCAGTGCCATCTGTAGGGTGAATTTAAATCAAAATCTAAAAAACACTATTTTATATTAGGGACTAGCTGAATCTGAAGTTTTAGAAAATTTAAAGCATTAGTTCTTTAGATAGACTTATTGCAATACTAAACAATAACGCACCACGGCAGTGCCACCTGTATCTCGATTTGCACCAACACGTAATCATTACTATGCTATATCAAGTACTAACTGCATATAAAATTTCATGAAAAACCATGCACAAATTCTTGAGAAATTGGTACTGTGAAAATTGTTAATAACGCAGCATAGAAGGACCATCTATCGTTCGATATACACCAAAAACTAATCAGATCTATTTTATATTAAGGTCTAACACAATGTGAAGGTTTGTGAAATTCCGTACATTAGATCTTGAAATAAGGCGCCGAAAAATTTCATGTCATATACAGACAGACAGACTGACTGACAGATTGACAGATTGACAGACAGACAGACATTTTGCAAAAAACATGTTTTTTCTGGTTCTCTGACAAATGTATCTGATAACAAACGTCAAAATTCTCCAACGATTTGCGCACGTTTAAGAACACCAGTGATCCCTCTTAAAAAGTCAATATTTCCTAGAGAAAAATCCTGAACTACCGTGCAAAAGAAATGGTTCATAATCTTTTCATAACAAAAGATAAACTCGAAAGATATCAAGCAAAAGAATCTCTTGAGCCGGTAACTAACGAACATAATAAGTAAAGCTTAACTCAATCTTATTAAGACAAAGTATATAATCTTAATTGTAATTGAGTTTCCATTAATTATTGGCAGTAAAAATACGCTTTAACCTCCTGACTGCCGCTGGTTTTTCACACTAACCTGCAGGTTTCACTGCAGCATAAGCAATATTTAAATTAATATAATTCTACAAATAAAACCCAGTTTTGAAAAATTAAGTTAGGATTAATATTCTCCAAGATTATACACCTATACATAAAAACATATTTTGTATCAGGTTGAAAAAAAAATCTTTTTTTAAATATTTTTAATAAATTGCAGAGAAAACAACATTACAATTTTACCCTTTTGCCGGGCAGTCAGGGGGTTGAAGCATTGAATATTTACAACGTGTATATCAGATTGCTAGTTGTAGCGTTGTTGCCAGCGTAGAAGCAACCGAGTGAAAAATTTCCAAGCCGTAGCGCTCTAACAGCCCTAGCATTTCAGCTACGTTCATATCCTGCAGCTTGACATTGCAGCTTGGCATTCCCAGCATTGCAGCTTGCAGCAAAGCATTGCAGCTTGGCATTCTCACTCATTTTGTTTATAAAGTTGCAAACTGCAACACAAGATGAAAAAGTCCACATGACCTAACGAACAATTTTGCAATCAGTTGTTCGTACGTATAATTAGCAATGTGATAGTCACTTATTAAATATTCAATAATTTCAAGCGTAACAAATAATTTAAGCGCTGATAATCAACCAAAAAAACGAATTATAATTAAATTTGTGTTCACTGACGCTGGGTCTGTTTGTAGGCTCACGTGGAATTTTTCATCTTGTGCTGCAGTTTGCAGCCTTAGCAACAAAATGAGTGAGAATGCAAAGTTCGGCATTGCCCTCACAGCTTAAATGATAGGAAATGATAGGGCTCTTGGAGCGCTGTTCCAAGAGTACCGGGCTGCATTTTCAGAAAGAATCACGTTTTGAACACCAGCCTTGGCGAGTTGGAGAAAGCGAGAACGTTCAGCTAGCTGTATCGCCAAACGCCAATCGTCGTTTTGTTTTGATTTTCAAATCCGAAATCATTTTAATCTGAAAACGCTCTTTGTTTTAAACTATGTTTTAATTGTAAATAACGGGGAATAACATTTCCTCATATTACATTCTTTGCTTGATAACATTTACGGAAAAACAAATGAACAATAAGGACAATCTCTTTGCAGAAGGAAGGGTTGCTATTCGCTAGGCGTTTGACGTCACAAACAAGAAAGGGTGCATTGCATTAACTTCATCTCCGCGCCAATCGTTGTTCTGGCGATAAGGTGCTCAAAACGCGATTCTTTCTAAAACTGCTACCGGGTTCAACGCTCCTCGGCTTGGAAGTTTTTCACTCGGGGTTCTACGCTTAACTAGCAATGAGATAGTCACTTATTAAGTATTAGATAATCGGTAATGTTGTTATTTATATCGGCCGACTATCAGTGTGGATGATATTTGCCCTATGGTGAGTGCCGTACGTGGGGGAATTTCTCACGTAACCTAGCCCGTATTTACGCAAAATTCAAAGAAAACCGTGAAATCTCCGAGCAGTTAGGCCGGCGCGCGTGATTGGGAACGAAACCTCCACTTTCCGTCTACCAGATTGGAGAGACTACATAATTAATGAACCATGCCTGTCACCAAAATACGCCAGCCAAATATAAGCTGTTTTTGGGTGATCTATTTTTGCAAGAAAAATAATAATGGAATGCGATTGTGCAACCAATGTTTGCAACATGTGCATGAAAGGCTTCATGGAATTAAGAAACAAAACAAATTTAAGGGAGACCCGTACCCCATTTTTGGCCAAAAATCACCAAAAGTTCAATTTTTTTCTCAGAAAACGATGAAATACATATTTGCGAATATCCATGCAAAATTTTAGAACTCGGGGACACTTAGAACAGGCAGAAAATGAGCTTTTTAAATTGTACTCACTATAAAGTTTAAAGGACTAGCGGCCATTTAAAACGTGTTTTCCTGAAAATGACTTTTTTCATATTTTGCCTAAGTCCAAAGTACTAAGGCTCAGTGGTAAAATGATTTAGAAACAAAGTGTTTATGTTTTTAGAATCTTGAAAAAATTTGCAACAAAAGTAAGGAGAGATATTTTTTTTAACTATTTCTGAAAATTTTACATAAATTGGTAAACATGAAAATTATAACGAATTTAAGGAAATTTACAATGCGTATTTTTATTTATTTTTTTAGCCGATTAAAATAGAAAATTAAAAATATCTCTCCTTAGTTCTTTTCTATATACTATAACACTAAGAAATTTTAGTAATACCAAAATATTGAAAATTGAATGAGGAGTAGTAATTTTAAAAAGTATATTTTTCAACAAAAAAATTCCTAAAAATCCCCATACGAAATATACTTTTTAATAAAAAGTTCATTGTTTTGCTAGTTATTCCTAATAAGAAGATTCTTAAATAGTACACCAAAATTCATTACTTTAAAATCAATAATAAAAATTTTGGGTTTTTTCTTACGGATCTTCCTTAAGTAGCAATGAGATAGTCACATATTAAGTATTAGATAATCGGTAATGGTGTTATTTATATCGGCCGACTATCAGTGTGAATGATATTTGCCCTAGGGTGAGTGCCGTACTTGGGGGACTTTCTCAAGGAACCTAGCCAGTATTTACTCAAAATTCAAAGAAAACCGTGAAATCTCCGAGCAGTTAGGCCGACGCGCGTGACTGGGAACGAACCCTGCACCTCCCGTCTACCACATTGGAGAGACTACATAATCGTGCAAATTAATGAACCATGCCTGTCACCAAAATACCCCAGCCAAATATAAGCTGTTTTTGGGTGTTCTATTTTTGCAAGGAAAAAAAATAAAGAAATGCGATTGTGCAACCAATGTTTGCAAGATGTGCATGAAAGGCTTCATGGACTTAAGAAACAAAACAAATTTAAAAATCTGATCCACACTTTTAGTGTATATACGATTACAAAATGTTTTTTTTCATTTTTTTGTGCAGTTGAATATTTACATTTATTTGAAATTTGTAGTACTGAACTGCGTCCAAGTGTTGAGATTTGACTCCTCCCCCCCCCCCCAAATCTCCTAAACAAAGTTCAGTTTATTCTTCTAAAAAATTCCCAACGGTTCTGATTTTGAGCTCAAAATTTATGTCTAAGGTTTTGAAAGCATTTGATTAGAGGCAAAAAAATATATATATAATAAAATAAAATAAAATCATAACGGTAAAAAGTAGTTGTTCATTACATCAAACTCTAAAGCACTTTCTACCAGCATTTTTTAACATTATCCTTAAAGTTTATTTTGATTAAAATATTGACATAGAGAATAGTTTTAGCAAAAACAGCAAACGAATCGACCATTTTGTTTTCATTTTTTATAATTATTTGAAATTTTGAACCCTAAACCTTAAAGGCGCCTATCTCCTTTTGAAGACGCTTGGTACCCTTAGTTTACTTTTTAATATTGTTTGTTTTGGTGTGTACTATCACCCTTTAAAATTTTGCAAAAGAATTTAGATACACTCTGTATATCTGAAAATAAGGATTTCAATTGCACAAAAGTACATATGTCTTGTAGTATTGAAAAGTTTTTCATAATCTCTATATATCGCGTAAGATTTTGTCTTGTCTGCAAATTTAAATTAATTAGATACAATTATTTTTATATTGAAAAAAATATTCTGAAAAAAAGTTAATTTTTTCCTACAAAATATATCACCATTTTTTAAATACATATTTTATACAATTTTTCCACTGAAATGAATGCACAATGGTACACATTTCTTGTAATATGGGAAAGGATTTCATAATCTTTATATATTGCGTGATTTTGCCTGTATTTAAATTGAAATTAATTAGATACAAGTATTTTTGTACTGGAAAAAATTTTTTAATTTTCAAACAAAATATATTACCTTTTATTTTTTAATACATATTTTACCCATTTTCCATCTGAACTTCTTATACTTTTAAAGCATAAAAGCATAAAAACATTAAAAAAAAGTTCTTTAATATAAATTATGTATTCTCCGAATTACCGTAATTCCAATCTCTAAAATCACGTATAAGAAAAAAAAAATGTAGCAGCATATTTAACGCTGTGAGATTTTTTTAACTTGTTTTCGTCAACATATTTAATTGTACTGCTTTCATTTCTGATGATAAATGACATTTTTAACATTCCTCATGTCATGAATTCCCGCAATAAGCTTCTTATTTGCAAGTTTACAAAAAAATATTTCGACTTTTATTTCATCCAGGTTAAATTGCTTTAAAACCTAGTTTTCAGGAATACAAAAAATATTTTACTTTAAAATATCTTTTTAATATATCGAAATACTTTTTAGTGTATTTATCTGTTCCATAAACTGTGATAAATTTAAGTAATTTTAAACACTTTCCTTTTTTTTTCTCAAACATTTTGCTTTTTTACAAAAAAATACATGTGTTTGTAAATTTTGTACGTAGATAATCTATTGAGGAATTTCTGTTTTCTTTTTTAAGTGTGTAGATAAAAATAAGCGAAATATCATAAAAATGCATTGTGTATGCATAATTAATTATATTTGACTGCTGAAATTTCATTGGTACAATTTGGATAGTAAGCATGAATTATTAAAATATTGAAAACTTATGTAATACAGTAACGACAAAAAACTTTTAAAAATTGTTTAAAATTGCATTGTTCTGTAAAATGCCGCTAATCTCCGTAAATCACGGGACAAATACTGTTATACTATTATTTTTAACACAATCAAACTGATTGGTAAAGTTATCATACAAATTGATTATTTCCAGCTGAGCGAAAAATTGCCCAGGCCGGGAATCGAACCCGGATACTTGGCTCACAAGGCCAATGCTTTACCTGTTAAGCTATCTGGGCGATAGCTGGCTGGGATTTTTCGCTCAGGTAACCTTATTGGTCGTAAAATCTTGTCTGTTATTTGAAACAGCTCGCAGAATAAACCGCAGGTAATGGAACTCCATATAACGATGGATACGTAGATATACTATTATTTTAACACAATCAAACTGATTGGTAAAGTTATCATACGAATTGATTATTTCCAGCTGAGCGAAAAACTTTTCGCTCAGCTGGAAATAATCAATTCAAATACTGTTATGTTAAATAAAAGGCAGTACAAATCTGTTCCTAAGATTAAATTGTATGTGTACGTTTATAGAATACAATGCCATTTAGATGCGTTCGTAATAATGTAAATGCGTAACAACTATAATAGTTGTTCAGTCCGTCCGTTTATAACAGAGCAAAAACCAATGAAACCGAATCGTTTTAAATTTACAATATATAATTTTACATACATTTGTTAAGCCATTTCAAATTGTATGAAAATCGGATGTACAACATAATTACAGAGACAATCAAAATCGTGCCAACAAACAATTTTTCGTATAAAATTTTACTTTTTTGTTCTTAAATTTTTCACCATGCTTAAAATGATGCATTTTAATATATATATGCAAGATATTTTGAAATCGGAGACAAAATTCAGCTACAAAATATTATTATCAGGTTTATTATCATGGGTAAGGGCAACACCGGGTAGATTCGTTAGTTATATATAAGTATTTAATTATCTAAAATTACCATGTGCAAAAGAAAACTGTGTCATTTAGTATTTTTCTGTACACATACATTACTTCCTTCTTTTTTTTCTCTTCATAGCGTAGTTTAAAAAGTATTCAAGATCTCGGTCGTTAGGCAGCACTATAACTCTCGTAAATATTCTCGGATTGACATGTAGTTTGTATACATTAGTGACGTTTCTAACAGCACGATTACTATCGGAAATTATGTTTGTAGAATTTATAGTACTTGTATAATCATAAGTAATCTATTATAAGGTTAATATAAAAAATCGTTTCAAATGTATTTTAATAACTTCCATTTCAAACACAATAAAATTTTTATGCGTTTCCTCGGTACAATAAAACCTACATTTTGTTGAATATAGGATGCAAATCATTTAATTTTAATTTACAGCGTCATTTTTAAGTTTAACTAAATTTCAGCATGGTGCTTAAAAACTATAAATGCCATAGATTATAAACACGAATACATTTCTTATTATTATTGAAAATAGTTGAAAATGTATTTTTCTAATTAACGTGCGTTTCGTGTAACTAAGCGATATTTTAAGTAATATATATCACAACTGTAAATGATTTTCAGACTGCAAAAAAGAAATAGGGCATTTTCCGGATTTATCGTATTTTTCTGAAAATTGGTTTTGAGTTATATTTTACGTTTTTACAAACATCTCTGTTCATCTTGTTAAACGTTGATGATAAATTGTAATATTCTAATTATGCTAAGAAGTATTTTTAAATATGTGCGTGAAGCATGGATTATCTTTCCTTTTTCTCATTATTTTGCTTTAAAATTATCTGATTTTTTTTCATTCACATATAGTAATGATTCAGAAAAATTAAAACTAAGAATGTTTATTATATTGCGACTATCATTAATCAAATGAAATATGGTACGAAAGAAAGGAGGAAAATGCTTACGCAGAAATATTAATTTTTTACCAGAAAATAAACTAATTTTTTATTTTATTTTATTTATTTATTCAGTTGTTTTGAAAATACTTATTTTTAATATCTTGCATTTCAGCTAAATAAAAGTTAGCGAAAATGTGGGGAATATCTTCTTCTTTTGCTATTCTTTTTATTTGTATTGTGCGTTACAATAGTAAAAAAATCTTATATGATTAATTATACAGAGCTCATTTCATTGCAACAAATTTAAAATATACATTAAAAATAAAGAAATTAAACCCATTTCATATTCATTTTTATTCTATAGAATATGTTTTCTATAAAAATAAAGTATATATTTTTTGAGAAAAAGTGTAATTGAAAATATAAGTACGTTTATTAAAAAATGGTCTTTATTTAAAATAAACTTAGAAATCACAATTTTTAATAAAATATATGTTCTATAATTTCCAGTATAATTAATATCCTCGGAAAAATGACGAATTCGGCTCTTTGACAAGATAATAAATATGACAAATAAATATAATAAATATGACGCGAAATGACAATTGTCTAGAAAATAGCAAAAAGTAAAAAATACACTTGCACATTAATGACACAGTTAATTAATGTCCATGGAGTCAAAAACGAGAAAAAAGTCAGGAAAGTTAATCTAATTAAAGGAACTTTTTTGCTTTTGCTATTTTGTTGATACAACATATTTGTTTAAATCTTGAATCAGAAAATGTAATTTTAAAGCTGTAACACAGATTGATTTTCCGAAATCCATGGAATCCATTTGGAAGAAATCTCAAATTGTTTTTAGTGGTGTTTGCGTATTATTGAATAATTAACGCGTTTAAAACGACCACATAAACATTTAATAATACATTTCACAAGACTCACAAAAAATAAATAATGCATCAAGAAAAAGAATAATGAAAAGGTAAAGATAACATCGTTTGTTGCTATGCAGTTGTTGTTGCCATGCGGCTGGTATAAATTCTTTTCTTCCAAAATAGCGTTTCCTTCATCAATGGAGTGATAATTAGAAACGAAACACCCCCGCGAGAATAAATTAGAGAAATACTACATGAGTATCCCCCAGTGACGAAGGAATGATACAACAAAAAACAATGTGAATTATAATACATATATAAATAATACAATATATTTATGAAGGAAAGTCAGTTATATGAAATATAGTTTATTTCGGTTATTAGTCTTTTAGGAAATCTTACTTGTCTACCTGATCTGGTAGTTAGTGGTCTTGATTTTATTGGCTGGCTATCTGCTGGAACACTTTTAGTTTCAAAATTATCTGCGTTATTTGGTAAATCATTGAACAAAAATGCAGGTTTAACTCTGTCAAGTGAGACACAACTTTTCTTTCCATTTACAATGATGGTTATGTTCTTATCATTTCTTGATATAACTTCATGAGGGCCAGAATAAGGTTGAGATAAAGATGGAAGGATTTTATCTAATCGGAGAAACACATGCGTGCAATCCTTCAATTTAGGATGAACAAAAATTTTTGAATGCCCGTGAGTAGATGTAAATGTAGGTTTTAAACTATTCATTCTTTCTTTCAATTGTTGAATGAAATTATTGTCACAGGATACCAAAGATGGGATTTCTGAGCACATTTCAGCCGGTAGTGTGAGTGGAATTCCATAAACTAATTCAGCACTTGAAACTTTTATATCAGGTTTTACAGCAGCTCTTATCCCAAGTAGAACTGCAGGCAAACTCTCGGTCCACTTATTATGTTCGTGAGCTTTTAAGGCGCTCTTTAATACTCTGTGAAACCGCTCAACTAAACCATTTGCTTGAGGATGAAATGATGTCGTTCGTATGCGATTTGTACCCAAAAATTTTGTCATTTCTTTGAACAGATTTGATTCAAATTGTCTACCTTGGTTGGTTGTAATTATGAGTGGACAACCGAATCTAGATATCCATCCATCAAAAATGGCACGACAAACTGATTCTGCAGTTATATCTTTTAAAGGTACCACTTCTGGCCATCTTGTAAATCGATCTATCATTGTTAAACAGTATACATTTCCATCTGATGGAGGTAATGGACCTATCAAATCTATGTGAATGTGTGAAAATCTAGCATCGGGTAATGCGAAAGTACCTAGAGGCGTTTTGGTGTGTCTGTGTATTTTTGATCGTTGGCAGGCACTACAACTTTTGACCCTTTCTTTTACATTTTGCTGCATATTGGGCCATACATATCGTGATGCAATAAGATTTAAGGATGCTGTAACTCCTGGATGAGCTAAATTATGGAAATGTTCAAATACCGTTCTTCGAAAAGTAGCTGGTACGAATGTCCTCGGTGAACCTGTTGATACATCACAAATCAATTCTGTGGCAGACATTGGAGATGGCATGCTTTTAAATACAAGAGAAGATTTGCTATCATTTTGCAAGTTGCGTAGATCTATATCATCTTCTTGAGCTTTTGCAAACTCTTCAAAGTCTAAAAATGAGCTGGAGATTTGATCTACTTCAATTCGAGATAGTGCATCAGCGACCGTGTTGTCGTTGCCGCTTACGTGACGTATATCTGTACTAAACTGAGAAATGTAATCTAAATGTCGCCATTGGCGAGGACTACATTTATCTGGATTTTGCTTGAAGGCGTATATGAGAGGCTTTTGATCTGTGTATATGATAAAGCACCTTCCTTCGAGCATGTGTCGAAAGCGCTTTACTGATGTATATATTGCCAGTAGCTCTTTGTCATATGTAGACCATTTTTGCTGACTTTTTGAAAGCTTGACTGATAAAAAGGCAATGGGTTCCCAATGCTTTTCATTAAGCTGCATAAGAGAACCGCCAACGGCTTTGTCGCTTGCATCAACCCAAAGACTTAACTTTGCTCCAGGAATAGGATGTCGTAGGAGAGTTGAATTAGTTAAAGCTTGTTTGGCGTCATTAAAAGCATGTTCAGCCTCCTCTGTCCATTGAATTGAGTCATGTGGACAAAGTGACGAAGGAACACGTCCAACACGTCTAAATGGTCACGTCCGGGTCACCATTTTAGTGGTGTTTGCGTATTATTGAATAATTAACGCGTTTAAAACAACCACATAAACATTTAATAATACATTTCACAAGACTCACAAAAAATAAATAATGCATCAAGAAAAAGAATAATGAAAAGGTAAAGATAACATCGTTTGTTGCTATGCAGTTGTTGTTGCCATGCGGCTGGTATAAATTCTTTTCTTTCAAAATAGCGTTTCCTTCATCAATGGAGTGATAATTAGAAACGAAACACGCGCGCGAGAATAAATTAGAGAAATACTACATGATGGAAACAATATATGTATTTTCGGACTCTAAAATTCGAAACTCCATGGCGCATGAACATTTTTCAAGCTGCGTGAACTAATGACTTTTTTTTGTATTCTATTTTTGTTTTGTTATGTTGTTGTTGATCTATGATTGTTCTGAGCAAACGAGAACGAGACGTACATTTTGTACGAATTATAAATTGAGATGTAAAAGAAAAGTAATATTGTTCATGTAATATTTGTGTTCGTCCTGTAAATTAAATGTTATATTTTCGTCCAAAGGAATGTTTTATTGAAGAATATACTTATCATTCAGACGAGATAAACCACATAAAAGCGAATAACCTACATTCCGAGGTAAGAGTTTAGATTAATAAAGATTCTAGTATTTTTTACAAAACAATATGAAAGCTTTAGGTTTATCAAAGCGTGTCTGTATTTACCAACAATTAGTCATACACTCCCAAAAGATTGTGGAATAATAAAGACTGTCTTGTTAAATCAGAGAAAAGTGCGTACAATTCTTCATGATATCGTTCATAAAACCAGTAAAAGAAAAAAAAGAAAAAAACCGTGGGTTATTTTGTACTATGGGGACTACGTAATACCGTAGTGAACGACTCAGGACAAAAATTCCCATGATAAAAGGGAATAATGAAACTTGCCTTAGACAACCAGAGGAAATAGAGATTCCATCTTGATGCTAATATCTAGTCAAAGTAAAACATACACATATTTTCAGCAGTAAACTGTGTTTTTACTTCACAGTACTAATGCTGTCAACTGACGGATCAGGAGGTTTTACTTGTTCTGTAAAAAGACAAATGCTTCATGATCTAGCCCAAGGGGAATGTGACATATCTACGAATAAAAGTATTAAATAACCACTCATAAAATACCCACAATCCCGAAATGCGTTTTTATTTTTTGAAATCTTAAAAAATAACATATTTTACAGAATTAAAGATGTATGTAAAAAACAATGTTTCGTTTTGTTTTATTGATTTTTGGAATTGTTTCCGGTCAGTTTTCATATCAGTTAAATCAGATTTTCATACCGAAATATAGGTTTTTCATAATCTATCAAGATTTAATTGTAAACTTTTCCATGCTTAAAAAGTATGTCTTACATGAAAAAAACATGAACAAACATGATAAACCAAACAAACATGGTAACACAATAAACATTAGTACATTAATACTATTTTGTTACTACTGCATGATTAAATTACTGTTACTACTGCATGATTAAATTATGTGATGAGGGTGAAATTGGTTAATAGAACATGCCGGTATTCCAGAAATTTCAGAGACCTAACTATTTTTATAAAAAAAACTGCTAACAAACATATAAAATAGCACATTGTCAGAAAAAATAAACTTTGTTTTAAGGAATGTTTCTTTAAATCTTTAAAATAAATTGGTTTCTGGTAATCTTAAGAAAAAGAACGCGTTATTTATACGGAGTATGATTCAAAAAAAGGTTGTTGTATATTTAAATTCGTAGTTATATAATATTAAAGAAGATTGAGAAACATATGTAATTTTTACAATTGAGGTAGCCTCTGTGTACATTGTCTGATGATGTGCCTTCCATCCTCATCAACACTTCATATATCCACAACAATATGGAATGCTAAAAATTGCGAAAAGGTACAAGAGGGTTTCAAATAGTTTCCACTGGGGAGTTTGAATCCAACCTGGAACTTAAGAACATGTGTTAACACTATGCGGGGCAAAACACTTCCATTAGTAAACTGTTTTTAGCAGTTTAGTAATGGGAGTGTCTGGCAAAGTCTGGCAGTGTCATAGCAATGGAAATGACTGACACCAGAATTAACAAACAAATATTTTTGTGAAGTTAAAAAGAAACTACATTTCATATAGATAAAAAAAAGCTATACCCCCTGGTTTCAATATAGCATTTAAAATTAAATGATTTCATAAGCATCTTACTACTCCGGTAAAATAGATGACAATTTCCTAATTCAGTCAGCTGTAAATGCAACAACAAGCAACCAATGCGCGAGGCATTTTTGCCGATCCCACCGAAGCTAGCATAGGGGAGAAAAATACGGGCTCTGATTGGTTGAATAATTTTGCTTTCCTTCATTTTTGAGTTCACGTTTATTTAATCATCAATTTCTGTTTGAAGAGCTTTTGATAGGTGGATTTTCCTTCTGTTTTTACATATTTATTAATAGATAAAAAAATAGATAATTCGGAATTTATAATTAAAGAAGTTAATCAGGATGTTTAACAATTGTTTTGTATTACTTTTAGAAAATAATAAAAATAGAATTGCCATTTCTTCTTTCTATTTTTTTTAACATGATGTGCACATATATACACAATCAGAACAATTTATTTAGAAACAATAGTATTTTCATTTTACGCCGTCAAACTCAATTGTTCTATATTACTTTTTAAAAAATTGCAATTTCTTCTTCTTATTATTATTTTAATGATATACCGATATACGCTCCTAATACGTACATTAGCATTCAAGTTGATCGTTTTGCAAACATTTTTTCGACCAATCAGAAGCCCGTATTTTTCTGCCCTATGCTAGCTTCGGTGGGATCGGCAAAAATGCATGCGCGAGACGCTAAAAGTCTAATTTTTCATGATGCTCAAATTCTATTAAATTTCTTTTTTCATACAATGCATGCTCTTTGTTTATCTGTATCGACTGTAAGCTAATAAAGTTAAACCTGTTAAGACAAAATATCTCTGTAAAAAATCAATACTAATATTTAATGCTAATTTCGAAACTTAAAAAAAATCAAATACATCTGCCAAAAATGAAAGAATATTTGAAAAGGAAAATTCTTTTTGCTATATAAAAAATGATTGTATTTTCATAGGTTTGGTTGTGCTTCCGTAAGCTTTGTGAATACAGACCTGTTTGCAAAGGTATTCTATAAAAACAAAAAAAAATGATATTGTCACAAAGTAAACGTTTTGAAAATATAAGATTTTTGTGCTATGAACAATACCGGCTACAACATTTTTTATAAGGAGAGAACAGATATTGCTTTTTAACTAAGCTTCCATATTAATACCAATATTAAATAATTAGTTATGCTAACATTAAATAAACTTTTTTGATCTTCAGTGGAGAAAATAAATGTTTATTCTATATTGGTATGATTTCTCTAAAGTTGAAAGAAATGTTAAAAGTGCAATCTGTTAATCTGTTATTAAATTCAACAAACCAAATACAGATTTATCCCGATAGCATCAAATAAACATATGATAAACTTCCAAAAACCTAATATTTAAGCATCTATCAGTTACTCTTTGATAATCCATAAATCCATCGAAATTTTACTTAGAAACGATGCTGCTTGTAACGATGTCCTTTTATAATGCTACTGTATATGACAGTCCTACGACAGTGGGTAAAGATTGTGTTTATCACATAAATTTAAAAAAAAAACTGATAAAAATAATTGACAATATGGAAGCATTTGGGTTAGCAAAGTTCGGCTTGTTTAGGTTCTATTAAAACACTATTAGTATTTAAAATACTTCTGTGTAAACCGGGCTTTGTAGCTATATACATAACAAATTTAAGATCCTTCAGAAAGCAATATTTTAAAAAAATATGCAACAAAACTGCGTAATTAAAAAAGTCTGCTGCAACTATTGAAAAAATACAAATTATTAATAATATTACTAATTTTTATAACAGTTTGAAATTTTATTTTGTTCATTTACCCCCTCAGTTCGAAAAAAAGAAATATTGTCATTTTTGTCTTTGTTAGGAAAATTATGTTTCTTCTGTCAAGCTTCGCATGCACGCAGACGACATATCGGTTTCGCTGGTAGCATAGACTCCAATGTATGTTTAATTGGAATTTAAGTAATTAATTACGTATTATAAAATAAAAAAATAAAATTTTTTTGTTAATTTCAAATAATTTTTAAAATTAACTTTTGTCCCGCTTTTTTGTGTATCTACCCTGTCAAATTTCGTTCCGCTGAACAAACCCTGGGAAAAACCGTTTTGGTGCGCTATGCGTTATACTGAATTTTATTACATGGGTGACTCTATGATAAGAGGTTTCAAAAACATAGAGGATTCGGCCAAAAAGAAAAGTTTGAGTTTGATCAGAAACCTTTAAATTATGATTTTTGTCCCGTTTATTTACTTTTTCATATAAGGGCAAGTAACTTTTCCTAGTCAGAGACTCGCTCCCCTGGCAGTTATCTTGCCAGGGGAAATACGGCAGGGGAGAGACATTTTCATGTAAATTCAAATTTTTTAACTGACTGAATTAGTTTTTGGGTTAATTGTGTATTTCACTTTAATTATTACCATATTGTTTAATTAGGACAGTAAATGCAATTGAATTAAATGAATATTATAAGTTTTATGACTTACCAGGGGAGATACACGGTCACCGTGCGAAACCACTACACCGCACGGTCGCGTCGCAACAACTAAAATTGGCGACGCTTAAAGGGCTTGCGCGTTTAGTATTGCTAACTTCAAGCAGATAGATGTCCTTAATCGCTACTTCCAATATAGCCATCCTTGAATTTATATTTGTTTCATCGGAACGAAATTTGAAAGGTTAGATACACAAAAAAAACGGGTCAAAAGTTAATTTTAAAAATTATTTGAAATTAACAAAATTATTTTATTTTTTATTTTATAATACGTAAGTATAATTACTTAAATTCCAATTAAACATACTTTAGCTAAGCATCTGATGGAAAAAATATATGTATTGTTTGAAAGTTAAATTGAAACCTGCAAGGGGACATGCCAGGGGAGAGACTTTTTTAGACTTTGTAAGAAATTTCAGAAAAATGTGTTTTAATTAGGCATTCAATCGTGATGTTATTTAATAAAGTATATTAAGATGATGCGACTCATTGCAAAAAACAGCAACATATAGAATAAAAAATCTGTTTTAAACGGATTGCCGTGCAAATTACCTCTTATCGTAGAATCACCCACATAAAGATTCCCTCAATTTGGAGTAATATTCTAGCTGTTTCCATAAGAAAATCAGAATTGATTTTCTCACCCTTCTATAGAGCAACGGATTGAACTTTGTTTGCGCATGAGTACTGTTTTTTTTTTTTTTTTTTTTTTTTTTAATTTATGTTCTAGTCAATTATTTTTTCCCTTCGAAAATGGATATGTGAGTATACAAAAGATCTCAGGAATAAATTAAATAATATTTTTATGTATTTCAAACGCCTTTTAAGTAATTAGATGTTTATTTTAATATTTATATTAAAATTCTTCCAATTTTAATTTCATCTTTGAAGTAAAGTATTTCATTTAATTCAAGATTCTTTTGGAAAAACACACCAGTGTAACGGGGAAATATTGTTAATGTATAGATAAAAGTATAATTTTAATTTTTTAGAAAAAGATAATAATAAAAAAATATGTAATAAAATAATAAAAGAAGCCGAAATATAATGTTCTTAATTTAATTAAGAAATTACCACATTTTAAATGATTTTTTAATAAACAAATCATTTATCATTTTCTGAAACATAATGTCATGAAATTAAATTTTTAAATAATTTTCGTCTCTTTATTACTGGAAAACATCATTCATTATTCCAATTTATCAAGTATAAAAACATATTTATGACATGAAAAAATATTTCATGTTTTCCCAGCTAATATAAAACCAGCTGTCAGAACCGACATCAAAACTATATTCCAGTTCATTTTATCTTAATTAGGGATCTTTTAACACATTTTATTAAGTTATTTTCAAACCGGATGATAAATGACTTTATTGTATACGGTATATGATGTTGTAGACAAATTATTTGTTGCTAATACATTAAAAAAAAACCTTTGCTTAATTTATTCACTGCATGAAATGTTGCATAATATATATTTTTTCTGATTATATGTTATTTAAAATAAGGGTGGCGTACATTTATTATTTTTTATGAAATTGCTGTTTTAAACAAAATAATGAAGTACAAGTTTAAATTTAATATGTATTTTCTTTAATATTAGTTTATTATATAATTGATTATATATTTTTTATTACCGAAATTGAGTATTTAAATGAAGAGTGTATTTTACGGTTTAGAAATTTTTACTGCGTACTTTACATGTTTCAATGGGCCAAATCGAAAAGTTGAACATACAGCCGAGGAAAAAACAGCAAACACTCCTTTTTAACTCTTCAATAAATTTTCGCAGAAGAATTTACTGGTACCGAAGTTTAGAAATATCTACTTTTAAATGACATTTTGTGTAGAAGGACAAATACACATTAAAATTAATCTGAAACCAAATTAAAGTACTATACTCGATTGCTTACCAATAGAGCTCCCTGGTTAATCAAATCATCTTTGGCGCCATTCACACTGAGAAAAAAATATAGTTCCAGCATCTAGAATCTGAATTGTGGCTCTTGAAAAAATAGTTCCATGTCATCCTTATAAATTCTAGTTCCCTATGCCAGAGAGTTCTGGAGTTCCCTATTAGAATTCAAGAGCGTTTTCTTATATTCTCGTTGTCAAATCTTTTTACAAATCTCTGCAAATAGATGCGAACACAAGAGGTTTAATTTAGTAACTAGAATTCTAGTATATGAAACTATCCCCAAAATCAAGCGATAATTTCCCGTTACTGAAAAGATTCAATATCGTTTCGTCACCTAGAAAACACTAGACTAGAAATGTCAGGTCATTGACAGTGACATTCAGAAAATGACTGACTATTCATTCTAGGTGAAGGAGGTATATTTATTTTTCTCAGTGCAAGCTGTCAAAGAAGATAGCTAGATTACAGGACAGCATGAGAAGTTTCAAAATATCTAGTCACTTCCATCGTAGATGCCCCAACATTTTACCATTTAAACCACCATTTTCCCTTTTTCAAAGTACAATATAAAAAGGACTTGAAAAATTTTGAATTTTGATTTTCCATATGATATGATAAGGACTCATCCTCACTCCTCCTCGCATCATTTCCGCCATCTTTATGAATCGGGAAAACGACTTCTTCTAGTCATTTCCAGACTCTACTGGTTGTTGTGAACAAAACTGACAACAATAGTTCAGATACAACAAAACTTGCATGCAAAATTACGAAAGCTTCGTAATTGCATATTTTTCTTCGATTCACAAGTACCTATTCTTTCTTTTAAAATAAAAGTGGTAGCTGTAATTTCTGCGTAAGTTTTTTTAAAGCTTAGTATTTTCCTTCATATAAACTATGAAATTTAATCTGACTGCTATTAATTTTTCTGGTGAGCTTCGGAAAACATATTGTACCTTAACTTTTGGAGGCCAGTATAATTTCTGCGAAATTTTTATACAACCAACCAACCATAAACAAGCAAAGGGAAAATAAGCGAAAAAAAGGCAATTTATTGATGAGAATGAATTCTAGATTTTAATTAATTACCCGGTTAATAATTAGAATTTTGAAAATCTGAATATCAGGTAGAGCAGAACAAAATTTGGGCTACTTTCAAAAACTTTTTCAGCCTTATATGTGCTGCAAATAAACTAGATATCGCATACATACACACACAGAGACTTTTAATAGTATAGATTAGTGTGAATATTTTAAATAATTCCTTTATTGCTGATTCATTAATTTTATTATTTTTTACCTCTTTTACAATTAATTTAAAATTAAATAAAACCATGGTGCAGACAATATTGTAATGTTGATAGAATGACAAAAAATCGATGCTAAACGCATATAAACTCGAAAATACTTTTAAAGTCACATAGAAAATCGCACTGAAACTCGCAATAAGTTCAAAACGCTGAAGTTCAAAAATTGTAGAAAACAAAATTTAGTAAATTACCGTATTTACTCGTGTATAAGGCGCACTTTTTTTCAAAAAATTAGGGCAAAATTCCTCGGTGCGCCTTATATACATGGAATGATTTTTAACTGTTGGATGCAATCGAACTGCATTATACATATGAAACAAGAAATTATTCAAAGAAGATATTAAAACTCGGAAAATGTTACTTAATTGAAGTATTACAGCATATTTATTTCACTCCTTGCAGTTTTTTATACAACAGAGCTAGTGACATTATCTAAACGCTAATTAGCAATTTTCTCTACCGTCTCTCATTCCTCTTTCTCCTCATTCAACTCGAAGTCGAAACAACTCGAAGTCGAAAAACGCATTTTCGTCTTGTTTTCTGGTCTGGTGTAATGTTTGTTTCGACTTCTTTTTTACTGAAAATCAATTGGTCATTCTTCATTAGCGTATCAAATTTATGGTGTGCGTTATGCTCGAGATTTTAAGAAATCGCCATTTTTACTTGTAAAGTAGGGATACGCCTTATACACGCGTGCGCGCTATACACGAGTAAATACGGTAGGTTGAAAGTCTGAAACAATTTTCTTTTTACCAATGTCAAAAAATAGCCGCAAACATTTAAAAAAATCGCATTAAAAATTCACAATTTTTTTTTAAATTTCTTTTTTTTTTTTTTTTTTTTTTTTTTTTTTTTAACGAAACTAAATTTATAATATTGGGTTAAAAGAATGAAACCGTACTCTTTTCACGAATGTGTAAAAATAGCCTCGAAACATAAAAAGAACGCTATAAATCGCCAAAAATTAAGTTAAAAAATCTAATAAAAAAACGAAAATCGGGCTTCGAGGTGCAAAACTTCATGCATAGAGGTACCTTCCCTCCAAATTTTGTATCTCTACATGCCGCACTCCCTTTTCAGAACAGCTCTGACACACTCACAAACTTGTATCTTTATTATTATAGATAATTCTTTCTTTTTTTTTTGTAGATGTCATAATTGGTAATAACAGTACATCTCGTTTTTAAAAAAATAATAAGGTCAGGCTGAAGTCTTTATCGGTTTTTTTGAACCCATTTTCCTGTTGGTTGTAGTGCTATGTTGTAAATCGGCCGTGCGTTACATATTGACATGGACAAGCCCTGGTGCTTGTAAATCGATGCTTTTACGGCTTACAGGAAAATGCGGTTTTAATAAAATCAAAGCATGGGGTTGTTCAACATTTATAAGCTTTTTACGTCGTTATGTGTACAAGAATAATTTCTTTTTGAAAAGAAAATAAGTAAAATAATCGCTCTTTTCAAAGTACTACCGGAACTAAACAAAAATAAAAATAAAGGAAACAATTAAAATTATTTTAAACTACACAGGCCATGATTATACATAACCAAAACACGATAGAATTTCTTACCCGCCTTTTCTACATAAAACTGTAAAAACTGAATATATTTTTCAAAGACTGAGATTGTAGCTTAAGTTTCAAGATTTTTTTTCTTACTTGCTGGTACTGTATACACATGTGCAGTGTGCTATTAAAATTAATTTTCATACACATTGGATTAAGCATTTCTTCGTCGTATTATTTGTAATTAAATCAAAAACATTTAAGTAATAATTGATTTGTAATATATTCTCTAAATTAAAATTTATAATTTATTAAAGACTTTTTGAAATGAAACAAAAACAAAACCAAAAAAATGAATGAAAGAAATTCGATAAAAATAGCTCTCTCATTATACTTTGCCCACGCAAAGTTTATTTCTTTTCAATCTAATTATATAATAGCATACCTAAATATTCCTTATTAAATTTTATGTATAGAAAATCCCAAAATAGATCATTGGGTATACATTCTCGAAATGTGCAAGATAATAAATAAAAAAATGTGGGGTTCTTTGTTTTATTTTTATTATTATTATTATTAATTTAAGGTATCTGTATGATTTAAAAAATGTTTTTGAAATTATTCTGTATAAATATTCAGTTTAATATTATTAATTATTCTTAAAAAATGTGATATAAACATAAGAATAATTAATTGATTTTTTTTAAATTTATTTATTTAATATATATGTAATAAATAAAAAAAATTGCGCCATTTTGCAAGTCCTGAGATTTTAATTCTAACTTTATGGAACATACTTTTAATCTCAGTTTCGTAATATATCAATATTTTAACAGCGAAAATTATTTTATCTTATTTTATTTAACTTAGTAATAATCTATTGATTGTTTTCTCAAAAAGAGCGGGAACGATTTCGAAATCTACTTTCAATGTAGAGGTTTATTTTTCCTTTTTAGAATATTTATCGAGATTTTAATTTTTGTTTTATTAGATCGTCTGCTGGTGTTCATGCGCTTACGTGAACAGGTTATTCTATTATGCATAAAGTATTAAGTTCTTACGGGAAAACACGCCCCATCTACCAATAGGAGATGATGATGTCGGATGTCATAGCCTTGAAATTAATCCACGTGGGTCTTTAAATTGCTGACGATGACTAGGGGAGGAGCTAGTTTTTGCGTAGAGTCTCGGATTTTCATTTTAGGTTTCGGGAGCGTCAGAATGAAACTGATTTTTAAACTGTTTTCATTTTTTCGGATAATTTAGAACATCGAATGATGTAGCTTGGATAGCGAATGTTGTAGTATTAGATGTGTGAAACGGTGACCGCTGGAATAACTTATTTGTTGTGGTCTAAATAAATATGTATTATTTCAACAGATTGACTTACCTTATTTCCGGAGAAATCCCCAAATGGTGCAAATCCAGTGCTTTCCAACTTACCAAGACGGCTGCTCATCTTGTTAGTAGTTCTTAAAGGAATATTCGCATTATACAGCCGGGATAGTGTTCTACGAAAACTGATGCATTTAGATAGAATACCGTCTTTTCGTTTCATATATATATATATATATATATATATATATATATATATATATATATTAAGTAAAGACATTGTGTTGTCAAAAACTAAACAAAATAAAGTTTGCTATCTAACTTACATGTTATTTACATATTAAAATATGATGTAAAAATAAAATACAAATGTGCGTTTCGGTTTAATTGGTCTAAATGCTCAAACGCTCCCGTATATACAGTTGAGTCTCTCTATAACGAAACTCCATACATAAAATTTCTCTATATAACGAAATTTTAGTAGGAACGGTCCCCTTTTCGCATGATTACATTAAAAACACTCTCTATATAGCGAAATATCTGTCTCCATATAACGATTTTTTTCATAAATTGGTCTTAATTTATTCAGTTTTAAAAAGCTTCGAAATCATATGGAATCAATTTTCCATCACCTATTTTTGATTTATCGTCAGTGCTGAGTTTTTTTATATATTACTTCTCTCCTTGTTCTTTAAATCCAACGAATTCATCCCACCTCCCACACACCTTTCCACATCCTTCTCAAAACAGTGTCACTTGGATTGATACACATGTAAGAGAGGAATCAATGAGGGGCACATAAGAGAGGCCTTCAAATGGAGGAAAATGTTAACTACAATTTTTCAATCCTTGCTAAAATTTGGGATTTTTTTGAGAGCGCAACAATTTTAAAATCAAAACAACTAAAAATTACAGATTTCTTCGTCTGAAATTAATGGAAGTCTTCCTTATTTGATTTTTATTAAGCTTTCAAATAAATGTCTGTTCTCGTTTTTGAAACAGCTTAAATAATTAAGAAATAAAATGTTATGTTAATATTTACTTTTAAATATTTCAAATTCTTAATTCAAAATTTCAAAAATAATATTTGCTCAAATTTCACACATTAAATACGATTTTTAACATCATTCTCTATACATCGAATTTCTCTATATAACGAATTTTTTACTGGAATGGTGGATTTCGTAATAGACTCGACTGTATATTTTTTTTAAGCTTGTTTCTTGGGGATAGTTTTGATGATTAGACCGATACTTAGAGCTTATCATGTTTAAATTAATCAATAAGGTATATTTTGGATAGAAAGGTTCATTTTGTTTAGAAAAAATATATAAATGAATCCGAAAAATTCAATATCTTAAAATGATTTAAATTTAAAACTTTAAAATATAAATGCTCTTTATGATTTCTATAATCTTCTTTAACCGTTTGCACACCGAATTAATATCGCAATGTAATTATAATTTTGTTTTTCCTACATTACAGATTCATATGTTTTATTTTATGCATAAAAATTTAAAAAATATCAAAAACGATATTTATTGATTGAAAACCTATGCAAATATAACAAATTATATTTCTATTGCATTTTGCTCTTGAGTATTTTTTCGAATTCCAATAACATTTAGATTCCTAGCGGTTAAATGTAAGTAATATACAGAAAACGATAAAAATAAATAATATATATTTTATGCAAATTAATGAATTTACATTTTCCTTATACCTGTGATAAATGCTGAAACATAAATATTTTTTTTAATCAAAAGTTGAAATCAACCTTATATTTTATAGGAAAAATAAGGATATCGTTATTATGTTGGAAAATGTATGTTTTGTATAACAAATAATACAATTTTCCCGTTTGGGAACATTGGCGTTTAAACGGTTAATAAAAATCTACATGTTGCTGACGACTGACCTTTTTACTAATCGTTGCCACAGATTAAGCTCGGAAAATGAAAGATTTTATGTTACTGAAAAAAGTAATAGGTCGAAAAGTTTTAGTTAGAAAAATGTTAGACAAGCTGTGTTAGAAAAAGACAAAATTGCATTGTTACTTTCTTTTATGTTAAAAAATATATATATATATTGGATTTATGAAGATTTTCGAAATCTTGTTTTGGACGGATATATACATTTACGGGATCAGAGAAACCAAAAACCATGTTTTTTTACAAAAGATTTATCTGTGAGTATGTCATGTGACAAACATTTTGTGGGCGAAATATAAATGGCGCATCTAGCCTTTGTAAAGTTTACTGCCATTTGTAACTCGTGGTAAGTCGGTATACACGTCTCGGCATATTTCAGTTATCATTAGATTTTTACGCGCGACAGTTTTGCTATATTACTTCATTATAAAATTGGTAATTTTTGAAATTCATTATTTAAAAAACGGCTTAATCATTAGATTTGAAATTTATTTAAAATTCTAGTCAGATATGGCATTCCATAACTTTCTTCTATCTTATGCATGTTAAAACTTCTTGAAAAATTCAGCATAGCAGCATTACCGGTCAGGAGGTTTATGCCGAAATCTAGTCAGGAACAATATATATCAATTTATAATTGAATATGAAAAGTGAAGAAAATCAATGCATTAGTTTTTAGGTGCGTCCGTAATTATATAAATACGTAACACCTATTGCTGTCGCTCAGTCCGTCCGTCTGTCCGTCTGTCTGTCTCTCCGTCTGTCTGTCGGTCTGTCCGTCCGCATATAACAACGCAAAAACTACCCAACCGAATCGTTTGAAATTTAAAATATATAATTATAACATAATTTTGTCGAGTCATTTCAAATTTTATGAAAATCAGATGGATAGATCAACTACAGGGACAATCAAAAGGATTCCGTTATATTACGGTCAATGGGGAGAAAAGTTTCAAATCCATTTTAATATTTTGAAATTTAAAGCATATAATTATTGCGTAATTTCGTCGAGTCATTTCAAATTTTATGAAAATCGGATGCATAGATCAATTACAGGGACAATCAAAAGGATTCCGTTACATAACGGTCAATGGAGAAAAAATTTTAAATGCATTTTAATCGTTTGAAATTTAAAACATATAATTATTACGTAATTTTATCGAGTCATTTCAAACGTTATGAAAGTCGGATGCATAGATCATTTACAGGGACAATCAAAGGTATTCCATAACATTACAGTCAATGGGGAAAAAGTTTCAAATGCGTTTTTGTGATGTTACTCTCATTCAAACATAATAGAATTGGCATGAATCTATGAAATATGTACTAAAATATGTATTCTGTACAATCTATGATGCGAAGAATTTTTATTATTAAATTACAGGGCCACACTAAAGTATTCCACTACATAATTCTATATGGGGAAATATTGTTTGGGGCGTGTTTTAATTATATTCAACTATTTCACATTTTATGAATAAGATGTGCGTTGCTGAGGTGTAATAAAAATTACTTCCTGCATATTTACAGAAACAGAAAGATTTCGACTACTATACTCCGAAGTACGCTCTACTATATCAGCAAGATCTGAATATTTTTAAAACTTCGTTATCGTACGAACGTACCTCATTTGCTAAGTTCACGTGCAATTTCCAACTTGTTGATATAGAGTTATTGCAAAATCTATAAAAATGTATGTATAACAGCGCCACATGCTGGGTGGTGTACAAACAAAACTAATCAGGATCAATTTTTTATCAGATACTAACTGAATCTGAAATTTGATAAAAATCCGTGCATTATTTCCTGAGATACAGCTGAAGTATTAATCCTTAAGTTTAAAAACAAATAATGTCCTAAATAATTATGGCTTGTTAAAGTCTTTAAAAAATTTCTCTAAATCACATATATAAATTAAACTTCTTATATAAGAGGTGAATAGATAAATTCTCTATCAGGAAAATAATTTACTGAAATGATTCAAAAATACATTTAAAATGTTACATAGTTCCATTTAAACAACATGTTTTATTTTTTCGTTTTTTTAATCTAGTTGAAAATAATTTTTAGTGACAATTTATATCTGTGTATCATATATAAAGCATAATAATAATTTTTTCTGGTTTTTAATGATTTCTTAATTTTAATGATTCTTCTGAATTTTAATGATTTTTTTTGTCTTAATACATAGAATTTGATTACTTTTATTAATTATTTTCAGCTGATTGCCGACTTATTTAAATAAAAATAAATGCTTTAAAGTTCTATTTCAAATGAAAACAGTATTTTGATAACGACATAAAAAAAATATTTCAGCGCATCTTAATGATAAAAATATTTTTTTAAGAATAAATTTACTTGATATACATGTAACCCAAAAATGTTTCTTTTTATGTTTACTACACTAATAAAAAGAAAATTTTTGTAAAAAAAAAAAAAAAAAAAGAATAATTACAAAACACTGAACATTCATTAATACATTATTTCTTGTTATTTTAGAAATTTTAATCAATATAATTAAAGATATTTTTATTAATTGAATTACGACAGATTTTATTATAATGAATTCCAATTAAATTAATTTAATTGAAATGTCTTTTCTTCTGGAAAAACGGAAATGTAAATTCAAGGAAATCCAATTAAATCGAATTAATTTCGGAAAAAATTTATCTTTTTTTTTAAATCTTCACCAGTACTAATTACTATTAAGATAAAATTAAAAGAAATACAAAGCTTTGATAAAGAATTTTATTTTAGATTTCATTTGAAAGGTCATCTTGAACTTTTGTGCTAGCGTTTAATTAATTTTTTTCTTAAAAAATTATTGAGAATTTTGAAGTTTTTTTCAGATTAAAAAAAGCATACTATATTTGACAGTTATTTTTATTTTATTTTATTTTATTTTTTATAAATGTAATATTTGTAATGTTTTGAAACTAAAATTATAATAAAAAATCTAGTAGAGTATATGTAATGGCGTGATTCAGAATATGTTCGTAGGGCCAGGAGGGTTCATTAAGGCAGCTTGAAAAAATTTCAACATTGTTATTATTTCTTTACTTTCTTTCTATTTTGAAAATATGTATTTTTAGTACCAAGGAAAACAACTTTGACCCTTTAAGAAAATCTCTTAAAAGATTTAATTCTTACAGCCCGCATTTTTATTTCGCTAAAAGGATGGTTAAAATTACACCATCAAAAACTCACAATCACAAAAGTTTTGGTAATTATAATTACTAGTTTGGAAATGATGACCACTATATTTCTTCTTTACACTTGTCTACATACATTTGTTTGGGGTAATTAAAATTATTAGAGCTCCAAATAGGCAAATCCGTTTATCAAACATTTTGATAGACCATTTAATCATAATTAATTTTTCAATTAATTTTAAGATTACGCTTGAAAATTTTGAATATTTAATATGTGACTATAAATCATCGTACCTTAAATGGTCGAGCCATTGGAGCGCTATTCCAAGGGTTCCGGGGGGCATTTTCAGAAAGAATCACGTTTTGAGCACCAGCCTTGGCGAGTAGGCGAAAGCGAGAACGTTCAGCTAGCTGCATCGCCAAACACAAAATAAACTAAGTTCAAATGTGTCATAAAAAATATGATTAATAGAATTATATTTATTACAAGCGAATCTTCACTACTGTTTTTAATTAACTTCTCAATTTCTTCGATATAGCGAGTTAAGGAAATAATATTTTTGAACTGAGAAAAAAAACCCTATGTATAGATGTTCGGTGAAATTTAAAGCATTTTACTCCGAAAAAGCTCTTTGTTTTAAACTATGTTTTAATCGTAAACAACGGTGAATAACATTTTCTCATATTATAGTCTGTGTTTGATAATTTTTACGAAAAAACAAACGGACAATAAGCGCGATCTCTTTGCAGAAGGAAGGGTTGCTATTCGTTAGGCGTTTGACGTCACAAACAAGAAAGGGTGAGTAGCATTGACTTCATCTCCGCGTCAATCGTTGTTCTGGGGATAAAGTGCTCAAAACGTGATTCTTTCTGAAAATGCATCAGGGGATTCGGTCCCCGGCATGGACATTTTTCACTATGTTGGTTCTACGACTTGTAAAGAATGTGATAATCACATATCAAATATTCATTTTGATAGACTTTGTTCTGATTGATATTTGGATCTTTAAAATACCTTAGACGTAGTGATAAAGAATATCTAAAATGAAAAATACAATATGAGCTTAATATCTATGCGTGGATCAAAATTTTACAATACACTGTTTTCTCCATTATGGCGATGTTCGCAATTACCACCAGGTCATAATTACCCTCTTGACCCTATACGTATTAAAACTTACGTCATTGCAGATGATCAGTGTTTTCTCGCTGTCGTTCGCCAATGCACCAAATTGCGACAAAATTCTTCATTTGGAGAGTAAACAAGTGATTAGATTCACCAAATTATTAGTGCTCAATTTTGGCTTTTTCTTTTCGTTTTTCATGCATATGCATGTATATATATATATATATATATATATATATAATATATATATATATATATATATATTATATATATATATATATATATATATATATATATATATATATATATATATATATAAATATATATATATATATATATATATATATATATATATATATATATATATATATATATATATGTATGTATATATATATATATATATATATGTATGTATATATATATATAGATATATATATATATATATATATATATATATATATATATATATATATATATATATATATATATATATTACAAATTTTAAAATTTTTTCGCCAAAACTAACCTTATACTATCTTAATTTTCTTATAATATTGTTCCGTACTTACTTCAAATTATTAAATTAAAATCTTGTTTCTAGATCTAATCTGTTAATCTTTATGCAGACGATATAAATTCTTAATTTTCCTTAAAAAACATTATTCCAGTATGCGTAAATTAAAAAAGATGGCTCTAAATTAAGAATATTCTTAATTAAATTTTTATTTCTTAATATTCCAAATATTAAATTTATTCCAAAACCATACTTTTCAAAAAATATCATTATTTTATTTTATCTATTTATTTAATTTTCCTCCGTCAACCTTGGTAGTGTGCATATTAATAAATTCATTTCTTTTCTTTTTCTCTTAAAATTAATCATTTATAAAAATCGTCTGCCTAAGAAATTCTGAGTCGATTATAAATTGGTTAAATAATATTTAAAAAAAAAATAAATTTATCGTCTGTAGAAAATAGTCTCGTAGCTGGACAAGAATTCTGTTTACATAAAAGAATGATGGTTTGAGGTTACAGAATGTTCTGGAATTTTCTTTTTAGTTTAAAAGGTGGAAGCCTCGAGTGGAGAAGGAAGATTCTTGGGTTTTTTCTTGGATGAGTACGGCTCGCTGAAATAATGTTTCGGTAAAAGACAGTTTGCAAAAGGAGCTTTTCCCTTTATCATGATTACGGATTAAATAAATGAACTTACAGCAGTCAATGAGTAATTATTTGGATTCTATACATCTATTTATTTATTTTCCTCGGTGGCCATGACTTGCCTGCGGTGAAAGGGAAACCCGGCGTTGATGTCTCTGGCTCCTAACTTTTAAATCGTCACAATAAACTCAAAAGTCCACAGGATTTCGTGACAACATGTCTGCTTCGACATTTGTTGAACCCTTTTCATATTTTATCTCATAATCAAACATACTAAGTTTGAGTGACCATCTAAGAAGCCTACCTCTTAAGTTTTTAACACTCTTTAACCATACTCAGATGCGTGGTCCGTATGAATTGTAAACTTGACACCATGAAAGTAATGATAGAATTTGTCAAGAGTATCTATAATAGCTAAACATTCTAATTCAGTTATGAAATAATTTTGTTCATAACTCTTCAAAATTCTAGAATGATAAGCAATAGGATGTAAGAAATTATCTTTATCAGGTTGTTTTAGAACGGTACCTACTGCTATCTGAGAGGCATCTACAAACATATGTAAAGGTAATTTAGGATCATAAATTTTGAGGATGGGTTTTGCAATTAAAGAATTTTTTAATTTTTCAAAAAAGTCCTGGCAATCTGAGTTCCATTCCCATATTGTGTCTTTTTTAAGTAATCGATTTAGAGGATATCTAATTTCAGCATATTTATTTATGAATTTATGGTAAACATTAATGGAACCTAGAAATCGTTGTAACTCTTTCACATTGGAAGGAGGTTTTAAATTTTTGATGGTTTCAATATTGGCATTTGCTGGTGTTATAGTCCCATTGGTGATTTCATAACCTAAGAAATTGATTTTATTTTGGCCTAATTTACATTTAGAAAGTTTAAGTTTAATGTTTTCTTGTTTGCAAATGTCAAAAATTTGAGCTAAATGGTTTAAATGTTCTTCTAAAGAGGAAGAGAAAATTATAATATCATCAAAATAGTGGCACGCAAAGTCGATTTTATATTTATTAAGGATCCTTCGAATGGTTCTATTGAATATGGGAGGACCAGTTTTTATGCCAAAAGGGAGCACGAGCCACTCAAAAAGTCCAAAATTGGTTGCAAATGCTAATTTTTCTGTATCGGATGGATGTATTGGTATGTGCCAGTAGCCAGAGGCTAAATCCAAAGTTGAAAAATACTGAGCACTACTCAATTTATCTAAAATTCCGTCGATACGGGGCAAGGGTTTTGCATCGTTTTTAATTATTGCGTTTAATTTTCTATAGTCTATACATAATCGCGTTTTTTTACCTTAGTCTCTTTTCATAACTAGTGTAACAGGGGCAGAATAGGGGCTATTATTTTCCTTTATCAGTCCAGCTGCTAACAAAGATTGAATTTGGTTTTTTATTTCTATTTCTTCTAGGGGAGATGTTCGGTAGGGCCTCAAAGATATAGGTAGGTCAGATTTTAGTATAACGCGTTGTGGTTCAATATTTATCCTACCCACATCATATTTATGCTTTGCAAAAATATCACTATAAATATGAACTAATTCCCTTAAATTTACATCTTGAATTAAATTTATTTCCCCGGTTAAATCTGAATCCGAATTATCGCGAAAATTTTGAAGAGTCATGGAACCTCTATAATCAGGATGCACATTAATCGCGTGATCATATTCAACACAGTCTTCATTTTTCATAATATTGCCACAAGTAGATTGTAACTCTATATCATGATTACTTGCATTCAGTGTTTCATTATCATAATTATCTATTGCTACATTATCACCAGTATTTAATTTCATATTTTTTTTATATTCTGAGGTTACAAATTCATTAGATTGATTCCTGTTTTGTTGTACTTGGTCCATATTTACTGTATTGAAATGAAGGGATCTCTCATTATGTATGGATATACTGTTAGTTATAATTTTCCTTCCCTGCCTTACAATACAATTTTTACATTCTATGGTTAATTTAAATTTAGAACATTCTTTTAACCCCAAAATAGCATAATCCAAATTTGTATTGCATACTAAAAAGTTAACATATTTTTTAATTTTACCCACTTTTAGAAGAACACTACATTTTTTATTTATATGTAAAAATCCTTTTGCCTGACCAATGGTAACTGAGGGTATAGTCTCAATTTTAGCATTGAGTTTTTTAACAAATTTAAGTGGCAATATTGCAATAGTTGAGCCAGTATCTACAACACATGGCAAATTATAATTATTTGTACATCCATAGACAATTAAATAGTCTCGTAGCTGGACAAGAATTCTGTTTACATAAAAGAATGATGGTTTGAGGTTAAAGAATGTTCTGGAATTTTCTTTTTAGTTTAAAAGGTGGAAGCCTCGAGTTGAGAAGGAAGATTCTTGGGTTTTTTCTTGGATGAGTACGGCTCGCTGAAATAATGTTTCGGTAAAAGACAGTTTGCAAAAGGAGCTTTTCCCTTTCTCATGATTACGGATTAAATAAATGAACTTACAGCAGCCAATGAGTAATTATTTGAATTCTCTACATCTATTTATTTTTTTTCCTCGGTGGCCATGACTTCTCTGCGGTTAAAGGAAAACCAGGCGTTGATGTCTCTGGCTCCTAACTTTTAAATCGTCACATAATTATATGCATATTTTTTATATTTGTTGCGGATAGTTGAAATTGGATTAATAACAATCGCTGCCAGCGTTATATTTTAGAACATATTGAAAAAAGGAGGTACATTAAAAGTTTAAAGATAATTCTTTTTTGGTGCTACACGATGAATCTATTTTGCTAATACTTTTTTCATTTAACGAATGTTATTCATTTTTAATTAGCCAGATTACTAACGTTGGTCAAATGTCAACGAGAACACTGCAGACGACACACATATGTACATATAGATTTTTTCTTATACCAAATTTTTGAATATACCAACCTAACCCGATCTATGTACCCGGGCTAAAGTTACCCGATATACAGGTCAGTAAAAACTTAAATGAACATTTAAAAAAAATAAATCTAGTGAAATTCCTAATAGATATTTTTTTTTTTTACATTTAATACATTTTCTTAAATTTATCACTAGTTCCAACAAAAATGATTTTTGGCCTTTCTGCATTGCCGCATGCAGGTGATGGATTCCGAATTATGTCATTATTTATACCACTTGTCAATAAACTTATGTGAGTCTATAAGCGCGCAGTTCGATTACATATGTGTTAAATTCATAATTATTTTTAAATTTCTATATTTTGTTTTGACATTTTAATTACGTTTTGCAATTTATTCAGAGGGTATTACACGGTGAAAAACAAATGCTGAATTTGAAACTTATTTACCTGAAAACAAATCCTTTAAATTTTTATTTAAAATGAAGACAATTTATTTATTGAATTTTTCTAAAATATGGCGTAAAAAATATCTCAGTACATGTTAATGATAAAAATATTTCTTACATGATATACTTTTTTCTGATACATGGAACCAAAAAACGTTTTTTTTTTTTTAAATGTTTATTACACTAATAAAATTTTAACTTTTGTAAAATATATGTATGTACATATATAAGATTAAACATTCGTTAATACATTACTTTTTGTTATTTTATAAATTTTAAATAATTTAAATAAAGTTATTTTTATTAATTGAATTGCGACAGATTTTATTATAATGACTTCCAATTAAATTAATTTAATTGAATTTTCTTTTCCTCTCGAAAAACGGAAAGGTAAATTCGCGGAAATCCAATTAAATCGAATTTATTTCGGTAAAATTTATATTTTTTTATATCTTCCACAGTACTAATTATTATTACGACAAAATTAAAAGGAATACAAAATTTGATAACATTTTTTTTTAGATTTTGTTTTAAAGGTCATCTTGAACGTGTGTGCTAGCGTTAAATTAATCTTTTTTTTCTCAAAGTTATTGAGAATTTTGAAACTGTTTTTTCTTTCATTATTAAATGTGCATATATATTTATATAAATATGACTGTTATTTACTGATTTGTTTATTATTTTTTAAATAAAACGCTTCAATTGTTTCAGACTATAATTCTAATAAAAAAAAATCTAGTATAGTATATATATAGGAGGTGATCTGGAACACAATCGATTAAGCAATAAAAATAGTATTATTGTAGAAGAATGTTTTATTAAACATACTTAGCAACCTATCCCGATCTAGGTATCCGGATTAAAGTTACCTAATATATAGTCCGGTATAAAGAACTTACTGAAAATCATTTAAAATAATTAATCCAGTGGAAATATTAGAATTTTTATATTTTCTCAAGGAAATGCAAATTTGATGTAATCCAATTAAAACAAATTTATTTCAGAAAAAACTATATTTTTTAAAAGCTTTTACAGTACTAATTATTATTCAGATAAAATAAAAACAAAAATACAAAGCTTTGATGATTTTTTTAGATTTAATTTAAAAAGTTATCTTGAACATTTGTGCTAGCGTTAAATTAATCTTTTTTTTTCTTCCAAAATTATCGGGAATTTTGAAGTTGTTTTTTAGAATTAAAAAAAAGTACATATTTGACAGTTATTTTTATTTTATTTTATTTTATTTTTCGAGAATGTAAAATTTGTATTGTTTGAGAATAAAATTCTAATAAAAAATCTCATAAAGTGTTAGTAATGGCGCGATTTGGAATATATTCGTACGGTCAGCAGTGGTAATTATGATCAATTTATACAATTTCAACATTGTTATCTCTTTATTTTATTTTCTTTCTATTTGGAAAGATTGTGTTTTTAGTACATGGGAAGTAACAGTGACCCTTTAAGCTCTTCAGACCTGAGGTACAAAAATGTGTACCTTCATTCTTTTCCTCATAAAAACTAAACTGTTCGAATTTTTTGCATTTTTACTTTACTTCTATATAGCTGAATGGTTTTTTTTTTTTTTTTTTTTTTTTTTTTTTTAACAAAACCAATAAATGTCAGCACTGATGAATATAACCTTATAAAATAAGTATTATTTCATCCGAGTTTCGAAAATACATTCAAGACATTGTGGTCAAAAAAGTAAGAAATATTCATGATTATTTAACTTAAATGCTTTACAATAAAAAATTTTGAGGATTTGCTGATCATTTACTTGTTTAAAGATCTTAATTTTGTTATTGCATAAATTTATATTATTGGTAGTTAAACTGATGTTTTAAGTGGATTAGTACTTTTATATCCATATTTGTAAACATAATTACTAGTTCCCTAAAGTACTGAATTCATAAAACTGACTCTTTTTGTCATCTATGATGTCATTTCGATTATGCAAAAGCAATAAATATATATTTGTAGAGTTATTAATGCTCAGGTCTGAAGAGGTTAAAAATACCTCTTAAAAGTTTTAATTCTCATAGCCCGCATTTTAATTAAGTTAAAAGGATGGTTAAAATTACCCCATTAAAAACTCACAATCACAAATTTTTCGAGTACTTAAGGCAACTACTGGTTAAATTGTGACCACTACATTTCTTCTTTATACTTGCATACTCACATTTATTTGGGGGGGGGGGGGGTCATTGAGACTATTAGCAAACCAAACTTGCAAATCGTTTATCAAATATTATGGTATACTTTCTTGAGATTTCTGTTTGGCTCTCAAAAACTCTTCAGACGAGTGATAAAGAGTATCTAAAATAATAATGAAAAAAACATTATGAGGTTCATATTTATGCGTGGAGCAAAATTTTACAATACACAGGTTTCTCCATTATGGTGGTGGTCATATTACCTCACCTGACCCTATAAGATTAAAACTAATATTATTGTAGAAGATATTTTTTTTACATATACCAAGCAACCTAAATCGATGTATGTACCCGGGTTAAAGTATGTAGAGTCCAGTATGTAGAACTTGGATGATCATTAAAAAAGTGGATTTGTTGAAATTAATTATGTACATTTAATATATTATCTTAGATTTATTACTAATTTAAAAAAAAAAAGAATTGTTATTAATTCTGTATTACAGCATGCAAATGGTCGATTCCGAATAATGTCATTAAATATGCCAAATGTTTATTATACTTCTGTGTATGTATTAGCGCGCAGTTCGATTACATATCTATTTTTAAATATATATTTTTCGTTTGACATTTTAATTATGTTTTGCAGCTTATTCAGGTAGTATTATACAGAAATAAACAAATGTTGATTTTACTAACTTTTTTTTTTAAAGTTAAACTGTTAAGCTTTATGAGGTTTATCTTAATAAGTTTTACCGTTAAAAAGTTAGAAGCTGGCTTTAAAGTATCCATGCGTGAGAATTACTTTTAAAAAAAGATAAAAAAACAGAAAATTTAATTACAGTTTTCAGTCGAAATGCATCTAAATGTAAATACTTTTTTTCTATTGTTCAGTTTAAAAAATTAAAATTATGTGACAATTATTCAGTATAAAAAATTACATACATAAAATAATAGCGAATTTTCAGAATGTGTATTATACACGTGTCATTTATGGTATTTACTGTATCCGTAACGAGTATGTAAATACTTTTTTTCCTTTTTTCTTACCTGTTAGAGATATGTAGGAAATACAAACTGCAAAAGTATTCTGTAGAAGGTAGTAATAAGATTATGTTAGTGAATTATAAAGTCATTAATTAGGAAAAATATACATTTTTCAAATTCTATAAATGGTACTTAAATTAAAACCTTCTCCACCTACATTCTGCACCTAACATGTAAAACCCTAAATATTCTATTCTTTTACAATTTTGTTAGAATTACTCACTGGGTTATGATATGGTAAATTTTAAAACATTCTTTTTAGTTTTACGGTACGAAGAAGAACAAGCATATTTTTTATGATCGAAAAGCTTCAAAAATTGATAAACTTTAAAGTACCATACCTCGGAGAGTTTTTCTCTTAGATGAATCAGTTTTTGATACATTCATGAATGCTATAAAATTACAAAAAAATATTTTCATCCCTTACATTTACAATTGTTTTACTACTAAGCACATTATATTACTTATTTTATTGAATGTAAACTGAAGGTTTTTGTCATGTTGACTCTTTCTGGGCTGGTGTATTATTAATAGTACATTTCTTTTCATTAAGTATCATGTTGTCTTAACAAATATTTTTGTTACTATTGACATGCACTACCGATATCATATACATTTCTTATTAGGATTCGATTTATACATCGGCACTTAGTAATTAAATAATAATAAAAAATTACTTAATTATCTTCGCCCGTTATTGATTTTTCATTTTCCATTTAAAAAATTTAAAATATAGGTGACCTTTTTAAATTATATTCTGTGATGAAAAGTAACAAGAATTATAAAGTTATAAAACCTGTCAAATTTTATTACATTACAATAGTTTCCAAATTTCTCAAAAAACTCTTCCTTATCTTATTTTTATAAGACAATTAATAATACGTAAAATAACTACATTTTTTATGTTTCAGACAATGACATATGAGTCAAGCTTCAGTAAATTTATTTTGATTGCAATTATTAACATTAATAAGGTATCCGCACTCATACGGAAGTGTTTTTTTTATTATTTTGATTTTTTTTTTTTTTTTTTTCCTTTATTAACCATTTGAAAAATGGTTGTTGTTTTCGGGTGAATGGACCCGATGATGTTACCACTTTTGAATGATGTTACCACTTTTGAATTTAAATTAAATTCTTTATTTTTAGAAGAATTTTTATTTGAATTTAAATTAAATTCTTTACTTTTAGAAGAATTTTTATTTGAATAGTAAATTAAAATGGTTAAAATCATTGTAATAAAGGAGAAAACTAACAAATTTAAAAATGGGTAGACGGAAATTAACAGATACGGAAAAAGCCGAAGCCAAAGAAATGAATGAACGTGAATATCGCATTCAATGATATTAAACACAGTCAACATGTATAAGTTGCTTATTAGTTTGGCGATTCGTATCATTTGGCGAAATTGGTCGACGGGATAACTGAGTAATACTGTATTTGGTTTGGCGCAAAAACGTCTTTCAATGCAGAAAATGATAAAATCAAAAGATTATTGAGCCGCTGAAAACCAATTACGTGTTGAAAGGCGATCACGAAAAAGGAAGCAATTTAATGCCGAACCGATTAATTGTAAAACATCATGTCGCCAGGGCGACCAATCCACTAGCCATGGCGTTTTACTATCGGTCGGTTCTAACCAGGAAAATTTGAGTGCCAATAGTGATTCTAACAAGCCGGAAAATGTTATAGCTATTACTCTTGATTTTCCACCACCTAAAAAGAAAACTAAAAAGCAATCGGCTTGGGAAAAACTGGGAAAAAACTTTTTTGATTCGATGTCTGATGGACCCATTCACAGATGCATGTGCTGCGATCGATTTTGGTTTAAAACCTCCATCACCAAAATTCTGCTCTGTAAAATCAAACAATATATGCCAAAGTCTTACAAGTATAACAGTATATGCCAAAGCTGTATTTTAATAATGATTACTTTTGCACCAACAATGTTAAATAGTTTGAAATGTTTCTTTCGTCGCCAACTTTTATGCTTGGCGACAATAGAGTGATATAACTTAAACGAACCGTACCTTCAAATTGCAGCATGTATAAAGTCATTTATAGCAGTGGCACGGATAATACACAATAAAACAACTGGTATTTAGCTTAAAATGATAGATGAATGTATCGAGTGAAACATTTTTCAAATGGTTGGGGTAATTTCTTAAATTACAATTTTTTTTTTATCCATTTTTTTAATGACATTTACTTTAAAATATTGAAAAAAAAAAACAATAACCCATAAATAATTTTTAAAAGAGAAAAAATAGTCAAATTTATGTCAAAAATTGACAATTCTGGAAAACGTGATAACTCAAAAACAAAACAATGTACTGACAGTTCGTATAAATTACTTAATAAACAGAATAACTTTCCTTTCGACTTACAAGGGGACCACCAGACATGGTGCTCACAGATTTTGATGATTTCAAAGTATGTTGTAGGGGTCATAACACTAATTATTCTGGTGAAAGGGTTCCTTCAAATAGACTTTGGTTTTTGAGAAATTGGGGGTAAAAAATCAGCGTATATTTCAAATACCTAATTGTACAACATCTGAATGTCAATTCGTGGCGTCGTGCCAAAGCAATAATTTGTGAATCGAAAGGTTGTGAGTTTGAATCCATCCTCGGCTTCTATTTTCTTTTTTACTTCTATTTATATTTTTTACACGTTATAAATTTTAAGTATTTTTATTACTAAAGAAATTGCTACAACTTTTATATTTTCTTAATAAATTGCATTTACATTTTTGAATTTTTTCATGAAAATTTATTTTTTTCTGCAATTTTTAAACTAATATTCCTTTTGATAACACAGCAAAACTAATTTAAGCCTAGAACTTTTTTTTCTTAAATATTATCTAAATTTTTTACTTTATGCACAATTCTGAAATAATGATTTTTCTTTTTTCCATCGCTTTTTTATTTTATTTTATAGTACTTTAAATGCAAATTTATTCTTTTTTGTATAAATAATACAAAATAATTTTCGCTTGTAATTTCTTAAACGTTTATAGGATTAGATAATTGAAGTAATGCATATCTTCGAAAGAATAATAAAACATTAATACAGTAATGCTAAAATGCAAGTTGTTACCAGCTATCCAAATTTTCCATTTTCCAATTTTCTGTAAACACATTTATCTCACAAGTTCAATCTTAACAAAATTTATCATTTGCACAAATAAGAAATGACAGATTACATTTATTTTTATTGCAAATCAAAACACTCTTTCCGTAATTCAATTGGAGTGCAAAAATCGTCTGTTAATAAAATTTACGATATATCTAAAAATACTATTTTTTTCTTTTTTCGTCTGCTTTCTTTTCCTCCGTAATATAAATATTTCTTTTTATTGATCATATATTTGCACTTATACAAAAGATGATTAAACATTTTTTTTTTAATCTTTTAATGTATTTTTAAACATATTTATAACGAATTAAGTATTCAAGGAATATAATTATGGAAGTTTTAAAAAATGAAGTTTCGCGTAAATTAAATCGGATTTGCGTTTAGATTAAAAATTTCGGTAAAAAATACTGATTTTCTCTAAAAGTTCATAAACGTAAACTTAATTTCGTAAGGAGACAGTTTACCCCAAAATTGATCAAAAAATCGATTTTTGTTTTGAAACATTAAATGAAAGCCTGTTTAATTGTGAATATTTTAAAACCTCTTTTTCATCCATAGGACAATCATATCTTGACATGTTGTAAATTTTGTTAATACACCCTACGCAATTCCCACATAAATGATAACTTTAAACTTTTTTTCCCTCTATGTTTATATTTACTTCGCTTTCATGTTTCAAAAATGTTAAGGCTTTTTTTGTATTTGATACAGATATTTAAAATGTTTTGTACAATTTGAGTGTTATATATGTGTTGAATATGCGCATGTAATTAGACTTAACGTTATTATTATTATAATTATTATTAATAAAAGTATATATGAAGATGTGTTAGATTCCACCACTTTACACAACTTATATCAATTAAAAATATATATTAAATGTAGCATTACATTATCTAAAAATCCATGCACAGTATTGTGTAATACACATTTGAAAAAAAAAAGATGATTGATTAATCTAAAAAATATTATTATTTAAAATTGTAGAGATTTTAAAATATTCAAATTTTCCTATACTTTTTCAAAATTTTAATAAATACGCATTTTTTTAAATTATTTGTTGCAAAATGTACTTTTAGTTGAACCCTGAGTTGCAGTCAGTTCACCATTTGAGCCATACTTTTTAAAATAATAGTAATAATAAAATATTGAAAAAGTAATGTGATATTTTCTGTCCTCTTCAGAAAATATCAAAAGGTTCAAAGCTGTAGAATTCCCAATTCTGTTTAAAATTTGTAACATGCAAAAAATATAAATATAAGTAAAAAAGAAACTAGGAGCCGAGAATGGATTCGAACTCACTTTCGATTCACAAACACGTGCTTTGGCACGGCGCACAGTGGGGCAAGAAGCCTCCAAAGTTGGCAAAAAATAAAATTTACTTTGAACAAAAAAAGCACATCACGGATTCTTTTGTAGAAGAAAAGTAGTAAAATTTTAAACTTTTACATAAGCTAAATAGTAATTTATTAATTAATTTACAAACCTTTTTCAATATTTTTTGTAGAAAAATGAGTTAAAAACAAGTATTTAAGATAGTTTTATACTAATTAGATATTTATAAATCATCCATAATATCGCATTAAAAAATGTAAACATAATTAGTAATTTTAATTATTCTGAAGCAAACCTTATAATGAATATTAGCGACTCGTTTTGAAGGATTGGATCAACTTTCTCAGGCAAAATGTACGTATTACTATAAAGACAGCAGAAGAAAAACTGTTTCTGTTGTTTTAGTGCTAACACACACTTTTTGTTTTCCTGTTTTTCAGATCTTAAACTCATACATGTCACGTACACTAACGAATATGTAGAACTAGAATTGTATAACCATTTTACTCTTGATATTTTTGATCGTCCAGAACAAATTCAGACGGAATATGAAGATGGGCACGTTTGCTTTTCATTGACGCTTCTGTTTGTTTTTCAAATCGAGGAAATGAAAGCGATTTGCCAAGCCACTCTTTGTTAATTCTAAAGCATTTCCCTTGTTTCGCCAGGCTTTTGCTCATCGGAATTTATATTAAACTTTAAAACATTTAATCTTCTTTTCATTTAAACTACTTGTTCGTAGTTTCTCCGATTATGAAGCTCTTATACCATAAAATCACATTACTTTTCAAAAGTTTTTTGTTAAAACGGTCCATGATAGTCAGTTTCATTTAAATACATTGTTTTGTGATAAACAATGCATTAAAATTCGTATTTAACAAAGAAAATATTTATAATCATGTTTAGTACACCCGTACACTAACAAAAATTTAAGGATGATTAGCTATAAAAATAACCATACAATTACAAAACTGGCAAAAAGGAGCAAGATTCTCTTGCATATTTGTCATTTTAAAACTCATACTTAGTAGAAAAAATTATAATCAACACTTAACTCGCCTTAACTCATAACTAAAACCTACAATGTTTGTAGACAGTGTTATTTTTTTTATAAATTTCACCACTATATATTCTAAGCGTCTGTATATCTATAAAAATCGTATTAAAACAAATTGAAAGTTAATGAATTATTGTTACATACTTGTAGTTAAAGGTTCCATAGTCAAAAAAATATTTTTTAATTATTATAGCGAAATTAACAAACGAATGTTGAAACAAAATTATTGATTTTTTTTTTCACTTATTATCAAAGCACAATATGCAGTTTAACTTCTTTCTCTAGTGACGATCAAAATAACTTTGCGCAAATTTTAATACTAGGAAAATGTGTACTGACATCTGCTCTATTAAAGTGGCGTATGTCGGTAGTTCAAAATAAAATTTCATTTTTTCGATTTTTTGCCAGTTTTGAAGGCTTTTTGCCCCACTGTGCGGCGCCACGAATTGACATTCAGGTGTTGTACTAATAGATATTTGAAATATACGCTGAACTTTGACCCCCAATTTCTCAAAAACCAAGGACCAGTTGAAGGAACCTTTTCACCAGAATAATTAGTGGTATGACCCCTACAACATACTTTGAAATCATCAAAATCTGTGAGCACCATGTCTGGTGGTCCCCTTGTTAGACTATACACATTATAATCGCATCTTTATCTGAGGTGATATGCCAATTAAAGTAATAATTTAACGAAAAATTCGGTAAATATGTCTCAAGTTTGTCATTTATACCAGTGTAAATATAAAGCTACTAGCTAATATAGAAAATACTAAAATAGAAAAAAAATTATGTAAAGAATATTTTTATTTTAAAATATTTTAAATTTTATCTGTGTGAATACAGGTGCTTATTTCTGTTACGAAAACCATGTTTTGGAAGAATTAAAAAATATAGTCGTTGATTTTAGCTGTTTTGAACCACAAAAATAATGCAAAACTAAATTATTTTAAAATTCCTTTCTTCAATGAGACCTACTCCATGCAATATCTCCTGAGCACGAGCATGACGTGCGCTGCAGATCTGAACAAACCCTAAGAAAGGATAAAAGGAATAATAACCTAAATTTTTACTTTTTTTCGATGGTGACATGGATGGATTTTGAAGATCGATCGTTAACAAATCAGGAAAAAAAATCATCAAACAGGAAAAAATAACAAATGCGTGTGCAATTTGTTGCTAGCGTTCATCTTTAAATGCAGTCTTTAAATCCCATATTTAGCGCTTGCTTTCATTGGCTGATTGCTTCTTTGCACCAGATTGGTAATGAGCTGCAAATCGCCTCTAGTCTTGCTGCTTCGTTGCGTGGATTGGTGAAAAGCTTGAATGTCATCTTACTCAGTAAGTGTTAATTTAAAAAAATGTAAATTGAAATTGAAAAATCCAGCAGCAAAGTGCACTTTGAGGGGTTAGCATCCACGCGTCACAAAAATTTCAGAGACCGGGTGCTATAATTTCGGCGTTATCCGTGGTCAGGTAGGCAGCAGACAGACATACTTATTTTATATATATAGCTTTATTATATATGATGAATGCTATCGATTCCCTCAATGTAGTTGCAAATAGGTACAGAAAATGCATTTTTTAAAAATTGTTTTGCATTTAGTAAATATCTGATAAATTTCATTTTGAGAGAAAGAACTTTTAAACACAATTCAAAAGCTGTAATAGCTGTAAATTTAAACGGCTGTAACTTTGATTATAATTAAGATACTGACACAATTTAAGCAGAATTCGACAGTTAAAGATGTCGATTTTAATATTATGGCATGCATGAAAAATCCATATACTAATTAAAAATCTTCTTTTAGAAAAAGTACAAATCGGGACACGAAAGGGTTATCTGGCGATACAGTGTTTAATTACTTAAATAAGAGTACCAAACAGTTTACTATATGTGCATAAAAAGAAAGATGATTAAGTACACACACACAAGCATACACACACACACACACACACACACACACACACATATATATATACAGGGTTGTTATAATTAAAGTTCGCCTATTCAGAAGGCTCTAGAGCCGGTTCTATGGCTCCAAATGAAACAAAATTTCACTACTACGTAGTTGAAGAGATTCGCTCTGCAAAAATCGAAAAAAAATATTAGTGAATTATTTTGTCACTAGGTGGCGCTGCACCAATACTTAAGGCGACGTTTGCAGATTCATTATATCAATATCAGTCAATCCAGACGAAACACACAGATTTAAAAGTTTCAACAAACTTCGACGAACTGCGAATTGTTATAATTAAGTTCACCTAATAAGACAGCTCTAGAGCTGACCTATGACTCCAAATAATACAGAAAAATGAATGGCATTTCATGTGATGTAATCTGCATCAACAAAAATAAAACATGTCGCTCGGCTGCGAGGAAATAACGAAGAATGACATTACGCATGTTCAATGAATCCTCCGCCATTTTTAATAATGCATTTCATTCTCAGAATTGTGCTTTCTACAGCATTGCGTAAACCGTCCTGTAAGATTGAGCAAATATGAAATCTAATACTGTCTTTCAGATCAGAGATTGTCTGACATCTGTCTTTAGATACAGAATCTTTCAAAAATCCCCAGAAAATAAAGGAATCTGCAAATATCAGCTTAAATATTGGGGCAGCGCCACCTATTGACAAAAAAATTAACTAATTTTTTTTTCGATTTTCGCAGAGCGCATCTCTTCAACTACGTACTAGTAAAATTCTGATTCGTCTGGAGCCATAGAACCGGCTCTAGAGCCATCTGAATAGGCGAACTTTAATTATAACAACCCTGTATATATAATCATCTTATATTAAGACATTGAGTAAAATTAAATGATTTTGCTTTAAATCTTAATATGGTAAACTATGGTGTATGGTTCATTTTTTCTGTTATCACATTACTCCGTTTTTAATTAATTAATTAATTAATTAATTAATTATTAGCATGTTGACGATTATTAATTTTATTTTTTCCCTTTTCATTTAGCTATCCAATTTTGTAATTAATTTTTATGTGTCTTGTGTTTGATGTTTTTTTTAATTTATTTAATTTTGGTTTTATGTGTGTTGGTAGCCCCGAAATCGTATTATTTTACTTTTTTATGGTACATACGAAGATGAAACCATACACTTTAATATTTTTATTTGTAGTTCTAAAGTTTTTGGGGCCCGAAGATTGTGCTTTAATTCTAGAAGTTCCATTTGTATTCATTTTAATTATTTATTTTTCCCTGCATGTTCAATGCGTTATAAGTTATTAAATTCAATGGTTCATACATTGTAATATTAATAATGGTATGTTAATAATGGTTAATAATATCAATGATGGTTATATATATATATAACTTAAAACTTTTAAATCAGTACAATTTGTATACACACGCACCATTGATCCATTAAAAGCGACTTTAAAATATCTGCTTTAAACCGAATAAAATTTCTATTTAAAACTTTTTAATGTAGAAAATCACGTAGGTGTGCTCATTTCTCTGGATTGCTGGTTTCCAAATTACACCCACTAAACGAAAGCTTAATTATTGAGGAAGCCGATGTTGCATATCAATGAATTTTAACGAGGAAATTTCCTTTAAAATTTTAAATATGAAAACTTTATTGTGTCATGCAGCTATATGATAATGAAAAATTTTGTTGCATTATATAAATATTTATAAAATACTATAAATAATCAGATTTATTTATAAAACCGAATTAAAAATAGGAAAACAGTATATTTACTAGTTTAAAAGAAAAAAAATGATATATATATAAAAATAGTGACAAGGAATTGGATAACATAAAATGTTGTTATAAAATAACAAGATAATACTTCTACAGAAGAACACCACATGCATAAATTTTCTACGACCAATACGTGCGTTGTGTGAAGCCTCCAATATGAATTGCTTATCGATATTTATCGATTACTTATAGATTAATTATCGATTACTATCGACTTTATATTTACAGTATACGAATGCGTATGGACGTGACCTTGATTTGCTCTGTACCCTGTTTTCGCGATTTGCCAGAAAAATGCTGCGCGTTTCGGAAAGTGCAGCGAATGAATGTAATGCCAGTAAAATGTAGAAGTATAAAACTGATTCAAATATATTTATGATAAAATATTGTGTCATATTTTAAATAGCGTAAGGAAAACATCATTTAATAAGTCCTGGGGTAATAACGCCAGGTTGGTAATAATGCCAATATTATGTATAATTATAAAGCAGTCCTTGTGATTACACCTTCGGATTCTGCGCAGAAGTTCCCCCTGAGTCACCTGAATCACAAACTATCGTTAAAAATTAATTTGTTCCGTTTGCAGATCTTATCGCTTAAAGAAACACATAAAAGTCAACGGCCGATCATAAATTTGCTAGATAACCTCTGTAATCTGAAGACCATATGTGTTTTAGGAAATACAGAGAAACCTCCAAATAAGAGATACCTATGGAACCGGAAATTTTGTCCCTTAAATAGAGGCGTCAATTATTCAGATTTTTTATTACAGTGAAAATTTCAAATAATGGACAGCTATGGGACCGGAACTCAGGTCCTTTAAATGGAGGTGTCCCTTAATCGGGGTGTCCTTTATTTTGAGATTTGACTGTACTTTATTTATTACATAAATTTCTAGTTTTTTTCATTAATTTAAAAATGTTGTGTAAAATTTTGGATGTGTTCGCAAGGTAGTTTGTAGTTTAAAATACACTGCGAAAGAAATATACTGGGCTAATAACACCATCTAATGTCATTATTTTTCCGGTGAATTCTTTTCAGTATTGGAACCGAGAAGAACTTATTTTTTATGCATGCGAGTGTAATTGTAGAAAGCCAACAAGAAAGGAAACATCATGCGTCAAGAGTAGATTTTGAACCCCTTTTAACGCATTCAAAATAATGTAACATACCTGCACCACTTAAAACATTAAAATATTGCGTCTCATTTCACCATAAGAAATATATAATACATGTCATAACTGAATTTCAGTTCTTCCCAACTTCGTTCGGGAAACTATCTAAATAAGCAACATTTTTTATAATACAGAGATTTGCATCTATTAACAACATGCATTCCAAAATGTATGTGATTTAAGGAATACATATATTTCAATTGAAGATTCCCTTCTGCAATTTCCAATAAGGAATAAGATATGGGAATACTTTCGCACAGCCTCGTATATGAGATATTGAGTTTACATATAAAGAGTAATATGCAAAATGCTGTTTAAATTTAAAAGCGCATACTGAATTTTAAAATGCACCCCTTAGCACTTATTACGCAAAACCGATTTTTTGTGTGTCCCTGTAAATTAATAAAAAATGCTATGAATGCTCTGTTTTAACGTAAACGCGGTGGAATTTAGTGATTTATATCAGTATCGATACATTTGAAATATTATAATATCTTTAAAATACTCTTCAAGCAATTTATCCTCAGATACCGCGATGTAATCGAATTAATTTGAATGCCCCTGTAAATGAACCGTTATTCGTATATGCTTATATTCATTACAAAACATGATTTGGTGAACCTAAATAGGCTTTATCGATTCCATGAAAATCTGAGTATATTTACGGGATGGTATAGCATGGACAAGCAGATCGATAGACAGACGCACAGACAGTCAGACAAACCGAATGCATAAGCATTTTCCAACTTTGATGGAAAGTGCTAAAAAGGATAATGTAAAATTGGTACTTCCTATAATGTCAAAATTTTTCGTGTCAGAATAATAAAGTGTCAAATGATTATTAGTGCATCCTGATGTCGCAATTAACAGTAAGTAAAAGAAAATTGTCAATTTTTAGGGCTGTAGATTTTCTATCTTTTGATTTGGACAAATTAATGACATTGTTCCATCTTATGTTATAGTTTTGTTTGCATGGCGTTATTATCCACATAGATGAGTAATAACACCAAATATCATTGGTCAATAACTCACACCATTACATTTTTTGAAGACATAAAATATTCGTTCTTGTATAGACAACCAATAAGTTGCTGTATGAAATCATATATTTATTTGATTTTTTTTTCAAATATGGACTGTAAGATTAATGAATTCAAATAAAAATGCAAAAGTAGCTAAGTGATTCAAAACTTCTGTAATAAAACACAACTCATTTATATACACAAATCATGAATCCGGACAGACACTATAGTCAGTTACTAAAAATATAACTTTAAGATTGTGGACGACAACCACTCGAATTAAAACCATAATATGTATGATTCTTTTACATAAATAAAGTGATAAACATTTTTAATAACAGTAATGGCAGCATCGTTTTTTGCTGAAAAAATAGCTAAATAAAAGAGGATTTTACCATAAAAATATTCGACGTTCGATTATCATCAAAACAAACGAGACTAGACTGTTGTCAAACTATCAAAGTTCTTGAGGCGAGTGATCCGGTGCTGGTGTGTCGCCATGGTATTCAAGGTTTGCCATAGCAAGTGGGTAATAACGCCATGTAGCATTGGTCAACAAATCACGCCATTCCATCTTATTATTGAATAAAATATTCTTTCTTGTTTGCATTGTCAAGTAATTGCTGTATCAAATCTTTGATTTATTTAAAAAAAAAAAAAAAAAAAAAAAAAAAAAAAAAAAAACTAAGTCACGAAAATTTATAGATCCGTGACATGACGTTATTACCCCATAAATAATTTTCCTAAATATAATTTTAATTAAATTTCTTTTAATTATAATGTCTTTTTTCCTTTGAATTTCGTTAATGTTTTGACGTTAAAAACCATTTGTATTTTCTAAAGTAAATAACAATTTTTATTGCTATAAATGTGCATAAAAAATTAATTTAAACATAATATTTTCCGATATTTAAGAATTACTTATGTTAAAGAAATTTATGTTCTGCTAATAAGAGTTATGTTAGTTTGTAAACAAGAATTCCAGTAGCGCACTGTGGTAACAGATCAGTTCTTAAATTGAAAATAAATAATAATAATAAATAATGATTTCATAGGGTTTTTATTTTTCAATCTAATTAATCTTCAACGAAATGAAGAGAAAAAATATCCCTCAGTTGTTCCAATTTCGAATACATTAATTTCCTTTTGTCTGAACTGAAATCGATCGCTAAATGTGTTAAAAATAGAACTTTAATAAGATACACCGTAACAAAATGTATCGAGTTATATTTAATCAGAAATAGAAAAAGCATAAATCTGTAATGGTATTTTTGTGATTACGAAGCAAAATATACACATTACAAAAATTGAGTCTTTTAAATCAAAATAATAGCAACGTTTAAATTATTATATTTTTACCATTACCAGAACACATTTATAACAATGTTAAATCAGCAATAATTTATTTTTCAATGTTCAAAATCAAAATGTAAAAATATGAATGATATTTTGAAAGAAATTGTGAAATACAGACAATGCATTCATTTTATTTAAATTGTGTGCCATAATAAAATATAGTGTCACTCATATGTAAATTTAGTACATTTATATTAATATAGTAAATACATGGATGTTTTAGATATGAGTTTTAAATAAATAGGATAATATATTTGATTATGTATGTTTTCGCATTAAGAATGCTGTCAAGAACAGATTGCAAAGAATCAAGAATAAACCAAGCTGTTTATTTTCGGTATGTATAATTAGATTCGTCGTAGATTTATAATATATATATATATATATATCGGTTTGGGGATGCTTTCATATTGCTCTACAATAGCTATTTGGTGAATGAAACAGATAACTAAAGGTTACAATCCACATGCGATTTTCGACATTTTGATTATTTAGAAAAGAGGTGGGTCAATAAGGGCCATTTTTCGCCCATCAGCACCTAGACGTGACATACATTTTTTTCATTAGTATACCTCATAACAAGTAAGAAAATAATAATATCTTGGATGAAAGTTTAATAATTGATGAGAAAATAATATATATATTTAAGTAAATATTATGTGTTTTAATGAGCATAAACACAATTGTCATTAGTTTTAATCCATATAATCAATAGTAAATACAACAATAAGTTTAAAATTAAGATAAATGAAGCTTACTAAGATTATTATTTCAATACACTAAAATCGGAAATAATAAATAACAAATAGTAATAATAATAATAATCATACAACTTCAGTTTTTTTGGACAATGTGTTTTAGATTATTTTCGTTATCGATTGCTTCACCAGAATCATTAATGGACCATCCAGCGGCCGCGTCTTGTACAGTATATGAACATATTCGATATCTGGCTTTTTAATTTTGATTGAGCGATTACAGTAGTATTGTAAGCCAGAAACCATAATATGAAAACAACATGCACCCACCACTCTACGACACTCTCGTGTACACACTGACAGTACTATTATGTTATAACTAGCTGTTACCCGTGACGTCGTTCACGTAGCATAAAAAAAGTATAAACGCTTTAATTAAACAAAACATTTCATTAACAATAATTTAAAATATATATAACACATATCTTATACCAGGCTATGCAGTAGTTTTTTTTTTTTTTTTTTTTTTTTTTTTTTTTTTTTTTTTTATAGGGGACTTAAAGAACTCAGTCAAATAAATGGAAAATGTGTTAAATAATATTAACGATCGCGAAAATGAAATTGCAACCATTTATACTGTAGAACACCTGTAACGCACCCCAATGGTACAGAAATCATGTTGTAGTGCATTTAAGAATTCCATATCAAAGAAAGAAAAATCATGTGTTAAACTTAGGTAATAAAAAAAAAACCAACATTTCCATAATACATAACTTCGCCGGTCCATTTATTTCTGCATCTGTGTATGTGATCTATGTGCTTGTAAATATTCTAAATACAATGTTAAAATTTTGCTTAGTTAGAAAAAATATAACGAAGATTAAAATTCACCTTGAGCAATTTCTAATAATAGACAGAAACGTACTTGAATTCTTTTGTACAGTCCTGTATATTACGTGCAAATATTTATACGACCGCATATTTAGCTTAAATTATTCAAGCAAAAAACCCGATTCAAATTATTGAATTCATATTTCCGGGAATCGCTATTGCACAGGTGACCATATATCCAGTTTATTGTATAGTCCGATACATGATTTATTTAAATTCTACAAACATCTCTTATTATATCAAATGTAGCTGAACTTCAGGATGCATTAGTTTTCCTTAAAATACATACTATAATTGAAAAAGCTCTTCAGCAATCTTTTCTAATAGACCACACTTTGGATACAATATCTGTGATCTGGACACAAAATCTTTTATGCGTCTCTGTAAATGAACAACAAATGTGATGCAAATCATACTTTACTGCAAGCATATTAATAAATTTCAGTATTTATCATTGTATTGATTATCTCAGTATATTAATTTCATCATGTTTGAAATAGTGCAACGCAATTAAAATACGCTGGGAATATTTTTTCCCCGTAGACTATTATATTACCGAACATATTTCTATTATCTTGTAAAAGAATGTTAAACCTTTTCAGCCCATTTTCTACAGAAATCCTGTTTTAGTGCACTTTAGAAACTGATATCAATTTCAATATTATTAAAATAACCTTAATAAAATAACATTATTAAAATATGCTGCAAATGGTTTTTCTTCACAGACTATGATATATTGAAATACTTTTGAGCTCACTGTACGCACACTATAAGTACTATACTTAACATATTCGATAGTAACCATGTTCTTGTGAACCCTAAAAATGCATGTAAATTTCATTACATTTAAAATTATGTAACATTATCAAAATACACCACAAATGATTTTTTCGCCATATATCATAATGTAAAGTCTCCTTTTGAGTGCTCCTGTGATTCAGCTATAATTGCTACCTGGTTCATTTTCAATTGCCGCACATGCTATAGCAAATCTCAATAACGTATGTTATTTTCGTATGAATTCCACTATATTTATTCAAGTTGAAACACGGACAAACAGACGGCAGACCACAGGCACTCGGCATCCGGTATACAGACAGGTTGAAGTCGTAAACACTTTTAGACCATGTTAGAAAGTGTCAAAAATGGGGTAATTTCCGTAAAAAAAAAAAAAAAAAAAAAAAAAAAAAAAAAAAAAAAAAACGGAATTTTTGAAAATTTAAAAACTTATACTTTGTTTCAGATATGACGTTACATTGATATTTTTAAAATTCTTAATGGAAAGTATTCCTGTGACGTCGCAATTGGTAAAAAGTTGAATTTTATAGCCTCGAACCGAAAGAAAGAAAGAGGTTCATTTTTATTACGGATTAATACCTGGAAAAACTACTAATATATTCATATTCTTGTAAAGTGTGAAGTTATATTCTTGTGAAGTCTTCTAAGTGTAAAAGAAATTTTATATAATCGTCTGCGTGATATAAGAAGAAAAACAGTATTCCTCTGACGTCACAATTGGTAAAATCGCGGTTTATAACCTCGAACAGAAAAACAGAATAGGGTCCATTTATTTATTTCATTTTCTTTTATCACGTGAAAATCTTTCAGTTGAAAATAAATTATAGAAGAGAAATAATTATTCCGGTTTTTTTATTTGTTGGCAACGAAAAAAGAAAGATGATTAAATATTATGGAATTTTTTTTAATTTATTCTGTATGAAAAATAGTGAAATGTTGAATTATTAAGAAAAATATTTGAATAAAATAAATAAAAATTAGCCTATGTTCATTTCAGACCAATAATCTATCTATATACAAAAATTCAAAGACATTAATCCATCCGTTTTGAAGCCAAGTTCATTCTAATTTTCGGACACACTTTCACATTTATAATATATATAAGGATGTTTCACTGTGTTTCTATCCAAATATTATAGTTTTTAGAAATTGTGAGCTGAAAAATCAAATTTGGGTTACGAGAGGTGTCCCTTAGCATCATCTGTTAAAAATTCTTGCTGCTTAATTAAGAGTCTTGACATTTCATGTCCAATATCAATTTTGTGCAGAAGTTCAAAACAATCCCGGTAAAATCTATCAATACTCTCAACATCATTTGGCTTCAGCCACTCTCTGATATTATATGAATATTTTTTTATTTGTTTGTAAGTATGTCTGCATAATTGTTATCTGTTTCCGCGAAGTAAGGAACGAAGAGATCCAAAAATAATTTGAAGTAATGGCGAATACCATATGCTTAACAAAACGTCTTCCTTTGTATAGCCAGAAGGAATGTCTCTGAAAGAATTAGCTCCCACTTTTTTGGATATAAACGTACGAGCTATCGAAATCAGTCATGACAATATCATTGTTGTCATCCGGAATAAACAATCTTCCTGCTGAAGGCCTCGTATATTTTTCAATATCTTGTGTTCTGGTGTTCTTGTGTTCCATTCTACAGTGTTTTTGAACAACGTTCTTAATCAAAGCCTGGTTTTCATATTTTACAGAAGATATTATTATTTTTCTTATATTAGATAATGTAGACAGAACACAATGATAGAGGCCAGTTCTAAGTTTTACAAGTAACATTGCAAAGAAAGTACGAGATGACATCTTTATTGAGGGACGTATTTTGGACTTTACAAGTTGAAAGATATCGTTAAAATCAGACACAAATGTACCCATGAGAATATAATAATAGATTTCGGAAAAGTGTCCTGGTGTATCAAAGTCGAGGCCTTCTTTGCTACATTTCTTATACTGGTTTAAATATTTTCATGCATCGCATTTCATACGTCGATGTATTCTCATTTACAGGACTTAAATCTTGCAGAGTCAATTTACCGATCAAGTAATATGAGTTTTACAGCATCGTTTTCGCGACAAAATATAGATATAAGTTTCTATAAAGGCTTGAGTTTCAATAGCTTTTGCTGCAATAACGAGGCAGTTCTTACCTTTACATACTATACAAGAAGTATTAGAATTGTGAAAATGAGATATTGATTTAAATGTATAATAGGTTTCTTATTTGTGGTCTCATCGACAGTAATCATTGACGCATAATCTCTTATTGTTACATCAAAAGAAGAAAGAGAAGTATTTTCAGCATGGAAAGCACATACATACAGAATACATATTATTTGTATTTAGAGCACTACTTAGACCCACTCTGTAAATCTCAGTTTTTCGAAAATCTAAATATCAATATAACTTTTCTGTTAGAACAGATACGAAAAGTCTTCTGAGAGACTTTACAATTATGACATTGGTATCCAATCATTATTTATTAGTAATTTCTTTAATAAATATTTACGAAAACAATTTTAGAAAATAACATTGACGTCTGAACAACGTTAATACTTTTTAAGTAAGGCGAAAGAAGTCTGAACGCTCTCCGATAGTAGTGCATTTGATTCTGTCACATGATACATTTTTTTCTTTTACAGATAGAAGCGCACACTAAACGCAAATAAAATAATGCTCATATAAAAGCTTATAACGAGTAGAATCAGTGCATGTCAAAATTAATTGGGTTCACTGAGCGCCTTTTAGTAAAAAATTCATTTAAAGACGCAAAAAACGTCAAAAATGCAGAAAAAAGTCAAAACACTCTAATTTCGGGCTATAATTTCCAAGACATACTATTTTATTTATCACGTAAAACTTATATTAAACAAAAATACATATCTTTAACTATACAAAGCTACAGATCAATCATCTGAATTAGAAATTTTTTTTTCCGGGTATATGATGGGCGAAAAATAGCGCTTATTGACCCACCTCCTTTGATTTTTTGATGATGACGATTTGATTATTTGCAGACTTCTCATATAAAATAATTTTCTCTTCCGAAAATATGACGAATAACATTTTACCCAATACATTAAATACCATATAATCAGAATTAAAAATTAATAAAGAATATATGAAAAATTGATAAGTTTTACTAAATAATTTTTTACTACGCATGCGTCAGACCTATGGGAATTTTATTTGCGTATTGAATTAGCTAAATGTGTAAAGCAACTTTTTTGAAAGTCACAAAAACATAGCTTGAAAATAATATAATAAGTTAAAAATCCGTTATTCCAGAAATAAAGCAAAAAAAAAAAAATAAATAAATAAATAAATAAAAATCAGGCGTTGAATTCAAATGTAATACTTACTACGTGCCATATTTTGTGTTCTGTATTGAAGCTAATCAATGAATATATCGATACAGCCCCTTGTATTTTTGTTTCATTTTGAGAATAACGGATTTTGAGATAATTCTATCGACGATCAATTTTAGAAATTTGAAGCTAATGTTTCAAGACTTTAATAAAAATTGCGCTGTACATTTGGCTAACAAAATATGAAAATGAAATTTTGATAGCTCTGACGCATACGCAGTGAAAAATATAGTAAAACTGCTCTTTTTTTAATGCAATTTTTTGTTATTTTTTAATTCGTATTATAAATCATTGTATACAATTTTATTTGTCATATTTTCGGAAGAAAAAAAACATTATTTTATTTGAAGAACTCTGCAAATCATTTGCAAAATTTTTAAGAAAATTTGGAACTATTTTTATAAAAACCTGTATTTTTTTACGAATATAGATGCTATTCTCATGAAGATGAACACCGTTTATTACATTATCCTTATTTTCATGAGAATAACATCTATACACGTAGAGAAATTAAGGTTTTTATAAAAATAGTCCCAAATTTTGCTAGAGTTTCAGGATAAATCCTCATTTTATTTTCTAGATATTGAAGAAAATGTCTAAAATCGCAAGTAACTAGTCACCTTTGGCCATATAGAGTATATAAACATATACATATACATGAAATAATATGACGATTTGCTGTAACAATACATCGGTTCTCGTGGCATAACATCTTTGCTGGAAGAATAAGTCGATTCACTTTAAAATAATAAAAAAAATACGTGTGGCACTCGGGGACTGCCGCGGTAAAGCTATTGCATAGCATTTTTTATCAACTTATGCAATTATAATTAATTATTTATTTTTTATTTATGCAGTTTTTTTTTATTTTAATTCAAGATAAACATTTTGAGCGTGATGACCGATAACAATTTTTTTTCTTGTATTGAACAAATGAGAAGTTAATATCGTTTAAAATAATTTTATTATCTTACAATACATGTAGGTTAATCAGGAATTTTTATCATTGAAACTATACGTTTATGGTAGCTGAAAAAAAAAACATAAGTTTAAGACTTGATATTCTCAAAATATCTGAAAAATACCGCGTCAATGTCTGCCGAAGTCTACGGAAGGATACCGTGCCGAAGTCTGCCAAACTGAAGCGACGTTAGCCGGAGTGTTAGGTTATTTTTTTTTCTCGTTACAGAATTTCTAGATTCTTTCGCCGCTCTCAAAGCCCGCAATTAAAGCTATGCAATATCTTAATAAATTACAAGCAAAATTTGGCCGCGCTACGAAAATTAGATCGCGAGTTATCAGCATTTTACATTTTCAGAACCTCACCGTGGGGGTCTCCTGTCACCAAAAATTAACACTGTCTCATAATAAATTACCAAACAAAATTTGGCCGCGCTACGAAAATTGATCGCGAGTTATAAACATGTCACCAAAAGTAACACTGTCTCATAATAAATTACCAAACAAAATTTGGCCGCACTACGAAAATTAGATCGCGAGTTACAAGCATTTTAAATTCTTCGACCCTCACCATGGGGGATCTCCTGTTACCAAAAGTAACACTGTCTGATAATAAATTACCAAACAAAATTTGGCCGCGCTACGAAAATTGATCGCGAGTTATAAACATGTCACCAAAAGTAACACTGCCTCATAATAAATTACCAAACAAAATTTGGCCGCGCTACGAAAATTAGATCGCGAGTTATAAGCATTTTAAATTTTTGACCCTCACCGTGGGGGTCTTCTGTCACCAAAAGTAACACTGTCTCATAGTAAATTAGCAAACAAAATTTGGCCGCGCTACGAAAATTAGATCGCGATTTATAAGTATTTTAACTTTTTCGACCCTCACCGTGGGGGTCTCCTGTCACCAAAAGTAACACTGTTTCATAATAAATTACCAAACAAAATTTGGCCGCGCTACGAAAATTAGATCGCGAGTTATAAGCATTTTAAATTTTTGGATTCTCACCGTGGGGGGTCTCCTGTCACCAAAAGTAACACTGTCTCATAATAAAATATCAAACAAAATTTGGCCGCGCTACGAAAATTAGATCGCGAGTTATAAGCATTTTAAAATTTTCGACCCTCACCATGGGGGGTGGGGTCTCCTTTCACATAAAAATTAACACTGTCTCATAATAAGTTACCAAACAAAATTTCGCCGCGATACGAAAATTAGATCGCGAGTTATAAGCATTTTAAATTTTTCGACCCTCACTGTGGGGGGTCTCCTTTCACCAAAAATTAACACTGTCTCATAATAAATTACCAAACAAAATTTGGCCGCGCTACGAAAATTAGACCGCGAGTTATAAGCATTTTAACTTTTTCGACCCTCACCGTGGGGGTCTCCTGTCACCAAAAATTAACACTGTCTCATAATAAATTACCAAACAAAATTTGGCCGCGCTACGAAAATTAGATCGCGAGTTACAAACATTTAAAATTTTCGATCCTCACCATTGGGCAGGTCTCCACTCACCAAAAGCTACATTATCCTACCTTGTTTTATCTTAAGACGATTCTTTTCTATACACGTTCTATCAGGAATTTTTATTATTGAAACTATAGATTTATAGTAACTGAAATAAGATATATAAGTTTGAGACTTGATATCCTCTAAATATCTGAAAAATACCGCGTCAATGTCTGTCGAAGTCTACCGAAGGATTCCATGCCGAAGTCTGCCGAAGTGAAACGACGGTAGCCGAGTGTTAGGTTTTTTTCGTTACGGATGTGTTAGGATATTTCTCGTTACGGAATTTTTGGATTCGGTCGCCGCGCTCAAAGCCCGCGATAAAAGCTATGCAATAGCTTAAAAGGTTAGCAGCCGTAGATGGAAGCCATGGAATTGTGCTCCTTGGGAGTTTCTCCACTAAAAATGCAATAAAATCAGTTTTTAGTCCTTTATTAATTTTTTGTACGACCATAAGTTTCTCTACATGTCACCAGTCTACACAAATTAACATTAGACAACTCGCTCTTAAGACTGCATCGTTCGAAATGATTCCAAAGATGAGACGGGGATCTTGGCATTTGAAAGGTTAGGAGCATTCTGAACGCTCTTCCAAAGCAATATGAGTCTCTCAAATTCCAAGCCAAACTAGCCCCTTCAATTTTTTACGTAAGGCTTTTAAAGATCCATTAGTATCATTTTCAACGCAAAGATAATTCAACCCACTATCTCCTATTGGTCGGCAGGCGTGACTAAATGCAGGGAATTTTTACCTGATCGCATAATAGCGTAACCAACTCACGCGCAAGGCGATGAATCCCAGCAGACGATTAATTAAATAATAAAGCAAAATTAAAGTTTCGGTAAATGTTTTTTTAATTCTTAAAATGAAAATGGATTTGTGTACTGAAAGATAGATTACGCAATAAGATATTGGCATTCAAGAAACATTCACAGAGATTAAAATAAAACAAAAGAACTTTAGCTGTTAAAATATTAATACACTAGCTGACCCGCCCGGCGCTGCCCGGGTCCGTATTAACAATATTAAACGAACTTGAAATTTGTATGAATTTATCATTGACTCGAAACATGCAGAAATGCATTGTCTGAAATACGTGGTCACTGACTGTGTGAAAAATCGGTTTAAAAGACGACTAATGTTAAGCTCTAAAAATACTCAAAATGAGCGATGAGAAACGCGGGAGGGAATATGTATCCAACGACTGCGTGATTTTCGTGTTAAAGTGTTGATATTTACCAAAAATCACTGTTAAGTCACGTAATTAATTATTCACATAGAAATCCCAAGTGAAATATTTTGAATTTCAAACTAATTATATCACTCTTAAATCCGATTATACCATGAATGAAATCCATACTCGCTGGTAGCTAAAAGGTTGGTATATAGTATTATAATTTCAGAGCCATTAAACAAAAGTAAGTGTTATTTTTAATCAAGTCATGCGTAATGTTCACTCTGTAGATGAATTCCTAACCGTAAACTTTTGTACCGTAACCATAACCTGCCTGTAACCTAACGTCGACTTAACAGTACCTTACCGTAAATTAAATATAACATAAATGTAACCTAGCCTTCACTTTATTGTAACATATCTTTATTCTAACCATAACATAAATGCAATTTAACTTTAACCTAACTTTAACTTAACCGTGACCTAACTGTAACCAAACGGGATATTAAATATAATCAAAGAATTACCGTAATGTAATTGTAACCTAAATGTTACCAAACCATATATTGGTTTCATGTCCATGGAAATTATTTTGTCTTGTTCGGATCTGGTTATGATTCATTAGAACATTTTCGTCGGGTTCAGATTTCGTTCGGTTCAGATTTTAGGTATTTTTTGATATTGAGTTTTAATGTTCGGGTCATTCATGTCCATGGAAATTATTTTGTCTTGCTCGGATACAGTTATGGTTCTTTGGAATATTTTTGTCGGGAACAGATTTGGTTCAATTCAGATTTTGGCTTTTTCTTCAAATAGAAATTTTGGGTTCGGGTTTTTTTGCATGTTCACGGAAATTATGCTGCCTTGTTCGAATAAGAACATGCTTCACTGGAAAATTTCTTTCAAGTTCAGATTTGGTTCAGTTCAGATTTCGTGATTTTTTCAAAGACATTTTTTAGGTTCAGATTCGGTTCATGTGAATGGAAATTTTTTGTCTTATTCAGATCCGGTTACAATTATTTGGAATATTTTGTATCAGATTCCGATTTGGTTCGATTCAAATTTCAGGTATTTTTTCAAATAGAATTTTTAGGTTTGGATCTCGTTCATGTCCACGGAAATTATTTTGTCATACTCGAATCCAGTTATGATTCTTTCGAATATTTTGGTCGAATTTAGATGTGGTTTGGGTCAAATTTCAGGTTTTTTCAAATAGAATTTTTTAGGTTCGAGTCGGGTTTATCTCCATAGAAATTATTTCGTCTTGCTTGGATTGGGCTATAGTTCTTTGGAATATTTTTTTCGGGTCCAGATTTGGCTCAATTGAGATTTCGTGTTTTTCTTCAAATATAACTGTCGGATTCGGGTCTTCTTGCATGTTCACGGAAATTATTCTGTCTTATTCGAATAAGGACATGCTTCACTGGAATATTTTTGCCAATTTCAGATTTCGTTCAGTTCGCGATTTTTTCAAAGAAATTTTCTGGGTTCGGATTGTGTTCATGTCCATGGAAATATTTTGTCTTGTTTGGATCCGGTTGCGTTTCTTTGAAATAGTTTTGTCAGATTCAGATTTGGTTCGATTCCAATTTCAGGTATTTTTTCGAATGGAAGTTTTAGTTTCGTATCGGGTTCATGGCCACGGAAATTATTGTATCTTACTCGAATCCGGTTATGGTTCTTTAGAATACTTTGGTGAGATTTAGATGTGGTTTGGGTCAAAGTTCGGATTTTTCAAACGCAGTTTTTTAGGTTTGAGTCGGGTTTATGACCACGGAAAATATTTTGTCTTGCTTGGATCAGGTTATAGTTCTCTGGAATATTTTTATCGGTTTCAGATTTCGTTCAAGTCATATTTCGGGTTTTTTTTTAAAGAAAATACTTAGGTTCGGATCAGGTTTCATGCCCACGAAAATTATTTTTCCTTGTTTGGATCGGGTTATGCTTCACTTGAACATTTTTGCGGGATTCAGATTTGGTTCGGGTCAGTTATCAAATCCATAGTTTTCTACAAACATAATTTTTACGTTAGGGTCGGGTTTATACTCACGGAAATTTTGTATATCACGGATCGTAGTGTGGACTGTTTTTTTTTTCTGTTTGGGATCTGGTTATGTTTAAATTAGTCTAAAGATTAAGGTTATAATCAGTTTTGCTACTATTCTTTTTATGGCTATTTCTGACAAATAATTTACCTTGCTATTTGATAATTTATTATGGTAAATGAATCGTTTGCGGATACAAACAATTGTACGCCAAACAGCTATTTTATTTTTGTTTTTAAAACAAATTAAAGTTATATTACAATTTTAAATTGAATAGAACACATTTAAATTTAATCAATGATTAAAAAAATAAACTCATAGAAAAGTGTTGTTTAATTTTTTTACTGCAACACAGCTAATGACTTATACATTTTAATGTTCGAAATGCTAAAGATATGCGTACAACCATACAGTAAAAAGAAATTAATAGAGTGGCCGTATAATGTATTGGGGTGACGCAAAAAATGTAACTCTAAAATCCGCTACATTAAGTCCAAATAAGCACCAAAAAAACCATGTGCTTTGAAACTCAATCAATTCAAACTGGTTTAAACCAGTATTTCTTTTTTATTTGTTTTTACCTTTTAAACTGTTATTGAATAGATGACTAAAATTTCGTTTAAAGAAGAACATTTTGCGCCATTATTGCATGTAATACACAATAAGAATGCATAAAAAATACAAATATATCAATAATAGGCAAGAATTATTTGATTATGTTTATCATATGACTTTGAAATATCAATATAGAAGCATCATTTAAGATTTTGCTTGAAAAATCAACATTCTTTCGTTGATATCTTAAAATCTTCTGCACGCTGAAATTTAGATTTTAGATTAATATTATTATTTAAGTGTTCATGCATGATTTTAAAAGAATCTTTTCATCACTATATTTTATATAATCACATAAAATTAATACGTTGTTAAATCATAAACATTTTTCATCTACGTTATAAAGTATTTAAAATTTCTGAAAAAAAGAGAGAACTTTTAGTAATACAATTTTTTACTTCAAATCATATGTTTTCAATATTTTATTTAATTTTATTTTGACATTTAATTATTTTTAATTTTCCAATTTCAATTATTTAAAAGCAAACATTTATTTTAATAAATAATATAATTAAAAAAAACCTTTAAAAAATTACTATTTCTTCGTAAAATATGCTTCAGCTGTAATTCATTTCTTACAATCCGTCTTATTAATATAAAATTCCTTCTTCGTGCTTTTGTTTGAGACATTAAAACTTCAGCGATAAATGGTTTCATATTGCAAACCTTTTTTTTCGGTTTACTTCGTTACCACCTATCTTTTTCCTCCATGGCGTACAGCAGCTGTGATAAAAAAAATCCTCATTTAAACTGACAGTTTGCCAGTCTATGAATTTTAAAGGTCAGTCCCAGCTTTTTTAATTATTTCTGCGAAAATTTTATGCAACCAACCAACCATAAGAGAATGAAAGTGAAAAAAAGCAAAAATAAGCGATTTTTTTATGGGAGTGAGGTTTGGAATTTAATTAATTACTCAGTTAATAAATAGAATTTTGAAATTCTGAGCGTCAGGTGCATCAGGAGAGATATTCGGCTACTCTCAGAAAAATTTTGAGCTTCGTACGTACCGTAGTTTTCGCTAACTATCGCAGACACACACATACACACACACACACACACAGACAGAGCGATTTGTTATTTTATTAATATAGATTACGGAAACTGAGAATAAAAGTATGTTCTATAAAACGTTAGAATTAAAAACTGAGGGCGGGCAAAATGGCAATTTTTTTATTTATTACATACATATACACTATATGGGTATTTCTGACAGGACACTTACGATTTGAGACGTTTTGTTAAATATCTAGAAAAATACATGATGAATTAGTCTGAAACTCTGGCAAAATTTAAGACTGTTTTATAAAAACCTTAATTACTCTACGAATTTAGATGCTATCATCATGCAAATGAACACAGTTTATTATAATAAACCCCTTAATCATAATCTACAGTTTGAACGTCTTTGCTGCATTAGGTTTTACAGAATGATCCCACAGATCGTCGTTTTGTTTAATTTGTTGACTTCGAGAAAAAAATTTTCGTGAAAATAAATGACTTGTGCTTTTTTGTTTACACACGTAGAGTTTCAGAATAATTACTTATGTATTTAACAAACCGTCTAAAAACGCCATTGTCTGGTCATTATAGGCCATTAAGTCTATAGATAGATGTCTGTATTATTAATTATATATTTCTTCATCGTAAGATAAAAACAGTATTTAATTTTGATGCATCTAACATGACTTCAGGCAAAAATAGCAAAAGAAAAATCTACCCTTTTTCAATTTAAAGAAAAAATTTAATTTTTTTTATATTACGAAATATTGTTTAAATTGCTTGTTTTTTTATTAAGAAAATCACAAAATAATGTTTGTAGACAAACTAACTCACAAGAAACAAAATTTTAGGATTTAATACTCGAGATGTAGAATGCTGAAAAATAAATGTTAGAATAAGAATTTTATTAATTTTACTGGTTCCAATACTTATATACATTATTTACATTAAATGTTTCTCTTAATTTTTTAGTGTAATAATGCTCATTAATTACCAAATACTTTTTTAAGAAGAAAAAAACGCCTATGTCAAAAACATTTTTCAAAGTGGAACCGTACGTATAAAATAATTTAAAATATTTCAATCTCCTCCTGTTTACACTAGCAACATTACTGTCAAAACAAATGTCAGTGCAGACAAGGGTACTTTATAGCTGCATATTTTATCTTGATTAACACTTTTTTCAACACATTGCATTGAATTATTTTTATTTCAGTTGACAAATAACTTTATTCTGAAAGTAACGTCAGGCAGAAAATAAGCTTGTTAAATAAATGTTTAAGAAATGTACTTAATCTTTATTTTAGAATTTCTTTTAAAACGTTAGTTACAAACAGGTTACAGTACTTTTTTATAATAAGTAACTCAGAGAAAAATCTAATATTTAAGGTCTTTTTTAATAGCATAAAGTAAAAAATGTTTTCAATTTTGAGTTACAATTTAGTTATTAATCCTACTATTTTGGAAAAAAAAGATTTAAACTTTCCATATTAATAATAAAATAAATCTCAAAATAAGTGTTCTATAATAAAGAACTTACTCGAATTTTATCTATTATTTTAATTTAAAATAAGACTAATGTTTTGGGTAGACAGACCTGATTAATGCATTACAAAGTTTTTGCAAAAACTTTGAAATCTTTGAAAAATTTTGAACCTTTTGAAAATTACCGGCAGCCGATAAATATATTATTTTTATAAAATCTTCTTTAAATTTAAACAAAAAAAAATTATTTTTTGAGGTTTTTACAGATAAAGGAACGCTTTTTGGAATATTGTGTGACTTGTACTTTCGCTGTTGATTACATAAATTTTTCCTTAGTTTAAGAGGAATATGTCTTTTTTCAACACTGTGACTATCCCAAAAATGACTGATGGATTTTAAAATTCAATAACTTGCATTTTTTGAGGTTTTTACAGATAAAGGAACGCTTTTTTGAATATTGTGTGACTTGTACTTTCGCTGTTGATTACATAAATTTTTCCTTAGTTTAAGAGGAATATGTCTTTTTTTAACACTGTAACTATCCCAAAAATGACTGATGGATTTTAAAATCCAATAACTTGCAAACGGTGACAGCTATTTAAGAAATTTTTGCAGGAGGGTTATGTATAATGTCAGGAGTTTTTTACCGTAATTTTTTATTTTAGTTCGAATTTCAAACAATAGATGGCACTGACGGATATCGAAGCCCAGGTTTACTCCAAAACGGACCTCACTCAGCACTGATCACATGGCCTTCAATCGCCGTCAGCGCCATCTATTGTTTGAAATTCGAATTAAAATAAAAAATTACGGTAAAAAAACTCCTGATATTATACATAACCCTCCTGCAAAATTTTTTAAATAGCTGTCACCGTTTGAAAGTAATTGAATTTTAAAATCCATCAGTTATTTTTGGGACACCTGGTAATAACAATGATGAATTAAAATATAGAAAGATTCTTTTTCGCAGGAAGGCTCCTAGTTTTACTGTAAAAATATATGTTAATAATTTAAGTACAATATATAAGGAATTTTTATAAGATTGTTATGAATGAAAGTAATATTCGATATTCCCGGAATAAAAATTAAATATGTTTAAAATCTGATGCAACCACACGTAGTATTTTTTTTAAAAATGTAAAAATTCTAAAAATATTTTTAAAACAATATTTGATAACAGCTATGATTTTTACTTTCTTTTATCTTTAGATGATAAATATATTGGATTCGTGAATTTTTTTTTAATTTCGGTTTTTGACGGATTCACACGTTTTGAGAAGTCAGAGATTCCAAAAAATATGTTTTTACAAAATGTTTTCCTGTGATTCTGTCAATCAATCAGTCTGTCTGTCCATAGGCGGCATAATTTTGGGGGCGCTCTATTTCAAGAACTAATGCCCGGAATTTCACAAAATTTTAGATTAAGTTATACATTGATATAAACTAGATCTGATTAGTTTTTGGTGTACATTGGCCAACAGGTGGTGCTTCTATGCTGTTTGTTTCAAAATTTTTACAATAATTATACCTCAAAAACTAAAGGATGTATTTTCATAAAGCTTAATATTACGTTAGTCCTTGGCATCATTTGGTTCTGATTTCGTTTTGGTGTAAATCGATCAACAGGATGTTCTGGTATGCGGCATTATTTTTGATTATCGCAACAGCTTATCCCAAGAACCTAATGCACACATTTTTACTAAACTTCAGATTCCATTAGTCCATGTACTCTTTAGTATATGTAAAATTATACTATTAGTATTCTTTAGTGTTTGGAGTAAATGGTTCAACAGGTGGCGCTGCAATGCGGCATTATTTATTATTACTTGAAAAGCTCTATCTCACGAACTGCAGCATGGATTTTCATGAAACTTCAGATTCAGTCTGTTCCACATATAAATAAGTTTTCTTTAGTTTTTGGAATAAATCGCTCAAGTGGTGGTGCTCATATGAGACATTATTCATGATTATCGCAATAGCTCTATCTGAAGAACTATTGCACAAATTTTCATCAAACTTCAAATTCTGTTACTACTTGATGTAAATTTCTATTCTTTGGAGTAAATCGTTTAAAAATGGCACTTCTATCCAGTTTTTCTACGATTTCTGTAATGATCCAATTTCAGATACTAATGCACGGATTTTTATAAAAAATCAGATTCAGTTAGAACTTGAAATAAGTTGTTGCTGATTAGATTTTGGTATAAATTACCTAACCGGTGATAATGCTATGTTTAACTTTTCGGAATCTTTTAACGTGTATGAGATAGAAGAAAGTTTTGGAATTGCCACTACCGACTACTTTTTTACTGGAATCGATTTTTAGAAAATTGTATTATGGAAAATCAAAATTTAAGTTAGTTACGACGAGTAGAGTTTTTAGTTATCCTTAACTGCCGGAATTAAAATTTATATTGCAATGATTACAAATTATTTAAACTATGTAAATCTTATCCTTCAATCTTTAAGACCATGAACTGACACATCATTTGAGTAAGCTGTACTTTTCACTGCATTATAATCATTATTTGAAATAGTTTTACTTATATAAAGCAGCTTTAAATCAGTAATTAATGATTAATAATTTGAATCGTATTTATATACATAATTAAGTATTTATATTGTGTTGAAAAAAAACCCCTGCTTTATGGCATTTAAAAAAAATCAGGTAAAATAATACAGCAATTTTGCCCCCTTTTCCTCTTCGGTCATGGCGCTAAATCTTAGTACTTATTAAATATCTTTTCCGAATTACTTCTTTTTGGATCTCAAATTCTGAAATGTGTAGTAAAACAAGTAATATGTCCGATAGAGATTTCTAAAATGAAAATGTCAGAGTTTTATACAATTTCATGACGATCCCTTAAACTTATTTCCCGAACATACAAAGTATGACTATTAATTTATCGGACTAGTGCCTCCATCGATAAACAGCGAGCATAATTGAATAATTTCTGATGCTGTCAAGTGGTATCTCTTCTACAGGGTGACACGTAAATACTGTGACGCAAATAAAATGCTACAACATTTAAAAGAAGGAGCAAAACAACCTGTTTTATTCACCATTCTAAACAGAATAAAATTATGTACAAAAAACAATCAAGACCATTCGTAATAGCTTCCTCTCGTGGCTTCCTCGGTCTAATTGCTTCCTGAAAATACTTCTAAATGGCCGAGACAGGTCATTTAGAGCGTGGTTTCGACCCAGTCTTTTGTCAGGACGGTTTCAGGAAATTCACAAACATGAGCTTCATTTTACAAGTTTTTTTTTTCTCCAGGATTCCTCAAACAGCAAAGTTTGTTATGGAGGGGGAGAGAGGGGTTGGATGCCTTCAGAATTAGCCTTTTTACATCATGTTTTCCTGCAACAAATGAATTATTATCCGAAAAAATAGCAGTTAGAGAACAAATATCTATCTATCTATCTATCTATATATCTATATATCTATATATCTATCTATCTATCTATCTATATATATATATATATATAGATATATATATAGATAGATAGATAGATAGATAGATATGTACTACATACGTATAGATACATGTAATATAGATACAGTACATATAGATACATGTAAAAAAATTGGTTTCGTATTTCTAGTAAGTAAATCATGCAGTAGAAGTGCTCCAGAAAAAAATGATAAGTGTTAAGATGTAACTGCTAGTCATCCTGAAGTTTCTTATGAAGGTTTTTCCACAGAACAGTATTTAAAGCAAATGCTATGCTAAAATAAATGCACTGATATGAATGTTTATCGCAGATTTATGTTTTTGATTGGTAGCCAAAAATAATGTGCGCTGTTGACAAATACGTAACGGGTATGTAAAATGTATTCAGTGTATCCACGAAAATCACAATTTGCGTATCCAAACTTTTGCTGAGTTGAGAGATATATGAACAAGTTGGATATTGCACGTAAAGTGTAGCAAATGAGGTGCGTTCGTACGACAACGAAGTTTTTAAAATATTCATATCTTGCTGATAATAGTAGACAGTTTTTCGGATACAGAATAGTGGTCGAGATCTTTGTGTTCCTGTAAATATACAGGAAGTAATTTTTAATACACTTCAGCAACGTATATCTTATTCATAAAATTTGAAATAATTTAATATATTTAAAACCCGTCTTAAACAATGTTTCCCCGTATAGCATTATGTAGTTTAATATTTTTGTGTGGCCCTGTAATTTAATAATAAATATTCTTTGCATCACAGATTGTATAGAGTATATTTTAGTATATATATACTTCATAGGTTCATGTCAATTTCATTATGTTCGAATGAGTGTAACACCATTAAAATGCATTTGAAACTTTTTTCCCATTGACCGTAATACAACGGAATCCTTTTGGTTGTCCCTGTGATTGATCTATGCATCCACTTTTCATAAAATTTGAAATGACTCGTTAAAATTATGTAATAATTATGTATCTTAAGTTTCAAACGATTCGGTTGGATAGTTTTTGCGTTGTTATATGCGGACAGACAGACGGACGGACTGAACGACAACTATAGGTGCTACGTATTTACATAATTACGAACGCACCTAAAAACGGGTTAATCATATTTTACACGAATTATTTGACATGCGGTTCCTCCATTTTTAGCCAGGATAATGAGCTAGCACTATTCGCTTTGTCTATGAAGGCCTGTTCGATAACCAGCCTTAGTCTCCAGATGTATCTTTTTCCGACTTATATTTATTTCAAAATTTCATATTTGAATTAAGCACTTAAATTATCAATATTTTTAGGAAAAAAAACTTTCAAATAATGCTTATCATTTCATATTTTTTGGGAAATTTTAATCTTTTATGATCGGTTTTTAAAGGCAGAAATTTTTGCCTTGTTGCATCAGAAAATTGATCAGATTATATAATGCAAAACTACAATAAAAAATAACTGCTCAGAATAATAAATCAGGATTGAGATATGAATGCCTGTACGTGATACGGGCAAATCATGATTGGCAAAAACATGTTCCCCGTATGGCGAACGGGCAAATCAGAGGGAAATCATTTTTATAATTATTTAGTTATTTTTTTTTATTTAGACAATATTTTTTGCAAATATTCTGATTTTAGCATAAATTTAAAACTATTAAGTATTTGTTTTCACCAAAATTTTTCATTTCATATGCAATATTTTCTGATCTTATCATGAGAACAAGGTGTTTTCATTTTTCTCTTCTTATAAATATTATATCATATATAATTTATAATTTTATTTATTATTTTTAAATATACAAGTATATATATATATATATTAAATATAAACATACATATGAGATTTATATTTAAATAAAGGTTGATATTTTAATTTTGATTTATTACACAAGTTTTGAAGCTTGGAATATAGTAATAATTTTTGCCTTTTCGAATCGTTCAGAAGTACCTGATTCCCTTAAATCTGTATGATTTTTTCTCTTTCCCTCTCTGTATTATTTGGTCAATAATACCATTATCATTGGAACTTTGTCAACCTACTAATACGTGTGGTTAAAAATATTAAAATATCTTTTTAACATTTTTTTTTCCAAAATCTAAAGTGTTTTTTTTTTTTTAAACCCTTAAACGATTTTAAGTTTTTTAAAACCAAAACAACAAAGAAAAGTAAAAAAAAAAAATCAACAAACAGATTTAACAAACTGTAAATTGTGAACATCTTGATGAGCTGATGCATGCAAAATAACATTATTTACCAAATAGGGCAAACATAGTTTTGTTTAATACGCTAAAAAAATATTAAGATATAATATGCCGTAAGAAAACTTAAATATATGTTTTTCTTTCTATTTTGGTAAGAACTAAACCAAAATTACCGGAAGAGAAATGCAATACTGACGTTAATTATTAATGCTTTATGCCTTAAAATAAGTAAATACTGCTTTTCTATAAAAAAATAACTTAAAGTTTATTTTCTGAATATAATCACCTAAGCATGTACAAGCTTGTTTCTAAAAATCATTTTAATCTTTTTTTTTTTTTTTTTTTTTTTTTTTACACAAGAAGATTTTTAACAAAAGTATTTAGTTTTATTTACTTTTTGTTTCAAAACACTTCATTGCTTTTTATTTAAATTTGTTATTATTTACATTCTTCTTATTATTTTTTGCAACTTATTTTTGTCATGAAAAAACTGCACTTCATAGTGTAAAAGTAAATTTTTGTAGAGATTTTTACATAATAAGTAAAATAAAATAAATAATAATATAATTTTTATTAAACATGTTTATTTTAATCATTAGAAACTTTTCAACTTGTTGCTTTAAATCAAAAATATTTCTTTACAAATTATATTTAGTTTTTTTTTTCTTGACGAACAATTATTTTTATTTTATTATTATTTATTTTTATTATAATAGCTTTATGTACAACTCAACAATATTCTTATTTACTATCAACGTTTCGAAATGAGGACAGGTGCATTAATACTTGAGTTTGGTGTTTAACTCTCTGACATTGAAAGGGCGAATCTGAAATGCTTTCTTCTTTGCATTTTGTTTTTATATACATTATTATGTTTTTTATTTTTTTATTATTTTACTATATTATTATGTTTTTATTATGTTTATTATGTTTATTATGTTTATTATGTTTATTATGTTATTATTATGTTTTTTAGTATAGCTTTTTTTTGTCAATATTAAACTCTATGAAAATCTACTTGCAATAACTAGACGATTACAGAAAAGGTCTGATTCCGTTGTATGCATATATTGATATATAACTTTAAATGGTACAATAGTGAATATCGCGCAAAAATTGCTACTATAGCGCACTCCTTTTGGGTGGAATATTTTTAAACTGAAAGAAAATTTGCTGCCATAGCGAAAAACATACACAAAAAATTGTTTCAATTCTATGCCTATCTTCCCACACTTTTCAATGTTTCAGTGCCGGCATAGGGACAGAAGAACAAACAGAGAGACATTTTGAAAAAAACGTGTTTGCTATTTCTTTTTTTATTTCCTAATTTTTTTACTTATCTTTTTGTTGCTAAAAAAATTAATTCATGGTACAAAAATTGAAATACTATTTAGTAAATATATGAAATATATAAATATTTAATAATATTTTTATTTAATTATAATACATCACTTTTTCATATAATAAGTAAAATAAAAATGCAAAAATAAATGATAAAAATTTTCATCATATGTTTTGATTAAACATGTATTTTTTATTCGTTAGAAACGTGTCAACTTGTTGTTTTAAATCAGAATTATATGATCATAAACCATATTATTTATATTTTATGATTATCTATTTATATTATTAGAATTTTATGTACAAATAAACAACTTTCTTATTAAAAGTTTTAATTATCAATATTTCGAATGTGTATTAGTGTTTAAATTTGATGTTTAACTCGCTGACAGTGAAAGGGCAAATCCGTAAATTTTATCTCTGCATTTTATTTTTTATTCAAGAAAAGATTATTTTTCAATATTGAATTCAGGGAGAACCGACTAGCAGTAGCTAAACACTTCCACAAAAAATTGGTTACATTCTATGCATAATCTTATATATACAGAGTGTCCACTCTCAACGGTGGCCAATGGCTAATTTCTAAACCGTTAGTTATAGATATATAGTTTCAAATGCAAAAGTGCTTTAAAAAAGGTAAACAATTGTTTTTAAAGCGATTTAGGTCAAAATATTTATTAAAAAATTACGGAAATTAACTTTTTATACGGACCCTCGGTCCTATTAATGACATTTAGTAAAAATTTTCTATCATCCTATCAAGCAATACAAAATAAGTCCCATTCATCTAACATTAAAATTGACCGAGTTATGAAACTTTAAATTTCATGACTTAAACCACTTTCCTGTGGCTGAAAATGAATGAGTTGGAAGTTTTCAGGGAACGTATACTAAGTGCTTAAATTATTATAAAGGACGCCCATTTCCAACGCTGTTCAATAGCCACTTCCTAAACCATTTGTCACAGACGTTTAGTTCCAATTACAAAAATGTTTTAAATGAGATAAAGAAATATTTTTAAAGCAATTTAACTGAAGGTGCTACCACCATATAAATTTTAAGGTAGTGTTAATTTTTATTAATTAACTTCTAGATTGGTTAAAATAGTTGAACATGTGAATTTTAAAATTATCTTTATCGAGAAAATCAAATTTTGGGAAATCGCTTTTTATTTTAAAAAGGCGTGTTATTTTGATAGGCTTTTATTTTACTTAAAAAGTTCGTATGTATATTTCCCTAGTTCAAAATTTCATTCAAATTTTAACTCACTTCCAAATATCCGATCGAGGTTCTATTTTCACACTTATTTATATCCAATGACAATGTAATATTAATAGAATTTTAGGTGCGTGCCATTTAATTATTTTATAGGACTACATCAAATCCTATTGAGTTAAGTAATGTAATAGAATTTTAGATTCATGTGTATTTTAACTATATCATTTATAACGAAATGTGACTGTTGCTTTTCATAATTTAAATTAACAAACTTTCTGTTATTTTTTACTTATACTTTCTGTACAAATTTTGTTTTAATATATAATCATCAATATAAATTTAAAAGTAATATTGAAAACATTATTTTACTCTCAATGTTTAATGTTAAATTTTGTATCTTGTGTTTATTTTTATTTCCAGTAAATTTGTGGCTGACACCTAATTTGCAGCAAAAAAGATGCTTCATCTTTAAACAGCTATTACTCGGTCAGTTTTAATAGCAGAGGAATGGGACTTTTTTTGTATTACTTGTTAGAGTAGTGGTAAAAATTTACTAAATATCACTTATAGGACTGGGGGACCGTATAAAAATTTAATTTTCGTAATTTTTTAATAATTTTTTTTAACTAAATCGCCTGAAAAACAATTCTTTACCTTTTTAAAAGCATTTTTGCAATTGGAACTACATGTCTCTGACTAACGGTTTAGAAATTAGCCATTGGCCACCGTTGAGAGTGGACACCCTGTATATTTTAAATGTACATTATTGAAAATAACACAAAAATCGCTATCACAGCGTAAGAATATTTCAAGACTGAAATAAAACCTGCTTTCCATAACAAAAATTTTTTTTTTTCAATTCTAAGGATATCTTCATACATCTCTCCGATAGCACAATGGCGGCACATGGACAGACATTTTGCAAAAACTTGTATTTTGGAATCTCTGATTCCTAAAATGTGTAAATCCGTCAAAAGCCTGATGTTGAAAAAAAAATTTCGATTACAATACGTTCTTCCGTTAAAGGTAGAAGAAAGTAAAAACATAACTATTTTTTCAAATGGACATTGTTAAATTAAATGTAAACATAGGATTAAACTTAAACGTAAAGTAAACATAAAATTAAAAACATAAACATAAACAATTAAATGTAAACAATGCGAGCATGTTGCAACAAAAAAAGTTTTATTTAAATTGAAGTTTCCTTTCTAAAATTGCTCTTTGACATTCATTAAATGTTAAATCTTTTGTTCTACTTGAGTTACTAAATTGACATTTTGAGGAAAATACTTATTTCCAACGACTAGTCTTTGAAGGCAGCCAAAATTCAAGTAACTATATTACTAAAATGTTTTTTTTTGTTGTTGTTGTTGTTCACCCTATTATGCAACTGTTCTTATTTTATTAAATCTAAAAAAAATTTGAAATTTTGCTAGCGTGATAGCTGAAATATGCTAAGTGATGTTTGTATGTATATTTTTTTAATGGGAGACGTGTGTTTAAAAAATGCTAAAATATTCCTTTTACTGTTTTTTTTCCCAAAAGTTCATTTCTTTTGCGATCCTATAAACAACTTTAACTGACATGCTTTTACCAAAATAACAAAAAGGAAACAAAATTTTCAATACAATTGCGCATTCAAATTGAAAGAAAACCTGTTTAACGCATCGAAAAACATACGCAATTTTTTTCAATTCCATTTATATCTTCATGCACTTCCCGGTGGTATAATGGTGACACACGTACTGACAGATATTCTGTAACAATATGTTTTTTTAGAATCGCTTATCCTTAAAACGTGAAAATCCGTCAAAAATCGGAAGTCGAAAAGAATTTCGATAAGAATGCATTCTTCTATTGAGAATAGAACAAAATAAAAACCGGCGCGAGAATCTTGCAGCAAAAAAAAAAGGTTTGCCAAAATTGAAGTTTCTTTTCTAAAACTATTTGACAATCAATAAATGTTAAGTCTTTTGTTCTACTTGAGTTATTGAATCAACAATTCGAGGGAAATCTCTAATTGCAACTACTACTCTTTGGAAACAACCGAAATACAGGTCACTTTACAATAAAAAGTTTTTTTTTCAGCCCACCCTATTATGCATCAACTATGTTTATTAAATATAGTAAAACTCGCAACTTTGCTGGCGTAATAGATATGTCAAGTGATATTTACAGTTTTTTATTAGGCGACGCCTGTTTAAAAAATATTAAAATATCTCTTTTACTTTGTTTTAAAAAGTTCCTTTCTTTTTTAATCCCATAAACATTTTTAACTGACTTACTTTTACAAAAACAATAAAGAAAAGTAAACACAATTTTCAATATACAGATTTAACAAGCTGTAAACTGTGAACATCTTGATGAGCTGATGCATAAAAAATAGCATTATTTACCAACTAGAGCAAACGTAGTTTTACTTAATGCGTTGAATTTATTAAGATATAATATTCCGTATGAAAACATAAATGTATGTTTTTGTTTCTATTTTGGTAAGAACTAAACCAATATTACCGGAAGAGAAATGAAATACTTTACGTTAATTATGTACGCTTTATGCCTTAAAATAAATAAAAACTGATCTTTATAAAAAAATATCTTAAAGTAACTATTTTCTGAATATAATCAATTAAGCATGTACATACTTGTTTCTGTAAATGACTTTAATTATTATTTAATATTAGCATTTTTAAACAAACGTATTACTTCTATTTGTTTTTTGTTTCAAAATGGTTTATTGTCTTTTATTTAAATTTCCTGTTACTGTTATTGTTATTGTTATTGTTATTAATTTAATTCTTATTTTTTTATCAATTTATTTTTGGAATTATATTTTTGTTGTGACAAACTTTAATTCATAGTACAAAAAGGGAGTTATTTAGAAAATTTATTAAATATATAAATATGAAAAAAATGAAGTACTCAAAAATGAGTAAGTCGATGTACTCACATCGAATTGAGTATGTTTGCATCAAAAATGAACACATTGCTTTCTCAATTTTGAAACAGAATATGTTATCAGATCTAAATAAATAAAAATTTTGTAGCCAGTATTGATTTATCTCATTCATGGAGGAATTAAAGGTGCTTATTCATGCAAAATTAATAATTAAGAATATCAAAGAACAAGGACTTTTACTGTTAACAATTCCTTCTTATTGCATACATGTATTACAAACTCTGAATGTATCAGCGATGGGAAGTTTCAAATCTAAATTGATGATGGTGTTCATTTATTTGATAATTGCAAACCCCAGATAAACAATAATAATTCATGATTTTGCAGGTTTGTTTAACAAAGCCCATACTCTTTCATTTACTCTTTCATTTAATCCTTCCCAAACATTCTTTTTTGGTTTTCGTACTCGATAAAACCGAAATTAAGTCAGGAATTTTTTATAAAGAGAGTGGATGTGAAAAACTTTAATTTTCCAGAAGCATCAGATATCATATTGTGTATTTCAAGTATATTGTAAAAAAAGTTTTCACAACCAAACACAACTAGAGGGACAGTCTGTGTTGTTTCAACAATGGTTTTTGACATCAAGTTTGGTGGATTTAAATTTGGTTAAATAATGCAAAAATTATTAGTTTCAATAAAATACAGTTATTTAATTTTATTTATAATACTTTATATTTCAGAACTATATGCAGCTTCTTATGAAAACTCGCAATATTTTCATATTTTATTCATTTGTTCAAAGGTGCCGGTTACTCGTTCAAAATTACTCCTACATGGGGCAGGTTTGAACAGAAATTTTTCAGCTTTTTAAATCCTTAAAACTTTTTTTTTCAATTTAGATGGAAAACTTTCTGTTTCATGTGATCAAGAAATGCATTGTTTTTATTAGTTAATATTTGAAACGCAAAAAATATAATTCATATAAGAAATGTATGGATTTTTTTTAAGTGTTGAAACGTGCTCCACTCTCTCCTATACGGACATATATTATGTAAGTCTTATTGACGAATAAATTACGAAAAACCTTATGTAAAATAATTTTGAAATCTATTTAAAATTATATTCTACAAAGCCAATCCGAGAAATTTTGTAATATTTTGATTTTTTAATTTTGTTTTTACACGCTTTGATGGTTTGCATTTTTTCATAAATTTCACGAGAAATCTTCAAAAAAAAATCATAATTAAAAAAAACTGATTTTTTGCAACATTTTTTCTTACAATAAAAAATAATTAATCAGAATTAGCTTATGAAAAACTTTCTTATGACGTAGAAAATTTTTGACAAATAAAGCCCAAAGAAGCTTTCATTTACTTTTTATTAATTTAGCGATAAATTCGGCTTTTCCACAATAATTGGTTATTTATAAATAATTTTTTTTTCATTTTCATTTTAGTTTAATTTTATATTTAAATTGTACAAATACGCATTTTGTCTTATTTTATATTTTCCTCGAACTTTTTTCATTTAAATATTCTTTTTACTAAGAAAATGTAACATTTATGTTTTGATAAAGCAAAATAAAATGTCATTTTTTATGATTTCCTAATATAATTAAAAATTTTTATGGCTTCAGTTTTTTATGCCTTCTAACTTCCATCTTCTTCTCTATACTGTAAATCTGTTATATATATTTGAATTTTCACGAAATTAATAGATGTTTTGAGACTTACTAGATGATTGCTATTCAAAATTACGTATTAAAAATTTCTAGTTAGATTACAGGGCACGTAATACACTTTTGTTTAAAGATAACAATTGTTTACAGAGTACTTTAATGATGTTACACTATTTCAAATAATTTAATTGATATGCATTTTTTTCTGCTCTCAAAAAATAACTTTCTGTGGAATATCAAATGAAAGGCATTTTTATTTCAATTATAGGATCACACAAATCAATTTACATACATAATTGTGTTCGTCAAGAAATTGTTAACGGTTTATTTAAGGGATGTTAGACGATTTTAAATATAAAGGAATCGATATATATTTCTGAAAGTAACTTCAAAATGCACACCGTTGAAAAATTGCGATAGAATTTACCTTCCACTTACATGAACTTACATAAACTGTATACTCTTGTGTTATTTATGAAAGGTAATTTCTAAGAGTGTGTTTTCATCTATAGTACGCAATTTCAAGTTTTATCAATAATTTCCATATAACTTCGGTATAAATTCTATCGATCATTTACAGAGATTTACAATAAGTATTCTTATAATAAATATCTATAGGAGTAATTTGTTTTCAAGAGGATTTAAATTTGATAAACTTTTTCAGTTAAAGCACGTTTGTAAAAAATAAATAAATTCGTTCTTAAAGACAGCTAAGAAATTAAAGATATTTAAAACATAAAGTTTCATAATATAATTAAAATATCGACCAGCTCAAATTAGAAAATATGTTAATTTGAATGATGTTTTATCTTAGAAATCTTTTAGAAGAATTCTTTTTTTTTCTTCTTTGACTTAGAAATCTTTTAATTATGTTAGACTATTATTTTTTATTATTATTTATCCTTGACTTAAATATATTATTGGTATAAAAAAAAAAAAAAAAAAAAAAAAAAAATTAACGACAAAATTAATTTGTAAAAAAAGAGTTTTATAACACATTTTAGACCTGGGTTCCATATTTTTTAATTGCCATTTCTTTTTCTTTTTTTTTTTTTTTTTTTTTTTTTTTTGCAACTTATTATATATATTTATTAATGTCTCTTAATTAGTGTTTAAAAGAAAAAAAAACAAGTAAATATAAAATTGCAATACAAATTTTAAGTTTTATAATAATTAACCATATTGTTTTTTTTAAATCAGGGATTTTTATGTAGATAAAAATTTTAACTTCTGAAAAAAAAGTTACGTGTGACAATTTTAAAATTTTCTTCTATTTTATGCTTGTTAATACTTCCTGAAAAATGCAGCATAGCAGAGACACCAGTTAGGTGCTTTAAACTAAAACCTTTTCAGCAATAACTTATGTCAAATTATTACTAATCTGAGATTTGATAAAAATCCGCGCATTAGTTTTTGAGATAGAGCTTAAGCAAAATTCATAACATCGCCATATGTTGCATGATGTGCATCAAAGACTACTCAGGATGAATTTTTATCAGGTATCAGGTTAAATCGAAAATTAGATAAAAATCCATGTATTAATTCTTCAAATACATTTACAGGGAAATTGCGAAAAATGCAGAATAGCAGCGCCATCTGATGGATGATTTACTCCAAAAACTAAACAACGCTAATCTATATCACAGACTAACTGGATCTGGATTTTTAGAAAATCCATTCGATAGTTCGAGAGATACAGTTCTTGGAATAATCAGGAATAAATGATGAATCATGGCAGCACAACATGTCGAACAATTTACACCAAAACGTAATCAACACCATGCTATATCAAGTACTAACTAAGAATAAATTCTATGAAAATCCATGCGCTAATTCTTGAGATATTGATATCGAGGAAATTGTAAATAATTCAGCATAGCAGCGCCTCCTATTGAGCGATATACACCAAAAAGTAATGAGACCTCGTTTATATGAAGGTCTAACATAATCTAAAGTTTTGTGAAATTCCCTGTCATTAGTTCTTGATACACAATACAGTACAATAATCACGAATAATGCATTATGGGAATTACATTTTCATATTTTAATAAATATCTGATGAAATTACACTCCTAATGTGCTATTTTTTATGTGTCAATCATACTAAAGTACACTGGCATAAATACGTTGAATTTGCATTTTTAATATTTTTACGATATGAATTATGAATTATGAAATTAATAATTAAAATCAACGTTTAACACACAATACATAAACACTCACCACATACGTATACGTTTCACGAGCATCAGGGCTCGCTTCCTCAGTGTATAAAAGTTAAAATGTTTAAAAACTGAAAAACCTCCCAACTGACAGCAAGTCAGAGATCCAAATGATTGGTATTATGTTTGCGATCATTTGGGTCTCTGACTTGCTGTCAGTTGGGGGGGGGGTTCAGTTTTTAAACATTTTAATTTTTATACACTGAGGAAGCGAGCCCTGGTGCTCGTGAAACGTATACGTATGTGGTGTGAGTTTATGTATTGTGTGTTAAACGTTGATTTTAATTATCGTAATCTTCCACACAAGGTTTTAGCTATTATGAAATTAATATTCGAAAAAAAAAATAATTGAAATATACAATTTTTTTTATGGATTTAGATTTATTAAGTTCTGCTTTAAAGAACATCAAAGTATAAATTTTTCATCCAAATAGTTTTCAAATTATGCATGAAAAATGAAAAATGATGGTTTAAGGAGTTGTCTACGTTTGACGTGACTAGATATTTTGAAACTCCTTATGCCATCTTGTAATCCAGTCCATATTGTCTAAAATCACTCCTTGCGTAGCGCATAAGATGCCTTAATTAAGAAGCAAACTCTCTTGGTCAATGGGGCACCGAACTTAGTATGCTCGTTTATATACCTATTACCTAAAATACGTTCGCTTTAAAATAAATTATTTCTGGGAAACTTAACTTACGAGTTAAATAAAAATCTGTTTTCAGGCTAATTTAGATGCAGGGTTCATTTATGCAGTCAGAATTGGTACTGCAATAGAAAAAAGTTACCGTTCAAAAATATGCATTAAAATATTTAATTGCTATAAAGGACGTCAAATACTAATAAAAACATTAAAAGATCTTAATAATTTTTACATGTTTCGATTGAATTTACTCAATCATCATCAGAAAAAGAAAATACAAATAAACACAAAGATGGAAAAATTTCCATCCCAAAAAATTTTTCCATCTTTGTGTTTATTTGTATTTTGTTTTTCTGATGATGATTGAGTAAATTCAATCGAAACATGTAAAAATTATTAAGATCTTTTAATGTTTTTATTAGTATTTGACGTCCTTTATAGCAATTAAATATTTTAATACATATTTTTCAAATGTTTTTAATGGACGTATAAGAAAACTTCTATTTCTAATTAATAAAAAAGTCACCGTTCATTTTGATATATTGACGACTTTCTAAGCAAAATTTATGTGTATTATTTAAAAGTAGACTTTATTTTCAATCGTTTGGTACCAGTAACTTTCTTCTATGATAATTTCTTGAGGAATTAGAAGGGGATGTTCACTTTTTTTTCACGACTGTATGTTCAAATTTTTCTTTTACACCGTTGAAACATGTTAAGCACATAGTAAAATCTTCTAAACCATAAAATAACTCTTTATTTAAATATTATATTTCCATGAGTAAATAAAAAACCAATTAAATTATAAACTAATATTAACAGAAAAAATGCATTGAAATTAAATTTGTACTTTATTATTTTCTTTAAAACAGTAATTTCATAAAAATAATAGATGTACATCGCTCTTATTTTAAATAACATCTAAACATAAAAATGTAATATTATACAACATTTCATGCCGTTGAATAAATTAAGAAAATGTTTTTTTTTTCTTTTTAAATATATTAATAACAAACAATTTGTCTACAATATCATGCACTGTATACAATAAAGTCATTTATCATCCTGTATGAAAATAACTTAATAAAATGCGTTAAAATATCACTAATTAGGATAAAATAAACTGCAATATAGTTTTCATGTCGGTTCTGACAGCTGTTTTTATATTAGCTCGGAAAACATGAAATATTTTTTCCTGTCATAACTATGTTTTTATACTTGATAAAATGGAATTATGAATGATGTTTTCCTGTAATAAAGTGATGAAAATTATTTGAAAATTAAATTTCATGGCATTATGTTTCAGAAAATAATAAATGATTACTTTATTAAAAATCCATTTAAAATGTCGTAATTTCCAAATAAAATTAAGAAGAGTACTATATTTTGGCTTGTTTTAAAATCTACATATTTTTTATAATTATATTTTTATAAAAAAAAATTAAAAATTCTCTTTTTATGTATACATTAACAGCCTTCCCCCGCTACACTAGTCTGTTTTTCCAAAATAATCTTGAATCAAATGAAATACTTACTTCAGAAGTGAAATTAAAATAAAAGAATTTTAATATAAACTTTAAAATAAGCATCTAATTACTTAAAAGACGTTAGAAATACACAAAAATCCTATTTAATATATTCCTGAGATCTTTTGTACACTCACTTGTCCATTTTCGAAAATAAAAAATATTTGACTAGAACATAAATGAAATAAAACAAAACAGTACTCATGCACAAACAAAGTTCTGTCCGTTGCTCTAAAGGAGGATGAAAAGGAGGATGACATCTAAAATACACTTGTAGCAAACCAATATTGGCCCAACGTTTCACCAATATTTCATTTATTGGAAATGTTGCTAATAAAACGCCAATATTGGTTATATACTGGCATTTCATTGGAAATATTTCAAATGAATTCCCAATGTTGTACAAATGTTGGCGTTACATAGGAAATATTTCCAATGAATTTCTTATATTGTACAAATGTTGGCGTTACACTGGAAATATTTCCAATAAAACCGCAATATTTAACCAATATTGGCGTTTTATTGGCAATATTTCCAATGAAGCCCCAATAATGGCTTAATATTGGCTAAAGATATAGGCTAAATAAGGGCAAAATGTAAACACCCCAATATTGGAGCAATATTTCATGCCAGTATTGCACCAATGGACCAGTATTGCTCCAAGATATAGCCAATATTGGTCCAATATTGTATGGCTACTGGGATTATTCCAAATTGAGGAAAGCTCTAAATAACAAAACTCAGTGCAATGCATAGCGCACCAGAACGGTTTTTTACTCCAAAAACTCTCATTGGAATATACACTACCAGCGAGACCGCCATGTCGCCTGTGTGCATCTGAAGCTTGACAGCAGAAACACAAATTTCCCCCAAAAATGGCAATCTTCCTTTTTTTTGGAAGCACGGGTTGGGGGTAAATAATCAAAATAAAATGCTAAAAAAACTAGTTATAATTATTAATAACTTGTATTGCTTCAATAGTAGCAGCGAACTTTTTTTTTAATTCCGAAGTTTTATTGCATATTTTATATATTTTTTTGCTTTATTAAGGAATCTTAATTTTGTTAGAGTATATTAGCCGCAAAGCTTGGTTTACCCAGAAGTATTGTAAATACTAACAGTGCGTTTATCAGAACATAAACAAGTCGACCTTTGCTCACCAAAATGTTTCCATATTGTTAATTATTTTTATCAGTTTATTTAAGATTTATATGAAAAACACAATTTTTACCTACTGTCCTAGGACGGGCATCTCCACTAGTATTATCAGAAAAGACTTTGTTACAAGTGGCATCTTTTCTAAGAGAAATTTCAATTGATTCACGGGTTATCAAAGATTAACTCATACACTGTAAAAAAAAATTCAAGAGGTTACTAAAAATTTTTTAGTAAATTTGTATTCCACAGAATTTTTTAGTAACCATTACAAACTTTTTTTTTGCAAGTGAAACAAGCATTTCTTTTGTAAACTGAACAAAAGCATTTTTTGTATAACTAACTTAAAAATTTTTAGTATGAGCCACCAAGCAAATTTTAGTAATAGCTCCAAAATTATTTTTAATAACCATTACGTGCGCCCGAAGGGCAGGAGGTTCCTTCGAGCTGCATCCAGTTCTGACGCGGAAGATTTTCGGCAAAACTGCAATAGATGGCAGCACCAAACCTTGCTAACTGCTCCGACAGGATTTTCATAATCCCTTTACTAACGAGTACTTACACTGCATGCATCCGGGGCGTATTTGGTGCTGGCCAGTATCGAACCCGGGACCTTTTAGTCTGGAGTCCGCTACTATAACCACTATGCTATCAAGGCCACACCAAGTGAGTTTTAGTAATAGTTATTAAAATATAAAACTATTAACTCTCTTCTTTGCTAGCTTTTTTCTAGTAATTCTTAGAGATTTTCTTGTAACCAACTCAGATTACTAAAAATTTTTTAGTAATTACAAGGATCACTAAAGTTTTTTTAGTAGATCGACCCTTTTTTTACAGTGTAGATGGTAACATTTTAGTAAATTTACAGATTTTTATTACAGTGCAAGTTTAATTATTCCCTTTTTTTCGTGGGAATTTCTGTCTTGAATCGTTCTCTACGGCATTACGTAGGCCCCAGAGCACGTAATAACTCCATTTTGTTTCCCTTTGCTCGTTTTATTAACGAAATTGAACTGGACAAAATTTTGTCGGGTTGCACAAGACATGCTTTATTATTTCATAATTTTTTGAGAGTGTATGTCTAATTGTAGGTAAATTCAGACACGCCTTGATAATCTTAAAGCTTTTATATTGTTTCCAATAATTTGAGATTTCTCCCTATCTGTTATTAGTTTATGGATTTCGGAAAATCAATCTGCGTTACAACTTTTAAGTTACATTTTTGAATGAAGATTTAAACAATTATGTTTTATCAACAAAAGAGCAATAGCAAAAGGGTTCAATAAATGAGCTCACAATGAAGTCACAAATGAACTTTCGTAACTTTTTCTCGTTCTTGACTCCATGGACATTCGATATGCAGAACAGTGGGAACGGGGGCTAATGTCCCTCCCCTTAATTTATATAAATCGGTTTTTCATACAGAATTATCAGTTTTCATTCAAAATTTAACAATAGGATCATTCTGATGAGGCACCTCCGTGATTAGTATTGGGTATTCATTGGATAAGTGTTAAGATGAGGGAACGGGACTCATGCATCCTCCCTTTAATTGCTATAAATGGGTTTTTCATGCAGAATTATCAGGTTTTGTTCAAAATTTAGATATAGAATGATTCTGATGAGGCGCCTCCGTGAATATTATTAGGTGTTCTTTAGGTAAGAATAAAGAAGGGAAACGGGGGGTTAAATGTTTTTTTCATACATAATTTATCAGATTTCATTCAAATTTTAGATATAGGATCATTCTTATGGGGGCCCGCCATGATTAGTTTTGGGAGTTCAATGAATAAGCATAAAGAGGGGGAGAAGGGCTAATCCCCATGCAGATTTATCGGATTTCATTGAAATATTACACATGATCATTTTGTGCAGAATTACCCGATTTGCTTTTAATTTTATATGTAAATTCTTTCTCATAAGGCGAATCTCTGAATAGTTATAGAAGTATAATGGTTAAGTATAAAAGAGAGGATAACTCCTCTTAAATTATATAAATAGAATTTATTAAGAATTTTCTGATTTGCTGTGAATTTTGGATAAAAGTTTTTTATATGACAAAGCTCATTTTCCTGATTAGTTTAAGGGCTTCAATGTTTAGGTATAAAGAGGAAAATAGAGGGCAAATAGAGGGACTTTTTCCTCTCTTTAATTTATTTTTCAAACGGGATTAATTCTTAAAAATTTCAAGGCTGTAATTTATAATTAGTATGCGTACACTGGGAGAGCAATGCCATCAGTTTAACAGGGCAATATTATTTTTATTTATTTTTTGCTACATTGTAGACAATTGTTATTTTCCTTCATGTTTATTATAAACTATCTTGTCAAAAGGGCACACTTCTCCATTTTTCAGAGGAAATCAGTTATACGGGAAATTATATAACAGATATTTTAAAAATTATGTTTCCCAAGCTTATTTTAAATTAAGATTCTTTTTAAATAAATGTACTTATAAATTTCATTATACTTTTTCTCAAAAAAGAAATACTTTATTTTTAACAAAAGCATATTCTTCAAAATAAAAATGAATATGAGATGGGTTTAATTTCTTTCATTTTTTACATATTTGTTAAATTTTTTGCAATCAAATAAGCTTTGGATAATTAATCATATAATATTTATTCCATTATTGTAACTCACAATAGAAATAAAAAAGAAAAGCGAAAGAAGGAGATATTCCCCGCATTTTCGCTAGTTTTTATTTAGCTGAAATGCAAGATATTGAAAATAAGTATTTTCCAAATAAAAGATTAAATAAATAAAATAAAATAAAAAATGAGTTTATTTATTTATTTGGTAAAAAATTTATATTTCTGTATCAGCATTCCCCCCCCCCCTTTCTTTCGTGCAGTATTTCATTTGATTAATGATAGTCCCGCATTCTTTGTTTTAATTTTTTATAAATCATCACTATACATGAATCAAAGAAATAAAATTTTCAGATAGTCTTAAAATAAAATAATGTGAAAAAAGAACGAAAACCCATGTTTCACGTGCAGATTTAAAAATACTTTTTAGCATAATCAGAATAGTGATATTTATTACCACCATTTTACAAGGAGAAAGCTGATGTTTAAAAAAATCGCGAAATGTATTTCAATACGCATTTTCAGAAAATACCATAGGTGGTCGGAAAACGTCCTAATTCTTTTGTGCAGTCTGAATATCATCGACAGGTGTTTCATTATATATTGCAAAAAATATAGCTCAGTTAAGAAACGTATCTAGCAGATAAAAATTGATTTTCAACGATTCTTACCAATAGAAAGAAATGTATTCATGTTTATGATCTACAGAATCTATAAACATTCGCACTATATACACATTTAATTAAACTTACAAATGAAAAAAAATGCTACATAAAAAAATTGTAATCGCTTAAATTGTATATCTGTGTAAAAAAACTATCAATGTAATGCACACGATACTTTTACTCTGAAATTTATAGTGCATTTCAGTTATTCTTATAAATTTGATTATGATCATAAAAACAACACGGCAAACGATTTCCGCCGAAGGCCATCAACGAACAGGAATCTTTGGTGTGATCATGTAAATTAAAAATAGATGGTTTTCATTCCTTATTCTGCAAATGTTATGTTTTAGTGCACATGGGAGGAGCATAAAAATTTCATTGTGTTTGAAATAGCGCAACATTATTAAAATACATTTGAAATGATTTTCAATATTGCTCTTGTACCAGAATAGTTTTGACTTTACATGCACTGTAATTGCTGCAAGCTTCATTTCTAATAATGATCGTGCTGCAATAAACGTCAATAACATGTATAAAGTACATGACAATCCAATAATATTTACTGGAGTTATACTGCGCCTCAACGACAGAAATCTTGAATATTTTTAAACTACGCTATAAATATTTAAAGAAGAGGAAAATAAATTTTGTGTACAGAATATTGTTAAATTACATCATTTTCATGTGTACGTAGCACATGGTTATTTCTGGTAATGAGGAAGCAAATAAGGGGGCAAAACATGCTCTTAATCCATTATACCATAATGTCCCCTTCTCAGACGTCAAACTACTATCATATATATATATATATATATATATAATTTATATAACTATCAACATTTATAACTATAACATAATTTATAACTATCAACATTTATAACTATAACATAATTTATAACTATCAACATTTTATTCAGAATAACTGGCAAGAATGTTGGGGTTTGGAATACAACAATAAACTGCATCATGTCAACCAAAAATCATGACCTGGCATATGAATTATCCTGTGAAATACCATGTTATTCTGACTCGTCTGATAAATGTACATTTCAAAATCACTCATAAACATCTGCTACTTCGGGAGGCTATAACCATGTAATCAGAGCATTATTTTTATTATCTAACAATTCATCATGTTTTAAATGATTGTCCGGTTCTCCGGCAATTGTGCAGAATCTATTTTAATACGTCATCGCCTATCTTGAGAAACCTAATTGGGGAAACACCTCGTGGGGCATTCTTTTCCTTTTTAAAACGTGCAGGATTTTATCTTGAAATATAGTTTATTTGTTACTTACTTTGATTTAACAACTCAGAATTTTCTTAAACTTTTTTTGTGACATCTGGATGGATTCACCATCCAGATAGCTTCTCTACCTTTTATTTATATCATATTTATCTATTTTATAACTACATTTTACTAGTGTCATGAGTCTAAGCAATGATGTTCTTCTTAGTTCTTTGTTTCCTTACTTGCGCCCTTTTGGGACTTTGTGCCATTAAACCAACTTTTGTACACAGTAATTTCAGATAATTAAATACTTATATATAACTAGTGAAACAGCCCGGCATTGCCTGGACCCATGATAATAACCTTAAATGAATATTAACAGTTTCTAGCTCAACAGTTCTGATTTGAAAAATTTTCTACATAGCTGTTGAAATGCATCATTTTTAGTATGGGGAAAAATTCAGAACAGAGAAATAAAATTTTATCTGAAAAAAGATGTTGTTTTGCCATATCTTCAGCAACATGACAAATTGTACAAAAAAAATGAAAATATTTCAAATATTATTTTACATATATTCTTAAATATATTCTTACGTATATTCTTACATTCTTATTTTCTTACATATATATTAAAATGCATCATTTTAAGGAAGGAAAAAATCAGAAAATTAAAATAAAATTTCATTTGGGGAAAATTAGGTTTTTTTGGCACATTTGCAACATCTTGCCATATAGTACAAAAAATTAGAACATTTAAAATATTAATTTACACGAAAACTTTTGAAAGAATTAATAGTTTTGTCATAGCTTATTCTCACAACTGAACAGTTTTATAAAAGCCTTTAGAATCAGGGTATTTACAACGAATTCTTTCTTCTGCACATTATGGCCAATTTCATCTATTATTTTTGTGCGACCAATTTTTGTGCCGTATTTGAGGGAAAATTTTTGAGTCAGCCCTTTATGGTTTTTCTGTTGATTTTTTTTTTTTTTAATATCCGAGCTCTCCTTCTTCTTTTTGCTATCTTTGGACATTGTGTCAATTTTAAATTAGAGAGGGTGGGAATCCAAATTTCACCTATAGCAATTAAAGATTGTTTAATATTTCCTTTTTACAATACTTTTGCTCTTTTGAAAGAAATGTAAATCAAATAACCATTAGAAGAGATTTTATAACTTGCTCTTTATTTAAGTATTTTTAAAAATTCCGCTATATGGATTTATTCAAAGGAAAGAGGCATTGTTGCAAATCTGCAAGATATAAAAGTTTACATTTTTCTTATATTATTCCTATTATAAATTTCCTAGCTTGAAAATGGTCTTTAAATTGATAATTTGAGCTGTAAACAATATATTTTTAAACACCTGCAGAGGTTTTTTTAATCTCACTATGTCAAAACCGCCTGTAGCTGATCGAGCGATAAATCAAAGTTTGGTGTGTAAAAAATTATCGCTATAACTTTCAAATTTATTGAAACAATCATGTTAATGGCAGTTTATTAAAATAAAAACAATAATAAAAATCTTTTGCAGTTTACTGTCGAAATAAGATTAACTGTTTGGGTATGTTGCTGATTTGCAACACAGTTATACAAAGGATTAACTTAATTTCTAATATTAATATTTGACTTTATTTCTAGTCGATTTTTCCAAGCATGATTGAATGATGAAAATCTTGAATCATATTTATATTTCTAATAAAATATGAAAAGAAAATTTTAATATTTCGTATTATTTCAAAGAAAACGAATTCCTTAAAATGAAATTCCTGGATGATAGCAACGAATAGCAATTTCGTAAAATATGAAGTAGTTTATTATAATTAAAAGACCCCAAACAATTTACCATTATGGAATTGAATACTTTCGATTGGCCTTGTAAATTAATAACCAATTTTTTTACACCACGAATTCTACAGAATGTATATTTTAGTATATACTTCATAGATGCATATCAATTTTATTACATTCGAAAGAGTATAACTCTATTAAAACGCATTTGAAACTATTTTTCCCATTAGTCGTAGTGAAACGAAATGTTTTTCATTGTCCCTGTGATTAAAGTATACTTTCGATTGTCATAATTTATTAAATAACTTGACAAAATTATGCAGCAATTATATATTGTAAATTTTAAATGATTCGATTGGATTGTTTTTGCTCAGTTATATGCGGATGGACTAAACGACGACAATAGGTACTATACATTTATATAATTACAAATGAACCTAAAAAGGCGTTGTATTATATCAATTTATAGATAAAATTTAATTTTAGCAACGGTTTTTCACTGTCTTTCAACTAATTACAGCAACATTTGACCTGTGGTTTAATGGGTAATCGGAAGTTTACAGAACACTGTATTTTTATGGAATTACTAAGAGTATTTTGTCCTTACTGTTCATACAAGTTTTCAACATTTCAATAATTTATTCTAACTATGAAAAAACTGTCCCAATGAAACTTGAACAATCGAATATAATTAATTTTGTATATACATTGAAATTTTAAGTGTTTTTTAAAACAATTTTCCTTATATTCTATCTACATACTTAAAAAGAAAAGAGAAATTCCTCAATAGATTATCTAAGTACAGACTTGAAAAACACTTAATATTTTATTTTATTTTATTTTATTTATTTATTTTTGTGCAAAAAAGCAAATATTTTGAAAACAAAAAGGAAAGTTTTTTTAAAATTCTTCAAATTTATCACACTTTATGGAACAGATAAAAACAGGAAATAAGCATTTCGATAAATTAAAAAAAATATTTTAACGTAATATATTTTCTGTTTTCCTGAAAACTAGGTTTCAGAGCAATTTAACTTGGATAAAATAAAAGTCGAAATATATATATATTTGTAAACTTCAAAATAAGAAGCTTATTGCGAGAATTCATGACATGAGGATTGTTGAAAATGTCATGTATCATCAGAAATGAAAGCAGTCCAATTAACTATGTTGTCGAAAACAAGTTTAAAAGGGAAAAAAACTCACAGCTTCAAATATGCTGCTATTTTTTTCTTGCATGTGATTTTAGAGATTGAAATTACGGTAAACAGCAGACTGAATAATTCATATTAAAGATTTTTTTAAATACTTTAAAAGTATAAGAAGATTAGTGGAAAATTATATAAAATATGCATTAAAATATAAAATGGCAACATGTTTTGTATAAAAAAGTAAAGATCTTTTTTTCAGTATAAAAGTACTTCTATCTAATTAATTTCTATTTTAAGACAAGAGAAATACACGCAATATATTTAGATTATGAAACACTTTCCAATATTACGAGAAATATGTAGTTTTGTGCAATTGAAATCATTATTGTCTGATAAATAATAAACACGCAAATCATTGAAATTTATTTTTTTAAATCATAAATTGATTTAACAGTGAGTCTATACTAATAAAATCCGTGCGCCTCTGTCTGTCTGTCTGCTTGAAGCCGATTACATTTCGTAACGCGGGCGAGTTGGAAGTCGCGAGAGGTGTCTTTCGATTCGAAAAATTCCGGGGAAGTCATTTCGGGCATTTTCGAGACCGTGGGACTAAAATTAAAAAAGTTATGAATTAAAAACCGGTCGGGAATCCGAACGGAAAACGTCACATTTCCCAAACGGGGCTCAAACGGACATCTCAGGCAGAACACTGCGCCACCTTGCGGTGATCGACCAGAACTTTTCCCCTTTGGCTAAAAGAAGAAGCAGCCGAAAACCCCTTTTTCTCCCGTGTCATTTTGTCAAAGAATGTATAAGAGAAAAATAACTGATTGGTAAAAAATGTTAAAAACGGTTTAATTAATATAATAAGTACAACTATTTAAGCACAGCAAGATATGTTCACTAAGAGGTAATAGTGTTGCTAATTAATATTTTGAGGATCTCAGATGTAACTGGCTATTCATATATTTATTCTGTATGTGAGTATTAATCGTTGTAGCTCATTTTCATACTTTTTCTTTTTGGTAGCATACACGAATATTGTGTAACCTAAGATTTACGCGATTAATATTAATTTCTGTTAGTACAAACGGAAAACGAGCTGCCAAAATTATTTGTTAGTTATGTTATTTGTGATATTAATGAAATTACTTATTTTTTTTTTAATAGCAGTCTTTTGCAGTTTTTAATACCGAAAGTTTTTTTGCGCGTTTTTTCTTAAACCATCATGCAGACAGTTTTTAAAGTAGAAAAAAACTGATTACATATTCAGAATCTGCGTAAAAGTCTGCTTCTGATGATCCAAAAAATACGAGAAAATGTATTATGGACGCGCAGCGCCAACCGTGCAAAACCAAATATTTTTAACAGGAAAATGGCGACCATGGCGCGTAACGCCGGTGGGCCGGCTTCGCACGATGGGCCCGTACCGCCCACTGTGCGAAATCACATATTTTAACGGGATAATGGGCGCATAACCACCATAGCTTTTTAATTTACTTTTTTGTGCTAAGGATTCGAACACCAAGACTTGCTTATTAAATGAATTTTTTTGTTTATTATATATTGCTTAATATCGAGGTTCGTTTGGAAAAAGTGGCCCAGCTAGCGGGCGTAGCTCGCTAGTAATTCTATAAAGCCTGAAGAAACATTTAAAAACAATCGAATTATCCTGCGTTTCTGTTATCTAATCAATATTCAAAACACAGTTTTAATCTTTGTAGATTTCATTGCCTGAAACATATTTATTTTCAACCGACATCAAGGAGGACGTTATGATTTCAACCTGCATGTATTTGTTGTTCACCCATAACTTCCGTAAATATGAACCGATTTTGATAACTTTTTTTTTGTTTGAAAGTGTAAGGTGCCCACGTGGTCTCATTTCAATTTCTGTAGATTTCATTGCCTGAAACATATTTATTTTCAACCGACATCAAGGAGGATGTTATGATTTCAACCTGTATGTATTTGTTGTTCACCCATAACTTCCGTAAATATGAACCGAATATGATAATTCTTTTTTTGTTTGAAAGTGTAAGGTGCCCACGTGGTCTCATTTCAATTTCATCAAATTCTTTTGATCAGAAATTTTTAAAAATAAAAACATTAAAAATTCAAATTCTTTTTGAAGCAGTTGTCCAATTAGAAGCATTCATTTTTCAGGTAATCGCAGGCTTTCATGTCGAGCACACAAGTCAGATATGTGTGTACAATAAATAAATAAAAATTCAGGCAATTACTCTTACATCGATACGAGATCTTTTCTCTTCAAAGTGCGAAATCTTGACTAGACAATGGCCAATGTCTAGATAGAATTTGCGCTGATAACGAAAGGAGATTGATGAATGTGAACATTTACACTGTTAGAAATCTGCAGTTGTAGCTGCATAATCACTCCACCATTTGTATAGATCTCTATTTTGACGATGATCTACTTTGATCTTGTGAATTTTTGACTGGACTGGATTGAGATAAATTTCGTGCTATTACGAAATGAGAATGACCAATGAGAAAATTTTCTTACTTTAAGCAGCGACATTTTGGCAAAAATGCAGACTTCTAATTGCTCAATTTGATTTCGTTGACAGCGCAAAATCTACCGGATCCCGACCAAGTTCTCCTTAGCTGTTAACGAAATGAGAGTGGCCAATTAAAAGCCTGCATTTTACCTAACTTTGGTTATCGCCATATTATTATTGCTGCTCACTTCAAACAGTGAAAAGTTTGCAAAAATTCAGGCTGCTGATTGGTCAATCTCGTTTTGCTAAATAGTGAAAAAAAATATGGATCGTAGCCATTGTTGCAGAGATGCGAGCTCTTTCCAAAGTGCGAAACCTTAACTAGATGAATTACCGTATACACCAAATTGGAAGGTCTGCATCGATGCTTACCGACATTGGAAATATGTGTCAAAAAAGATGAAAATTCACTTTTAAAGTACACTTATATGTCGGAGCACAAGTGCCTGTGTATCAGGGTGCATTTTATGTCGGATGCACAAAGAAATTAAAGTGCATTGCTATGTGCATCGACACTGTTTTGAGATTCAGATTCAGTTATCTAGTTAAATATCGGAATGCTTTCAGGTTTTCTTACGACTAAATTCATCGATATCAAAGTGGCAATGAACGGGAATATTTGATAGGTTGAGACGAGTCTAGACAAAAGAAAATGGCGAAACATTTTGACGAACTTCTCATTAAACTGAAGCTAATTAACTTCTTGCACTCGTATAATCGTACTTGTTCAGGCGATTATTGCCAAATTTTGTAATAGAAAATTTCAACATTATCTGTAGTTTGAAAAACCGTGTCTGTCAAAGCACAGTCTAAACGTAGAATAGTGCCACTTTCTCATAGAAGCTATCAAGTTACGGTTATCAGACTTCAACTCAACATACAAGCACCAGTGCTCATTTCGGATGTCGTTATTGAATAATTAGATGACAGCAGATTATTAATTAAATCATGGTGCGTTTTTGATAACATCTTCCTTTTTAATTTTTATGACTGAAAGGAGAGTATTTTAATATGTACCAATGCATAGAGATGCTTTGTTCTACATCAACACATGGAAACATTTAACGCGCTCTGATTGTGTAAGGACACTTTACTGATGAATTTTCAGCTTTTCGACGCCCTCTTTCGATGTCCGTAGATTTCAATGCAGATCTTAAGGTTTGTTAGATGTGGTAAATAATCGAAATGGAGATCATTCCAAAGTGCTAAATCTTAACTAGACAAGTTATCACATCCACTAAACCGGAAACCCACATCGATGCCAACCGACATCGGATGTAGGTGCCGAAAAGATAAAACTCCACTACTACACTGTTAAAAATTTGAAACTTTTTCAACATTGACTCTGCACTGTTTTTAAAGCAAACGATTACTTCACTGTGTTATGGAAAATTCTCATTGGTCAAAATAGAGATATTCTGCAATAGTGGTGGAGTAACGATGCAGAAAAAGTTTAAATTTTTTAACAGTGTACATGTTGTTCCGGAGGAAAAAAATATCCCCATAATTCAATGCACAATAATTGTTATACGTAGCGACATTGTCTTTAGATTCAGATTTGGTTAACAGTTTAGATATCAGAATAATTTTAGATTTTGATCAGGTATGATTCCTCGATATTGAAACGACGAAACAGGGGGTATAGTATTTGATTGAAACGACTCTGGACAAAAGCTAGTCACCAAACATCTTCTTGAACCGGCCATTATCGTCAATCTTGATAACGTCTCGCACATTTAGAATCGAATTCTTTCAGACAAGTATTATCAAGAACTGTAATAGAAAACACCATGCATTTCTATAGTTATGACAAAATGTTCGTCGAAGAACTGTCTGAGCATCGAATGTTGTCACTCTCACAAACAAGCAGCTTATTTTAAGTTAGCAGTTTCGGATCCCTCATCCAATCATCGCCGTTCCTTTTCAATGTCATAACTGCCTGTATGGGAATTAGACTGTATTGTTTGTCTGTAGAAGAATAGCGCGATTTTTGAAAATCTTTCTTTTTGCCTTTTCTGACTGAACTGAGAGTACTTTTGACTGTACTAGAAAAGTATTTTACTATGCATTGATATATGGAGTCATTTTGCTGTTCACTTATATATGTAAGCAAGCACTTTCCCGCTCTCTGATGCGTAATGACACTTTACTTGATGGATTGTTAGCTTTTTGATACCCATTTCCGAGGTCCGTAAGAATCGATGGAGCCTTAAAATTTGATGAATGCGATAACTTTTCGAAGAGCCAAATCTTACCTAAACAAGTTACCGCATACGAAAAACCTAAAGATACACAACGATATTAACCGACATTGTAAATTTCTTTCGTATAGCTGAAAATGAAATAGGAAATTGACCAGCAAATTTAATACTTCAAAGAACAGCAAAGTACATCAATTAGTCAATGCATTGCAAAGAGACATCATATGACAGTATACATAATTGAATATTACAGTATGAATAACTAAAAAGAAGGAAATAAATAAGCTTTTTTAAAAAAATATATCAACCGACTTAAAGAAAAAAAAATGCGCTAAAAAGAATTAAATAATTCTTTAAAATTCTCTAATGACAAAACGTTATCCAAAAATCAGACATCGGATATCAGGTACCGGCTTAAAAACAGTTAAATTTAATATATATAATTTAATGTCCACTAAACATGTATTTTAAAGCGAATATTTTTTACAACAGATGAATTTGCAAATTGATGATTTAATTTATGAATATATACACATAAAAAATAATGAATTACTTTTTGAAGTTGGTGCCAAACTATCTTAAATATGATAAGAATTGTGAATATATTGTGCCTAGTTCCATAACTAAATAATTATGATGATCATTATCGATTGTGATCGTTTGGCACCAACTTCAAAAAGTAATTCATTACCTTTTTATGTGTATATATTCATAAATTAAATCATAAATTTGCAAATTCATCTGTTGTAAAAAATATAAGCTTTAAAATTCATGTTTAGTGGATATTAAATTATATATGTTAAATTTAACTGTTTTTAAGCCGGTACCTGATATCCGATGTCTGATTTTTGGATAACGTTTTGTCATTAGAGAATTTTAAAGAATTATTTAATTCTTTTTAGCACATTTCTTCGGTTGATATTTTTACATTTGATACAAGTCGGTTGATATTTTTTTAAAAAAGCTTATTTATTCCTTCTTTAAAGAGGTCTTAAAGAGAACTTTTCAATTTCGTATGCTTTTCACGTTAGAATTCGATAGTTACCATTAAGCATTCCAAAAACGAAATTTTTATAAAGCGTTGTTTAAATTTATAAATTATTCAAATCATATGTTTATTACTGATAAACGAAATAGAAATTCAACTTCTTCTATTTTAGTTTTATGCAATTTACGTTATTGTAAAAGTGGTCTGTGGGTACCATGGAGAATTCAAATACTTTACTTTAAAATATCACTAAAATTATTAGAGTAGATATAAATGTAAATTGCAATAATATATTAATAGTAATAAGTCTGTTTGATAAACATTATACCGAAAAAGAATAAAAGGCACTAACCCTTTGCGGCGTGAAACATTTGCATGCAAAAATGATGAAATGAATGAATGAAACCGACAATTTACTTTGAAAATAAGAAAAAAAACTATATTGCCAAATATTATAAATGAAATATACTTACCAAAAAACTACCCATTAGTGTAAAAATGAAAAAATATATATAAGTAATCAGTAATCGAAAGAGTATATTGAAATATATTTGCTCATACATGAATTATTTACCCTCGTCTCCGCATGATAGAGATATACACGGTTAATACAAATGAATAACCGGATTTTTAAAATTAATATTTACAAAAATTACATATATTATAATAAGTGACATATGAAAATAAAGAGGATCATTCCATTTTCTTTTTCCTTCCTTTCAGTTACAAATGTTGCTGTTGCGACTATTACGCAAACTTTAACAAACAAAATTATTAAACCCGATTTTAGCATTTGACTCAGTTTTACAATTGTGTTTCTCTTCGAAAAGTACAAAAACATAGAGGATTTGAAGCAGGGAAAAACAATGGTAAACCTACTAATCAATCGCTAAAATTTGTTTTCCATGTATTTTTCAACAAGATATGACTTGACAGACCAAATGCGTTTTAATATACAAATCGTGTTTTAACTACTTCAGAAATTTCAACCCTGAACTAGTGAAAGTAGCCGTGTAAGAAGTTTTTCTGCGCTGCAGCTTCTCGTTTTATCGGTTATATTTTTAAATCTGGGTTCAAAGCTCAAAAATTCACCCGGCCCCAATAATTTGCCCAAAGAATTTCTAATTGATAAGAATACAAGTTGGAAATTGCACGTGTAGCGTAGCAAATGAGGTGCGTTCGTACGATAACAAAGTTTTAAAAATATTACTCAATATTATATTATATCAATCTCATAAAATTGTAAATAGTGAATTACAATTAAAACGCTCATCAAACAATGTTCTCCCTATACCATTATGTAATGGAATACTTTTGTGTGGCCCTGTAAATCAATAAAAATGTTCTTTGCACCACAAATTATGTAAAATGTATATTATAATATGTACTTTATAGTTGCACATAAAATTTATTAAGTTCGAATGAGTAAAACACCATTAAAATGCATTTGAAACATTTTTCCCCATTGATCGTAATGTAACGGAATACTTTTGATTGGCCCTGTAATTGATCTATGCACCCGATTATCAAAAAATTTGAAATAACTCGACAAAATTATGTAATAATTATGTATTTTAAACTTCAAATGATTAAAATGCATTTGAAACTTTTTTTCCCCATTGTCCGTAATGTAATGGAATACTTTTGATTGCCCCTGTAATTGATCTATTCATCCAAATTTCATAAAATTTGAAATGACTCGAAAAAATTATGTAATAATTATGTATTTTAAATTTCAAACGATTCGGTTGGGTAGTTTTTGCGTTGTTATATGCGGACAGACAGACGGACGGACTCAACGACCACTATAGGTGCTTTACATAATTACGAACGCACCTAATAAGCTACTACTGATTTGCCAAGAAGTATTTCGTTCATTGGCTGGCAGGAAGGCCTTCCGTTCTTAGTGTTCTATATTTCAATTCGCTAACTTTAAAATTTTATATATCGATAACAGGAAGACGGGAACACATAATTTACGAATTTAAAAACCTATTTCAATGTGTTCTTTTGATTGCTACTTATTTAGATTTTTTTTAAATTATTACATTAGACGGATAATTTTCTTGTAAGATAAGAATCCTGATGTCATTGTAAAACTGGGGAATTATGGTAGGTGTTCTGTGGTATGTAAGCTCTGATGCAGCATACTGCAATTTAAAAGTTCTGAAATTTTATTTTACTAACAAGCTTAGGTACAACAGTACATATAAATTAACCAAAATATAACAAGAAAAAGCTAACTGAAATTGTAACCCTCTTAAGGGCCAAACTATTCCATTCCAAAAATGCTTGACACCGGAATTTAGAATGAAATTTATTTGTAAATAAAAAAATTGTTTTCCACATACATAATAAATCGAAATTTGTTTTGCCAAAATTCTAGAGTAAATGTAGCATTTTTGAATTAAAATTACTTTATCGAAAAAAAGAAGCATATTTTTAAAATTTTGAATACATTCATTTTTTAATCTTCTTGTTTTTCATGTTTCAAAACCCCCCAGAGTTTGTAAAAGAAATAGTATGCTGTAATTTGCAATAAATTTATTGGATAATTTGTAAAGGTGTTTTTTATGACGGCGGATTATCTGCACGAGGGATGTGGGCCACAGGGGGAGACCCTTCAGTGGGTGTCTTTATAATGAAACATAACTTGCATTTACAAAAGGATATAAGGAAACCAAGAAAATCTCCAAACGGTTAGGCCAACCGGCACAATTGATTTCGAACCCAGTACCTCTCGTCTACGAGCTTCGAGAGGATAACTTCTCAGCCACTTGTGGAACTATTTCGTAAGGAATGTTATGTTGCGTAGATTCTGCACTCAAATATAATGTTTTTAACCTGTCTTTGTCAAAAGAACAGTGCAACACATATAAATATCTGGTTGGATATAGAATAATTTTGAAATATAACGGGTGATATAGTGAACAAAATTTCAGTTACTTTTTAAAATACATTATTAATGGATTTTTTGTTAGATTATATATTTTCTAAGTATGGTGAGTTTCTATATTTTCGAAAAACAATCATCATGTACATAAGAAAATCGAAAAAAATTACAAATTAGAAGTTCATTTTTCTTGTCTTAGTTTCTGTATTAATTTAAACGCTATTGCAATGATATTTTCTCAACTCGAATACCCTTTTCTGGGCTATACCAATTGCCGGGCCAAATACGCTAATGGCACCTGGTGTATGTCACATCCGTCGTGGGGCCAAAGTTCTCCAAGTTACCTGTGAATACTAGTGCTTAGTCACGTAAAACCTCTAAATTTCGAGACCGTACGGAGGTGTGCATGCATCGTTATTCTAAATAAATAAATACAATACAAGTAACCAGTCAACGTAACTAAAACAAAGTTAAACAGAAGTGCCATTCAGACGGCATAAGTGTTTGTCATTAAGACTGCCTCTAAGCGGCGTCCAGGTGCTTTCGCCACATTTCCAGGCACTCACACAAGTAAAACTCGTTTTGAATCAGTATGTAGGTGCTTGGCCAGTGGTTAGAAAGAAAGAATAGTTTTTTGGAGGTGTATTAGTTGAACCCATAAAATTCTGCAATATTGTTCCGACATTTCTAGCTACGGTACAACGTGAATTCCAAATGTATATGTGGGATATTATGCAACATTATGATTGCGTTTACTGCAGTACCAAACGGTTGTTTAATCCAGTAAAAAAAATAACAGTGTATTTAAAGAGAAAAGAATTTACTTGGAATATATTGAAAAACGAACCGCAGAGTATTTCGATAGCTTATGTCACACAAAATTCTGGAGCAAACGACAGGTGCAAAGGGATATGCGTCTAAAACTGCTATAATATACTCCTCACGAATCAAATAACACAGCACAAAAATATACTTTATTTTACCTTTTGATTTCAATAATCTAGGTTTTGTATTACCTAATGACAAAAGGTGTCAAGCTAAGAAATTCCAAAAAATATATAATTAAGTTTTTTATTTAACATTATATTTCAATTTCATAAAAGGTGAAGGTATGTTGCATTATTCTTAATGTGTTAGAGAATATTTCATAATGTGTGCTAATGCATGTTTTTTATTAGTTTACAGAAAAAAAGAATCCAAGTACAATGACCTAATAATAGATTTAGTAGATGTTTTCTAGATAAAATATATTTATATTTGAAAGAATTATCTAAATAACATTTGTGTTATAACAAAACTTTCTGCGAAGAAAAATAATATATCTTGGATTTCTGAAAATGTAGGAAAGGTAGTATCGTTGCATTCTAAATGGCCGTAAGCTACGAAAAAATATTTTAAGATACATTCGAGGTTTATTTAACTTTTAACTAATGAAAATATATTTTCAAATATACTATTACTTGAGGCAGTGGGATATTTATTTTGGTTAGACATAGATGTTATAGGAGTACGTTCACATGCTGAAATTGAATAACTTATATTCTTTAGGGAAATTGATGTTACGGGTAAAATTGCTTAACGTTGAAACTTTTTAATGAATAAATTTTTTTTTTTAAACATTTAAATGCTCAAACTTTTAAAACTATCCGACAATGTTTAAGAAATTGAGAGAACAAAGGGATAAACTTTAGTTGTTTTTAAGTGAAACAACGGGTTAATTTTATGAATTGAAAAACTTTTCTACAACTTAATTCAGTATAATAACATATGATATTTTGAATTTAATGAAATAAGGAGTCTTACAAATATACATACGAAATTTTTAAAAATAAATCTTATAAATTATGGAAACTGAATCAGAGAACTTGTGTAAATGTTACATTTTTAAATATATGTAAACTTCTTACTTCTGTTAAAATCTTTGAATCTAGTTTATTGTGGAAAGAAGTCTGATTCTAAGTCTTTTATTTATTTTTGTTTATTTTTTCATTAAATTTGTGTTTATGAGAACGTCAAAATCCCTATTTTTATAAACTTAGAAGAAAATACATGAGACTATGATAAAATCACAGAAACCTATGATAAAGATTTTTTTTTCTGAATTTAAAAATCGTTGATGGTACATAGAGAAAGCTTAAATAAAGCAATTGTATAATAATCCGTATACATTCGCGAGTTTTGATTATTCGAGCAATAAAAAAAAATGGGGAATATTTCAACATTTGCCAATACTTCCCGTAAGACATGGTGACGTCACTGTGACATCGTTGTGAAGTAAGATTGTGACTTTGTGACCATCGATCATCGATGTGACGTCGATGTGAAGTCAAAGTGACCAAAATGTGAAGTCGTTATGGCCGTTTTAGAGCTATTTTGTGACGTCACATTGTGACCACTATGTGAAGTAACGATGTGACCAGTTTGTGAAAAATGTGTCATTTGTGACTACTTTGACATTGACATTGTGACGAAACTGTGAGAAAAGCGACGATATTTAAATTGCCAGAAACATGTTTTTTAAACTAAATAACATGTTTTGAAGAATTTTTGTAATTTTCTAAAGATTTTTTAAAAAGTCACATCTCAGTCAAAATGTGACGTCACTGAGTGGTGGCATTTTGGTCACAGATGTCATGTGACCAAAGTTACTCACAGTGGCGTCATTGTGACTTCACTGTGACCATGCATGCTATGAGGGTTCACTTGGTTATTCGGAAATTTTGTTTTATAAAGAATATTATTTTAGAAACAGAACTCACTGTGTTTCACCAATTATATAAATTATTTGACACTGTACAGATTCATAATACTATATACAAAATCTCGAGAATTTGAACTATTGTATTGAGGTAAAATATAGTTCATTAAACACAATAAATGCAAAACATGACTTCATACAAAAAAAAACTAAATTTTCTAAAATTTAAATCTGTTATTGTAAGTGAAGTTTTTTCTGCAAAATTTTTAAGGAACTTTTAAATATTCAACACTAACTTGCTTAAAAAGCAATTGAAAGGAATCCGATCTTCAATTATGAGAGCTCTTTAAATTTAAAAGAGAAATCGAGACTACAACTTTTCCTTCTATGGAAATTTCCGAACAATAGATATTTTGTTCCGAAAATCGTATATCAATAGATTTTTTTTCAGACTAGCAACCAGACTTTATACAATATGTTTATAGTTATTGAAATTTATTTACAGCAATCATTTTGTAAAAAGCAGAGAATTGTTATATACGAGAATTATACGACAATTTTGATCCGTGAAAAACTCGCTTTGCTACGATTCTGAAAAACAAATTAAATTGTGTAGTGAATATTAAATATTCAATTGAATATTATTCATAATGCTTTTCGAGTTTTCTTATACCTGAAAAACAACCAAATAAAAAAAATAAAATTATAACAATATATATGATGAATTTACTTAATTATTATTTCTTTATTTCTTTATTTCTTTATTATTTTCAATTTCTACATTTTGAAGAATCTTCTTGCTTTTAGATACAATCCAGCATACAAGTAATAGGTAAAAAAGAGAAAAAAACAAAACCGCTCAAAAACACAAAAACTGGACGAAACAATTTTTCAAGATTAAGTTTGAAATACGATATTAGAACCTTTGTAATTGTTTTTAAAGATTCATTCTACATTTTTTAATTCTATAAAACAATTTAACAAATTCAATAAAAGAATTAATAATCTAAGATAGTTACAGGCTCAATAATATTTGTACAAGCTTTATTAAATTTTCTTTTTTTTAACGTTATCTTCCCTACAAAAATCATGTATTTTTGTCTGTATCATCTATACAAAAGTTTCTTATCCTCTCGAATTCTTTTACCCCAGTATTTTTTTATTTCACTAAAAGTCTATCTCCTGACGAAATATTGACTAATTTCAGTGCAGACAATTAAAATTAATACACTTTGTCCACAATCAATTGAGGGTTTTTTTCCATTGATATCAAATAAGATTAATGCGAGCGGAGAGACAAAAATACGAAATAATTCGTTTATGGGTAGTTTTTTATGTAATTTAATTTACGAATTTCGTTTTCACTACATCGCTCTCGCTATAAATCATCGCAAATGTCAAGGACTGCGTTTGTTCTTACTAATATTGTGCTCATTTAGTCTATATATGAGGAAATTTAATTATATAATGTAACACAATAACGTGCTTTATATATTTTTTTCTGTTTTGGTGATAATGGAAATTTAATCTCAATATAAAAGCACTGCGTTTGACTTTAAAAATCTTGTTATTTCATAGAAACTTTATCTGTAATTTTAAATTATAAATGCAAGTACTTTAATATTAAATCTATTATTGCAATTTAAATGATTAACACTAGGAATAAAATTATATGAATATATTAAATTCCTTTTCTTTTACGAAACTGCGAGTTTAATAAATATTCTAAGACAAAAAAAAATTCCAATGAAAGTGAATTCTCCAAAACAGGAATGTTACAATGAATATAATTATTCCATGATAAGAATATTAAAATGAAAATGACTATTCCAAAATTTTCAATAAATGTATAAAACGATAAAAAAATGTTTGGAGTGTTGAAATTACCAATAGCCACAGAAATTCCTTTTGTAAAACTCCTTAACTTGTGAGGGAGTGACCTTTAGTCATAAAGGTACTCTAGTGTTTCTGAGATCGTGACGTCAATAATTTAACATTTTGTAGGCGTAAAAGTGACATCTATCCTCTCTTTTACTTTAACTTTCTAGAGTGTGTGTGCTCTTTCGAATTCCGCAGTTAGCTCGCGGTTATTAGTATTATGTTAATGAGAAGTATCTCAGTTTGTCGCGTATAAAAGCTTGGGTGTGAGTTTGTGGTGTGTGTGTTTCTGGCCTTAGCCAGCAGCCAGCGTCTGTGTGTTCTAGCCGGCAGCCAGCAGCCTCTGTGTGTATTCCGCCATTAGACAACGAAGTTGATGATTGTTTATGAAGGTGCTGACGATTAGAAAATAGCTACGGCCTCCAGTAAAGCGAAAAGGAGTTCAGATAGTGGATTAAAGATTCTGCCTTGGTAAGAAAGTTTAGAATCGTTCCGTTTTGATTATTTGAGAAATAAAGAAATATCCACAGCCACGGGCTGTGAAATTAAGATTTGTTTAGTAGATCAGCCAGGAAATAGTGTCAAGTGTTAGACGGTGCCCCGACTGAGCTAGACCAACGCCTGTGAGTATGATTTAGCTTTTCATAGTGTTCTCAGTGAGTGAAATTATAGACTGGCTCCACTTTCCTTTAGCCCTTATCATTTTAATAAACTGTGTTGTTTTAACCTAAATTAATGAGTATGTCTGCATATAATGTGATAAATGACACCCAGCATGAGTGCACCGTCACAAATGGCGCCCAACGAAACATCGGACATTATGAGATTGTGCCACGAGTGTATTTCACCGGTGAGGGTGATATTAGTGAATTTTTAGTGAAATTAGATGATTATATTTTGTTCAATAATATACCTGAGAAAAACAGGTACGTAGTGCTTAAATGCTCGTTAAAGGGCGAAGCACTTTTGTGGTTAGAAAATATAGGAAAGTTTTTGATTACTGAGGAAGCGAAAAGATTTGAACAAACTGTAATTGAGTTAAAGAAGGCATTTCCTCCCGTTAAAGATAAAAGTATTTTGAGAAAAGAGTTCTATTGTAATAAGCAGAATATTTATGAGTCGGCGTCAAAATTTTATCTTCGTAAGCTTGAACTTAAAAATAAATTAGATTTAGATATTACATTTGAGGAATTGTTGGACATTGTTTTTCCTCTTTTTAATCCAAATATACAGGACTTTATTGAAGTTAGAGCACCGAAGAATTTTGCAGAAATGCACCAGATATTATCGAAGTATGAGTCTCGGCATAGCTCGGATCAACGGGATTTGCGAAACCCTCGGCAGAGACCTGTCACGGATAGTAGTTTGAGAAATGAGGGGGAACGTAATTTTGTGAGAGGGGGACAGCGATTTCCGGATAGTAATGTGCGTAATAGAAGTGATGGATTTGGTCGTAATATGTCGAATACGAGTAATGGTAATAGGAATGGTGGTGGTGCTAATAATTTTAGAAGTGGTGAGAGAAATATGCATGGAAATAGACAGAATAGTGGTTATGATCGTAGTGGGGGAGTACGGGACAGGAATGTTTCTTCGCAAGTAAGGAGATTAACTTCGGATGAGAATTTTGAAGGTAGATTAATGCAAAAGAGATGTGGTCAGAGGTTGGAAAAGTCGTCTTTAAGTTTGAATAAAATTACTATTAATCCGGTTGAGTTACCTGAAGTGTTAATTGTGTTAGATGGTATTGTCGTTAAAAGTGTCTTCGATACAGGGGCAGATAAGTCGTTCATTTCTTTTGATTGTTATCGGAAATATTTTTCGTATAAGAAGTTGAAAAGGTCAAGTCTTGTGGTTCAGTCAGCACAGGGAGTAGCTTGCGATAATAAAGGTTCAGTAGAATTGGAAGTTGAAATTCGTTCGGTTAAGACTTGTTGGGAGTTTTGTGTGTTAGATGGATTAACAGTGCATTGTATAGTTGGTGTGGATTATATGAAGGATAGAGGAATTAGTTTGGATTTCTTTAAAAAGTCGTTAATCGTGAATAATGATGAGAATGTGAGTAAGAAAGAGCCTGTTTCAGTGTCAGTTAATTTGGAGGAGTCGGGTTTAAGTGTGGTTAAGAAAATGGAGGTTAATAAGTCTTTAGTCGATTGTGGTAAAGTTTTTTCAGATAAACAGAGTTTAACTAATGAAATTTATATTGGTTTTGACGCACTAGTTGCTAGTAAACCATTTCGTTATGATTTTATATTCAATATTTTTAAGTCTTTGTGTGAAAAGTTGCAGACTGAGGACGGTAGGGAACTTACTCAGTCTAATATGGCTGAACGTGTAAATCGTACATTAATTCAAATGATTTCTTCTTATGTTGGTTCTCATCATGCAAATTGGGACCAGTTTCTTCAGCATTTTGCGTACGCACTTCGTACGGCAGTTCACGAGTCAACGGGGAAAACGCCTGCTGAATTGTTTTTGGGTAGAAAAGTTATTACTCCATTCCAAAGGTTAGTTATGGTGTCAGATGCGGAAAGTCAGTACATGTGTCAGGATATTGAGAGGTTGGTTAAGGAAGCTCAGGTTCAAATGGGAAAAGCGCAAGAAAAGCAAGCTCAGTATTATAATATGCGTAGAAGGGAGTTAGAGGTGAAAGTTGGAGATTTTGTGTTAGTAGAAAAGCATTGGTTAAGTTCAAGTCGTCAAAAGAGAGTAGCTAAGTTTGGTCCGAAGTTTGTAGGTCCGTTCGAGGTTTTGGAAGTTCGAAATAATAATTTGGTTGTTGATGTCAATGGTGAAAGAATGACTGTTAATCTGGATCAGGTTAGAGTGTATAAGTTTAGAGAAAATGGTAGTGAAGGTTCTCATATGTCGAGTGGTGTTTCGCGAAATTCCCGATCCAATGAGTGTCCCGAGTCCAGTACTTCTTCGTCTAATTCTTTTCATCAATATTCAAGAAGAAAATTTGGTCAAACAGCTCCAAAGACTGTTATTGAAAGTCGAAAGCCTAGCAATCCGAGAGCAAAGTATAATAAAAATAAGAGAACTGTGTCAAATACATCGGACTCTGTGTGTCATAAAAGACAAAAAATTATAAATTGTCCAGTTCCTCCAGCTATTAGACAACAACCTCACAAGCATAAATTAACTAATAGTTCACCATCTTCAGTGATTAATCCCCAGAAAAGATTTCGTTTGGACACTCGTAAAACTGTTAAGCGAACTTTAAATGCCGAATCTTTGCCTAACAAGAAACTACATAGGTCCGGAAAGAAACGTGGCCTGGGATCTTCGGTAACTTCGGGTGCGTCTAGAAAGAGGAGACAACTCTCAGATTACCGGCAACAACAGTGTGAACCTCGCCATGGAGTGAACCCAGCGAACCGGCCGGAGCAGAGTCGTCGAGTGGAACCTACAAGTATCCCACGGCATCCATTCAGAACCAGGCTGCAGGCACGACAGTCAACTGTGGCGTCACCGTACAGTTCTGATGACGAGAGATCCTTCGTACAAGCCTTTTGGGACAGGAGGAGAAAGCCATCTTGCAGTATGAAGCCTGCTAGCAGTGAATCGTCTCTATGATTGGGTGATAATGTTCTTTATTAAATTTCTATTAGAGTGCATATATGTGGTAGCAATGTGAAAGAATAGAAAGCAGAGAGACTGTTTTGTACTTTTGGCCATTTTTGGAATTTTTTGACGGACTCACGTTTAGTGCTTAATTGTGTTCAAAATTTGTTTGCAAAATTGTTAGTTTTATGTATGTTGGAAATTTTGGTCTTAACTGCTTTTAAAAATTCTGGATCTATTGTTAAATTGTTATATTATTTGTTTAAAATGTTACTATATTGTTATTGTTCATGTGTTATAAAATGTATGTTAATGTATGTTTAAATTTTCAGAAAGTACAGATAATAGTTTGGGTTATTTTGTACACGCGCCGCGGTTCAGGCGCGCACGTGTTTTGCGGTCAAGAAGTCCTTGACACGCGTTTCTATCTCTGATACTAACATTTAATGAATTAACTTTCTTCTTATCGTTCGTGTTTTATGAGTTGCGTTTTGTACTTTAGTTGGGAATGGTTTCCGCAAGTTGCGAAGTTTTAAGCTGCATTTGAATTTGAAATTGTATTGTATTAAAATTGAATGTTAATGTGATTTTCTTGCAGGGAAGTATACCTTTTGTTATGTATTGATTCTGCTATTTTTCTTTTAGTTAATACAGATGAAGAGATTGATGACGTCATTTTGTAAATTTTTGATATTTTTTGATTGTTGCATAAGCACAGCGATATGCCGCTGTACGTATGTGCCCCAATTATTGTTCAAGTGGAGTTAAGTCTGAAGAAGTTTGGGAGTTAGTTCATTGGCTAATGGGGATGTAGGTATTACGTAGTAGCAGAGTTAGTTTAGTATGAAGTAAATGTAATTTTAGATGAAGTCGGAATTTGGATGAGGAAAGTTTTTGCGCATTGGGTTTTTTGGACTTGGTGCGAATTCTAGTATATTAAAAGTTATGGAGAAATTTTTGGGTAAAGTTATAGTTGCATTGCAATATTGAGGAAAATTTCGGAAGGTTAGTGTTTTGAGAAATTTTAGCACTCCCAGTGGAGTGGGTTGTTTTGAGAGAAGAAGTAATTAGTTTTGAAAGTTTTACGAGTTTTTGGAAGTTTTACGGAGGCTATTTGTAAGATAGAAGAATGGTTGGATTGGATATGTGATTATTTGAGGCAAACTGAGTTTTTTTTTGGTTGTGATGGGTTAAAGTTAATATTTTAAAAGTTATGTTTCGGCGTTAAATTTCACCCATCACTGTGTTTTATTACGGCTCTAAATTTATAACAAGAAAAAGTTCTGGGCATGCATTTAGCCCAGCCCTTTTTCTCTGCGGAGTTCGAGGGGGGGTTGTGAGGGAGTGACCTTTAGTCATAAAGGCACTCTAGTGTTTCTGAGATCGTGACGTCAATAATTTAACATTTTGTAGGCGTAAAAGTGACATCTATCCTCTCTTTTACTTTAACTTTCTAGAGTGTGTGTGCTCTTTCGAATTCCGCAGTTAGCTCGCGGTTATTAGTATTATGTTAATGAGAAGTATCTCAGTTTGTCGCGTATAAAAGCTTGGGTGTGAGTTTGTGGTGTGTGTGTTTCTGGCCTTAGCCAGCAGCCAGCGTCTGTGTGTTCTAGCCGGCAGCCAGCAGCCTCTGTGTGTATTCCGCCATTAGACAACGAAGTTGATGATTGTTTATGAAGGTGCTGACGATTAGAAAATAGCTACGGCCTCCAGTAAAGCGAAAAGGAGTTCAGATAGTGGATTAAAGATTCTGCCTTGGTAAGAAAGTTTAGAATCGTTCCGTTTTGATTATTTGAGAAATAAAGAAATATCCACAGCCACGGGCTGTGAAATTAAGATTTGTTTAGTAGATCAGCCAGGAAATAGTGTCAAGTGTTAGACGGTGCCCCGACTGAGCTAGACCAACGCCTGTGAGTATGATTTAGCTTTTCATAGTGTTCTCAGTGAGTGAAATTATAGACTGGCTCCACTTTCCTTTAGCCCTTATCATTTTAATAAACTGTGTTGTTTTAACCTAAATTAATGAGTATGTCTGCATATAATGTGATAAATGACACCCAGCATGAGTGCACCGTCACAAACTATAATAATTACAATAAAGTTGCCACAATAGTAGTAGTAATAATGCATTCTAAATAACGTATCAAGTACTTTATTTATATTATGTTTTTCTTTTAATCTATACTAATGTAAGAACAAAACGCTCTGTCTGTCTGTGTGTGTATCTGTGTGTGTGTGTGTGTCTGTGTGTCTGCGATGGCTAGTAAAATCTACAGCACGTACGAAGCTCAAAATTTTTTTGAGAGTTGCCCAATGTCTTTCGTGATGCACCTGAAGCTCAGAATTTTAAAATTCTATTTATTAACTGAGTAATTAATTAAATTCCAAAGCTCACTCTCATAAAAAATCGCCTTTTTTCGCTTTTTTCCATTTCATTTTCTTATGGTTGATTGGTTGCATAAAATTTTCGCAGAAATAATTAAAAAAGCTGGGACAGACCTTTAAAATTCATAGACTGGCAAACTGTCAGTTTAAAAGAGGATTTTTTTTAATCACAGCTGCTGTACACCATGGAGAAAAAGATAGGTGGAGGCGAAATAAACCGAAAAAAGGTTTGCAACACGGAGTAAGAAGTGTCTTACTCCGTGGTTTGCAATATTAAACCATTTATCGCTGAAATTTTAATGTCTCAAACAAAAGCACGAGGAAGGAATTTTGTATTAATAAAACGAATTGAAAGAAACGAATTACAGCTGAAGCATATTTTACGAAGAAATAGTAATTTTTTAAAATGTTTTTTTACTATTATATTATTTAGGTTAAAGTTAGGTTAAATTGCATTTATGTTATGGTTAGAATAAGGATATGTTACAATAAAGTGAATACATTTAGGCTTGGTTACATTTCTGTTATATTTAATTTACGGTAGGGTACTGTTAAGTAGCTGTTAGGTTACAGACAGGTTCTGGTTACGGTATAAAAGTTTAAGGTTAGGAATTTATACACAGAGTGAACCTATACGCAAGATTTGATTAAAAATAACACTTATTTTTCTTAAATAGCTCTGAAATTATAATACTATATACCAACCTTTTAGCTACCATCGTGTATCGATTTCATTCATGGTATAGTCGGATTTAAGAGTGATATAATTAGTTTGAAATTCAAAATATTTCACTTGGGATTTGGATGTGAAAATAATAATTAGTTACGTGACTTAACAGTGATTTTTACGGGTAAATATCAACATTTTTACACTAAAATCATGCAATCGTTGGATACATATTCCCTCCCGCGTTTTTCATTGCTCATTTTGAGTATTTTTAGAGCTTAATATTAGTTGTTTTTAAAACCGATTTTTCACACAGTCAGGGGCTACGTATTTCAGACAATGCATTTCTGCATGTAACGAGTTAATGATAAAATCATACAAATTTCAAGTTCGTTTAATATTGTTAATACGGACCCGGGCAACGCCGGCGGGTCAGCTAGTTCAAAATATTTCTTCTAATATATCACAATATACATGAAATAGTCGAATTGTTGCTAAAAATTGTAGATTTTATATTCGATAAGTATATAAGTTTAATTAAAACAGTTACTTCTATTGAGATATTTGGAGTTTGAAGCTCTAAATAAAAATATTAAATACACTAAACTTGTGCGAGTAATCAAAATATACTGATTCTACTGAATAATAAGAATATTTCTGAAGCAGAGGTTTTGTAAAGTAAAGTATTTAAAAGGTTGAGATTATTTGTTGATACTTTTGCATTAAAATTTTTAAGAAACTACAATTTTCAACGAAACTACGCAGTCAAACTTATACTATCATTTTACATATAATTAAATTTTACGCAATTTTTCTTCTTTATTTGAATTGCCATTTCAAAAAATCTACCGACCACATCTTTATGAGCCGCACTGTATGAAGAAATAAATAGTCAACAATCAAAATGTAGTCTAATAATAATAAATTATCAGATCTTTTAAAGTTTTTAATCGAATATTTTAATTTTTTTTTTTTTTTTTTTTGAAATTGTAAAATTCGCGTTATTTAAAAACAAATTCATTTACACGTTCGCTGCGAAAGCCTAGATAGTACATTTGTTCACAGATACCAAAATCATATCTCCGATATTATGTGTTTAAATTGTTGTAAAATGTTAAATTAAAATAAATGATCCATTTCAGTACGTCAAGTGTATTATTTAGTCTCTTTCTGTGTGCCAAACACTTAAATGATACATATGTTTTCCACGGAAATACTCGTAATCGGAGATTAGATAATGATATTAATAACGAATTATTTCGTAGGTGGCAAGGCAATCCAGTTTGCCAACTACAAGTATTCTCCTAGCTGGCATCGAACGCGTTATGGCGAAAAGAATGGGAACTCTAAAGTTTTAAAAAGTGAAGCCAATCAAGAAATCTGGTTTTTATTTAATTAGCCTACTGGCAACATTGTCAATGCCTTTACTGAGCCAGGAAGCCGTTTCCGACCAGTCATTCCTATATGACTCCGGGTCGGCTGGGTGCACTCTACTTCGATTAGAAATTGTAACACCTTAGCTGGGACATCCTGTATATAATAATAAATATCTGTAGAAAATTTCAAAACATTCACAAGAATAAAAGATGAAAACGCAATAGGCAAATATTTGTAATCAAAGATCTGCTAAGCACCATGATCATTTAATTAATTGTAAAAATATAATTAAAATACCAAAAAATATCCGATTGCAAAGAGACTGATATTTCGGTGTCAATTTTCTTTCGTAAATTTGAACTAGTTTGTTGATTTATAGTTCCCCTTTAAATAATTAATTAAAAAACAACACAATTGCAAAATTTTATTAAATCAGCGGAATTAAATTTTAGAACTAACACACTAGTTAAAATATTAATCTATTAGATATGAGTATCATTGAAGCTAAATATTGTATTTAATGCATTTTGATACTGTGATAAAAAGGATAGTTCGCAGTGGACTTAATTTAACAATCATTTTAAAAAAAATCTTTGAATATATAAAAAAGTACACATTAGTTTGCAGGCAATGCATACATTAGTTCATAAAATTAAATATTTCATTTTTTTTTTTTAATGAAAGCACGATATTCATTTTATACATTTTATTTAATAATATGTAATGTTACATGTGAAAAGTATTTTAAATAAACTGCATTTAATAAAAACATTTTGGAAAAATTATACCATACAGTGGATTTTGTTCCATTTTTATTGAAGTTACCATTGGTTGTAATTGATTAAAAAGGTGAAAAAACATGATTTGTTTCTCGAAATTTTTTAACATATTTTTTTCAAAAAATTGTGTTTCAGTTTTCAAGTAATGTAAAACTACTTTATGTAATAAAACTTTTTCGGCAAATTGACTTTCTTTAATAGAAGCACAATTTTTATATCATATATTTTATTTAATAATATACAATAAATAATACAAGTAAGTTTTTCTTGTAAACAGCATTTGACTTCAACTAATTTAGTGTAAAGTTTAATTGAAAAATTTACCTCGACAATTTGGAAAATGATATTTTGAAGTTTTTAAAATAAATTCTGTATATAAATTAATAATAATAGTAAACATCATTTTTATGATGATTATTTGGAGTCGTCGTTTATTTGGAGTTACACTGCCATACATTCTGCAGGCCTTTCAAAAATGCAAAGTCACTCGTTTTTCGCGCGCGTTCTATCTAATATATTTCAACATTTTATATACTCCTGCAGAGGGCACAGTTGTAAATTTGGTAGGGGCATTTCTTTAATTGGTTGTTTAGCTTTAGACTGATATGTGGTCAAGCCCCGCATAATTCCCGGGTGCCATGACTCATTGACAATATGTATCAGGCCTTAGCAAAAATGCCCGCTAAAAGCACTTAGATAATCAATTTTAAACTTAGAAAGCTTCCAAAAATGATATCTGAAAGTAATAGATGTGAACCAGAGAAAAATATTACCAGGGGCAAAATAGCTAAATAAAAGTTAAAAATATTAGTTGGGACTTTAAACTTTCGAATTTGTATTTTAAATTTTAGTTTTAAAAAGAATTTAATTTTTATCCTTTCATGTATGTAAAGGTTATAATTTTGAATTTAGTTGAAATAACGACTTCAAAAGAAGACTTTACTATATAATTCAAAATTATACTAACTCCTGAAGTTGTGCAATTTATTTATATTTCATACTCTTGTGGTCCGTTTTATATGTATAATAAAGATTTTATATTGCATTTATCATTGAAACAATCATATTTTAAAGTAGAAAGTCATAATTTAATTTTAAGAAACCTTCTATTCTTTTTTTTTTAAATATATTTACAACATTCTCATAGATAAAATTCCACAGATTATAAGCATACTTTATGACTGTACATTTTATCTTGAATCACTTCACATATTTAATTGTATTGCTTTCATTTTTGTTGATAAATGACATTTTCCACATTCTTGAAAAAATGAACAGGCTCACAAAAATAATTTTGCTTTTGTATAAAAAAAAATGTATATTTCGATTTTCAATTTTTTTGATTAAATTACTTTAAAGGGTTTTTTTTTCAATTGTAGAAACAGAAGCGTTCTCTCTTTATGAAATAAAATAAGCCATATGTCCATGTCTTTTTGCAAGAGCTGTTTTAATACATAGAAAATCAAAGTATGCAATGTTATAAATTTTAAGAATTCAATATGTTTTTATTTCTTTGTCAAACTATTCCGTTATACATAAAAATTTCATTCCAATTTACTATTTCTTCATTTTTTATAAGGCTTTGAATTGCAACACAAAAAAAGCAGATTTAAAGATTAACTTAAAATTATTTTATTAGAGCATAGAATAAAACTGTTAGATGAAAATGTAGTTATTTCTTAATTGACAGGCCATTATATTTACCACGATATATACATGATCTTTATAATGTAGTGTGCATTAATATACGTAGCCAACTGCCATTACTGAAGATAATCCAATTATGAACAATGAAATACATTGTAACGCAACAAATTATATAAATGCATAAAAATGTTCCCGTATACATGTTATCTTTATTAATTTTGATTAAAAAAATTTTTAATATGTCTGTTTTGTTGAAATTAAATATCCTCTAACCTCGTTTCTTGATGAAAACACCGTAGGTCATGAACAATCTTTCGGTTATTAGTACGTTTATGATCCATAATTTACAAAAAATATTCGTTATTTATGAACTCTGTAATCAGACCCGAAAAATCCATAAAAAATAATTTACTTGTGAATAATTATTTTTTTTAATTAATTAAAAGTTCATATTCTGTGACTTGTGTGGTTTTTGAAATGACAGTTTAATTTGAATACCGACTCTCATTTTAACGGCATTTTAAATTATTTTCAAGCATGAATTATTTTTTTAATCTATTTCAACCAACTTAATGACGAGATTGTAAAAAGTGATATATTATAGATTTAGATAATCCATACAATGCAGCATTTTGTCACGAAACTAAAATCTGTGAAACAAAAAAAGACAGACATTCAGTTTATGTATAACATAAAACTAATATTATGTAAAATTGCTTAAAATACGTTTTGAATAATTAATTTTTAAATATATTAAAAGTTCAGATTCTGTGACTTGTGTGGTTTTTGACAGTTTCATTTTAATGATATTTTAAATTATTTTCAAGCATGAATTATTTTTGAAATATGTTTCAACCAGCTTAATGAGTAGATTGTAAAAAACAATTCATTATAAGCTTACATTAGCCATAAAATGCAACATTTTGTCACGAAAATAAAATCTGCGAAAAAAAAAAAAAAAAAAAAACATTCAGATTATATATGACGACCTCAGAAGCCAAGGGGTACAAGTGACAAAATTTCGATTTGGAGTAAACTGAGTTTAAAGATAATTGATGTTAAATTGAAACATCAATAACAATTGACTAAATTGAAATAGGAAACTTCTGCTTGTTTCATTCTGGCCTTTGAATTCTTATTTCAATAACCTTTTAAAAAATAGAGTACAATTTTCTTTAAGGGGGTAGTAAGGTTAATTCGAGGGAAAAAAAGCATATTTTCTATAATTTTTTGTAAGGATACAATTAATATTTATTTATTTGTATGATTATAGTATAATTATATGTCATTTAAAGAGTATTCTGTGAAATTTTCATTAAGAAATATTTAAAAATGAGCCGATGACAGCGAATCTTCGAAGACGTCCCAAAAAAAAGTTGATTCGCGGTGAACCGCATAACTCATGACTGGATCAACTGAAATTAAAAAACCAAATTGATTTAATTAGTTGATAAGTTTCCTCAGGGAACGCGGTCGAGTTTTTTTTTTTTTTTTTTTTTTATTGATTTTTCAATTTTTTACAAGGCTCGGAAGTCAAAATACTGATTTTTCATCAAAAAAATCTGATATTTTGTTTTTTAAAAGTAAGTTAAAATTAAAAAAAAAACACTCGACAGCGTTACCTCGTAATTTATATAAAGAAAGAGTGTGTAAAATTTTAAAAAGATCGGTTCAGTAGATTTTGAGCTACAGAGTTCACCGGCTTCGAAAAAGCGAAGTGTTAGAAAAACACGTTTAAAGTTTCACAGACGTTTTTGTCGAAATAGATATTTGTAAATTACTGCTTTTTTCATATACTTACACAGAATCATCAATGCCAGGCCCATAAAGTGAAAAGCTGTCGGAGATGATGTCCAGAGCATCTTGTTGCTCTTGTCTACGACGAATCCTGCCTTCTTTGCTCTCTTTTGCAGCCTCTCGCTCTGCTTTACATACTCGAAGACTATCTGTTGTTCGCGCCCATTCATGAGAACTTGTTCCAGTTTTTATGCCCATTTCTTGCAAAAATGACAGCAGAGAAAAACAGCCTTCATTAAATGTACATGCTGCAACATTAGCTGCAATTTCAACGACGTTGGAGGTGCCATTCACTGTTTTTGGAGTAATTTTCCAAATAAGTTGATTAAGGCTTTCATTATTGTTCTGAGTGAAACCTCCAACACATCGTTCCAGAAGTGCATCTTTGCTTAAATCCTCATAAATAGGTTTGATGGCTTCTAGCACATTACTCGGAAGTACGGTGTAACTGTGTTTGAATGACTCCAGATCTTCTGTAGCTGCAGCCTTCTGCCATTCACACCATGAATCAGTACCGCTCGGACATTTTTGGTGTTGTGGATTATCGTCTGTGGAGCTGTAGTGAAAGTAAGTTGACCAAATGGCATCTCTCATTTTTTCGACTGAATCGTGATTGCGTCGAATAGCCAGACCGTAATGTACAGTTAATTTGTCAATAATTTTAGCTGTAAGGTTACCTTTGCCAGAAAGACTTTTTCTTTTCACTATTTTTCCAGCCGCAGTTTTATGATCAACAACACTTTTTTTCACTAACTCTCTCAGACGTGCACCCATTCGCTTTTGAACGTGTCCGACACATTCTTTTTTATTTATTATAAAATTTTCACCGTAAGGTTTTGAATTTAAAACACCGGTGTAAGTTTTTGAGTCTCCGTCTCCGATGTAATTGCGATACTTTACTCCGTTGTCCATTGAACGTTGAAACATGATTTTGATCACATCGACTTCCATGTTCCCAGATGATCCAATATGATTAGCATGGCATTTGCCTTCATTTACATGAGCTTTATGCCACTCTTCATATTGCACAGAATCAAGCTTGTTTTCCCAAATTTTACACTCATGACAATAAAGGCTTTCGACACATATGTCTAATACTTTTCCAGTATAATGTCCGATCAAGGAAGCCACGCCATATAACGAAGAGAATCCTCGTTTTTTCCAGGTTCCGTCTCCTGATACAGTCAACTCCGATGTATTTTCGATCTTATGTGCTTCAGATGTTGCTTCTTTTTCTTCATTTACAGCAGAAGAAAAAAATCTACTTGCGACATCTGCTATACTGGAGCACATTTTCTTAATATATAAACTATACGTTGGTTTTGACAAAAAAGTACTTGACAAATACATCAGGGCACAAAACTTTTCACAGCCAGCTAATCCTAATCCTAAGATTCGCATCACAAAAGTAAATCTATAATTAATTTCGTACACACCAGATTGAATTCTTTCAGTAGACGGAACAAAACGAGCTTCTTTACATTTTTCACACGTAACTTTGATATTGAATCCAAGGCCTTCTTTTCTGCACGAATGAAAACTAATTTTTCCATCGCACTTCACACAGTAAAGTAGAAATAATTGAAAAAACAAACACAAAATCCATGATCCGATAATGTTTTTCGTAATTCTCCGGCACATCTGTAGAAGTGTTCATTTTTATTTTTTTTGCTGACGCACTGTTAGCTTCGACATTGTCTTTCTTGCGTTTACGTGGTGGTACAATTTTTCTAGGTTTATTTAACTTTGAACCGGTATTTTTCCGATCTTCTCGGGTAATTTGTTTTGGCATTTTGCGCTTAAGAAACTCAAAATCGCAACACAAAATTAAGGCACACGTTTACACACCTGTACGTGTACCTTCGGAAAGGTCCATTATTTTGGCAGTATGCCAGGACAGGCCTTTGAAACCTGGTCAAGCAGTAGCAGCTACTTGGTAGCTGATTGTTGCGGCCACATTCCTCAGTGTGAAATCGGAGGGCGGAGACTTACAAGTGTATATCTCAGTCAGTTTTACTTCAATTGCTTTCAAATTTTCACAGAATAATCTTAAAATGTTGTACATTAATATAAAAAAATAAAAAAAAAATGCAAAAAAAAAAAATACCTTACTACCCCCTTAAATGTATAATTAATCAATATTGTTTGTTTTTCGAAAAAAGTGGTTTATCTCTATAACTCAGCAAATAATTAGAAAATTACCTATATTTCTTTACCTGAAATGAAAACAGCATAATTTCAGTGTACTTAGTTTATTTTTTTCAATTTTATCACTTATAGCCCTTGGCTTCTGGGGTCCTCATATAACATAAAATTAATATCATGTAAAATTGCTTGAAATACGTTTTGGAACAGACTATGATAGGAATTATATTTCATTGTATTTTACGGATACGTTGGATATGTTACTTTATAACAAGGAAAGTATCCCCATTTGTGAAAACAGGACAGTTACTGTAACTATAAACAAAAGACAAATAAAACATGCAAAGAAATTATTAGTCGAATGTATTAAAATTTTGTTTCACCTAAAATTTATTCAAATATTATCAATATTATTAAAATATTTTCTCCATTTTAACATAAAAAATAATTAAAACAACGGACGCATTTCTGAAGAAATAAAATTGGAACGAAGGGTGATTCATGAGAGCATTTCAAAACTTTTTTAACCCCTTAACGCGCAGTGTTGCCGGGTCGGCAACACCTAAAGTTCCCCCTGTTTAGAGACACAAAAACTCCGTGAATATTTCAAAAACTATTCTAATGGCTACTTTAAAACTTTCTTATGAGTTCTAGATGGCAACACCACAGAGATCAAGCTCTACTGTTTTTAAATAATAGGTAAAATGTTTTACTGTAATACGCGCTTCACAGCAATGCTCTTCTCACTGCGCATACCAATGCTTTACTTATGGGAGGTTATCACTTCGGCAGCAGCTACATAATTAAAATGGTTATTGCAATCATTACAAAACAATACCTATGTATTCCTCTAGGCCTAAATCGATTGCCTAATTTTTTTTTCTTTAAATTCCTACTTTAAAGAGTAGTGCGCCGGAAAGGGTTAAATGTCGAATTCCGACGTGTTTCATCACGTTTTATTAACAATTTTAATATCTCGAATTATTTTTATTTTACTGACAAAATCAATCCTAAAACGCAACTGCCTCCGTTAACCATTAAATTTCTACAATTTTCATTAAAGTTAAATCCATAGTATGCATTTAAAAAAATACTTCACATCAAATTTCGTTTTAAAGGGATTAGTGTATTTATTTTAATCGTGCTCAAAACATTTCATTCATGTGTTTTGTCTGTGTCACTCTATATAATGTTTAAGGGATTACTTGTTCCATCAATGTCCTATATTATTTAGTAAACATATATATTATACATTGTATATACTCTTTCTAAATCTGTTACAATTTAAACCTTTATCTACCGACCGACGGTACTAAAACATTATTGGTTACACAAAACAAAAATATTTTTAAATGGATAATTCCTTTGCTTTTTGTATTTTCAATTTTCTTCCTGCTTAGGAAGGAGGATGGGGCTTTTCAATTCGAAAATGTTTCTACATTGATATTGTAAAAAAAAAGAAAAAGAAACATATTTCTACAATTTTAACTCTACAAAATACTAAGAAAATAATTAAAAATAAAAGATTTGAGTTGGGTTCTAAATATTGCACAAAATCCCTGTAAATTCAAATTTGATTAATCCTTCTAAATCCTTCAATCCTTATAAAATCCTATAAAAATTTATTAAATGATTATGTAAATCAAGGGTAAACAATTAGGGTAAACAATTTAGGGTAACAACTTTAGGGTAAACAATTTACGTAAAATGCTTTAGAATGTAAATATTCCATGAATTCATAATACGATAGATAAAGGGTTAAGTAAATCTCTAGCATCATCAATGTATTATGTATTCTCTTGTTGTAAGATTAAAATAAAAACAGTAATTTTTAAAAGATTATAAATTTTATTTAATTACACATCTTACAGTACTATTTTTTACAAGATAATACTATCGAATTTAAAAAACAACAACAATATAATATTATACAGGTTTTTTTGGTGGGGAGGGGGGCACTACTAAAACGAAAGATCGACCAGTTAATTTCTCAACTTACAAATTATCTGTTTCATCCCCACTAAAAAAATTTGCAGAAAATCTATAGTATTTTGGCCCAAAATCTGTGGGAAATCTGAAGAAATTTGGTAGATATCTTTAAGAATATCTTTAAAAATTCTGCAGACATTTTAAAGATAAAGCTAAGTCTGCAAATTCTCTTCAAATTTCTGTAGAAGTTTTGTAGAAAGATAAGATTTTTCAGATAATCTTAAGATTATTTTTAGTGGGGATGACAGTCTCTTATTGTAAACGTTTATAACTGCATTGTTTTATTAAGCTAAGTAACATTGTATTTGTCCCCGTTTAGTTTATGTTTTTATCTTCTTATCAATCATCCGTGATTCTATCATTTTTATTGTCTTACTGAAAATTCATTTTAAATGCAGACAAATCTGAACTACATGCAGGTAAGAGTTAATAGTTTAAACACTGGTCAGATAAGCAGAAACACTTTCAACATTACTTCCGGCAATTAAAAATATAATATATTGTTAAGAATTTTGTAAATAGTTAGTGTTTGTACTGTAATATAATGTAAATAATCTTATTAAGCTCCATTCCTTTATTAATATTAATTTTTGTTACATTGTCTCTGTTATTAAAGAAAATTGTCTATTATTTTTCAGTGAATGTCTATGGCAGATTGGCGAAATGTTAGAAATATCGCCAAGTTGGCGTCACTTTTAATGACTAATTTTGGTCGCCAAATTTCTCGATATATCGCCAACCTGGCGACAAACTTGGCGATTGCTGGCGATGGTAACCCTTCCTTCTCTATGGTAACCCTCCTTTAGATATGCTGAAACATTGAATGTTATTCCGTGGTTTTCTGGCATATTCGAGAAGCCTGTGGAAATTTCCAGCGCATGCTAAGAGCCTATATAAGGAGAGCAATACGACCTGTTGTTGTTATTATTTATCAGTCAGTCATTGAGCGAACAACTAGGTGATTGTTAAGCAAGTTTGCTTCAGTTCTATCTACGTTGTTTTGAATGTTATTTAGTGTTGAGACGTTGTATAAAGAGTCTCTGGGACCTATATCTGTACTTGTACGATAGATTTGAGCAGTTATTTTTTAATATCTAGGAATATTTGTGTGTTTCGAAGACTTTGTTGTTCTGAGAATCTGTAAATAAATTATTTTCTACTTTTCTAAGAGACAAGAGTTGGAAGTTATCTAACCATAAGATCAAAAGAACCCTATATATGCAACAATATATACATATAATTTCATTTCAGTTCATTATACGTCATGACTGTTTCAAAGTTTTCTGTTTAGCCTTTTGTGTCTTGTGTACTATTAATAGTACATGTCTTTTAATGGAGTATTATTTTGTTTTAACAAATATTTTTGTTACTGTGTATAGACACCGCAGAAAAATCTTGACACTTACGATTTTAGACGTTTTGTTAAATATCTAGAAATATACATAAGGAATTATTCTGAAACTCCAAGTTTTTTGCTTATAGTTTGCAGAGTTCTTAATATAAAATTATCTTCTTTCCTGAAAATTTGACAACCAACATTGTACACAATACTCTGTCATCAAAGTTTTTAAATAATAAAAATTGTATGAAAAATGAGTAGCTTTATTAAATATTTTTTCATTGCGCATGCGTCAAGGATATCAAAACTTCATTTGCATATTGTGTTAGTTAAATGTATAAAGCAACTTCTGTAAAAGTTTCATAAACATAGCTTGAAAATTCTGAAAATGATCGTCTACGAGCAAAATCTGTTAGTAATTATCGACTTACACCGGAATTCACAAACGAATTTTTTAGATATTTTGAAATTCTTAATATAAGCATTTATTGTGAAAGCAAATTTTTACTAAAATATTATTGGTGCCGTTTGCAAATTAGGAATTAAAATTAGGTATCCCAGACCGGGCACAGTGTGCCGAAAAGGGTTAAAAAAGAAAAAATATTAGGACACGAAAGTGTTAACTGGCAATAGAGTTTTCAATTACTTAACTAAGAGTGTCAAACAGTTTACTATATGTGCAAACAAGTACTTATATATATATATTATTTAATATTTTTAAATCAGTAGAATTTGTATACATACGCATCGATTAAAAGTGACTTTAAACTGAACAGAATTTCTATTTAAGTCTTCTTAATGTAGATAATCATGTAGGCGTGCTCTTTTCTCTGGATTGCTGGTTTCCAAATTACAGACACTAAACGAAAGCTTAATTATTGAGGAAGTCGATGTTGCATATAAATGACATTTAACGAGAAATTTCCTATAAAATTTCAAACATGAAAACTGCTTTTAACAAATTGATGATAAACATTGTGTCATGTAGCTATATGATAGTGAAAAATTTTGTTGCATTATATTAATATTTTTAAAATACTGTAAATAAACAGAATTATTTATAAAAGTGAATTAGAAATAGAAAACAATATGTTTAATAGTTTAAAAGGAAAATAATTTAAATATATAACAAAAATAATAATAATGAATTTCATAACGCAAGATGTAATTATATTGTTACAGCGTATATAGGGTTATTTTGATCTTATAGTTAGACAACTTCAAACTCTTGTCTTTTAGAAAAGTAGAAAATAATTTATTTGCAGATCTTCAGAGCAACAGAGTCTTCGAAACTCACAAATATTACTAGATATTCAAAAATAATTGTTCAACTCTATCGTACAAGTGCAGATATAGGTTCCAGAGACTCTTTATATAATGTCTCAACACTAAATCACATTCAAAACAACGTAAATAAAACTCAAGCAAACTTGCTTAAACAATCGTAGCTCACTCAATGACTGACTGCTAAATAATAACAACGACAGCTCGTATTGCTCTCCTTATATAGGCTCGCAGCATGTGCTGGAAATTTCTACAACCTTCTCGAAAAATCCACAAACCACGGAACAACATCCAATGTATCAGTATATCTATATGGAGTTACCATAGAGAGGTAAGGGTTACCATCGCCAACAATCGCCAAATTTGGCGACCAAAATTAGTCGTCAAAAGTGACGCCAACTTGGCGATATCTTTAATATTTCGCCAATCTGCCGTAGACATACACTGAAAAATATTTGACAAGTTTGCTTGATAACAGAGACAATGTAACAAAAACTAATATTAGTAAAGGAATGGAGCTTAATAAGATTATTTACATTATTTTACAGTACAAACACTAACTATTTACAAAATTCGTAACAATATAATAAAGAGTTAATACTTTTACAGCAGAACACCGCACGCATAAATTTCCTACGACCAATACTTGGTTTGTGTGCAGCCTTCTATATCAATTACTTATCGATATTTATCGATTACTTATAGATTAATTATCGATTACTGTCGACTTTATACTTGCAGTATTCCAATGTGTATGGACGTGACCTTGATTTGCTCTGCATCCTGTTTTCGCGATTTGTCAGAAAAATGCTGAGCGTTTCGAAAAGATCAACGAATGAAGGTAATGCCTCCAAAAAGTAGAAACATTAAACTGATTCAAACGTATCGGTGGTAAAATAGTGCGTCATATTTTAATTAAAATAAGCAAAACTTTATTTAATGCGTTCTGGGGTAATGACGCCAGGTTAGGTAATAATGTTAATATTATGCATACTTGTAAAGCAGTCCTTGTGATTACACATTCGAATTCTGCGCAGAAGAAGTCCCTTCTGAGTTATCTGAATCAAAAATAAGTGTACAAAATTATTTTGTGCTGTTTGTAGATCTTATCGCTTGAAGAAACTCTTAAAAGTCGACGCCCAATCAAAAGCTTGCTAGATAATTTGTGTGATCTGAAGACCATATGTGTTTAAGGAAATACAGTGAAACCTCCTAATAAGAAACATCTATGCGACCGGAAATTTTGTACCTTAAATAAAGATGTCCCTTATTCAGAGTTTCTATTACAGTGAAACTTTCAAATAAGGGGCAGCTATGGGACAGGAACTTTTTTTCCTTTAAGTAGAGGTGTCCCTTATACGGAGTGTCCTTTATTTTGAGATTTCACTGTACTTTATTTATTACATAAAATTCAAGTTTATTTCATATGATTTAAAAATGTTAAGGAAATTTTTGAATGTGTTAACGGAGGTAGTTTGTAGTTTAAAATGATTTGCGTAAGAAATATACTGAGCACACTCCAATGTTATTATATTTCCGATGAATTCTTTTGAATATTGGAACTGCAATCCTAGAAGGATTATTTTTTATGCACACTAGTGCCATTGTAGAAAACCAACAAGAAAGGAAATATCATGCGAGAAGCATAGATTGTGAAGCACGTTCAACACATTCTGAATAATGTAACAAAACTGCACCGTTTAAAACTTTAAAGTATTGCGTCTCATTTCACCATATGAAAATATGTATTGCAAGTCAAAACTGAATTTCAGTTGTTCTCATCTTTATTTGGACAGAAATCTAAATTAGCAGCCTTGTATATGATACAGAGATTTGCATCTATTAACAACATGCATTCTAAACTTTATTTCACTTCAGAGATGCATATATTTCAGCTGAAAATTCCCCTTTTGCAATTTCCTCTCATAAGGAATACGTTATGCGAATACTTTTGTAAAGCCCCGTATATAAGGTATTGAATTTACATATAAAGACTAATATGCAAACTGCTGGTTAAATTTAAAAGCGCATAAGTACTCTCCAGCATTTATTACGCAATTTCTTTTGTGTGTGTCCCTGTAAACTAATAAAAAATGCTGTGAATGCTCTGAAATTTAGTGATTTATATCAGTTTCGATGCATTAGAAAAATAACAATGTCATTAAAATACTCTCCAAACGATATATCTCCATATACCATAATGTAATCGAATTATTTTGAGTGCCCTTGTAAATGAGCCTTTAATCGTATATGTTTCATATTCATTATCCAACATGCATCGGTGATCCTATTTAAGGATTAAAAATTCCATGAAAATCCAAGAATATTTACAGTATATTAGAGCGTGGACAGGCTGGTCGTTGGACAGACGGACAGACATTTCGAATGCATAAATACTTTTCAACATTGTTGGAAAGTGCTAAAATGATAATGTAATATTGGTATGTCCTATCTCCTGCAATTTTTTTCGTGAGAGAATAATAAAATAGCAAATGATTTTTAATGCGTCCTTGTGTCGAAATTAATAGTAAGTAAAAGAAAACTGTCCATTTTTAGGGCTGTAGATTTTGTGTCTTTAGAATTGGACAACTTACCTGACACAATCGAATTATTTTGAGTGCCCTTGTAAATGAGCCTTTAATCGTATATGTTTCATATTCATTATCCAACATGCATTGGTGATCCTATTTAAGGATTAAAAATTCCATGAAAATCCAAGAATATTTACGGTATATTAGAGCGTGGACAGGCTGGTCGGTGGACAGACGGACAGACATTTCGAATGCATAAATACTTTTCAACATTGTTGGAAAGTGCTAAAATGATAATGTAATATTGGTACGTCCTATCTCCTGCAAATTTTTTCATGACAGAATAATAAAACAGCAAATGATTTTTAATGCGTCCTCGTGTCACAATTAATAGTTAGTAAAAGAAAACTGTCCACTTTTAGGGCTGTAGATTTTGTGCCTTTAGAATTGGACAACTTACCTGACATTATTCCATCTTATGTTATGGTTATGTTTCTATGACGTTATTATCCACATAGGTGAGTAATAACACCAAATAGCATTGGTCAATAACCCACATCATTACATTTTATGAATACATAAAATATTCCTTTTTGTAGCCACAATCAAAAAGTTGCTGTATGAAATCATATATTTATCTGAATTTGTTAGATTATGGACTGTAAGATTAATTAATTCAATATAAATGCAAAAAAAGGTAAGTGATTCAAAAAGTCTCTAATAAAAAAAAAGTTCCATTATAAACAGAAATCAAGAATCAGGACAGACACTATAGTGAGTTACTAAAAAATATTACTTTAAAATTGTGGACAACTACCACTCAAATTAAAACCATAATATGTATGATTCGTTTACATACATAAATTCTTTTACTTACAATAATGGCTGCATAGTTCATTTTAGCTGACAATATAGCTAATTAAAGAAGTTCTTTACCATAAAAATATTCGACGTTCGAATATAATCAAAACAAACAATACTAGACTGTTGCCAAACGACCAAATAAAGTTCTGGACGCGATCGCGCCAATACTGGGGTGTGTTTAAATGGTTTCCAAGGTTTGCCATGGCCGGTAGGTAATAACGACAATTAGCGTTGGTGATCAAATCACGCCATTCCATCTTATTAATGTATAAAACATTCTTTCTTGTATGCATAGTCAAAAAAATGCTGTATCATATCTTATACTAAATAGAAAAAAAATTAACTAAGCCACGAAAATTGATAGATCCGTAACGTGACGTTGTTGCACCAGAACAACTTACCATAAACAATTTTCATAAACATAATTTTCATTAAAATTCTTTAAATTATGATGTTTTTTTTCCTTTGAATTTCGTTAATGTTTTGACGTAAAAGACCATTTGTATTTTCTAAAATAAATAACAATTTTATTGCTATAAATGTGCATAAAAATATTAGTTAAAACATAATAATTTCCAATATTTAAAAATTACTTTTTATTTTTTGTTAAAGAAACTTATGTGAATGCTAATGAAAACCATTATGTTAGTTTGTAAACAAGAATCCCAGTGGTGCACTGTGGTAACAGATCAGTTCTTAAATTGAAAAATAATAAAAATAATAAATAATGATTTCAGAGGGTTTTTCTTTTTCAATCTAATTAATCTTCAACGAAATCAAGAGAAAAAGAACCTCTACGTTGATCCAATTTCGAATACATTAATTTTCTTTTGTCTGAACTGAAATCGATTGCTAAACGTGTTAAAAATAGAATTTTAATAAGATACACCGTAACAAAATGTAACGAGTCTATTTAATCTAAAATAGAAAAAGCATAAATCTGTAATGATATTTTTGTGATTACGAAGCAACATATACACATCATAAAAATTTAAGTCTTTTAAATCAAAATAATAGCAACGTTTAAATTATTCTCTTTTTAATATCATCAGGACACATTTATAACAATGTTAAATCAGCAATAATTTATTTTTTAAATCAAAATGTAAAAATATGAATGTGATTTTGAAAGAAATTGCGAAATACAGACAATGGATTTATTTTGTTTAAATCGCGTGCTATAATTAACTATAGTGTCACTTTTATGTAAATTTAGTATATTTATATTAATATAGCAAATAAATGGCTGCTTTAGAAATGAGTATTAAATAAATAGAGTAATATACTTTACTATTCATGTTTTCACGTTAGGAATGCTGTCAAGAACAAAATACAAAGAATCAAGAATTAACTAAGTTATTTATTCTCCGTATGTTTAATTAGCCTGTCGTAGATTTATATAAAAATATATTAGTTTGGAGCTGCTTTCATATTGATCTACAATAACTAACTGGTGAGCTAAACAGGTATCTACATGTGACCATCCACATGCGATTTTCGACATTTTGATTATTTATAAAAATGCATGAGGAATTATTCTGAAACTCTATGCGTGAAAACATGATGGAAACTAAACTAACAGTCTACCTAACATAACATTTAACATAAACATAACTCGGTTATACGTTTTCGTGAAGAGTTTTCACCGAGATTTCATAGGAGGCCGTCAAAAAATTAAAAATAAACGAATATCTTTTCGATAGCCCTGTCAAATTGATGTAACAAAAGCATTAAAATGAAAGTTTATGATCAATTGGCTTATCGTAATAAACTGTGTTCATTTTTATGTGGATTTCAGTGTATACTCGTAGAGAAATAAAAGTTTTAATAAAAATAGTCCAAAATTTTCACAAGATTTTTTGTTTTTGCTTTTAATTTGCAAACTTCACATATAAAATATATTTCTCTACCGAAAACATGACGAATAACATTTTACACAATACCTTGTAATCATAATTCAAAATTAATAAAAAATATATGAAAAATAAGAAGATTTACTAAATATTTTTTTACTGTGCATGCGTCAGAGCTATTGAAATTTTATTTGGGCATTGAATTAGCTAAATGTATAAAGCAACTTTTACGAAAGTCTCAAAAATATATCTTGAAAATTCTAAAAGTGATCGTCGATATAACAAGCTCAAAATCCTTTATTCCAGAAATAAAGCAATAAAATCAGGTGTTGAATTCAAATACAGTAGTATGTATTGAGAAACACCGAAAATGCTGGCGATAAATATATATCAATAAATATAAAAACTTTGTTAAATCACCATAAAAAGAAAAATTATACAGGACGCGTTTCGAGCTGCAAAATTACCGCTCGTCATCAGCTGGTCCAAACACGTGTCACAAATGCTTGAAACGATTAATAAGCGAAGAACCCATAACAGGAGAAAAGAAAAAACAAGGCCAGAAATAATGGTAATAATAAATAAATAAATAAAAACAAAATTAAATAAATAAAAAATAAATAAATAAAAATAAAACACAGTAAAAATAAATAAAAAAGGCAAAAAAATTCACTAAAAAACAATACACACAAGAAGCAGGAAGAAAGAAAAAGGACTTACCATGAACACGTGGAAAGCAGGAACGGTCGGTGTAGAAACCCAAAATACACTGCTGGCCACCCAAATTGCAACACCAAGAAAAACAAGAGATATCACAACAAAATTTATTGTGTAGATAACATGTTGACCAAGTAACAAATGATTAAATTTACAGCATTCTATGAAGCGTGGTTCCTGCCAAAATCAGTACCCAGAGTAGCCGCCGTTGTTGGAGATCACAGCTGCCACACGCATCGGCATTGATTCAAAGATACTTTGAATGTGTTCTTGGGGTACAGCAGACCAAGCAGCTTCCACACGTTGCCAAAGTTGATCTGGTGTGACAGCTGAGGATGAACTCTGGGTCAGTCGTTGAGCAACCATGGACCACATGTTTTCTATCGGCGAAAGATCCGGAGAGCGCGCCGGCCAGGGAAGCAATTCAATCTGGTGATTGACGAAGAACCCTTGGACATTGCGTGCCACGCGTGTCCGTGCATTATCCTGCTGAAATATGGCTGTTGGCAAGCCCTGAAGGTAAGGAAGGACAACTGGCTCCAACACCTCGGAGATGTAGCGCTGGCTGGTTAAAGTACCGGCAATGCGTAATAGAGGAGTGCGAGAGAGATATCCGATACCGCCCCATACCATAATACTCGGTGCAGGACCAGTGTGACGGTGCATAATGCAGCTGTTCAGCATCCTCTCTCCACGGTGTCTCCAGACTCGAATCCGACCGTCGTGGTGTTGCATACAGAAGCGTGACTCGTCAGTAAAGAGAATTTCATTCCATTCTGTCGTCCACATCCTTCTTTCATCGCACCATTGGCGGCGGAGACGTCTGTGGTTCCGCGTCAGAGGTAGACAAAGCAACGGACGTCTTGCGGACAGACCATTCTGCTGTAAACGACGTCGAATGGTACGCGCAGACACTGGATGATGCGTTACAGACTGAATCTGCTGTGATATGGTTCGTGATGTGACTGAGCGGTCCGTCACTGCCATGCGTACAATCTGCCTGTCATCACGTGACGTGGTGCACTGAGGTCGATGCGGTCGATCACGTCTGTCCGTCGTACCCTGTTGCACCCAACGATCACATATCCGCATCACAGTTGTTTGGTTTCGTCCAACACGACGACCGATTTCCCTGAAAGATAACCCACAATCTCGGTATGCCACTATCCTTTTTCTGTCAAACTCGGATACTTAGTCAAAAGATGATCGTTGTTTCCTACGAGGCATAATTTATCGTTTTTTTGAAAAAAAAGCAAGAAAAACACAATTGCTGTACTTGAAACCGTCGAAATCTCCAAGCCTAAAATAGCGCTTTGAGGTGGCGCCACAGGCGCGCTTGATATGCGTCTGCGCTGAAATTCTAATCATTTGCATATCTCACCTCAGCTAATGCATGTTGTAAATTTCATATTATTTGCATGCTTCCTTCAGGGTGTTGCATTTACGATGGCCAGCAGTGTAGTTAAACAATATTGAGAAACACCGAAAATGCTGGCGATAAATATATATCAATAAATATAAAAACTTTGTTAAATCACCATAAAAAGAAAAATTATACAGGACGCGTTTCGAGCTGCTGTTTCGAGTACGTGTCATATTGTGCGTTCTATATTGACGCTAATCAGTGGATATATCAATACGGCCCCTTATACTTTTGCTTCATTTTACGAATAAAGTGTTTTGAACGGATTCTATCGACGATCAATTTTAGAATTTTGAAGCTATGGTTTCAAGACTTTCACAAAACTTGCGCTGTACATTTAGCTAACACAATATGAAATTTTGATAGCAATGACGCATTCACAGTGAAAACTTTAGTAAACCTGCTCATTTTTTATACATTTTTTATTATTTTTTAATTCGGATTATTGGGCATTATGTACAATGTTATTCGTTATATTTTATAAAAAAAAAGCATTATTTATTTTAAAAATTTTCTAAATTTTTTACAAAATTTTTGAGAAAATTTGGAACTATTTTTATAAAATCCTTTATTTCACTATGAATATAGATGCTAGCCTCATGAAAATAAACACCATTTATTACATTATCCTCATTATCATGAGGATAGCCTTTATATTCATAGATAAATTAAGGTTTTATATAAAAACAGTCCTAAATTTTGCCAGAGTTTCAGGATAATTCCTCATTTTATTTTCTAGATATTTAACAAAATGTCGAAAATCGCAAGTTGCTTCTATAATATAACTGAGGACCCCAGAAGCCAAGGGGTATAAGTGACAAAATTGAAAAAATTGAGTTAAGTGCACAGGGTATCTGGAAATATGCTTTTTTCATTTCAGGTAAAGAAATATAGGTCATTTTCTGAATATTTGGGGAGTTATAGAGATAAACCACTTTTTTCGAAAAACAAACAATATTGATTAATTATACATTTAAAGAAAATTGTACTCTATTTTTTTAACAGTTATTGAAATGAGAGTTCAAAGATTAGAATGCAACAAGCAGATGTTACCTATTTCAATTTAAGTCAATTGTTATTGATGTTCCAATTTAATATCAATTATCTTTAAACTCAATTTACTCCAATTCGACATTTTGTCACTTGTACCCCTTGGCTTCTGCGCTCCTCAATTACAAGCACCCTTCTACTAAACAAACTAAATCACATTCATAACCACCTATTGCAAATCTAAATTATGATAATGTAGCCTGGGGATGCAACAGTTTCTACTGCTCCTTCTCAGTACACATACATCCACCCATAGTCGCGTAGGAGATCTGTTCCCCGGCGCGGCGGGAAGTTTCCAATTGTGTTATTTTCTACTGTTATGTGATTCCTGTTTGTTCTTATTTTATCCTACCTGCCCTCTGTCGCGTTAGGTTCTTTTTCACCTGGCATGTGAGACGCTGTTACGAGTTATTGTATTAATACCGCACACTGTCGCGATTTTGGCGGTTTCATCTTTGACTGAATTCTTTTTTTAAAGGCCTTAATAAAAGCGACCAGGAGGGGCACTATGATCTAGAGACCTGGTATTCTTGTCTAAGTATTGATGTGTCAAGTACAAGTATAAGTATTATCAAGTATAAGTATTGATGTGTCAGCCTAGTATTGATGTCAATGCTATGAATTTATAGTCAGCTTTCTTTATCTGTAATTTAAACTCAGTGGATTCAGTTTTTCTCATCTGTAAATATCATTATTCTTGTTGTAATTCTTTATTTATTTGTACTTTTAATTTGTCTTTCTTTATATATATATATTTTTTTTTATTGTAGCGTATTGACAATGTTTGTATTAATGTTTGTTGCTATTATTAATGTTTGTTTGCCTTGTTACCTGTTTAATTTTAGTTAAATATTTTATATTAATTTGTCGGGTTGGCAGTTGGCGATGTTGCCTGTTTACTGCATCTGTAATTTTTCCAAAACAGATTACTGTTTTAGTTGTAATTTTTATTATTGTTACTATTTTCTTGTCAGTTTGTGCGTTGCATATTGCCTTTGTGTTCGTTGGATGGCGGTAGGGACTTTTCCCTCGGGACGTAAGAACCCATAAACCTAACGTTTGGGGTCCCGGTGGGGTGTCTTCTTGTCTTCTTGTCTAAGCTCTTAGGGAAACAACAAAAAACCCCTTAATTTCTCTACGAGTATAGATGCTATTCTGTTGAAAATGAATACAGTTTATTACAATAAGCCCCTTAATCATAATCTGCAGTTACAACTCCTTCGCTACATTAGTTTTCACAAGGTTATCCAAAAGATCGTTTTGTTTAATTTGTTGACGGTTCCCTGTGGGATTTCGGGGAGAAATCTTCGCGAAAATACATGATCTGTACTATTTTCTTTACGCACATGGAGTTTCAGAATAATTTCTTATAAATTTAACAAATCGTCTAAAATCGCAACTGTCCGGTCATTAATGGCCATATAGTGCATATGTTATTAATTTTATAACGCTTCATCTTAAGGAAAAAAATAGTAATTATTTTGTATGCGTCTAACATGACTTCTGGGAAAAATAGCAAAAGAAAATCTTCCATGTCAATTTAAAGAAATAAAAAGTTTTAATTTTTTTTATAATACGAAATATTGTTTGAATTGCTTGTTTTTTTTATTATTAAGAAAATCACAATATATTTTTGTAGACTAACTAACCCACATGAAACAAAATACGATTAAGTGTTCGAGGTGTAAAATGCTGAAAAATAAAAATTAGAATAAAAATAATATTTTTATCCTGTCATTTATAACTAACACTAACTTACACTTGTACTAACACTGCCTTATCTAGAACAGATTTAAATGAGGGGATAAAAATATTGTTTAGTGAAAGCAAATTATGTTCCGTATTTAATTGTTGTCGTAAGTCTATTATAAGATAGTCCATTGAAATTCATACGCGTTAAAATTTTGTTTGCAATGATACCGTTTCTTTTTTTATTCCTAAGTTATGGTTAGAATTAATGAATAAATTCCTCGTGAGAGCTTGAATGGGATGAATCATGTTGGAAATTCTTCTAGATCATGGTCTATTTTAATTTAATTTTTTACAATAGAGCGCGAGATTTTTGTTTTTTGTTGTTTATAGCTCATTGTTGCATGTCATTTGTATTGAGAGTGAAAGTTTTGAAATTTAATTTTTATTTTTATTATGATTATGGATCTTATTAGACGGATCCGAAACATGTCAATGTCATTTCTTTTAAATTATTATAACACCTTTCTTAAGTAAAATAATGTTTTTATTAAAATGTAATAAAAGGTTTATTTTTTATATATATTATGAAATATTGTTTGGATTCCTTGTTTTTCATTACTAAGAAAATCACAAAATATTTTTGTAGCTAACTAACCCACATGAAACAAAATACGACTTAATGCTACGCCTTAATGTTAGAATAAGATTAATTAGAATAAGAATTTCATTAATTTTACTGATTTCAGTACTTGTTAAATGAATTCCAGTAATTATTCAGTATTATTAAATGAGATTGCAGTAATTATATTAAATAATTATCTTAATTATTTCGTATAATAATGTTCATTAAATAGCACTTTTTTCAAGAACAGGGTTCGTACGGATCCTGGAATTTCATGACCAGGAAATTTTTTGGTACCAGTATTTTCCTATAGAATATTTCCGATTAAAAAAAAGCGAAATTTCGCATGTTTGAACTAGATTCATTTTTCTGTAAAATAATTCTGGTACATCACATGAAAAATAACGGTATCCGTACGAACCATGAAGAAAAATATGTATGCCAAACATTTTTCAAAGGGAAACCCTACGTATAAAATCATTTAAAAGATTTCAATCTCCTCCTGTTTACATTAGTAACATTACTGTCAAAACAAATGTGAGTGCAGACAAGCGTACTTTATAACAGCATATTTTATCTTGATTAACATTTTTTTCAACACATTGCACTGAATTATTTTTATTCCAGTTGACAAATGACTTTATTCTGAAAGGAATGTTAGGCAAAAAATAAGCTTGTTCAAAAATATTTAAGAAATGTACTTTATCTTTATTTTAGAATTTCCTTTAAAACGTTAGTTACAAATAGGTAACAGTTCTTTTTTAAAATGAGTCTCTCAGAGAAAAATCTAACGTTTCAGGTGCTTTTTAATAGCATAAAGTAAAAAATGTTTTCAATTTTGAGTTAAAAATTTTTTATTAATCCTACTATTTTGGAAAAAAAAAACTTAAATTTTCGATATTCATAATTTTAAAAAAAATCAAATAGAAAAAAATTGCACCGACGTTTATTTATTATTTTTATTTAAAATAAGATTAATGTTTCGGGTAGAGAGACATGATTGATGCATTATAATAGTTTCACAAAAAGTTTCCGGAAAACAGCCGATAAAAAAATTATTTTTATCAATTCTTCTTTAAATTAAAAATAAAATTATTTTCTGAGGCTTTTAAAGATAAAGGAACGCTTTTCGGAATATTGTGTGACTTGTACTTTCGATGTTGATTGCAACATTTTTTCCGTAGATTAAGAAATATATGTGTTTTGTGTTTTTAACACTGTAGACATTATAACAATGATAAATTACTATCGAACGATTCGAAAAATAAATATTAGAATAAGAATTTTATTGATTTTAGTGGCTCCAATACTTATATACATTAATTATATTAAATGTTTCACTTAATGTTTTAGTATAATAATGCTCATTAATTAGCAATTACTCTTTTTTAAGAAAAAAAGCGTATGTAAAATATTTTTGAAAGAGAAACCGTACGTTTAAAATAATTTAAAATATTTCAATCTCCCCCTGTTTACTCTAGAAACATTACTGTCAAAACAAATGTCAGTGCAGACAAGCGTACTTTATAGCTGCATATTTTATCTTGATTAACATTTTTTTTTTCAACACATTGCAGTGAATTATTTTTATTCCAGTTGACAAATGACTTTATTCTGAAAGGAATGTTAGGCACAAAATAAGCTTGTTAAATGAATGTTTAAGAAATGTACTTTATCTTTATTTTACAATTTCCTTTAAAACGTAATTTACAAATAGGTAACTCGGAGAAAAATCTAACATTTCATTTGGAAAATAATCTTATACTTTGCATATTCATAATAAAAGAAAGTTCAAAATAAGTGTTCTATAATAAAATACTTACTCTAAATTTTACATATTATTTTAGTTTAAAATAAGACTAATGTTTCGGGTAGAGAGACCTGATTAATGCTTTACAAAGTTTTTACGAAAACGTTTCCGAAAATTGCCGGCAGCCGATAAAAAATAATTTTTTATAAATTCTTCTTTAATAAAAAAAGCAATATTCTGAGGCTTTTAACCCCTTAACGCGCAGTGTTGCCGGGTCGGCAACACCTAAAGTTCCCCCTGTTTAGAGACACAAAAACTCCGTGAATATTTCAAAAACTACTCTAATGGCTACTTTAAATCATTCTTGTGGGTTCTAGATGGTAGCAGCACAGAGATCAAACTCTACTGTTTTTAAATAATAGGTAAAATGTTTTACTGTAATACGCGCTTCACAGCAATGCTCTTCTCACTGCGCTTATCAATGCTTTACTTATGGGAGGTTACCACTTCGGCAACAGCTGTATAATTAAAATGGTTAGTGCAATCTTTACAAAACAATACCTGTGTACCCCTCTAGGCCTAAATAGGTTGCCTAATTTTTTTTCTTTAAATTCCAACTTTAAAGAGTAATGCGCCGGAAAGGGTTAAAGATAAAGGAATGCTTTTCGGAATATAGTGTGATTATAGCAAATGTTTCGTAGTTTATGAAACATGTCTTTTTTCACACTGTAGATGTAATAATAATGATGAATTACAATCCCAAAATTCTTTTATAGTGCCATGTGGTTTTCGCAGAAAGGCTCCTAATTTTAATGTCAGTATATATGTTATTATAACATTTTAAATACGATGTATGAGAAATTTTTATAGATTATTATGAATAAAAATAATATTTAATTATTTCCCGATTAAAAATTATGTATCTTCAAAATCTGATGCAGCCACACGCAGTATTTTTTCAAAAATAATTTTAAAAAATTTAAAAATTCTAAAAATACTTTTAAAACAATATTAAATAACAACTATGATTTTTACCTACTTTTATCTTTACAAGAAGAAAGTATTGGATTCGTGAAAAGTTTTGGATTTCTGCTTTCAACGGATTCACAAGCTTTTGAGGTCAGAGATTCCAAGAAAAATGATTTTACAAAATGTCTTTCTGTCAATCAATCAGTCTGTCTGTCTATAGGTGACATAAATTTTGTAGACGATGTATCTCAAGAACTAATGCCCTGAATTTCACAAAACTTTACATTCAGTTATACCTTGGTATAAACTGGATCTGATTAGTTTTTGGTGTATATCGTCCATAAGGTGGTGCTGTATTGCTGACTTTTTCACAATTTTACAATAGCTATATGTCAAGAGCTAATGGACTGATCTTTAAAAAATTATGATTCCGTTAGTCCTTGATATGATTTGGTTCTGAGTTCGTTTTGGTATAAATCTCTCAACAGCAGTTGCCGGTTTGAGGCAGTATTCAATTATCATCAACATCTATCTCAGGAACTAATGCACGAATTTTCATCAAACTTCAGATTTCATTAGTTCATGTACTCTTTAGCACATGTATTATTAGTACTCTTTAGTATTTAGATAAAATCGCTCAACAGGTGGCGCTGCAATGTGCAGTTATTCATGAATATCGCAATAGCTCTGTCTCAGGATTACTGCATGAATTTTTATAAAACATCAAATTCAGTTTGTCCCACATATAAATTAGTTTTCTTTAGTGTTTGGAATATATCGCTCATCAGGTGGTGCTGCTAAGCGGCATTATTCATGATTGTTGCAATAACTCTGTCTAAGGACCTACTGCATGAATTTTCATCAAACTTCAGATTCAGTCTGTCCCACATATAAATAAGTTTTCTTTAGTTTTTGGAATAAATCGCTCAACAGATGGCGCTGGTATGCGACATTATTCATGATTATGGGAATATCTCTAACTCAAGAACTATTCTACAAATTTTCATCGAACTTCAAATTCTGTTTCTCATTGATATAAATTACTATTCTTTGGAGTAAATCGTTCAACAAATGGAGCTTCTATCCAGTTTTTTTACGATTTCTGTGATGATCCATTTTCAAATATTAATGCGTGGATTTTCGTCCAATTTCAGATTCAGTTTGAACTTGAAATATGTTGTTGCTGATTAAATTTTTATGTAAATTACCTAACCGGTGATGTTGCTATGTTTAACTTTTCGTAATCTATTAACGGGATTGAGATAGATGAAAGTTTTGTGATTGCCATATCAGACTAGTTTTTACTGGAATCTATTTTTAGAAAATTCAAATAAGGGAAATCAAAATCTAAGTTCGTTCCGTCGAGTAGAGTTTTTAATGATCCTTAACTGATGGAATTCAAATTTATATTGTAATGGTAAATTAATTATTGTAATTTATATTATAATGGTTTATGTTATTGTAATTTATATTGTAATTGATTATCTAAACCTTTAACGTTCATTTGTTTCTCTACGAAACCACAATTTTTTTATTTCGATATGCAACAACGATACCGGAATTTTAATAAAAATAATTCATTTTATTATGTATGTAAAAAATCCTTTTTTTTTTTTTTTTTTTTTTTTTTTTTTTTTTTTTTTTTTTCAAATTTATTTATTAGCCATTACCGGTGTCATTCATTTATTTCATTTCAACATCTGATCAATGAAAATGCTTTGTCCGTTAAAGGGTTAAACTATGTAAATTTTATCCTGAAATCTTCAAGACCATGATCTGACACATCATTTCAGAAATCTATACTTTTCACTGCATTATAATCATTATTTGATGCAGTTTTACAGATATAAAGCAGCTCTAAATCATTAATTAATGACTGATAATTTGAATCGTATTTATGTTCATAATGAAGTTTTTATATCGTGTTGAAAAAAAACATGCTTTGTAGTATTTAAAAAAAATCAGGTAAAATAATATAGCAATTTTGCCTTTTTTTTCTACTGTCATGTCGCAAAATCTTAATACTTATTAAATACAGGTATCTTTGCCGAATTAATTCCTCTTGGATATCAAAAGCTGAAATGTGTTGTAAAAGCAAGTAGTATGTCCGATAGAGGTTTCTAAAATGAAAATTTCAGAGTTTTGCAGAATTTCATGACGATCCCCTAAATTTATTTCCTGAACGTACAAAAAGTGACTATTAATTAATCGGAATAGTGCCTGAATCGCCAAACAATAAGCATAATTGTTTCAATAATTTCTGATGCTGTGAAATGGTATCTCTTCTACACACTGTAAAAAAAATGTAAATTCACGGTACTTTATCCTGAATTATCCAGTAAATTTACGAAACATGTAATTTTTCACATAAACGGTCAACTCTCGTAACTCTTTGTGTTTTAAGGGCAAAAACCGTTAATGTAATGGCAAAGTCCGTTGATGAAGGAATAAAGTCCGTTTTTTTACAAACATTGTCTTGAATCTCTGCTGCAGCTTTTTTACAATGTAGAGTGACACATAAATACTATAACGTAAATAAAAAACCACAACATATAACTGAAGGAGCAAAACAAACAACCAGTTTTATTCACCATTCTAAACAGAATACAATTCTGTACAAAAACAATCAAAACCATTTGTAATAACTTCCTCTCGTAGCATAGCTTCTTCGGTCTAGTGGCTTCCGGAAAATATTTCTAAATGGCCGTGACAGGCCATTTCAGGCTTGGATTCGACCCAGGCTTTTTTCAGGAAGGTTTCAGAAAATTCACGGGCATACGCTGGATTTTTCAGGATTTTTTGCTCCAGGATTCCTCCAGGATTAAGTTTGTTAGGAAGGGGGGAGGTAGATAACTGCAGGATTAGCCTTTCTGCATCATGTTTTCCTGCAAAACAAGAATTTATTATCCGGGAAAATAGCAGTTAGAGAATAAAAGAAATATAAAAACTGAACAAGAATAAAACAATAGTACAGCTCAGAACCATGTAAAAAATAATTGTAAATTTATATTTTTATCACGTTACAATATTTTTGTATCAGCCTGTATAGCTTGTACGTCAATGTCAAATGTCACTTAGGTTGGCTGAGTATTTGTTGGAAGTAAAGCATGCTGTAGAAGGTCTCTGGAAAAAGTATAATTGTTAAGATATCACTGCAAGTCATCCTGAAGTTTCTTATGAATGTTTATCAGATTCAGATTCAGATTCAGCCAGGTGAGGAGGCCTACCAATTGATTTGAGCTCAACAAGCCCCACCCAGCAATGTTTATAAAAAAGAAAATACAGAACAATTATACAGTAAATAAAGGTAGGTAACAAAAAATAATTGAGATAATGAAACAATGAAATAACTATAAGTAACAATAGTAAAATAAACTAGTTGAGTACGTATAATACAGGACGTATAACACATAATTTTTTTAAATAGAAACAGTAATTCTATAACTGTTTTAAAGTAAAAGTTTGTTTGGTTAGTTCCACGACTCATCATCATAGTCATATAAAAGGTCCCGAGGAGGCATTTGGAACAGTCCTTGATTTTGTTCTATCAATGTTATGCAGTTTATGATTTTTTTTTAATAGTGATGGTTGTTTTCCTTTTCTTTTAACCATGAAGAGAGACTTATCATTCTGGAGATTGTGATGTGATATATGGAAGTTAACGTACATTCCGTTACGTAGTGCAGTAAGGAACCTCGTTTTCCACACGTGCAGAAGTTTGATTCAGCTTTACCGATTTTTACCAGATAATATGGAAAAATGTCCGTGATTTGTAGCAAACAGGAAGAGGATTCTGTACGATAGTAAAGTCTCCTCTGAGACAATCGGTAGGGGTAAATATGTAAATCTGCCTCTATGATCAGTGTCCCATATTCTCTGCCATTCATGCTGTATTTGTAATTTTAGTTTTCTTTTGAGATGAGATGGTGGGAAAGGTAGAAATATATCTGGTAAGTTAGGATTTGTGATTGCTTTTTTTGCCTTTTGATCAGCTGCCTCGTTTCCTGCTATTCCGGAGTGTTCTTTTATCCATTTTAGATTTATAATTTTATTTGTATTCTGTAGTAATTGGATTATGTTCTGGACAAACGTTATTTTTGTTGTGCTCTCTTCAATGGCTTGTATGCTTGAGAGGCTATCTGTGTATATTGTTACAATTCTATGTTTGCTTTTTTCCATCCACTCAACTGCACGCAGTACCGCTAGCAAGTCCGCCTGGAAAACGGTGTTTTCTTGCCTTAATTTTGATTGAAACGTGTGACGCAAGATCGAGTTTTCGTAAGCACAGAATGCTAACCCAGTCCCTTCTTCCATTTTGGAGCCGTCTGTGTAAATTTTTATCTCTATTTCGAGGTTTTCGTTTGACTTGTGCAGGTAATTTTTGTAAGGACACACTGATGAATTTGGAGATTCGCCTTGATAGAAATCTGGTCTAAAACTTTCTACTGGTGTTTCCAATCTTAATACATTTCCCGATGTAGCAATTTGAAATAGTCTGAGATGCAATGGAGGGATTCCTCTTAAGGCACAAAGTGCAATGGTGGCCGTTTTTCTATATGCGTCCGACACAAGAAGAAGGCGCTGAGCCTATATGGATAACAGTAAACGAAGCCCATGAGATTTCTGTAAGAGGTCGTACCTAACTGCAGCTCCATACGTTATCTTTTTTTCTAAGATTGTTGTATACAAGATTTTTAAGATATTTTTATTTATTCCTCCTTTTTTATGTAAATTTTAGTAGATTCTAGATTATTGAATTCAGCTCTGTTCTTTTTATTCTTAGGTGAGGCTAAAATGACAGTGTATTATGTAGGATTAAACCAAGGTACGGAAGCGTATTTTCAGATTTCAGTTTGTAGTTATTTATTTAAAAAATTGGTGCTCTTGTTAGATATTTTGGTTTTCTGAGATTTAATGCCTTGCATTTTCCATATGAGATGTTCATTTGGTTTAAGTCTGCCCAGTCACTCACCAATTGCAAGGCTTCCCTGGTCATCTCTTCTAGTATCTTTCTTCATCTTCCATACACTACCAACAATATATCGTCTGCAAACGCTATTACTCGAAATCCTCTTGTTCTAAGCATATTTATTAACTTCTGTATAAACACTCTCCACAGGAAAGGTCCTAAACAGGAACCCTGCGGGCAACCCTTAGAGAGCCAATGCAGGATATATAGTAGCCAATTTGGATAAATGCCTCTCTTTAATAAATAGGACCTTATGGTGTTGAGATATGCTTCTTTATTTGTAACTCTTTTAATTGTTGTATTGTAATATCCCATGGCAAGTTGTCGAATGCATTCTTAAAGTCTATTGACAGGAGGGAAATATATACTATTGTTACGTCTATTGCTTAAGTAAATCAATTTGGGAGAAAAGTTCTATTATTGCTGTTTCAGTTGATCTATTTTCCTGGAAGCCAAGCTGGAAAATAAAGGGTATATTTGTTGTATGCAGATAATAATTTATTCTTTTTAGAAGTATTTTTTCGTAGACTTTTCCAAATACTGAAAATAACGTTATCTGAATGTTTATCAACAAAACAGCATTGAAAGAAAATGGTATGTTAAAATACAGGTACTGAAATGAATGTTTATCGCAAATTTTCGGTTTTGATTGGTTTTGGTTTGAAAAAAAATTGCGCTGTTGGCAAATATGTAAGGGACGGAATTATGTAAAATTTATTCAGTGTATCCACGAAAATCGTAATTTGCGTATCCAGATTCTTGCCGAGTTGAAAAATATATGTAGAAAAAGTATTCATATTTTGCATTTACCATTTGACATGCAGTTCGTCTATTTTTCACCAGGACAATCAGCTAACACTGTTCGCTTTGTCTGTGAAGGCCTGTTTGATAATCAGTCTTAGTCTCCAGATGTATTTCTTTTCGACTTATATTTATTTCGAAATTTCATATTGCATTTATTGTTCAATATTTTCGGAAAAAAAACTTTCAAATAATGTTTGTTTTTAAATATATTTTGAGAAATTTTAATCTTATATGACCGATTTTTCACGATAGACATTTTTGCCTTGTTGCATCAGAAAATTGCTCAGATTAAATAATGCAAAATTATAATACAAATTTACACTCAAAATAATAAGGGATTGAAATATGAATGCCTGTACGTGATACGGGCAAATCATGATTGGTAAAAACATGTTACCCGTATGGCGTACGCGCAAAGCAGGGGCAAATCATTTTTTTAATCATTAAGTTATTTTTTTAATTTAGACAATATATTTTTTAAGTATTCTGATTTCAGTATAAATTTAGCACAATTGAGTATTTATTTTCACGAAAATTTTCTTTTTATGTGCAATATTTTTAGATTTCATCATAAGAGCATTGTGTTTTTCTTTTTTTCTCTTCATATAGATATTATATCATAAATAACTTATAATTTGACTAATTATTTTTGAATTTACAAGTATATATATATATTTAAATAAAAACTTACATATGAGTTTTATATTTAAAGTTTGATTTTTTAATTTTGACTTTTTACACAAGTTTTGAAACTTGGAATACAGAAATAATTTTTGCCTTTTCAAATCGTTCAAAGGTATCCTAACTCCCTTAAAACTGTACGATTTTTTTCTCTTTCCCTCTCACTATTTTTTAAACGGGAATACAATTACCATTTCACCTTTGTCAAAATAAAACGCCTGGTTAAAAATATTAAAATATCTTGTTTTACTTTTTTTTTCAAGATCGAAAGTGTTTCTTTTTTTAACCCATAAAATATTTTAACTTAACTTTTTGTTTCAAACCAAAACAGAAAAGAAAATTTAACAAAATGTCAAACAAACAGATTTAACAAACTGTAAATTGTGAACAACTTGGTGAGCTGATGCATGCAAAATAGCATTATTTACCAACTAGACCAAACATAGATTTGTTTAATGCGTTAAAAATATTAGGATACAATATGCCGTAAGACAACACAAATAATTTTTTTTTGCATCTGTTTTAGTACAAACTAAACGAATATTACCAGAAGAGAGATAAAATACTTACCGTTAATTATTTACGCTTTATTCCTTAAAATAAGTAGATACTGCTTTTTATAAAAACTATCTTAAAGTAACTATAATCTGAATATAATCATCTAAGCATGTGCAAGCGCATTTCTGTAAATAATTTTAATCATCATTTAACAGAAGAAGATTTTTAACAAAATTATTTAGTTTTATTTACTTTTTATTTCAAAACACTTCATTGCTTTTTATTTAAATTTGTTGGTATTTTCATTCGTCTTCTTATTTTTTTAAAAATATTTCTGTCATGAGAAACATTCAAAAACAAAAAGTGCATTTTTGTAGAGTTTCTTACATACTAAATAAAATAAAATGAGCAAAAGGTTACTATAAAAATAACTATCTTTTAAGCATATTTGTTTTATTCATGAGAAATTTTTCAACTTGTTGCTTTAAATCTAAAATATTTGTTTATAAAATATATTCTATTTTCGTTTGTTTTATTTTTCGCCCAATTATTTTACTTTTATGATCATCTATTTATATTATTATAGTTTTACGTACAACTATACATATATATATACATATATATATATATATATTATGTTTTTTATTTTATTATATTATTACTATGTTTTTTAGTATAGCTTATTTTTCAATATTAAACTCAATGAAAACCTACTTTCAATAGCCAGATGATTACACAAAAACCTGGCTCCGTTCTATGCATAATTTCATATATACTTTTCAATGGTACAATATTGAAAACTACACAAAAATCGCTATTATAAAACACTCCTTTCGGCAGAATATTTTAAAATTGAAAGAAAACCTGCTTGCCATAAAGAAAAACATACATAATTTTTTTTCAGATTCTATGTTATCTTAATACATTTTTCGATGGTACAACGGAGACAGACGGACAGACAGACAGACATTTTGTAAAAACAAGTTTGTTATTTTTTTATTTCTTTTATTTCATTATATTTTTGATGCGAAAAAATTTAATTAACAGTTTAAAAACTGAAATACTATTTAGTAAATATATTAAACATATAAACCTTTTATGTAATTATAATGTGCCGTTTTTTATTTAATAAGTAAAATAAAAATGCAAAATAATTTCATAAATTAACTCTTTTTATTAAACATGTATTTTTTATTTATTAGATACTTTTCAACTTGTTGCTTTAATTCAGAATGATATGATCATAAACTGTAATATTTATGTTTTATGATTACCTGTTTATATTATTAGATTTTTATGTACAACTCAACAACCTTCTTATTAAAAATTTTAACCATCAGCATTTCAAAGGAGCACATGTGTATTAGTGTTTTAGTTTGATGTTTAACTCTCTGACAGTGAAAAGACAAATCTGGAATTTTTTTCTCTGCTTTTTTTTTTTTTTTTTTTTTCAAAAGAAGGTTATTTTTCAATATTGAATTCAGGGAAAATCTACTAACACTTCCACAAAAAATTGTTCCATTTTATACGTAACTTTATATATACTTTCTGATGGTAACTTATTTAAAACAACACAAAAATCTCTATCACAACGCCCGGCAGAATATTTCAAAATCTAAAGAAAACCTGCTTTCCATATAGCGGAAAACATATACGAAAAATTTGTTTCAATTCTATGTATATATTCTTAAACTTTCCGATAGTATGATAGTGGCACATGGACAGACGAACGAACAGACAGACATTTTGTGAAAACTTATTTTTTGGAATCTCTAATCACCAAAACGTAAAAATCCGTCAAAAAACCGGATGTCGAAAAAAATTTCGATAACAATACATTCTTCTATTGACGATAGAAGAAAGTAAAATCATGGTGCGAGCGTGTTGCAACAAAAAAAGATTTGTCAAAATTGAAGTTTTCTTGCTAAAACTGTTTTTCGACATTAATTAAATGTTAAATCTTTTGTTTTACTTGAGTTATTAAATCGACAATTTGAGGGAAATCCCTAATTGCAACAACTATTTTTCGAAAGCAGCCAAAATTCTGATCACTATATAACTAAAAAGTTTTTGTCAGCCCATCCTGTTATGCAAATGTTCCTATTTATTAAATCTAATAAAACTCGCAACTTTTCAGGCGTAATAGTTGAAATATCGTCACCTGAGAATAATAAAGTCCTATCTGTGTTTTTGGAAAAAATGGCTTACCGATATAGAACCGTTCTATTTGTACCTATGAAGACATTTTTTCATAAAAATGATGTTATATATAATTTACATATGGTAAAACGATTATGTTATGACATTATTTTAATTCAGAAACGCCTTCATAGATACAAATAGAACATTTCTATATCGATAAGGCATTTTTTCATAAACACATATAGAACCTTATTATTCTCACGTGAGGATATGTCAAATGAAATTTGTATGTATACTGCTGTTTGTAAAAAATGCAACACCATGAAAGAGTCATCAGAATTAAATGCAATTTAATACACAAACGACTTGTATTGGTACAAATAAATGTATACATTTTCAAAGCTATAAAACAATATTAAGTGCCCGAAATCAGTATTTGGTGTGGCCACCACGCGCTGCAATAAGTGCTTCTATACGACGTGGCATGGAGTCAAACAGATGTTGAATGTCTGCTTGTGGAAGAGCATTCCATATTGTTTGTATGCGCACCCAAAGTTCGTCTTTTGAAACTGTAGGACGCGGATCACGAGCGAGACGCTGACCAACCATATCCCACACATGTTCAATAGGCGACATATCCGGCGAATAAGCAGGCCAAGGAAGAAGTTGGATATGTTGGGCTGAAAAGAAGTCTCGAATAATCCGTGCAACATGTGGGCGTGCATTATCCTGTTGAAACACAGCTCCAGGGATGCCTTGAAGGAAGGGAACGACTTCGGGCTCTAGCACTTCACGGACGTACCTGTTGCTATTCAGATTACCCTCACTTCGTAGCAGCTGAGATCGTCTATGATACGAAATCGCACCCCAGACCATAACTCCAGGTGTTCGGCCACTATGACGTTCGACAACGCACTCTGGAAGGCAACGTTCACCGGCATAGCGTCTAACACGTATGCGGCCATCATGGTTCCACAAATTAAAGCGGGATTCGTCAGAAAAGACAACTTGTTGCCAATCAGCCCGCCAGGCTCTGTGTTCATCAGCCCATTGCAGACGCAGTCGTCGATGATTTGCCGTGAGGGGGATCCTGTATAATGGAATCCTTGCACACAATCCACGGTGCGCAGACGTCGACGAATTGACGAAGCTGACATTAATACACTTGTAGCAGTAGACCAACGTGCTGCCAACTGCCTGGAGGAAGCTGTACGGTCAGTCACCGCCATGCGGACCAGGTGTCTATCATCGCGCGCTGACGTCACCTTGCGTCGTCCACTCCCAGTTTTTCGAGTTGTCCGGTTCTCTTCGGTCCACTGCTTCCAAACTCGCATCACCGTGGAACTGTTCCGCTGCACACGAGCTGCTATTTCGCGATAGGAAAATCCTCCTTCACGCAGGCCGATAATTCTCCCCCTTTCAAACTCCGTAAGTTGTTGAAATTTGACCCTATTTCGTCGTGGAGGCATACTAAACGTTCGGCACTAACAAATAACCATGCACTATTTTCAACGTCCCGCTACAGCCCGTTACTTATACGCTTTCAACATCCGTCCAGAGGACGCTGCTCACACCACGCATGCGTGGTGTCTCTGAAACTTTACTACTTTGCATAACATCCTATAATTGACATTTGATGCAAATTTCATTTCATTCGGATGATTCTTTCATGGTGTTGCATTTTTTACAAACAGCAGTTTAAATTGTCTTTTATTAGGTGACGTTTGTTTTAAAAATATTAAAATATCTCTTTTATTTTTTTCAATCGTTCATTTCTTTTTTATTCCCATAAACATTTTTAACTGACTTACATTTACAAATACAACAAAGAAAAATGAACACACTATTCAATATACAGATTTAACAAACTGTAAACTGTGAACATCTTGATGAGCTGGTGCATGCAAAATAGCGTTACTTACCAACTAGAGCAAACATAGTTTTCTTTAATGCGTTAAAAATATTAAGATATAATGTGCAGTAACAAAACATAAATATCTGTTTTTGCATCGGTTTTGGTAAGAATTAAACCAATATTACCGGAAGAGAAATGAAATACTTTACGTTAATTATTTACGCTTTGTGCCATAAAATAAATAATCACCGATCTTCATAAAAAATATCTTAAAGTAACAATTTTCTGAATTTAATCACCTAAGCATGTGGAGGTTTGTTTCTGTAAATTACATTAATCATTATTTAACATTAGCAATTTTTAAACAAAAGGAATTATTTTAATTTGTTTTTGTTTCAAAATAGTTCATTGTTTTTTATTTAAATTTCCTGTTTTTGTTATTGTTATTATTTTAATTCTTATTTATTATTATTATTATTATTATTATTATTATTATTTGCATTATATTTTGTCGTGACAAACTTTAATTCATAGTAGAAAAATTTAACTATTTTTGTAAATATATCAAATATATAAATATTTAACAATAATTTTTATTCAATTATAATATATCACGTTTAAAAAATGTACAATTTAAAAAGTACTCAGAAATGAGTAAGTCGATGTACTCATATCAAATTGAGTATGTTTGGATAAAAAATGAATACAAATCTTTCTCATTTTTGAAACAGCATATTTTATCAAATCTAAGCAAACGATAATTTTCTACCCAATATTGGTTTATCTCATTCGTGGAGGCAGGAAAAATGTTTATTAATGTAAATATTAATAATTAAGAAAATCAAAGAACATGGTTTTATACTGTTAACAATCCCTTCTTACTGCACACATGTATTACAAACTCTGGATGTATCAGCGATGGGAAATTTCAATTCTAAATTGATGATGGAATTCATTTATTTGATAATTGCAATTCTCCGATTCACAGTAATGATTCATGATTTTGCAGGTTTGTATAACAAAGCCTATACACTTTCATTTACTCTTTCCCAAACATTATTTTTTGGTTTTCGTACTAATAAAACTGAATTTAAGTCATGTTTTTTCATAAAAAGAGTGAATGAAAATTTTTAATTTTCCAGAAACATCAGATATCACATTGGTGTATTTAAAAGATATTGTAAAAAACTTTTTACAACCAAACACAATTAGAGGGACACTGTGTGTTGTTTCAAAAAGGGTTTTTGACATCAACTTCGGTGGATTTAAGTTTAGTTAAAAAATATATATCTCCAGTAGCCAAACAATATTGGACTAATATTAGCTACATCTTGGAGCAATATTGGTCACTGGCACAATATTGTCATGAAATATTGCTCCAATAATGGGGTGTTTACATTTTGCCCTTATTTAGCCAATAATTGCAGCCAATATGATGCCTATATTGGGGTTTCATTGGAAATATTGCCAATAAAACGCCAATATTGGTTAAATATTGGAATTTCATTGGAAATATTTCTAACGTAATGCCAACATTTGTACAATATTGGCGTTTTATTAGCAATATTTCCAATGAAACCAAAAATATTGGCATAATATTGGCTGCAAATATTAGTCAAATAAGGACAAAATGTAAACATTCCAATATTGGAGCAATATTGACGTTTTATTGGCAATATTTCCAATTAATGAAATATTGGCGCCACGTTGGACCTATTGGTTTGCTACTAGGGTATTTGTTTCAATAAAATATAGTTATTTAATTTCATTCATGTTACTTTATATTTCTGATATATATGCAGCGTTTTACGAAAACTTGCACTATTTTAATGTTTTATTCATATGTTCAAAGATGCCCCTTATTTGCCCAAAGGTAACCCTCCAAGCGACAGGTTTGAACAGAAGTCTTTCAGCTTTTTAAATCCTTAATTTTTTTTTATTACTTACATGGAAAACTTTTGATTTCTGGTTCATGTGATGAAGAAATGCATTGTTTTTATTAGGTAATACTTAAAACGCAAAAAACATAATTCAAATAAGAAATGTATTGATTAAAAATGTTTCAAATATGTCCCCCCCTCTCCCCTATAAGTACATATATTATGAGAGTCTTATTGAAGAAGAAAATACTAAAAACCTTATGTAGAATAATTTTGAAAATATATATTTAAAATTATATTCTATAAAGCAAATTTAAGAATTTTCTCTCGAGAAATTATTTAATATTTTGATTTTTTTAATTTTGGTTTTATACGCATGATGGTTTGCACTTTTTCATAAATTTCACGAGGAATCTTTAAAAAAAATCAAAATTAAATAAAACTGATTTTTGCAGCATTTTTTTATAAAATAAAAAATAATCAATCAGAATTAGCTTATGAAATATTTATTATGACGTAGAAATTTTTTTTAAAATAAAGCCCAAAGAAGCTTCCATTTATTTTTTATTAATTTAGTGATTTGAATTCTGCTTTTCACCAATAATTGGTTATTTATAAATAAATTATTTTTCATATTAATTTTAATTAAATATTATATTTACATTTAACTAAGACGCACTTTGTCTCATTATATTTTTTCCTGGAACTTTTTTCATTAAAATATTCTTTTAACTAAGAAAATATAAAATTCATGTTTTCATAAAGCAAAATGAAATTCCTTTTTTATGATGTTCTAATATAATTGAAATTTTTTATGCCTTCAGTTCTTTATGGCTCCTAACTTCCATCTTATTCTCTGTACTCTAACTATGGTATATACATTTGAATTTCCACGAAATTATTAGATGTTTTAAGACTTACTAGAAAATTATTGCTATTCAAAATTACGTTACTTAGTTAATTGACAGGGACATGTAGTACACTTTCGTTTAAGGACAACAATTGTTTGTAGTATACTTTCATGATGTTACACTGTTTCAAATAATTTAACTTATATACATTTTACTGAAAAAATAAATTCCTGTGGAATATCAAATGAAAGGCATTTTTATTTCATTTATAGTATCACACAAATCAATTTACATACATAACTGTGTTCGGCGAAAAATTTTTAACGGTTTATGTAAGGTATGCCAGACTATTTTAAACATAAAGAAATCGATATACATTTCTGAAATTATCTTATAAATGCACATTATTGAAAAAATTCTGATAGAATTTATCTTCCAGTTATATGAAGGTACATAAATTGTAAACGCCTGTGCTATCTATGAAAGATGATTTCTAAGAGTGTGTTTTCAGTTATAGTACGCTGTTTCAAGTTTAACCAATTATTTCCATATTACTTTGGTATAAATTCTATCGATAATATTCAGAGATACAATATAATGTACAATATACTGTACAATATACTGTAAACAAAATGTAAATTTACGGTACTTTACCGTGAATTATCTAGTAAATTTACGGAAAATGTCCCTTTTTTTTACAAAAACTGTCCACTCTAGTATTTCATTGTGTTTTACGGGCAAAAACCGTTAATGTAATGGCAAAATACATTGATATAGCTACAAAGTCCGTTTTTTATGGACATTGTCTGGAATCTCTGCTGTAGTAAATCTCAGCAGCACCTTTTGTGAGTGTAAGTATTCCTATAATAAATATCGATAGGAGTAATTAGCTTTGAAGAGGATTTAAATTTTGACAAGCATTTTTCAGTTAAAGCACGTTTGTAGAAAAGAAATAAATTCATATTTAAGGATAGCTAAGAAATTAAAGATATTTGAAACATAAAGTTTCATAATGTAATTAAAACATTGACCTGCTCAAATTTGAAAGTATCATGTTTCTCAGTGAGATTTTATCTTGGCTTAGATATCCTTTAATTATGTTAGACAACTATTTCTTTTTGAATTTATTTATCTATGACTTAAAAATATTATTGGTAAAAAAAAAAAGAAAAAACTGTTAATATTAACGACAAGTTAATCTGTAAAAAATAGTTTAGTAAGAGATGTTTTCCCTGGTTTCCATATTTTTTTAATTGTTATTTCTTTTTTTACGCAGCTTATTATGTCTATTTATCAATGTCTCTTAATTATTGTTTAAAAAAAAATAAGCAAACATAAAAATGTAATGCAAATTTTAAACTTTGTAATATTTGACCATATTGTTTTGTTAAAACATGGATATTTATGTAAGTGTAAATTGTAAAAGATTTAACTTCTGAAAAAAAAAATTATATCTATTATTCAAAACTTCTCACGGTAAAACCAGTTTAAAATAGATTGAGATAATCAGAATCTTCCTTCGCATCTAATGCAGGCACACAGGATAAGTATAAAAGCCTTCCTCTTTGAATCTCAATAAATATATTGCTTATCCAAAAGCCAGTAAAATGTATCTTATTTATTCGATTGATTAATTAAAAAAAATAAATTGTTCTTTAAACTTCAAGACTTAAGTTAATTTTTCCCCAAATTTATTTCTCCATAACGTACAAATTTAGCACATTCGAAGAAATTTATTTCCAAGGGCGTACTTAATTTTAAGTATTAAAATTTAGAATTTTTTTTAATTAATCAAATAACCATTGATTTATTTAGAGGAAGTAATATTTATAAACTCCCCTATATTAGCGTTACAAAATCTGAACTAAACATGGTTATATATGGCATAGTACATTTTAAAAATATATTAATTTCATTAAGATAAAAATATTTATTCCGTTGCAGATTTCGGTGAGTAAAGTTGTTCAATTTTGTTATAGTTGAACTCTCCTAAATCTAAATTCCAGTAAACAGTCTCTTATTTATTCGATTAATTAATGAGCAAAAAATCTAGTTGTTCTTTAAACTTCAAGACTTAAGTTAGTTTTCCCCCAAATTTATTTCTCCACAACATAAAAATAAACGCATTCCATGAAATTTATTTATAATGACGTAATTAATTTTTAGTGTTAAAATTTAGATTTTTTAAATAAAAAATAACCATTGAATGAATTAGACTAAGAAATATTTATAATCTCTCCTATATTAGAATTTTCAAAATCTGAACTATAGATATTTATATATGACATGCCTTTTAAAAATATATTAATTTCATTATGATACAAATATTCAGGATTTTTTTTATTCCGTTGCATAATTCGATAAGTAATGTAGTTCAGTTTTATTATAATTGTAAATGAAATGGGGTAACCAAGCCAAGTAATGGATTTTCAAGAATACTGTGAATGTTCTGGAATTTTCATAATAAATTCCTTCCTCATCTGTAGTGCAATGAGTTATCATTAAATACAAATTACTATTCACACAAGAAAATAATTTTAGAAATTTTTATTGTTATGAAATTGGAATGTCATCTGAGCCCATGTCTCATGCATTTTCATATACTTTAGAAAATATGCATTTTAATTAAAAAAATAATGTTATTAAATAAATCAATTTTATCTAAAATCCTGTAAAAATATCTCTGATTTATTCGATCTATTTCTTAGACGATTAATTAGCAAAAAAAAAAAAAAAAAAAAAAAAAAAAAAAAAAAAAAAAAAAAAAAACTAGCTGTTCTTTAAACTTCAAGACTTAAATTAGTTTTCCCCGAATTTATTTCTCCATAACATATAAATTAGACACATTCCATTAAATTCATATCTAATGACGTAATTAATTTTTAGTGTTAAAATTTAGATTTTTTAAGAATAATAACCATTGATTCAATTACACTAAGAAATATTTATAATCTCTTCTATATTAGAATTGTCAAAATCTGAAGTGAAGATATTTATATATGACCTGCCTTTTCAAAATAGAATCATTTAATTATGATACAAATATATATATATATTTTATTCCGTTGCATAATTCGATGTAGTTCAGTTTTATTATAATTGTAAATGAAATGTGATAACCAAACCAAGTAATGGCTTTTCAAGAATGCTGTGAATGTTCTGGAATTTTCAATGTAAATTCCTTCCTAATCTGTAATGCAATGAGTTATCATTAAATAAAAATTACTGTTCACACAAGAAATTAGTTTCAGAATATTTTATTTTTATAAAATGTATATGTCATCTATGATCATGTCTGATTCATTTTAATATACTTTATAAATATGAAATAAAAAAAAATAAATAAATCAATGTTATCAAAAATCCAGAGAAAATGATTTATGAGATTGATTTGTTAGACGATTAATTAGCAAGAAACCTAGTTTTTCTTTAAATTTTAAGACTTAAATTAATTTTTCCACGAATTTATTTCTTTATAGCATGTAAATTAAACACATTTTGAGAAATTTAATTCTAAGGACATACTTAATTTCCAGTGTTAAATTGTAGATTTTTTTAACAAAACAGATAACGTTTGATTTAATTAGACGAAGAAACATGTATAAACTCTCCTAAACCTAAATTCCTGTAAAAATGTCTCTTATTTATTCAGTTGATTAATTAGAAAAAAAACTATGTTGTGTTTTAAACTGAAAGACTTAAGTTTTCTTTTGAATTTATTTCTCCATAACATAAAAACTAAGCACATTCGAAAAAAAGAATTATTTCATAGGACGTTATTTATTTTCATCATTAAAATTTAGATTTTTTTAAATTAAACACATAACCATTGATTAAATTAGACGAAGAAATACTTATAAATTCCCCTATATTAGCATTGTCAAAATCAGAACGAAAGATATTTATATATGGTATGCCCTTTAAAAATGTATTCATTTTTTAAAGATACAAATAATTGTTTTTTTTTATTATTCCGTTGCAGAATTCTATGAATTAAGTCGTTCACTTTTGTTATAATTGTAAATGAAGTGTGATAATCAAAGCAATGAATTTTTAACAATTCTATGAATTTTCTTTAATTTTTATAATAAATTCCTTTCTAATCTGTGATGTAATATGCTATCATTACACATAATTTACTATTCACACAAGAAAGTAGTTTCAGAAAATTTTATTTATATGAAATTTGCATGTCATCTGAGCCCATGTCTTATGCATTTTCATATACTTCAGAAAATATAAATAAATAAGATAATAATAATTTTACTAAAGACACACATGTCTTTTACATGTAAGATGTTTTATTACATGTAATTATATTATTGTAATTATTTGTGTTTTATGTATATGTGTATATATTTCTGTAGTCTTGTGTCTCTTGATGTTCTTGCAACACTGTAAATGGGTTATTCTGTAGTGTGCATTTCAATAAATAAATAAATAAATAAATAAAATAAATAAATAAATCAATGTTATCTAAAATCCAGTAAAATGTCTTCAATTCATTCGACTGATTTGTTAGAAGATTAATTAGCAAAAAATCTAGTTGTTCAATAAGCTTTTAAACTTAGTTTTCCCTGGAATTTATTTCGCCATAATATACAAATTAAACGCATTCCGAGAAATTTATTTCTAAAAACATAATTAATTCCCTTAAAATTTAGAATTTTTCCAATAAAACAAAACAATGTTGATTTAATTAGACAAATAAACATTTATAAATTTCTCCTAAATCTAAATTCCAGTAAAAATGTCTCTTATTTATTCTATTAATTATTTAACAAAAAAATAAATATATATATATTTGTCCTTTAAACTTTAAGACTTAAATAATTTTTTCCGCGATTTTATTTCGCCATAATATACAAATTAAACACATTCCAAGAAAAGAAATTTATTTATAATGACGTAATTAATTTTTAGTGTTAAAATATAGATTTTGTTAGATTTGCTTCAGATTTTGCCTTGTCAAAATCAGACCTAAATATATCTATCTATGACATACCATTTAAAAAACTATTCATTTCATCATGTTACAAATCTTTGTTTTCTTTATATTTCGTTACACAATGCAGTGAGTAATGCCGTTCAATTTTATTATAATCAATTGTAAATAAAATCCAAAACAAGTAATGGATTTCCAAGAATGCTGTAAATTTTTTGGAATTCTAATAATAAATTCCTTCCTAATCTGAGATGCAATAAGTTAGCATCAAACACAATTTACAATTCACACAAGAAAATAGCTTCAAAATATTTTATTTCGGCCATTTTGAACATGGTGTCGAATCCCTTATCAAATATCAAATCTTTCACGTTTTTTTTAATGATTACCATTTTTTCACCATTCTAGTTTTGTTTTCTATTCAACTAAGAAACAAATATGCAATTTCCTTAAACTTTAATAATTTACATAAATACATACTGTAATTATCAGAAAAAATTCTTGTATAATTTCTATTTGATCAAAATCTTGTGGTTAAACTGTCTCTCATTTCAATTTAATTCAAGTATTATTGATAAATATCATGTTTTGAAATTTAGAAACAAAAGTAAAACTTTAAAGTAAGTTCATTTTAGGAAATTAAAAAAAATTAAAGCTGTGTATTTTCAGTAATTTTGTATTTTAACGGGCTTGACAATTTGCCCAGCAAGCCAACTTTAAACAGCATTTACATACTATATTGTAGGGTAAAGTGTATAACCAATTTTTTTGTCATATACCTTAAACATTTACTTTAACACATGTCTCCATTTAAAAAAAAAACATTAAATTTGAGAAATAAAAATAAAATTTTGAAATGTAAGCGGATGGTGAAAATGGTGAAAATGGCTCATTTACATAATATCTATTTTGAAAATAAACTAATTAAATGTAAACAAAAAACTATGCAGTCAAATATGCGTACTTTACAAACATGTTTACTTAATTGCAAGTTAAGTCTTCTGCACCAGTATTTTCTAAAAGACAAACCTACAGATGACCAGAATACCAAAAATTGAAAAATTAAGGGGTCTCAGTAGATATTTTTTGTAGTTATGTACCAACATGACACATTTATTTTTTTTCTCAGTTTCTATAAAACATAAATTGAAGCAATGTTTATACAGGCAACTTAATATCTCTATTAATAAAAGTAATTATTTTTTAACGTAAAATGAATAATACTTATTTAACATGCGACTAAATAATCAATTATAGATGTTAAAAATTAATTTTATTTAAAAATCTTAGTACTTTCAAATCTTTTCCAAACAGGTTCTTCCTCAGAAATCTTATATTTGTATTTATAAAATAAAATATTCTCTGAGGAAGAACCTGTTTGGAAAAGGTTTGAAAGTACTAAGGTTTTAAAATAAAATTAATTTTTAACATCTATAATTGATTATTTAATCGCCTGTTAAGTAAGCATTATTCATTTTATGTTAAAAGCAAGGCGAAAATTCCATTCCATCATATATTTTATATTTTATTATTTTTTATTATTCTATATTAAAATTTTATTTTATTTTATTTTATTTTTGTATTTAAATTTGGTGAAAAATTAAAAATTATTTTATTACTATGTGCAAGATTGTAGCAAAACTATAAATTCAAGAGCTCCAAAAGTATCGATAATGATGTAACATTAATATATCTAAAACGTATATATTTTTAAGCAATTTATTTATTTATTTATTTAAATTGTTAACTATTCTATTAAAAACGATTTTTTTCAAAATTTTATGATATAAATTTATACTTTAAATAAATAAATAATTAAAATTGTGTAGAAGCTTTACGTTCAATATACATTAATTTCAGTCCATTATTAATACAGGATGTTTCACAAAGGACCTCTAATTTTATAAATCAATAACTCGGAAACGGTGATAGGTAGAAACATGAAACCAGTGGTGTATTTCTTAAAAAATGTAAGAATCTTATACATAATTCTGAAAATTTAGTTAAAAATAGTGCTCATAGACGGCGCTGAGAGCGATAGGTGCTCTGTTGAAGCTGATATTGACGTCACTTAGGACTGATGCGAATTAAGGAGTTTTATGCGGAGTGGGTGTTGTTCGAAAATGCACTTTTGCTTTTACGACCCGATTTTGAATTCAATCTGTTTTTCCTCGCATTTCAATTTTAAAGGAGTCACTCCTATGGAAACACTATTTTTGTTTATTATTGTGCTGACACGAACAAAATCAAAATTATATGGATTGAATTTAAAATCGGGTCCTAAAAGCAAAAGTACATTTTTGAACAAGAACCATTCCGCATATAACTCCTTAGTTCGCGTCAGTGCTAAGTGATGTCAATATCAGCCTCAACAGAGCGCCTATCACTCTCAGCGCCATCTATAAGCGCTATTTTTAACTAAATTTTCTGATTTATGTATAAGATTCTTACGATTTTTTTAATAAACACACCACTGGTTTCATGTTTCTATCTATCACCGTTTCCGAGTTATAGATTTTTAAAGTTAGTGTTCCTTTGTGAAACACCCTGTAGTTTTGGTGACTCTTGAACTAATGGTTTTGCTACAACTTTGCGCGCAGTGGATGAAAGTCAAAAATATTCTTCAAATTTTCATCAAAATTAAACATTAAAAAATAAAATTCAATGTAGAATATTATAAAAAATATTTTTGATAGAAGTGATATTAAGTTGTCTGTTTAAAAATTTTATTAAATTTTATGCATCCATGTTTTATAGGTACTGATTTTTTTTTTCGCCAAGTTATTAAATTTCACCGCCTGGTAAAGAGTACAACTTAAACCCCTTAAGCAATTATTGCTATAATTATTTTTACATTTTAATCTAAGTTCATTTTTATCATTATACATAATTGCAGAATAAGCCCTAAAAAGCCTTAAGAAGATATTTGCGATAACATTTATGCGCTATTTTCTTATATTCTTAATACCCAATAAATGAACAAGATTCAATCATTTTGTTTTTTCTATTGTTAATGATTGTTTTTACTGCATATAGACACTTCATTATGTGTCTGGTAAATATATCAAGCAAATATTTTCTCTTTGATATGAATATTAAATATTTTTATGGCATCTAATATTTTTCTTGCTGGGTGTTCAAATAATCCTTTCATATGAAATAAATGGACTTATTGTGCCGAAAAGCAAAGTATATTAATCGCGGTTTTATGTCGGACTTTTTATTTATTTATTATTATTTTTATTGATACAAGGTAAAACCCGTCGAATTTCGACGAAAGAAAATGTTTAAAAAGGAACTATTTCATTGATTTATAATAAACCAAAAAATTAGTTATAGTAATAAATGCATTTTATATTGGTAAATCTAACTCTTAAACAAACGATATTTAGCGTCAAATTAACAAAACACTATTTCTATAAAACTCTGTTGTACAAATTGTTAAAATTAAACTTTAATCGTACATGTAAGCAGTAAAATATAATAAAGATCTATTATTATGATAAAGTTACCAATTTAGGTTCTTATGCTAGTATTCCAAAATGAAAAATAAAAATAAACTTTGACTCAATTATAGAATTTTTTCCCGTGAAATCTAAACCCGACATCATTTTCATCATATCAAAATTTACAAATGCATATTTCGTATCTGTATTCACATTTTAGAAAAAATTGGCATTTTAATTTGGTCATTTTGATTCAAAATTTTGAAGTCTCAATGCTATTAGCTGAAACAGATATTAAACTGTTGATATTCTTTTACGTGTAAATCAAATCAAAATTCACCGGGTTTTATAACAAAAGATATTTAAATTTCAATTTTTCCCTTTTAATGGGAAAATGGCAACATAAAGATACAGTAATCAATTTTTCCCTTTTTTCCTTTCCTTTTAATAGAAAAATGGAGTACTCCTGTTGCCACGATTAGAAAAGCGGTATTAAAAACTACAAAAAAATATATTTCAAAAACAAATTAAGATACAGCTTTCAAACAATTTTCATTTAAAAGTACATTTTTTTCCCTACACGATGGTGTAAAAATTGAAAATGTGCGATATTTATAAGTTTAAAGATTTGTAGTAGTAAAAATTGCAATACACGAAATTTCATTTAAAATTTGAAAGTGTTGCCATTCGCAAAATGACGTATGCGTTACGCACAGATACGTTTGGCCTTTATAATTTAGATATATGTAATTACTTTCTCCTGAAAACACAGAAATTTAATTTGAAATATAATATCCCATGTTTTTTTTTTTTCAGTTCTTACAGTTAGTAGAACCGTTCTTTATTAGAGTTCGTTCAGACAAAATAATAATAATAATAATAATGTATCACTAAAGTAAATTTCTGTTAATAAACTACTGCTCTGCTTCCACTAGCTTACTTTTTTATCGACGTATAGTAACTTTTAAGCAATAATCCAAAAACTTGTTTTTTTAAATTAAGGGAATTTTTATTTAAAAGTCTTAATATACACTTTTGGTCCTATTATAGTAAAAATAGTGTTATTAAAGTAATAATTATAAAATAATAAATTAATTTTACCAAAAAGAAATTTATGAATAATGTCGAAAACAAGAGCTTTATATCGAATCATAATAAAGAATCTGTGAATATGTGCCATGATTTAGCAAAGCTACTGCACCAGTAGGGGAGAGTGGCGATGCTTGAGCATAGGGGATACTTGAGCCACCCTTATCATCTCTACAGTTGGTTAATTTTTCTTTCTAAAATTGGCAATATTGTAACACATTTATAGTTCTGAACATGTAAAAAAGAAATCACACACCTTGGTACCATTTTGAAAGTATAGTGATTAATAGTTGTTTTTTCCCTATCTGAAGTAAATATTTAGGTGCAAAGTTTTGTTTAAAGTTGCAACTATGTACATAAATTTAATAAGTATAATTTCAATTGTATTTTGAATCTAAAATAGTTCTAATATCTGCATGCTTTATTTAGTAAAACTCTGAAAAACGAAAATAATGGTAGTGGGGATATTTAACCCATTAACGCGCAGTGTTGCCGGGTCGGCAACACCTGAAGTTCCCCCTGTTTAGACACACAAAAACTCCATAAATATTTCAAAAACTACTCTAATGCCAACTTTAAATCTTTCTTATGAGTTCTAGATGGCAGCTCCACAGAGATCAAACTCTACTGTTTTTAAATAATAGGTAAAATGTTTTACTGTAATACGCGCTTCACAGCAATGCTCTTCTCACTGCGCTTATCAATGCTTTACTTATGGGGGGTTGCAACTTCGGCAATAGCTGTATAATTAAAATGGTTAGTGCAATCTTTACAAAATAATACCTGTGTACTCCTCTAGGCCTAAATAGATTGCCTAATTTTTTCCCCTTTAAATTTCAACTTTAAAGAGTAGTGCGCCGGAAAGCGTTAAGCCAGTGAGATTGGGGATACTTGAGCCATGGCTCAACAATCCCCACTAGGAAATTAGACATGGGTGAAACAAACCAAAAATATAATTACTTCCTTATATTCACTAATAGATTTTATTCTGAATAAAAGGGAGAATGATTTTTCATTTTATTTTTTTTTTTTAAATAACGGCCTAAAAAATGTTTAAAAATATATATTTTTAATGAAAATATCCATTTTATTTTTCATTTTGACTACCAAAATAGGCTGTTTAGATAAATGTAAACGTAGTTTTCAATTTAACTTTTATTAAATTAAAATAACTTTTTAAAACTGTTTTACAGGTTATAATCTCTAATACTTTAATTAATTAGGTCCAACATATTAAAATATTTTTTTAATATAATATATTAAGATTAATATTTTATATTGAAATTGTAACCTCTGTTGCTGCAACTTTTTTTAACCAAGAAAATTGAAGAAAATTGGTAACAAGAGCGCACAAAAACAAGAAAAGCAACAAAAATCACAGTTCAAAATTACCTGCATGGAGCCAAAGGAAAAAACAAAATCTTTTCCTGTGAAATCAAAAAAGTGTTTGAAATAGTAGAATGCTACATCTGGCTTAGATTCCGACAGCTACTCAATTAAAAGCATGAGTTCGACAATATCACTAGAGGAAAATTCTGTCAATGATGGTGATGGTATGAAAAGAAACCTTCTATTGATGATTGGTTACTAATAAAATATGCCGGAAAGAAAACTGTAAAAAGATTTGTTGGACAAGTGCTTAATATTTTGAAAATGAAATTTCCCCGAGGAATTGCACATTCCAAATTTAAATGGCTCTGAACTGAGGATGTTTCTACCATCGACATAACTCAAGTTGAAATGATCCTTCGACCACCAGTTCTAACGACAAAAAATGATCGAATTACTACCTTTATTTTCTCAATTGGTTTTGAAGGACTTTATGTATCATAATTTATCATTCTGTAAAACGTTTGTTCAAAAATAAAGCGAAAAAATACTTTTGTAGGTATTTTTCAGTAGTTGGTTCAAGTATCCATTCACCATGGCTCAAGTATCCCCCTCATGGGGATACTTGAGCCACACGATGTAAAACAAAAAAGTATAATTTATTAGACATAGAAAAATAGTTCAAAATTAATTCAAAGTGGTTTTTAGTTGAAGAAAAAATATCAAATTTTCATTTGCAATATTTTATTTTATTCTAAGAAATTATAAAAAATTTAAAGAAAATCAAATTCAAAAAATGGCTGAAGTATCCCCATCTTCCTCTATATTCGAAAAGACAAATAAACAGATGGGAGGAGTACAAAATATTGAGTGATTTTCAAGAAATTATTCACAAATTATTTTTTATTTTATTTTACGTTTTTTTTTATCATTATGTAGAATATAACATTTTTGCAGCATAAGACCTAAAAAACTTTTTCAGGACATTTGGAATAACACTTATGTATAATGCTCATAATACGCAATAAATGAGAAGAACTATTCATTTTAAATTTATTTTTCTTTTGTTAATGCTTGTTTTTACTGCATACAGCCACTTCATTAGGTATCAGATAAATATCTCAAGCAAATATCTTCTCTTTGATATGAATATTTAATATTCTTATGGTTTCTATTATTTTTGTTGTTAGATGTTGTAATAATCCTTTCATGTGAAATAAATGGGCTTTTTTTGCCAAAATGTAAAGCAAATTGATCACGGTTTTGTGTTGGACTTTTTGATTACAATGGTATAAAAATTTTAACGAATTTTCTGTTTCTCTGTATACATTAGATGTTTCTTAAAGGTTTTAAGCTGCTGAAAAAGAATATGTTTGTAAAAAGTTTGTATCACCTTAAAATTTTGAGAAATTTCATTTATACGTTTTGGAGTGTGTAGGCATCTTATAGGCATTATAATTATATTACATTATTCACTTACATGCGTTTGATTCACTGAAACATTCTTTTTTCTTATTACAACTATAGAAGATACAGTAAGAGAGTGAAAACAGATGTTTCCCTAATAAATTTTATGTTAGCGACCTTGAAAAGACAGCGCTAGCCGCCCGCAGTATTTGGCTTTATCGCAAATCTTTGACAGTTGAAACTTATCTTTCGAGGCGAGTGTACTGATATTTTTTGTTCTGTAAGACTTTTTACTTAAATTTAGATTATAAGGATTATAAGTATCGTATTTTCCTCTAAAATATTTTTAAAATGTCTAGAGGATACGTTAATGAACCCGATTCTTTTTGCTATGTGTGCGAGGAGCTGACTTTGAAAAAACATCAATGAGCTTTCACGCCGCTAATAAAGACGGCCTATCACATGTACTTTGGATGTAAAGTAGGTGAACAAGATAAGAAATTGGCACTCATTCTTGTTCTACACGATGTGCTACAAACCTCTGGATGCGAATAAAAGGTACAAGAAAGAGTATGCCCTTTGTTATACCCATGACATGGCACAAGCTCAATGATCATATAACTGGCTGTTACTTTTGTATTTCGAAAATTGAAGGAGTCTCTGCTAGAAGTAAACATAAAATTAAGTACACGAACTTAGATTCAGCAATACGATCAGTATTATATAATGATGATTTACCAATACCGAAACCTCTTGAGAATTTTACATATGACGATGCAGCAGTAGAAATGGAAAGTGATGAAACTGAACCTTGCTCTGCATCTAATATAAACTTTTCTGCTGGCATAAATGAAGAACCACACATAATTACTCAAGAAAAATTAAATGATTTTGTAAGAGAATTAAATTTATCAAAGAAAATTTCAAAGAAAACAAAGAAGAATTACTTGGATCAAGATTATAATGGTGGTATCTCTTGAAAAACAATACAAAGATATCTATTTATCGAGATCGACATAAGAAATATTCGACATTTTTTTCAAGAAAAGGTGATTTATACTATTGTAATGATATAAGTGGTTTAATATCCCCTTAAAATTGTTAATATAACTCGGAACAATGCTGATTGTTTATCGATGGTTCAAAAACCAGCTTGAAGACTGTGCTTCTTCATAATGGAATTACCCTGCCGTCTGTTACAATAGCCTATTCATGCATCACATCATGATTGGAATATATGTGCGGATTTTAAAGTAATTGCCATTCTTATTGATATGCAGCAAGGTTATACAAAATATTGCTCTTTCCTGTGCGAGTGGGATAGCAGAGCAAAGTATGAGCATTATATCAAAAAGAAGTTGGCAGAGCGCATAAAATATATTGCAGGTGAAAAAAATATCCAAAACGTTCTTCTAATCAATAAAAAGAAAGTTATTTTTGCACCTTTACACATAAAGTTGGGATTGATGAAGAATTTCGTTAAAGCTACACTGTAAAAAAAGGGTCGATCTACTAAAAAAATTTTTGTGATCCTTGTAATTACTAAAAAAATTTTGTAATCTTACTCGGTTACAAGGAATGTGTAAGAATTACTAGAAAAAAGCTAGCAACGAATAGAGTTAATAGTTTTACAGTTTTAATAGCTATTACCAAAACTCACTTGGTGTGGCTGTGATAGCCTAGTGGTCATAGCACCGAACACCGAGCTCAAAGTACCTGGGTTCGATGCTGGACGCCACCAAATACGCACCGAAAGGGATTATGAAAATCCTGTCGTAGCAGTTACCATAGGTAATGATCTCTGAACTTTCCCTCCCCTTTAGAAACATGTGAAAATAGAGCAGGTAACAATGTTTGGTGCTGCCATCTACTGCTGCTTTACCGAAAATCTTCCGTTTCAGAAGTCTTTCTTTTTACCCACTGGATGCAGCTCGAAGGAAGCTCCTGCCCTTCGGGCACACTTAATGGTTGCTGAAAATACTTTTGGAGCTATTACTAAAATTTGCTTGGTGGCTCATATTAAAAAGTCTTAAGTTAGTTATACAAGAAATTCTTTTGTTCAGTTTACAAAATAAATGTTTGTTTCACTTGCAAAAAAAAGTTTGTAATGGCTACTAAAACATTCTGTGGAATACAAATTTACTAAAAAATTTTTAGTAATCTGTTGATTTTTTTTACAGTGTATGAATAAAGAAGGTCCTAGATTTCAATATCTGCAAGAACAATTTCCGTCTCTAAGCTATGCAAAAATTAAGGAGGGTATTTTTGTTAACCCACAAATTAGACACCTTATGAAGGACAGAAATTTTGATGATACATTAAGGGATTTAGAAAAAGCAGAATGGATCGATTTTTAAAATGTTGTGACACATTTCTTAAGAAACAATCGAAGTCCTAACTATAAAACATGTAGACAAGTTAAAGACATGTTAAAAAGTTACAAAAATTTAGGATGTTCAATGTCGTTGAAAATTCACTTTTTAGCATCTCATCTAAATCTCCCTCCCGAAAATATGGGAGCTGTGAGCAACGAGCATGGAGAGCGCTTCCACCAGGATATTTCTGCAATGAAACCCGATATCAAGGCAGGCGAATCCCTAATGTGCTTGGAGATTACTGTTGGAACCTTATTAAGGAAGCTAATGATTGTGCCTATAAGAGAGCATCCACAGATAAGACATTTATCGCTACATAAAGTATGAAAATTCTTATTAGTGTCATTTCTTTTTACAAAATTTCTTTCACATTTTTCTGAAACTTTATAAACAGTGCATATTTTCAGTGTTTTAAATATTAATTTTAAGCTTTATAAGTGTTTATTTAAAAGTTTGTCATTACTAAAATAGCAAATGATAAATTTCATAAGGTATATGTGTTGAATAAATACTACAAAATTCAGATTTTCAAGATTTTGATTTTCTTAAAAATCTATGGGTGATGGAAACTTTTTAATGGCATATTCTTTCACAGCACCACTTAAAAGTCAACACATAGTTACTTAGAAACAGAAATCTTGTTTATCAGTGTTATTTTTTATTGTCATTATTTACATATTTGTATTTTTTTTCTCCTGAAAACATGAAAATTTAGTTGCAAATATAATTTCCTATGTTTCTTTCATTCATACAGATAGTACAGTATTATTAGAGTTCGTTTAGACAAAAAAAAAATGTGTTTCTATAATAAATTTATTTTAAGAAACTACTACACATACATCTAAAAAATATTTTTCAGGGTATAGAAATTTTTAAGCAATATTCCACAAACATTTTTAAATTAAATGAATTTTTATTTTAAAGTCTATAACATATACTTATGGTCTCATTATACTAAAAAAAGTTAATAGACTAATAATTATAAAACATTAGATTATTTATATCAAAAAGACATTTGTAAGAAATGTCGAAAACAAAAGCTTTATATCTGATCATAATAATAGATCTGTCAATATGTGCCACGATTTCGAACGACTATAGCATTAGTATTTTTGAATAGACAAATAAACAGATGGGCAGAGAACGAAACAATGACTGATTTTTAAGCAATTATTCTCTCTTATTTCTTATTTTAATCTAAGGTTATTTTTATCATCTTACAAAACATAATATTTTTTGCAGAGCTCAAAATAACCTTTTGAAAATATTTGTGATAATACATTTGTACTATTTTCTTGTATTCATAATACAAAATAAATGTACAAGATTGAACCATTTTGGTTTTTCTTCTATTAATACTTGTTTATACCGCATACAGCCACATCATTATGTGTCAGATAAATATCTCGAGCAAATATCGTCTCTTTTATATGAATATTAAATTTTCTTATGATCTCTGTTATTTTTGCTATTAGACGTTCCAATAATCCTCTCATCACCATATGCCCTAAAAAGCTTTTAGGGGATAAATGCGATAACACTTGTGTACAATTTTCATAACTGAATCATTTTTTAGCTCACAGGCTATCATAGCCTGAGAGCTTATGTGCCCGTCCGTTCTGTATGTATGTGCGTATGTGCGTATGTGCGTAACGCGATAACTCATGATAAAAATATCGGATCCACTTGAAATTTTGTATGTAGGTATATCCCGACAAGGCGCTTCCCTGATTAGTTTTTGGAGTTCATTCGATATGTATAAGAGGGGGAACGGGGGGCTCATGCCCCCCGTTAGTTGATATAAATGGGATTTTCATGCAGAATTAAGTTTTCGTTCAAAATTTAGATTAGGATCATTCTGATGAGGCGATTCCGTGACTGTTATTAGGTGTTCATTGAATAAGTATAAATAGGGGGACAGGGGTTCTAATGCCCCCCCCCCTTAATTTATAGAAATGGGATTTTCATGCAGAATTAAGTTTTCGTTCAAAATTTAGATTAGGATCATTCAGATGAGGCGATTCCGTGACCGTTATTAGGTGTTCATTGAATAAGTATAAATAGGGGGAACAGGGGTTCTAATGCCCCCCCCCCGTTAGTTGATATAAATGGGATTTTCATGCAGAGTTAAGTTTTCGTTTAAAATTTAGATTAGGATCATTCTGATAAGGCGATTCCGTGACTGTTATTAGGTGTTCATTGAATAAGTATAAATAGGGGGAACAGGGGCTCTAATCCCCCCCCCCCGTTAGTTGATATAAATGGGATTTTCATGTAGAATTAAGTTTTCGTTCAAAATTTAGATTAGGATCATTCTGATGAGACGATTCCGTGACTGTTATTAGGTGTTCATTGAATAAGTATAAATAGGGGGAACAGGGGTTCTAATCCCCCCCCCCCCGTTAGTTGATATAAATGGGATTTTCATGCAGAATTAAGTTTTCGTTCAAAATTTAGATTAGGATCATTCTGATGAGACGATTCTGTGACTGTTATTAGGTGTTCATTGAATAAGTATAAATAGGGGGAACAGGGGTTCTAATCCCCCCCCCCGTTAGTTGATATAAATGGGATTTTCATGCAGAATTAAGTTTTCGTTCAAAATTTAGATTAGGATCATTCTGATGAGACGATTCCGTGACTGTTATTAGGTGTTCATTGAATAAGTATAAATAGGGGGAACAGAAGTTCTAATCCCCCCCCCCCGTTAGTTGATATAAATGGGATTTTCATGCAGAATTAAGTTTTCGTTCAAAATTTAGATTAGGATCATTCTGATGAGACGATTCTGTGACTGTTATTAGGTGTTCATTGAATAAGTATAAATAGGGGGAACAGGGGCTCTAATCCCCCCCCCCCCCGTTAGTTGATATAAATGGGATTTTCATGTAGAATTAAGTTTTCGTTCAAAATTTAGATTAGGATCATTCTGATGAGACGATTCCGTGACTGTTATTAGGTGTTCATTGAATAAGTATAAATACGGGGAACAGGGGTTCTAATGCCCCCCCCCTTAATTTATATAAACGGGTTTTTCAAGCAGAATTTTCAGATTTCGTTCAAATCTCTGAATAGTTTTGGAAGTTTAATGGTTAAGTATAAAAGAGGGGGATAACTCCTTTTAAATTATATAAATGCTAAATGGGTTTTTAAGAATTATCTAATTTGCTCTGAATTTTGGATATAGATTTTTTATATGATAAAGCATGTCTTTGATAGTATAGGAGGTTCAATGATTAAGTATAAAAAAAGAGGAAAGAAGAGAGCTGTTTCCTTTTCTTAATTTTTTAACGGAATTAACCCTTGAAAATATAAGGCTTTAATGTACAATTAGTATTTGTAGCCTGTGAGCTCAATGCCATCAGTTTAACTGGGCAGTATTCTTTATTTCTTTCATTAATGCTTGCTTTTACTGCATACAGCCACATCACTAGGTGTCAGATAAATATCACAAAAAATATCTCCTCTTTGATATGAATATTAAATATACTTATGGTCTCTATTATTCTTACTGTTAGCTGTTGTAATAACCCTTTCATATGAAATAAATGGACTCATTTTGCCGAAAAGCAAAGCGCATTAATCGCAGTTTTATTTCGTACTTTTTTATTGTTCATTAAGTTTTATATATGTAATTAGTTTCTAAAGAAAACATGAAATTATAGTTGTACAAACAAATTCCCATGTTTCTTTTAGTTCTTAAAAATAGTTGTGCAGCTCTTTATTAGAGTCCGTTTAGATGAAAAAAAAATAGTAATGTGTTACTAAAATAAATTTCTATTAATAAACTACTACACTGGTACCACTAGTTTAAAAATTTGCTTTGGACGTATATTAACAACTTTTAAGCACTATTTCACAAACTTGTTTTAAATTAAGTGAAGTTTTAATTAAAAGTCTATTATATACATTTTGGTAACATTATACAAATGTTAGTGTTACTAAACTAATAATTACAAAACAATAAAATATTTTTACCAAAAAGACATTTGTGAATAATGTCTAAAACAAAAGCGTTATATCGAATCATAATAAAGAATCTGTCAAATAAATCTGTCAGTAGTCTGTCTGAAAAATCTGTCAATATGTGCCACGATTTCTCAAGTCTACTGCATCAGTATTTTCAAAAAAAAAAAAAAAAAAAAACATATGGACAGAGCACAAAAATTAAATTTTAGTTGTTGAAATTTTTTTTATTTTTAAGCAATTTTACTCTATCTATCTATTTTTTTTTTTAAATCTAAGTTCACATTTATCATCATGCACAATATAGTATTTTTACACCAATTTCCTAAAAATCTTTTAAGGGATAAATGCGATAACACTTGTCTCCAATTATCATCTATTCATAATTGAATCATTTTTTTTTCTTTTGTTAATGTTTGTTTTTACTGCCTACAACCACTTCATTATCTGTCACATAAATATCTCAAGCAAATATCTTATTCTTGATATGACTATTAAATATTCTGATGGTCTCTTTTATTTTTTCTGTTAGGTGTTCTAATAATCCTTTCATATGAAATAAATTAGCTTATTTTGCCGAAAAGCAAAACACATTAATTGCGGTTTTATATCGGACTTTTAATTTTAACTTATTAGTCTTTTTATTTATATATATGTAATTATTTTCTAAAGAGAACATGAAACTTGAATTTCATATAAAAAATTCCATGTTGCTTTTCGTTTTTAAAGATTGTGGTACCGCTCGTTATTAGAGTTCGTTTAAACAAAATAATAATAATAATAATAATAATAATAATAATAATAATAATAATATGTTACTATTCGTATGGTTCAATTATTTTTGGTGTTAGGTGTTCTAATAATGCTTTCGTATTAAATAAATGGGCTTATTTTTTAGAAAAGCAAAGTAAATTAATTGCAGATTTATGTCCGACTTTAAGTAATTAGTTTCTAAATATTAATAACAATTAATTAGTTAATTAATTAATTAAAAATTACCATGTTGTTTTTCGTTTATAAAGGTAGTGGAACTAAACTTTATTAAAGCCCATTTAATAATAATAGTAATAATAATAATAATAAATTACAATACTACTTGTGTTAAATTAAGTTATAAGTGCATAATATAGACTTTTGGTCCCTAGATACTAAAAACAGAGTACAATAAAAAGAAAAACAATAAATTAATTTTACCAAAACGACATATGTGAATAAAGTCGAAAATAAAAGCTTTGTATCGAATCATAATAAAGAACCTGACATGATTTCGTAAGTCCACTGCACCAGTTTTTTCGAAAAGACAAATAAACCGATAAAGAGTGAAAAAAAAAGAAAAAAGAAATTGATTTTCAAGCAATTATTCTTATATTTTTTACATTTTAATGTAAGTTCATTTTTATCATAATGAAGAATATAACTTTTGTAGGATAAGTCCAATGAAGCTTTTACAGAATATTAGCGATACCACTTATCTACTATTTTCTTATATCTATAATACGCAATAAATGAATATGATTCAATCAATTTTGTTTTTTTATTGTTAATGTTTTTTTACTGCATACAGCAGATTAGGTGTCAGATAAATATCCCAAGCAAATATCTTCTCTTTGATATGAATATTAAATATTATTATGGTGTCTGTTATTTTTGTTATAAGGCGTTCTAATAATAATTTTTTCATATGAAATAAATGGGCTTATTTAGCTGAAAAGCAAAGTACATTAATCACGGTTTTATGTCGTTCTTCATTTTTTATTTATTAGAAGTTGTATTATTTATATAAATGTAATTAATTTCTAAGTAAAATATGGAAAATTAGTTTCAAATACAAATTCCCATGCTTCTTTTTGTTCTTAAAGATACTGGAACCTCTGTTTATTAGAGCCCTTTTAAACAAACAAAAAAAAAATAGTCTGGTACTAAATTAAATTTATGTAAATAAAATACTACATATGCAGATAAAAAATATTTTTTAACTTACAGTATTTTTTAATAAATATTACAGAATCTTGTTTTAAATAAGTGTATTTTTATTTAAAATTATATAAAAGTATATTTGGTTCCATGATATTAAAAATAGAGTTAGTAAACTAATAATTATAAAACAATAAATTAGTTTTTTAAAAAATGAATATTTTTGTTAAAAAAACATTTATGACAAATTACAAAATGTTATGAAAAACATTTATGAATAATATTTTAAACAAAGGCTACATATCGAATCATAATAAAAATTCTGCCAATATGTGCCATGATTTTGTGAGAAATTTTATTTAAAGTTACTGCTGAATTTTGTTCAGAAAACTATTTTATTATAAATAAATGAATAATTTTATTTCAGTATATGTCGATAATATAAAAGAGTTTTTACTTTGTAAGTAAACATTTATTTCATATTAACTTTAGTTAGAAATTTTTCTACATACTAAACATAAAACGTTTTATAAAACTTACGCTTTTTCTTCCTTACACTGTAAAAAATATCCTAGTACTTTTACGGTAAACCAAAAAAAAAAAAAAAAATGCTTGTAACAGAAACGGTTATATGATTTTTTGCTGTTACCATTATGTGAAAAGTTCTAAAAATCCTAGTTTCCTATAAAAAGTTTAGTAATTTTAGACCATTTTTTACAATGTAGTTCATAATAAATAAAATTCCGGAAACAATTACTTTTGCTCATTTAAATATATATTTACATTTTATCATTTTTCGCTATAAACAACCTTCTAAACTCTCTCTTTAATTAATACAGTAAAACCTATGCAGAGGATTCTCCCGAATAGTGGACATTTTAATTAAGCGGACAATTTTTCGATCTCCAAAACCTATATATTGATAAATTTTCATATGTCAATGACGATTCCAATCTCTTGTATTTTACGTTTTTCAAAAGTTTTAAAATTAAAAAAATATATAAATCGAGAAGAAAAAAATCGCGGTTGGAGTATGATCATAAATACTTTGTTTGTTGGAACCTTCTAAGTAATAAAAAAAGAAAATATTTTTTAAATTTTAAACCCAATATGCGATTAATTTATTTATTTAATTTATATACAGTCGACTCTCGTTAATTCGAAATCGGATAATTCGAGTTTTTGCTTAATTCGAACTAAACATGAAGTCCCAAAATTTTCAATGGTAGAATAACGTTAAAAATTTTCATTAATTCGAACTCACTTTCTTTTGACTTCGTTTAATTCGAACTAACGAGAATTCCGATTTTTTATTCTTCTTTTCTTTCTCACGGATTTCAGATCATTTGAATAACTTTCTTTCTTTGATTTTTGTGAAAATTGTTCCGAACAAGTATACATATAAAACAATGCACTTGATATCCACTTTCTTAGTGCCCCGTCTGTCCATCAGTGACGCTTTAATCTTTCTTCCATTATGCTTGTTTCTAATCTTTTAATTAGTTATAAATTCTAATCTTTTAATTATATCTTAAATTATATTTATTATTATTATTATATTTAATCTTTTATTATTATATTTAATCTTTTAATTAATTTTCTTTATAATCTTTTAATTAGTTACAAATTCTAATTTAATATTAAGTCGTATTCTAAGGATAACAGACGGAATAAATTTAAAAAACACTATAACATTAATTCCTTTGTACTACACTGTAAAAAAAATCTGTGAAGGTACTAAATATTTTCTAGGAAACTGGGATTCCAAGAACTTTTCATGTAACGATAACAGGAAAAATTCATGTAATCGATTCTGAAACTTGAATTTTTGCTGTTACCGTTACAGGAAAAGTTCTTGGAATCCCAGTTTCCTAGAAAAGGTTTAGTACCTTTGCAGATTTTTTTTTACAGTGTAGTACCATATTAAGAATGTTTTCATTTCATTTTTTCCATAATTCAAACTTCGGATAATTCGAACATTTCTTGTGGTCCCGACGAGAGAGCCGACTGTATTAAAGAGAGCCGACTGTATACATAATAATAATAATAATAATTGCCTCAATTCTAAAATAATTTTTACCGAATTCTTTGAATATTTAACTTTTTCATTTTCTTTTTATAATTACTTTACATATTTATTTTAATTCCATATCTTTACTCAATATTTTCTTTATTTTATTTTATTCTAAAAAAACATTAATCTGTGAAAGCATTTCTTTTTCTAAAATCCTATTACTTAAATTTATCTGTTGCATAATATTGTTGTATGTACATTCTAAAGAGCCATTCACTAGGGGACAGGATTGCATTTTAAGTTTACTGCAGTCTGAAAGAATTCTTTTTCTTTTCCGCAGGGAAAAATTATTTGTATTGGTTGAAATCACTATTTCTAAATTTCTAATTGGCAACTTAGGTCTTACTCATGAAATCATGCATACTTTCTCAATGTCTGATAAAAGCTGGTTACATTGCCCAGGAGCAAGAATTCAGGGGTTTTTTTCGCTAATAAAATAAATGTCAGCTGTGAGAACATTTTTATTGGTGAAGTTTTATATCAGGTAACATCTTCTACTAATGCTGACGATATTAGAATTGTTATACTGTGAAATGAAATATGAATAAACCTGATTAAATTTATTCAACACTTTTGATTACTTATGTGGGAAACATATTAAAGGATTAATTTTGTTATTTTTTACCACCCGGTGCCATACGATTGCGAATTTAACAGTGGTCATAATGGGATAGTCTTACAACGTGGTATGGTTGAGAGCCGATATTGCATTTCGATTGAAAAGATTTTACGTACATACGTTAGATGTTTCATATAAAGTACCTGTACCCAATATGGACACCCTAAGGAAAATGTATTTTTTTCACCCCCATGTACAAGTCATATGACTCCAAAAATATGTGACCACTATCCTTGAACTATTGACAATCGTTTTAAAATTAGTGATCTTGTAATTATTCTGATTTAATTTAAATGATAAAAACAAAAAACAAAATGTTTACAAGTGTCCATATAAGGAACTACCTGTCCCTATTATGGACAGGTGTTTCCTTATTGACTTTCTACACAGCGTGTATGGAAGTGCCACTTTTCCAAGGGATTTTAGAGGAAAGGGAATAAAAGAAATGTAACTTAAAGTATTCCGAAGAGGAGGGGGGGCAGTAAACATCTTCAGAACATGCATTTTAGAAAGGGGGGAATTCTCGTTTTTTACCCTTCGAAGACCCATGCAAAGCCCCTTTGTTACTAGTAACTATTATGCAGTAATATTGTTGGTTTTGCTTAGCTTTATTGCATCTGTCTGCGAATTTACATCTGTTATTACTCAGTCCTCACATCATGGACAAATAGAAACTTTTTCACCATGGGCAGTAAGTCCCACATAATCCTCGTGAACATATCTGCCACGTGTGATGCATGACCACATGTTTGAAAAAGCATCAATGCTGCAAAAGAAGCAGTACCAGCTCTCCTTTGTTGAGGAAGTCATACCATTGGTACCTACGATTTCGCGACAGATATCCTACTGGGGGGGGATTCTTTTTATTTTTCTGCAAGGATTTTTTGGAGGAAGGTTTTTGGTGGATTGTTCAAATAGCATCTTGTTGAACAAAGATTTTACCACTTTGATTACTTTTCAAGTTATTGCTTGGCAACGTTGAATTTTCTTCTTCCTTAAAGTTGTAGTCGATGGGGACATAAGCTGTCCATATTGGGAACCGGGCGTAGTTTTACTAAATCTTGTACAAAATGAATAAGGGAATTTATTTTAAGCAAAATATGCAATAGCAATCGAAAATATGTTTTATTAGCTTTCTAAAATACTCCACTTTTCAATATGTAATGTAATTTTACCATATCTAATAAGAATATAAGCTTACAAGTAATTAAGATCATCACATCTCGAAATAACAAGTTTCTTCCGAAATGGCGAACAGCATGCTTTTTTACACTTTCCAGGCTTAATTATCTTTTCAACTGCTTTTCTTCGCGAAAATGTTTAGCCATCTCTCGATCAAAATTATTACCTTTAAAAATATTAGGGGTGTCCATATTGAGAGCCCTGTCCATATAGGGTACAAATACCTTACTTTTCTTTTAGTCAGTGCCTTGCTATATTATTTGCATTTCGTTATATATATATATATATATATATATATATATATATATATATATATATATAAAAGCTTTTTGTGTCACTTTAAAATTACATCGAATTTATTTATTACATAGTAAAAGACATTTTTTATTTATTTTAAGTCACAATAATTTCGAATAAATTTTTAGAAATCAAATGAGGTAATGTGAAAGAAATATTTAAAAAGTTTTTAAACAATACATGTGCTATTCTATTATTTTCTAAGAAAAATATCATGTAACACAAAATAGTATCGCTCCCTATAATTACACTACTCAATAAATTTTATTTTTTCTGTAACACAGCGACTTTCTTCATATGATAAAATCTTTAGATACTTTTAAATAATAAATTTAATATAGCCATCATCAACACTATGACTACTTCCCCAGTAGCCAAACAATATTGGATTAATATTGGCTACATCTTGGAGCAATATTTGCACATTGGCACAATATTGGCATGAAATATTGCTCCATTATTGGAATGTTCACATTTTGACTTATTTACCCGACATTTGCAGCCAATACTATGCCATTATTGGGGTTTCTTTGGAAATATTGCCAATAATATTGGTTAAATATTGGAATTTCGTTGGAAATATTTCAAATGAAACGCCAACATTTGTACAATATTGGCGCTTTATTGGCAATACTTGCAATGAAACCACAATATTATCATAATATTCGCTGCAAATGTCGGCTAAATAAGAGCAAAATGTAAACATCCCAATATTGGAGCAATATTGACGTTTTATTGGCAATATTCCCAATAGATGAAATATTGGCGCAACGTTGGACCAATATTGGCTGTCTACTAGGGTTTATCCATCCATACTTAAGATGTTAATGGTTTTACTCAATCATCTGTACGCAGGTAAAACAAAATGAAATGATTTTCAGTAAAATATCGTTGTGTGCAACTAAAAGATGCTAAAAAAGGATAAACTCTTTATGCTCTAATGATATGCGTCATCTAATGTCTGCTACATCCAGAAAAATATTTCGTTGAATCAAGAAAAATTTGTTTGGTTTAACAAATCCTTTCCTTTAAATATGGGTCAATGGGAATTTTCTTTGAATAAACAAAAATATATTGTTGATTTATTTATTTATTTATTTTTTTATTTTATTTTATTTTTTTTTTTTTTTTTGCAATTTTTTGTCCACAGTTTGCATCCGAAATGCATAATAACGTAATAATAGCGTCATTAATAAGTCTCAATTTGAAAAGTTTTTATTATCCAAAAATTATGTTAATCCTTTATAGCTATATAAATAATAAAAAAAAATACCTGAGAGAGTTATGGCTGCTGCACACCCATTTTAATTTTGCAAAACCAACAAAATTTTGTTGGAATTACAAATTGAAATTGAAAGACATTAGTAAGACTCAATTAAAATTGATGAAAATTTGTTAAAATGATATTAGAGTGTTAGCAATATTTTTGTTGTCTGAGCAACAAAACTGATTTTTTTCCTTAACTAAAAAAATATCTTAAAACAATCAAAATGTAGTTAACAAAACATGTTTTGTAGTTTTAATCAATTCCTTTTTTCGGGTGTATTCATTGAAAGAATTTTCCTTTTCGAACGGAATTTAGTTTATATTTTTAGCACTTTCCAACAAAGTTCAAAACTTCTTATGCATTCCTTTTGCCTGTTCGGCTGTTCGTCTGTCCGCCTGTCCACACTGTAACTCCGTTAAATATTCTCCGACTTTTACACAATTGATAGAAAGGATGTTTGATATTGCAATGTACACTTAATGGTTCATTTACAGGGACACTCAAAAAAATTCCATTACCATTCTCCTTAGTAGAGCAAATTACTGAAGGGTACTTTTTAACTGATATATATGTATGGCTTAAATGATCAAAATTTTGGAATGCATCTTGTTAATAGATACAAATATCCACATTCTATACAGAGGACTGCTAAATAGTTCCTATTGTTTTCTGGTTGCAGATGGGAACAGCTGAAATTCGGCTTTGAAATGAGGGTACTTACGTATTAACGCTACCGCAGCAGACGTTGCGCTAATGTACTAATAGAAAAGGAATCTTATTGTTCATACATGCATATAAAAATTATGTCGAAAATGCGCAAAAAAGCACTAAAAATTTTTAAAAATGCCATTTTTTATTGCTCTTTTAGTGTTTTTTTAGTTTAGCACTTCTGCTGCAGTGGGGTTAATACGTAAATACCGAAATGAGTTTTGTTACATTATTCTGAAAACACATTCATGTAAAAGGCGCTTCATAATTTACGCTTGACGTAGAATTTTCTTTTCTTGTTCATTTTTCATTATGTTCATATGCACGTTTTGAAATTTTTTTCATCAGAAAGTGGTGTTTTTGTAGTGCAAAAAATGCCATTTAAAAGTGTTTTTTCTGCAATAATTCTAGCTTCCAAATGTTTAAAATTCTTTTATTATCACCTAATATAAGACGATGAGTGTCGTGCAAAATAATTGACTTCATCTATAATTGTAACCAGTCTAAAACTGTCATAAATTGTAAAATCCTCTTGTTAACTGTTTACTATTAGTTTATTTAGTAGTAGTTTAAGGTATGCAAATATATTTGAATTAAGTTAATTTATAACACAGTACTTTTTTAATTTACAATTTTGAAGTATAGTAATATAAAACTTCGTAAAATCTGCAATCGACTTATTTATTACATTACCTAAGAAAGAAAATAAAATATTCGTAAGTATTTCATAAAGGATACTAACTCATTTACAAATTAAAATATAGAAAATATAAAAGAAATTTCTACCTTTTGATATATGTTTCCCAAAGTATATAAAGGAAATGTTTCTATCTTTAGAATAATTAAATAATGAAAACCAGCATTGTTTATAATCATGTTATGCTAAATATTCTTTGCTAAATATTCTTTGACTATCTGAATTTAGTTTATATTTTTAACACTTTCCAACAAAGTTCAAAACTGCTTATGCATTTCGTTTGTCTGTTCGGCTGTTCGTCTGTCCACATGTCCACACTGTAACTCCGTTAAATATTCTCGGACTTTTATGCAGTTGATAGAATTTACTTAGGATCACCAAAGGATGTTTCATATTGCAATGTACACTTAATGCTTCCTTTACAGGGACACTCAAAAAAATTCCATTACCATTCTCCTTAGTAGAGCAAATAACTGAAGAGTAACTTTTAACTGATATATATGTATAGCTTAAATGATCAAAATTTTGGAATGCATCTTGTTAATAGATACAAATATCTACATTTTATACAAAGGACTGCTAAAAAGTTCATATTATTTTCTGATTGTAGATGGGAACAGCTGAAATTCGCCACTGAAATGAGTTATGAATTTGCATATGGTGAAATGAGACGTAATATTTTATTTTCTTTAACGGTGAAGTTTTGTTACATTATTCTGAATACACATTCATGTAAATGGAGCTTCATAATTTACCCTCGACGAAGAATTTTCTTTTCGTTTTCATTTTTCATTATGTTCATATGCACGTTTTGAAAATTTTTTCATCAGAAAGTGGTGTTTTTGTAGTGCAAAAATGTCATTTAAAAGTGTTTTTCCGCAGTAATTCTAGCTTACAAATGTTTAAAATTCTTTTATTATCACGTAATATAAGACAATGAGTGTCGTGCAAAATAACTGCGTTCATCTATAATTGTAACCAGTCTAAAACTGTCATAAATAGTAAAATCCCCTTGTTAACTGTTTACTATTACTTTATTTAGTAGTAGTTTAAGGTATGCAAAATATATTTGAATTAACGTATAAAAACATTTCATATTTATTTACTTAGAAGGTGTCACAAATAAAAATTAAATTAAAGAGTTGACATGTTTCGGTTCATTAATAAGAACCGTATTCATAACATATAAAATCAGTAGAAAATTAAATGACACACTGGATATAAATATAATTTAAAAAGGATTTTTAAATTATATTTATATCCAGTGTGCCATTTAATTTTCTACTGATTTTATATGTTATGAATACGGTTCTTATTAATGAACCGAAACATGTCAACTCTTTAATTTAATTTTTATTTGTGACACCTTCTAAGTAAATAAATATGAAATGTTTTTATACGTGAATGAAAAAAGGTGAAGTGATTTTGTTTTAGTTTTTGAAAAAACGAAAGCTAACAACAGTTTTAATATTTGAATTAAGTTAATTTATAACACAGTACTTTTTATATTTACAATTTTGAAGGCTAGTAATCTAAAACTTCTTAAAATCTGCAATCGACTTATTTATTTTATTACGTATAAAGAAAATAAAATATTCCTGCGTATTTCATAAAGGATACTAACTCTTTTATAAATTAAAATATAGAAAATATAAAAAAAATTCTACCTTTTGATGTATGTTTCTCAAAGTATATAAAGGAAATGTTTCTATCTTTATAATAATGAAATAATGAAAACCAGAAATGTTTATAATCATGTTATGCTAAATATTCTTTGACGAATATAATATATTTCTTTATATTTTTGGAATTTATTTCGCGATGTAGAAAGCTTCAAAATATCCCAAAGCTATCTATAAAGTATTATTAAAGAAGTGATGTGGTTCATTTAACTCATATTTAAGAATAGGCACTTCCGAATTTTTGTGATACGCCAGGCAAGTTATATTTTCTGTTATATGTAACTCAATTATGTAGTTTGGACTACATTAAAGTGTAGAAATGCTATATATGTCTAAGGAGAAATTGCATGATGTTTTCAAAGAGTTTGCATTCAAAAATTACAAAAGGAAGTTAATGTTTCAAATACGTTAAAAATAATATATACATTTCAATGTATAAGTGAAAATAAATCTGGGCGTACATTTAAAGAATAACAATAATTAATATAAGCTAAATTAAATCGATCACAATTTATACTTTAATATGATATAAAAAATATGAAGTAAAATAATATGTATTTATAACAAAAATTACTAGTTTTTTAAGTATATTTCTAGTAGAGTAAACATTTTTCTAACTTCATTATAATGAAATAATGAAAATGAGATTTCATTATAATCATAATATTATAATTACTCTTTGACGATAATAAAAATTTTCTTCATATTTGAAGAACTTATTTGCTGTGCAGAAAGCTTCAATGTATCCCATAGCTATCTATAAAATTATTCAAGGAGTAGTGTGGTTCATTTAACGCTTTTTAATAAGTGTTTTTAAAATTCATGATATTTTAGGGAAGTTATATTTTCAGTTATATGTAACTCAGTTACGTATTTTCGACTACATAAGAGCGTAGAAATATATGTAACATATGCTACATATTTCTAAACAAAAATGAGTTATTGTTCTCATAGTGTTCGCGTTCAAAGTTTTCAAAAGGAAATTACAATTTCAAATTCATTAAAAATAATAAATATATTGAAATATACAAGTTAAAATAAATCTGAACACATATTTAAGGAATAATAATAAGTAATATAAGCTAAATTAAATGCATAAAAATCTACTCCATAATATTTAAATATTATTAATAAAAAACAATATAAGATAAAATAATGTGTATTTATATCGAAAAATACTCGCTTTTGATGTATATTTTTCAAGTATAGTAAAGAAATGTTTCTTTCTTTATTATAATGAAAATGAAACTGCTTTATCATCATGTTATGATAAATTTTCTTTGACAAAAATAATATAAATAAATACTGGACAATTGCACCATGAAATTTAACTACTAAGAATGTATTTATTAAAAATACAACACATTGCTCAATGGTGCACAAAACAATAATTTTAATATCAACTTGTACAATTAAAATAAAATAAAATATCAACGTTTCGCACCGTCTTCAGGAAAATATGATAATGGAATGACTAAGTTTGCTTCTTCATCGAGAGATAATATTTCTAATCAATTAAAATCAAAATGAATTAAAAATTTAAAATGTTGCCACTTACACGTGAGTAAAAATTAAAATGTTGCAACGAGATAAAATTTTTTATATTTTATGATGTTATGCCATATTTTTGGTATATTGTAGGACAAATTATCATTAAAGAGCATCGCAGAGATATTAAGGGGACAGTACACCTTTAAAATGGTCAAAAAATTGATTTTTCAATTTTTATTTCTTTATAAAGATAATTCTATTCTGAATAATTTGATACCAATATTTTAATTGTGCGATTCTTATTTACCGAGATATTGCTGAAAATGTCAACATCACTCCATAAGTTCCAAGCATCACGTCCCCGTTTCCGATTTTGTATTTTTTTGCGCTTTTGCGCATATCTCTAAAATCATTTGAAATAGAGCTCCGAAATTTTTACCTTACCTAAATGTTCATACAAAGATGACAAGGAACTAAAGTTATGCAGCTGTGTATAGTTTGAAAAAAATTATAGGGCTGAATGTGTGAACGGCTTTTTCTGAAAATGAAGTTTTGCATGCTTGTGCATATCATATCTCCAAAACTATGCGAAGTATAGCTTCAAAATTTTTATCTTATCTAAATATATATATAAACATGAAAATAAATTAGAATTATGCAGCTGTGTTTAGCTGGAAAAAAATTATAAGATTGAACGTGTGCAAAAAATAATGATTTCTGTTTTTTATAATTCAAAAGTAATTGCTATTTTTCTAACTAATCATTTATATAAAATTAAGTTTAAATAATAGTCTAGAATATTATGTTTATTTTAAGAAAAAAATTATTCAAATCGTATGAAATCTGCATGAGATATCATGCATCCAGTAAGCGATTGTTCAACGCTTATTCGACGTCATTTTTTTTTTTTTTTTTTTTTTTTGTTGTTCTTAATCATTTTAAAACCTACTCTTTGGTATTTTTTGCATTTTATATATCCAAATTAAATATTTTTTATGCAGTTCAATATCATATAAAGATATTTTAAAAGTTCTGTGCATCTAGGGACATTATTATAAAAAAAAAAATGCAAACCATATAATCGAATTTCGTATTTTTTGCGAGTCGCAAACATGTACACAAATTCCTAAATTTTACTCCATTTTACAAACTATTTTTTTTATTTATCAATTTAAACAAGCATCAAATTTTATTTTTAATACTGAATATGCTATATTATTAATAGTTTTATTTCTTTTTTTATGAGTTTTATATTTATAAAATACATTTTAATCTTTAAACGGCTTTTACTCAAAATGATGTTTTTTACACTTGCGCGAATGATATTTCCAAAACCGTTCAAAGTATAGCTTGAAAATTTTTACCCTGCCTCAATGTACATATAATGAAGGAAATGAACTAGAATTATGCAGTTGTGTTCAATATGAAAAAAATTACAAGGTTGAATGTTTGCCAAAATTCATTATTTTTTTATTTTCTATAATTAAAATCTAATTTCTCTGTATCTAATTAGCCATTCATAAACATCCTAGTTCAAATTGTAGTCCAAGGTATTATGTTTAATTTAAGATCAAATTTATGCAAATCGCATGAAAACTGCATGAGATATCTTGCGCGCATTGAAGTGTTATATGTCGTAATTTTTTAAAAATATCATTTCGAAATCGACCCCATAAAAAAAAATTGCTGTATTATATCTAAACTAAAAATTTTTAAAGAAAGTTCAATACCATATAAAGATATTTTGAAATTTTTGTGTTTCCAGGGACTTTACCCTTTTTTTAAAAAAAATGTACAGCACATGATACAATTTTACGTTTTCTGCGGCTTTTAAATGTGTACTGTCCCCTTAAACAGTATAAACAGAATATTGTTCTTTCTCGCTTCTACTTGACGAACAAGGGTTGCCGTATTAACTTTGATGAGGCCAAAATCATAGTCCCGTGCAATAACCCAGTTGAAGGTAAAATAAGAGAATCTGCCGAAATCATTACACGAGAAAATAAACCTTGCAATGATAATTTGTCCTACAATATACCAAAAATATGGCATAACGTCATAAAATCTTAAAATTTTTATCTCGTTGCAATATTTTAATTTTTACTCACGTGTAAGTGGCAACATTTTTAAACTTTTAATTCATTTCGATTTTAATTTATTAGAAATATTATCTCTCGATCAAGAAGCAAACTTAGTCCTTCTATTATCATATTTTCCTGAAGACGGTCGCAGAAGACGGCGCGAAACGTTGATATTTTATTTTATTTTAATTGTACAAGTTGATATTAAAATTATTGTTTTGTGCATCATTGAGCAATGTGTTGTATTTTTAATAAATACATTTTTATTAGGAAAATAATATACTTCTTTATATTTTTGGAATTATGGCCGAAGGCTTCAAAATATCTTAAAGCTATCTATAAAATATTATTAAAGAAGTGGTTCATTTAACACATATTTAATAATAAACGATTCTGATTTTTATACTACTTCAAGCAAATTAAACTGTGGTTATATGTATCTCAATTATGTAATTTGGGATGCATTAAAGCGTAGAAATGGTTTATATACCTAAGGAAGAATTACATATTGTTCTCATAGTGTTTGTAGTATGTAGTAATGTAATAATGAAAATCAGACATCTTTATAATCATGTTATGATAAATATTCTTTGACGAAAATAACATATTTCTCTATATTTTTTAGAATTTATTTGGCGCTGTAGAAGGCTTCAAAATTCCCCAAAGCTATCTATAATATTAAAGAAGTGATGTGGTTCATTTAACACATATTTAATAATAAGCATTTCCGAATTTTTATAATACTCCAGGCAAGCTTTATTTTCGGTTATATGCAACCCAATTATGCAGTTTGGACTACACTAGAGTGTAGAAATGTTACATACATCCAATGAGAAATTAGATTTTGTTCTCATAATGTTCGCATTCAAAATTTCTCATAGGTTAAAACCAATAAATATATTTCAATATATATCTGAAAATAAATATGACCACATATTTAAATAAAAACAATAAATAATATAATCTAAATTGTATAGATTACAATCTATACTATAATATCTAACTATTATTAAAAACAATATCAGATAAGATAATATGTATTTATAGCAGAAATTTCTCATTTTTGACGAATATTTTTCAAGTAAGGAGAATAGAATATTCGTATGCACTTGAGAAAAGATATTAACTCATTTATAAATTAAAATATAGAAAATGTAAAAGGAATAACTCCCTTTTAATGTTTGTTTTTCATGTATATAAAATGAATGTTTTTATCTTTATTGGATACAAAGTAATAAAAATGAAGCTACTTTATAATCATGTTATGATAAATATTGTTTGACGAAAATATCTTTCTTTATATTTTTAAAATTTATTTTGCGGGAGAAGGCTTCAAAATATCCCAAAGATATTTTTTAAATATTATATTGAGTTTGGGCAACATAAGAGTGTAGAAATACGAATATTGCTAATAAATGTGCATATTTATAAGAAGAAATTACTTTTCTCATAGTGTTCGCAAACAAAATTTTTACAACGAAAATACAGTTTCAAATAAGTTTAAAAAAATTAAACATTTTTTTAATCTATAAATCATATTTTCATTTATATATTTCAATATATAAATGAAAATAAATACGAACAAATATTTAAAGAATAGTAATAAGTAAAGTTATCTAAGTTATGTAGGTCACAATTTACACTATAATATCTAAATATTACAACTAGTTGGATGAGCCAATCCCAAAACTTTCTTCTATTTCATATGTACATTTTAATATTTAAAATAATAGTTACTCATGTTAATGCTTTAATAATTTTAATTCAATACTATACCAACTTTGATTTTCATTTAAATTCCTGCTCCAGTCAATTAAACGGAGTAAAAACGAGTTTCCGTCTCTGCACGAGCCGATGAACAATAGAGTGATAGGTAGATTTTTTTTCAAATACAGAGAGAACCTACTTGCCACACCAAAAAATACTCATACACAAAAATTTAAGTTTAGTACTAGGCATAACTTCATACACTTTTAGGTGGTGCAATTTTGAAAATGGCATAAAATGAAAAAATCGTATTGCAACGCCCCCTTCCGGCGGATTTTTTCAAATTCAGGGAGGGCCAACTTACCATAGCCAAGCATTTACAAAAAAAAATGTTTCATTTCTATGCATAATTTCATACACTTTTAAGTGGTACAATATTGAAAATGGCACAAAAATAGCTATTGCAGCGCTCCTTTCCGATGGATTTTTTTCTTATTCAGGGAGAACCAACTAACTATAGCCATACACTTACACAAAAATTTGATTCAATAAGATGCATAACTTCATACACTTTTAATCGGTGAAATATTGAAAATGACACCAAAATTGCAATTGCAGCACCCCGTTCCGGCGGAATATTTCAAAATTGAAAGAGAACCTGCTTGCCACAGACAAAAACATTAATAAAAAAAAATTTTCAATTCCATGCATATCTTAATACACTTTTTGATAGTAGAATGGCGACATACGGACACACAGACACACGGACAGACAGTCATTTTGCAAAAACATGTTTTTTAGAATCTCTGACTTGTAAAACGTGTAAATCTGTCGAAAACCGTAAGCCCGAAAAAAATTTCGATTACAATACTTTCTTCTATTGAAGATGTAAGAAAGTAAAAAGTAAAAAATTATCAGATAAAGTAATATATATATTCTTAGCAAAAATTACTCGGTTTTGATTTATATTTTTAAGTATAATAAAGAAATCTTCCTATCTTTATTATAATGAAAATGAGATTGAATTATAATCATGTTACGATAAGTATACTTTGCGAAAGTAATATATTTCTTTATATTTTATGAATTTATTTGTAGTAATAAAATTCTTCAAAATATCCTAAAGCTATCTATAAAATATTATTGGAGAAGTGATGTGGTTCATTTAACATATGTTTAATAATGGACGTTTCCAAATTTTTATAGTATTCCAGGCAACTTGTATTTTCCTTTACATATAATTCGATTATGTATTTTCGGTTATATTGTTCTCATAATGTTTGCATTCAGAATTTGTGAAATGAAATTAATGTCTCAACTCAATTAAAAACCAAAACAAAAATATTTTTCAATATACAGGGTGGTGATAAAAAACTTTGCCGATATATGGAGCTCTAGCGACCAGTCCGCTCAACCGATCGGAATGAAATTTCGGATATAGCTATTCAGATTTATGAGCTCGAGATTCTGTGAACGACAACAAAATGGCGCTCACGGTTACGGTTATAGTTACAGAAACTCGAAAATTTCCAGGCATGGCATCCATGTGGAAAATGTGCAATCAAAATAAAAGTTTTAGTTTCTCCTATCTGTATTGTAATCAGAGATTAGTATACTGACTCTGCGTCATATGCAAATTTCCTCCTTGCGCCCCAATCGAGTTTTTCTATGGGGGGAGGATTCCCAGAACGGTTTTTTGTGCGTGCATAACATGTCTTTTTCTTGCGATACACGTACGCTTCCAACGCTCTTTAGGGTTTTCGCATGCGCTGAGCATTTTGCGATGAAAAGAAATGGGTGTTACCATTGGAAACTTTCGAGTTTCTGTAACTTCAACCGTAACCGTGAGCACTATTTTGTTGTCGTTCAAAGAATCTTGAGCTCATACCTCTGAATAGCTATATCTGAAATTTCATTTCGATCGGTTGAGCGGACTGACCGCTGGAGCTCCGTATATCGGCAAAGTTTTTTTATGACCACCCTGTATATGTGAAAAACCATCTTAACTCATATTTATAAAATAACAGTAAGTAATATAAGCTAAATTACATAGGCCATAGTTTATACTATAACATCTAAATATTATAAAAAAATATCACATAAAATAATATGTATTATTCGAAAAAATACTCGCTTTTGATGTACAGGACAGTAAAGAAATATTTCTACACTTATTATAATGAAATAATGAAAATGAAACTGTTTTATAATCATATTATTTAAAAATGGCTCTTTCACAAATATAATATGTTTCTTTAGATTTTAGAAATTTTAGAAATTTATTTGTAGCAGTAAAAAGCTCAAAAATATTCCAAATCTATATACAAAATAGTATTAGCAAAGAATGTGGTTCCTTTAAATAAAACATTCAATAATAATAAGCGCTTCTGAATTTTATATTTTCGGGTATATGTAACTCAATTATATATTTTAAGCAACAAAACTGTGTATAAATGCTACATATTTATATGAAGAAATTACATGTTCTTCTCATAGTGTTCACATTCAAAAATTTCAAAAATACAATGAAGTTTCAAATAGAATAAAAACGACGAATATATTTAATAATTTACGTGAAAAAATATCTAAAAATCTTTTTAAAATTTAAAGAATGATAATAATTAATATAAGCTTAATTACATTGATGATAATTTACCCTAACTATCTAAATATTATAAAAAATAATATCGGGTAAAATAATATGCATTTCTTGTGAAACGTACTCGCTTTTGATGAATATTTTTGAAGTTCAGTAAAGAAATGTTTCTATATTTATTATAACTAAATAAAGAAAATGAAACTGTTTTGTGCTAATGTCATAGAAAAATCTCCTGTGGCAAAAATAATATGTTTGTTAGAAATATATTTGTAGCAGTAAAAGGATGCAAATTTTTTTAAAGCTATCTGTAAAATATTATTAAAGGAGTGATAAGGTTCATTTAACACATATTTAATAAAAAGCGCTTCTGAATTTTAAAATACTCTTGGTAAGTTATATTTTCGGTTATGTATAACTCAATTACGAATTTTGGCTACATAAAAATGTAGAAAGGCTATATATTTCTAAGGAAAAATTACATATTTTCTAAAAGTGATCGCATTTAAAATTTCCAAAAGGAAATTAAAGTTTGAACTAGATTAAAAACAATAAATATATTTCAACATATAACTGAAAATAAATCTGAAGAAATATTCAAAGAATTATATTAAGTAATAAAAGTTAAATTACATAGATTACTATTTATAATATAATATCTAAATATTATAAAACTAGTCAGATGTGGCAATTTTAAAACTTTCTTCTATCTTATGCATGTTAATATTTCTTGAAAAATTCAACTTAGCAGCGCCACCGTTTAGGTGGTTTAAACTAAAATATAGTCAGCAACAAATTGTGTCAACTTATAACTTAATCTGAAGTTGGATGAAAATCCATGTATTAGTTCTTGAGCTAGAGCTATTGCTAAATCTTTTAAAAAATCTGTATAACAGTACCACATGTTGGATGATGTATATCAAAATCTGATCAGGATTAATTTTCTTATCAGGTATTTACTAAATCTGAAGTTTGAATATCCATGCATGAATTTTAAGATATGTTTTTGCGAAATTTTTAAAAATGCAGCATAGCAGCGCCATTTGTAAGGCGATTTACAACAAAAAACTGAGCAATACTAATCTATATCAGGGACTAACTGAATCTGGAGTTTTACAAAATTTCGTCATTAGTTTTTGAAGTAAAGCTATTTTCACTAGTTTTTGATATATGTCTCTGGTGGAAAGTGTGAATAATGCACCATAGCACCGCAACTTATTGAGTGATATGCACCAAAAAACTCATTAGATCGACTTTATAGCAAGGTTTAACAGAATGTAAAGTTTTGAGAATTCCGTTCATTAGTTCTTGAAATAGAATGCCCACAAAATTTTTCTCACTTACAGACAGATAGACATTTTGCAAAAAAAACAAAAAACAAAAAAATCGGGTTCTTTGTCCCTTAAACTGTGTAAATACGTCATAAACTGGATTTCGGAAATACGCAGTACTTTTTTCTTGTATATGTAGAAAATAGTAAAAATAATATCAGATAAAATAACATGTATTCATAGCAAAACTTACTCGCTTTTGATGTATATTTTTCAAGTATGGAAAAGGAATGTTTCTATGTTTATCATAATAAAATAATGAAAACGAGACCGCTTTATAATCATGTTATGGACAAAAATATTCTTTGACAAAAATTATTTGTCTCTTCACATTTATTTGTAGCAATAAAAGACTTCAAAATATCCTAAAGCTATCTACAAAATGTTAATATAGAAGTGATGTGGTTCACTTAACACATATTTAATAGAAAGTGCTTTCAAATTTTATGATACTATAGGAAAGTTATATTTTCCATTACATGTAAATCAATTATGTAGTTTGGGTTACTTAAGAGTGTAGAAATGCTATATGTATTTTTATCGAGATTTAAGATATTGTTCTCATAGTTTTGTATTGAAAAGAAAACAAAGTTTCAAGGAGGTCGAAAAAAAAATCAATATATGTGTGAAAAATATGTGTTAAGAAATATAACAAACAATATATACTCAATCATCTAGATGAATCATAGTATTTTTTTCTCGTGGGCCGGAAGTTTATGCTAGTTGCATTACACTTAAAAAAGAATAATAAAAATGACTAATATATTAATAATATTCATAAGTACACGGAAAAAACTGTTTTGTAGAAACTACCAAATTTTGGTTGATATAACCCCAACCAAATACTCTGGTTCAAATGACCAAATTGTGATTAGACTAAACAAATTAGACTAATCAATTTTGGCTAAAATTTCATTATTCCAACCAAAATGTTTGTTGGAGTTATATCAAACTAAATTTGGTAGTTAAAAAAAAACAGTTTTTTCCGTGTAGTATAACACAAAATTTTAATAAATTTAATGTTATCAGTAGGACGTTTGCCGCAGACAATATTTTAACAAAATTTGTACATCACTATTTTTGAAAAATAAGTTTTCTGACAGATTTCTATTGCAAAAAGAGAAGAAGTAATAATTCAAGGTGTACAATACTTTTTATGCACATGTCATCAAATATATAATGATTAGGTTTCGGGCCTCACATAAATGCTTGCTGGACAACATGCAATTTGCGGGCCGCAAGTTATGCATGGGGAATCTATATTACATTTAATACTATAATATCTAAATATCATTAATAATATCAGAATAAAGTTATGTGTATTCATAGCAAAAGTTTTTTTCAAAATAATTTGAAATTTGTGCACCTTTAAAATTTAATACTTAAAATAAATCTGAACAGCGTGTGTATATAGCAATCATATGCAATATACACTCAATTATCTAGATTGCAATTTACACTATAATGTCTAAATATTATTAAAAATAGTATCCATTAAAGTTACATATGTTCATAGCAAAATTGTGCAGCATCATAGCAGAGAAACGCCGTCGGTTAGGTGGTTTAAACTAAATTCCAATCGGCAACAACTTTTGTCAATTTATAACTGTATCTGAGGTTTGAAGAAAATCCGTGCATTAGTTTTAGAGATAGAGCTATTAAAAATCTTTTTAAAAAATCTGCAAAAATTCGCCACATGTTGGTTGATGTACACCGAAAACTAAGCAGGAACGGTCTTTCATCAGGTACTAAGTGAATCTGAAGTTCTATGAATTAGTTTTCGAGAAACATTTATTGCGAGATCGTGAAAAATTCAGAATAGCAACTCCATATGTTGAGGGATTTACACCAAAAAACTAAAACTACATTAATCTATATCAAAGACTAACGGAATATGCAGTTTTAGAAATTTTCTTGCATTAGTTCATGAGATCGAGCTAGTGCAGCTATAGAGATGTAAATTTTCCGGAAAAATTAAACTGGAAGATCTAATTTTCATTGGAAGAAAAAAACAGTTTTTTTCCCGTTTTTTCGAAAAAAAAAAACTCGGAAAAGTTTATTGTAATTATTTCCCACAAATAAATTATATTTTCTTAGATAATATTAAAAAATAAACACTTGTTTTCATTTATTTGTATTTATAGAAAATTATTTTCACTTTATATGACTGATTATATTACAAAATAAAAATAAAAAGAAGCATAGCCTGCTTTTAAAAATGTAGATTTTTTTTTTTTTTTTTTTTTTTTTTTTGCTTTTTTGCTTTTTTCCACTCTCAGTCTCAGAATTTTCAGACTAACATTCAGGCTTTATTTAACGCTATTGTTTATTATATCATGCGCCTGTTGAAATGATTTTTCAGTTACATGTTTAATTTCCAATTGACCTAATGTAAAAACCTCAGCCAATATCTCTCAGCATGTTGGATTCAAATGTATTACAAATCCCATTTACATAGTACTGTTTTTAAGTAAACGAGGTGGAACCCATCGAAACTCGACGAAAGAAAATGTTTAAGAAACTGCTTCATTGATTTATAATAAATCTACAAAATTACTTACAGTAAAAAAATGCATCTTATATTGATCAGTCTAACTCTCAAACAAATATTATTTTAAGCTAAGATTAACAAAATACTATAAAACTCAGTTGTCCAAATTTTTAAAACTAAACTTTAAAATCAAACTTAATTAGTAAAATATAATATAGATCAGCTATTTATCAATTGTCTCTTATATTTGGTATAAAAGCGAATGAAAAAAGCAAATTTTATTCTGAACTGACACAATCATAGAATTTTACGCGAAATTAAAACCCGTCATCATTTTCATCTTCTCAAAATTTTAAGACGTACTTCTCATATCCGTATTCACCATGTTTGAAAAAACGGTATTTTAATTTAGTCATTTTCAAATCACTTTAACTCAAAACTTAAGTTATTTATCCGATGAATAAAAACGAAATAAAACCGAAATCCCAGAATTTCATAACAGACGATATTTTTTGCAAATTACACGCATTTTAATTTCTATTTTTTTTTTAATTTTAAGAGAAAATGGAGTGGTTATGTTGCCACAATTAAAAAATTGGACTAAAAACTATACAAAAATTAATATCTCAAAAAACAAATTGAGATAGAGCTTTCAAACAAATTGCATGTAAAAGTAATTTTTTTTTCTCTATACGACTGTGTAAAAATCGGAAATATGTAATATTTAGAAGTAAAAAGTTTGCAGTAGCGAAAAATGCAAAACTGAAATTGCATGGGAAAGTGTTGCTATTCGCAAAATGGCGTATGCGTTACGCACACATACGTTTGGCCTTTATTATATAGATGATACTAGTTTAAAGAAGCAAATTATTGTAGTTTTGTCATTATTATAAATAGCAGTATTCAAATCTTACATTGTTTAAAAAATATATATTTTTACAATATTATTTTTTTTCTGGCAAGTATAATTTTATTTCCTTTAAAAAATATGCTTAGTTTTGGTATAGCCTTCCATTATCAAGTCAGAAAAGTTTTCATTTAGTTTTATCATCTAAATTCAAACAAAACTAAGTTTTAGTTTGGCTTACTCAGATCTGCGATTAAAAAACGAAATAGGATTTGTTGACTGTTAGATTTTGCTCACTGAAACCCGTAAAATATTTTTTTTTAAAGTTTAATTAATCATAAATTTTCTCTTTTGATCCTGAAATCTGGTATGACATTCTTGAGTAAGAAACCATATTCAATGTTTCATTATGGTAATTTCATATTTCTAAGAGTGGAACTCAAAAGTTATGAAAACTGAGCACTACAAATAGAAAATGCGAGGAAATTCAGGAATAAACAAAAGTAGTTACATACAGAGATAAACTTCTACTATACTTCAGACAGCCACTTAAATTCAAAGTTTAATCACGAAGGAAAGTAGAATTCAGAATACAGTTACTTGTAATAAAATATGTATTTTTTTCTTCACAGTACTTATCTAATACAAACTGCGCATGTTTTGCAACATTATTGTATGTTATAGAGGGAAATGCAGTTCAGTTTTAGATTCAACACCCTGAAAAAAAACGTTCAATTAATCAGCTATAGTGAAATCATGGAAATTAAGCATAATAGCGCCCCCTGTAGGGCAATTTACACAAAAACTAAACATTGATATATATCAGGAACTGACTGAATCTGCAGTTTGATGAAAAATCGACCTTTAGTTCTTGAGGTTCCTATTGCAATAATGATGAATAATACAACATAGCAGCGTCGTCTGTTAAACTATGTACACCAAAAAATAATCAGCTCCAAATTATATCAAGGATTAACTTAATCTTGAAGTTTTATAAAAATCCATGCATTAGTACTTGATATAGAGCTACTATGGAAATCATGAATAATGCAGCATATCAGCGCCATCTCTTTGACGATATACGCAATAACTAAAAATATCGAGTTTATATCAAGGTGTAACTGATTCTAAAGTTTTATGAAATTAAGTGTATCAGTTCTTGAGATAGATCATCCATAAAAGTTTTGTCACATACAGACTCACAGAGTGATAGATATTTACCGAAATCCACAAAATCGTGTTCAGGACCTTCTGAAATATATAAATCCACCAAAAACTGGAAGTCAAATTTTTTACGAATTGCATACTTACTTATTGTGAAGATAGATGAAAGTAATAAATGCATGCTTCAAATTTTATGTTAAATTTTAATTTTACCATTTCCATTAATCGGCATATTATTAAAAAAATTTTGCATATGAATTCCTTTTTAACACGAGAAGTTGCATTTAATTAAGTATCTAGATTTTTTCATGTAATCCTGTTTTTGTGAAATTGTGAACTTTTTGTATATACTTGTACAAAATACAATTGGAATTTGTGAATTAGAAATTGTTACTTTATTTAGATTCCTATTTAGACATTTTTACTAAGGTTATTCATACATCTATACAACTTGATAAGATTCAGCTGCTATATAGCATTAAAAAAATTTCTTAAATCACTGCATTTGCTAGAGATTCAATTTGGAGATTAAATGTTTTTTCTAAAATGTCTATTTTCAATAGAAATTTTGAGTGAAATCTTGTGTTTCAAAGTAGAAAAAAATATGAAGGATCCTTTCAAGCCTTCTCAAACAGATTTCAGATGATATCAGATTACCTACATTAAAATTTTGATGTGGCACTCTCAGCATAAAAATAAATAAAATAAAAATATAAGAAAGTAGCTTTTACAAAATTTTCATTAGGTAATTTTACAAATGAAATTTCAGATTTTCCGGTTTGTAAAAGAAAGCCTTTGGAGAAAAAAACGAAAAAAACTAGTATTTTCCCTAACTTTTCCAGTTTTTTCCGAGCATTCCCATCTTTATGCTGCAATAATGAATAATGCATCACGGCAGCGTCGCCTGTTGCGCGATTTGGACCAAAACGTAACCAGCATCACTTTGTATGCAATACTAACTAAATCTAAAGTTTTAAGAATGTCCATGCTCTAGTTCATGAGAAATGACTACTATGGAAGTTGGGAGTAATGCAACATAGCGGTGCCTCCTATTGAGGGATATACTTCAAAAAATAATCAGACATATTTTATATTAAGGTATAACATAATCTAAAATTTTGCGAAATTCCGTGCAGTAGTTCTTAAGATAGATCTCCCATAGATTAAATACAGACAAACAGACAGATTCACATCCACACAGGCATTTTGTACAAACATGTTTTTCGGGTTCTTTGACCCCCCCCTAAAACGTGTAAATCAGTCGAATACCGGATTTTGAAAATTTTCACGAATTCAATACTTTCTTCTTGTAAAGATAAAAGAAAATAACAATACAGTACTTTATCGATATTTTATTGCACTATCTGAAGCTTTTTTGGTAATTTTTTTTAACTTATACATAAAAAGCTCTAGAAACCGAGTTTTTTGATAAAAAAGTTTAGTAACTTTACAGTTTTTTTTGTATGTAGTGTACTATTATTGAATAATATCAGACAGTTTTGATTTAGGCTTGAAAAAAAAAAGATATTATTTTATGTTTACAGTTACAAAAAGTTTAAAAACTTATTTTCCAATATTTATTTATTTTTTTTTTTTCATTCAGATCAAAATGTTTTAATATTTTTCAACACACAAGTCAGTTACACAGTTTTATATAGTTTCAACTATTTATTTAAACTAAAATTTTAGAAAGTGTACCAAAGCAATAAAAAAAGAAAAATATACATAAACACACTTATAATGCTAAAAATATGTTAAAAACTTACATATATTTAAAAACTTCCATAATCGTTCAGGTTCATAATCATTTAGCACTATTAATATTTAATTCTAGTTTTTAACTGATAGTTATAAACTCAAAAATTTTAACCATTTTATGTTTCATGTGCCATTAAGAGGCTAATTCAGTCAAATGAAACTACCGTTCACCAATATTAATCCTATGGAAAAATTTATAAAGATATCTGCCTTGCATTTTAACATTATTTATTTATTTATTATTAATTAATTTAATATCATTTTTTTTGCAATGGATGGTTGAGGTTGATATGTGTACAGGTCGTTTTTTACATTTTTGATTTTGTTAACAGATATCTTTTATTAGGAATTTTTCATTTTCGGAACCGGTTTGAAAAGCGAAAGCATTGGCATAAAAATTATCTGCAACCAAAATCGAAAAAATTAAAAACGGCCTGCAATCAAATGAGTTTTAGCGAACCAGTTGAAAAAATTTCGTTTACAAATATTGAAGTGCTACCGGGATACCTTTATGAATTTCTTCCATAGCATTAGCATTTGCGAACGCGCATTTTCATTTGACTGAAGTATCCCCTTAAGTAAAGAGCAAAGCATTTTGAAAGGAATATTTAACGAAATCTCATATAAGGTTATCTGTCACAGTTACCTGATTATTTTATCCTATTAGAAATGTTTATTCATCGTGGCTCTTCAGAATGTTATATTTCAAGAAAAAATAAACAAATACATTTCTAAAAACTAATATATATATACACACACACACATATATATATATATATATATATATATATATACTCGAGATAAAACAGCAGCAAATTTCAACATATCTTTTGTTGTTACCCAACAAGAGTACTAAAGCTAAGAGAAGACAGCTTAAAAAAACTTTACAAAGAAGCTCGATTCACAGAGTAAGGATTCAGTAGAATAAAAATACAATGTGCCATTGTTAGAATTTCTCAGAAACTACATAAATGTCTGTCTCTGTGTTGCCAAAAACTTTTCATTTATTATTCCACCGTCTGGCGAAATTGTCTAGGCTGTTTACATTGCCTGTATCTGAAAGAAAAAAAATAGTACTCTTATATACACTTTTTATGTAGTCGTCCAATTAATTTACATTCCACGAATCGTGCCCTTCGAAATATTTTGTTAAATTCATTCTAGATGTCTTCAAATTCATAGAAAAAGCTAGACGAGAAAAAAAAATCATGTGTCAAGCATAGAGTATAAAGCACTTTCAACACAATTAAAATAATGTAACAAAACTGCGCCGTTTAAAAAAACTAAACATTACGTCTCATTTCACAATTATCTAATTATTTTATTCTTTTAGAAATGTTTATTCATCATGGTTCTTCATAATCTTAAATTTCATGGAAAAAAATATACAAATAGGTTTCTTATAACTAAAAAATGTATATACCCCAGATAAAATGACAGAATATTTCAACATAACCTTTTGTTGTTAAACAACAAGAGTACTAATGTTATGAAGCGAAGAAAGCCAGCATAAAAAGAACTTTTTTTAAGTAGCTAGATTCACCCCCTGTAGCCAAACAATATTGGACCAATATTGGCTACATCTTGGAACAATATTGGCACATTGGCAAAATATTGTCATGAAATATTGCTCCAATATTGGGGTGTTTACATTTTGCCCTTATTTACCCAATATTTGCGGCTAAAATTATGCCAATATTGTTGTTTCATTGGAAATATTGTCAATAAAAAGCCAATATTGGTTAAATATTGGGATATCATTGGAAATATTTCCAATTTAACGCCAACATTTGTACAATATTGGCGTTTTATTGGCAATATTTCTAATAAAACCCCAATATTGGCATAATATTGGCTTCAAATGTTGGCTAAATAAGGGCAAAATGAAAACATCCCAATATTGGAGCAATATTGACGTTTTATTGGCAATATTTCCAATTAATGACATATTGGCGCAACGTTGAACCAATATTTGTTTGTTACTAGGGCCACAGTAAGTATTCTGTAGAATAAAAAGACAATGTGCCATTGTTTAAATTTCTCTGAAAAATAATGCTCAAAAATGTCTGTTTCTTAAAATCTTTTAATGGCTGAAATATTTTCATTCATTATTCCACGGACTAGGGAAATTGGAGCATCTGTTTACTATACATGTATTTTAAAGAAAAAATAGTATTGTTATAAATATTTTCTGGGTAGCCGTCCAATCAATTTACAGACTAGGAATCGTTTCCTTGAAAATAATTTGTTAAATGCTTTCTAGATTTTTTTCATTGAAATATGCAGTTTCGATTCGCATTGCCGGGACTTACAAAAAACAGTTTTTACCTGGAAAACAATATCTTAATGAAATTTAAAGCCACAAAATATAGCGCAAAATCATAGGACAAACTAAACAAGAAAGGAAAATCATGCGTCAAGAATAGAGTTTGAAACACTTCCCAATACATTCTGAATAAAATAAGAAAACAGCAACGTTTATAAAACTAAAACATCACGTCACATTTCACCTTTACGTAATTGTTTTTATCTTTTAGAAAAGTTTATTCAGCATGGTTCTTCAGAATGTTACATTTCAAGAAATTAATAATTAAATCAATAGATATCTTAAAACTAAAAAATTTGTATACAGTGTAAAAAAAAAGTTATGCAGCGAAAATCCATGTAACAGATACAGATTTGCACTGAAATTCTAACAATCTGTAAGGTTACAAAGAAATTTTTAGGAAACTGGGAGTCCAAGAATTTTTTATGTAACTGCAACCCAGGTTATGGATAAAATTTTAGTAAGTTTACAGAAATTGTAGTAGACATGTTTGTAAAGTTACAGTTTTCTGTAACTTTACAAAAATTCGTTTTGTAGACTTACATTTTTTCTTGTACAGTGTACAGATAAAATGTTAGTAACAATACAAATATCAGTAATGTTATATCTGTAGGATTACAAATTTTTTACTGTGTACCCGGGATAAAACGACAGCAGAATAACCATTCAAAATAACCATTTGTTGCTAAACAACAAGAGTACTAAATCTATGAAGCGAAGACAGCCAGCTTTAAAAAAAAAAACTTCTGTAAGAATCTGGATTCAAGGGGTTGGGATTCAGTAGAAGAAAAAAAACAATGTGCTATTGTTAGAATTTATCAGAAACGACATAAATGTATGTTTGTGAAAATATTTGTGTTGTTCAAAATTATTCATTTATTATTCCACGATCTAGCAACATTGGAGCAACTGCTTACTATACTTGCATCCGAAAGAAAACCGACAGCATATTTCAACTTTTGCTATTAAATAACAAGAGTACTAAAACTATGAGGCGATGACAGATAACTTAAAATAACTTTTCTAAGAAGTTGTATTCACAGAGTAAGGATTCAGTTGAAGAAAAATATAATGTTCCTTTGTTCGAATTTCTCAGAAACGACATAAACGTCTACTTTTGGAAATACCTTTGTTGCCAAAAATATTCATTTATTATTCCATGGTCAAGTGAAATTGGAGAGAATTTGCTTTTTCATTACCCGTGTCTGAAAGAAAAAATAGTATTGCTATTAATATTTTATGTTTAGTACTCCAGTTAATTTACCAGCCAAGAATAATATCCTTCAAAATCATTTGTGAAATTCTTTGTAGGTACGTTGGTATTCGTAGGAAAAACAAAACAATATAGAAAAAAATGCGTGAAGCATAGAGTATGAAGCACATTCAACACATTCAGAATAATGTAACAAAAAAGCACCGTTTAAAAAATCTCAAACATTACGTCTCATTTCACAATAACCTAATTATTCTATTCATCATGGTTTTTCAGAATGATAAATTTCATGAAAAAAGAAATGTGCAAATAGATTTCTCATAGCTCAAAAATATAGATACCCGAAATAAAACGACAGCAAATTTCAGCATAACCTTTTGTTGTGAAACAGCAACAGTACTAAAGTTATAAAGCGAACATACACTGTAAAAACAAAATACCCAAATTGGGTTAAAAGATTTTTGGGTACAGCATTGTTCCAATTTTCAAAGTTCAGTTTGTAGCACAAAATCGTTTTAAAAAAGTCTGATTTTTAATGACATTAAAACAATTAAAATATCTTAGGTTGTATATGCATTATACCTCAGAAATTTTGATTAATTTAATGGTAATAAGGATCTGCTGTTTTGAGCCATTTTGGGTTATCTATTTTAGGAACAATACTCGACCATTTTGGAATCCTTACTGTACCATTTTAGGAACATTACTATAAACAGAAATCTTTCAACCCAATTTGGGTCTTCAATTTTTACAGTGCAGCCAGTTTAAAAACACTTTTCTACGAAACACGATTTACAAAGTAGGATTCAGTAGAATACAAAGACAATGTGCCATTGTTAGACTTTCTCAGAAACGATTTAAATATCTATTTTTAAAAATCTCTGTGTTTCCGAAATTTTTTTATTTTTTATTACACGGTCTAGCTAAATTGGAGCATCTGTTTACAATACCTGTGCCACAAAGAAAAAAATGTATTGTTATAAATATTTTCTTGGTAGTTGTCCCATTAATTTACAGCCCATGAATCGTTTCCTTCAAAATAGTTTGTTAAAAGCTTTCTAGATTTTTTTCATGGAAATATGCAGTTTTTATTCGCATTACCATAACTTATGAAAAAAGGTTTTTTAACTGGTAAAACTATATCTCAATAAAATTTAAGGGAGACCCGTACCCCATTTTCTGTCAAAAATTATCAAAAGTTCAATTTTTTTTTCGCAGAAAACGATAAAATACATATTTGCGAATATCCATGCAAAATTTCAGAACTCGGGAACACTTGGAACAGGTAGAAAATAAGCTTTTTTAATTGTACTCACTCTAGAGTTTAAAGAACTAGCGGCCATTTAAAACGTGTTTTCCTGAAAATGACTTTTTTCATATTTTGTCTAAGTTTAAAGTACTAAGGCTCAGTGGTAAAATGATTTAGAAACAAAGTGTTTATGTTTTTAGAATCTTAAAAAAATTTGCAAGAAAAGTAAGGCGAGATATATTTTTTAACTATTTCTGAAAATTTTACATAATTTGGTAAACATGAAAATTATAACGAATTTGAGGAAATTTACCATGCGTATTTTTTTTTTTTTTACCGATTAAAATAGAAAATTAAAAATATCTCTCCTTAGTTCTTTTCTATATACTATAACACAATTTAAGAAATTTTAATAATACCAAAATATTGAAAACTGAATGAGGAGTAGTAATTTTAAAAAGTGTGTTTTTCGACAAAAAAATATTATGAAAATCCCCATAAAAAATATACTTTTTAATAAAAAGTGAATTTTTTTGCTAATTATTCCTTACAAAAAGATTCTTAAGTAGTACACTAAAATTCATTACTTTAAAATCAATAATAAAAATTTTGGGTTTTTTCTTACGGGTCTCCCTTAAAGCCACAAAATATAGCGTCAAAATCATTGGACAAACTAAAAAAGAAAGAAAAATCATGCGTCATGCATAGGGTTTGAAACACTTTCCGACACAATTAGAATAAATTTTAAAAAACAGCACCATTTATAAAACTAAAATAGTACGTGTCATTTCACCTTTACGTAATTATTTTCTATTTTTAAGAAATGTTTATTCATCATGGTTCTTCAGAATGTTAGATTTCATGAAAAAAATATACAAATAGATTCCTTAAAACAAAAAACTATATATACCCGAGATAAAATGACATCAAATTTCAACATAACCATTTGTTGTCAACCAACAAGAATACTAAATGTATGTGCCGAAGATAGCAAGCTTAAAATAACTTTTATAAGAAGCTCGATTCACAGAGAAAGGATTCAGTAGAAGAAAAAGACAACGTGCCATTGTTTGAATATCTCAGAACGACATAAATATCTGTTTCTGGAAATGTCTGTCTTGCCGGAAAAGTTTAATTTATAATTCACCGTCTGGTGAATTTGCAGAGGCTGTTTACAATGCCTGTATCTGAAAGAAAAAAATGGTATAGTATTCTTATAAATATTTTCTAGGTAGTCGTCCAATTAATTTACGTCCTACGAATCGTGTCCTTCAAATATTTCGTTAAATTCTTTTTAGATATCTTCAAATTCATAGGAAAATCTAAGAAAGAAAGAAAAATCTTCCGTCAAGCATGGAGTATTAAGCACTTTCAACACAATCAGAATAATGTAACAAAACTGCAATGTTTAAAAAATGTGAAATATTACGTCTAACTTCGCAATTACCTAATTACTTTATTCTTTTAGATATATTTATTCTTCAAAATGTTAAAATTCATGAAAAAAAAGTACAATTAGATTTGTCATAACTAAAAGATATATATACCCGAGATAAAACGACAGGAAATTTCAACATAACCTTTTGTTGTTAAAAAACAAGAGCACTAGAAATACGCAGCGAAAATAGACAGCTTAAAATAACTTTTCTAAGAAGCTCGATTCACATATTAAGGTTTCTGCCGAAGAAAAAAAGTGCTATTGTTTGAATTTTTCAGAAAAGACATAAATGTCTGTCTCTTAATATCTTTGTGTTGCTGAAACATTTTCATTTATTGTTCCACCGTCTGGCGAAATTGTAGAGTCTGTTTGCACAGTCTGTATCTGAAATAAAAAAAATAGTATTATTATAAAAATTACAAGAAAACAAATCTTGCGTCCAGATTAGAGTACGAAGCACTTTCGACACATTCAGAATAATGTAACAAAACTGCACCGTTTAAAAAAAAACTGAAAAATTACGTCTTATTTCTTAAATAACTAATTATTTTATTGTTTTAGAAATTTTTATTCACAATGTTACATTTCATGAAAAAAATATACAAATATATTTCTCATAACTAAAATATATATATACCCGAGATAAAATGACTTTAAATTTCAACATAACCTTTTGTTGTTAAACAACAACAAAAAAGAACGATTTTAAACAATATATTTCCAATGTTAGGGAGAAGGGGGTGTAAATTTCCTGGAACACTGAATCAGATTATTCCTCTTAAAAAAGATTAAATAATCATCAAAATCTGAAATAAAAAATTTTCATTCCCGTGGAAAAAAAACCCCGTAAAAATAGAAAATTTAAATCGAACAAAAACTTTCCCCGTATTCCCCCCCCCCCCAAATCCTCTCCACTAGAATCTCAACTATATTTCTTTTAAATTCACAATGTATATCATATAGTATGTAATAAAAGGAAAGATAAATCATGTACAACCACAGAAATGATTTTTGGCGACTAAATCACGATTTGGGACCACTGTGAAGCCTCAAGATAAATAATTAATGTTTAAAGAGCTTGGTTCGGAGCCAACTTAACCCTTCATTTCACTCTGTGCCACAAATGGCACATACATAAAAACACTATAATCCTCATTAAGTGCAATGTAATTGGTCAATAGGATCACTGTAACTCATCAAAAACAATCCAAAGAATTGAATAACACTTATTTTGTCCATTCAAATGCCTGCATTTGACAAAAAAAATAAATAAATAAAAAATAATAATAAAAAAAATTTGGAAGCATTTTCTGCTTAAGCTATTAAGGAGAAATTTATTTTTATTATTTTTAGTGGATACTTAAAAAAATTAATATAAAGCAAGTTGCAAAATGTTAAGAAGATAAAATTAATTAATTTCATCCTATTTAAATGCAAAATATAACAATATTTAAAAACCCAATCTGTGTATGTCGGATATTTGATATTTACATTAAATATCAAATTTTAGCTCAAAAGATTATGTTATTTTGATTAAATCGACAGAAATGACATAAATGTCTGCTTGCTAAAATGTTGCGGAATGTAATAGATTTATTCTTCCACAGTCTGGCAAACTTAGAGTGAATTTACTCGTACAATAAATGTGCTTATTTACTTTATCTATACCTGAAAGGAAAAAAAGTATTGATTTAAATACTTTCTGTTTTGTGGTGTAATGAATTTATCACTGACGAATACTTTTTTTCTTCAATCATTTGCTTCAAAATCATTTGTTAAGCGCTTTCTAGAATGCTTAAGCACATTGGACAAATTAAAATCGGCACCCATGTTAATCGACAGTTTTATTGATTAGTCCTGAAACCTGATATTTATTTTCCAGAGTTATCTTTTGTCCTTTTATACAGTATATGGATCATTTCCTGAAAAGTGGCTGTTTTTTTTTTTTCTTTAGAAATTGCACGTTAAACGTAGCAAATAAGGTGTTCAAAAAAAGTGTGAAAAATGTTAAGAACTTAGATTTTTATAGTAATACGCAGGTTTGATTCGTATTGCCAGAACTCATTAAAAACAGTTTTTACCTAGAAAATTATATCTTAATTAAATTTAAAAACCAAAAAATACGGGTTTGCAAATAGTTTTATAAAAGTGGAATTTCATAACGATGTTTAATTTATGAAAGTATTGAATTGATAATTTTAACAGAATCTGAGTTAAACATACATACACTTTTTCAGTGAAATGAGATGATAACATGGGGATATGTGTAAATGGCTACTATTCGGGCACGACAAGAAAGATCTAGTCTCTCCTTAATTCAGAATGCATCTAACTGTATGAAGACTGTTCAATAAACAGTATCCAAACTCAGGACAGCCAGATCCCTTGTTTCAGTACATAAAATATGTTTAAATAACTGCTTTTGTACATTAAATTGTTTACAAAAAAACACAAAAAACAGTTTAGAACATCACGGTTGCGGCAAGGAAAAAAACACCGTATTGGACGTTTTTACGTTATCGTCTGTAAAGAGATGAAAAATACTTCTGTTTATGTGTCAGATGATGTGTTCTTGATGAAGAAACAACGGCTATGACATCATACTTTCGTATTTTTCTAGTAAACTATGGAACACGAACAGTTCTATGAGCATTTCCTATATATTTCCAACGAGGAATCTGGCTGAGCTGAATTTAAGCGCTATTTGTAGGGCACTCTGTATATGGTATCACTGATGAAAATAAAGAACACTCCAGACTATTTACTAAATGCCATTATATTTTTGAGCAAAACAAATTCAGATTTTCTGTATTTTTCCTAAAATTCCGCATTTTACTTAAAAAAAATAAACGACAAATTTTTCCAACTTTGAGTGACTCTAACAGAATCAGTATATGTAAACTTGATTTCTTAAAATACAGTTATTTGTTTCCGGTTAAGTTATTATTTTTTATTAACAATAAAAATGTCCTGATAATTTTATCACACTTTGTTTATTCTTCAAAATGATAGCTTGTTAGACCCATTGAAATACCATTTTTAAGAATAACATTTTAACTGGAAGACTGAAATGCAATAAGTCAAGAACAGCGAGAATGAGTATAGAGTTGTTTAATGAAAACTAAAATTAAAAACGTTTTCTAGAAATATAAATATAGTGCAGCCTTGATTATCCGACCTATAAGGAGCGCTAGTACCTCGGATATCAGAAATCTCGGTTAACAGAAACTGTATATAATAGATCGCCATGCTTGAGAATTTAACATCTCATATAATAAAAAACAATAATACGTTTTTTAAATGATAAAAAAATATATTAAATTATGTTTCCCACCTCAACAAATAAAACCATTCATTAATAGAAGCTTATTATGTTATTTTTTTTTCTAAACATATTGCATTCCAGACGCATTCTGAGATTAATTAAATCTTGTTCTGTCTCGACTATTTAGAAGAAAATGCAAATCTGATCTCGACTCCGCATGAGTCTGATGAAAAGATTAAATACTCATCATGCACCATGTGACTGTCTGATATTGATCTGTACATTGAACATGTTACATTTCTGTATTAATGTTGACAAACTAGCATCGGGTTGTGATGCACATTATAGTTAATCGCACGAAAATCATATTCAACGAAAATGGCTCATATTTTGTAGGCTTCATTTAGATGATTTTTTATCGGGCTGTTAGGTCTGCTTAATTTCTTATCAGCCCTGACCGGTACCCCTTTAATTTTTTTGCCGGCTCGGCCCGTTGATAAACTTGTCCTATTTCTGCTCTGGCCTTGGCAAAGCCTATGCTCACTCAGACTTCTAAAAGAAACAGTATCACGGTCGGTTAATTAAAAAGTGTTCTTTTTAAAAGCCAGACTTTGATATTGGCTCGGTTTATACAAAAAGGCTGCAATAGTTAGCTCAGATTAGGCTTCTATATTCTATAATTAGTAAAAAGTTCTTTAATCAAAAATAAAAATAAAGTTATTTTTTAGAAATGTAAATATCTAATATAATAGCTAAGGGCTACAATATCTAGTTTAGATTAACGTTCTTAAATTAAAAAAAAATGAAAAATTGTTCCAAAAATTTAAGAAAATATATAATACAGGAAAAGTATTGGAAAATCGTTTAACTTCAGATACTCATCTGGAGATTGAAGGAAAATACCTTTAGATATACAAAAATAAGCCCATTTTCTTCAGATAAAGCCTTTTATATTTTCAGAAAAAAAGAAATCAGAAATGGGCCAAGCCTATGGGAAAACAAAGCTGTGACACATTCTTTTCTATATAAAAAAGGTATATCTGGAAAAAATAAGAGCGAAAAGGTAAACAAAAGGAAACATTAATCATCATCATATTTTATTTGTGGCCATTAAGTAACATGAGCTAGATATATTATTGATAGATGTTGATGAGCAAGTTGATAAAAATGGCTCTAAGAATTTTTCGGAATTAAACATTTTTTTGTGGTAAAATAAGGAAATTTCTGCTCCTTTAAGCCTCTATGCTCTAAAATTAGCGCAGAATTATTTAATCAAAAATAAAATTAAAGTTGTTTTTTAGAACTGTGAATATTTGATATAGTAGCTAAGGGTTGCAATAGTTAATTTAGATTAGGCCTCTATACTCTATAACTAGTAAGCAGTTATTTAATCAAAAATAAAATAAAATTTGTTTTTCAGAAATGTAAATATCTAATACAGTATCTAAGAGCTGCAATAGTTAGTTTATTTTAATGTTTTTAATTTAAAAATTTTTTTCCAAAAATTTAAGAAAATATATAATACAGAAAAGTATTCTCAAAATGTTTAACTTCAGTTTTTCATCCGGAGATTGAAAGAAAATATCTATAGATAGAAAAAAAAATAAGCCTTTTATATTTTCAGAAAAGAAAAAATAAGAAAAAAAGGGCCCAACATATGGGAACACAAAGATGTGAAACATTCTTTTTTATATAATAAAGTATATCTGAAAAAATAAGAGCAAAAAGACGAAAGGAAACATCAATCATCATCATATTTTGTTTATGTGTGGCCATTAGGTAACATGGGTTAGATTTATATTTGATAGATATTGATGAGCAAGTAGATAAAAATGTCTTTAAGAATTTTTTTGAAATTAAATATTTTTGGAGGTAAATTAAGGGAAATTCTGCTCCTTGAAGCCTTTATACTCAAAAATTAATACAGAGATATTTAATAAAAAATAAAATTAAGTTGTTTTTTAGAAGTGTTAATATATGATATAGTAATCAAGAGTTGAAATAATTACTTTAGACAACGCTCTATAATACTCTATAATTAGAAAAAAATATTTAATCAAAAATAAAATTAAAGTTATTTTTTAGAAATGTAAATATCTAATACAGCATCTAAGAGCTGCATTAGTTAGTTTAGATTAGTGTTCTTAAATTAAAAAAAATGAAGAAATGTCCCAAAAATTTAAGAAAATACATAATACAAAAAAGTATTCGAAAATTGTTTAACTTCAGACCCTCATCTGAAGATTGAATAAAAATACCTAAAGATATAAAAAAGTCCATTTTTTTCAGTTAAAGCCTTTTATATTTTAATAAAATTGAAATAAGGAAAAATGCCTAACATATGGGAAAACAAAGCTGTGACGCATTCTTTTTTTATATAAAAAAGTATATCTGAAAAAACGAAAGGGAAAAGACAAAATGAAACATTAATCATCATCATATTTTGTTTATCTGTGGCCATTAAGTAACATGAGCTAGATATATATTTGATAGATGTTGATGAGCAAGTTGATAAAAATGTCTCTAAGAATTTTACGGAATTATATATTTTTGGGGGTAAATTATGGGAATTTTTGCACTTTGAAGCCTCTATACTCCATAAATAGTATGGAGTTATTTAGTCAAAAATAAAATTGAATTTGTGTTTTTAGAAATGTAAATATCTAATATAGTAGTTAAGGGCTGCAATAGTCTGTTTAGATTAGGCCTCTATAGTCTATAATTAGTAAAAAGCTATTTAATCAAAAATAAAATTAAAGTTATTTTTTTAAATGTAAATATCTAATACAGTATCTAAGGGCTGCAATAGTTATTTTAGATTAGTGTTTTTAATGTTTAAAAAATTAAAAATTGTTCGAAAAATGTAAGAAAATATATAATACAGAAAAGTATTAGCAAAATGTTTAATAACTTAAACTCATTCGGAGATTGAAAGAAATTATCTATAGATATAAAAAATAAGCACATTTTCATTGAATAAAGTCTTTTATATTTTCAAAAAAGAAGAAATAAGAAACAGGACAAAACTACGGGAAAACAAAGCTGTGACACATTCTTTTTTTATAAAAAAGTATGTCGGAAAAAAAGAAGAGCGTAAAGGAAGCATTAATCATCATCATATTTTGTTTATGTGTGGCCATTAAGTAACATGAACAAGATATTTATTTGACAGATGTTGATGAGAAAGTTGATAAAAATGTCTCTAAGAATGTTTCGGAATTAAATATTGTTTTGGTAAATTAAGGAAAATTCCGCACCTTGAAGCCTTTTCTTTGTTTTTTATTTATGCATGTCTAAATTGATTGTCTTATAGGGTCAGGTGGGGGGGGGGGGGCAGTAATTGTGACCTCTTTTCACTTTTGTAACGTTATTTTGTTACTTGTTTCTATTTGAAAAAGTTTATTTTAGTACATAAGAAGTAACTTTGAACCTTTAAGAACACTTTTTAAAAGGTTTAATTCTCATAGCCCTTTTTAAGTGCAAAGCATGGTTATAATTGCTAAATTAAAAACGCATAATCACAAAAGTTTGAGGTAATTAAGATCACTAGCTGGGAAATTATGACCACTATTGTCGGAGTTTCCTCTTAGCCCGCACAACTTTGAAAAAAGTCCGTATTATTTATTGCTGCCACCACCGATATTATTGGTGATATCGGTCACGCACTGAAAAGATTGTGTAAATGAAAACCAACTCTTTCAATTAACTAAATTAACAGTTTATTTGCATTCTATGTACACGATATAAAACACTATTTACACTTATAACTCGGATGTAGGTGATCCGGTTCAACATTAAACTAGAAACAATAAATGCTGGCTGTGTACTGTTCAAATTACATATTATCCCTCTCACTCTATACACGTTAAATTAACTTTACCGGAGATCAATTTCAGATCTCCCAACACATGGGTTCTAAGCCTACGCTGTCCGACCAGAGCACTATATATAGGGACACCCTTCCACTCTGCTCTCGCCGTCCCAACTTTTCTTTCTCAGCAAAACAGTGCTCAACTCCTGCCCTCCCCAATGTCAACCCCCTTCCGGATTTCCCACGTTGCTTGCATTCCACGATGCCTCCTTGATTTGTGAAATTTCCTTTATTTATTGATCTTCCACAGACATCTCTCAAGGTCGAACACACCCCTCTGCAATCGTTTTTCCCCTCACTACACCTGTACATGTTCAATTGTTGACTCTAGATTTAGACAAAGAAAGAATGTCACTTTAAAACTTCAGTACACAGCCCATACAATACATAATATATTGAGACAAGAATAACATAAATTCCAGTTCTAATAGCAGATGTTTCTCAGAGCCTGACAACTATATTTTCTCCTTATACTTTCCTATACGCATGTGTATGGTGGTAATTCATACCATTAAAACTGCAAATTGACAAAACGGTGCATTTAAAATTTTGGTAGATTTGTTTCAAATTGCTATTTAAGTCTCACAAATGCTTCAAACTAGTCATAAAGAATATTTAAAAGGAAAAATACATTATGAGGATAATCTGTAAACGTGAATTAAATTTTAACGGACACAATTTCATCAATTATAGAGTTGCTCATAATTACCTCTGGTATTAACTAACCCATCTGACCGTACAAAAAATATTTCATAAACAAATATATATACAAGTAATTTAATATCTGTGGCATAACTTATATATATACTTATTTATTAAAATTAATCATATACAACTGAAAATTATGTCATATTTTAAACAATGATAATTTTTTATACTATTGAAGCTTTGCTCGCTTCGCTGGCTAGTTTTCTGAACGGAACTTTAAACAAATGGACTTCGTTCTGGGGTTAGACTGCATAGGTCGGCATGCATCTAGGAAGGTTTCTCAGATCAAGTTAACATTGCTTTATTCTGTTTATTTTAAAAAAGCGCAAAAATAATGGAAAGTTTTAATATAAGTTAAAGCTTACTTTAATAACCTTAGCCTAATTTCAAATGAATATTTGTGGAATAGAACGAAAAACGAAAACATTCGCTATGTTTTAGACAGTGAAATATTCGTTAAACACTAATTAATCTATTTGGATAGCTAGTATTAATGTTATAACCGTAAAAGCATTTTTTTCTAAAAACTGAAAAAAAATCGGATCCGAAATGGTTATACTATCGAAATTTTGCTCGCTTCGCTCCCTAGTTTTCTAAACGAAATTTGAAACAAGTGAACTTCCTTTTGGGTTTAGACAGCTTTCGGCAGCATGTATCTATGAAGGTTCCTCAAATCAGGTAAACATTGCTTTATTGTAATTATTTTTTGGTTTGACACAGATTTAAATGAAAATTTTTACCATCGTCATTCGTATTGTTTTTGGTTTTGGTAAGCTTTCAATTTCAGTTTAACCATAATTGTAATATAACGGAATGTAATACAACGGAATGTAATACAACGGAATGTAATACAACGGAATGTAATACAACAGAATGTAACACAACGGAATACAACGTAATACAACGTACACGTAATACAACGGAATGATTTGTATTATACCACACATTTAAATATGCATCATTTTTTCTATTTCCAAAGTAAATTATTGTGAGAAAAATTTAAAATAAATTTTAAGTTGCTTTTGTGAAGGATGTAAGGACTATCTTGACAACATTTCAGTCCGCGGTTTCAATAAAGAAAGAAAATAACAACTTACTCCTATATACGTTAGATGAAAAATTCTTAAATGTATTCCAAAAAGTAAATATGTGAGTTAAGGGGATCCGGGACAGATTTTAAAATCATTTTTATTTATTGAGTTAAAATTCTGAATTTTTGTGACGGGTAGCCATATCTTTTCTAAACAAAATCACATGATATATCTTCTCAAATTTGTTTTTTCAATTTTAAATAAAAAATTTGTAAAAAAAAAAAAAGAGATGCAATTTACAATCGTTATAACTCGAAATATTATTTGTAGAATTTAAAAATATTTGAAGCCATTTTTTATAAATGATGTAATTAAAAAAAATCATATTTTCAAAAGTAAATATTTTCATGAAATTTGCTAATTTATAATAGAAGTAAAAGAATCATGTTTCAACCATATACCTTTAACGTTTATTGACTTGTAACACTTTTAAAACAAGAAATATTGAAAAAATCCATCATGAGGAAAAATGCATTTTTATAAGAAGTCGTTTTCTTCACAACCATTGTATGAAAGCTAGATTTTGGAAACAGAACAAAATGAACGAAATTAATATTTCCTCTTCCACTAAAAATAGATGCATGTTTTAAAAGTCATACTAAGCAGAAGAAATAGAGCAATGTTTGCCGCTATTTTTGTTTCCCTGACTCCCTTAATGAAGTTGAAATCATACTTATAAGGGTACAATATGGTTAAGCCGGGAAGACGCGCGCCGGGCGTGATAGACCCAGTTTTTACAACTGTAACCACTAATTTTTTTAAAGTAATCTTCAACTTATTTTATCACAGAATTTATAAGAAATTAGCTTCGTCTGAATAAAAAGTGACGATTATAGTTTGCTTTTATTGGTGGCAAAGCAAAACCATTCATACTCTTGGTAAGAGCGCGTTCTCCCGTGTTAAAACTTATCACAATTACTAAAACATATTTACATTTTTAATTAAAAGAAAAAAATTCCAATTGTTATCACTATGGAAATAAATAAAGTGTCGGAAGTTCTGCTTCAAACATGGGAAATGAGGTACGTCCGTACAATAGCTAAATTTGTAAACATTCATCTCTAGCAGCAATAGCTGTTCCAGTTATACGCAAACATGTAAGTATACAAAAAATATTACTATTATATGCATTACATTCAGTAATATGGAAATAAAGATTCGAATTTAAAAGGGCGTAATCACTGTAAAAATCTAGAATCATTACTCATCTTGGAGTATCATTCAATTAATTACGTATTATTATACGTATTATTACGTATTATTACGTATATTAATAGAATAATCAACATGTCAACCTAAGATCATTACAAATAATGGGATATCATTTGATTGATTAGTAAGATAGGATTGAATAGAATAAAGAAAATTTGTTTAATAAAAATTTAAGTTTTGAATCGATATTCACAAAATGTAAAATTACTCGACAAAATTCCCCACCAGTTGGTACTTTTGGGTACATCGGTTGGGTACTTTTTGAGCTGTTATGCGCAGGTTGACGGAAAGATTGAGGACAAACCAATAGGTGGAATAAAGACGCTATGCATTTACATATATACACACACCTAACACATGTTTGAAAATCCTAATAAAAAATCGAAATCTGGCTTTGAAGAGGATAATTTCGCAAATATCGGTACTTGCTAAAAAGCTCATGTAGCTCTATACGCAATAGTCTCTTCAGAACAAAGAACATAGCACACACTCTTAGACACAGAGCTACTAATTTTTTATAATGATTTTATAATGAAAATTTTTACAGTGATTTTTATAATGATTTTTATAAATAATTTGATATTAACTTTATAACGATCCTCTTTAGGTACCTTTGTAATTTTTTAAATACGTATCTCTATATACTACTACCGATATATCTACTCTATATCGACTACCTATAGACATCCTTCGGATCGCCCGTTCGTCTGTCTGTCCATCTGTCCGCATATAATAACAACGCAAAAAATACCAAAGGGAATCATTTGAAATTTATATTATGTAAATGTTAGATAATTTTGTCGATTAATTAAAAAAAATAAGAAATTTGAATGCATATTTCAATGACAGGGACAATGAAAGTATTGCGTTACATTACAGCCGAAATAGGAGATAGTTCAAATACATTTTAATAATGTTATACTTTTTCGAATAAAATGAAATTGTTACGCATCGATGAAGTGCACTGTAAAAAAAAGTTCAAGAGGTTACTAAAAATTTTTTAGTAAATTTGTATTCCACAAATTTTTTTAGTAACCATTACAAACTTTTTTTTTTTTTTGCAAGTGAAACAAACATTTTTTTGTAAACCGAACAAAAGAATTTTTTGTATAACTAACAATAAACTTTTTAGTATGAGCCACCAAGCAAATTTTAGTAATAGCTCCCAAATTATTTTTAGTAACCATTGCGTGTGCCCGAAGGGCAGTAGCTTCCTTCGAGCTGCATCCAGTGGGTAAAAAGACAAACTTCTGAAGCGGAAGATTTTCGGCAAAGCCGCAATACATGGCAGCACCAAGCATTGCTACCTGCTCTATTTTGACATGTTTCTACAGGGGAGGGAAAGTCCAGATATAATTAGCCATGGAAACTGCTACGACAGGACTTTCATAATCCCTTTATTTAACGAGTACTTACATTGCATACATTCGGTGCATGGTTGGTGGCGTCCAGCATCGAACCTGGGAACGGTTCGGAGCCTGGAGTTCGGTTCTATGACCACTAGGCTATCACGGCCACACCAAATGAGTTTTAGTAATAGCTATCAAAAATGTAAAATTGTTAACTCAAATCGTTGCTAGCTTTTTTCTAGTATTTCTTACAGATTACTTGTAACCGAGTAAGATTACTAAAAATTTTTTAGTAATTACAAGGATCACTAAAATTTTTTTAGTAGATCGACCCTTTTTTTACAGTGTATATACTAAAATGTACGCTCTTTACAATATGGTGAACAAAGAACATATTTTTAATAAATTAAAGGGCCACACAAAAATATTCCATTACATAATCGTATAGGAGGTAACATTGTTTTGTTGCGCGTTTTGATTACATTAAGCTACATCATGTTTTATGAAGCCGATATGCGTTGCTGAGGGTTACTAAAGGTTAATTCATGTATAAGAGAAAGCAGGTTGTATTTATAGAGACACACAAAGGTTTTTAGGTGCGTTCGTAATTATGTAAATACGTAGCACCTATTGTTGTCGTTCAGTCCGTCCGTCTGTCTGTCCGTCCGTCTGTCTGTCCGTCCATCTGTCTGTCCGTCCGCATATAACAACGCAAAAACTACCCAACCGAATCGTTTGAAATTTAAAATATATTATTATTACATAATTTTGTCGAGTCATTTCAAATTTTAAGAAAATCGGATGGATAGATCAATTACAGGGACAATCAAAAGTATTCCGTTACATTACGGTTAATGGGGAAAATGTTTCAAATGCATTTTAATGGTGTTACACACATTCGAACGTAATAAGACGGATATGCATCTATAAAATAGATATTATAATACACATTTTGCATAATCTGTGGTACAAATAATATTTGTTATTGATTTACAAGGCCAAACAAAAGTATTCCATTGCATAATGGTATAGGGAGAACATTGTTTGGTGCTCATTTTAATTGTAATTATTTACAATTTTATGAGATTGATATATGAGAGTGATATTTTTAAAACTTCGTTATCGTACGAACGCATCTCATTTGCTACGCTTCACGTGCAATTTCCAACTTGTTTATACTGTACTGTATTTGAAGTACCCTATACTCTTACACCAAGATCTCAATATTTTTAAAACTTCGTTTATAGTATAAACACACCTCATTGGCTACCTTTGACGTGCAAGTTCCGCATTTTTAAACAAAGAATGTAGAATAATGTAACGCAAATCCATATATTAATTATATGAAAGTGATCATATTTATTTGATGCTTTAAAAAATTGTGTTTTATATGTAATAAAATATACTAACTATGGTAATTTATAAATACATAAAGAATACATGTAAAAAATGTAAGCATTTTAAAGTTTTGTTTAACTTTCCTTTCACAATATGCATTCCCAAAAGTCTTTTAAAAAATCTGTGTTTCTTTTCTTTAAAGAACTTAAAACGATTTGTTTTTATGCAACATATAACTTTTTAGATTTTCTTCTGTAAACATAAGCAAATATTCTTTCTAGCATGTGTTTAAAAAGATTACTTAAAGGCGCTTGATGACATAAGAATGCGGGATAAAACAACTTCCCATACAGCGTGAAGGTAATTTTATTAAGAGGGAGAAATAAAAGAACCATAAAATAAATCATGATAAAATGACGAGTAATGGCAAGTATGTTTACCGCTTTTGTTAGCTTAACTATTTCCGTTATAAATAAAACGATCGTTAACTAGATAAATATAATTTTTTCGAATGAGCTACTTTTACAATTTTTAAGTGTATGTACATTAGATATTTGAATATTCCCCTACAATATTCCGAAAATATTCCACTACACAACGCTATAAGAGGAATTATTGTTTCGAGGTGCGTTATAATTATATTAAATTATTTAACGTTTTTTTAAACTGATATACGTTGATGAGGATTACAAAAGGTTACTTACTGTATCAGAGAAAACAGATTGTATTTACAGGGACACAAGATAAAATTGACGCTACACTGTATCCGAATTACTGTATACTATTACATCAAGATCTGAATATTTTTAAAACATCGTTATGGTACGAACTCACCTCATTGGCTACGCTTGACATGCAATATCCAACTTGTTAATAAAAGAGTACAAAATAATGTAAATTAAATCCATATATTAATTATATAAAAGATATCATCCTTACTTAACGCATTCAAGAATATATAAGACAATATACTAACCATAACAATTTATAAAAACATAAAAAATACGTCTAAATTTTAAATAACATTTAGGCATATACCAGTTGAAACTTTTATTTAACTTTTCTTTTACAATATGCATTCCGAAAAGTCTTAAGAAAAGAATATAGAATAATGGAACCCGAATCCATATATTAATAATTATATGAAAGATATCATTTTTACTTAATGCATTAAAAAATATATAAGACAATATACTAACCGTAACAATTTATCAATATATAAAAAATACGTCTAAATTTAAAATAATATTTAAGGACATAGCATTTGAAACTTTTATTTAACTTTTTTTTTACAATATGTATTCCCAAAATTCTTAAGAAAAAATATAGAATAATGGAAACCGAATCCATATATTAATAATTATATGAAAGATATCATCTTTACTTAATGCATTCAAAAATATATAAGACAATATACTAACCGTAACAATTTATAAATGTATAAAAAATACGTCTAAGTATAAAATAACATTTAGGCATATACCATTTAAAACTTTTATTTAACTTTTCTTTTACAATATGCTTTCCCAAAATTCATAAGAAAAAATTTAAAATATCGGAAACCGAATCCATATATTAATAATTATATGAAAGATATCATCTTTACTTAATGCATTCAAAAATATATAAGACAATATACTAACCGTAACAATTTATAAATATATAAAAAATACGCCTAAATTTAAAATAACATTTAGGCATATACCATTCGAAACTTTTATTTAACTTTTCTTTTACAATATGTTTTCCCAAAATTCTTAAGAAAAAATCTAGAATATTGGAAACCGAATCCATATATTAATAATTATATGAAAGATATCATCTTTACTTAATGCATTCAAAAATATATAAGACAATATACTAACCGTAACAATTTATAAATATATAAAAAATACGCCTAAATTTAAAATAACATTTAGGCATATACCATTCGAAACTTTTATTTAACTTTTCTTTTACAATATGTTTTCCCAAAATTCTTAAGAAAAAATCTAGAATATCGGAAACCGAATCCATATATTAATAATTATATGAAAGATATCATCTTTACTTAATGCATTCAAAAATATATAAGACAATATACTAACCGTAACAATTTATAAATATATAAAAAATACCTCTATATTTAAAATAATATTTAGGCATATACCATTTGAAACTTTTATTTAACTTTTCTTTTACAACATGTATTCCCAAAATTCTTAAGAAAAGAATATAGAATAATGGAAACCGAATCCATATATTAATAATTATATGAAAGATATCATCTTTACTTAATGCATTCAAAAATATATAAGACAATATACTAACCGGAACAATTTATCAATATATAAAAAATACGTCTAAATTTAAAATAATATTTAAGGACATAGCATTTGAAACTTTTATTTAACTTTTTTTTTACAATGTGTATTCCCAAATTTCTTAATACAAACAAAGAATCTGTATGTTTTTTTTTCCTTTAAAGAGCCTAAAATATTCGTTTTTATGCAACATATATAGTTTTAGATTTTTTTTACTGTAAGTATACTTAAATTTCTGTCTAGCATGTATTTGAAAAGATTACTTAAAAGCGCTTGATGACATAAGAATGTGGTATAACACTACTTCCCATATAGCGTGAAAGTAAATTTATTAAGACGGAGAAATAAAAGAACCATAAAATAAATCATGATAAATACAAGTAACGCAAAGTATGTTTATTGCTTTTGTTAGCTTAACTTTTTACGTTATAAATAAAAGGTATGCTAACTGGATAAATATATATTTTTAAATTACTTTTAAAATTTTTAAGTGTGTTTGCCTTTGAATTAGTTTGAAGATGATTTTTTTTCTGCTTTTGTATTACAAAAAATGGCATCATATATTTTTAAAGAAGATTCTATGAACCTTAAGGAAATTTAAAACAAAATGACTAAAATCCACTGTCTTAAAAATTGCTTGTGTTTACGACGGACATTTGTTAAGAGATGGTCAAGAGCGATTTTCGAGAGATAACAAACCAAATTGCGCATGTGTCAAATTTGTGGCTCTCAGTTGCTGTAACATCCGTCGCTCTTAATAATTCTCTTAGTAATAAAAAATGTGAAACACATGTGTAACAAATTCAGATATTTAACCCACCAAAAAAATTTCAACCACTACATTAATATACATTAAAATGACGCTTTCTTTTTATATATCTAAAACCCAGCAGCACGTTGTCCTGAATTAATACATTGTACAATTTCTTACGATCTTATTTTATGTTGAAAATATTGATATGGTTTTCGAAATATTTAGACTGGCCATCACTAATATTTACTATTTATTACTAATCTTTATTATTATAGATGATGGTTATTATCCATAAAACAATATAGTTTAATCGAAGAGGAAAATCACATTTATCTTATGAAATTGGAAATCTTTATGTAATTCAAGCGAAATCATGGTTATGTAGGTGGGACGATATACAGAGTATAGAAGGTTTAAATAAATAAAAAATGCATCAAAATAATGAAAAATAAGCTTTAGGCATATAATAATTTTATCATTTATTTACATTTTCTTTTATAATATATATTCCCAAAAGTCTTAATAAAAAGAAATATTCTACAAGTTTTTTTTTTCTTTTAAGAGCTTAAAACTTTTATATTTTCTACTGTAAGTGTAAGCAAATTTATTTCTTGTAAGTATTTAAAAAAGATTACTTAAAGACGCTTGATAGCATAAGAATACGGGATAAAACAACTTCCCATACAGCGTGAAAATAATTTTATAAAGAGGGAGAAATAAAATAACCATAAAATAAATCATAAAAAAATGACGAGTAACGCTAAGTATGTTTGTCGCTTTTGTTAGATAAGTTTTTCTTTTATAAATAAAACGAATGTTAACTGGATAAATCTTTTTTTAAATGAATTAGTTTTAAAATTTCAAGTGTGTTTCTCTTTGGAGCAGTTTGAAGATAATTTTTTCTGCTTATGTGTTACAAAAAGGGACAACATATATTTTTAAAGCAGATTCTCTGAACTTTAATGTAATTTAAATTCTGAATGACTGAAATCCATTTCCTAAAATGTTGTTTGCGTTTATAACAGCAAATTATCAAGCGATGATCAAGAGGCGATTTTCGAGAGATGACAAACCAAAGTGCGCATGCATCAACTTTGTGGCTCTTCTTTGCTGCAAAACTGGTTCCCTTAAAGTTATACTAATAATGAACAATTAGGAGGTTGCGCGTGAAGCGTACAAAATGATGTACGTTCGTATGATAATGAAGTTTTAAAAATATTCAGACCTTGCTGTTATAGTAGACAGTACTTCGGGTACTGTATAGTGGCCGAAATCGTTTTTGTGTTCCTGTAAATATACCGAAAGTAAGTTTTATTATACCTTAGCAACGATATCATATACATAAAATGAGAAATAGTTTAACACTAATAAAACACGCCCCAAACAATGTTTTCCTGTATAGCATTATGTAGTGGAATACTTTTATGTGGCCCTGTAATTTAATAATAAATGTTCTTTGCATCACAGATTGTACAGAATGTAATATATATACATATATATATATTAAATTTCATGCGATTAAAATTTATTTGAAACTTTTTTCCCCATTGACGTAATGTAATGGAATAATTTTGATTGTCCCTGTAATTGATCTATGCATCCGGTTTTCATAATATTTGAAATGACTCGACAAAATTATGTAATAAATATCTATATTATAAAGGCCAAACATATCTGTGCGTAACGCATACGTCATTTTCTGAATGGCAACACTTTCGCATGCAATTCGGATTTGCAATTATAGATACTACAAACTTTATACTTCTAAATATCGTACATTTTCAAATTTTATATTTTCGTATTGAGAAAAAAATGTACATTTAAATGCAATTTGTTTCAAAGTTGTATCTCAATTTATTTATGAGTTATTATTTTTTTTATAGTTTTTATTACGAAGTTTGTAATTGTGGCAACAGAAATACGCCATTTTCAATTAAAATTCATAAAAACTGAAATGAAAATATCATGTCAAAAGAAATCGTCTGATATAAAATGCGATTAATTTTGGTTTTATTGCGTTTTTATTCTTCAATTAAATGCTTCTTTAGTTTATTGCAAACTTAATTTACAAAGGACATTCTCTTTACAAAAATGAATTTTAAATAATATTCGAGTGACTTCGTCGCATTTACTCAGTTCATATGGAAAAGCTAAACGAGAGAAATTTTATTTATCCGTGTGTATGTAATGACATTTTTAAAATTTTGAAAAAAAAAAATACAAATGAATGATTTCTGATAAAACATGGAGCTATTATAAATAAAGAAGTGAAGATATGTGAATCATCAGATATCCGATTTGTTTTGCCGAGTGTCTTCAATATCGTTTTTGCTGCGTTTGTGTAATATTCCGTCCTAATGAGGTCATATGCATATTTTTCTATAAATTTTTAGACTGGATCCGTAAAAATGGAATGCTTTTAGCGGATGCAAATAACTTTTTTTTTTTTTTTTTTTTTTTTTTTTTTTTAAAGCAAGTAATTTTAAAATGATCAAATTAAAATACTATGAGGAGTGCGTATGTAAATTTTGAGACGATGAAATTAAAGACGGGTTTAGATTTCAGATGGGAATTTTATGATCATGTCCATTAGGAATATTTTTTTTCATTCGCTTTATATCAAATGTAAAAGCCTCAACTGATAATTTCATCATAATATCTGACTTTTGTTATACTCTACAGATTACATATGCAATTAAATTTTTATTTTAATAATTTGGACAACTGAGTTTTATAGAAATAGTTTTTTTTTTCTTTTTGTTTGTTTAGCTTAAAATAATATTTGTTTAAGAGTTAGACTGACCAATCTAAGATGCATGTTTTACTGTAGCTAATTGTGTAGGTTTATTATAAATCAATGAAACAGTTCCTTCCTAAACATTTTCTTTCGTCGAAATTCGACGGGTTTCACCTCGTACATTTTAAATTTCAAACGATTTGGTTGGGTAGTTTTTGCGTTGTTATATGCGGACAGACAGACAGATGGACAGAATAATAACTATAGGTACTGCGTATTTACATAATTGCATAGAACATAATTGCAATATAGTTTAATCAAAGGGGAAATCACATTTATCTTATGAAAGTGATAATCTTTATGTAATTCAAGCGAAACTCTGTTTATGTATGTAAGACAATATACAAAGTATAATAATAATATAAGTATAATATAATATTAAAAAAAAAATGTATCAAAATAATGAAAAAAAAGCTTTATACATATATTAATTTATTGTTTTTTTAACTTTCCTTTTATAATATGTATACAAAAAATTCTTAATAAAAACTAATAATCTGTAAATTTATTTTTCTTTAAAGAGCTTAAAATATTCGTTTTTATGCAGCATATATATTTTTTAGAATTTCTACTGTAAGTATAAGCAAACATCTTTCTAACAAGTATTTAAAAAGATTACTTAAAGGTGCTTAATGAAACAAAAATGCAGGATATTATTACTTTCCATACAGCGTGAAAGTAATTTTATTAAGAGGGAGAAATAAAAGAACCATAAAATAAATCATGAGATAAAATGGCAAGTAACGCAAAGTATGCTCATATTTTTTGTTAGCTTAACTTTTTCTGTCATAAATAGAACGAATGCTCACTGGATAAATATTATTTTTCAATAAATTACTTTTAAAATTTTAAGTGTGTTTGCCTTTAAAGTACTCAGAAGCTGAACTTTTATTTCTGCTTTTGTCTTACAAAAAGTGGCAACATATCTATATTATAAAGGCCTAACGAATCTGTGCGTAACGCATACGCCATTTTGCGAATGGCAACACTTTCCCATGCAATTTCGGTTTTGCAATTTTCGTTATTGCAAATTTTACACTTTTAAACATCGCACATTTTCAATTTTTACACCATCGTATGGAGAAAAAAATTTACTTTTAAATGCAATTTGTTTAAAAGCTGTATCTTAATTTGTTTTTGAGATATTAATTTTTGCATAGTTTTTAGTACCAATTTTGTAACTGTGGCAACAGAATCACTCCATTTTCATTTAAAATTGAAAGAAAAAAAAATAGAAATTAAAATGCGTATATTTTATTGAAAATATCGTCTGTAATAAAAATTTGGTGATTTCGGTTTTATTTCGTTTTTATTTATCGATTAAATGGGACTTCAAGCTTTGAGTTATAGTGATTTTAAAATGTTCATATTAAAATACCATTTGTTAAACGTGGTGAATACGGATATGATAAGTGCGCGAGTAAATTTTTAAAAGATGAAAATGATGACGGGTTTTAATTTCGAGTGAAATTCTATGGTCGCTTCAATTTTAATAAATGTTGTTTTTTTTTCATTCACAATTATACCAAACTTAAGAACCTCAACTAATAACTTCATAACAATAGCTGATCTTTATTATATTTTACTGTTTACATAAGTTTAATATTAAAATTTGGACAACTGAGTTGTTTAGTATTTTGTTAATCTTAGCTTAAAATAATATTTGTTTGATAGTTAGATTGATCAATATAAGACGTATTTTTTATGATATTTGCTTGAGAGTCAGTAAGATGAAATTTTTTACTGTAAGTAATTTTGTATATTTATTATAAATCAGTGAAACAACTTCTTCTTAAACAGTTTCTTTCGTCGAATTTCGACGGGTATCACCTCGTAATTTTAAAGAAGATTCTGAGGACTTTAATGAGATTCAAAGCCTAAATGACTGAAATCCACTGTTTTAAAAATTAGTTGCGTTTATGACAGCCAGTTGTCAAGAGATAGTCAACAGCTATTTTCGATAATTGACAAACCAAAGTGCGCATGCGTCAACTTTGTGGCTCTCAGTTGTAGCAACAAACGGCTCCCTTAAAAGCCATCGTATTAAGGAAAAATGCAAAATACGTACTGCAACATATTCAGCTATCTAACCCAAGGAATAAATTTCAACCACAAAATTAAATAAACATCAAAATTATTCTCTCTGTTTTTAATTCGAAATCAGAGCTGCACGATGCCCGAATTAAAAACATTATACTACTTCATAAGAACAAAATTTATTTTTAATCTGTGATATAATTTTCGAAATATATAGATTGGTCAACACTAATATTTACTATCTATTATTAATTTTTATTATCAGAGATGGTGGTCATTATCCATAAAAAATATAGTTTAATTGAAGAAGAAAATCACACTTATCTTATGAAAGTGGCAATTTTTATGTAGTTCTAGCGAAACAGTGGTTATATATACAAAAAAAATTACTACACTGTAAAAAAAAATCTGGAACACTACAAAACTAGTTTTTGTAAAGCTACATAAATCTGCATGTTTACTAAAATTTTATCTGTAACCAGGTATAATATTTACCACCCGCATAGTACAAATACATGAAATGTCTGAGTTTCACTTGTCAGCCAATCAGAAAGAGCTTCAGTAGTGACGTAATCACTATTTACGTAGCCTCAGAGGCGTGAAATGCATCCATCTTGAATACGGTATTGATAAACATTTCTAGTTACTGAGTAAGTAAAGTTTTATTCTGTATGAGTTATATTTTATTACATTTCCTTTCTGCTTGATTCATAATAAGTAAAAATCAAAAACTCAGAAACGACTATTTGATTTTTAGTTATTGGCAAGCTAATCTGTCAATTATGTTCTGTTTATTACATATTTATCTTTCGGTAAAATAACTATTCTTTACATCTGTGATACATGTGAAATTTCTAATGTTTTATGCAATAAATCAAATTTATCTGCTCTTTTTCTAAAATTTCACTTACCTTTCTTGCCATCTTCTCCAGAATACCAAAATTTAAAGTGTTTAAAACTTGCTTTAAAAAAATTATTACTCAATTTGTTTCCCCATAGTGAATAATTTTCATTAATCATTCTTACATCACATTCATTTCATTAAAACTTCATATGTATTTCGCTTTTAAAATTTTACTTCCGAATTTTCTTCAAAAACTCTTCAAAACTGCTTAATTTAAAATAACATAAAAAAGGACAATCTGTGCTCTGTGTGTTAATTTATTGTCGTAATGAAATATCGATTAAGTCTTTTCTGTTCTTCCCCAACCCCTTCTTCAACTAAAAGAACGCATAGAATTGCACACAGAAAGTCTAAAACTCTTTTATACCTCAGTGGTAGGAGAGGAAAAAGCCTTAATCGGATTTATTTAGAGGAAAGCTGGAAATTAATTAAATTCATTTAGTTTAGGTCTAGGATGAATGTATTAAGTTTTTCCCCTCTCTTACTAGGTTGCGTTAAGAAATATGCACAAGTTTATGATTGGAAAATACAATTTAATTAATTACCATAAAAATATCTATTAAAAAAAAAACTCATGAAAACACTGTCAATGCAAATATTGTAGAACTTAAAATTATAAATAAAATGATAACCGATATTTAACATTTTTGTTGAATTTTCCACAAATTTACTTCAAAGTATTGGCTAAATCGCTAAACAAGAACTTGAAACGCGAAAAGACGAGGTTATCAGTTTACCGTGCTTGTTATTACGTACATGCAACTTTTTTTTTTTTTTTAGTTATTGATGCATTATTTAGAATGGGTATTTTTGAGAATTATGGCTTAATCTCTTTATTGCGGATTATAGCCCAGTGGTGGAGTATACAAGAAAGGACAAAAGTCTGGTTTAATTGCAAGAAATCTGGAAAATGTTTTAATCCTATCGACATATATTAGAAATGAATGTACCAAGTTTCCTCCTTTTGCAGGTGAGCTTTAGCCACTACAAATAAATTAACTTTAAAAAGCGCATATTTTCATAATTTTTAGAATATTTCAAAAATGACTCGTAAATGATGGGAAATATTGTTTATTACTTCCGATATTGTATTTGAAATATGTATCGCATTTAGTATGATGCATATAGAGTGCATAACATTGCGTATGTATTAAAATTAAGGATATTGAAAATAAAGAGCAAGGATAGGAGGAAGCGGGGTAGAGCGAACAAATGGATGTGCATAAGACTTTTCTCTAAAGGAATTCAAAGTCAAATAATAGTACAATTATAAATTTCGATATTTGCGTAAAGGATAAAGATGGTACTAATAAAATTATTTTTGACTAGTATACAAGAATCTTCAGTTAAATTCATAAAAGTTTCAAACATTAGAAACATTGAAAAAAAGTATTATAATCTTTACGTAAAATATCTTCCACCTTAAACTATGGTTTAAGGTTGGCGGTGTTTGCGAAATGAAATGGAAAACAGATATCATTTATACAAGACTTTCTCGATAACTACTAAATTATAATTCTCAAAATAGACAAAATAAATTCCTAACATAATTACAAAAACATCGTGAAGGCCTCAAAAATTAAAAATATATATGTACACGTATCTAACAAATGTAGAAAGGATGAATGGGTAACTTGGTGTCTCCTTGTTCCAAGCTTTGGATTAGCTGTTAAGGCAAAATTTTGAAATAGAATTGCGACAAAATTATGAACATGGGTATTCATTTTATTGCAAATTTCAAACTTTAAGACATTTGAATTGTCAATGATTTTTACAGTATTACTTGTTTTGAGATATTAAGATAATTTAAAAAAGTATATTTTCTAACGTTAATTTAGAACATGGGGGAGGGTGAGGATCTATCTTAATTCTAGATCTAAACTGGAGGGATTAAAATAATTTCCACTTTCCACTAATTAATTTTGAGTTAAATTTCCTGACCACTGCGGTTAAACTTTGAAAGAGAATTGTGGCATTAATGTTCAGCAAAAATATTAAATGTAGGTGGTCATTTTACACAGAATTTTAAGCTTTACAACATCTGTATTGACAATGTTATTTAAAGTTAATTCTTTTGAGATATTTTTATAGTATTTAAAAAATAATTTTACTGTACATCTATATCCTTTTTCTAACTCTCACCTAGTAGGGAAAGAAAATTAAATACATTCATTGTAGATCTAAGCTCAAGGGATTAAACCAATTTCCTACTTTCCCCTAATAACGAGCTCTACAAACTAATCACTGGGCTGTTAGTATTTTACTTATTTCTAATTTTTAACTAATGTAAATAAGTCATCTAATACTCCCCCTTTCTAAAAAAAAAAATTCCTGAACTGTTACTTTATTGTAACAATAAGTAATAGATCATATAGCTTTACCCCTCCTCTCACCGAAAATGACGTCATCTCTTTCCCTCTCTCCTTAAAAGTATACAAAGTTCAGTCTTTTACAGTGATTAATTTTCATTTTCTGCACAATTTGTAAGTCTTCAATAACTTAAATAGTCAACTGTTTGGAAATTCCTCCCTCCTCTCCTTTAAAAAAAAAAAAAAAAAAAAAAAAAAATGGTTATCTTTGTCGCCATGCTTACTTTTAAAATCTTTATATCTTTATATATTTTTTTATAATCTTTAAATGTCTATTTTCTTCCAGCTGTATTTGTTATTTTATTATGACAGCAATTAACCACCTGAAATCTTCTCTAAGTCTCTCAACCTAAGATTTTATTACTTAGTAAGGGAGAGTGGAGTGGAATGGGACAGGAAATTTTTCTGTTTATGTTTCATTTATAAATATTTCACCAGTCAAGTATTAGATAAAGGAAAAGCATCCCCAATGTTCAGTTGAATAAAGTAGCTAATTTGCACAAACTTGCAATTGTAAAAAGAAAAAGATTATTTCAAGAACCAAAAGTAAATTTGCTTTATAATTTTTTATGCTTTCTGTATATTAATGACTTGTTTATGTATATATGTAATTGTTTCTCTTTTTATAGAGCATTACACTATATGTCATCTATAATTTAAACTATGTCGAAAAGCAGCATTTCTGTCTATACAAAAAATTTAACGTTAAGTATAGGGAGGTACGGGACATGCCAGCAAGTGAAGAATTAGGACAAGTCCAATTTCTTTACTTTTTTTCTCTTAGTTACAATTTTATTATAATTATAAAATCGTTTTGAAAATTATGTTTCTATAATGTTCAAAAACATTAAAAACGTTTCATTTTGTATTTTTTAAATCGAAATTTTGGTTTTTGTGTCAAATTTGAATTTCTCATCTTTGAAAGTTGTCTCATTCCTCCCTACTCTCCCTTATTATTATTTTTTTAATTTTATATATTCAGGTAATTTCAGAGCTTTAAGCGAGTAGTTCAGTTGCATGTTTGTTAATTTAATTATTTATAGAGGAAGTTTTATTTTTATGTAAAATTAGAAAAACAGAACTCTTTATGTTTAAGAGCAAACAAATTAATCTTTGGGGCTAAAGAAATATAACGTTATCATTTTTTTTTTTTGGGGGGGGGAGGGTTGTCATTTCACATCGATGTCATTTCTGATCATCAATTTTTTTCTCTTTTTATTTGTAACATGGTCTTTGGTACGAAATAGCATGTTATTTTTTAGTCTGTTATTTATTTTTATGAAAATACAAAATTATTAAAATAACTGGATTATTATAAAATTATTTAATTCTAAAATATAGTATACGCGAACGTTTAAGATTTCTATTTTTCTTCATATGTGTATGCATATATAATCACAGTTCGAGAATCCTTATGAAAAATGTACTTTAAATGAAGCTGTATTTACTAATAAAGAAAAAGAATGTTGTCCTTCTTTTGCTGATATGAATTTCTATTTGCCCCCCACCCCTCTCTGTTCGGTGCAAATACAACAGTTCTTTATTATTGTTGCGAAGTGATCTGCATTCGCCAGTGTATTTGAAAGAGTTAAAATTCTTATTTTTAATAATCGACTGCACTATCAATTATAGCATTTCAACTTTTAAACCATACATTTTGTTTATCGGAACTTTCAAAATAGCATCTTGTAGTAAGCTGCTTAGGGAGTAAAAAGATTTTGGAGAAATAGATTGAGATTTCTTTTTTCAAACGGCTTACTGTGGGGGCTTGTAGATATCAGAAATTTAATATCAGAATATATAAACATGTTAAAATTGATATTGATGATATATTGCGATAACTATCGTAAGAATAGAAAAATTGCCAATTTTAAAAGATAAATGCATAGCAGATATTTCTGTACAAATAGATGCAAAAAGCAGCTAATCACTTTTTTATTATTTGTTCCTGAAGCATCTTTCAAATCTGTGTGTATTTTTACTTAATAGAAGTATTTTTAAGCTAGAACTAAAAATCAATTTAAAACCATAGATTATAAAACACTTTCCAACAAATTCAGAATTGTATCTAAAATTTCCACCACTTAAAAAAGTTAAGTATGATGGCTGTAAGCATTTTATAAAACACGTAACGCATTTGAAAACTTAATTTTAAAAAATACTATCAATTATCGGAAAAATACCCGAATTATTTTGTAGAACACTGTATAGGATCTATAGATTTGTATGTACACTACATGGCCAAAGATAACCGGTCACTTGTGATTTTAGACATTTTGATAAATATCTAGAAAAATACATGAGAAATTATCTTGAAACTCTAAATGTGTAAATATAATAGTAAAAGTCACACATTTCCATGAAGATTTTTTCCCGAAACTCCAAAGGGGGCCGTCAACAAATTTAAAAAATGTTTTGGATAACCCTGTCAAAACTAATGTAGCAAAAGCGTTCAAACTGTAGATTATGATTAAGTGGGTTATTGTAATATACTGTGCTTATTTTTATGTGGATAGCATGTATAATCGTAGAAAAATTTAGGTTTTTATAAAAACAGTCCTAAATTTTTCCAAGTTTTGACGGATTCTATCAGCTAATTTTGAAATAGTTGTAACATTCGATACGAAGATGAATATTGGTTTTTCTATAAAAATATTCATTATAAATTTTATTAATTTTTTCTTTAGTTTTTATGTTAACATTTAACTTTTCTTTTTAGATGCATGAAGAAACTGAAGTAAATTTTAAAAACAATGTGAGCCCGCTTGACGGCGAAATTTGAGGAAAAAGAAGCTCTAATCAATCAGAAAAATCTCGTGAACATCATTCTTGCGTTTTAATATATTCTGCAGCACTGAAGTTTTCCGGTAGTTTTATTGTAATGACATTTTGACAATCATTTTCTAATAGTGTTTTAACATATATATATACATATGAGTTTGATTGTTATTTAGACAAAACATGTCTTCGAAAATATAAAGTATGAAATCAATAGGCATTTGTATAAATACTAATTATGTAATACTTGCAAAATGTGAGTTGTATAAAAAATATGCTTTTTTATTGCAATGAATTATTTAATAAATTTACTCATATATTTCTTTGTATTTTGTTATTTATTCATATTGCATTTATTGGTTGTATAGGTATGGATATTATATTTCTATCAAACGACAGCTTATAATATTTTCCAAAGCAATATACATTTCTTTTTGTTTCCATTTTAGTTTCCATAAGCTTTCTACGTTTATAAAATTGCTTAGTTATACAGATTATAACATACTGATAAACACTAAAAAGTTCGAAAACTGCCTACAATTACTGTTGATGTATCAAAGATGTATTTTCCATACATATGTTAAGGTGTATATCAACTCTCATCTATGTAACTATTTGAGTTGGATTCTAATTCTATTGGTTTCTAATTCCAAAGGAATGTTAACCACATAAGAATTCTACTAAATTCATACATATTTGATCAATTCTTCCGGATCTTTAAGCTAGGTTAGTTTTAAATTCGTGGTCTTGTCAATAATTAAATTTTTCCACTTTAATATTTCAATTTGAAACAAAACTCTCAAGCAAATAAAGACATATGTAAAATATGTAATGTATTAAATGTAGGCGATGCAATAAATATACGAAGAATAAGTCTTGGAAAAAGATAACCCCCCTCACAAAAAAGGGGGAGGCGAAAGATTCTAATAATTAGTTATAACTTCACTGCATATTCACCTGAAATAAGAATGAGATGTAAAAAAATCTTAAATGCAACATTCAGGTAAATACATTAATTTTTTTGCAGATTTCCTATCTGTTTTTCTGCCATTGAATCGGTTATTATGTAGTGTTCAAATATATGTACCATGAGTTAATGAAGTTCTTATAACCATAGAACCGAAAAATACTTCTTTAAAAAACATATAAGACTATATTTTTTTTTTCTAGTTTAGTTTAGTAGCATATTTACATAAAATGAACAGATAGTATTTTCTCACAATATAAAAGTTTTTAAATCATGTATTGGATTAGATGAGGCACAGTGCTTAAAGAGAGAGAGAGAGAGAGTGAGAGAGAGAGTGAAACTTTAGTGCGTAACATACAAATATTTATGTCAATTGCTGTGGTAATACTGAAAGATGTCAGGCCATATTGTTTATTTTGTTACGAAGTATTTTGATACATGAGGAAAACTTCACTCTGAATATCTAAAACTCTAAAAAATCAACTTCATATTGAAAGAATTCGTAACAACTCCAATTAATAGAAATATTAGTATATAATATATTTATATACACATAAAATCTTTTCAGAATATTGCTGGTAAACCACTGGTAATACAACTGCAAAAAATATTTTATAGTTACAAATATATTTTGGAAGTGCAAATAAAATGTTTTAAATAAATACTAAAAAATAATTAGCATTTTTACTGTATTAATTCTTGTACTGCTGCAAAGAACTTTCTGGCGAGAATACAAAAACTGGCTCAACAACAAATAAAACAAATAAAGGTAATTTTTCTGACGGTACCTTAATAAATTTCCATTTTTTTATAAGTACATTAAAAGTTTAGTTTGCAATTTACAAAAATTCTAAGTAAATGTGCCGTGAAGTCCCTTGCAAATGTACAAGGAAATTCTCAAGAAATTTACTACAAAATCCTTTGTAAGAATACTAAAAATCAATAGAAAACTCACAAAATATTGTTTAGAAAGCTCCCTAAAAATCATTTGTACGTTTACTAAATAATTCTTAGGAAATTTACCAAAATATATTTAGTAATCGCCCTAAAATATCGCTAGTAAGCTTACTAAACTATATTTAGTACTTTTATAAAAACTAATATGAGAAACTCCCTTAAAAATCATTAGTAAATTAGCTAAAAATTCTTTAGTAAACTCCCTGAACAATCATTAGTAAGATTACTAAGTAATATTTAGAAAATTTACAGGCGATTCTTTGGGAAACTCTCTAAAAAAAGGTTAGTATGTTTCCTAAATAATATTTAGTAACAGTTACTAAAGCAACTTTTGTAATATTACACGATTTTCTTCTGTTGCGGTTACATAAAAAATTCTAGGCATCCCAGTTTCCTATAAAATACTTAGTAACCTCACAGAATTTTTTTTACAGAGTACAAACTGTACTACAAATTATTGAAGTTTAAAATAAATAAAAAATATCTTTAAATAATGAAAAATAAGCAGTGGGTACATATAATTTTACCGTTTATTTACATTTTCTTTTGCAATAGGTATTCCCAAAAGTCTTAATAAAAACAAAAAATCTGTGGTTTTTTTTTTTTTTTTTTTTTTTTTTTAACTTAAAACAATTTGTTTTTATGCAACATATAACTTTTTAAATTTTCTTCTGTAAACATAAGCAAATATTCTTTCTAGCATGTGTTTAAAAAGATTACTTAAAGGCGCTTCATGACATAAGAATGCGGGATAAAAACTACTTCCCATATAGCGAGAAAGTAATTTTATTAAGAGGGAGAAATAAAAGAACCATAAAATAAATCATCATAAAATGGCGAGTAACGCAAAGTATGTTTATTGCTTTTGTTTACTTAACTTTTTCCTTTATAAATAAAACGAATACTAACTGGATATTTTTTGAATTAATCACTTTTTAAACTTTTAAGTGTGTCTGCATAAGTCTTTGCAGTACTTTAATAATGGGAAGATTTGAATACATTAAAATAATTTTATTAAAGAAGAATATATTTTTTGATTTGTTTCAATATAAATACGAAACTATCTAAAAATTGCTTAAAAATTTTTGGGAAAATCGAAAATTGTTTTTGAGATGCATAATTTCGCATACATAAATACACTGACCTCCAAAAGTTAAGGACAACCAGTTTTTTGCGTCTAATTTGCAAATGAATGAATATAGAAACAAAGCGGTAAGCTGTTATTTATTAAATGCGATATAGAAGTTTACTTAAATTAAACATATAAATGAAATTGCAACAAAAAAATGCTCATGGTGGAAAATTCCATTCTTGGGGAAATCAGTACATCGCTGTATTATGCAGTAAAATGTGACAGAAACATTAAGAATGGTAATAATACGGAATATTTCCTCACCAGCCTTAAATGCATTGGCGTCATCGACTTTCCATGCTCTGAATTAAATTTTCGGACACCGAAATAGGTAGCCGATTGACCAGACGTGGAGTAGGCCTTGTTCCAGATCACTTAATGACTTTGGAGGAGAATTTAAAGCCGCAATCTGTCTTACAAGAACCTGTCCCAAATATGTTCTTACGACTTCAAGTCTGGAGAGTGAGCTGGCCATTCCATTCTCTGTATACCGTGATCCTCAAGATAATCCTCAAAAACCACAGCTCGGAGTAATCTTGCATTATCTCCCAGTAGAATGGCACTTTTTCCAATAGCACCGGCATATGGGCGCACAAATGAATCGAAGATCTCAACCCCATATCTCGCAGCAGTTCCTCCATGTAACACATGCAGGTCAGAAAGGCCTCCGAGTGAGATCCCTGCCCTAAATCATAATTTCACCGTTTCTGCACCTGTATGTTTCTACAGTGTTTGATTGATGGTATCGAGTGCATTGTTCTCTCCAGATAAGAAGACGTCCTGAATCGCTCTCCAGTGGGAATTTGGAATCGTCTCTGAAGAGTACAGTAGCTCACTTTTGTCTGGTCCAGGAAACATGTTCTCTTGCCCAGCATAAGCGGCCCCTTCTCTGTCGTTGTTGAGTGGGACACGACACAACTGGTCGTCTTGCATAGAGACCTATATTGTGAAGACATCTTCGCACCATAGTAGCAGAGATACTTCTCCCGGAAAGTGCAAAGTGATCAGCAAATAATTGCGGCACAGTAGATTGTCTTTTATTTTGAGCCGAAAGAGCTTAAAATCGGTCTTCTGCAGGTGTTGTAACACGTGACTGACCTGGAACATGTCTTCTGCTCACAGAAATTCTTCGGATTCATACTGATCCGAGAGTCGTAGTACAACACTGCGAGACACACTGAGCCATCTAGCAATATCGGCCGTTTCCATCCCACCTACCACCCGTCATCTCCCGTGTTTCACTGCGCCCTACCACCCGTGTTTCACTGCGCATGCGAGAATGCAATCAAAACAAAATTTGCATAATGTGTTTGCTAAGTATAAAGAGCAACATTTGTGGAAGTTTCAAAACATAGTTTGAAAATTCTGTAATTTATCGACCATAGAACAATCTTAAAATTCGTCGTTTCTAAAATGAAGTAAAACGAGGAAGGGAGATATTCATCTATCCATAGATTAATGTCAATATACAATAATGAAAGCACAATTGTATTTGGATACATCCTCCCGTTTTTTTTTTCACTTCACGGGGGAACAGCGAATTTTGAGCTTATTCTATCGACGATAATTTTCAGAATTATGAAGCTATAGTTTTTAGACTTTCACAAAAGTGGCTCTGTAAATATTTCCAACACAATATGAAAATGAAAATTTCATAGCATTCACAAAGTGCTTGCAAATGCAGTACAAACCTGCTCATTTCTCTTATATTTTTTATTATTTTTTAATAAAAGTTTTATTTTTGTAATGGGCCGTGCGTAGTCTAGTGGTCATAGCGTTGAACTCCAGACTGAAGGGTTCCGGATGCATTTTCAGAAAGAATCACGTTTTAAGCACCAGCCTTTTCGAGTTGGCGAAAGCGAGAACGTTCAGCTAGCTGCATCGCCAAACACAAAATAAACTAAGTTCAAATGTGTAATAAAATATATGATTAATAGAATTATATTTATTACAAGCGAATCTTTACTACTGTTTTAATTAACTTCTCAATTTCTTCGAACATAGCGAGTTAAGGAAATAATATTTTTGAACTGAGAAAAAAAACTAAGTTTAGATGTTCTGTGAAATTTAAAGAATTTTAATCTGAAAAAGCTCTTTGTTTTAAACTATGTTTTAATCATAAACAATGGTGAATAACATTTCCTCATATTATAGTCTTTGCTTGATAACATTTACGGAAAAATAAATGAACAATAAGCGCGATCTCTTTGCAGAAGGAAGCGTTGCTATTCGCTAGGCGTTTGACGTCACAAACAAGAAAGGGTGCGTAGCATTGACTTCATCTCCGCGCCAATCGTTGTTGTGGCGATAAGGTGCTCAAAACGTGATTCTTTCAGAAAATGCGTCCCCATTTGATGCTTGACATCACCAAAGACCCACCACATGTATGCGCGTGTATGCGCTCGTTAAATAAAAGGGTTCTGAAAGTCCTGTGTTCGGTCGAAGCAGTTACTATGGGTAATGATCTCTGGAGAATATTTCCCTCCCCTTCAGAGATAATTCGAAATTGAGGAGTTGGCGATGTTTGGTGCTGCCATCTATTGAGGCTTAGCCCATCATCTTCCGCTGCAGAAGTCTGTCTTCCTACCCCCCTCGGTGCAGTTCAAATGAAGCTCCAGCAACCCTCATGCTCTTTGGGCACACGTAACAACAACGACATTATTTTTTAATTCTGATTACAGGGTATTATGTGCAATGTTGTTTATCATGTTTTCTGAAAAGAATATTTTTTTCTTGGTCACAGATGTGATGTGACCAAAGTGACTCACAGTGACGTCACTGTGACCATGCATGCTATTAGGGTCTATAGAATTATATTATCTTAAATATTGCTTACATTGCAGTAAAGATAGGAGTTTAGAGAACGAAATATTAGGTTCTAAACACTTACAAGGTTAAATTAAAAAAATCACAGCCTTGTAAATAATTGCACCAATATGGTACAAAATTTTACTTCCATGCAAACATTTCTGTTAAGGTTTTATGCATGCTATTCCTTGAAATTAGAAAACATAAGTCATGAAAAAAATATATTTAAAAAATTGCAACATTTAAAAAAATGCATATTATTAATTTTATTTTTAACAAATTCATAATTTATAAGTGAACATTTGGAAATAGAATAAAATACCTTTGCCTGCTTTTTTACAGCATTTATCTTATACGAAATATATCTTCACGTATAAAAACATTTCATATTTATTTACTTAGAAGGTGTCACAAATAAAAATTAAATTAAAGAGTTGACATGTTTCGGTTCATTAATAAGAACCGTATTCATAACATATAAAATCAGTAGAAAATTAAATGACACTGGATATAAATATAATTTAAAAATCAAAACAAAACATTGCGCCCGCTATGATCGTGAATATAGCCATTGCCAACACGACATATAAGTATAATAAATTTTTAGATAGAGTTTGTAATGATTCTTATTCTTATGACATTCCGAGTTTGTGGTTAGAATTACTTAATAAATATTTAAAGGATGAGTCTAATAGGAGGAACCGCGATGGCATTGGCTATTCACGATCATAGATTGCGCAATATTTTATGTTTTGGGGGTTTTAAATTACCTTTATATCCAGGGTCATTTAGTTTTTCTACTTTTTTAATTTTAATTTTATACTTTTTAAATTTAATATATGGTCAAAATTTATTATATTTATATGCCGTGTTGGCAATGGCTATATTCACGATCATAGCGGGCGCAATGTTTTGTTTTGATTTTTAAATTATATTTATATCCAGTGTCATTTAATTTTCTACTGATTTTATATGTTATGAATACGGTTCTTATTAATGAACCGAAACATGTCAACTCTTTAATTTAATTTTTATTTGTGACACCTTCTAAGTAAATAAATATGAAATGTTTTTATACGTGAATGAAAAAAGGTGAAGTGATTTTGTTTTAGTTTTTGAAAAAACGAAAGCTAACAACAGTTTTAACATTGAAATATATCCTTGTTGGGATTTATCTTTCATTATTTAAAGAATCAAAAACTACACACATGTATAATCTAAAAAAGCTTGATTTCTTTCTTGTTCTCTCTGATTTTTTATTATACTCGTGTAATAATTTATTTTTACAAATACATAATTTATAAGTAAACATTTGAAAATACAAAAAAAATGCCTTTACCAGCTTTTTCTGCAGCATTGATCTTATACGAAATATTCCCTTGTTGATATTTATTTTTCACTGTTTAACCCTCTCACTGACAAGCCCGTCTATAGACGTTCCCTAAACTCCAGGTTTCACTGCAATGCAAACAATAATTAAAATGATATAACTCAGTTGATTTAATGGATTTTTAATACATTGCGTAATGATTAACACACTCAAGGATAACATTCGTATTCGTAAATAACATTTTTCTGTAATTTTGAAAGAATCATATTTTTTTAGCAATTAAAACTAAATGCTGAGAAAACAACATTACAATTTTGCCCTTTTGCAAGACTGTCAGAGGGTTTTAAAGGACCAAAAACTACACATATGTATAATCAAAAGTAGCTTGATTTCTTTCTCGTTCGCTAGAATTTTTTATTATACTCGTGCATTAATTCATTCGTAACATCCTCAAAATAATATTCGGACACTTATATGTTCCATGTGATAACATACATTCACTAAGATCATTCTTACCAAGAAAGAAGGAGGTTATTGCTAACACAAAAATCTCAAAAATTAAAGACACAATTTGTCGAAGTACATAAAGAACACAATATGCATTTCGAGGAACATAAGAACTTCTCCATTTCCGTCAGCAATATACTCAACAATAGTATTCATTTTATAAAAGCACACATCCTAAGAAAAAAAAATGATTTTTTCATATCTGTTTTTTTTTTTGTATTTTTGTGAATGACTGGGAAAAAAAGAAACATGAGGTCTTATATAAACACACGATTGATCTTAATTTACCTGAAAAAAAATACACATTAACTTTTTTCTATAACAATGTCCATTCTTACAAATTATATAGTTATTATTTTGGTAGATTATATGTATAAATCCATATGTATATATAAAACACTTTATAGGAAAATTTTTTATATGTAACGGTTGGTTGGTTGGTTTGTTGTGTAGGGTTTAGTGGCACAAAATCCCCTAAGGGACATGCTGCGCAGAAACAAAGACTAAAAAACCAAATCAAAAAGGAATAAGATCAGAATATCTGGATGGGGAACCCCATCCAGATATAATTAGGCAGAGTAAAAAGTTAAAAAATAAAATAATAATACAGTATAATATAAAGGTAGAATTACATCAGTAGAAAAGTCATTTGGATTGAGTTCCTATCCAAATGTCGTAAATACGTCAAGGCTAGTACATATCATAAGAACAATAATAGAAGTAAAATCATATTTCATAATAAAATCCTGCATGTTTTAAAAAGGTAAAAAGTGTCCCATGCTGTATTTCCCCAATGAGGTTTGACAATATAGGTGATGATGAATTAAAATATATTCTGTACAAGTGCCGGAGGCCCGGACACTCAGTTAAAAGATGATGAAGTGTTAGGCAATCAAAATGACAATGAGGACACTTGGGTAAATCCTCCCAATAACAAATGTTTATGAGTGATCCTAGAATGTCCAATTCTCAGACGGGTCAGAAGAACATCTGTTTTCCTTGGATAATTTGGAGGCCAGGCCATGATTATTGGTTTGATGTGGTGCAGTTTGTTATTGTATTCTGAATTCCAACTTTCTTGCCATTTTATATGTAACGCGTAATGGAAAAATATTTTAAGCAAACATTTTAAGCAAATACACAAAATGTATAATCCATTTTAAGAATTAAAAAGTCAAAAGTTGTACATGAAGCGTGCCAAATGATCTGCATTTAATTAGTTTAATGAATATCTAGATCTTAGTACAGCAACTGATGTGTTCTTATTCTAAAACGTATGAATGTAACGTTTATTACGATATAGAATTCAATAATACGAAAATAATATGTCTTCATCTTAAATAGGACGTAATCATTATAGCAACCAAGAATCATTATTTATTATGATATGTCATTGAATTAATTACGTATGATACAATCTAATTGAATGAAAAAAAACTTTAATTAACAAGTTTGTTTATGTTTATCACATTTTCATGAAATTTTATATGCATCGATGAAATTCTCCAACGATTGTGTATAATAAATATCAAACCAGTCGGTTGAGTAGTTTTCCTGTTGTTATGTGAGAACAAACAGGCGGACTTCACGACAACTATAGAAGAGTTATGTTTTTAATAACGGGCCTAAAAATCTATAATACAAAATTTGCAGCAATTTAAAACAAATTTATCTGTCACTTTATCAACTTCTCCTGTTTTTCCACATCAATGATGTAACTCAAAGAAAACTTATTTGAAACAGATGTAAATATGCTGTAAATATAAAACAGCTGTAAATATATAATCTGAAATAGCTTGCTTTCATTTTCGTTTTCTATGATATTTTGTTATCCTCTTGTAGTTCTTTATTCACAGCATCTTCAGAATATTTTACTGACACTTCTATTTTGCTTATGATAACATACATTCACGAAGATTATATTTGGCAAGAAAGAACGAGATTATGGCTAATACAAAAAAACCTCAAAAAGGAAAGGCAATATTTATCGTAATATATAATAAGCACAATATGAATACTTGGAGAAGCACATAAGCTAACTTCTCCATATCCGTCCGCAATGTACTCAACAATATTATCCTTTTCATAATAGACAGACCTTAGGCAAAAAAAAAAAAAAAAGATGAATGTAGATTCTACCATTGCAGAATTCAGTTTCGCCTCCGATTAGAAAAAAAAAAAATCGATAGAAGTTTTTTAGAAGGGCGACCCCGTTTAGATTGCAATGAACTAACTTCATTTTTCTTTCTTGTGTTTATCAATATAATAGCAAACAGAACGGCGTGAAATATCCAATTGAATAGAAATTTCTCTCTCAGACATTGGAATTACGGAATAATAAAGAGATACAATTTGACGTGCTACTTCTTCATTGACTAGATTCATCAAAAACGGATTTTTGCTTTAGTTTAAACGCTTTTTTATAGACTCTGAGTAAAAGGAAATGCAATTTAACAATAAAACGAATGGAATCCCATCGAATTCGACGAATGAAATGTTTAAAAGACCCGATCGATTTTGGTTTAAAAAAAAAAGCAAAAGTAGTTACAATATTGAATCAATATATGATAAATATATTTACAAAGTAAATGTCAAATTTGCCAGTTACAATTTTGCATGCAAATATTCGCACAAGTACAGTTAAAATTGTAATATGAGTGCCGGCGAAAACCAGAAATTTTATTTTATATGCACTCACAGAAAAATAGCTTTATTAAAAAAAAAAGTAATATCCGGTACTACTAGGTTATCCCATCGACCAAAAAATTATCGCCAAACTATAAGATTAAATGCCAATAATGGAGGATCGTGAATGTCACATTCAATGACATTAAATACAATTCATCTGTTTAAAATGTCATTAAGTGATTTTTATTTTGACTTTTTATTAATATTTTTATTAATATTCTACTGGTTATTTATTTTTTCGTTATAAAATAAAAATTATGTCAATATGTATAATTTGGCTATTAATTTGGCGAAATTGGTCGACGGGATAACAGAGTAGTACCTAATATCGTTATGAGTAAAAACACGATGTTTTAAATAGTGACGTCATTTTCTCTTCAAATGTTCTTTAAAAGTTACTGTTTATGAAAAAGCATCCATAATAATATTGTAATTCCCATTTATCTGGTTGCTGAATGACATAATTTTCCTCATTTGAAATTTCTCTTATTTTGATTTAGACATTAATTTTTATCATATATTATTTTCTGTCATTTTATTTACATTATTAATGTTATTTCTCAGTAAATATATTTTTTTAACTCAATTAGTGCATAATTATACGCAATCATTTTAGAAAATAAATTTTTATTATCGAGAGAAAAGCTAAACTGTGTTGCCACCATTTTGAAGAAATGTCATGAAAAAGCTTTTAAAATTAAAAATAAAATATAAAAATGGAAATAAATTAAAAAATAATTAAAATTGGCACAACTACAAATAAATAGCTTTCATTTTAAAAAATAATTATCAAAATCGGTTGACTAGAAAATTCAGGGCTGATGACACGACATTTTTAGCTTGTCTGAAAGAAATAGCCTCGGAGGCTAAAAAAAAAAAAAAAAAAAAAAAAAAAAAAAAAAAAAAAAAAACTGTTTTTTTTTGGGGGGGGGGAGGGGAAGGGATATCTACTTTTCCTATTTATTTAGAATTTTTCTGAATAACTGAAAAAATATAATCTTGAAGATTTATATTTACACACGATTGATTCACGAAATACAATATAAAGACTGTTTCCTAAAAATGCGCAGAAATTTTCCTCTACGCAAAATTGCAATGTATAGCGAATCAGGTGAAACTGTGCATGAAGTGTTACTTTATGTTTTATAATAGTGTAATTTTTCCAAGAACCTTCGTCGTTCCAAGCCCAAGCTCGCACTATGATTGGTTGTTACTCTCTGCACTGTTTTCATGTAACTTGGCGATAATCATACTTGGCGTAGCGATAGATGCTTCCGTCGAGGAGTTTGATTTCCTTCCGAACCGAGTACAAAGTAACTTTTCCCGTTTATTAATAAGTAAAGCATTGGCCATTTTATAAAATAACACAAGATAATAATACAAAAGAGCACAAAATGAAGGAAGAATAAGAATGAGTAGGTTAGGTTTTAAGTTTACTCGTTCACTTACGAGCAAAGCATTTTTCGCCAGGTGTGGTTATCGCCAAGTTACGTGAAAACAGTGCCGAGAGCAACAACCAATCAGTGTGCGAGTTTGGGCTTGGAACGACGAAGGTGCTTGGAAAAAAAATTCGCTTTATAATAACATATCCGTTAGCCTGCAGTTCATTAACTCTTTCCGGGTCTGGTGTAGTATTACTAGTACATGTTGTTTAATGGAGTATTATTCCGTTTTAAGTAACACATTAGCTATTATTTACATGTAATAATGTTAGTATATGTCATGCTATTTATCATATGACTTTTGTATATGTTTAGTTACTACTATATGTTTAGTACTTCCATATGTTTAGGCATTTAATAAAAATAATTATTATATTTTGCTTAATTCCCTTTGTGTCGTTTGCGATTTTTTTATTTTAAACATACATGGGTGATTCTCAAAAAAAAAGGGGAGAATTTTAGTCTTTCGGCACAAACACAAAAAAAAAAATGTGAGGTTTTCTGTCATTTTTTTATGTTTAGATATGTTTGTCTTAATATTATTCATTATTTGAACTCAAGTATTACTCATTTTTCAGTTAAAAACACCTTTAAATAACAGAATAAATGCTCAAAATGTCATTAGCATGGATGTTCACAGCAGCTGTGCATTGTATATACTAGCATTTTAGAAAAGTTGATATCGTGTTTTTAAAATAAAATAAATGCTATTCATTGTTTAAGTGATTCAAGGAGAGAATTTATCCAGTAAATTTTTTTAACAATAAAAATTACAATATATAATATAAGAGTTAGTTTGTCCCCCATATTTCGTTTTCAAAACAAGGACATGCTTTAACAGCTGGTTATTAATAAAATGTTCATTTTCACATATGAAAACAATTTGAAAAAAGTTTCTCTATGGCAACAAGTAGCCATTTTATTTCAACCTGAAAATAAAAGCATGTGTTTTATTTTAAGAATAGAAGTTATATATTACTCGAGTTCATCAATTGTATGTCATTAGAATGGATAATAATTTTAATGTTTATTTTATAGTTAAAATTTTTATTTTACTAATTTGCATTGAACTTTTGTGATTTAAAACGCCCCAGAAAGGAATATTTCTTTGCGATTATATTATGGTTCATAATCTTATTTAACACATTCGCTGCCGCTCACGAAAGCGCGTGATATGGCGCCAACATTAAGGGGCCACTCACGCGCCAGCGCGTTATGTGGGGGTAATGTGCAATAGCCAGTCACGCGCTTGCGCGAAAACATTTTTCACTGATTCTTTGTTATAAAAAGTACATCGGCTTCTGGGAAAAACCCACTTCTACAGTGCGGCATTAAGTATCATCACGTCTTCATGTAAGCGGCAGCGAACGCGTTAAATTAAAATTTGTCATTAGCATGGGCAAATACCAGTGTCATTAGCATGGTTTTGGCAAAACAACCATGGCAAAACAACCATGCTAATAACACCTATTATGTATAAATGTAACAAGGGCTTATCTGGTTTTTAAAATATTTTTTTAAAGATTACATATAAATTTAGATATTACTTTTATTACCCCTAAAATATGTAATAAATCTGTCAGAAAATCACTAAGACTGCTTCGCATATAGTTAAAGTCAGAAAACTGCTTATGTAAACAAAATTTGTTCTTTTGTTAACAATGTGTAATTTCTTTAAAATATTCTTGAAATATCTTATTTATTATTTTAAAATAACACATTTATTTTTATATGGAATTTTAATTTGGTAATTGTTCCTTTTTTAAAGGCTAATCTGAATATGGCCGGAAAGTAAGGCAATAGGTAGAAAAAAAAAACATAAAAGAGAGTGTGGAAAAAGAAGGGAGGAAATTAAAGAAGATACTGATAAACAGCAAAAATTTATACGCTAGTATATACGCTAGGGGGTGATAGAATACATCAAGACGAGTAATAGTAAATAGGAAACCAAAGGTCCCAAACGTTTTCCAAATGAGATAGCCGCCATTAAAGTTTGGGGTCTAAAATTTCAAATACACATAAAAACGGGAAAATTGGTCGATTGATTTGCGGTTTTCACTAAAATTATTCTTTATGTTGGTATTTTTTTTAAATAAATTATAAAGATAAATTACGAAAAAAGACGATAGAGGGTGCTTTAGACTTTAATGAAAAACTATTTTTTGTCGTGATTTTTTGCATCTCATTAAATGGTTTCATAAGCTTAGACTTAAACTTAAATTTTGAGCTCAAAATCGGAATAGTTGGAAGCGGTTAAGTAGCACAAACTTAACTGTGTTCAAAGGGTTTAAATTTCAAATGATTATAAAAAACGGAAAAATTGGTTGTTTGATTTGCGGTTTTCACTAAAACTATTCTTTATGTCGGTATTTTATTGAAAATGAATTATAAAGATAAATTTCAACAAATGCCGATAGAGGACGCTTTAAACTTTGGAGTAACGAACAACTACTTTTTACGTTATTTTTTGCATCTGATTATATGTTTTCGCAAACTTAGACTGAAACTTAAATTTTGAGCTCAAAATCTGAATAGTTGGGAGTGGTTAAGTAGCACAAACTGAACTGTGTTTAGAGGGTTCAAATTTCAAATGATAATAAAAAACGGAAAATTTGGTCGATTCGTTTGCGGTTTAAAATAAAACTATTCTTTAAGTCAGTATCTTCTTACAAATGAATTTTAAAGATAAATTTCAAAAAATTCCGTTAGAGGGCGCCTTAAACTTCAGAGTAACCAACAACAAATTTTAACCGTCATTTTTGTATCTAATTAAATGCTTTCCAAAACTTGTTAAATGTTTTTGAAATCTTAGATTTAAACTTAAATTTTGAACTCAAATTCTGAATCGTGGGAGGGCTTAAGAAGCGCAAACTGAAGTGTGTTCAGGAGTTGAAATTTAACCCCCTCCCCTCGAACATAGTTAACTTTTGCGCTACTTAAACACTCGCAACGACTCAGAATTTGATCTCAAAATTTAAATCTAAGCATTTGAAAGCATTTAATGAGATTTAAAAAAATAACGGTTAAAAATAGTTGCACGCAACTCCAATGTCTAAGGCGCCCTCTATCGGCATTTTGTGAAATTTATCTTTAAAATTTTTTTTCAAGAAAACACTGATTTAAAGAGTAGTTTTAGCAAAAACCGCAAACCAATCGACTAATTTTTCTGTTTTTCTGTTTTTTTTTTTTTTTTTTTTTTTTTTAGTTTTTCGTTTTGTTTGAAATTTAAACCCTCTGAACACAGTTCAGTTTGTGCTACTTAACCACTCCCAACTATTCAGATTTTGAGCTCAAAATTTAAGTTTAAATCTAAGCCTACGAAACCATTTAATGAGATGCAAAAAATAATGGCAAAAAATAGTATTAGGATGGATTATTTCGTTAATCCAAATTCTAAGGCGCCCTCTATCGGCATTTTTTTAAATGTATCTTTATAATTCATTTTCAATAAAATACCGACATAAAGAATAGTTTTAGTGAAAACCGCAAATCAATCGACCAATTTTTCCGCTTTTTATAATCATTTGAAATTTAAACCCTCTGAACACAGTTAAGTTTGTGCTACTTAACCACTTCCAACTATTCAGATTTTGAGCTCAAAACTTGAGTTTAAGTCTAAGCTTACGAAACCATTTAATGAGATGCAAAAAATCACGGCAAAAAATAGTTTTTTATTATTTCAAAGTCTAAAGCGCCCTCTATCTACATTTTTCGAAATTTATCTTTATAATTTATTTTCAAGAAAATACCAACATAAAGAATAATTTTAGTGAAAACCGCAAATCAAACGATCAATTTTTCCTTTTTTTATGTGTATTTGAAATTTTGGACCCCAAACTTTAATGGCGGCTATCTCCTTTGGAAAACGTTTTTGACCCTTGGTTTCCTATTTACTATTACTCGTCTTGATGTGTTCTATCCCCCCTAGCGTATATACCATTTGTTTAGGACACCCTGTATAAGCAAAAGATTCGGGACAAATAAAAATAGTCAGTGATGATTCCAAAAGAGCATAGATCACAGCAAAACATTTAGAAAAAATTAAGGGCTTAGAATTATTCTTCAAAACAGTGTTTCATCTTACAAGAGAATGAAAAAAAAAGTTGAAAATGGAAACTATTTGTTAAAAAAGAATACTGATAAAGATAGAAAAAAAATTCGAATAGGAAGAAAATAAATTTCTTAATATATTTACTCTATGCAATTTGTTTTGTCATTAGCATGGCTCAAAAAATACTAATTATTTTTAAGGGAATTTTTGAATATTTAACTCTCCTAACTATAACTAAAATATATATAATATTATATTAACACCAACAATTTTCTTCAGAAATTTTGCTAACAATATATTTTTTAAGATTTCACTGTTTGAAAAAGTCTCCTATTTTGAGAATCACACATATTTCTCTCTTTAAATTTAAAATAAAAATTTATTTCCTAAAAGAATTATGAGTAATTAAGCACAAAACGTATCAAAATGCTCTAATATAAGTTAAATCCTATTGTAACACAATATTCTGAAATAATCTAAAGAAATCTTCCTTATAACATAATATAAATTGAATATAAATTGAATAGCACGCAAAATCCCAACATTCGTTATCTTTCACCCAATAAAATATTCGTTAAACAATAATTATTCTGTTTGAAAAACTAGTGTTAATATTATTAATATAAAAGTAATTTTTCCGAAAATTTGAAAAATACATTGAACCGAAAGGGTTAAATAATCCGTGCTTTCCGATAATGGAGTCGAAAGAGTGCGTTAGCGGAGTTTTACAAAGGCAATATTTATCACTGGAATAAGTTCATCGTGAATCAATTTTTTTTTACAAAAATATCCTAAAATGAAATGCATATTTTTTTTACGGTGTAAAGAGAAGGTATTTGCGGTCAGAAGGTAACCCATTTCGGAAAATAACACTCAAAAACACACCGACCAAAATTTACTACCGCTGAAACTGCTGCTTTACAAAAACGACCAAATATAACTCCATTCCTCTGTAAGCGGAGTTTTACAAAATCAATATTTATCACTGGAATAAGTTCATCGTGAACCAATTTTTTTACAAAAATATCCTAAAATGAAATATATAATTTTTTACGATGTAAAGAGAAGGTACTTGCGGTCAGAAGGTAACCCATTTCGGAAAATAACACTCAAAAACACACCGACCAAAATTTACTACTGCTGAAACTGCTGCTTTACAAAAACGACCAAATATAATTCCATACCTCTGTAAGAGGAGTTTTACAAAGGCAATATTTATCACTGGAATAAGTTCATCGTGAACCATTTTTTTTTTTACAAAAATACCCAATTTGAAATGTATAATTTTTTTACGATGTAAATAGAAGGTACTTGCGGTCAGAAGGTAAGCCATTCCGGAAAATAACACTCAGAAACACACCGAGCAGAATTTACTACTGCTGAAACTGCTGCTTTACAAAAACGACCAAATATAATTCCATTCCTCTGCTTTCAAATTCACTTTTTCACCCAGTTTCCTAGTCATCAGCACCATGGTATTTTACCAGTTCCATAACATCAAATAATTCAAGAAAAAAGTAATGCCAAAACGGTCACAAAAGCAAATGGTTCACCTGAAAAAAAAAAAAAAAAAAAACGCTTGATCGCTTTTTCAAAATATTCTCTTATTGGGGATTCATTTTGACGACGGACATGTCATACCGTATTTACTCATGTATAAGACGCATTTTTTTTTCCAAAAAATTAGGGCAAAACTCCTAGGTGCGCTTTACACACGGAATAATTTTTTACTGTTGGATGCAGTCGAACGATATACATATGAAAAAAGAAATTATTCAAATAAGATTTTAAACTCTGAAAATTTTACTTAATTGAAGTATTACTGCACATTTATTTCATTCCTTGCCGATTTTTTACACAACAGAGCTAATGACATTATCTAAACGCTAATTATAAATTATCTTTACCGTCACTTATTTCTATTTCCTGTCATTCTCTTACAACCCGAAGTCTAAAAATGCATTTTCGTCTTGTTTTCTGGTCTGATGTAATGTTTGTTTCGACTTTTTTTTACTGAAATTCATTCGGTCATTCTTCATTAGCGTATCAAATTTATGGTGCGCTGTATATACGAGATTTTAAGAAATCGCCATTTTTACTTGTAAAGTAGGGGTGCACCTTATACACGCGTGTGCCTATACACGAGTAAATACGGTATTCCAATCTCATTCACTCCACATTAAACTATAAACATAACTAATACATATCTGCCATCTCTTTGACAAATGTATAAACAGTTTTGCTACTAAAGGCTATGGTTGGCCTGGTGGCTATGCGATGTCTCCGAAAGGTTTGAGTCTTCTGACTATCCCAAAGCCTAGGTTCGCCGCCATAAAGAAAGAACATTTAAACAAATGCATTCGATTTGCAATACATATTCATTTAACGTCTGAATAAAAAAAAACTATTAAAAGATTGAATAATACAAACTAAGATAGACTTGAATACACTTTTTAAAAATAAATAAAATTTATATATAAAAAAAACTAAAAAATATTTAAAAATACGAGAGTAAACGTTTTTTCAAGCTACACGTAAGGCTTTTTTAGAACAAATAATTATACATTGCGTAACAATCACTGGAACAAATCAAGACAATTACAGTTAGTTATTATTTTTTTAAGAAAAAAGATAATATTAAAGATTTTAATGGAGATTACAAACAGCTATCGATGCATAATCAGAAATAACTTGCTTCCATTTTAGTTTTCCATGATTTTCTGTTATCCTCTTATAATTCTTAATTCGTAACATATTCAAAATAATTTACTGACACTTATGATTTTCTTATGATAACATACATTTAAAAAGATTATATTCAGAAAAAAACTATGTTAGTACTAATAGAAAAACTTCAAAAAGGAAAGACATTATTCGTTGTATTGTATAAGAAACTCAATATGATTTTCTAAGAACCTAAGATAACTTCTCCATTTCGTCAGCAATATAGTCATCCCTATTGTTCTTTTCATAAAGGCATAAAGTTGAAGAAAAACAAAAATATAGTTGGTTTTTTTTCATATCAAATTTTCCTATTTCCTTTGCACTTCCCTAAATAACTGAAAAAAAATAAAAAGAAAAAGAATAATGCCCAGTTAAACTCATAGCACTGAGCTCTCAGGCTACGCATACTAATTGTACATTACAACCTTATATTTTTAAGGGTTAATTCCGTTCGAAAAATAAATTAAGGAGGGAAAAGAGTTCCCCCGGTTCCCCTTTTTATATTTAATCACAGTACTCGAAACTGATCAGGGACATGCTTTATCATATAAAAAATCTATATCCAAAATTTTGAGCAAATCGGAAAATACTAAATAAAAACCCATTTATATAATTTAAGAGGAGTTATGCTTAACCATTAAATTTCCAAAACTATTCAGAGATTCGTCTTATCACAAAGAACCTACATCCAAAATTAAAAGTAAATATAACAGATTCTGCATAAAAACCCATTTATAAAATTTAAGGGGCAGAGGGGTAATCGCAAATGAAGCGCTTTGTCAGAATGATCTTATATCTAATATTTGAACGAAAACTGATAATTCTGCATGAAAAATTCATTTATATCAAATAAGGGGAGGGGCATGAGCCCCCCGTTTCCCCTCTTATACATATCGTGGAGGATCGGATAATCAAGTGGATCGGATATTTTTATCATGAGTTATAGCGTTACGCACGACCGAACATACGTACATTCATACAGAACGGGCGGGCACATAAGCTTCCAGGCTTTGATAGCCTGTGAGCTAAAAAGGAAACCTGAAGGCTGATCTTTGTATACAGAAATTGAAAAACATATATTAATGATTTCTTATCAATTATCATACTTACAAAAATATATTATTGTTACATTTATATGATTTTTATGCGTCTAATTAAAAATGTAAAGTTTTTTCTGGCAAATTTTATTTAAAGTTACGCGTAGTATAAGTATTTAAAGAAAACATATTATCTGTAGGTATTTTAAATTATGATGCATGTAAAAAGATTACATTCACCAAGAGAGAAAGGTGTTATTGCTAATAGAAAAACCTAAAAAAAGACTTTTGTTGTAGTATAGAATAAACTCAACATAATTTTCCAAAAACCTAAGGCAAAAAAAAAAAAAAAAAAAAAAAAAAAAAAAAAAAAAAAAAAAGATTTTTTTTTTATATTAAATTTTCCAATTTCCTTTGCAATTTTGTGAATAACTGCAAAAAATTAAACCTGAAGACTGATAGATATGCACGATTGATCTTTGTATACACAAAATAAAAAATATATATATTAATATTTTTATCACTAATCATACTTACAAAAATACATCAGTAGCATAATAATATGATTTTTATACATCAAATTAAAAAAGTAAAACTTTTTATGGCAGATTTCTTTTAGAGCTTCACGTATAATAAGTATTTAAAGAAAACATATTAACCTAACTTAAAAATAGTAAATAAATAAATTAACATACAAATATTCAATATTAAAATGCATTTAAAATGATTATGTCCACCAAGAAAAAAGATGTTATTACTAATAGAAAAAAAACCTCAAAAAGGAAAGCCACTTTTTGTATTAGTATATAAGAAACTCAATATGACTTTGCAAGAACATAAAATAACTTCTCCAATTCCGTCAGCAATTTGCTTGACAATATTATTCTTTTCTAAACCCTTCAGCACACGCACCCATTCCTATGACGTAACAACACGCACTGGGTCAATATGACCCAAACTTTTCGTGAACTTCTCGGTAAAGTATGGACATAATAAATAAAAGAAATAAAGACGAAAGTATTATTTTAATTGTTTTTTAGGTAACAAGATATATTATTTGTTTTAAAAATCAAATTTCAAAGGAAAGTAAACCCCCAAAAAAACTTACCATTAATTTTGTATCTTTTTGCGGCATAAATTCGTTTTCTATCATTTTGAAATGCTTGCACATTTAGTACATAATTTTAACGATTTTTTTCTTGAAAAAAGATGTTTAAATAACATTACATGCAATATTTTGTGTAGAAAATGTATGTTTTGTCATTTTGTATGTTGGGTAAAACTGACACATTCACACTAGCCACTATAGAAAAATCACGTGTTTCAAGTTTCTGTTCCCAGGATCCCTTATTGCTAGACCACCCATTAAGGTACGCGAAATTTTAAAATGGAGGGCCAAATTCACAGTCAATTCAAATCCAGACACCTCATTGGTTTGTGGAAAGTGTGAAAATCACGAATGTGTTTCTCCATTTAAAAAAGAAGGAGGGGTAAAGTAATTTTCAAGCGATTGTTACCGTCTGTTCTTAATTACGGTAAACCATCGAAATTAACTCAGCTAAGATATTTTGATGACATTTTATAGAACGAGAGTGAAAAATTTTGATTATAAATGAAAACAGATCAGATTTACTTCAAAATTGCCGTTACGATTTTTTCTAGGAAAAAGGAGTAAGGCGACATTTCCCCTACCGCTCAGAGATTATTCTCTGAAAAGGACGCGGATAAATGACCAATAATGCCTTTGGATTTCACTGGACTGTGATTTTGGCCCTCCATTTTAGAATTTCGCTTAAGGTCCAGGAAGTGGCAGGTGCAAGTCTTGAGAAATTTCTGAAAATCCTGAGCATGAGGGAGCGTCGGGTTAAAAAAACCCGATACGTGTGCTTACGGGATAAAGGCATAAAGCTAAAGAAAAAAAGTATATATCTTTCCTGTCAAATTTTCCGTTATTTCCTTTGTAGTTTTGTGAATAACTACAAAAAAGCAAAACCTGAAGGCTGATAGTTTAGCACGACCTTTGTATATTGATACTTTTTTATCAATCATCTTACTTACGATCATTATTATTTTTCAATATGTTTTTTACACATGGAATTAAAAAAGTAAAACATTTTATGGCAGATTTCTTTTAAATTTAGGCGTAATTTAAATATTAAAATATTTTTATTAAATATACTATAATTAAACATAGTAAACATTTCTACTGAACATACTTAAACATGTTCAAAATTAACATCAAAATAAAAAGAAATCACAAGCTGTATAAATGCTGCACTGTAAAAAATATTTGAAACGTTTCCTATTCTAACAGAAATGTTTTAGAAACCATAGGATATGTCAGAGCTATTTTCATTCTCCGAAAGTATCAGGAACTTTCCCGCAATTGTAGGTTTTACTTCCGATGCGATAGGAAACCAGTCTTTTCTACTGTAGCGCATGCGTGCATTGCTTGAAGAACGAAAATCAACATCGGTTTGAGTTTGTCTGCATCAAGATGGCGACGAATATCGTTCGCTTGTAACACATGCATTTTCATACATTTTAATGATGCTTTTTAGGGTTACATAAGAAGTGAAGTAACATAACTATTGGTAAGTGTTTCTTTAAATCGTCTATAGTATTATTTTTACATCATATTCTTTATAAATACTTAGTTCTTTATTCGTTTTCTTTGTTGCAAAACTAAACAATAAATTCAATTTTTATTTAATTTTCACACCTTGTTTCCGTTTTTTTAAAAATTATATATGCATACTTGATGTTAATAATAAATTCATCCTGTCGTACCACAGTGTTTCCTTAACAAGTTATTAAATGTTATTATTATATTATGTGTTATAAGTTTAAAGAAAATTTATGTATAATGTTTTTTTTTTCAAACAAGCTGAAGGTTTATTGACAATTTATATCTTTAATATTCGGTGCTTTTATGTAAAAATACAGTAATGTGAATTTTAAAAAAGCAAACATTTCTTGCAATTATAAGATTTATTTTTATAAATCATTTTAGTTAATAAAATTGATTAATTTGTTTTCGTGTTTTTCCAAATGTTCTCAAAAATTCGAAATAGTGTTTATATCTCTATATTGATAAACAAAACAGATAGCAATAATTCAATTATATGTATATTTTTCATATAATAATATGTTATTTCTAATTATACATTTCAGGATATTCTTGTTATATGTAAATTAAATTACGATGTACACAAAGCTAATATATCGGATAATGTTAAACATATTTTTCTAATCTAATTAATTTTTTATGTGTAGATTTTTTTCTTCTGAAATTTTGATAGAAAAAATATATAGATATTTTAAGTTGTTAATTTGTTCAGTACTAAGGTCCAGATATGCAAACTCCCGCTCAACCACACACACACTCCCTTTTTACTATTATTTTCAATGCTTCGAAAAAATTAACTATTTTTACAATAAACAAATTCGAAAATTTCTATATTATTAACCATCAGCTTGTTTTATGAAAATATAGTTCACGAAATTTCTTTTTAACTCTTTAACACCTAAGGGAGGCGAAACAATTTCTACCTTTAAATCCTAGCCTTTCAAAGCATCATTTTAGGAAGATGAACTCGCCCGTTTCTGTTTTCTAGCTTGTAAGAGAAAGAGGCGTGACTGAAATGTCAATTTGATGGATTTCTCTCTCCCCCCATACTTTTCTCCAGGTAAGTATCGGAATCAACTGAGGGAAGATACGGATAATGACTTCTCATTTATGTCTGATTCCACCTCAGTGATAGTACTATAATTATTTGTTTAGAGTGTTAATTCTAGAATAAACTTATGCTAAAATATGAAACAATGTTATTTTTATTTTTATAATTTTATTAATATATTAAGTCTTGAAACAGTTGTATGATACATATGTTACATACATATGATACATACGTTATTTTTATAATTTTATTAATATATTAAGTCTTGAAACAGTTGTATAATATATATACAGTTGTTTCTTTCAATTCTTAGGATTTTTATTACGTTGGCACAGTTTTCTACACAGAAAAACAGACCAAGGAAGTTTTAACATCTTATGCGGTTTCTAAGGTCATTGTAACGTAGGAGTGTTTGATTTAACTTTATCAGATTCTTGAGGATTTAATCTCTCAATTTCATGTATATATAATATAAGTTAATTTAATTACTCAAAAGATGTAGACGCAAAAACTTCTTTCATTAATAGCTAATACAGCTTAGAGGCTACTTTTGGTGTTTGAAAAAATTATAGTGCATTGAAAAAACTATTAAAATCATAGTATGTAAGTGCAAATTTCTTATGAGGGAACAGATCAAACAACACATTTGTTTATGTACTTTATTTCTCCTAAAGTATATTTAAAATGTTTATTTAAAAATAAAATACACTTAATAAAGGTACAGCCATGTATTGATAGAATATATTTAAATTAGGAAACTTAAAATAAAATGTCATAGTAATTTTATTAGATGATTAAAAAATCAAATTAAGCCTTTTCTAGTGGTCTCTTGAGCCCGGACTTGTCCCATGGCCCCTATCTGGCAAAATTGGTTCATACTTTCAAACGGGATGGGCCTGTCAAATCGGGCCAATAAAAAACATTAAGCGGACCAAATAACCCGATATAAAAATTTAAGCGGAGCCGATAAAATACGAGTTATTTTCAAATAATATGGCTTTCGCTAGAATAAGTAAAAATGTGCGTAAAGATGTTTGACAACATCTTTGAAGAAATGGGGAATATATCCAGTGTAGATATTGATATCGAACAGTTAAATGATGTCTGAGACCGCATTTTTTTTTTCTTTTTAGCAGACCCGTGCCGAGCCAATATCAGGCTTGCATTTTTTTTCTACATAATCGAGCCGGCCGAAATTGGATTTATTTTTCTCAGGGAGATCTGGGCAGGCAATTTTTCTTCAAAAAATATTAATATTTATAATGAACTTCTGTTAACGGAATTTTTAGAAATATATACCTTTAAATGGTTCTCAAATTCACTGCTCGACGTGAAACTTTCTAACACATTTTCTGACTCATATTTAACTATAAAAGCATAAAACTCACAGGCCTGACCATTGAAGAAATTCTGAATTGAACAGAATTTTCCATTTTTAGGTAGATTTCGTATGAAATACTACCTATTGCATTGTCTCCCATGTTGGAATTTCTGAAAAATTTTTGCAGATCTACACGAATCATGACTCCTAGACCCCAAAACTACCATCAGTAAAAAAGTTTATATATATATATATCTATCTATCTATCTATCTATCTATCTATCGGTGTATATCACTTTCTTCTAGACACGATAACTTCCATAATTATGCTCAGATCTTCATCAAACTTTTACATAAAATCAAGGGGCATAAAATCTCGGATAAGTTCGTTAATGGGCAAAGTCGGACCAAGGGGGTGGAAGTTAGGAGGGTTTTTGTGAAAACAGAAAAAACGCGATAACTTTTTAATTAAAATAGATAGCGAATCGGTTTAAAGTTTATATTACTTCTAAAAAATGAGGAAAAAGTTTAAGCGGGACAGATTTTTGATAAAGTTAAAAATGGGCTCAAGGGGCGAAAAAAACATGTTTTTTGGGAGAAAAAAATTCATAACTTCGTCAATTTTCAAGATATCAAATCCAACTAAATTTTATATAAATGTACACAATATTATCTAAAACTTTTGTATTTACACGTTTTTGATAGGATCAATTTTTACCGATGAAAAAAATTAAAAACGAAAAGAAAAAGGGGGGAGGAAAAAGAAAAACACCCATAACTTACTCAATTCTTAAGCAATTAAATCTAATTAAATTTATTTTATATCTTCACAATAATATCTACAACTTTTATTTTGACAAGTTTTTCATAGAACCAATTCTTATAGCAAAAATAAATTAAACAAAAATAGGAGTTGGAGAAAAAACCTCAAATCCAAACTGCTTATATTCTGACTCATTTTAAAATTCATTTTTGATTTTAAACGCATCCAAATGACAGATCCTCTTATTTAGCAACTATATAATGCGACTTATTGGCCAATTTTTTGATAAAGGCAGAATATATTTTTAAAAAGGCTGCCAAAAAAGGTATTTTGAACAGATTTCCCTAAGTTTTCATCATTAAAAAATTCATTAAGTATAACAAATTGCGTTTTTCATGAGTCATTTTTAAATTCACTTTTGTTCTCAAACCCATCCAATTTACAGGTCCTATTATTTAGGAACTATATAACTTGACGTATTGGCCAGTTTTTTGATAAAGGCAGAATATATTTTTTAAAAGGCTGCCAAAAAGGGTATTTTGAACAGAATTTCACGAAGTTGCGATTAAATTTTGAGGAAATTTAAGAAATTGCGTTTTTACCGAGTCATTTTTAATTTTTTTTTTTTGTTCTCAAACGCATTCAATTTACAGGTTCTCTTACTTAGGAACTATATAATGTGACGGAGTGGCCAATTTTTTGATAAAGGCAGAATATATTTCAAAAAAGGCTGCCAAAATGGGCACTTCGCACAAAATTTCCCAAAGCGAGATGATTAATGAACTGTGGGTATTCAAATAACAAATTGGTTATTTTATGACTCATTTTTAAATCCAATTTTGCTCTGACACGCATTCAATTGACAGTTTTTTGTTACTTAGGAACTATATAATGTGCGTATTCGTCGATTTTTTGATAAAGGGTGAATATATATTTTAAAAGCTGTCAAAGTAAGCACTTCGCAAAAAAATTTCCTAAAGCGATCATGATAAAAGAATTGAGGTTGTATTCAAATAACAAATTGTTTATTTTATGACTCATTTTTAAATTCAATTTTGCTCCCAAACGCATTCAATTGACAGTTATTTGTTATTTAGGAACTGTGTAATGTGCCGTATTGGTCAGATTTTTGATAAAGGCTAAATATATATTTTAAAAAATCTGTCAAAGTGGGCACTTCGCACAAAATTTCTCAAAGCGATGTTGATTAAAGAATTGTGGATGTATTAAAAATAATAAATTGGTTATTTTATGACTCATTTTTAAATTCAATTTTGCTGTCAAACGAATTTAATTAACAGTTTTTTGTTATTTAGGAACTATATAATGAGCATGAGCATATTGGTCAATTTTTTAAATAAAGTAAGAATATAATTCAAAATATATTGCCAAAATGGGCATTTAAGTAGAAATAGGCTTTTTTTTTTTTTTTTTTTTTTTTTTTTTTTTTTTTGGAGATGAAAACTTTTCGAAATCTACCTCCGCCTATAGGCCATGCCGAAAGGGATTTTTAATAAATAAATTACTTATCAAAATGTAAAATATTCTTGTCACGTGAATGCAAATTCCTTTACCGTGCTATTGCTTCCGGAAATTTCATTCAGAATGCTTCGACAGCATTTTTTCAAAGATATACTATCTTTATTAAAAATTGGATAACACCATTCGAATATATAGCTCCGGAATACGAATACCTGTCAGTCTAATGTGTTCTGCAAATACATAAATTCAGAAATGTGCCAGAAAGAAGCTCCTTTAGATTTCAGAAAAGCTTTAATAAATGACAGAGAAATATTTTCACAAATCTACTTTTTATTATACAGCTACAAAAGCTATCATGTTTTAATCCAGCCTTTACTTTTTATTATAAACAACATTGATTTTTTAGTCCTGTAAAATCATCGTAATAAAAAAATATACTGTAAAATTATCTGATAAATATGTATGCAGTATTAAAATTATTATTATTTTTTTTTAATTGAATCGGGTATGATCTACTTCATTTTTGCACAGCCCGGGCATGGAAATTTCCGCCCCATGCATACCCCTAGCGCTAGCTCTTTCTGTGAATTTATTAACTATTAGATATGCAAATAGGTTTTAAAGATTTTGTTCTCATGATTTAGTCTGTCATATATTGTGTGTGTGTGTGCTTAAAAGTATTGGGTTTGGCATGTCAATTGTTATCAAAATACCTAATTTTAAGCACGTAATATATACATATATACATGTTTTTTTTGTATATGTTTACAAAACCTGTCTATCGCTTTACATAAAGCGTAATCAGGCCCTGCATCATTTTTACAATGCTGTCGAAGTTCGTACCTAACTTGACACCTTTTACAGCTTTGTCATGTCTCTGTTTCTGATTTTTCCTCCTGAAATAATGACAAAAAAGTAGGATAATGCACTTGGCGGCGCGAGCCTTTTTTTTCAAACTGTTTACAAAGGACTGAACTGTATGAAAGTAATTCATCATGCCACTCAAACCAGCCATTTACTTTACAGTTCAATTGGTGTTATATTTCATCCCGTTCTTGGGATTGTTTAGGTCTTAAGTTGGGGTGGGTCTGCTCTATAATCATAACCAAACTTAGGCTTTTTTGAATGACTTGAAAAGAAAAAAATACTTGACTCTTGAAATGACATTCCCTTTGTGACAGGTAATGGAGTGACTTGTGCAATGCACATGTTATACAATCGCATATCGATCCTGAAAGTTTTTTTAATGTATTTCCACTATATTTTAAATCTAGTAGAAAAAAAAACCTCATTTACACGTGATGAATATTAGAATTTACAAGCATAGCTGGTGAAGTTTAGCACTTTCCTATTTTCGATAAATTTCCTGAAAAATATGTATAAATAGTAAGAGTACGATTTTTCATTGAGGTGTGCCATGAGAATCTCAAAGATTTAAGAAAGAAAATAATATCATAAACTATGACTTTTAATCCCAGTATCAAAGAATTATTTTAATTTATCATTCGAAAATTTTAAAAAAAATGTAATTTAACAAATTACAATGACTATTTGGAAAATGATATTTTCAAAGACTAAAAATTTAAAGACAAATTCTACATTTAAATTAATAATAATAATGAACATCATTTTTAGAATGATCATAACGAGTCATAACAAATAGATGCTGTGTATTAAAAATTGTTTGTTGTCTGGAAAAAGATATTCATTAGGGGTTTGATTGTGGAAGGGGGGAAGGGGTTTGGAAGAATTTTACCTATAGATTCTTTCAAACCATTACATAAATAGACTAAGTATAATGGCTACGGTTTCTGAAATTTTACGAAATTTTTTTCCAAGAGTAGCTTTTGAAATGTGAGAAAGAGGGAGTGTATAAATTAACCTCTTAATTAAAACTTTACGTATAGAATTTTTAAAGGGATTCATATTAGGACAAACATATAAAAAATTATTGAAAAAGTGAAAATTTCTAATTGGATTTAAATTTACAAGGATGATTAAAACACCTTGTATTTCAAGGATGATTAAAAGAGTTACAAAAAATATGAATAAAATTTTTTAAGAGCTCAGACAACTGTATTTAGAGAACAGACAGCAAAAACTTAAATGTTTTTCCGGTTTTCCTTATTTTATAATAAATTTAGGCTCTAAATTTGTTGATTATTAATATTCCAGGGGACATGGGGAGAAAAGTGTCAATTTAAGAACTGGATACTTTCTGACACATTTACTGACTAATTTATAAATGTCATGAAATATTGAGGAATGACAATTGAATTTTTTTTTCTATTCGAATAGGTGTCTTTAAAGTTTTGATAAATTGGGTCTTGAGTTATAAGCGATTGTTTTCTGATGATGAGATTTACCGGGCTGTCGCTTAAAGAAATTTGATAGAAAACGCGAATTTTTTTTACAAAATTTTTCAAACGATCATCTGCTTCCAGTGGAAAAAAGGAAAAGAATAGAGTCGATTTACAGTTTCTAAATAGGATTTTAAAAAATTCTATTTTTTCGCATGTGATACTAGCTTAAAATATTTTCTAATAAACTTATGTCAAGGAAAATCTGTATTACAAAATTCTTGATTATAATCAAATAGATAACTTTTTAGAAATTTGGAAAAATGCTTTCATTTTAAAATTAATAAAGATAAGTAATAAAATAAAAGTTTCACTTCAAAAGCTTGTTCATTTAAAAAATAAAATAAAAAGTTCATTAAATTATTTCTTATCGACAAACTGATTTTGACGAATAATAAATTCTGAAAAACTTGATTGTTGATTGGTGAATCGGTGCTGACTTGGATAATAGCTGAGTTTCTTTTAAAAAGTGAGCTGTTTCTTTTGTTAAAATTAAATCTTGTAAATTAATACGACAAAGAAATAACAATTTAAAAATAAAATCTGAATCGAAGCTATAAATTTAAGCTGTAATTCAAAGTAATTTTTAGGATACAGTCAGTTTTCTTTCTTTCTTTTTTTTCTTTTTTTTTTTTTTTTTTTTTAGGAGAAGGGACGGAGGTGACTGCAATGATATCAGAAAAGAAAATGAAAAAAAAAAAATCACCCTAGTTTATCAAAATGATATCAGCAATCTTTTACGTTAAATTCTTCAATATATAATTAAAAAAAATTAAATCTGAGAGTAAATAATAATAATAATGTCTATTCAATTGCAAATAACTTAAAAAAAAAAAAAATATTTCAACTGCGTGTTGCCTAAATTGTATTTTTTGGTTCCAAATTTCAAAATTGTTCTAATTTTATAGATAAAGAAAGTTTTAAGCAATATGTAGCAATGACTTTCCTTTAATGCATGATTTATTTTACAAAAGTAGTGCATCATGCTGCACCCAGAAAAGAGGTTACGTAATCAGAAATAACACTTTTGTAGAGAAGGCATATAAAAAAGAACTTACCGCAATTGTCTTTGGAGCTCAGGGATAACACTAAATATGTGATCAGATTGCACCTGTTTTAAAGGACTTAATTTATTTCTTCCCACGAACATCTGTAAAAATATTTTTAAATGCATATTTTGCACTCGTGGGCAGTAAATAAGGATAAAAATGTAAAACATAATATATATATATTTTTATTAATTAAAATCTATTTGAAATAATTTTGGAAACATTTTATTTATTTATTTATTTATTTTGAAGATGTCGGTATATGGTGGGGTGCAACCACAGAGATTGTTAGGCGTGTTATCAAATGAAATCTGGTTACTGCCCCACCAGTGGCCGAGAGGCTCTGCCTCCGAAACTAGTTGGCCCCACCAGTGGCCGAGAGGTACGGATCTCTCAACTGGTAGACAGCAGGTGCTGGGTTCGAACCCAATCGCGGCTGTCGTTCTAACCGTTCGGAGTTTTCGTGGTTTTCTTCGAACCTTGCGTAAATACGGGTTAGGTTCCCTTAGAAAGACCCCCACGAAGGGCACTCCCCTCTGGTCCTATATCCCTAGCGTAGGTAATAGGACGACAAAAATAAACCAAACCAAACCAAACCGAAACTAGTTGACGGCAGGTGCTGGGTTCGAGCCCAATCGTGGCCGTCGGCCATACCGTTCGGAGTTTTTCGTGGTTTTCTTAGAAACGTGGATTTGCTTGCGTAAATACGGGCTAGGTTCCCTTAGAAAGATCCCGACTGAGGGCATCCCTCCCTTTGGGCCTATATCTCAAGTGTAGAAATTGGTCGTCATAAACACAAACAAAGCTGGCTATTTCTGGCATATTTCCAAACCCACTTTTGTTCTATACGGATGAAATTGCAGGTGCTCTTATTAAAAATGCATGTAATCGGACAGTTTTTTAAAATTATTTGCAATGACATTATTTTTATTTTTTTAAATACTGCTAAAGTGGGCGCTTGGAATTGTATTTCCTGACGCTATTTCGCTGGAAAGAAAAAAAAAGCTATCGACATGAAACAACAATATGTTACAGACTCAATGTAATTTTATATCAGCAATTGAAAAAAAACTGTTTTATTGCAAATTGCTTAATAATGATGTCTTCAGTTGTCGCGCTTTTATGTTTAAAAATGGGTCCTTAAATGTGTAAAACTTCATCTTTTTGAGAAAAAAAAATGTTTTTTTAGAAAACGACTTTAATTCCCATGAAAGTAAAAAGACTGGTAATCAAAGAAGAATTTCGACATTTTTTTTTTTTTTTGGGGGGGGGGAGGATTATAGCTCCGAGAGAGAAAGTACAGAGTAGAGTACTGAGTGTGCAGTAATGGGCAGAGGTGGTCGCACATTCAATCACCAAATATTGATCTAAACATTTTTATGTGCTGAGAGGAAAAAAAGAAAAGAAATTTCTGCTTGTCATCTCCTGTGTTTATCACTTGTGACTAATGTATGTGTTTAATTATTCACCTTGGTTTATCATCTGTATTTTAGTTTCAGCAATCTTGCTATTAAAATGTCATTTTTTAAAATTTGTAAATGTAAATTGTAATTTAAAATATTATTGTGATGTTTCCAAGTTTTTACTCATAGATGAAGATGTGTGTGTGAGGGGGAGGGAAGATTTTTCACGCAATGTTAAAATTAAAATTTTTATTTTTATTTATTTTATTTATTCAAAATAAAATATTATTTATTTATTCATTCAAAATTATTAAACTTCTTTTCAGAATTTATCTAATTATTTCTGTGTGTTTAAAAGTTGATTTTATTAAATTATTTATAAAAAGGTTATAACATGAAATTTTAATAACAAAATATTGCACAAGCAGAAACTTGTTGAAATTCGAATTAAAAAAAGTTTTAAAATGTTTGAAGGAAAAAGTTCTAAAATATTCACATTAATCATTGATCGTTTCAAGTTAATATCTTGTAGAATGACTTCCTTTCTTGAAACTAGATTATTTTTATGTAAAAGGGTTAAATATATTTCATTATAATAATTTACTTATTACTATATATACTATTATAATAATTTACTTATTACTATATATACTGTTATAATAATTTACTTATTACTATATATACTACTTTAATAATTTATTTACTAAGAATTATATGTAGATGCAACATGTTTTTAACATTTTAGAGCAATAATTTAATAGTTTCTCTTCAAAATTTCCTGCGAACTAAATAAAATGTTTTCCTCATTAATTATATCGCAGTTTGGTTTTTATGTTTATATCTTCATTAGCGACGGCTTCATTTAATACCAAATTATCACCATCCGCTTTTGCAAAATAATCATTGTTCTCTTTCATTATATCATTTATAATTTCTTCATCGGAAGCATGATTATTAATAAAAGAACAATTTAAATTTGCTTCTATGGGCCACCCAACATCTTTACTTTCCATATAACTGTCATTATCATCAGATCCAAATAAGACTTCATCGATTTCTAATTGAGTATAAGTATTTTTCTTTTACGCATTCTAAAATAAAATGTAAGTAAAAATTTCAAAATCCATACAAACAACCATATCAAAACTAAGATGAGTATAAAAGCAAAAAAGCCGGCTCGTGTTATTTGAGTAGAACCACTTTAGGTGATAAAAGAAGTAATGACAAACATGCAAGCAATTATTAAGCATTCCATCACTGTCATCGGACAAAGCGACCGGCCACAATAGCTAAAAACCCCACACAGCTCAGGGAGGAATCTCTTTATATACCTCTCACTCCTTATTTTTCGACATCCGCCCGAGAGCGCCTCAAACAGGTCTTAACCCACAGAGCCGCATACGGGCGGATTAGGTGTTAAAGGGTTAAAGCTATAAGGCATTTTTAGTTATTAAAATTATGATGTGAAAAAATATTAGGATACTGGGTCAACATAAACATAAATTTTAATCATAACTTATTTAACTACACAAATAATATTTAATAATAAAATTATATGCAGTTAATATGTCTGTGCAACAAATAAACGATCATAAAGAACTAAAATAATAAAGTAAAAATAATGCTATTTATGATTTAAAAAAGCACTTTTTAAAGAATTCATCAATTCATTTTCCAACATCAATACATTTCAGAAAAAAATCAGTATAAAATGAAGCAGTTATTAAAAAACATAATTTATAAACCAATTTTCATTTAAAAAAGACTCCATTATAAAATTTCATTTAATAAAAATGGTTTTTTTCCAATATCCATTTTACTAAACTAAGTTCCTTCCACAAAATAATCTTCAATAAACAAAATTAAAATACTAGTGTTAAATTCATCTTGAGTAAATAATAAAAGTTCATATTAAAAAGCACAAATAAATGTACTAAAACTATTTGCAGGTGCATTACATGCAGCAATATAAAATTATTTTAAATGTATTAAAAATATCTTAAAAATACATCATAAAATTTTAATGGTTTTTAATGTATTTTTAAGATATTTATAATGTATTTTAAATATTGTTATACGTATGCACCTGCGAGTAATTTTAGTACAGTTATTTGTGCTTTTTTTATATCAATAATAAAAAAAAAACATAGTCTCTAGAAAAGTTCAACATACATTCAGAAATCTTTTCCTTTCATAATAAAAGGTTTCCTGTATATTCAGAAACATTTCTTATGTATTCAGAATTGTTTCAGATCCGTAATGAAAGGTTTCAGAAATTTTTCATTACGAATCAGAAAGGTTCCGTGTCTTAGAGGAAACATTTTCCTGCTCGAATCAGAAACATTTCCGTTAGTATCGTGCAGCACAGGTCTCCGTTTTTTCTGAAACGTTTCTGAAAATTTTTTACAGTGTGTGTGCAAAAATTCTAAAGTTAAAATTCAAAAACAAACATTAAAAGTAACTTATAAAAATCGTTGTTTCACCTTTCATTTCTGAAACAGGGGCCGAACTTCCGCCAAATATCGGAATATGACAATTTTTTGTCTGCGCGACCTCATTTCCTGAGATCTGCAGGAAAGGCTTTTTGGCTTCTCGGTAAACGATCTGAGGATCGTAGGATCCTGATATCGTATGCCAGGTTTAGGACTTATTGCAGATCACTTATATGACTACTGAATTCATGCTGTTTTCTTGCTATTTCCTACCTAATCCCCCCTCCTGACTTTCCGCATAGATTCCTTGCCTTCTTGTCTTTGAGATTTACTATCTGTGAAAACTCTGCCCTTTAAAATTTCGCTTTGTGTTGAAAGTAGTGTTGAAATAATTACATTTTTTACCTCTTGGATTATTAATCTGTAACTTTGAATTTTTTTTAAAATAAAGTCTATACATGAAGGTGTTTTTTTTTTTGGTAAATATAAATCGCTTAGCAAAATTTCTACACAAATTATTACATCATCATCTAAAATAAAATAAATGACAGCCCGACAAATAATGTAAAGCATGTCTAGATATTAAAGGAAATTTTTATTGGAATATTTTATTGTATTTTTAAGAATTATGAATAGTCATCATGCTTATAAAAATATTTTAATCCGTAGAACGTAATCAAATACACAGTTGCACTTTTACTTTAAATACTTGGTATAAAGATTACTTTTTTGTGTAACTTAGTTTAATAAACTGAAATTAATGTATATAGACAAGAGTAACGGGTTTTGAATATTAAAACAACTATTTGCGTCAAATCAGTTTTTAAAATAAGATTATATTATTGATTAGTTGAAATAATAAATCTAGCATTTTATTTTATTTTTAACCGGTAAAAATATATAATTTTAAATAACAAAATATTTTAGAACATTAAGACTTTAATCAGATTTAAAAAAATAGTATATTAATAACAAGTCAAAATGTTTCACGTTTTCTGAAAAGGAATAAATATAGAAATGAAATCAAGTTCTTATTTTATTTCCTCAAATGCACCGAAATGTCTTGATAATAAGAAGAGTTTCCATAAATCCCCCTCGCCTTCCCTATACAAAAAGGAAAAATGTAAAAGATAGGAAAGAAAACAAAGCAAAACAAATAATTAAATTACCTCACCGTAGGTTTGCCAAAACCCCTCCCAATAAAAGACATTCTGTATGTGTCATACCCCTTATTTAAGAATTGTTATGGCAATATTTTTGTTACATGAATAAGAAATTAAGAATTTTGCCATAAACAATGCCAATTTTTAATATTTTTGCCAATTCTAATTTAGGAAAAAACTACGCAAATAGCTGTTTAAGGATTTAATTTGATCACCAAATATTCTTTATTTTTAATTTTTTCATGCAAATAAAAAAAATAGTCTTTGTGCAAAAAATATAATTTCCTTTTCTCCCTTTTTTTCAAGCAAATTTTTAAGTATGAATAACCATTCATAATTCAATAAAAAACATGCATGGACTTTTTCAAATTCCTAGATATACTTGCGGTATATATCGAGCGATCATTTATTTTTGAAAGATCAAAAGTGACTAATTTTTGAGGAAAATCCTAAGAGATTTGTCCTCACTAACTCGCGTCGCATAACTTCTGTACATGCCCGTCTCCCTTCGAAGTCTGATTAAAAATGACCTTGCTTACAACCTAAAAAGAATTTTGAGGGGTGATAAGATGAGACAGAAATAGCTTGAATAGAAGAAGGCTGTCACATGATTCGAAAATCAACTGGAACTGGGTTGGGGGGATACAAATTGTCGGGCAATAGTCGCCCCCGGAAAATCGGCCGGTGAAATATTTGGAGCAAATACCAACATATCAAATCCATTAGTTAATGCGATTTCCTGCCGATACTAGCATTGGAGTATGTCAGTAGAGTACGACCTATTGACATCATAATAATGCCATTGAACGATTATCGATGTTCCGCCGATAATTCGGATAACCGGCCGAATAGATTTCGACATCCTTTGCTGTCTGGGTTATAAGCATCTTCAACTGGAAATTGTCGGATTCTTTTTAAATATGACGGTCTTGGACCAATTATGTCCTTAACAGAATAAAACTACGTGTTTATAAAATTACCTAAAAAATAATATATTTAAATTCATTACGATCTTCTCAATAAATGGAATGGCTTTTGCAATTGAAAATATTTATGTAACTGTTTATATATATAATTGTTTACCAATATATAACTGTTTTCTAAAAAAATAAACCTATGAAAATGATTAAAAAAATTACGACTCTTTGAAAATACTTAGCTTAGATTGCTCATCTACTCTATCTATATTTGATCAAAAAGAATATACCGGGTGTCCCAAAAATGACTGATGGATTTTAAAATTCAATAACTTGCAAACGGTGACAGCTATTTAAAAAAATTTTGCAGGAGGGCCAGGTCGACGCTTCACTCAACACTGATCACCTGGCCTTCAATCGCCGTCAGCGCGACCTATTGTTTGAGATGCGAACTAAAATAAAAAATTACGGTAAAAAAACTCCTGACATTATACATAACCTTCCTGCAAAATATTTTTAAATAGCTGTCACCGTTTGCAAGTTATTGAATTTTAAAATCCATCAGTCATTTTTGGGACACCCGGTATTAAGTGTGAAAAAAAAACTTTTATTATCAAATAGAATATATACATTTCTTATTAAAGTTTCTTCAGTGGCACTTCAAAGCACCGTCAGTGCACAAAGGGTTAAGAAAACAGCTATAGGCATATAATCCGAAATAACATTCATTTTCGTTTTCTATGAGTTCCTGTTGAATCTTGTATTTCCTTATTCGCAACATCTTAAAATTATTTTTTTTTGACAAATATGTTTGTTTTATGATAACATACATTTAAAAAGATTATATTCACGAACAAAGAATGATGTTATTGCTAATAGAAAAACCTCAAACGAGAAATACATTATTTGTCGTAGTCTATGAGAAATTCAATATGACTTTACAAAAACATAAGAAAACTTCTCCATTTCTGTCAACAATGTACTCAACCAAAAGGTTCTTTTCATAAAGGCATAGGGCTGACGAAAACCAAAAAATATATATTTTTTATATAAATGTTTTTTATTTCCTATACAGTTTTGTGAAGAACTGAAAAGAGACGAAACCTGAAGTCTGATAGATAAGCACAATTGATATTTGAATACACAAAATGAAAAAAAAAATATTTTTTAATCAATAATTCTACTTACATAATTATATCATTATTATATCAATTAATATAATTTCTATACATCAAATTATAATAATCAAATGTGGAATTCCCAAAACTTTCTTCTTAGTTATGCATGTTAATAATTCCTGAAAAATGCAGCATAGCAGCGCGACCGCTTAGCTAGTTTAAATAAAAAAGCTAGTCAGAAAGAACTTATGTCAACTTATTACTGAATCTGAAGTTTGGTAAAAATCCGTGCATTATTTTTATGAAATAGATCTATTGCGGTAATCACGAATAATGCACTATGGCAGTGTCGCCTGTTGAGCGATTTGCAATAAAACGTATTCAGCAATATGTTATATCAAGTCCTAATTAAATATAAAGTATTATGAAAATTCATGCACTAGTTCTTGGGGGGAGAAAGGCTATTATCGACTGACCTTCCTACTGTTAACAATTTCCGGCACACTGTGTCCCGTCTGAGAAACCTAATTTTACTTCCAAACATGCAAAAGAACCAATAATTTTTTTGTAAAATTTTGCTTTTACAATAAAAGCTTAAAATAAGTAATTCAAAGTACAGAGAATATTCGTTTGTGAATTCCGGTGTCAGTTGATAATTTCTTATTTCACTAATAGATTTGCCCGTGCCGGAATGGTTAAAGAACTTACTGTACTTCTCCGATTATTTTTAGAACGTTTTGCCGAGTTGCCATGTTTTTACAGAAACTACTTTGCAAACATTTTTCATTTTTTTATTATTTACGGTGATACTAACTTATAGAGTCAAGAGGTCTAACTGTGATAATGACTGAAATAGTAGAATAAAGAGCATTTTCGTATTTTACTCCCAGGAGGTGATTTCATTGTTCCATTCTTCTTGAATAGAGTATTACCGGAGTTTAATATCATGTGGAGTGACTTCGTATAGTACTGCAACAAATAAAAAAATTATGTCATCAACTCTTGATTATTTACCAAATTCCGTCTGCCAGCTTTCTCCGGCCACGAATATCTGGAAGTAATATGTTTTCAGATGAGATTAATAATGACATATCGACCATCTACATTATTCGTACCATTATTTTCACTTCATCAGATCGTCCTACTTCTGCGGGAACACCCATATTTCTTTACATATATATGTACATATAGATATATAATCCGAAATAACTTACTTTCATTTTTTATAATTTTCTGTTATCCTCTTGTATTAGTTGATACTCAATATCTTCAAAATTATTTACTGACACGTATGTAGGGGAAAGTCGGATAAAACCGGCTAGGTGGATAAAACAGGGAACCAGGCTTAATGGCTTTATTTGTAGAGATATCTAGCGGAAACTTCTAGAATTATTTCTAGGCGAGCGGCATGTCAGCTCCCAGTAAGGAGAAGTTGTGTAAACCAACTCATTTTGCAGTGATGATTTTTTAAAAGTTTTGCGTAAAAAAGTTAAAGATTCGACGTCTGCAATGTTACGTTATTAATCCTAAATGCCTAAAGATTTAATTTAGGTAAGTATAATTTATGATAGCCTATTGTTTATTTGTTATTTTAACGTTTTGTGTTGGTGTCTATAAGTTGTCTGAACAATGCTAGAGTAATATTTCTTCAAAAGGGCGTGATCGGATAAAACCGGGATGCAGATGGTCGGACATAACAGGGAAGTTCTAGGTTTGGGACAACTCATTTATTTGCGTGATTGAAATAGAATTAACTTGTATTTTTGTGACCTATAAATATTTAAAAAGTATGCACACGTTATTATTTAAATTAAGTTGTTATATAGAAAACTGTTTTTAGTCATTTATATTCCAAACTATGTCGGAAAAAAAGACGGGATTTTACCGAGTTCAGAAATTGTTGAGGAAATCATCAATCTCCACACACATAGACCCTGTGGAAATGGAAAAGAATTCTTTGACTGAATCTCAAAAATTGCCTGAACAAAAACAAGATTCTGATACAGATCTGAATGTAGAATCCAGTCGAAGCCTCAGTCTGAGAAATTGAAAGGGTCTATAGAAACAAGTTGGAAATTGCACCTAAAACGTAGCAAATGAGGTTCGTTCGTACGGTAACGAAGTTTTAACAATATCACTCGCATATAAAAATCTCATAAAACTGTAAATAACTATAATAAAAATGCACACCAAACAATGTTCTCCCTATACCATTATGCAAAGGAATACTTTTGTGTGGCCTTGTAAATCAATAACAAATATTCTTTGCACCACGGATTATGCAAAATGTATATTATAATATGTACTTTATAGATGCATATCAATTTTATTACGTTCGAATGAGTGTAACACCATTAAAATGCATTTGAAACATTTTTCCCCATTAACCGTAATGTAACGGAATACTTTTGATTGTCCCTGTAATTGAACTATGCATCCGATTTTGATAAAATTTGAAATAAAACGACAAAATTATGTAATAGTTACGTATTTAAAATTTCAAACGATTAAAATGCATTTGAAACTTTTTCCCCATTGACCGTAATGTAACGGAATCCTTTTGATTGTCCCTGTAATTGATCTATGCATCCGATTTTCATAAAATTTGAAATGACTCGATAAAATTACGTAATAATTCTGTATTTTAAATTTCAAACGATTCAGTTGGGTAGTTTTTGCGTTGTTATATGCGGACGGACAGACAGACGGACGGACAGACGGACGGACTGAACGACAAAAATAGGTGCTACGTATTTACATAATTACGAACGCACCTAAAAAACAGTCTATGTTCGAATTCAAAGGCTCCAGTTCCTGTAGAAGACAACGATGTCTACTTTCTGGTTTTTGTGCACCCTTCTTCGTGTTCTGAGGGACTGGACAGAGATATCAAGCGTATTTTTGCAGTCTCAACGCAGGATATAAAGTTTATTCCAGTACAAACAGATCCTAGGGCCACTGACACTTCCGACAAGTGCCGAGGGAAAATAGTCATTCTTACTTCACCCCCCACAAATTAGAACTTGAACAAGAAGAACCTAACCGTGAAGTGAAGACTTTTTAAGATGACATAAAAATATAAAAGAAAAAAACTGAGGTTAAAAAAAGGTGACCAAATAAAAGAATCCTTGTCGGCTTGGCCTATAGGCGGAGGTAGATTTCGAAGAGTGCTCATTTCAAGAACAAAAAATAAAGTATGATTAGAGATAAACCCTGTTTAATAACTTCATTTGGCCGCTTATGAGAAATTCTTAATTTCATATTTCTACAAGAACTGGTTTTATCAGAATCATCTTAAGCAAATTTTAGATCAAATGCCCAATCTGACAACATATTTTGAAATATATTCTGAATTTATTAAAAAATCAACGAAAACAGTACATTATAAAGTTCCTAAAAAAACAAAAAACTGTTAATTGAATGTGTTTGAGAGCAAAATTGAATTTTAAAATGAGTCATAAAATAACAGATTTTTTATTTGAATAAATCCTTTATTCTTTAATCATGATCGCTTCGGAAAATTTTGTGCAAAATGCCCACTTTGACAGCATTATAAAAAATATGTTCTATCTTTATCAAAAAACTGGCCCATGCTTCACATTATATAGTTCCTAAATAAGAGGATCTGTAAATTGGATGCGTTTGAGAGCGAAAATGGATTAAAAAACGAGTCCGAAAAAACGCAATTTGTTATTTAAATACTTCCCTAAATTTCAGTGTCGATGACTTTGGGAAATTTTGTTCAAAATACCCTTTTGGTAGCCTTTTTTAAAATATATTCTGTCTTTATCAAAAAACTAGCCAATGCGTCACATTATATAAAACCTAAATAAGAGGATCTGTAAATTAGATGCGTTTGAAAGCGAAAATGGATTTAAAAACGAGTCAGAAAAAACGCAATTTGTTATTTGATTACTTAATTAAATTTTCATTCTGGATGACTTCGGGAAATTCTGTTCAAAATACCCTTTTTGGTAGCCTTTTCTGAAATATATTCTGTCTTTATCAAAAAACTGACCAATGCATCACATTATATAGCTCCTAAATAAGAGGATCTATCAATTGGATGCATTTGAGAGCAAAAATGGATTTAAAAACGAGTCAGAAAAAAACGCAATTTCTTATTTAAATACTTTCTTAAATTTTCAGTCCCGATGACTTTCGGAAATTCTGTTCAAAATACCCTTTCTGGTAGTCTTTTTTGAAATATATTCTGTCTTTATGAAAAAACTGACCAATGCGTCTTTTTATACCGTTTCTATATAAGAGGATCTACTATTCGGATGCTTTTAAAATCAAAAATGAATTTAAAAATGAGTCAGAATATAAGCAGTTTGGATTTCAGGTTTTTTTCTCCAACTCCCATTTTTGTTTCATTTATTTTTGCTATACGAATTGGTCCTATCAAAAACTTGTCAATATAAAAGTTGTAGATATTATTGAGAAGATGTAAAATAAATTTAATTAGATTTGATAGCTTAAAAATTGACGGAGCTATGGATTTTTTTTCACCCCCCTTTTTCTATTGGTTTTTAATTTTTTTCATCGGTAAAAGTTGGTCCTATCAAAAACTTGTAACTACAAAAGTTTTAGATAATTTTGAGAACATTTATAAAAAATTCAGTTAGACTTAATAGCTTGAGAATTGACAAAGTTATGAATTTTTTTCTCCCAAAAACCCTGTTTTTTCGCCCCTTTAGCCCATTTCTAAATTTATCAAAAATCTGTCACGCATAAACTTTTGGCTTATTTTTAAGAAGTTATATAAACTTTAAACCGAATCGATATCTATTTTATTTAGAAAGTTATCGCGTTTTTTCGATTTTCACAAAAACCCTCCCTATTTCCACCCCCTTGGACCGATTTTGCCCATTACCGAACTTAGCCGAGATTTTATACCCCTTGATTTTATGTATCAGTTTGGATGAGATTGGAGCAAAACTATAGAAGTTATCGTGTCCATAAGAAAGTGATATATATATATATAGATAGATAGATAGATAGATAGATAGATAGATAAACTTTTTTACTGATGGTAGTTTTGGGGTCTAGGGGTCATGATCGGCGTAGATCTGCAAAAATTTTTCAGAAATTCGAACATTGGTGCGAAATCTACAAAAAAAAAAAAAAAAAAAAAAAAAAAAAAAAAAAAAAAAAAACTCTTGACATTAAACCAGGCGGAGGATAAAATTGAAACATGCATCTTTTGCAACGACTTATATGAACAATCTAAGCCTAAGGAGAGTTGAACACCGTGCCTTCACTGCAGAGGTTGGTCGCATGAAGCGTGCAGCAATGCAGATGAACAAGATCGAATTGACATTTGTGATTTTTGTGCCTAACTATTTTAACTCTTAAAACAGAACTTAAATCATTGTAATTTTATGTAGATTTAATATTGATTCACATTCTACAAGTATAATATGACAATTTCTGGAAATTTTCCTTTGATAAATAATATTATTGCAAAGTTGAAATGTTATTTTAATTATTTTTTTCCAAGTTCCCACTGCATACTTCTAAAAAGGTGTTGTTATGATCTCAATTGCTATTGTTCGCGGCTGAATGAATACTTTTTTCTTCTCAAGGAAGCAATTCATCGTTTTAATACAAATTTTGACTGTGTTGTTCACATAATGCAAAATAATAAGAAGAAAAACATTAGGCTCCCGGTTTTATCCGACTTTCCCTTACTTCTAATGATAACATATATTTAAAAAGAAACCAAAAAGAACGATTTTATTGCTAATAGAAAAATCTAAAAAAAGGAAAAACATTTTTTGTCGTAGTATATAAGAAACTCAATACGACTTTCCAAGAACTTAAGATAACTTCTCCATTTCCGTCAGCAATGTACTCAACCACATCGTTCTTTTTATAAAGGCATACGGCTGAAGAAAAAACAAAAAAAAAAAAAAAAATTCATATCAAATTTCCCTATTTTATTTTCAGTTTTGTAAATAAATGGAAAAAAAAACGAAACCTGAAGGCTGATAGTTATGCACCATTGATCTTTGTATGCAAAAAATAAAATTATACAGGAATAAAAAATATATCTTTAATATTTTTTGGCAATAATTATATTTACAAAAATATATCATTATTATTTTAATATGATTTTTATACTTAAAATTATAAAAGTAAAACTCCTTATGGCAAATTTCTTTTTCCTCTTAAAGTTACATGCAATATAAATATTTAAAGCAAACATTTTAATTAAAGATACATAAAAATGCTTAACCTTAATGTGTAAAAATAAAAAATCACAACTGACTAAATAGTGTATGCAAAAATTGTAAAGTTAAACTTTAAACGGACATTAAAACTCATAACAATCAACTTTTCGGCATCATTTGTAATAATCTTCAATAGCAAATTATTTAATTCTTTTTAAAGAAGATTGTCTGGAATTTGAAAAGGTTTTGAATTCTACCCTAATAGCATGCATGGTCACAGTGACGTCACAGTGACGTCAATGTGAGTCACTTTGGTCACATCACATCTGTGACCAAAATGCCACCACTCAGTGACGTCACATAGTGACTGAGATATGACTTTCTTAAAAATCTTTAGAAATTTATAAATATCCTTCAAAACATGTTATTTACTTTAAAAAACATGTTTCTGGCAATTTAAATATAGTCGCTTTTGCCACAGTTTCGTCACAATGTTAATGTCAAACTAGTCACAAATGACACATTTTTCACAAATTTGTCACATTGTGACCACTTTGTGAAATGTCACAAAAGAACTCTAAAACGGCCATAACGACTTCACATTTTAGTCACTGTGACTTCACATCGACTTCACGTGACGTCACATCGACAATCGATGGTCACAAAGTCACAATGACATTGCAGTGACGTCACCATGCTTTACGGGTAACGTTTCAAATCAAGATGACTAGACTTTTCGTCACAGTTTGCTCTTTGGCCATAGATGAAAAACCAAAAAGTCATTTCTTATAAATTTATCTTCATGTTTATTTATCTTTTAACTTTGTAAAATTATGCATATGCCATTTAATAAACATGCTTTTTTTTAATTCCACTTTAATATTATACTTAAAATACGTGATTTTTCTGAATAATTACCGGGGTTTTAACACTTGAGGTTTTATTTATTACATAAAACTTAAGATTGTAATTCATACAGAATATGAAAGAACAACACAAACAATTTTAACAATAATCTTACAAGTGTTCGATGTGCGTAACTTTCGTCACACAGCACACATCATGTCGATAGCTCGGTTCTTTTCTAACATTAATTACTGTTTGTGGAATCATTTTTGCAACAGTTGCAATGGTCAGCTGGTGGTGGAGGATCATACACACGATCCTTTATGAATCCCCACTGGTCGAAATCACATGGCGTCAGAACAGGTAAGCGTCTCAGCAAAACTTCTTTGCTAAGATTTATACATGTAACAAAGTACTGGGTGTTTCTAAATGAATATTGGGGTTTAAAAGCTTGATAGTATTTATTACATAAAACTTAAAATTATAATTAATACTTTAAATGAAAGAGCAAATCAAACAAATTTTACCTACAAGCATACAAGTGTTCAATGTGAACAACTTTCGTCATACAGCACACGTCAAGTCGACTGCTCAGTTCTCCCCAAACGTTGATTAGCAATGAAGTTCTGTCCAGACGCTCACACCATCTGACGCCAAGTGATTTCTGACTTTGTGGGTTCACAGAGGATCGTATGAATGTGTCTCCACCACCAGCTGACCATTGCAGCTGTAGCAGCAATGACCTCACAAGTACTATTCAACGTTTAGGAAGAACTGAGCTGGCGATATGATGTTTTGAAAGGTGCTCACATTGAACACTTTTAAGCTTGTAGGTAAAACTGTTTGAGTTCCTCTTTCATTTTACGTATTAATTAAAATTTCAAGTCCTATTTAATAAATATTACCAAGCGTTAAAACCCATATATTCATTGAGAATCCCCCTATTAAAAAAATAACTTTTTACATGTTACAGTAAATTAATATGATGTAAAGAACTACAGAACTAACCTTCTTGAGCATATCTTCAATATGTAGCCAAATCTTCAGAAATAAAAAATAAAAAATCAGCAATGTATAATAAAATAAAATTTTTACATTTGAATAATTATAGTCATACTCTGTTGTTTTATTATTTTTGTACATTCGCCGTTTATAAGAAATACATATGTTAATACTCGTGAAATATTTTAATTACTTTATAAGAATCAGTAAAACACCATTGAACATACATATTTTAGTTTGCGCTGATATTTAATAAGACAAGAATTTTCGGTTATTTTTACTCGAGAGTTGCATTGTACCTAAATCGAAATTTGAGTGGATAACGAAATCTACTACATGTATATGATTTATCACATTGGTAACTAAGCGTAGAAACAGCAGAATGAAATATTTCTGAGGCAGGAATGGAGTCGGAACCCTTAAATTGATTTTGTTTTGTGTTTATAACGGCCATTTATCTACACTTAGGATATGGGTCATAAAGGGGAGAGTGCTTACCATGGTGGTCTTTCTCAGGGAACTTAACCCGTATTTACGGGAAAAAATCCAAGTTCGGAGAAAACCACTGAAAACTTCAATAATTAGGACTAAGACCGCGATCGGGCTCGAACACAACATCTGGCCTTTAGCAGCTATGGTTTTTGCCTCAAATTTTTTCTACTTTTTGTCCAAGTGCCTAATATTTTTAGTTTAAAATGGGGATTTTATTCAAATCATGGACGGGGTTTTTCTATATGTATAGTTTTAAGATGTAGGATCTAGTAAGGTGATTATGACAGCCTCTATAATGGAAAAAAATGTGTATGGTAAAATTTTATTTCGCGATTAAATATTAACAACATAATGCATTTTTAATTTCAAACCTTCTTTATCACTAGTGTAAAGCATTTTTGAGATTCAAATAGCAGTTTGAAAAAAGTCTTCCAAAATGTGTACTAGACGGATTTGTCAGTTTGGAGTTCTAATGGTCTTAGTTACCCCAGTCAAACGTGTGTAGGTAAGTATAAAGATGAAATATGGTGGTCATAATTTCTCCACTAGTGCTCGTAATTATTCGGATTATCACAGCCTCTATAATGGAACAAAAATGTGTATGGTAAAATTTTATTTCGCGCTTAAATATTAACCACATAATGTATTTTTAATTTTAGACCTTCTTTATCACTAGTGTAAAGCATTTTTGAGACCCAAATAGCAGTTTGAAAAAAGTCTTCCAAAATGTATATTAGACGGATTTGTCAGTTTGTAGTTCAAATGGTCTTAATTACCCCAATCAAACGTGTGTAGGTAAGTATAAAGATGAAATATAGTGATCATAATCTCTCCACTAGTGCTCGTAATTATTCGGATTATCACAGCCTCTATAATGGAAAAAAATGTGTATGGTAAAATTTTATTTCGCGCTTAAATATTAACCACATAATGTATTTTTAATTTTAGACCTTCTTTATCACTAGTGTAAAGCATTTTTGAGACCCAAATAGCAGTTTGAAAAAAGTCTTCCAAAATGTATATTAGACGGATTTGTCAGTTTGTAGTTCAAATGGTCTTAATTACCCCAATCAAACGTGTGTAGGTAAGTATAAAAATGAAATATAGTGATCATAATCTCTCCACTAGTGCTCGTAATTATTCGGATTATCACAGCCTCTATAATGGAAAAAAATGTGTATGGTAAAATTTTATTTCGCGCTTAAATATTAACCACATAATGTATTTTTAATTTTAGACCTTCTTTATCACTAGTGTAAAGCATTTTTGAGACCCAAATAGCAGTTTGAGAAAAGTCTTCCAAAATGTATATTAGACGGATTTGTCAGTTTGTAGTTCAAATGGTCTTAATTACCCCAATCAAACGTGTGTAGGTAAGTATAAAAATGAAATATAGTGATCATAATCTCTCCACTAGTGCTCGTAATTATTCGGATTATCACAGCCTCTATAATGGAAAAAAATGTGTATGGTAAAATTTTATTTCGCGCTTAAATATTAACCACATAATGTATTTTTAATTTTAGACCTTCTTTATCACTAGTGTAAAGCATTTTTGAGACCCAAATAGCAGTTTGAAAAAAGTCTTCCAAAATGTATATTAGACGGATTTGTCAGTTTGTAGTTCAAATGGTCTTAATTACCCCAATCAAACGTGTGTAGGTAAGTATAAAAATGAAATATTGTGATCATAATCTCTCCACTAGTGCTCGTAATTATTCGGATTATCACAGCCTCTATAATGGAAAAAAATGTGTATGGTAAAATTTTATTTCGCGCTTAAATATTAACCACATAATGTATTTTTAATTTTAGACCTTCTTTATCACTAGTGTAAAGCATTTTTGAGACCCAAATAGCAGTTTGAAAAAAGTCTTCCAAAATATATATTAGACGGATTTGTCAGTTTGTAGTTCAAATGGTCTTAATTACCCCAATCAAACGTGTGTAGGTAAGTATAAAAATGAAATATAGTGATCATAATCTCTCCACTAGTGCTCGTAATTATTCGGATTATCACAGCCTCTATAATGGAAAAAAATGTGTATGGTAAAATTTTATTTCGCGCTTAAATATTAACCACATAATGTATTTTTAATTTTAGACCTTCTTTATCACTAGTGTAAAGCATTTTTGAGACCCAAATAGCAGTTTGAAAAAAGTCTTCCAAAATGTATATTAGACGGATTTGTCAGTTTGTAGTTCAAATGGTCTTAATTACCCCAATCAAACGTGTGTAGGTAAGTATAAAGATGAAATATAGTGATCATAATCTCTCCACTAGTGCTCGTAATTATTCGGATTATCACAGCCTCTATAATGGAAAAAAATGTGTATGGTAAAATTTTATTTCGCGCTTAAATATTAACCACATAATGTATTTTTAATTTTAGACCTTCTTTATCACTAGTGTAAAGCATTTTTGAGACCCAAATAGCAGTTTGAAAAAAGTCTTCCAAAATGTATATTAGACGGATTTGTCAGTTTGTAGTTCAAATGGTCTTAATTACCCCAATCAAACGTGTGTAGGTAAGTATACAGATGAAATAGAGTGATCATAATCTCTCCACTAGTGCTCGTAATTATTCGGATTATCACAGCCTCTATAATGGAAAAAAATGTGTATGGTAAAATTTTATTTCGCGCTTAAATATTAACCACATAATGTATTTTTAATTTTAGACCTTCTTTATCACTAGTGTAAAGCATTTTTGAGACCCAAATAGCAGTTTGAAAAAAGTCTTCCAAAATGTATATTAGACGGATTTGTCAGTTTGTAGTTCAAATGGTCTTAATTACCCCAATCAAACGTGTGTAGGTAAGTATAAAAATGAAATATAGTGATCATAATCTCTCCACTAGTGCTCGTAATTATTCGGATTATCACAGCCTCTATAATGGAAAAAAATGTGTATGGTAGAATTTTATTTCGCGCTTAAATATTAACCACATAATGTATTTTTAATTTTAGACCTTCTTTATCACTAGTGTAAAGCATTTTTGAGACCCAAATAGCAGTTTGAAAAAAGTCTTCCAAAATGTATATTAGACGGATTTGTCAGTTTGTAGTTCAAATTGTCTTAATTACCCCAATCAAACGTGTGTAGGTAAGTATAAAGATGAAATATAGTGATCATAATCTCTCCACTAGTGCTCGTAATTATTCGAAACTTTTGTGATCGAGTTTCTGATGGGTTAATTATAAGCACCCGTTTAACTTTAAAAAAGAGAGCTATGAGAATTAACATCTTCGCTACTGAGGATTATTACAGTATTATTAATTAATACTAAATTATTTCTTCTCTCGTTTGACTGCAGAGCGAGATTTTTGTTTTATTTTCATTAGCTCGAATCTTTGAATTCGAAGCATATTATTCTTATATCAAAATTTCATTTTTATTTGAGTATCATTAATAAAATGGGACAAATCGGATGTACCCATTTGGGTACCCAGGGACTGAAGAGGTTTAACTTTTAAGAAAAGTTTTAAAAGATCAAAGTTACTTCCTATAAACACCACTTTTTCAAATAGAAAATGGTGAAAAAAGTAAACATTTGAAAATGTAAAATGTTCATAACTACCTCTCCTGGTCCTATATTTAAGAAATTAACATTGAAGACAAACTGTGAAAACTTTCTATTGCCAATATCCTTAAAAATAAGCTCTATCTTTAACTACGTTAAGTAGTTATGTCTGTCGTAGTTTCCATTAAATAAAATATGATGTACTTTATTTACTCCGAAGAAATATTTCTCTTTTCTCCTGTTTTTGCCATTTGTAATGATTTGACTGGTTCCTATTTAGCACCTGGTATTTATTTATCATGTTTATTCTTATCCAGTGATAATATATGTGGCTAAAGTTAACTGAGATATTTCTATAATTTGAATCGTTGTATTTGTATGCATACCTGTAAAATGTATCTATCAGACATTTAATCTTTGATTTGTGTGAAAAATTATTTGTAAGATACACAGTTATGAATGTTTTCTATTTAAACTTAACTGAGATATTTCTATAATTTAAATCGTTATATTTGTATGCATACCTATATAATTTACTTATCAGACATTTAATCTTTTATTTGTGTGGAAAATTATTTGTAAGATACACAGTTATGAGTGTTTTCTCGATATTACATATAAGAAATAGCATAAATACACTTTTCATGTTACTTTTCTGCATTTAAGATAAAAGTAAATCCATTAAAAACTGATTTGAAAACAGGTTGAAACTAGAAAGTATCATTCCAAAAGTCTTTTAAACTGTTTTAAACAGATACGTCTTTTTCTTTTGACAAGTGGAAGAACTACTTCTCATACTTCAGACACACCAATTACATATTTTCGGTTTATTTTAAATAGCCTTAGACATTTTAAAACAAACGTAAACGAGTTATCGTACATCACGCAACCATATAAAATCTAAAATGAAATACATTGGGGTGGAAAGATATTTTTCTATACGTATTTTGGTTAAAAGAACTACAAAAGACATATAATAAAAATAGAAATATGTATATAATGTTGATTTTTATACTTATCTATGGTAAAGAATGATTCAGATGTGATTATAACAGTATTATCCACATTCTGTTTTAACGTATTCTCAAAGCTAGCTTTAAGATGAAAAAAAAATCTTTATTTCAAAAATAAATAAACAAATAAAATAAAATATTGTATAGTTTCTTCAATAATATAGATCAAGCGAATACGTAACATCTTTTATCTTGATCAACTTATTATTTTTCCAGTATTTCAATTTGCGTCAAACATCCATTGAATCATTATGCCGTTTATTTTATTTTTTTAAAGCTAAAAGTTACCAAACTGTCAAAGTCATGCGAAATCATTCTAAAATATTAATAATGCACTTTTAACTCAATAAGAATGATTTTAATAAATTACGCATTTTGTGCATCACAATATATTTATTTTTCAAGGAATATGGCGATTTGAAAAAAAATTATATTTATTAGGAAATGTAACAAAAAACTTTCTTAAACAGTAAAGAATTTAAGGAAATATATATATATATATATATATATAAAGAAATGTCATACAAAACATAGTTACTTCAGCACTTTTCTGAAGATTCTAATAAAATATCTACAGATATAAAAATAAAGCCACATTCTTCAGATAAAGCCTTTTACATGTCTTGACGAAAAACAAGTAGAAAACGGACAAACCCCGTGGGAAAAGAACTCTGCAATGAATTCTTCAGTGAAAGAAAATCGGTAATACAAAAAAAAAAAAAAAGTAAAAGTTACACCCAAAAGAAAAAGGCGCTAATTAGCAACATGTTTTTGTCATGTGATGCTAAGTAAGAAAATATTGGTGTAGTGTCACATGTAATGCATATCCAAAAAGGATTAGGAGATAAATGGAGATTTTTTTTATTAAAAAAAAAAAAACGTGTTTAACACAATTCTCTGCATTTTAAAAATAATATTTGCGTATATGAATTTATTAATTAAATAACTTGTAATTTAAATTGTGCATTCAGAGAGCGAAAAGACAAAGAATATATAAATAACTTTTTTTGAAATAAGAGTTCAAAGACCAGAATGCAACAAGCAGAAATTTCCTATTTCAATTCACTCAATTGTTATTGATGTTCGAATTTAACATCAATTATCTTTAAACTCAATTTACTCCAAATCGAAATTTTGTCACTTGTACCCCTTGGCTTCTGGGGTCCTCATATGTAATATTATATACGATATAATATTATACGATATTGTACATAGAAAGGCAGATTTTAGTCTTTTAAACCTCACAAATATGGGTAAATGAAGATAAACATAAAAAGAAATAAATTGCAAAAAAAATATAACTAATAAAAACGCTCAAAATAGGGAAGTAAAATTATTTTGTTATGTACAGTTTATTTGCCTACAATATAACGTTTTTAATTGGAGTTTTCGCATTTTAACTATTCAGAAATAAGAAAAAAAATCATATGGGAAAAGTTTGTTTTCGGTTGATAATGGGCCTTATGGTATCCGCATTTTATTTTTTGTGACTGATCCAGTATTAATATTTAATTCATAGTGTACGTGATATGATTGTTATTACGTAATAGACCTTTTGATCATCATAAACATTTTTTACTGATTTTTATAACTCAAGAGATATGGATTATACATAAAGACGTCGCGTGGTCTGAAGTAAAAAAGTAAAGTAAAATAAACACGTGGTATGCGTTTGAAGCCCATTGTTTGAACATTCAGAAAAAAGCAATGTAATGTTCCCCCGATTGATATTAAAAAACAATGTTTTTTGATTTTTTTTTATTTTAATATAGAAATTATTTATGTGACGTAAATTTTAGTCTTTGAAAAAATAATTTTCCAAATGGTTTTTGCAATTTGTTTAATTACATTTCAATTTTCTTTTTTTATTATTATTTACCTCTTTAATCCTCTTTCAATTCCTTCCAGTATGCTTATAAAAATAACACACGGAAGCAGCATGGCATTTCCAAGACTACCTGTTTAGTCTAAAAAAATGTTTACATTTAATGATACACATTTCATCTCTAATATTGGATTTTCATAGCCAATGACAATCTATTATAACGCTCACATTTCTTCCTGTTATGAAAGACTCTGCAAGTGAAGCTTTGATTAATAATATCCATGTTAAAAAATGAAGATTTTTGTCATTTTCCCCTTTAGTGCACTGTATCCCAAAGGAATGTAAATATTTTTTAACTTAGAGTAATGTATAATAGGGTGGAGTGAAAAAGACCTAAAAAAAACTTTTCGGAATTTTTTCTTTAGATAGGTCTAAAAAGTTGCCTTTTGGCACACTGAATATAAGATTAAAATTTCATTTTGTTTGGAATTCATCTTTAGTCCCTTACCAGCTCTTAAAGATTATGCTCTTTATATGTGAAAATCAAGATTTCTCTGTGTAGTGTAACTGACCAAATTTTTTTGGGGGGTATCTTTTCTTTGGATAGTTCTAAAATGTTGCTTTTTGACACAGTGAATATTTGGTTAAAATTTCATTTTATTGGGAATTCATTTTAATTCTCTACTAAAGATTATGCTTCTTTTATACGAAAATCAAGATTTCACAATGTAATGTAAATTAATCTTTTTTTTTAAAAAACTAAATTTCTGATTTTAGTAAAGTAACCCACAAAAATGACTTTTTAAAGTGTTACTTTTGAACGATCTAAGTAACGTTGCGTTTTAACTGTTTGAATCGTGAATAAAACCCTGAAATATGAATCGTATTGTCGAAGAGAAAAGATAACACAATAATTAGACATGCTCACTTTTATTTTCCGAATTCACATGAAAAGATAGTTCTCTAAATACAAAGGAAATGCAGTTTTCTGAATATATAGTAATGAAATAAAAAGAATATATACGATATATTGTAAAACGATCTTTCATTTCACTCTAATTTATATTGGTCTTTGTAATCAAAATTAGGTATTACCTTTCGTGATGTGATTTTTGCTCAAATATACCCAGTTGTTATTTGTACTACTATAGCCGCTAATGGCACTTCAACAACTAAGTTGACGCATCTTTCGAATATTTGAATCTAACAGGGAAATTTTTCAATTGAAAAGATTTTTTTCTGAGAATTTCCAGTTTCTCTCTTGGTACTCTTTTAAGAATGTGGGGTGATTTCACATTCTTGCCAGTTTACAATGTTTATATAGTTTGTAACACTAAATTTCAATAATGGAATACGAAACTGTCTTATTATAGAACATATAATATCCTTCATATTCAATATTCTTCGGAATCCAAATTCTCCAACATGATTTTTTTATCAGTTATCGTTCCTGTAAATTTTCATCTAAATGACATAAGTGTACGTTTTGTTGAATAACGGGATAGAGAATTTTCTTTAAATATTCCCTCAAATAACGAAACAACTTAACTGTTTATTAAAAAAACATTTTGAGCTCTATATTTGCATGAAATCTCTTTCTTGATGTGAAACAACATAGACGATTGTACTTTCAATACAAATTCAGCCATAATCTTCAGATTTTGGGATGAATTCTGACTTCCAATCTGAAAACAAAGTAATCAGTTGGCAGTTGGCAATCATATAGAGTGCGACATTTTTGCTGGATTACGATTTACCAGATTTGAGGAGCATTAACTAGATGCAAATGTTTGACACATGTAATAAAATAATTTTGGTCTACACTTAACTCTCCAGAGTTCATTTCTATGTGATAGGAGCAGATATTTTTTGATTTCCATAACTGTCTATTGTTCACATTGATCCAACGACATTCCAATTAGAACAGGAAAAGCTCGTGAGCCATTATTTTGTTTATCAAGTTCAATGACTTAGTGGCAATTCGTTTGCATAGAGCTGACATATTAACCACTACAACGGACGTCTGAATCTTACTTTCAAAAATCTATTAGTATGATTTTTATCTTACTGTTTACAATTGTTCCGTCACAAAGTGTTGCCATAAATTTATCAAGGTTTAAATGTTTTTCAGTGCAATATGTTAATACTTCCTTCAATGGTCTTTCCTGGTCCAAAAGAGGGTGTAATATGTCCCAAATACAATTCATTTGACTCTTAAAATCAGAGATTATGTTGTTCAATTATAGTTCTTCCATATATATTCAATTTTCCGTAATTTCCTTTGATTTTGGGGAATTGAATAAGCTTCTGATATTCAGAAAAATTGTTGTCTATCATTTGATCAATAGGTCTTTGGAAACTACAATAATTTATGCCTTCGATGTTTTCTCTTAGGATTTTTTTACCTCTTATTTTGGAAAAATTTTACAATTACTGCTGTGTTTTATTTATTGTTTTGTATAATAATAATATTTTATAGCATTCCGGTATTGTTGGCAAAACAGCTTTTTTAAATTTTGAAGAATCACCAACTTCTAGTAATGGTAAACTCTGATTTGCTTACACACGTACTCATTTTTACTGTAATAATGACAACATACAATTTTTAAAACTCAATATACCGTTTCAAATATTTAAAAATAAAGACTTAAAGTTTGAAAATGATTAAAGGAATTACACTAAACATTTTAAATATAAAAATATCAAACAAGATTGCCAGAAAATCCTGTTAATGTACAATTTATTGTAAGAGTCTATCGTATAAATCAATGAAAATATAAATGTCCTGGTAGGGGACTCAAGAAGTTTTTCAAAATTCATGAAATTTTGCACGTGTATTAGAGGTACTAAAAGGCAACTTTTGGCTGCTATCCAAAATCAAAATTCCAACTTCCAATTTTTCACTCCAACCTAATGTATAACCACGATGGAAAATTTGCAATAATCACTTTTGAGATACTCATGGTGAAACATTGATATTTATAGAAGCACCAGAAACCAATATGTTCTCAAAAATTGAAGTATTATTCAGAAGACCAAATTTCTGTTGCTACCGTAGATTTTCATTGTTGTTTTAGAGTAGTTTTAGAGTAGTTTCATAGCGTATAAATCAATTCCATGCTTTTGATTTAGTTTTAGTTAAATTTCGAAAACATGTTGTGAATAAATTAGAGAGGCACATGGAACAAATTTATAACACGATACATTTGAAAAGACCTTTATATTTATGTATCACCATCTAGGAGATAGAAAGGAATATAAAGTTTCTCCATTTTAAAGTAGTTGCTTATTGTCTTAAACTTCTGTAATTTTTTAATTTTTAATTTGCACATTTTAATAAAATTTATGAAAATGTGATGTATTTTTTACACCAAATAGTTTTATAATTAAAATATTTCGTGTAAGGTTACATCACACTTTCATTAATCACTGAAATGTGCTTTATAATTAAAATATATTTAATTGCTTATTTAGTTAGTTGATTAGCAATTAGAGATATCGGTCAAGAAATGCAGCGTTGAGGCAGTAGAGGGCGCTGTTAAGTTCGTGGATGAAAGCACTTCGCTGGCTTTTAATAGTCCTTCTTTTACAGATTTCGGACAAGTTATCTACCACAGCTTGCCGATATACATTTCATGTATGGAGATCAGAAGTAGTTCACATCAGATGCACAACTAATAGATTTTTGAATTTGTCGAAAGACCATCTGCTACTGTGCAAAATACCGCTTCTTTTATTAGAATGAAAGCAGCATGGCATTTCTCAGACCACCGAATTAGTCTCAAAATAATGTTTCCATTTAATAATATACATTTAATCTCTAACATTGGATTTTCATAGACAATGTCAGTCTATTAAAAGGTCCACACTTCTTTTAGTGTTCTGATCATTCCTGGAAGTAAAGGATTCACTTTTCCACAACGTTTTAAAAAGTTTGGTTTATTTTGGGTCGGCCAATCATGTACTCGAGGGATATAGGCCCAGGGGGAAAAGCGCCCTTAGTGGGGGTATTTTTAAAGGAGCCTAACCCGTTTTAAGCAGAGTTCGTAGAAAACCACAAAAACTCCAAACGGTTAGGGCGACGGCCACGATTGTGTTCGAACCCAGCACCTGCCGTCTACCAGTTGAGAGCTAAGAACCTCTCGGCCACTGTTGGGGCCAACGTCTAAAGACACTCAAATGTCCGGGGATCGGGAAAAGTTGCCACCGGGAATCATTCAATATAGATTCTTAATTCCATTTTTTGCACAATCCTATACATGAAAGGCTTATTGATAAGTTTTTCAATCGTATAATAATTTTTTGCTCGAAATCAGAACAGGAAATGACAAATCAACCCACCGAAGAGCTTTTATTAGCGCATTCACCTACACCCTCTACTCTCTCAACATTACATTTCCGTACACATATTTCTATACAAAGTCTGCTTATTTTTTTCTGCTCTGCTCTTAAATTTTTGGCACATAGTTTTGAAAATTCCTATATAACAGTTTTAATTTTTTTTTATTTAGAAGAATTATTTCAATACAGGGTGATTCGAATAAACGTGGACAAATTGATATGACAAATCATACATACGACAAGGATAAAAAATCATCTAGGAACACAGGGCCGCAAACCACTTTTTGAGTCACAAATATAGGATATTTTATCATTACTCAATTCGGTTTGACGGTAATAAATTTCAGAAGACTAAAGTATGTTATAATAAAACATTTAACAGATTGTCTCACCTTTGTTTTAAATGTGATAACACCAAACAAAAGTGATAGAAGTTTGTATTATGCGCACCAGCAATTTGCACGTGGTATCTCACATTTTGGACTGTGATAGTCAGTTTATACGGTACCTCGATTGCGTGAGCAATATGTTTTTCTGGATTTATCGTAACGTTATAACATTTCACAAAACATAAGATACACATCGTTGCATTTTCATTACAATACTTTTATTTTCCTCGAAATTATTACTTTCAAACCGGGTGTAGCTTGAATGAAACATCCTGTATTTGTGACTCAATAAGAAGTTTGCGACCCTATGTTCCCATATATTTTATCCTTGTTGTATGCTTGATTTGTCATATCATTTTGTCCACGTTTTTTTTAATCACCCTGTATACATAAGAAAACCACCTTCACATTTGAATCACTTGTCTTATAACGAACTAATCACTAATAATGCACGATCACACAATAATATCAGCATACACTGTAAAAAAACGGAGGATTTAACGGAGGATTACTGGTAATTTAGACGCCAGTACAATACACTGTTTTTAAGGGAAAATTTTCCGTAGATTTCGGTAAAAAACTCGAAAAGCGGAATATTTTACGGAAATTTTTCCGTTAAAAAACAGTAAATTATACTGGCGTCCAGCTTACCATAATACTTCCGATAAATCGTTCGTTTTTTTTTTTTTTTTTTTTTTTTTTTTTAACAGTGTACACATGATGAAATTTATATATAAAAAATTATACGCATTCGTTTTATTTGTAATATAGCACAACTATACATCATAGTATTAAAAAAAGCATGTCAAATATTAAACATGTACAAAACACGTATTCAAAATAACTACGATAAAATAACTACAAAAGATAGATATATTAGTTTCTAAAGAACTCAGTCATACAATATAAGTACATGTATTTTCGGGATACGTTCTTTTAAGACTTTTATACGTCAGTTGAAAGCATATATTTAGCAAGTTTTATAACGATACTTGATGGAATAAGCTTGTGGAGTAAAACTAATCAGGTAAGAAGAGAAATAAAATAATAAGATAAATAAACATAAAATGCCTTGAAGTCTTGTAAACAAGTTTTTCTTTAGGATTTTTTTCTTTTTGGTAGAGTTAAAGCTAATATTTCAAATGTGTACGAAATGCTAACATTTCAAATGTTACGTCGAGTATTTATGTAAAAAAAATGTAAAAAGGAATTATGCTGTGTTGTTAGCCAGAAATTAACCTTTATTTTGCTTTCTTTTTATTAATGAAATGCTTACGCCTCGAAATAAAAGTATCACCACTAAATAATATTTGCTTATAATGCTACGACGCTAGACCTAAAAAAAGGTTATGAGTAGCAGTATTTGAAAATTATTATAGAGAGTAAATGCATTCTCAGAGTGAGAAAAATGACGCTAAGTTTCTTACATTGGTTGTGAAATACGCTGAAAAAAATCTGAAAAGTTGCTGAACATTTTCAAAGAAACTGGGATTCGTAGAACATTTCATGTAATGGTAATAACAAATTCAAGTAAGCGATTCTGTTCCGTGATTTTTTTTCTATTATAGTTACATAAAAAGTTCTAGGAATTCTAGTTTCCTATAAAAGTTTGTAACTTTACAAATATCTTTTTTATAGAGTAGACAATATAAGTTTGCAAACTCGTAAAAGCGATTAAAATGACGAGACTTTTAGAGAAAGTAGTTTCTCTTATGCCACTGTCAAAAAATTATTAAAAAATATCAACGACGTCTGGAACCAGTGTTCTCACTGACATTTGACGAACGTCAGTAATTTGGCTAATCAAAAATAGAAAAACATTCGCCAAATGAAAAAAGCATTAGCAAAATAGACTCGCCGTGTAGCAGAAAAAAGCATTTAATCCCTTAAAGTATTTCCTTTTTTTCAATATGTTCTAAAATAACCCAAGTTTTTATAACTGTGACAGCGATTGTTATTAATCTAATTTCAACTATGCGCTACAAATATATAAAAAATATGCATATATTAAATATATTACATATGTAAAAAAAAACGAAAAAGAAAAAAGAGAAAGCAAAAATTGAGCATTAGCAATTTGGCGAATCTAATCGCTTGTTTACTCGCCAAATGAAGAATTTAGTATCAATTTGGCGCATTGGCGAGCGATAGCGAGAACACTGTCTGGAACCAACCCCATAGAAGAGATATTTGGCACACAGTTACTATTTCTTGTTTCCGTAATTCAGAAAAAAAATCCACTTCAAAAGCTATGTGCAAAACAGCTGCCACGAGATTTCCCAACTTTTAATGATATTATTAATACCAATCTGGATTAAACAAGTTTGTCCTGCATTCAGATTAAAGCCTAATTGAATTTGATCAGCATGTGAAAATGTAATCGGCAATTTTCATTTTAATACTTTGTCATACTTTTTGACTGTTTTTAATAAATATTTTTCATTACCCTGATAATTCTTTTTGGATCCATCCGCGTATGAAAAAAATATGTAGATATTGACTGTTAGAAATTTTTACTATTAAATGTTATGAATAAATTGTACTTAAATGAAATCTTACATACAATTATGTTTAATTCCAAATATGTGTTTCCAATATTTAGACCTACTTCTGGTACTTTACTTCCGTTACTTTGATTGTGCGATTGAACTCTGTCATATATACTGTCAGTTTACATTTTATTTAATTATTTTTGTTAAAAAAAAAAAAAAAAAGAAAAAAAAAGAAATTGCTGGATGAGAGGGATATTGTGAAAGATTATATGACAAGATTAAATGGATGATTAAGAATAAAACAAAAATGAAACCATATTTAGCCATCATTTAATCGGACATTATTTTCACTCTTAAAACGAAAGAGCTGATTTGGCTTCTCATGAAAGAGCTGTAATTTTTTCTATCATAAAAGGGTTGCTTTTCAAACGATTAAATCTTCTTGATCTAAATTGGTTATTTAAATAGCTCAACTTCATTTAAATTAGTTAAAACTCGAGTTATTTCAACTCTTTTTTGAGAAGCTGTCTTTCAACATTGAGATGAGTGAATTTCAGCTCAATTTGAGCTATTTTGTGTCTGACTTTTTAAGACAGTTGATTGCACAGGCAAACAAATCCAGATAACTAAGCCGCTTTACATGATTACGCAAAATCTACAGCATATAATTTTTATGCTACAGTAGACATACAACGTTAGAAAAATAAGTTTTGAAATGGAAAAAATGCATAAAAATAAAATATGAAAATGTAATAGTAGTGTTACATCTAGCGGTATATGAACTCTATGTATCGTTCTTTAAAATGTTAGCAGTTTATATATGAAATTGAAAAGCAGATAAATAAAATTATAGCCCATGGCCAATATCTCACATGTTTTTAATGAGATTAAAAATCCGTTTTTTCACTACTCTAATGAGCCTGTGTACATAAATATTTAGACTACAGGGAGACAGCACAGACAATCGCGCTCAACGTGTTCGCGGATGAAAATCTAGTAATAATTCCGATTCGCATATTAAAAAGAAATCTTTGTTCAGTTTACAAAAGAAATGGTTGTTTCACTTGCAAAAAAAAGGCTTGTAATGGTTACTAAAAAATTCTGTGGAATACAAATTTACTAAATTTTTTTTTAATCTCTTGAATTTTTTTTAAAGTGTAGTACGGCAGAGCAATTACTTTTTAATATGCGAATCTAGATTTAAATAATTGTGGATTTTCTAACATAATTGAAAACTGCTTATGCATTCGGTTTATCTGTCCGTCTGTCTACTCTCTAACTCCCATAAATATAGTCGACTTTTCATGAAGTTGATAAAGCTTATTTAAGGTGAACAAAGCATGTTTGTTATTTCATATGAAGTATGTAAGATTAATGGTCCATTTACATAAACACTCAACAGTATACGTTTACATTATGGTACATGGGGGGATGATAATCAATTGGAGAGTATTTTAATGACATTATGCCAATTCTAATGTATTGAAACTGATATAAATCACTGAATTTCGCTACGCTAGGATTTAATGTCAACAAAGCATTTTTGGTATTTCATTTGAAATATATACGGTTAGTGGTTCATTTGCAGAAACAAAAGAATTCGAAAGAATTCGATTACATTATGGTGTATGGAGGAGAATAAATTAGAGAGTACTTTAACGACATTATTCTATTTCAAATGTATTGCAACTGATGTAAATCAATGTATTTCGCTACGATTATGTTAAAACAGAAAATTTATAGCATTTTTAATTATTTACAGTGACACACAAAAGAAATCGGTTACAGTACTGTCGTTGCGTAATAATTGCTGGAGAGTATATTTTAAAATTTGGTATGAGCTTTTAAATTTAGTTTCTTGCATATTACTCTTTATATATAAATTCTATACGTCAAATACAGGACAGCACAAAAATATATACACACCATTCTACCTATTAGAGCAAATTTTCTGAAATGTGTATCTCTTAAATGAACTGAATTTTGCAAATTCGTGTTGATACAAGGTACAAATCTCTATCATTTACAAGGGTGCAAAAAATTCGGAATTTTTTTTTTAAAACAGTGCGGTTTTTTTTACATTATTCTCAATGTGTTAGAAAGTACTTCATAATATGATTGACGCATAATTTTTTCTTATTTATTTTGTGCTGCTACAAGAAATTTCACTTCGTTACTTACCATTGAATTAAAAAGATAAAACAAGTAGTTTACGTTAATTTAGCGTTAAGGCACCGTTTTCAAAACACTGAAATTAATATTTATAAGTAGTAAGTAATAAGTATGTAAATAAGTATGTAATAAGTACTATTCAATGTGATCCATTCGAAATATATAGTATCCAAAAAATTTAAATAAAATAAAAATACTTTGATTCTAGCTGTAACTTCAAATCTATATAGTTTAAAAAAAATGAAAATGCACTTTTAAATCTTATTAATTTTTCTTCTTTATTAGTATATGATTTAGTTTGTCATAATATAACATATATCTTAAAAATATTACATTAATTTCACAAAGTTCAAAAGCAACATTGTAATTTCATAGCATACATAATTTCCTAATGCACAATGGGGAATTAAATCAATAAATGGGTAAGAGAAATAAACATTGTTTAGGCATACCTTTTCAAAAAATCTTACTTTTTTATTCATTTTAGTTTTATATGAGAACTTATTCATATCCCAAACATGATGTGCAAATGTATTTTTGGTAAATACACTTATTTTTTTTTAAATATTCTTTATGAATTAATAGTACGTTTATCAAACAAATCATAAATTGCAATTATTCATTTTTGCATAATTGGAAGTTCAGTTATTTTTCATTAGTGATATATTTTTATTCAAATATAAAAAATCAAATGTATCTTAGAGAAAAATAGGCAAACACTAAAACGCATTTCTGTTAACATTCAAAAGTTCGTAGTTTGGACATCTGAAAACTTGGTTCGAAGGTAATTTGAGAAGAATATCACCAGCATTGAATAATGTGACTGTGGATTTTTTAAAGTTGCACCAGAACAATCAGGTAAATATAGAATTTATCTTAAATCTCCTCCCCTATTTCTTTTTAGATACAAACATTTTCATATTTTTATCAAATATATAAAAGTTATGCATTTAAAAAAATTAGGAAATTGTTTTTTAGAGTTTTATATCATGTCTTGTAAATTAAAACTCGCTTCGCTTCTTTTTCTTAAATGTATAGGTTGCAATAATTAAAATCCACGTTTAACACACAATGCATAAACACACACCACATACGCATACGTTTCACGAGCACCAGGATTCGCTTCCTCAGTGTATAAAAGTTAAAATGTTTAAAAACAGAACCCCCCCCAACTGACAGCAAGTCAGAGACCCAAATGATCGCAAACATAATACCAAAATACCCACAAGCTTCAGCAACCAATAAGATTAAACCGGAAATGAGGTGTTATGACATAATAAATCTAACCAGAAAGTTGCATTCTTTAATACGCAAATTTTGAAAAGTTTCTAATCTTATCGCTGAATCAAGATAAAACATAGTTAAATTAAATAAATCAATTTGATAGCATACTGCACTTTTTTGGATATTTTATCATGTTTTCAATAAAATTGAATTATTAATAAATGACCTTAAGAAGAACGCAATAAAAACTGAATTGCAATTTTATTTTCTTGATTTCTTGTTAAAAATTTTAGGAAATACCATGTAGAGTTGTATCATTCTAAAAGAAATAAAAGTTACATATTAACGATATCAGGTATGTTATGAGATAAACTTGATATTTAATAAGATTACTTAATACTTTTCCACCAATTAATGCAAGATTTAAATCACGTTAATTTTTTTAAGCGATAAATAAATGAACATCATCAAGTACGAATAATTCGTACTTGATATGATTAAATCTGTGGAAGATTTCTTTTTTCCGCTCAAGAAAAATTGATCCATAAAAACAGATGTAATCCTTGTTCATTTATTCTAAATAATAACCAGTGTTTCGAATATTAATTTTCATTCTGTTCAAAAGAAATATGTTTATATTTTGTATTGGATTAACACATTAATGTTTTTTTATTTATTCGGCATAAAAAATTAATAGGCTTTCAATGAATTATTAGTACTATTATTATATCCATAATGATTGGAAGATCCAAATACGGCAAAATAAAATTAGAAATAGTTTTGTTAGCTTGAATCTAATATTTTCTTCGGGTCAACCCATTTCAAGTAGTCCAGCACTAGTCGCTCGACTATTTTTAAAAAAATTCGGAATTTTTTTTGCAAAGAGAAATTAGCTCCCAGATCTGGGACTTGGTGTATGAGTACACACACTTTTGACTTATTTGTAGAAAAAATTGTGTAAGGTTGACAGTCTTGTTGAACAATTACATAGTAGGTTACAATAGTTTGGTAGAATTGTTCTCACATATTGTCCATGTCATATCTCAGCTTGTAGTCAAATCTCCTTCTTGAATTTTTTTGTACATAACACTACTACACAATACTATCAAAGGTCAGAATTTCAGATTATTATCTCGTCCCCCACCACAGATATCAAAGCCTGCGATTTTTGAATTTTTTGACGAATTTCGGAATTTTTTTCGCAAAGAGAAATCAATTCATAGATCTGGAACTTGGTGTGTAAGTACACGCACTTTTAACCTGTTTGTAAAAAAAATTGTGTAAGGTTTACAGTTTTCCTTACATGAAAAATTTCCTCTTGCAAACGGATAGATTTTGGAAAAAATCTTAAATTTTGTGCTAAAATTTCACCTGTAAAAATTTATTTTTCAAAATTATTCTACAACCGTACATTTAGCCTATTTTATTCTGAACAAACTGCTGCAAACCCCATTTCAATTGGGAAAATAAAAGACGAGATATTTACAATTTTGTGTATCCTAGTATCTCAGAAAATCGCTGAACACGGTGAAATAAAAATGGCCGCCATGCACAAACAAAAAATAGTAAAATTAAAATAACGGTCATTTTGAACTTCCGTCATGTTAGGGATGTTGTACAAAAAATTTCAGATTTTTTAAAAATGGTCGAGGGACCATTTTTATATTTTCTGGACCACTTGAAATGGATTGACCCCTTCAGTTTTAATTACAATTTGTTTTGCAATTATCGCTTTTTCCAATACCAAAGATTTGTTTTCTTCTCAGTTCAAATAAATTAAAACTTTTTTTCTTATTGTCACTCTGATATATTTTTTACAATCAATTTATTTTTATGTTATCCACAAACAACTTCGTAAACCGATTGCATATAAAAAATATTAGTTATGGAAAATTTCTAATAGATTAATAGTCAAGATATTACTGCTGCAGCTCTTTTTCAATTCTATTTATTTAAGCACGTATAGTTTGATTAAATACCTTATTGTGCATTTTATGTATATTATTATTTCGTCATCATATGTGGCACAGAACAAATATTTTAATCATTTTGAAAATCGAAAAAAGTGACTGATTTACATGTTTCAGACACTGGAGATTTCGAAAAACATATTTTTACAAAAAATAATTTGCCGTCCACCTGTGTACTTCTAAACACTTCCAAACAAATTGAGATAAACTTGGAATTTGGTATGTACTTAGTATGTAAGAATGGAAACAAGCCTATTTAGTATCAATAACGTCGATAATTGGAAACTATTCTTTTTCCAATGCCGGGTCGGCATCACTTAAAGTTTCCTCTGTTTAGAGACACAAAAACTCCGTGAATATTTCAAAAACTACTCTAATGGCTACTTTAAATCTTTCTTATGAGTTCTAGATGGCAGCATCACAGAGATGAAACTCTACTGTTTTTAAATAATAGTTAAAATGTTTTACTGTAATACGCGCTTCACAGCAACGCTCTTCTCACTGCGCTTATCAATGCTTTACTTATGGGAGTTTACCACTTCAGCAACAGCTGTATAATTAAAATGGTTAGTGCAGTCTTTACAAAACAATACCTGTGTACTCCTCTAGGTCTAAATAGATTGCCTAATTTTTTTCTTTAAATTCCAACTTTAAAGAGTAGTACGCCGGAAAGGGTTAAGGAATGAATGTAAAAGACAATAAAATATATCTTTTGAATAAAGAATGAAATCGATCGGATAATTAGTTGAAGAGATATTTGTAATCATATTTTCTACATTCTCCGATTTTTTATGTCATATATTTCATTCAAATTTCAATTTGAATAGCTATTTTAATTGAAAATGAGACGCTTAATCCAACTCAATAAACTATTAGTTAGTATCTTTATCATGTTTGGAGTTATGTCATCAAGCGATTTTTTCTTCGACGTTTTGTTTAATATTAATCTGGTATTATTACTGGTATTATTATTGATCTTTTACTAATTTATTTGTTATTTCGTTATTTAAAATGAAATTTATGCCTAAACATCTTTATATTGATATAAAACTTTCTACTGTTCTTATTGTTTAGATACTAAATTTATGTTCCTACATGTTCCTTTGTCTGCATAATACAATTATATATTCAATTCCGATGACTCTTTATTTTATCGAAGTGGCGTCTGCAATAAACTATTTTTATAACTATTCACTGATTAAAAATATAATAACTCATTTGTCTTTTCCAGAAACATTTTATCTAAAAAAACTTATAAATTTTATTATTTTAAAGAAAGATTAGTACAGCAATTAAAAAAAAAACTCTCTTTATTTCCGTTGATCAAAAGTATTGCTTAACTGTATTAGATACTTCCACTTGATAATACACTGATTTTTCATTATTGAAGTTCTTATTACATTTTCAATATAAATTTAATTTGTTATAAATTATCTCTGAATTACATCGCAGAAACTTAATCGTAATTTGATATTCTTGATGACAAAGTACATTTAAAAAAAAGTGTTCTATATATAGCAATCCGTTACCCATAATTCACATAAAAGAATAAAGACTACATTTATACTAGATGATGCACGTTATGAAAAACATTTAAAATCTAAAAGCATTTAATAATTTTCTATGAAATAAAGCAAACATCACTCCATGCAGATTTATCTACAATAAATAAATAAATATTAGCAACCACGTTTTCAATTTGTTATAATTGAATTCATTTCCAGAAGAGAACGATTTTTTCCCAGTTAAGAATAAACCATCCATAAAAACATCTGTAATCAGGGTTGATTTATGAGATAAATAATAATCGATATTTTTTAATGCTAATTTGCATTCAGGTCGGGAATTATATTATCTCTTCCTCATTTCTCAAATTCTTATTCAACCTAAGATTATTATAATTCCTTTCTTTATCTAACTGCATAAAAAATGTAGCTTCATTTTTTTTTCTTCATGATGCCGATCAGAAAGGAAAATTATTAAATAAAATGTAATTTAAATTAAACTAAAAAAAATTTATTTTTAGAAAGATAAATGTGAGACAAATGAATATATGTAGTGATTTAAAGTTTTCAAGCTATATCCTTTATTAAGAACTATGCAGAGTGTTTAATCGATAAAATACTATTTCATGCACTATCGGTTTTCTATCTTTATTGAAATCGTTATTGTTATTAATTTTAATGTCTGTAGTTTTTTTCTATTTCAGAATTATGTTGTTCCCCGTCAGATGCGGTTAAATTCTTACTGCCGTTGTTGACTGAACCTGGAGCAGTTTCCTCCATTCTCCAGTTCCACCCTATAACGGTTATTTCGTTATATATATTGTTTATTTAGTTATATATTATTTCTATGCACCCCTGTGCTCTTTTCAATTCAAAATTCATTTCAAATTGTGTTTCATTTCCCCCGGCCATTATTCTTTAACCTTCTAAATTTCAGCTTCCCAAGATTATTCGTAAGCAATATGCCCGCATTTAATCAACCGTTTCAAACAATTTCCATCTGTCAGCTAATTCAGATCGGATGTACTTTTTATTGCCTTTTATGGTCATGCACACAGTAACACGATTAAATATACCTTTTAATGCGTCTTTTTCCTCTCATGAGAATATGTTAAAAGAATTAAACATCTGCGTATCTAGATTTTCTCGCCCCTTGTTTGAGCCTTTTCTGTAGACATAACGATAGCAATTTTATGGGTGTGAACATTCTTCTCGGCTGTTACTAAGCCCTCTTATCTACACGTGTAGCTTAAGGTTGTGGCAACATCTGGAATTTAGCAACCCTTTTCTCTACTGGGCACTCAAATTGAATACGATTGAACGCGAGCTGCGTTTTGGCAATAATTAGATAAGTCTCCTCCATTGTGCATAGACAAACTTTTCGTATTTTGGCGACTTTATTCTATGCCAACACTGTGTGTGTTGTCTCTGTACGACTTCACTTGACCTAATTCTAATTTTAACTTGGGAGACTGAGTCTCCGATGATTTGTAAGTACCTCTCCCTGCTTCATATGGATACAATAGATGTTTGACTGATAAATTATTGTGGGGTTTTTTCGTAGTTTTCCATCGAACCTGACCAATGTTGCTTTTATACTCAGTTTACTCGCTCTGCATAGTACGCTAGTAAAAATCCTTACACGAACTTCAACAGTAAATCTCCTTCATACACCCGTATATTTTCATTCATCATTTATTGTAGCCCAAGAACCAACAGCACAAAAACCTATCGTATCAAGCAAAAGAAATTAATTATTATTTTATGGAAGCGTAGTAATAGGGGATTCTAATGATACATATGTGTTGAACGTGAAGTGGTTGCATAAGACAAAAATGAATACCTCGCATTTTGTCCCATTGATTAGAAAATGTTTAACAATGGCATACGCCCCCCCCCCAAAAAAAAAAAAAAAAAAAAAACTGATTCTTGTTCAATTGATTTTTTATTTTCTACAAGACGAAAGTACTGGATTCGTGAAAATTTTCGACTTCTGGATATTGATGAATTGACATTATAGAAGGTTCGGAATTTCGATTTGATGCTCTTTAGAAAATATCCGTCTATGAGTCTCTCACTGTCACCCTGTGAATCTATATGTGACAAAAAAAATTGTATACAATCTAGCTCAAGAACTAATGCACGACACTTCATAAAATTTTAGATTCAGTTAGACATGGATATAAACTAGAGTTTTTGGTGTGCATCGCTCGAACAATGGTGTTGCTATACGGCATCATTGCTGCCCAGGTGGAAATTCATGCTGGTATTTGTTTGCTAGACAAGCACCAAGTGCTATAACCCAACAAGTGAAATAGCATAAACTAGCATTACACATTGCTGGTTCCAGCAGAATTTCCAGCAATTCATGGTGTGTATTGGCCCACTTTGCTGGAAATAAGCATGAAATGCTTGCATATAGCTTGTCATGCTTTTGTTGTGCAAGCTAGCGATATAGCATGTGATGCTAGTTAGCATATAATAGCATGGAAATCTAGCAGACATAGCAATACCTAGCAATAACTAGCATATTTCTGTTGCTGGTACAAGCATAAATTTTGACCTGGGTGATTATCGCAATAATTCTACATGATAAACTAATGCACGAAATTTTTATTAAACTTTACATTCCGTTACTCTTTGATATATGTTAGTATTATCTATCTTTTTGTATAAATCTCCTTAAGGGTGGCGCTGCATTTTTTGGAAGTATTAACATGCACGAGATTCATAAAAGTGTTTGGTTTGTCTGATCCGGCTAGTTTTAAATTGAAATAATAATAATAAATTTTATTCCTACATGTTAAGTTTTTTAGTTTAAATTTATTGTTCCCATGTGACATATATGATATTTAAAGGAACATGACGTCCTTAATTCCTATCCATAAAGAAATTAAAGTTACTCAGATTTCAGAGCTGTTTCTCGTCATTTCATTCTTTTAAATCTTGAATATCTTAATAAAGATTTTCTGCGAATAAGGTTTCATTTTTTCAGTTTTCATTTAAGAATCATTTTTTTATATATCTTGAACAGAAAAAGAGAAATCCGAAATTAAGAATGTATTTGTCTCTAGCATCCCCTTTGAAGACAGTTGTACAATGTTAAAACAAACACTACTTTAAAACAAGTTGTCGTCATCCATATTCTAAGAGTTTTTTTGAGATTTCGCGGTATATCCAAAATAATTATGATTTTCGGAAAGTTTACTATCTTTCCAGCCTTTTTAAAAAAATCAATCTAGCCGAATACTTATGATTTACATGAAAATACAACATAAAATACCAAGTACTAATTAAAATAATTCAACATAAAAGGGTATATGTAGTTGAGTCAAAGTTTCCAAACTAGATTAATTATAAATTATTTAAAAATTGGCCTTCAAAATACATTCCTCCTACCTCTATACACTTCTTCTTAAGCCTATTCAAAACACTCACTGAATCCATTTTTTTTCAGACGTTTTTCATTAGATTGTCGCATTTTCGATTTTCTCATCTAAATCCATAAAACGTTGTCCTTACAGTTTCATTTTTAGCCGTGGAAAGAGGTAAAATTCCGCTGGAGGTTGGAGGTCGTGTTTATAAGGAGGGTGCTGGTGCTTCATGGTGGTAATATTGTGTCCAGCAGGTAATAGGTTTCACAAGCGAAGCGTAATAAATGAAAAAAAACTGTAATGTTCCTAAAAGATTTCTAGGAAACTAGTATTCCCACAAAAATTTATGTAACAGATACAGATTTGCTCTGAAAATCAAAAAAAATCTGTAAGATTACTAAGAATTTATTACACTGTAAAAAAAAAAATCTGTAGAGGTACTGAACATTTTCTAGGAAACTGGGATTTCAAGAACTTTTCATGTAACGATAACAGGAAAAATCCATGTAACTGATTCTAAAACTAGAATTTTTTCTGTTACCGTTACAGGAAAAGTTCTTGAAATCCCAGTTTCCTAGAAAATGTTTAGTACCTCTACAGATTTTTTTTTTACAGTGTAGGAAACTGGGATTCTTAGATTTTTTCTGCAAATGCACCCCAGATTACAGATGAAATTTTAATAAGATAACTATAATTTTAATAGTTCTGTTTGTAAAGTTAGATTTTTGTAGCTTTACAAAAATTAGTTTTATAGATTTACATTTTTTGTATAGTGCCCAGATAAAATGTTAGTAAGGATACAGATTTCGGAAACTTTATCTGTAGGACTACGTATTTTGTTTTACAGTGTAGATGACCATTGTTGTGTAAAAGAAACCAGTCATTTGCTGGCAATTTTTCAGGTCATTTTCATCTGATTACAACTCTTAGCCGTTTAGGAATCTCGAGGTGAAGTTATTTTTTGACAGTTTGGTATCCAGTAAAAAATTCGGAGTAAGTGGCGGCTACGTAATCGAAAAACACCTCTAACATTTTCATCTGCGGTAGAAAAGTAGAGGCGCTCAGTCCGAGAGTCATCTTAGATGTTTGTGCGACCTTCACTAAAACACTTATACCACTCGTACGCGGCCGTTTTTTCATGGCATCATTTCCGTATGCTTATTTCACCATCTCGAAAGTCTCACAAGGCAATTTTTCGAATAAAACTCCCAATTGGTCGTTTGAACGCTCCTGTAAAGACATATCTAAACCCGACGAATGAAAAATTCGCTTTGCCAGAAATCAACTTCAGTTAAAGCGAGCAGTACCAGAAATGAATTCCAAGGACCTCTTTGCCTAAGTGCCTTCCTTATCAATGCTGCTAATCTATAAAATAGCTATTTCCCTTCCAACAAACAACTGCGCTAATGTAGGTGGCCATTGCGGGAATTTATTGACTCTACTGTTTATATAAGTACCATTCTAAAATTCAAAACAAATATCTTTTTTATTAAATTTGTTCTTTAAATAATTCACTTATAGTTATGGTCAATATTTCAAATTCTTAAAACTCAGATATCTGTATATTTATAGACACATATATATAAACATAAATTTACTTATATATATAACATTTTACTAGTTTTATTGATTGTATTTTTTCAATATAAATTAGACTTTTTTAATTAATTCTTTGGAAAAACTCAAGAAAATTCCCAATCGCCAAAAAAATAATTGATTTACTTTTTTTAGATTGAAGATATATTTCTTGATTGGATTACTTTAATGAAATAAGCTCAAAATAATCTATTTTTTTTGGGGTAAATTCATCTTTTAAATAGTAATTTATTAGTTCTTTTTTACATATACCGGGTGTCCCAAAAATGACTGATGGATTTTATAATTCAATAACTTGCAAACGGTGACAGCTATTTAAAAAAATTTTGCAGGAGGGTTATGTATAATGTCAGGAGTTTTTTTACCGTAAATTTTTATTTTAGTTCGAATTTCAAACAATAAGTGGCGTGATGGCCATGTGATCAGTGCTGAGTGAAGCGTCGACCTGGCCTTCAATAGCCGTCAGCGCCACCTATTGTTTGAAATTCGAACTAAAATAAAAATTTACGGTAAAAAAAACTCCTAACATTATACATAATCCTCCTGCAAAAAATTTTTTAAATAGCTGTCATCGTTTGAATGTTATTGAATTTTAAAATCCATCAGTCATTTTTGAGACACCCGGTAAAAGTAAAGCTTAACTAGAATGCTGTAGAATGTTACCGTTAATATGTTATTGAATAAAAATTATTGTTGTAAATATTTTAATATTTCCTTATGAAAGAAAGCAACTTTTATTCTTACGAAGACTTATAATAAGCTAAATAATTCATAATAAATGCGTTTGATGTTTGTACGAAAACAAAATTCATCACCATAAAGGTTTTCAATTAAAGATTACACAAAGAAACATCATTAATGAGAAGTCATTTATAAGACACATTATAATCAATAAATTTGGCCAAAATGTGTGTGTCTTTTTTTTCTTAGAGGCTTTATAATTATTTAGATTTATAAGAATGCTTAAACAATAACTTCATTTTTAATGAAAATGATGGTATTTATAAAAAAAGCATTAGTAGCATATATGCGATCATCATTATTACAAATTCAGCGTAATTACTTTTATCAAATTGCTTCATTTTGGCAATATTTTAAAAATATAAAATATTTGCCATATGATATCTGGTTTATGCAGTATTTAAACAGATCATTTAGTTTTTTGTTCTTCTTTATTCAAAAGGTAATGGATTAAAATTTTTTAACAAATTAGAAGAAATTGGCAAACAAAAATCAAATTATTATTGGCAAACAATAATATAATTAATTATTGGCAAATCTATAATATAATAGAAAACAGAAATTGTCACTATCCATATTCTGAGTGTGTATTTTAAATTTCTGCGTTATATTAAACGTAATTGTGAATTTTGTATTTTTCCTTTCTCTCAAAAATTTAGATTTTTGCAAAAACTGATGTAGCCGAAAATTTATGATTTACAGAAAAATACAATATAAAAGTTTCAAGTACTAATTAAAATAAGCTGATATGAATTAGTATATATGTTTACAAATTCAAAATTCAAAAGAAATATTTTTTAAGATCTTTTTCCCGAATAAAATCACGGATATTTATTATGTTCATTATTTCAAAATTCTGAAAAATCGGATCTCTCCATCTATATTTTTTCTTTAATATCTTTTTACTATGCTGCTTTTAAATGCTTTTTAAATGTAATTTTTAATATTGTTACATAATTTGATACATCAATTTTGAAGATACTCTTTTTTGTCAATTACATATTTTGGATTTACTTTTTAATGCAATTGGTTTGCTATTATAATAGGGTTGTATGTTAAGATACGTTTTTTTTTTCAATTTCATTAGTTTAAATTGTTTAATTCTACATAAAGTTTATCTGACAGTTTTTATACTAATTTCATATTTTTTTAAATAAATATGTTACAATGGTTTTATTTATAGAAAGTTTATACGTAGTATTTTAATAATTTAATCGATTATGTGTTTTCAATACAAATCTAATTTATTAAAATATTCTTAAAAAAAACACTCAGTAATATCCACAATCATACAAATTGAAGAAAGAAACCCTTTTTTTGGAACATTCACCTTTACAATAGTATTTTATTAGACCTTTTTGACAGTTAAATATATAGCTTAATTCGATATTCTTGTAGAAACAAGTTAGCTTTAATATGCGACCGAATAAAAATATTTTTTTGTAAATATATTAATATTTTCTTATGAAAGAAATCAATTTTTATTCTTAAGAAGATTTATATAACTAAACAACCTAACCATAAATGTTTGATGTTTGTAGAAAAAACAAAATTCATCACCAAGAAGGCTTTAATTTAAAGGTTAGTCAAAGAAACACCAGTAATGATAATTCATTTATGAGACAAATTATAATCGATAAATTTAGCCCATTTTTGTGTGTTCTTTTTCTAATAAGGGAACCACCAGACATGGTGCTCACAAATTTTGATGATTTCAAAGTATGTTGTAGGGGTCATACCACTAATTATTTTGGTGAAAGGGTTCCTTCAAATAGACCTTGGTTTTTGAGAAATTGGGGGTCAAAGTTCAGCGTATATTTTAAATACTTATTAGTACCAACGCTGTGTGTCAATTCGTGGCGTCGTGCCAAGGCATATGTCTGTGGATCGAAAGATTGTGAGTTCGAATCCGTCCTCGGCTTCTATTTTCTTTTTTACTTATATTTATATTTTTTACATGTTACAAATTTTAAGCAGAATTGGAAATTCTACAGCTTTGATATTTTCTGATCAGATATTTTCTGAAGAGGACAGTTTACTTTTTCAATATTTTATTATTACTATTATTTCAAAAAATATGGCTCAATTGGTAAACTGACTGCAGTTCAGGGTTCAACTAAAAGTACATTTTGCAACAAATAATTAAATAAAAATGCGTATTTAATTAAAATTTTGAAAAAGTATAAGAAAATTTTAATATTTTAAAATCTCCACAATTTTAAATAATAATATTTTTAGATTAATCAATCACTTTTTTTTTTCAAATGTGTATTACACAATACTGTGCATGGATTTTTAGATAATGTAATGTAGTTCTGTGAAAATAACGGCAAAATGAATACCCGTATGGTAACGTTGATTTAGAATTCTCTACCCGTTAAAAAGTATTCGTTTCGCTTGTCGTTACTGTTCAGAAACTGGGTATTCGCATTCATCGAGCATACGGCATACATCGTATAGACTATAGAATAATCTTTGGAAGAATTCGTATTAATAAATAAACTAAAAAACTTTGTAAAATCACCATGCTGTTATTGTAGTAGCTCGAAACGCGTCCTGCTTAATTTTTCATTTTATGGTGATTTTACAAAGTTTTTTAGTTTATTTATCAATTTATCGCCAGTGATTACGGTATTTTTCACTAGAATTCGTATTAGTTAGTGCTGCCATCTATCCGTAAAAGTTACATTTATTGAAATTTTGAACTTTTATTTTAAAAATGCAAATAGAACATTAAAACCAGGGCCTTAACGAGAAGTCAATAATTAGGGTGTGTGTGTGTGGGGGGGGGTCAAGAAAATGTAGTGGGATGACTCATATATTTTTCTCTCTCTCTCTCTGTGACGCAGAAAGATAAATTACTGCATATTTACACTGTAGTTTAGTTTGCAGGTGACGGTGCCCGGGCAGGGTTCGAAATGGAGATCCCACGGTCAGAAAGCGAGCGTCTTATCCGCCGAGCAAAAGGGTACCTCGGTCGCTTCCTGCGAGAAACTCGTTTTACTGACCGCGCAAGATGGTCGCCACAAGTTACTATGTTTCTGATTAAACTGTTGTAATAACTTCATTTTATGCTAAGAAAAGAATCGGATTATGGAAAATTCTAGCGCATAACTAGTGCAGAATTAAACATTTGAATTGGCTTCATATATGCAAGTAAAATGAGCAAGTGTTGAAAAACCTGTTTTAGTTACAATTTAGTATTTTTTTCAAAACGATGAAAGGTCCTCATAACTAAATTAGATTTTTCAATAGAATTTCATTTGGGTTTTTGGGACATAAATTCATTTAGTGACCTTGGAATCTTTTCGGGGGGGGGGACTCAAAATGTTTTCGGGGGGCTGAGACGCCCGTAACACCCCCTTAGCTACGCCCCTGATTAAAATGCAATGCATAATTGTACACAGAGCTATAATTAAAAATGAGTAATGAGAGGGGGGTGCGCTCAAGAAAATGTAGAGTGGAGCTTATATTTTCATATGCGTAGTTCAATAGCGGGTTTAAAGGTGAGGCTACGGATTCATGACCCCCCCCCCACACACACACACACACGTGCTGTACAGCAGAAATATTCTAAAAATTACTTAAAAAAATAAACATACCTTAAATCCTTATCCCCCCCCCCTTGTTCAATGATGCGAATCTTTCTGATTTTGAAAAAGGTCTACTGAAATCAAAATTAGGTAACATGTGACACATTTGTGAAAGCAATTTTAATCTTGAGAAATTTGCAAGTGTACTTATTTGGAAACTATGAGATTGAAAAATGTTTTGAAAAATCTATGAAATGAAAAATGTCAAACATTCTATGAAATTCGGCATTTATACTAAATTTCCGTACGCGACTGCTAATTGCTTCCTCATGATGACATTTCTGTGTTTGTCAAGTCTTAAAAATTATCCTAAAATGATTAATAACATTTCTAAATCACTTTATGCATTTATAAGAATAATTTTAAAGGCATAAAGTAAAAAATATAGATAATATTTAAGAAAAAAAGTTCTAGACTTAAATTAGTTTTGCTGTGTTATCAAAAGAAATATTAGTTTAAAAATTGCAGAAAAAAATAAATTTTTATGAAAAAATTAAAAAATGTAAATGCATATTAAGAAAACTTTTATATTAAGAAAATATAAAAGTTGTAGCAATTGCTCTAGAAATAAAAATACTTAAAATTTGTAACGTGTAAAAAATATAAATATAAGTAAAAAAGAAACAAAGAAGCCGAGGATGGATTCGGACTCACAACCTTTCGATTCACAAACACATGCCTTGGCACGACGCCACGAATCGACATTCAGACGCTGTACAATTAGGTATTTGAAACATACGCTGAACTTTGACCCCCAATTTCTCAAAAACCAAGGTCCATTTGAAGGAACCCTTTCACCAGAATAATTAGTGGTATGACCCCTACAACATACTTTGAAATCATCAAAATCTGTGAGCACCATCTCTGGTGGTCCCCTTGTAAGAGGCATTGTAATCATTGAGATTTATAAGAATGCTTAAAGAAAAAGCATTTTTAATGAAAATTATGCTATCCATAAAAGCAATGATTTAATCTTCTAATGCCATGGTAGAATATGTGCTATTATCATTATTACGAGTCCAGCGGGATTTTTTTTATAATAAGCTTTATTTCGGTAATTATTTAAAAATATATATTTGCCTTGTATTATGACAACTGATTTATACGGGATTCAAAACATCGTTCATTTACAGACTTATATTACATTTTTTTCTTTATTGTACAAAATGTAATGTATATATTTTTAATCCCTTATGCCCCATTAATGCCCTAAAACCCATTAATGCCCTAAGCATTTTCTTCATTAAAATTTAAATTTGGGTTTCCCACCACTTAAAAAAAAAACGAAAAACTTTTATCTTAATTTATTGGGGAATTTGTCTTATGAAAAATAATACTTATTTATCTTCCTATTTACTGGTGTGAAAAGTGCTTTTTCGCCTTTTCTATAAGCATCCCGAAAAAGGGATTCTAGGCACTGTTGGGTTAATGGTCACATTAAATTACGGTTTAAAAATTCAAATTCTACATTGCCACCACTTTTTTGAAAAAAAATATTCATCTTATTTAATGACAAGTAGAATGATACCAGAATAAAACCAATTACACTATTTTTTTTAAACTGGTGGGAATCAAATAATTCTGAATAAAAGTCGTGAAGCTTGCAGCCCGTGAATGTGTCGGGCGCGACGATAAAGAGGTTAAGGGGACGGTGGACGTTAAAAATTTATTTTATTCATTTTTATCATAGCAATATGAAATTTTGTGCATATATACATTTCACCAAAAGCATATAGAATACCTTCAAAAAATTTCCAACCTTATTAAAATTTGTAATTTTTTTTTTACAAAAATTTAAATTTTTAAACGAAATTTTAAAATGCTCCTCGTGTCTTAAATTTTTGAAATATTTTCTTGCTTTTGCATTTTTATCATTTAAAACTATATTATAAACAAATTTGTGTAAGATTTTTTAAATCTCTTGAATAGTTAATATTTTACAGATTTTTTTTCTAAATTCCTTATCGATTTTCATCAAAATTTTGCCTTTTAATAAATAAAAAATAAAATTTGACTATCTTAATGAAGGCGAATTTTAAAAAGCTTACACAATTTATTTTTAAATAATATCAGGATACTTCCTTATCAATTTTATATATATTGATCAAAAATTAAGACGCAAGGAGCAATTCAAAAATCTAAAAACGCTGCAAACTTAGTTTTGATAAAAACAGATTTAAAAGTATATAAATACATTTATCTTTATTATTTACTCCTTAAAACCTTCATAAATGATATTTTAATAAGAAAAAAACTGTTTAGGTACTACAGAAATACCCCAGAAATTACACCCCAGAAATAGACCTTTTTTCTGACGATTTTGCTATAGATGATTTTGTTCAATTAAAGGTCCATAGTCCTCTTAAGTAAGAAGAATCGGCAAACATGGAAATCCACAGTATAACAGTAAAAGAATGTGTCACCATTCATATTCTGAGGGTGTATTTGAAATTTATGCTGTATATTCAAATTAATTATAAATTTTGATTTTTTTTTAATCTTCAATTTCGAAATTTCGATTTTTCAAAATTTAATGTGGAATTTAATCCTGCGATGCTTGTCATTGGGCATGCCGCCTGTGTCCTGCTTTAATTTCGCTATTCTGTTTCACTGTTTCGTTATTTTGTTCCTTGATTAAATCTGCAACATATGGCCATACTACTTTTTTCTCTTTGCACCAATATTTGATTTATCACTTGATCAGCTAGAAGTAATTTATACTGCATTAAACTTTGAAATAGTGGAGTTAGTCTGCAAACATTAGCTAGTATAATGTTCAGAAAAGTAAAAGTTAAGTTTAAATTACTTAATTAAAAACAATTTTCAAGCTACAAAATTTATGATATGTATAAGATAAATTTAAACTTTAGTTTGTAGATTTGCGACAATAATTTGATCTGCATTGATCTATCGTGTCTTTGTACATATAATATTCTAATGTGGTGTAAAAATGAAGCTTTAGTTCTATATAGTTTTCAAATACTTTTAATAATATTATTTCTTAAGTTCAATATTTTATAAAAATTTAACATATACTTGTGCAATAGCATTCTCATTTGGAATCTTCTATTTTTACATTTTTCGCTTACTTTATGAGAAAAATAATATTGGAAGTATACATTCATGTTTTTCTTTTATAAAAATATTGAAATATGTATTAAAATTATTAAAAAAAAAAACTTTACGTAACAAAAAACTTGTGAGGGAGTGTCCTTTGTGACAAAGGCACTCTAGCAATTTTAGTGAGATCGTGACGTCAATGTTCTAACAAGAGTGGCGCAAAAGGACTTCTATCCTTTGTTCAACTTTAACTTTCCAGAGTGTATGTGGCGTCCTCGAGTCTACAGTTAGCTGCGGTTAGGAGTATTACGCAAATTTATAGTTCCGTCTTCAGTTTGCAATGTATAAAATCTATGGCTTGGAGTATTGTAGAGTGGTGGTGAAGCGGCAGTAGCCCGCTTCTTCATTGTATTAAAAACCTCTGGGTATATATCTGAGTATATATCTTCATTCTATTATTAACCTCTGGGTACACACTTAAAACGAAGGAGTGGATTTGGCTTGTTAGGAAAGAGCTGTAATTTATTGAATCGTGAATTAGTTGTTTTTTAAAAGCTTTACTCATCTTGATTTAGATTGCTTATTTAAATAACTCATCTTGATTTAAATTGTTTAAAAACAACTCACTCACTTGAGTTGTTTCCACTTCTTATGAGAAGCTTCCTTTCAAAACGTGAGATGAGCGAATTTCGGCTCAACTTGAGTTACTTTTTTGCTGACATTTTAAGAGAGTAATGTAAAATCCACTTTTTTCTTTAATGAAATTAAATGCTCATTTTGGTCTTCATAGCTGCTGATTTTTAGGTGCGTTCGTAATTATGTAAATACGTAGCACCTATTGTTGTCGCTCAGTCCGTCCGTCTGTCTGTCTGTCCGTCCGTCTGTCCGCATATAACAACGCAAAAACTACCCAACCGAATCGTTTGAAATTTAAAATACATAATTATTACATAATTTTGTCGAGTCATTTCAAATTTTATGAAAATCGGATGGATAGATCAATTACAGGGACAATCAAAAGGATTCCGTTACATTACGGTCAATGGGGAAAAAAGTTTCAAATGCATTTTAATCGTTTGAAATTTAAAACGCATATTTATTACCTAATTCTGTCGAGTCATTTCAAATGTTATGAATATCGAATGCATAGATCAATTACAGGGACAATCAAAAGTATTCCGTTACATTACGATCAATGCAAAAAAAAGTTTCAAATGCATTTTAATCGTTTGAAATTTAAAACGTATATTTATTACATAATTTTGTCGAGTCATTTCAAATGTTATGAAAATCGAATGCATAGATCAATTGCAGGGACAATCAAAATATTTCGGTACATTACGATCAATGCGAAAAAAAGTTTCAAATGCATTTTAATGGTGTTACACTCATTTGATCATAATAGAATTGGCATGAATCTTTGAAGTATGTACTAAAATATACATTCTGTACAATCTGTGATGCAAAGAATTTTCATTATTAAATTACAGGGCCGCACAAATGTATTCCACTAAATCAAGTTATACGGGAAAACATTGTTTGGGGCGTGTTTTAATTATATTAAACTACTTCAAATTTTTTGAATAAGATATACAATGATGTTTGAATAAGATATATAATGAAGTTTAATAAAAATTACTCCCTGCATATTTACAGGAACACAAAGATTCCGATCACTGTACTATATCCAAAGTACGCTCTACTATATCAGCAAGATCTGAATATTTTAAAACTTCGTTATAGTACGAACGCACCTCATTTGCTACGATTCACGTGCAATTTCCAACTTGTTTCAAATTACATTAGACTAATGTTCGCAAACATATAGATCTATGTCAGTGTTGCCAGTGAACTACTTTTTTTCAATTCAGATTTCGTGACTGGCACCACTTTTTTGAAACGGTAAAATTCCACTTGTTTATTCTGTGATTAATAAGTCATTAAATAAGGCGCATTTTACTGTTTGAAAAAAGTGGTGAGAGTCAAGAATTATTTGAATTAAAAAAAAGCCCATCTGGCAACATTGATCTATGTCACGTCATTCTCTTTATAATACTATATAGAGTAAAAATAATGCTCTGATACTCTAAAGTTTCCATATGTATATTATTGCTAATGTTAAATATGTAATAGAAAGTCTCAAATTAGAAAAATTCATTTTCTTTCAATTTTTTTTAATGTACGAAATAAACATTCACAAATATATTTATATACTCTAAATCTATTAACTGTACAGCAGTAGCATAATACTAATGTCAACTTATTTATATTCTTAGAAACTGCATGAAAGTCTTAGCCTCATAGCTACAGTGTTGTTAAATAATCTTAACCTAACTTTCACCTATTTTGATCTATATAGATCTATCGTGTCTACCTACACATAATCTAATGCATGGTGTAAAAATTAAGTTCAAGTTTTATGTAGTTTTCATCTACTCTTAACAATATTATTTCTAAAGTGAAACATTACATGACAAATTTATCTTTATAAAATAATATTCTGATTTGAAAATTTTTTATTTTTATATTATTCTCTTATTTCACGTGAAAACAAAGTTCGAAATGTACAGTCAGATTTTTTATTATGAAATTATAGAAATATATATTCATATATATATATATATATATATATATATATATATATATATATTGTTTCATTAAAATAAGAAAATAAATGTGCTTTTTAAAGATGAAATAAATCTTAAACCATGTAACAAGTTAAACTTGAAGTTACTTTATCTTCAAAACACATTTCTTAATATTCAAAATAAAACTAAAGCATCTGGAGTAATTCCTTTCTAAAGAAAACAATATTATACCCATTTAGAAAAAATATTCTTCTAGGAACTTAAAATACAAGAATAAACAAAGTTATTTTAAGAGTAAATTTAACAGTTTCATTTAAAGGTATTTGATGCCATAAGCATGCATAAAAGAACTACTTATCAGATAGGGTAAAACTATCACAGTAGTATCAAGAGAGTGAAGTAAATGATTCATAATATAAATCAAGATAAAAAAGCGTGTTGATTGGAGTATGTTTTTATCCTTTTATGTTTATTTTAGTATGGTATAAAATACATGTTAAGGAAGTTACTTTATTTGATTCTTAAAAGTTTCATTGTATCGAATATATTGTTTTAAGGTTTTAAAATAGACTTTATTCAAACAGTTCTCATGAAAAATATTCTCCAATCAATAACATCAACCGTTAAGATATAGTTTTTGATGATTTATAAACGTTAAAATTTGTTAATATTATAATAACAATGGTAATAATGGTTTTATAATGGTAATGTAAAATCTCATTTTTATTTATTCTCATAAGTTACATTTATTGTTTGGGCTACAAGATTTGTATTTTTAAATTACCTTATACTAATGTGCACAAATATATGCATGAATATCATGTCTTATCCATATAATAACTTACTCTATCGAGTAAAATAGAAGCTCTATTTATTTAGTTTTCATATCCGGTTAATATTTTTTCTAATGTTAAACATTTTATGACAATCTAACTCAACCTTATAATTTAAGAAAAATTAATCCTTATAAAATAAAAAAAATATTTAATCTATTTCTAAATTTTTTCCCTACATTTATCTGAACAAATCTGAGTAAATTTAACAATCTTATTTAAAGGTGTATGGCATGAGCATGTAGAAGATACCAGGTGCCCCAAAAGTGACTGATGGGTTTTAAAATTCAATAACTGCTAAATTCAATGACAGCTATTTAAAAATTTTAGCAGGAGGGTCGTGTATAATGTCAGGAGTTTTTTTTACCGTAATTTTTTATTTTAGTTCGCATCTCAAACAATAGGTGGCGCTGACGGCGATTGTAGGCCAGGTGATCAGTGCTGAGTGAAGCGTCGACCTGGCCTTCAATGGCCGTCAGCGCCACCTATTGTTTGAGATGCGAACTAAAATAAAAAATTACGGTTAAAAAAATCCTTGACATTATACATAACCCTCCTGCAAAAAAAAAATAAAAATAAATAAAAATAAATAGCTGTCACCGTTTGCAAGTTATTGAATTTTAAAATTCATCAGTCACTTTTGGGACACCCGGTAACTACTTTTCAGATAGGGAAAAACTAGTAGTATCAAGAGAGTGAAGTAAGTGACCCATAAAATAAATCAAAATAAAAAGGCGTCGTACTTGGAGTATGTCTATCTGCGCTTATCTTTATTTTATTATTGCATCAAATAAATGTTAATGTATTTAAGATTTTTAAAGTTTCGCTGTGTAAAATATATTTTGATTTTAGGTTTCAAAATAGCCATTTTTGAAAGCCCTGGAAAAAAAAAGCTCCCGATAAACAACACGAGTTTTTTAGTCATATTTTTTCAATGATTTTTAAACATTAAAATCTGTTATTTCTAAAACGAAGCCCCAAGAGTAATGTGAAATCCACTTTTTTCCAATATTAGACATTACGCCTATATTTTGAACTTTCTTAACTTCAAGATTGTGTTTTTAAATTATCTTAAATTATTGTTCACAAATATGTATATTTTTATATGTATATCATGACTTACTCTACTTAAAAACGTATTACAAAGAGTAAAATTATAGCTCTAGTTGTATATAAATATCGTCTCCATTTTTTGTCATGTTAAACCTTTTATGACAACCTAACCCAATTTTATAAAATAATATAAATTTCCGATTAGGCAAAATGTATTTCTACTTTTTTATTTTAAGAGAACAGATGTCCTAAATAAATAATCACCCGTTTCTTTTTTAAAAGTGTGAAATACATATTCAAATAAGTTTTTCAAACATAACCTAACAATTGCTTCACTAAAATATAAAAAGAAATACTCCCTTTCAAAAGGAAATAACCCTTTTAGCCATCTAACAATTTAACCTTAAAGTAACTTTTTTTTCAAACATATTTTCTCAGTATTCAAAATAAAATTAAGGCATCCGGCACAATCCTTTTCAAAGGAACGCAATGTTATACCCATTTAGAAAATATGTTCTTTTAAGAACTTCAAATAAAAGGAAAAAGTTGTTAAGAGTATATTTAACAATTTTATTTAAAGGTATTTGATGACATAAGAATGTAGAAAAGAGATTTTCAGTGTTGCCAGATGGGCTACTTTTTTTAAATTCAGATTCTTGACTGGGACCCCCTTTTTAATATGTACAGTGCACCTTATTTAATGACATATTAATAAAGGCGAAAACAAATGGAATTAAGTCGTTTAAAAAAAGGGGTGCGAATCAAGAAATCTGAATTGTAAAAAAGTAGCCCACTGGCAACACTGGAGATAGTTATTATATAGGGTCAAAATAGTAGTATAAAGAAATTGAAGCAAATTATTTGTTAAATAAATCAAGATAATCAGGCCGAGTTGATTGGAATATGTTTATCATCTATTGTGTTTATTTTAGTATTATTTCAAATAAATGTTGAGCTAGTTTATTTTTAATTTTTTTAAGTTTCAATATATCAAATATATTGTGTTTTAAGGTTTCAAAATAGACTTTGTTCAACCGGCTCTCATGAAAAATATTCTTTGTTCCACAACACGAACCGTTTGGATGTTTTTTATTATTATTTTACTTTCAAAGCTGTTAATATTACTATAAAGCACTAAGGTTAACATAAAATCTCTCTCTAGCTCAAAAATTTGTATTTTTAAATCGCCTTAAAGTAATGTTAACAAAAATATGCATCTATATCACGTCTTTCTTCGTATAACAATTTACTATATCGAATAAAATCGAAGCTCTAGTTGTATAGTTTTCATAGCAATGTAATGTTTTATTTCTAATGTTAAACATTTTATGACAATCTGACTTATTCTTATAAAAAATGCAAACTTTTGTTTAGAAATAATATAAGTTTAGATAGTATTCTTAATGCTGTTAAAAGAAAATCTAAAAAAAATCCATTTTTTTCATTTTTATAAAATTTTGGCTATAAAATTTTGGTTTATAAAATTTTAAAATATTTTTAAAATATCTCTTTTTATAACTTAACTTAAAATGATTTCACTAAAATAACCAAATGAATACTCCTTTTAAAAAGGAAATAACCCTTTAACTATCTAACAACATAAAATTCAAGTAACTTATTTTTAAAAAGAACTTTTCTTAGTATTAAAAACAAAATTAAAGCATCTTCATACCCATGTAATAAAATAACGTAACATTATACCCATTTAGAAAATGTATTCTTCTAAGAGCTTCCAATACAAGAATAAACAAAGTTATTTTAAGAATAAATTTAGCAATTTTATTTAAAAAAATTAATGACAGAAAAAGTCTTTTTTTCTGATAGGGTAAAACTATCATAGTAGGTCTATCATATAGGGTAAAACTATCAAGACACTGCAGTAAATGATTCATAAAATAAATCAAGATAAAAAGGCGTCTTGATTGTAGTATGTTTATCTATTTTTGTGTTTAATATATATAAATCACATATTAAGAGAATTGTTTTATTAGAATTTTAAAATTACATTTTATAAACCAGTTGTCATGAAAAATATTCTCTTGTCCACAACACGAACCGTTTATACATATTTTTTAACAATTTTTCAACATTAAACACTGTTCATAGTATAATAAAGCACTAAAGTGTAATGCAAAATCTCATTTTTTATCTTTTTTTAGAAGTTTAGTCTATTGTTTAAGCTTCAAAGCAGTGTTGCCAGATGGGCTGCTTTTTTAAAATTCAGATTATTGACTGAGACCACTTTTTTGAATAAGTACAATGCACCTTATTTAATCACATACTAATAAAGGCAAAAACAAACGTAATTAAGTCGTTTAAAAAAAGTGGTGCAAATCAAGAAATCTGAATTACTAAAAAAAAATAGCCTACTGGCAACACTGTTTCGAAGCTTCATGATTGTATTTTAAAATTACCTTAAATTATGTAAATCTATGTCATCTCTTTCTGTACATAATAATTCACGATAGTAAAATTGAAGTTCTAATTGTATAGTTTTCATACCCATGAATTAATGTTGTGTTTATAACAATAAATCCTTTTCAAAATAAATTAAAAAAGGAAATAACTCTTTAAGAATTTAAAAACTTAAAATTCAAGTAACTAATTTTTTTAAAACACTTTTTCTCAATATTCAAAATAAAACCAAACATCTGGGGTAATCCTTTTCTGAAAGCAACATTATACCCATTTAGAAAACGTGTTCTTCTAAGAACTTCGAATACAAGAATAAACAAAGTTGTTTTAAAAGTAAATTCAACAAAGGTATTCGATGTCATAAACACGTAGAAGAGAACTATTTATCAGAAAAAAGAAAACTATCATAGTTGTATCAAGAGAGTGAAACAAATTACTCGTAAAAAATCAAGATAAAAAGGAGTGTTTATTCGAATATATTTACTTCCTTTTCTGTTTATTTTAGTGCTATAAAAATTACTAGTTAAGGGAGTTATTTTATTAGTTTTTTTAAGTTTCCGAATACATTCTGTTTTAGGGTTTCAAAATAGACTTTATTAAACCAGTTCTCATGAAATACATTCTCCGGTCAACAATACGAACCGTTTAGATATACATTTTTTTAATGATTTTTAAAAGTCAAAATCAAATAGTATAATAAAGCATGTGAGGGAGTGACCTTTGTAATAAAGGCACTCTAGCATTTTTGAGATCGTGACGTCAATGATTTAACATGTGTAAGCGTGAAAGCGACATCTATCCTCTCTTTATTTTAACTTTCTAGAGCGTGTGTGTCTTTCTCGGATTCTACAGTTATGTCGCGGTTAGAAGTAATATGTAAATTTGTAGTATCTCAGTTTGCAGCATATAAAAGCTTGGAGTTTGAGTGTGGGTGAGAGTGTGTCTAGCGACGTTAGCCAGCTAGGAGTGTGTCTCGCGGCATTTGGCCAGCTAGTAGTGATCTAGAGTAAGCGATATCAAGTATTAGCGAACTTTCAGTGAATTGACAAGGAGTTTTGGAATTCGACTCGAGAAGTTGGCCGGTGGTAAGAAGTTAATAGTAATTACGTTGACTATTTCAAAGTTAATAAAGAATATATATACAGCCACGGGCTGTCTAATAAGATTTTATCTAGCAGCTTAGCCGACTTATAGCTGAGAAGTAATCTGAAGTGCCCCGATTGAGTTAGTGCCGGATCTTTGAGTATGAGTTTAACCTTTTAGTATTGTTATCAGTTATTAAAATTACAGAACTGCTCCACTCCCCTTGAGCTCTAGTCGTTTTAAATAAACTGTTTTTTATCTTACGTTCTGAGTTATGTCTGCATTCAACACCCAGTACGAGCACCCAACCGTTACAAGCACACTAAGGGTAACGTAAAACCTCACTTTTTTCTATTCTTGTATGTTACGTCTAGTGTTTGAGTTTCGTAGGTTCAAGATTTGCATTTTTAAATTGCCTTAAACTAAGGTACACACTAATTGCATGTATATCATGTCTTTTTCCATATAATAAATTACTCTATCGAATAAATTGAAGTTCTAATTGCTTAGTTTTTATAAGCATTTAATATGTTTTCTAATGTTATACATTTTATAAAAATCTTAATCATCCTTATAAAAAAATTATAAAAAAAACTACTTTTACATTTTTTTCCTACATTTATCTGAGCAAATTTTCAAGACAAAAACAATCACATATTTGTATATTAATTTATAAACTAGCTGAGCCGCCCGGCGTTGCTTGTGCCCGTAATAATATTCTTAAATAAACCTGAAATCTTTACTGCAAAATCTCACTAAAAGACCCAATCTCGAAATGAATTCCAGCGAACGATTTTCTTAACAAAACGGGTAGGTACATTTTTAAAATTTTACATTTAGTAAGTATTACTTATCCCAGGACTCTGAAAAATCCGCATCTAAAACGGTAAGGTTTTAAATATGTGATCACGCTTTCCCTAAAATAATTATTGCTCTCACCCTATCCATAATTTGACGTCCCTTAATCTTTAAAATCTTTAAATTCCGCATATGAAATGGTAGAAAACGGCACAATTTTAAGTATTTGACCACTCCCCCTAAAAAATCCCTCGCTCCTTATTTGATGCTCACTACTCTTTAAAATAGGTACTAGCGGCTATAAGTTATCTGAAAGCTGGAAAACTATCATTTTGTGAGGTTTTTTTATTAATTTGTGTTTCAGAATTTATTTTCCTTTTTTAAAAATCGATTTTATTATTTAAAAAAACTTTTTAAAACTAAATTAAATTTTCAGAAATTTAGATAATAGTAAAAAATGTTTAAAGCTATTTCTCGATGCATAGCTTTAAAATATCCAAATGGTGTATTTTTAAAAATTTTACAGCTGCCAAAGAATCATATAAAAATCATTTGTGGTTTTGGAAAATTTAGTACTTTTAAATAGAGCAAGTCATCCAAGTCACGAAAGAATTAAAGATTAATATCTAACGTTGCAATTATGCGACGCAGAAGAAATCTATATATTTAAAATTAGCTAAAACTTTGTCATCTGGATATATAAAAATTAAATTTATAAACTTAATATTTGAAAAAAAATACAGGTCGTCTATAAATGCCAGTATCCACCAGCGCCCAACTGTCTGCGATGAACACCTGCTCTCGTTATGAAAGATTTCTCAAAAGTCGTTTTGTTTGAATGGAAATAGAATGAAATTTTATAAGTAGATTTTTAATGATTTTTTCAACTATTTATAGGAGTGAAAAAAATATTTTTTAGAATTTCTAAAACATGATTTTGTTCTGCATCTAGATGTCAAATTTTTGAGATTTTAGGCTCAGTTGATTTTAAAATACACCCCTTTATAAAAAAGCCGATCACATTTATCGCCATGGTAGCCCTCTATTTACTATAACCCTCTTCTCTCTCCTCCAGCTTTCGAAGAAATATTCTGCGGTTGGATAAAAATCTATGCTTCCATTGAATTATGAGTACTTTTCGATTCTATAATTTAGGAATTTTAATTAATTTTTCAATTAATTATTACACTTTTTAAATTCTGGGAGTCATGTACAATGGAGAGGCCTTGAACAATCTTCACAAAAAATTGAGCCTCGTACGTGCCGTAGTTTTCGCTAACAATCGCAGACACACGGATACACAGACACACAGAGCGATTTGTTATTTTATTACTATAGATTTGTGAAATGCATACTCAAATAATAATAAAAAAAACTTTCATAACATAACTTAGAAATTGTTTCACTAAAATAACAAATGAAATATTCTCTTTCAAAAGAAAGTAATCTTTAAATCGTACAACTTAATTTAACCATTCAACAACTTCAAGTAACTTTTTTTTCAAAACTCTCTTTCTCACTTTCTCAATATTTAAAATAAAACCAAAGCTTTTGGGGCAAACCTTTTCTAAAGAAAAGCAACATTATACCGATTCAGAAAACTTGTTCTTCCGAGAGCTTCAAATACAAGAATAAACAAAGGTGTTTTAAAAGTAAATTTAACGAAGGTATTTGATGTCATAAACACGTAGAAGAGAACTACTTATCAGATAGAGTAAAACTATCATAGTAGTATCAAGAGAGTGAAATAAATGACTCGTAAAATAAATCAAGATAAAAAGGCGTGTTGATTCGAATATATTTATTTCCTTTTCTGTTTATTTTAGTGTTATATAAAGTACATGTTAAGGGAGTTATTTTATTAGTTTTTTAAGTTTCCGAATACATTCTGCTTTAAGGATTCAAAATAGATTTTATTAAACCAACTGCTATCAAAACCATATTCTCTGGTCAGATATACGAACTGTTTAGAAATAGTTCTTAATGAGTTTAAACATTTAAATCTAATAGTATAATAAAGCACTAAGAGTAACGTAAAATCTCACTTTTTTATGTTGTCTCACTTTTTCAAGTTACATCTACTATTTGGGCTTCGTAGGTTGAAGATATGCATGTTTAAATTGCCTTAAACTAATGTACACGAATCTATGCATGTATATCATGTTTTTCTTCATATAATAACTTAATTTATCTAGTAAGTCCAACCTCTATTTGTTTAGTTTTCATAACCATTTAATATTTTTTTATGTTAAACATTTTATTACAATCTCAGTCATCTTTACGAAATAATGTAAATGTTTTATTAGAAAAAATCTATTTCTACATTTTCTTCCTACATTTATCTGAAAAAAATGTCCAAGAAAAAAACGATCACATGCATATTATAATATATAAATTTGCAAAATTCATATTCAAATAATAAAAAAAAAACCTGTCATTTCATAACATAACTTAGAAATTGTTTCACTCAAATAACAAAAGAAATATTCTCTTTCAAAAGAAAATAATCCTTAAACCTTTTAACAACTTAAACTTCAAGTCACTTTTTTTAAATCTCTCTTTCTCAATATTCAAAATAAAACCAAAGCATCTGGGGTAAACGTTTTCTAAGGAATGGAACATTATACCGAATTTGAAAACGTGTTCTTCTAAAAACTTCAAATACAAGAGTAAGTAAAGTTGTTTTAAGAGTAAATTTAACAATCGTATTTAAAGGTATTTGATAACATAAACATATAGAGGTGAACAACTTATCAGATAGTGTAAAACTATCATAGTAGTATCAAGAGAGTGAAATAAATGACTTCTAAAATAAATCAAGATAAAAAGGAGTGTTGATTCGAATATATTTATTTCCTTTTCTGTTTATTTTAGTGTTATATAAAATACATGTTAAGGGGGTTATTTTATTAGTTTTTTAAGTTTCCGAATACATTCTGCTTTAAAGATTCAAAATAAATTTTATTAAACCAACTGTTATCAAAACCATATTCTGTGGTCAGATATACGAACCGTTTAGACATATTTCTTAATGAGTTTAAACATTTAAATCTAATAGTATAATAAAGCACTAAGGGTAACGTAAAATCTCACTTTTTTATGTTGTCTAACTTTTTCAAGTTACGTCTACTATTTGGGCTTCGTATGTTGAAGATATGTATTTTTAAATTGCCTTAAACTAATGTACACTTATACATGCATGTATGTCTTTCTCCATATAATAACTTATCTAGTAAGTTCAAGCTCTATTTGTTTAATTTTTTATAGCCATTTAATATTTTTTTAATGTTAAACATTTTATGACAATCTAACTCATCTTTATAAAATAATGTTAATGTTTTATTAGAAAAAATCTATTTCAAAATTTTCTTCCTATATTTATCTGAACAAATTTCCAAGAAAAAAACGATCACATGCATATTATAATAAACAAATTTGCGAAATGCATATTCAAATAATAAAAAAAACCTGTCATTTCATAACATAACATAGAAATTGTTTCACTAAAATAACAAAAGAAATATTCTCTTTCAAAAGAAAATAATCCTTAAACCATTTAACAACTTAAACTTCAAGTCACTTTTTTTAAATCTCTCTTTCTCAATATTCAAAATAAAACCAAAGCATCTGGGGTAAACGTTTTCTAAGGAATGGAACATTATACCGAATTTGAAAACGTATTCTACTAAAAACTTCAAATACAAGAGTAAGTAAAGTTGTTTTAAGAGTAAATTTAACAATCGTATTTAAAGGTATTTGATAACATAATAGATTACAGTGATTAGATTACAGATGAACAACTTATTAGATAGTGTAAAACTATCATAGTAGTATCAACAGAGTGAAGTAAATGTAAAATAAATAAAGATAAAGGGAGTGTTGATTGGAGTAAGTTTATCTGCTTCTGTGTTTATTTTAGTATTGTATAAAATACATGTTAAGAGTTATTTTATCAGTTTTTTAATGTTTCACTGTATCGAATATAATCTGTTTTAAAGTTTCAAAAACGACTATATTAAACCCGTTCTAATGCAAAATTTATTTTCCGATAAACAACACAAACCGTTATGATTTTTGCCAATTTTTAAACGTTAAAATCAGTTAATAATATAATAAAACACTAAGGGTAATGTAAAATTTTACTTTTTCCCATTCTTATAATTTGCGTCTATTGTTTAGGTTTCGTAGCTTGAAGATTTGTATTTTTGATTTGCCTTAACTAATGTACACAAATATATGCATATATATCATGTCTTTTTCTATGGCATAACATACTCTACTGAGTGAAATTGAAACTCTGTCTGTTTAGGTTTCATAGCCATTGAATATTTTTTCTAGTTTTAAACATTTTATGATAATCTAACTCATACTTATTAAAATTATAAGTTTCTTATTAGAAAAAAGCTATTTATACATTTTTTCCTACATTTATCTGAAAAAAAATCATGAAAAAACAGTCACATGTTTGTATATTTATATATAAATTCGTGAAATGCATATTCAATGAATTTAAAAAAAAAAAAAATCTGCCATTTCATAATATAACTTGAAAATTGTTTCACTAAAATAACAAAAGTACTACTTTTTCAAGATGAAATAATCATTAAACCATATAACAAATTAAACTTGAAGTTACTTTTTCTTCAAAATATTTTTTTACAAATATTCAAAATAAAATCAAAGCATCTAGGTCAATCCTTTTTGAAAGAACACAGTATTATACCCATTTAGAAAACGTGTTCTTCTCAGAACTTCCAAAGCAAGAATAAACAAAGTTGTTTAAAAATAAATTTAACAATCTTTTTTAATGGTATTTGATGACATAAGCATGTAGAAGATCACTTATGAGATCCTTTAAAACTATCCCAGTAGTATCAAGAGAATGAAGAAAATGGCTCATAAAATAAATCAAGATAAAAGGGCGTGTTGATTGCAGTATGTTTATCTCCTTTTGTGTTTATTTTAGTATTGTATAAAATACATGCTAAGGCAGTTATTTTATCAGCTTTTTAATGCATTACTGTATCGAATTTATCAGTTTTAATATTTCAAAATACACTTTACTAAACCAGCTCTAATGAAAACCATATTCTCCGGTCAACAGCACAAACCGTTTAGGTATATTTTTTGAAGATTTTTAAACTTTAAAATCTGTTAATAGAGTAATAAAGCACTAATTTAAGGTCTTACTTTTTTGTTCTTATAAGTTACGTCTATTATTTGGACATCGTAGATTCAAGATTTGCATTTTTAAATTACCCTAATCCATAAAATAATGTACACAAATATACACATGTATATCATGCCTTTATCCATATAATAACTTACTCCATCGAATAAAATTGAAGCTTTAATTGTTTAGCTTTAATAGTCATGTAATATTTTTCTAATGTTAAACATTTTATGATAGTCTAACTCATACATATAAAACAATGTAAATGTTTTATTAGAACATATCTATTTCTACTTTTCTATCTATTGTTATCTGAACAAATTTCCGAGAAAAAAAAACAATAACATGTTTCTACATTCCTCTGAGAGTCGTCCGAATGGTTATAATTTTAATGTTGTTTTCTTTGCATTTAGTTTCAGATGATCAGAAAAAATGTTTTTTTTTTCAACATTATTAATAAAAACTTAAGTAGAAATATAAATGTGATTCTTGAGTATTAATCACTCCAAAATGTATTGAAAAATCATTAAATCTATAGTGTTATATCATCCCAAATATTGCTTACATTGAAGTGAAATGTTGAACTTCGTGAACGGAATACTAAATTCCAAACACTTAGAGGAATATTTATATATAAATTTGAAAAATGTATATTCAAATAATTAAAAAAACTGCTATTTCATAAAATAACTTAGAAATTGTTTCACTAAAATAACAAAATAAATACATTTTTTTAAAGAAAATAATCCTTAAACCACTCTCTTAAAATGTCAGCCAAAAAATAAATCGAGTGGAGCCAAAATTAGCTCATCTGACGCTTTGAAAGGCACTTCTGAAAAGGTGTAGCACTCGAGTAGCGAGTTATTTCTAAGCAATTTAAGTCAAAAAGAGTAGTTTAAAAAAAGCAATTTAAATCAAAAAGAGTAAAACGTTTAAAAACAACTCATTCACGATCCAATAGATTACAGCTCTTTCCTGAGAAGCTAAATCCACTCTTTTGATTTAAGAGTGCATTTAACAACTTAAACTTCAAGTAACTTTTTTTTCAAAATACGCAATATTGAAAATAAACCCAAAGCATCTGGGGCAACCCTTTTCTAAAGAACGCAAAATTATACCCATTTAGAAAACATGTTCGTCTAAGAACTTCAAATACAAGAATAAAAAAAAATTATTTAGAGAATAAATTTAACAATCTTATTTAAAGGTATTTGATGACATAAGCATGTAGAACAGAACTACATATCAGATAGGGGAAAACTAGTAGTATCAAGAGACTAAAGTAAATGCCTCATAAAATAAATTAAGATTAAGAAAACGTGTTGCTTGTATGTTTATCGCCTTCATTTTAGTATTATCTTAAACGTTAAATGAGTTATTTTATTAGTTTTTTAATGTTTCATTGTATCGAATATTTTCTGTTTTAAACCTTCAAAATAATCATAACTAAACCGTTTCTTAAAGTCTGTCAACAATCCGAAACTTTCATAAGAATTTTTTTCTAATTTTGTAAGTTATTAGATGTTATTACTAGAATGTCTTAAATTTATAAGAAGTCTCTAAGAGTAATGTAAAATCCTCTTTTCCCTTTTTTAAAATTACCTGTTCATTTCGGTCTTCATAGCTGCAGAGATTTTTAATAACATTAAACTAATGTTCACAAATATGTAGATCTATTCCATGTCATTTCTTTCATACTATTTTATCCTCTTTTCCCTTTTTTAAAATTACCTGTTCATTTCGGTCTTCATAGCTGCAGAGATTTTTAATAATATTAAACTAATGTTCACAAATATATAGATCTATTCCATGTCATTTCTTTCATACTATTTTATTCAATAAAAATATAAAGCTCTAATTCTCTTAAATTACCATCGCCATTTAATGACATTATTGCTAATGTTAAATTGCAATATGAAGGTATAAAGTAATATGTTTCAAATTAGAAAAATTCTATTTTGATCAGTTTTTTCTTATGTACGAAATAATCACATGTGTATTCTTTGAAACTGCGAAAAGTGCATCAAATAAAGGAAAAGCTGTCTTTTTAAAAAAAGAAATGTTTGTTTTACTAAAGTAACTAAAAATTACTTTTTTTCAAATGATATAATAATAAACCATACAATAACTTATACTTGAATGTATTTTTTCTTCGAAACACTTTTTCATAAATATTCAATATAAAAACAACGCGTCGGCACCAATACTCTTCTGAAGAAAGCAACATTATACTCATTTAAAAACATGTTTTTCTAAGAGCTTCAGATACGATGTTATTTTAAGAGAAAATTTAACAATCCTAATTGAAGGTGTTTCATGATATAAGGATGTAGAAAAAACTGCCTATCAGATGGTGTAAAACTATCACAGTAGTATCAAAATAATGAAGTAAAAGATTCATAAAATAAATCAAGATAAAAAGGTGTATTGATTGGAGTATGTTTTTCTTATTTTGTATTTATTATAATATTGTATAAAGTACATGTTAAGGCAATTACTTTATTAGTTTTTTAGAGTTTCATTGTATAGGAAATTTTCGGTTTATGGTTTCAAAACAAAACTTTTTAAATCAGCTCCATGAGAAACATTCTTCTGTCAAAAAGATAACCGGTTTGATGTATTTTTTAATTTATTTTTAAACTTTAAAATCTGTTGATTGTCCTCCCTAAAAAAAATCTGTAGAAAATCTACAGCTTTTTGGCCCAAAATCTGTGGGAAATTCGAAGGTATTTGGTCCATTTTGCAAATAATTTTAAGAGTTTTTAAGAATTGTACAGCTGTTTTAAAGATAAAACTAAGTCTGCAAATTTTCTTCAGATTTCTGTAGAATTTCTGTAGAAAGTGCCGATTTCTTCAGGTAATCTTAAGATTATTTTTAGTGGGGGTGTAATAAAGCACTAAGGGCAATGTAAAATCTCACTTTTTCCACTCCTTATAAGTTACGTCTATTATTTTGGTTTCAATATTTGTATTTTTAAATTACCATAAACTAATGTACTCAAATATATGCATGTAAATCATGTCTGTCTCAACATAATAACTTACTCTATCGAGTAAAATTGAAGCTCTTGTTGTTTAGTTTTCTTTGGCATTTAATATTTTTTCTAATGTTAAACATTTTATGACAATCTAACTCATCCTGAAAAAATAAAATAGATTTTTGATTAGTAAAAATCTATTTCTACATCATATTTCCTATCTTAGGCAAACATATGTCCTAATAAACAATCATACGTTTCTTTTAAATACGTATCCAAATACGTTTTTTTTAATATGAGTTAGAAATTGTTTTACTAAAATAACAAATATAATACTCCCTTTCAAAAAGGAATAGTACTGAACAACTGAACAAATTACTTTTTATTTTAAACATTTTATCACAATATCCAATTAAACAAAATCAAAGCATTTTGTGCAATCCTTTTCATAATAAGTCAACCTTATAACCATTTAGAAAACATGTTCTGTTAAGAACTTCGAATATGAGAATAAACAAAGTTGTTTAGAGTAAATTTAACTTTCTCATTTAAGGGGGCTCAGGGGTTGAAAACTTTTGAAAAAAAATCGATTTTTTATGATCTAATTTAATTATTCATTTAATTCTTAACTGAATGCAAAAGACCGCATAAAAATATTTGCATTTTTAACGGAGTTATAAAGCATTTATGTATCAACACTTCCATAGCCGCATTCATATAATTTCAACTTTAAGTCGCGTTTTCTCAAAATTTGATTTTTGATGACTAACACCAAGATTTAAAAAAAACTATTTGATGGAATTGCTTAATTTTTTTTTGCATGCATATAACATCATTATCTAGATTATGAATTAATATATTTTATATAGTTTAATATTTTGAGTATTTTTAATGGAAAAAAAGTTGTATTTTTTAGGGTTTTTTAAATTTTCTAATTTGAGAGATTTTTTAATACTGTTTTTATTAAGTGATAGTTATATCCTTAATTCATAATCTAGATTATGATGTTATATGTATGCAAAAAAAAATAAGCTATTCCATCAAATAGTTTCTTTTTAAATCTTGGTGTTAGTCTTCAAAAATCAAGTTTTGAGAAAACACGACTTAAAATTGAAATTATATGGATGCGGCTATGTAAGTATTGATACATAAATGCTTATAACTGCGTTAATAATGCTAATATTTTTATGCGTTTTTTTGCGTTGAGTTAAGAATTAATTCAGATAGGGGGTAAAACTAGTGGTATCAAGAGAGTGAAATAAATGACTTATAACATAAATCAAGATAAAAAGGCGTATTGATTAGAGTACGTTTATACCTCTTTGTGTTTATCTTAATATTATTTCAAATGCATGTTAAAGGAATTATTTTATTAGTTTTTAAAGTATCACTGAGCAGAATAAATTATGCTTATAGGTTTTGATAGCATTTATTTAACTGTTTCACAGAAAACTTACTTCTCTGTGTCAACAATACGAACCTTACAGGCACATATTTTTTACAGATTTTTAAACGCTAAATTCTGTTAACGCTAGAAGATGTTGACTCTGTAATAAAGTGATAAGATTAATCTAAAATGCTGTTTTTCCTTCGCTTAAAAATAGTAATTTCGGTCTCATAGCTGCAGGATTGTTTTTTAAATTGCCTTAAACTATTGTTTGCAAATATATATATTTATAACGTATCTTTTTCTGTATAACTCACTATGCTGAGTAAAAATGAAGATTTAGTTCTATATAGTTTTTATGTACCTTTTGGTCGTGTGACCGGTATACATGACGCAAAGGTGCTCTGAATCCTTATTATTTTCAACAGTATTTTATTTATTTATTTATTGTAGTTGTTTCCTTCTTTAATCCGATCATTTTCAAGATTCAATTTGGCCAAAGTCTGCATTGAAAAACTGTTGATAAAAGATTGAAAATTCTGTTAACGACATACGTCCCGAAGGAATTCATAATATTATTTCTAACATTTTATGACAATATTACTCAAAAAAGTAATTATTGGTAAAGTGATTGGAATACGAATACAATTTTTCTTCATTTTTATAAAACAAATTCCAACTCTATTGCTCTCGACTCAGGAAGGCATTTTTTTCTTCTAGTTCTTGCTGTGAAGTGTAGAAATTCGGATTTTAGCACACAATTTGGCTGCATTTTCTGAAGATTTCTGCTTTTATACACCCACACCCCTAAAAATATTTCGAATACATAGTTTCCAAATATTAAAACATGTAAAAGTGCGTAAGAGCAAAAAGTAATTTTAAATGTCAGATTCTTGGCAGCTTGAAATCAAAATATCTGAAATGGTACAGTTTTAATTAAAATGCAGAATGTTCAGCAAACTAATATATAAATTTCATTTTTAGTTTTCTTTATAAAAACTACTTTTAAGGGTATTTTGCATTGTATCTTTTTCATTTATTAATTTAAATCATCTATCTATATACTATTATACTATACTATTACACAGAAAAATGTATATAATCACGCAAAAATGAAATTTCCGTAAAAATAAAAAAATAAATAATGAATTTAAAACAAAAATTATATATATTTCTATGTAATCATATATACAAATTTGAGCATAATTAAATACTTTTTGCTGCACAATTTTCTTTAAAATGTGCACAGTTAACAATCGATTTGCAAATTGTGGGATATAAAGAACAAATATATAAAAACAATAAACACTAGTAAATACGACCATTTATTTAACATATTTACCCTTTTTTCAAAAAAAATATATTATTAAAAACATAATGTTGGTTAAAATAAAAATCACCCTAAATAATAGATAGCTAGTGAATTAATAACATTTTGTTACTTAGAACAATAATGATATAATGAAAAAACCCGAACTGATAAAAATGACTCAAAAAATTAAGAAGCAACTCAGAATCTTTGAAACAGACACAAATGGAATAAAAATACTTTTTCGTATATTTTTACAGCTATCTTTACAAGAAGAAAGGATTTGTGAGTATTCGCGAATTCCGATTGTTGACAGTTTTGCACGGTTATCTATATGTCATTCTTCCTTTCCCTCTGCGTGTTCATCTGCATGTAAAATAAATATTGTAGGTGCTTTATATCAAGAACAAATGCATGCTATTTTCAGGTAGATTTCGCATGAAATACTGTCCATTGCGGTCACTCCTATGTTGGAATTTCCGAAAAAAAAAATTGCAGATTTACTCACTAGACCACAAAACTACCATCAGTAAAAAAGTTTATATATAATCACTTTTTACGGACACTATGACTTCTATAATTCTGCTCAAATGTTTTCCAAACTGATTCATAAAATAAAGGGGTATACAATCTTGGTCAAGTTGTTTAATGGACAAAATCGGACCAAGGGAGTGGAAATAGGGAGGGCTTTTATGAAAACTGAAAAAACGCCATAACTTCTTAATTAAAATAAATATCGAATCAGTTTAAAGTTTATATTACTTCTAAAAAATTAACCAAAATTTTATGCATGACAGATATTTTATAAAATTAAAAATTAACTCAAGAGACTAAAAAAGGAAGTTTTGGCAGCAAAAAGTTCATAACTTTTAAGTCAATTATGAAGATATCTTTTGAATTTACTCTTGCTCTTTGAACTTACTCAAAGTTTTTAATAGAAGCATTTCTTATTGAAAAAAAATAAACGAAAACAAAAAGGAGAGGGAAAATGAAAAGAATCCAAAACTTCCGTTAGTTCTTATGCTATCAAATCCGAATAAATCTATTTTACATTTTTAGTAATATCTATAAATTTTACATTGCAAGTTTTTTTTAGGGCCAATTCAAAAAATATATATAACAAAATATAACAAAACAAAATAACCAAAAATATTTTAAACAAAAATAGGAGTTGAAGAAAACAATCTCAAACTGCTAATATTCTGACTCATTTTCTATTTAATTTTAAACGCATCCAAATGGCAGGTTCTCTTATTTAGGAAGTATCTAATGAGACGGAATGATCAGTTTTTTGATAAAGGCAGAATATATTTCAAAAAAAAGCTTTCAAAGTGGGCAATTCGAACAAAATATCCCGAAGCGATCGTGATTGAAAAATTAAGGATGTTTTCGAATTACAAATAGTTTATTTTATAACTCATTTTTAAATTCATTGTTTCTCAATTTCATACAATTGGCAGTTTCTCTTATATAGGAACTATATAACGAACTGTATTGATCATTCTTTTCATATAGACAGAACATTTTACAAAGAATTCTGCCATGATGAGAATTTCGAACCGAATTTGACTGTGAATTTTTGAAGATGATTGTGATAAAACACCAGCTCTAACAGAAGAAATAAAAAAAAAAAAATCTTAAAGTAGCCAAATAAAGTTGTTAAATTGGGTTTATCTCTAATCATATTTTATTTTTTGTTGTTGAAATGAGCACTTCATTTCAAAATCTTCCTCCGCCTGTTGGTGTCTTATATAAATTGGTCATGACTATATTATAATAATTTGTCCAAAAGGTTGCACTGCAGTGCAGATTTTTTTAAAGGTCTCCGCATTTGTTATATCTCAAAAGTTAGTACCCGGATTTTCATCTAACTTTAGATTTATATAAAATTTGACATCAGTTGATGCTGTTTTGATTTTTCTAAAAATGCCCTAAACGATGGCGCTGATGTGCATAATTTTTCATAAAGTATTAACACGTATAATATAAAACAAAGTTTTGTTATTGCCACATTCAACAAGATTGTTATCGAATCTATATAGCAGTTTGTTGGAATATACAGGGATTGTCAAAATTGACCTCTTTAGAAAAAGTATACTTTAGTCAATTTTCGCAAAATGATGGACACCGAGTCGGTTTATTACGTCAAATTTAATTTTAACAACTATATTTGTAATCTTTTAAAATGTATTTGAATTATGTTTAAATTCAGTCCATCCTCTGAGTCTTATGAATGTAACTCGGGTATTTATGTATTTTTTCTACGTTATTAATAACTTAAATATAGAATATTTTGGTAGTATTATGGCTTTATACACTCTAAAAAATAAAAGTGTAAATTTGCACACAAAAATGTGTAAATCGATGATACAAAAACGATTTGTTTATATGTGTAAATTTGTGTGTAAATTGCCAAAATACATACCTAATGTTTAAATTTCAAAATACACATTTCAGTGTGTAATTTGATGATAACACTAAGTGTGTAAAAGTTATAATAATCACTCATGAAATACCCACATTAATGTGTAAATTGCGCAAGAATACACATATATCTGTGTTATATTCTTACTCATTTATCTGTGTAATCTTCTGTGATTACACAGATAAATATGTATTACGCAAAAAACACACATTATTGTGTTATTGTTATTTACACAGTTCTTTGCGTAATATGCAAAATAAGCATATTCGATGGAGGTTCAATAACTATTGTGTCTAGTGTATATGAAATATTTGTACTGCAACGGGTTGATGAAGAATATCAATATATTTATGCTTAGTTTCAGAACCGTAGCTGCAATATTCATACAGTTTTGTATGGAGGAGTAAAATGGGGGGGGGGTAGTTGAAAGTCTGATTATTAGCTTATGGGGCTAGATTTGTGACAGTGGATGCGATAAAAGAAGTGTTGTTTGGACTCGGGATCATAGTGATGTACACACTTCTCATCCACTATCACAAGTGTAGCGTCATAAGCTCCAAATCAGCCTATCACACTCACTCCCCTCCTCTTAAAAACTCCCTATAAACAGGTTTTTAAAACTTTACCCCTCCCTTTAAAACTATGCTACTATAGCAGCTACCGATCTAAAATTCAGCATATAGCCATTTAAGACATTAGTTTTTGATATTCCTCATCAACCATCATAGTACAAATATTAGTTCTCTGTTAGTGGGGAAATATGGGACACATTGTGAAATTTTCAATTTCTTTAATTATAAAATTGATTCTTCAAATTATGTTTCTATATTGCTCAAGGACATTAGAAAGTGTTTCATTTTGTATTCTATAAATCAAAGTTTTGTATTTGTGTCAAGTAAAGTTAATTTTATTATTTTTGTAAAAAGTGTCCCATTCCTCCCCACTCTCCTCTGAATATACACATAAAAACTGCTATTTTATTTTCTATATTCTTCCTTGCTTTTTAATTTTATATTTTCCCCTCATTTATATATTATTCAGAACATGCAATTAAAAATTAAGATAAAGAAAAATAAATAAATAATTAACGATAGATTTTAGACTAATCAGATAGAATAATCATAGTTGGTAAACTTGTAGTCTTCACACTTTTTATTTTCAGAGTTCAGACTCAATTTTTCATTTTTTATTTTTCAGACTCAAGATACAAAGTCAATTATATAGAAGGTACTGTGTTACATACAGTTATAAAAGTAAAATTTAAAATACTATAAAAAAATAGAAAAAAGGTATGTAAACTTCATCTCACACACACACACACACACACACACACACATATTACCTGAAAATATTTTAGCTGATTTGTTTATATATACATAAATCACGTATATTACTTGTTGAATTGTTTTCTTTTCATAAATATTTATCATTACAAAGAATTTGCCATATAAAATGTTATCAGGACTATCAAAAAAGCTGTTGAATCATTAAAGTAACATCTTTTGCATTAAATTTATATTTAGAAATTTGTGTCTTAAAAAAAGAAAAAAAATACAAATATATTTTAACATTAATGAAATTAATCCTATCTTCATAAATGAAAATTTCAGATATTCTAATTAAAATTTTTGATATATCAAACTAATGTGTAGTTTTATTTATCAGCTATAGTAAAAAATAAAACGAGAAATACTGTGTCCAAATATCAATTGACTCTTATAAATTTTCGAAATTAAAGCTAGTAGAATTTATTTGATAATTACATTTGTGTCTTAAGTGTATAAAACTCACCCGGCGGGGGTTATTTATGTAGAGGGGGAGGGAGTGGATGATAAGTTCGATTTTGAACATTCATTATGACACAACTGTTATATTTTTTATATACATACAATCATATGTTTTATGTCATATAAGTTCTGTAATAATATGCAAAATTGGAATGGAAAAATGCATATTTGAAGAAAAAGCCATTACTTTAATATAAATTTTCTTCAGAATTTTTCATCTGGAGTTATTTTAAATCAACGTAGGGTAACATCCCCAGTAATTGGCACTTTAAGAATTTGTCTTTAAACTTACTTCAATTTTCATTACCAAGAAATATGATAATTACTTGGAAATATTTTTAAATCAAAGAATGCATATTTGTGCACCTATTTTGCCCACTAAAAGCAAAAAAAATTGAAAAAGTATATTTATAAAAATATATTTATAAAAAGTTGCTGAAATCACCATTAATTGGCACCTAGAGCACCAATGTATGACACCTTGTGATCCAGTAATTGGCACATGTTTATATAAAAAAAAACCTTTACATTTTGCATTGGGTTTAATCGCTTTAAATGAATTTACTGTAGATGAAGATGCCATATTTCAGATTTTTTAGAGTAAGAAATTAGCATATTAGTCTGAAATGTGAACACTTTAAAACAATACAATATACTTATATTAATGTCCAGTAATTGTCATGCTGCCCCCAGTAATTGTCATATGAAGCTTTAATGGATTCCAATTACTGATAATATTTCATATTTTCAAATAAAAACAAATGATAAACAAAATTAGTCTACAACTTTATAAGTACTTCCAAAATAAGTGGTTTAATCTCAAATTCCTTGCGAATTCCTTGTAATTGGAATAGGTGCCAATTACTTGGAACTAGCAAAATTGAAGCACCATTAATTGACATCTATCATTAATTCAGAAATCCAAATATTTGTGTCGAAAATACCTTTACACAATTAAAGTAACCCTTTTTAACTAAACAAAACTGTTGTCAATTAAAATTTAAAATATATTATAAATCTTATAATAATGAATTCAAAAGCATGCCTTCCTTAAACATAAGAATAAACATTTGCAACAAAAATGGCTAATTTCATACAAGCCATAATTGTTTCTCTTTTCTAGGCACTATTGTTATCTAGTAGCACAAATCAAAGTTATAATCTTTAACGTAAATGAGTATATAACTGGTACATGGTCTTTTTTTAAAAAAGACTGGATATAAATCTTATTTTAGGACATGTTTCTAGGATGTGCCAATCACTGGTGCATGCCAATTACTGGGGATGTTACCCTATTTGCGCGCTTTTGCAATTTACTTCTGTGTATTTTTATTAATTCTATAATTAACAAGAAAAAAGTATGTGTTCTTTACTATGACTATTTAAGTGGAACATAGTTCTTCCGATGTAATATTTTCAAATTAAAACACAGCTGAAAATTTAATGTAATTAAGATTAAAATTAAAAAATTAATTTCTCAAAATTAGGAAATGTAACGTAGAAACTCAAAAGCAACGCTATAGCTTTAATCGATGATAAACTTAGTTAACATTATAAGTTTCATAATTAAAAAAAAAATCAATAAATAAATAAAACTCAGATGAATTGTTTAACTTATAAATCAGAATATATAATTTATAGATATGGTATACATTTGTATAATAGTTTATAAATAAACTATAATATCTTTCACACAACCGAACCAAAATTTAACACCTCACCCCCCCCCCCCAAAAAAAAAGGAAGTTAATGTTTATTTTGCTATTGTTAACATACATTCATAAATTCTTTTTAAGATGAAAATTTTTCAAGAAATAAATGACTTTAGATACAACAGTTGTTATTTTAATAGACATTTATGAGGAGTTATGTAATGTTGACATTTGTTAAGGCAAGTAAATTATACTTGTAAAAAATTCTTATACGTAAAAAACAATCCAACATGTATCATATACATTTATAAATAAATATAAACAAATCAGATAAAAAGAATTGGAGGTAATACGGACATATGACATTACATACCTTATATTTTATAAGAGAATAACTTATTATATTATATACTATATTTTTCTGAACAAGAGCGCTTGCAATCATCTGGACCCGCCATTAGTTTCCAACTTAAACATGATGAAGCCAAGTCAACAAAGATTACGATTTTAAGTTTATGCTAGATTTGCATCTAACTCGGGGTTGAAGTAGTTCCTGAATACAACCATCAATTGCACTGCGAACTGAAGTTAAACTAAAATTACAAGTTAAACTTTGAAATGGATAAAAGTTTACAAGTTACCAGACGGCTCAAAAAATTTAGGGTAAAATCAAGCATACTTATATTTGATGTGCAAAATGTATAAATAACTCAGGATACGAATTTAGAATTATCTTAATTACATGAATTATATTTTATATTACATATTAAATGAATTTGAAATAGTTTTTAGATTTTACTGAAGATTAAACTACTATCCTTTTAATTAAGGGGGGGGGGGGGGGGCAGCAAAAAAGAATACCAACAGTACAAAAAATATAATTTAATTTTATGAATAAGCATAAAGTGGGATTATATCTCTATTATTATGCCTCGTTATGAAGACTTCCTAATGTCGCTTTAAGAATGAAATCTATCACTATTACTGAAAATTACAAGTAAAATTGTGAAAAAGAACAGTCTGTGCGATGGCTGAAAGTAATTACGATTTAATCAAAACCTATAATTATACAATCAAGCATTCTTATATTTGGTGTACAAATTTTAAAAGGGAATTCGGAAAACGAAATTAAAATTTACTAATTAAATGGATAAAATTTTACGTTACATGTAACAAAATATTTGTTACATTTGTTACATGTGTCGAGATTAAATTTTTTTAACTTCTTTTAAATGTTTACGTGCTGCTGAAACGGAGAGAGTGAGAGAGGTGGTCAGAGTATCTTATAAAAATAAATAAATATATTAATTTATTACTTAAAAATACTGTTACAGCAATGCAATGACACCATGTTATTTATGGAATGGGTTTACTAAAATAAAAAGTGTAACTCTGAATAATGTAGAGTAATATGTCTGAGTAATCTAAATAAAGTGTAACTCTGCCTCCTATCCCTTTCGTAACGTCTACTTTAAAATTCACGCATTTATAATTTTTTCAACACAATAATTAGTGTAATTTCAGGAGTAATCTACATTTACACATTTTTATGAGTTTATGCACTGATAACAAACTTACAAACTTAATGCCATAAACTAAACACACATTAAAATAGGTATTTTTTATGACAAATGGGCGACTTTAGAAATTTACACTCTTACCTATGTGTATATCATTATGTGTAAGTTACAATAACGTAACAATTTGTGTAAATTCAGACATTTTTCAGCATTTACACATTTATTTATGTTTTTCAACTAACAACAAAATACACACTTAATTTGTTAAGCTAAAATGCACATAAAAACAGGTAAAACTTTGCAAAAAGTGAGTAATTTTCATGTCATGTGTGTAATTTTAGGAATTTACACACATATATATGTAAATTTGTCTAATTTACACTTTTATTTTTTAGAGTGTAGTCATTCTTATTAATTCAGATTCACAAAAAATCTGTTACATTATAAACTATCATAAAAGAAATTGTTTAGGGAAATCTACGTTACGATATTCGACTTATATTGAGAGATATATGCATCAATCAAATACACTTGCAAACATCTGAAATACTTATTTACATACCTATACACTCTTAAAACGAAAGAGTTGATTTGGCTTCCCAGGAAAGAGCTGCAACTTTTTCGATCATAAATGAGTTGTTTTGAAACGATTAAATCTTCTTGATTTAAATTGGTTATTTAAATAGCTACACTTGATTTAAATTGCTTAAAAACAACTCGTTCACTCGAGTTATTTCAACTCTTTTCGAGAAGCTGCCTTTCAAAACGTGAGATGAGTGGATTTTAACTCAACATGAGTAATTTTGTGGCTGACTTTTTAAGAGAGTACAGCCGTATATAGTTTGTTTATTGTGACACGCAGAAACAAACATGCAAAACTTGTCCTCATTTGGTAAAATAAATTGATTTATAAAAGTCAGCTACGCAGCCATTATCTTGCATAATTAACTTTGGTAAAAGCTTCAAGTGGCCTATTGACCGATCGTCTTCCGCTACCCCTCCCTACTCCATTTTAGAGATAAGATGATCATTAATGCCTCGTACATTATTTCATTACTTTTTAAAAAATATATATTTTCTGTTTTTGGAATTTTTTTTAACCCATGCAATACCGAGATGCGCGTGAGTTTTTTTTTTTTTCTTTTTTTCTTTTTTTTTTTTTTAAGAAATTATTCTACAAAGATATCTTTAATAATTTTGTCTTCTTACTAAGCTTCGTACTGTTAAGGTTTTATGTTAAGGAGTTCACTTTTACGTGTCACATTGATACCTCCGGAAAGAAATGAAAGGTTTCTATAATTCATCACATTTCAAGAGAATGCAAAATACTGTTTGGCATCCCGTCAAATGCAGTTCACTCTAAATGGTACTCTAGTAGAGGGCGCTGTGAGTATAGCCTTATTATACAAGAGAATATAGGTGCATCCTTCGTTTCCCTATCACATGTTCCTGTGTTCAGATGTGTGTAAATTTCCACATCTAACAGGATGAATCATTGCATCATACAAACATACTTGTTAATATGGAAGAGGGGGGGGGGCTATTTTAAATCTTATGCATATACTTTTTTCCCTTATCTTAGTATCACAAAATCAATTATGGGGACCAGTACTCATATTATAAAACAATCGAAGAATATTATTTATAATTTATATCAATATTTCAAAGCGATCATTCATTCAAACTTTTGAACGGAAATTATTTAATGAATTGTAAAATGTGTCAAAGGCCTTTTGACTCGCCACTTTTTACAAATCGGGTTCAAAACAAACAAAAAAATAATGGTTATAAATGAAAAACAAAATGTGGTTGTAACCTAGATGAAGAATCCCTTTTTACTTTTTTATTTTTCAATTTTTCAATTTAAAAATTTTTAAAAATTAAGTTTTTATTGTTAGTAATATGTGTATCTCGAGTAGATAACATATACAAAGAAAAAATATATTAAAGAAATCTTAAAAATAATACTAAACATAAATAAAAGCTTTTTAAATCGTTTGTTGTATTCTTTTTCAATTGAAATCATACTTACAAAACAAAATATACCAGTAACTTGCCATTAGACATTTTTTTCTTTTCTTTTTCTTTTTTCTTTTTTTTTTTTTTTACCCAACAAAGATAGCATACTCTTTTTTCAAACTGCGAAATTTTTATTATTATTTTTAATTATTTATATTTATTTCTTTGTTTATTTTTGTTAATACAAGCTACACTTAAGCTCTAGAAAAATTTTATGTTTCTGCTCTTGTTAAAAATGAATGCTTATTTCTTTTTAACGCCTAGTTTAATGTCTTTAAGTATATTTCTTTTCCTTTTTTTCATCCTTTTTTTTCGTTTTTTACATGTCGCTTTCAGCTTTGTGTTATAAATTGAACCTTGCGTTTATTTCCCAGTTTTTTATTACTTTAATTTTTTATGTTAACAGAAAATAAAGAAGAAAAAATACATTTGCTATGATTATGCTTATAAAACTTATTTTCGAATCCGTGTAAATTAAGCAATTAAAATTCTTAATTATAAAGTACATTATTATACTAGTTTAAGGCAATTTCATATTTAAAATAATACAGGATTTAAAACTGCAAAATATTTATTGCTTTAATTTTTAATATCACATATCTTTGTTTTTTTTATATTTAAAAAAGTACTTTAAATGAGATACCTTGTAGAAAAATAAACTATGTAAAGAAATTATAGGTACTTTTTTGTATAATGAGTTTATGGTAAATGCTGTATTATGCTTTAAAAAAATAAAAGTAATAAAATAGAAACACAAATAATAATGAATAAGCAATTTATATACCAAGTATGTGTTTAACATGAAAGGTTGTCTCAAATAACACACAGATGCATACGTATAATATCTATCTATCTATCTATCTATCTATCTATACATATGGACAGAGTCAGAGTTTTTTTGCGATTTCCCAAAATTAGATTTTCAGGATGAGGTGAGATTGGAAACTCATGTTCGCATATGTAGAGTCATGGGGGGGGGGGAGAAAACACCTCTACTAATTCCTCAAACTATGGTAGAAGAATGTCGCTGGTACCAAACGACTGGAAATAAAGTCTACTTTCAAATTATACTAAAAAAATAAGTTAAGGTGTCATCTACATATTAAAACGAATCCAAACGTTTTTTCAATAGTAATGCCAAATTTTAACAAGATATTTCATATTCGGTTTAATCTATGCCTTGGTATCAAATTTCAAATCATTTAAATGATAAGTTTTTGAATTATAAATATTCAAAATTAAATGCTTCTAATGTTATCTTAAGTTTTCATATTTGTATAAATATCTCCTGAAAATTTATTACTTATATTAAATACGATACTCAATACACAAGGAAAAAGTTGTATATTTACGGTACTTTACCGTCAATTATCCAGTAAATTTGAGAAAAATGTCATTTTTTTACATAAATGGCCAACTCCCGTAAATTTTTGTGTTTTATGGACAAAAACCGTTAATGTAATGGCCGTTGATATATGAATAAAGTCCGTTTTCTTACGGACATTGTCTGTAATCTCTGCTGCAGCTTTTTTACAGTGTAATACTAAAATAACGTATTTTGAAAATACTCATGCTATCCTGTAATCTTCAGTGATTATGGAATGATGTCTATAAATCTCCTGATCAAGAAGAGGGCTCTATCGATCAATAATCCAAAACCAAAGTTCACACTATTAAAAATCTTGCAGCATTTTGTACAGTCATTTTACCGTTTTCTGAAAAACCAGTAACGTAACCGTAATTTAACTCTATTCTGACCATAAAATTGGTAATAATAAGTTCAGAATAACGTAAAAAGACGGTTGTTTTACTTTTTTTTGTAGAAAACGGTCAAATTACTGGATAAAATGCTGCAGATTTTTAACAGTGCAGTTTGGTTGTTCCGCAAAAATATGCCTATTTTAAAAGAATTTCTAGGAAATCTATCGTACGAATTGCATAAAAATATCTTTTTAGGCTTATTGCATGATGTAAAATTCATTTAAAATCTTAGAATTATGTACTGCTATTAAAAAAAGAACTTAAGGTTAATTTTAAATATGCAGATTACATCCTAAGCAAATTTTATATACATCATTTAAAAGTAGACTATTTCCAGTTTATTTCCAATCATTTAGTACGAATCAATTTTTTCTATCATACATGCTTGAAGTGTTAATAGAGATTTTTTTTTTTTACTTTTTTCCCACGATTACACATATAGATCACTGATATTGAGATGTATCAAAACATACGATATGCGTTCTATATCATCCATTGTTTACTAAGACATGCTTTATTTGAAGATAAACTGACCTTAAACACATTCTATAGAGTTACCTATATAAAGACTCTGTATCTAGAGAAACCTATATGAATACTGAATTAAACGTATCACGTTGCACTTTAGTTTAATGAATTTCGGGTTTTTTCCCGAAAGAACAAGATCAAATTTATTATTTCTTCAAGAGCAAATCGTTCAAAACAGTTTCCCTTATTTACAAATCTAAAATTCGTTTAGAAACAGAAATGATATTACATTAACAAGTGGGTAAGTGTGATTGCAGATCGCACAGAGGGTTACGTTTATTATCTCCTTCAAAATACTTAAGTAAAAGTTTAACTTAAATTTAAGGGATACTGGTCAAACTGGTCACCAGAAGTGGCTAGCAATTCAAATGAATAAGAATTTAACAAATAAAAATTATTTCACTTTGCGTGCCAAAATATGATATAATATGATGAAATAAAAACAAATAAGCGCGTTTTTCACGTGATTTAATTCATTAATTTGTTACATACATAATAATTTTATACCTATAACTAAATAAATAAACAACGTTAGCGAGCACAAATACTATAAAATAAAAGATATTTTATAATATTTGTGCTCTCTTAACATGCTCTTTTAACATCTTTTATTTTATAATATTTGTGCTCTCTAACGTTGTTTATTTATTTAGTTATATTTAAGCACAATGTACAATCCGCCCCCTCTTCTTTTAATTTTATACCTACTTAAACTAGCGTGCAACAATTAAAAGAAAGAAAATGAACTGATGACATTAAAAAATAAATTTATTAAAATAAGTCTTTTAAAATTTTATGATTTGATGTGTGACGAGGTATTTACCTGTAACACAAAATTTGAACTCCTTGACTTATATAGTTTGTGTGTATAGACTCTGTGATATACATACAGAGGGCAGAGACGAATAGGGTTTCGTCAGAGGAACGAAACCTTAAAAAAAGGGGATGTTGATATGCACACCCTAAATACCGTGAAAAAATGAAAAGTATTCTATGATAAAAAGTTATTTAAATCCAATTGATTTTTTAAATCATCAGATTTTAAAACATTCACCTTTTATATAAACATTTAAAAAAAAAAATTCTTAAGAATTGTGTTATAATAAAAATAAAATACATTGACATGTTTCGGAACCGTCAAATAAGTTCCATAGTCATAATATAAATAAAAAAAATTTCAAAATATTTCTCCGTCAATACAAATGACACGCAACAATGAGATATAAATAACAAAAAACACGCGCTCTATTGCAAAAAATTAAATTAAAATATAGACCATGATCTAAAACATAAATAAAAATAAAATTTCAAAATATTTCACGGCCAATACAAATGACACGCGACAATGAGATATAAAAACACCAAAAAACACGCGCGCTATTGTAAAAAAAATTAAAAATAGACCATGATCTAAAAGAAATTCCAACCTGGTTTATCCCATTCAAGTCATGTGTCATTTGTATTGACCGAGAAATATTTTGAAATTTTGTTTTATTTATATTATGAATATGGAACTTATTTGACGGTTCCGAAACGTGTCAATGTATTTTATTTTTATTATAACACCTTTCTTAAGAAAAATTAAAAGTTTTATTAAAATGTTGTAAAGTATTCTGTAATAGAAAAAATAAAGTATGTACAAGGTTTCTACCGGTAGTGTTATTTTCCAGGTGAAAACCAATTATTTTCTTATAGAAACATATAGTTCTTAAGTGCGAAACATCTTCTTATTTAATGAGACATTTTCATTAAGAAAATACTAGTATTGAAGGATTTCCTGGTCATGAACTCCCTGTTTGAATCATGTGTTACGTAACATAATAGAACCAAATTCATACTAATTTAAAGACATTTTGAGATTTCCAAAAGATAATATAATCTTAAGAACAAAAAGTATTATGATGTTTTAGTTAAAAATGTAATTGAAGCGAAAAAAAAAGAACTAAAAGCAGATCATTAAAGAAGTTAATATATCTGACATTTTAAAAAAATAATTCAATTTATATATATTTAAAACAACACAGCACTTTTCTGATTTAATACAGGTTGTAATTTTTTTTTCTTTTAAAAATATGAGTAAAAAGATCGACGACACAAACCCTGCCAATATTTCTCAATACTTCATATGAAATGTAAACATATATGCGTATGTGTTACAAAATTGAATTTTATTTCTTAAGGTTTATCTGGAGATATAATATAAAATACAAAAAACGTGAAGAAATCCAAAAAAATGAATTGATTTTGCTAGAATTCAGACTTGTTCATTTAGAGACAAAAGGAAGAAACTAAAAGATAGACTCAAGAAAAAAGTAAAAGGAAAGTTCTTTTGTTTAGAATACAAAAACAGGATGAAAGATACCCAAGAAAAAATCTTGAATTAGAAAAAAAACTGAAATAGATTTATCATCGTTGTGCTTCTAATTATATTTGAGTTGAAAATTGGAACACCTGACGTGCACTGAAAAGAAGGATCCAGATAACGTATGGAACATTCTTAAAAAAAAAAAGAAACATTTTATGCTTATATATGTTTGTTTACTAAATTTTCAAAAATAACATTTTTACGATAATTTTATATCTTTTGTAACTTCCAATCTTTAAGCACCGTCTATGTATGTTTATAGAAATAAACTAAAAATTCTACATCAAATGTAATTTTAAAAATCAAAAATTTAAAATTCCAACTACTTTTTTAGGACTTTCCGACAAAGTAGAAAAGTGCTTAAGTATTCGGTTTGTCTGTTTGTACATCCGTCCAGTCTTTTATCAACGATTTAACATCCGTAAATACACTCGGATTCTCATGCAATTGATAAAAGACTTTTTAGGATCACCAAAGCATGTTTGATATTGTATATGAAGTAAGTAGCATTAAGGATTTATTTACAAGGACACTCAAAAAAGGAAAAAAATGGAAAAATCTTTTGGTGAGTATTTTATTAAAATTACGCTATTTCAAATGTATTGAAATTGATATAAATCACAATGTCACTCCGATTACGTTAAAACAGAGCAATGAACGAAACAGAAGTCAAACAGATTTATTATCGTAATGTTTCTCATTACATTCGTGTTAAAAATTTGAGCAAGTGGCGTGTACTTTGTATAAAAGTATCTAAAGAGCATACGAATTGTCCTTTAAAAAAACAGCTTTTTGTACTGACATACTTTTGTTTAGCAAAGCTGGTACTACTCTGCTATCCCGTCAACCGATTTCGCCAAATTATGCATATTGACGTAAGTTTTATTTTAAATAACGAAAAAACAAATAATTAGTAGAATATTAATAAAAATACAAATAAAAAGTCTGAATAAAAATCACTTAATGACGTTTTAAACACGTATATCTTATTTAATATCATTAAATTGACATTCACGATAATCCATTATTGGCATTTAATCTCATAATTTGGCGATAATATTTTGGTCGACGGGATAACAGAGTAGTAGTCTAAATTGTGAAAATTTTTTGTGGTTTCCAACTTTTAAGCTTGCATTGAAGTAAATTTCTGCATGATATTAAAAATTAAAAATCCTTATTGGTGAAGTTTATATATTATATTCAAGAAATAGTCGCTCGAAAGTCGTTGTAAAACATCCACTTTCTTTCTTTTAGGTGTGTCCGTAATAATGCTAATACGTAGCATCTATAGTGCACGTTCAGCCCGTCCGTCCGTCCGCATATAACCGCGCAAAAACTACATAACAGAATGATTTGAAATTTAAGATATATAATTGTTGCATAATTTTGTCGAGTCATTTCAAATTATTAAAATCGCAGTTATAGTTTGATTACAGGGATTATCAAAGTTATTTCGTTACATTACGGACCAATGGTAAGAAAAATAGTTTCAAGTGCATTTTAAATGTATTGCACTCTGTCGAACAAAATAAAATTGATATGCATCAATGAAGTATATACTAAAGTAAATATTTTGTTCAATCTGTGGTACCAAGAATATTATTTTACTAATTTACAGTGCTACAGAAAAGTATTCCATTATATAATAGTATAAGGTGAAACATTGTTTTGGACGCGTTTTTATATTATTAAATTGTTTCCCATTTTATGAAATTGATATACGTTGCTCAGGTTTACTACAAGTTACTTCCTGTATAATTAAAAGCAGACAGTCATTACAGGGACACACAAAAGATTTCGATGCTCTGCTGTATTCGACGTACTTTAAATCCAATATATGAATATTTTAAAACTTCCTTATGGACAAGCGAACCTCATTTGCTACGCTTGACTTGCAATTTCAAACTTTTTTATTTATAAAACACAATTCAGGCAATAGTGAGCTTTAATAGCTACTTGTACTTTGTCTAATGGATCTCCCACTTTTTTCCTGAAAGTTATTGGCATTTTAGACTGCGCATTTATCTACAGCTATCATCTTAATTTGTGAACATCTGCGGTATTGTATTTAATGCAATTCTCGCCTGCTTGTGAATTTCTAGAAATAAATGTATCATTCCAACGCCATCTACGGTTTTCAATGCGTTTTTCGTATGGGAAAAAAGGCTATTGTAATTCGAAAATGTTTTAACTGTAACCGCAAACGTGGGAGCTCTCTAGTTTTAAATCATCACGATTTCGAGCGCATACCTTCAAATAAGTATATATAAAATTTCTTATAAACGGATTGAGTGGTTAGGCCACTAGATGACCATACATCAGGAAAGTTTTTCTTTTTTTTCCTGACCACCCTGTATTTATTAATGCATTATTCAAGTACATTGCAAGAATGAATGCTATATATTTTTTATTTGGATTGTTCTAAGCGCTTGGAACTTCTTCATAACGCTTATAGGGAAGAACACGCCGCAGCCTTCCAACAAAAGTGTCGTAAAACCAAAAAATCTCGTATTTCAGGAAATGCGAAAAACTGGTTTTGAGCTGTGGTATGCTCAATGGCCATTTTGTTAAACTCTTACCAGTTGCTGGATTTTAACTGCACTATCTTCTACATTAAGCGATTCGAAGAAGAGTTAAACTGTGTAGAATAACAGCCAGTTGCGGCATGTTTGAGTTATGACTTATTTGTAGCAAGAATACGATTTATTAACCTACCTAATTCAGTATAGTATTTAGATATTTTACAGAAATAGGTAGTTTCATGCCTAATCGTATACTGCATAAAATAATAAAGTCAAAAGCTATGTAATTTAACATTTTTGGGTCTACTATTTAGAATATTTAGAAAAAAATTCTTTTAAATTAATAACAATAGCACTAGCTAACCAAGTAGATTAATGTTTAACGAATATTTCACTGTCTGAAAAATAACGAATGTTGTTTTTTTTTTCATATGGTTAAATTAATATTCATATGACAATGGACTAAGGAAAAATATTTGATGATGATGAGAAAATATTGAATTACAATAAGATTTGACTTACGTTACGAATTTGTAATACTTTTAATTTTTAGTACACATGATACTATCAGGAAAGTAATTTTTTTTTAATTTAAAGAGTGAAGTACATGGTTAAAATAAAAAAATCGTAAACAGCGGTAAAAGAATTAAGCAAATAACAGTAAATATTATTATTGTTAAATACCTAAAACACACATGAATTCGTGTAATAAATATATACTAATATTACTACATGCAAATAGTGGCAAAAGGTTTTCTTAAAACAAAATAATATTCCATTAAATTACATGTACTGTTAATTGTACGCCAGACACTAAAGTGATAATAGAACCTAATTCATATCAATATCCAGGTGTTTACTGTTTCAGCACAGGAAGTAAAATATATTTAAAAGTAAATAGTTTTAACCCCTTCCCTGATTTCCCCGAGCGACAAAGTGATAATAGAACCTAATTCATATCAATATCCAGGTGTTTACTGTTTCAGTACAGGAAGTAAAATATATTTAAAAGTAAATTGTTTTAACCCCTTCCCTGATTTCCCCGAGCGACAAAGTGATAATAGAACCTAATTCATATCAATATCCAGGTGTTTACTGTTTCAGTACAGGAAGTAAAATATATTTAAAAGTAAATTGTTTTAACCCCTTCCCTGATTTCCCCGAGCGACAAAGTGATAATAGAACCTAATTCATATCAATATCCAGGTGTTTACTGTTTCAGCACAGGAAGTAAAATACATTTAAAAGTAAATAGTTTTAACCCCCTCCCTGATTTCCCCGAGCGTTATATGGGCAAAGTGTTTTTTCCAATTATGATCCAAGATTGCCAATCCCGAATTTTCGCCAAAATTTGTACAGGCAAATGATTTCAAATAATGATTTATTATTCTCACCAGTATGTAAATATTGTAAATTTTGCTTTATTTAATTGGGCATTTTTTTAAAAATTCAATTATCCAAAAAAACTGCTTTAAAAATAAATTCTGTAAAAAATACAAAAAATAGCATTATTTGGAAGTATTTTTTTTTCAAAAATATTGATAAATTACGCGATGAAATGTTTTTTTTATGAAAGAATGTTACACAGGAAGTAAACACAGAAATTTTTCTGAACTAATGTATATTATAAGTAATTTACTCTTAAAAATATAAGTAAAAAAGTCAATAAAATACCACAAATACAATAATCAAACTTCACAGAGATACATAGATATTAAATGCGCGAACCAAGGATATACAATGAAGAAAAAAAGAAGAAAATGAATCCGAAATTGTTGTGATCCAGAATTGTTCTTCAAGAGACAAAATGTAGCAACTAAATGAAACTCTAAAGAAGAACAAAAGAGTGAATTCTCTGTTGGAAAAACAAGATAAAATAGGCAAGAAAAGAACTTAGGAGAAAATATGAAACAGATTTATCATCGTTATTTTTCTCACATTCGAGCTCAAAATTTGAGCCGTGGATGTAATTTGAGTAAAAGGAACTAAAATTAACCTTTTATAGCCTAATTCAGATCCATGTATATTTTTAATTATTTTTTTGCATATGTCTTCTAATGCTTTAGTTAAGGGATATTAATTATTAATGTGGTGAAAAGATATTTATATATAATTTTCAGAATGTTTCCAATTCTGAACATTGGTCACTTCTGGTAGTCATTTTCCGGTGTTGATTGGTCGTATTACATGATTTTCTGTATATTTTCTCATTATTGATAGGAATTTAACTTTCAAAAAATCAAGTCTTCTTTTTTCATTCTCTGCTTTTTTTTTCAAGTTCACGTTCATCAAATTTAATTTTCCTATTTTTTTTTTTTTTTTTTTTTTTTTTTTACGTTCCTATTTGGGAACATTGGACTGTAAAATGTTAAAGGCTTACACTGGAATAAATAAATTCAAACTAATTTTTTGCACTTTCCAACAGAGTTGAAAAGTGCTTATATATTCGGTTTATCTGTACGTCTGTCCGTCTGTTCACGCTCTAATTTACATTAAGATACTCGGATTTTCCTGCAATTTTAAACCGCATTGAAGGTCACAAAAGCATGTTTGTTATTGCATATGAAGTATGCAATATGAAGGTTCTTTTACAGCGACACTCAAAAGAATTCCAATAAATTATATGCGTCGAAAAATCGTTAGGGAAGTATTTTAATAGCATTACGCAAATTTCAAGTGTATTGAAGCTTATAGAAATCATTGAATTTTATTACAATTACGTTAAAACGGAGCATTCATTGCGTTTTGTATTACTTTTCAGAACACACAAAAGAAATCGATTATAATACTGTCTTTGTATAACAAATGCTGAGGAGTACTTTTTAAAATCCGGTACGCGCTTTTAATTTAATTACTTTTTTGCATATGACTATTTCTATTAAATTTCTTACCTCATATCAGGGCTGCACAAAAGTATTCGCATACCATTCTTCTTAAGAGAGGAAATTGCTGACGATGAATTTTAAACTGAAATGTATGTATATCTTAATGAATTATATTTTGGAATGCATGTTGCGAATAGATACAAGTCTCTGTATCATACTTGAAAAAATGATGCTTTACCGAACATGGCTGCTTATTATAATAGGTTATTGCCTGGTGCAATATGATAAAGTTAAAATTATTTTCAACGTTAGAACACCAGAATATTCAAATTCCAAGCATACCGGTTTCGGCAGCATATAGCATACCTTCCTCAGTGCTCACTGAGGCAGGTAGCACTGAGGAAGGTATGTTATATGCTACCGAAACCGGTATGCTTGGAATTTGAATATTCTGGTGTTCTAACGTTGAAAATAATTTTAACTTTATGGCTCCTTATTACTTGGTTGCTAAAAAATTCGGATACATTTCTGATTGTAGATAGGAACCGCTGAAATTTGGTTTCAAATACGTTGTACATTTCCATAGGGTGAAATGAGACGTAATATTTTAATTTATTAAACTATGCATTATTCTGAATGTGTTAAACAGTTCTTTATAATCTATGCTTGACGCGTGATGTTTTTTCTTTCCTGTTCATGACATAATATCGCCTGTGAGAATTATTTAGGTTATTTTCTATTGAATAGTGTTCCGTTTTTGTGGCCTATCTACTAATATATTGTTCGTATGTTAAGATAAAAATTCTTTAAAATATGCGTTTAAGGTTATTTTAAAGGAATTTCATGTATAAGATTTTATATTTAATCTTAATGCCACGTATTTCAATTTTATATCCATGTAGTTAAATTTATTATACATTTTTCTTAATGTATGTTTCGAATGTAAAACTTTCCGACTTTTCCCACCCACCCTGTTACAATTAATTTATTTGCAAACATATAATTTACGGTATAGAACTTACAAAACACTTATATTAGAAAAGTACATAAAAAAAAATCATTATACAATCAAGTTTTTTTTTTTTTTTTTTTTTTTTTTTTTTTTTTTTTTTTTTTTTAAGTTTAACATGAATTTAACAACGTTCTATTGAAATATATTACAAGAAAGAATGTTTTTGTTTTAATTTGCATTATTTCTTAACTCTTTTGGGTCTGGTATACTATTAATAATATATGTTTTTTCATCGAGTATTTTTTCGTCTTAACAATTAATTTTGTTACATTCTATATGTAGAAATGATAGCATATAAATATGCTATCTTATTATGACTACATTTATGATTTGGCATGTAGTAATAAGAATAATAATAAAAATTTGTTTAATTTTCTTTACACCGTTGACCATTCCTTTATTTTGTATACATATTTCATTTTTCAAATTTAAAATTTAGGTATCTTTTTAAAGTAATCATGTTCGATAAACCGCAAAATATATTAAAACGTTGTAATATCTGTTAAACCATGTTTATTTCCGATATTTTCAGAAAACTCTTTCTTAACCTTTTTTCGGTACTACTTGGTTAACCCGTCGACCAGAAAACTATCGCCAAACTCTGTGATTAAATGCCAATAATGGAGGATCGTGGATGTTTCATTCGGTGGCATTAAATACGATACGCGTATTTAAAACGTCATTAAGCAATTATTCTTTCGACTTTATGATTCTATTTTTATTAATATTCTACTAATTATTTGTTACTTCGTTATATAAAATAAAATTTATGTCAATATGTATAATTGGCGTATTAGTTTGGTGATTTTGCAATTTGGCAAAATTGGTCGACGGGATGACAAAGTTGTAACGTATTTTCATATCAACATGAAATGAATGGTACATAAATTGAGACATTCGTAAATTAAATCCTGTGAAAACGCGATATTTTCCAAATGTATCAAAAACCTGCACCTTAAATTATTGTCATATCATTATGAGCTGAATAGTATATAAAATAAGTACTGTCGTTAGATTTCAGACAACAACATAATCTTTACACTTCAGTAAGTCTATTTGGACAGCTATGATTAACATTTATAAAAGTAATTTTGATCTCAAAATGAAAAAAAAATAGTTTCGAAAGGGTTAAGTGTTTAAAATGTTTTTATGATATTTGTAACTAAGAAAAATTATTTGATATTAAACTACGTACCTCGAAATAATATTTACGCATTCTTCAACAGGTAATAAACACAGATGTTATGTAATTTAATAGGACAAAATTCATATGAATTTTAAACTGCTTGCTGTTTTCCTATATATATATGTAACCATATCATACATATGTTTTCATATTGTATACTTAAGAACAAGAAATACTAAAATGTTTTGTCTTAAAATATAAAATAAAGAAAAATAATACACAAAAAATGTTTTATTAAGTAATTTACATTATTAATAATTTGCTCATTTAGAAATATAAGTAAAAAAAAAATCGATGACAAATACCACAAACATTTTTAAAATTTTATAAATAAATATAGATATATGTTGCAAAACTGAAACTTTCTTATTTATTTACTTAGAAGGTTCACAAATAAAAATTAAATTAAAAAGTTGACATGTTTCGGTTCATTCAAAAGAACCGTATTCATAACATACAAAATCAGTACAAAATTAAATGACACTGGATATAAATAGTTTTAGTTTTTGAAAAAACGAAAGCTAACAACAGTTTTAATACTGAAACTTTCTTTTCATAAGCTTGGTCCAAAAAAAGAAGCTATCAAATAAAAAAAGAAATCGATATTGTAGAAATGCGAACTTGTTCATTTAAAGACAAAAGGAAGAGAAAGTAAAGGATAAAGTCTAAAGAAAAATAAGAAATGGGAGGAATTCTTTTATTTGGGAAAACAGGATAAAATATACTCAAGAAAAGGCTTAGGGGGGAAAATGAAACAGATATATCATCGTTATTTTTCCGATTAATTTCGAGCTGAAAAGTTGAACAGCTGACGAGACTTTGAGCTAATAGTATTAAATACAATTGGAGTTAAAAACAAAATCAGTGCATAATTCATATTGTTTACTAATTAAAACGTAAAAATACATGTAAATGTATATATATTACTTAAAAGGTGCATAATAAAAACATATAAAAACACTTCAAAATATATTTAAAATCATTTTAAGAAAGTCCAGAATGTTTTCGACCGTCGCTTACGCGGTCCTGTTTTAAAAGGACTTGAAATGTGTTTTTAAGTGTATTTATTATGCAAGGATCGCATACGCGACGGTCGGAAACATTTTTAAAAGGATTTTAAATGTATTTTTAAGTGTTTATGTTTTTATTATGCCCCTTTTAAGTAAAATATATTTATTTACATGTATTTTTACGTTTTAATGAGTATTAAATATCCAATGACTTGCTCTTGAAAAAAAAAACTGTTTATGCTGAAATATTTTTGTCTAATATTTTTTTTTTACTTTTTTTATAGTATATTTTCCTTGTATATCATTCTATTTGGCAGCCTGCTTACAAAACTATTTAGTACTAACAAGGTAACTATTTTTGGTGTTTCTCGTACCTAATATTGAGACATTTTGCATTTTTAGTTTTATATTAGAAGAATCAAAAAACTATTTTGTGCAAGTCATATTTTTTTTTTTCATTTTGAAGCAGCGTAACTTTCTGAAAAAGCTATTTTTGATGCCACTTATCGAACTATTAAAATAGTGTTAAGAAAAGCATTTTAAAATATAACTTAGTTTATAATAAATATAAAATATTGAAAAAAGTTTAAAAATTACTTAAAAAAACCTACGAATTTGGTTTTCAAAAATTACCTACGAATTTGGGTTTAAAAAATTACTGTACGACATTATATTCACATTTTTGGCGGAGGAAAAGTCTGATTTGGAAAAATACGTTTTTTCGGCAACTCTAGCTGAATTGTCGTAGCCCTAAAATTGGACAAACATAAATTTCTTTGTGATAAATTTGGTGACTTAATTCACTTTTGGCGTGAAATAAACAAAAATACAATGATAAAAAATTAAAATGTAAACAAAAACATTAAATATGAATTTAACAAAGAATTTTTATCTGTTCACTAACTTTTCTGCATGGGGCTACAACATTCACCAAAACTTTGTGCTAGGTACGAGAAACACAAAGTGAATCCATGTAAGAGGAAAATTTTACATTATGTGTTTTTTACGTTATGTATAAAATTTAATAGTTCATAAACAAGCCCATATATTCCAATTTGACAATTTTGTAATTACTTTTTTATTAAATATTGAAAAATGGTCGTTGTTTTTGGTGGAGGATTGACAAAATGACGTGGTCACTTTTGAATTTAAATTAAAAAAAGAATTTTTATTTGAATAGGAAATTAAAATGTTTAAAATCATTGTAATAAAGGAGAAAACTAACAAATTAAAAAATGGGTAGACGGAAATTAACAGATACGGAAAAAGCCGAAGCCAAAGAAATGACTGACCGTGAATGTCGCATTCAATGACATTAAACACAATACGCGTACTTAAACAATCATAAAGTGATTTTTATTTCTACTTTTTATTAATGATTTACTAATTGATTTGTTGTTTTGTTATTTAAAATAAAAATTTAGTCAACATGTATAAGTTGCTTATTAGTTTGGAGATTCGTATCATTTAGCAAAATTATTCGACGGGATAACTAAGTAGTACTGTATTTGGTTTGACGCAAAAAAGTCTTTCAATGCAGGAAACGAGAAAATCAAAAGATTATCGAGCCGCTGAAAACCAATTACGTGTTGAAAGGCGATCACGAAAAAGGAAGCAATTTAATGCCGAACCAATTAATTGCAGAACATCATGTCTCGAGGGTGACCAATCCACTAACCATGGCGTTTTACAATCGGTCGGTTCTAACCAGGAAAATTTGAGTGCCAATAGTGGTTCTAACAAGCCGGAAAATGTTATAGCTATTACTCTTGATTTTCCACCACCTAAAAAGAAAACTAAAAAACAATCGGCTTGGCAAAAACTGGAAATAAAAACTTTTTTGATTCAATGTCTGATGGACCCATTCACAGATGCATGTGCTGCGATCGACTTTGGTTTAAAACCTCCATCACCAAAATTCCGCTCTGTAAAATCAAACAATAAAGGCCAAAGTCTTACAAGTACAACAGTATATGCCAAAGCTGTATTTTAATAATGATTACTTTCGCACCAACAATGTTACATAGTTTGAAATGTTTCTTTTGTCGCCAACTTTTATGCTTGGCGACAATGGAGTGATTTAACTTAAACGAACCGTACCTTCAAATTGCAGCATGTATAACAATCATTTTATAAAGTCATTTATAGCAGTGGCACGGATAATACACAATAAAACAACTGGTATTTAGCTTAAAATGATAGATGAATGTTTCGAGTGAAACATTTTTGAAACGGTTGGTGTAATTTCTTAAATTAATTTTTTTTTAATTAATTTTTATCTATGTATAATTTAGCGTTTAAAATCGGAGTCCTTTTGCAGGCAACCTATATTCATCTATTTATATAAATGCATGTATCATTTAAACCACAATTTACAGATCAATTGTATTAGGAGAAATATAAAAGAATGAAACTATACTAATGAAACTATGAATGTACTATATCTTTCTAGTAGCGTCTACAACCCGCCCCAAACTTTGGCTCATATCACAAATGCACTCAAGAAAATCCCCATGCTGCCGATAATGGGATTTAATAGTTTGATATCTGTGTTAATAACAACAATTTTGAATTGCTCATTTTAGAAATTTCTTCCATGCGACTTTCGTGCATATAGAGGTTAATTTTTCGGTTTTAATGTCGTTAGTTAACGCGGGTTTGGCGAGTTATGTACATTTTAGTGATTCCTGCACAGCGAGTTTCAAGGATCCAGTGTTTTTTTTTCTTGTTTAAATGGGGGCACTCATACACGCTTTAGTGATTCCGGTGTTGATGAGTTTCGTACATTTTAGAGATTCCTGCGCAGCGAGTTTCGTGGATCCAGTGATGTTTTTTTTATGTTTAAATGGGCGCGCAGCGCTCATACACACGTTAGTGATTGCGGCGTTGGCGAGTTTCGTACATTTTAGTGATTCCTGCACAGCGAGTTTCGTGGATCCAGAGATTTTTTTTTTGTTTAAATGGGCGCGCAGCGCTCATACACGCGTTAGTGATTGCGGCGTTGGCGAGTTTTGTACATTTTAGTGATTCCTGCACAGCGAGTTTCGTGGATCCAGTGATGTTCGTTTTGGTTTAAATGGACTCGCAGCGCTCATACACGCGTTAGTGATTGCGGCGTTGGCGAGTTTCGTACATTTTAGTGATTCCTGCACAGCGAGTTTCGTATTGTGGCGTTGGCGAGTTTGTGCATTTTAGTGTTTCCTGCACAGCGAGTTTTAGGGATCCAGTGATGTTTGTCTGTCTGTCTTTCTGTTTGTTTGTCTGTCTATCGGTTTGTTTTTTTGTCTGTTTGTTTGTTGATTTGTTTGTTTGTGTGTATGTTTGTTTGTTTGTCTGTCTGTTTTTCAGTTTGTTTGTTCGTCTGTTTGTTTGTTTGTTTGTTTTTGTCTGTCTGTCTGATTATTTGTTGGTTTGTTTGTTTGTCTGTTTGTTCGTTTGTCGGTTTGTTTCTTTGTTTGCTTTTACGTCTGTTTTTTGTCGGTTTATTTGTTTGTTCGTCTGTTTGTTTGTTTTTTGTCTGTCGGTTTGTTTGTTTTATGTCTGTCTGTTTGTTTTGTTTGTCAGTTTTTTTTATTTGTATGTTTGTTTGTTTATTTCTTTGGCTTTTTGTCGGTTTGTTTGTTTGTTTGTCTGTTTGTATGTTTGTCTCTCTGTCTGTTGGTTTATTTGTGGTATCGTCAAGAAACGGCAAAAAACCATATTTTCCGTATGAAAAATAGCTTTTTCAGTTTAAAAAGGGAAAATATCGGCAACATGGGGATTTTCTTGGGTGCATTTGTGATAAGAGCCAAAGTTTGAGGCGGGGTATAGACGCTAGTTATCTTTCTTGCGTACTAAAAATGCACTCTTTATGTCTTTTTAAATTACTTAAAATTAGTTAATGGAACAGTTGAACTAATTTAACAGATTAAAAAATATATTAAACTTTACACTTGTAGAATGCATTTGTAGAACAATGTTCTTTTTTTTCGTATAGAAAATAATTAACTATTTCAATTGTTAAATGTTTTACCTTATTATTCATGACGATATCAGTTTCAAAATTTACCTATTATTTGGTACGTAATATTCCCTTCACTAAACTCTGGGTTTCCCTGCAATAAAGGCAATATTTAAAATGATATATTACTGTAGATTTAATGAATTTTCAATGAATTTTCGAATTACCAATACTCTTAAAGATTACATTCATATTTGAAATTAACATTTTTTTATAATGCTGAAAAAAAAAATCATATTTCTGAGCATTTAAAATAAAATGTAGAGAAAATTACATTATAATTTTGACATTTGCATGCAACCATTTGCAAGAACCTTAGAGGGTTAACAAGATTTAAAGAGCTGGTGTATAAGACATACATTTAAGACATAACATTTTTCATCTTAGATGAAAAAAAACTAAATTTCATTCAGTCAAAAGATCATTCAGCATTAATTAACGTTAGAAATATTACGTTCTATAAAAAAGTTTTCGAAAAATACGATAAAAATGTTATAAAAAGAATTCCTTAAACTTTCTGAAAAAGCTATAACTTTTGTTTTACGTAGAATCTTGATCTGAAGATAAAAAACAGGAGGAACTTGAAAATAATAAAGAGAACCCGACACTGTTTTGTTCCATACTTGTTCGTTTAGAAATAAAAGATAGAAACTAAAGGATAAACTTCTAAAAAGATGAAAGAGGGTAAATTATTTCGTTTAGAAGTTAAAAAAAAGAACAAAATATAACAAAGTTTTGTGAAAAAATACAGATTTAGGGTCGTCGTTGTGTATCTGAATATAACATGTGAATTGAATAAAAAAAGTGGAATTGCAGACACTGTATAGGAAATGAAAATTGCAAATTTTTCATGTTCATTGTATATTTGTGATATTTTACTTCGAACTAAATATTATATAGTTTTTTTACATGTTTCTATATTTAAACGCAATATTCTATATTAATCGCAAAAAAAATTTACAATTTAAACTATGAGAAAAGAAATTGTTTAGGGAAATTTGTTACAATATTTGACTTATATTGAGAAACATAAACATCAATCATTTAGACCTGCAAACACCTTGAAATATTTATTTAGATAATTATGCAGACATATATATTTTGTTTATTATGACACGCAGAAGCAAACATACAAAACTTGTCCTTATTTGGTAAAAGAAATTGATTTACAATGTTCAGCTATGTAGCCATTATCTTGTGTAATTAACTTTGGTAAAAACTCAAGTGGCCAATTGACAGCTCTGCTTCCGCTACCCCTCCCTACTCCATTTTAGAGATAAGATGATCATTATTGCCTTTCTTTCTTTCTTTTTTTAAAATTTTTTTCTGCTTTTTTGCATTTTTTTAACCCGCATTAAGCCCCATTTGGACTGTTTTTAAGAAATAATCCTATAAAGACATATTTTGTAATTTTGTCTTCTTAGTAAGCTTCGCATTGTTAAGGTTTTATGTTTATTTCTGAACATTGCAAATGGTGTTATTTTGATACCCCTGGTAAGAATTGAATGTTTTCTATAATCCAACAGATTTCAAGAGAATGAGAAATACTTTATGGCATCCCGTCAAATGTAGTTCACTGTAGATAGTACTCTAGTACAATGTGTCCCAAAAATGACTCATGGATTTTAAAATTCAATAACTTGCAAATGGTGACAGCTATTTAAAAAATTTTTGCAGAAGGGTCATGCATAATGTCAGGAGTTTTTTATACCGTAATGTTTTATTTTAGTTAGAATTTCAAACAATAGGTGGCGCTGACGGCGATTGAAGGCCAGGTCGACGCTTTACTCAGCACTGATCACCTGGCCTTCGATCGCCGTCAGCGCCACCTATTGTTTGAAATTCGAACTAAAATAAAAAATTACGGTAAAAAAAACTTCTGACATTATACATAACCCTCCTACAAAATTTTTTAAATGGTTGTCAGCGTTTGCAAGTTATTGAATTTTAAAATCCATCAGTCATTTTTGGGATACCCGGGCGCAATGAGTATAGCGCAATGAGTCTAGATGGCGAAATGAGTATAGCGTTATTATATAAGGGAATGTAGGTGCATCCTTCATTTCCCGGTCACATGTTACTGTATTCAGATGTGTGTAATTTTCCACATTTAACAAGGTGAATTATCGCGTCATATAAGTATTATAATTGTCTAAAGGGGGGGGGGGATCTTAGTTAACTATAGTGTCGCCCTTTTCAAATCTTATGTATATAAGTAGTTTTTTTTTATCTTATTAATGCGAGGTTTAATTATGGTGTTCAGTCCTGAAATTCTAAAACAACCATAGAATGTTATTTATAATGTATATAATTATTTAAAATAGCTTTTTGCTTCAAATCAGACTTTTTAACAGAAAATATTTAAATAATGAGTTGTAAAATGTGTCAAGGGCTTTTGACTCACCTTTTTTTTTAATTAATTTAAATCAGATTCAAGACAAATTACATAATGGTGATAAAATAAATAACAATGCAGTTATAGTTTATTTGTAATCTCTTATTTATAACTTCCATAGCTTTGTAGATTCCTTTTATTTAAAAAAAATTCTGTTCAAAGTTCTAATTAGTAATCTCCCTAAATTTCTCAAGAAAATAACCTTTACAAATAATAAAGATGCTAAAGAAATCTTAAAATAATTCCAAACATAAATAAACCTTTTTTAATTCATTAATTGCATTTTTTAAATTAAAATCATATTTATAAAACAAAACATACTAGTAACATGCCATTACATTTTTGTTTTAGGTTTTACCCAGCATTTTTTTTAACCTAACAAAGATTGCATCCTCTTTTTTAAGACTGCGAAATGTTTATTATTTTATTTTAATTATTTATATTTATTTGTTTGTTTATTTTTGTTAATACCAGTTACTCTTAAGCTCTAGAAAAAGTTTATGTTTTGCTCTTTTTAAAAATTAATGCTTATGCCTTTTTAACGCCTACTTTAATGTCTTTAAGTATTTTTTTAATCTTTCTTTTTCTTTTTTTACATTTCGTTTTCAGCTTTGTGTTATAAATTCAAACTTGTGTTTTTTTTTTCAGTTTTTTATTACTTTATTTTTTTATGTTAATGGAAAATAAAGAAGTAAAAAACATTTGCTATGATTATGCTTATAGAACTTATTTTAGAATCCATGAAATTTAAGCAATTAAAATTTTTAATTATAATATATTTTACTATGCTTGTTTAAGGCAATTTTATATTTAAAAATATATGCGATTTAAAAATGCAAATTATTCATTGCTTTAATTTTAAATATCACATTTTTTATATATTTAATTAAATACTTTAAATTAGAACTTGTAGAAAAACATATCATATTGAGAAAGTACAGCGAATGATTTTTTTTATATACAATATGAGTTTATGGTACATGCTGCATTAAGTTAAAAAATACAAATAAATACAAATAATAACAATGAACAATCAATGCGTATGCCAAGAATATGCTCAATATGAAAGGTTATCTCAAATAACAGATACATATACATACGTATACATAATATATACGACGACGTGAATTTAAAAAGTCGCCTTGTTCAAAATTTAAATATGCGTTTTGTTTGAATCGATTTTATTGGTAAATTGACATTGGAAAAACTAGTTCAATCCTGTATATTCGCCATTGTAAAATCTTGGATGAATCTTCACCAAAAATTAATGGACGCAGTCATTTTTTCGCGATTTCCCAAAATTTGATTTTTTTTTTTTTTTTTTTTTTTTTTTTTTTTTTTTGATAAGGCGAGTTAGGAAACTCATGTTCTCATATCTATAGTCGTGGAAAATAGGTAGACACCCCTACTAACTCCTCAAAATACAATCGTAGAAGAAAGTCCCGATTTTTCACGTGATTTATTTAATACATTAATTTATGTTACATACATATTTTGTATGTCTATTTAAACTTGCGTGCAATAATTAGAAGAAAAAAAAGCAAAGAATGAACTGATGATATTAAAAATAATATTTAAGTTAAAATAATAGTTTTTTCAAAAATTTTATGATTTGTTGTGTGACAAGTGGTATTCAGCTGTAAGTGTACAAAATTTGAACTCTCTGACTTGTATATTGTTTGCGTCAGGACTCTATGACAAATAGAGGACAGAGACGAATAGGGTTTCGTCGATTAAAGAAACTTTAAAAAAGGGGATGTTGATGTGCACACCCTAAATATCGTGCAAAAAAGAAATTCATTCTGTATTAGAAATAATAAAGTACATATAAGGTTTGTACCGTACCGTTATTTTCCAGATGAAATCCAAGGATTTCTTTATCGAAAGATATAGTTCCTAAGTGCTTATTTATTCAGATATTTTGTAGAAGAAAATACAGTAGAATCCCGGTTATTCAAAGACAGGCTTATCCGAAATACATAAAAATTCCTTTAAGTTCTTTTTGAATGTAAAAAGTTTTACTGTCAACATTATTTTTACTGATGTTAAATGATACTTTTCAGCATATTTCTTATTTATGATTACTATTTTACTTGTATGTATGAATCAAAATAATTCCAAAAAAATTTTTATGCATTGAAGAGTTATTTTAATAAATACTTATCAGCTTTCAAAATCAAAACTTTGAAAGGTGTTATTAGGCACTGGCAGAAATTGTGTTAAAAAAAGGCATGTTCTTTAAAAACTGAAAAACAAAGTCAATTTATTTTTATAGCCTTTGGAATCGGTATTATTTCATTTTAGTTTGGAAAGTGTAATTTGTTTTTACATGCGCACGTATTTTTTAAATTCATTACTTATAAAATTTAGCATTTGAATAAGCTTTTCTCTGTTCTATGCTTCGCGCTCATTTCTCTCCTTGTGCAGAAATTACATCTTCCCATATTTAAAAATCAAATCCTGCTTCATCATTATCGACACTGACCTTCGATTCTAACCAATAAGCAGTTGTGGAAATTTGGAGCAGAGGTGGAGCCAATTAATACCATTTAAATTTAGTTGTATTTTTCGGCTTATTTAACGGCAATATTTTAGTTTTTATTATCTTGAAAAAAACTATAAAAATTTTTTGGTGTCTATAGGCTCCATCTCTGCGCCAGTTTTCCATCACTGCAATACGTTGTCGCTTTTTTGTTGGAGCGACTTGTAATTTTGATTTGTTCTTCAGGGTGTTTTGAATATTGTACAACAGCATTTTTTTATAACGATGTTCCAAATTACGATCACAGCTTTTCATCAAATAAGTTTTCACCATAAGCCTTTCGGTTATTCAAAATTTCCCATGGAATCCCGGTTATCAGAAAATTTCTACGGAACCCCGTTTAACATAAAATGCTTTGGTATCGTACTTTTCGGATTATCGGGATTTACTGTACTAGTATTGAAGAATTTCCTGATCATAAAATACTGGGATCAGTACGAATCATGACGTGTCACATAATATAATAGAACCAAATTAATACTAAATTCAATACATTTTTAGATTTTCTAGAGATAATATAATCTACTTAAGGAAAAAAGTTATTATGTTTTATTTTAAAATATAATTGAAGCTAAAAAAAGGATCAGATTGTTAAAGAAGTTAATATTATATCTGACATTTTAATTTTCTTTTCAGTATTAAATCAATTTACATAGATTTCAAACAACACGGCACTTTTTTTGATTTAATATACGTTACAAAGGTATTTTTTTCTTTTAAAATCTATAAGTAAAAGATCGACAACGCAAAACCTGCCAATATTTCTCAATACTTCATATTATATGTATGTGTTACAAAATTGGCATTTATCTCTGAAGATTTATCTGGAGATATAAAGTATAAAAATTAAGAAGAAAAAAAATTGACGTTGCTAGAAATCAGACTTGTTCATTTAGAGGCAAAAGAAAGAAACTAAAGAATAGACCCTATAAAAAAAGGAAAAGGAAAAAAGGAAAAAAGGAAAATGTTGGCAAACCCTGTCAACATTTCTCAATACTTCATATTAAATATATATTTATGTATAACAAATTAACTTTTTTCTGAAGATTTATCTGGAGATATAATATAAAATACAAAAAAAACATGAAGAAATTGAATGAATGAAAAAAAATGAATTAACATTCCTGGAATTCAGACTTGTTCATTTAGAGTCAAAAGGAAGAAACTAAAAGAAAGACTCTACAAAAAAAGTAAAAAGAAAAAGCTTTTGTTTTGTAAAAACAGGATAAAAGGTACCCAAGAAAAGATCTTGACTAAAAAAATCAGAAAAACTGAAACAGATTTATCATCGTTAGGTTGCTGATTATATTAGAGTTAAAAATTGGAACAGCTGACATGCAGTGAAAAGAAGGATCTAAATAACATACAGAATACTCTTTAAAAAATATATATATACTAATATATTTTTGTTCACTAAAATTTCAAAAATAAGATTTTTTACGATAATTTTATATTTTTTTTGTAGCATTCAATTTTTAAGTACCAACTATGTATGTTTATACCGGTTGTCCCAAAAATGACTGATGGATTTTAAAATTCAACAAATTGCAAATGGTGACAGCTATTTAAAAAGTTTTTGCAGGAGGGTTATGTATAATGTCAGGATTTTTTTACCGTAATTTTTTATTTTAGTTCGAATTTCAAACAATAGATGGCGCTGACGGCGGTTGAAGGCCATATGATCAGTGCTGAGTGAGGTCAGTTTCGGCATCAACCTAGGCTTCATTTGCCGTCAGTGCCATCTATTGTTTGAAGTTCGAACTAAAATAAAAAATTATGGTGAAAAAACTCCTGATATTATACATAACCCTCCTGCAAAAAATTTTTAAATAGCTGTCACCGTTTGCAAGTTATTGAATTTTAAAATCCATCAGTCATTTTTGGAACACCCGGTAGAAATCAAAAATTTAAAATTCCAACTATTTTTTCTGCACTTTCCGACAAAGTAGAAAAGTGCTTAAGCATTCGGTTTGTCTGTTCGTCTATCGATCAGTCGTTTATCAATGCTCTGCCGGAAATACACTCTGACTTTCATGCAATTGAGAAAGCCTTTTTAGGCCACCAAAGTATGTTTGGTATTGCATATGAAGTAAGTACCATTAAGGATTTATTTACACTCAACCCTCAAAAGAATTATATTACATTATGGCACACGGGAAAAAATTGTTTGTAGAGTATTTTATTAAAATTACGCTATTTCAAATGCATTGAAATTGATATAAATCACTTAATGTCACTATGATAACGTTAAAAGAGAGCAATGAACGAAACAGAAGTGATACAGATTTATTATCATTATGTTTCTGATTACTTTCGTGTTGAAAATTTGACCAGGTGACGTGTTCTTTGTATAAAAAGATCTAAAGTGCATACGGATTGTTTTTTTAAAAAATTGCTTTTTGTACTGACACATTTTTGTTTAATAAAATTTCAAAAGTAAGATTTTTACGATAATTTTATGTTTTCTTTGTGGTTTCCAATTTTTAAGCTTGCATTAAACTTAATTTCTGCATGATACAATAAAGAATACTGCTCAGTTAAACTGATGGCATTGAGCTCACATGCTACAAATACTAATTGTACATTAAAGCCTTATATTTTCAAGGGTTAATTCCGTTCGAAAAAAAATTAAGAAGGAGAAACAGCTCTCCCCTTTCCTCTTTTTTATACTTAATCATTGAACCTCCTATACTATCAAAGACATGCTTTATCATATAAAAAATCTATATCCAAAATTCAGAGCAAATGAGGTAATTCTTAATAAAAACCCATTTAGCATTTATATAATTTAAAAGGAGTTATCCCCCTCTTTTATACTTAACCATTAAACTTCCAAAGCTATTCAGAGATTTAAACGAAATCTGAAAATTCTGCTTGAAAAACCCATTTATATAAATTAAGGGGGGGGCATTAGAACCCCTGTTCCCCCTATTTATACTTATACAATGAACACCTAAAAACAGTCACGGAACCGCCTCGTCAGAATGAACCTAATCTAAATTTTGAACGAAAACTTAATTCTGCATGAAAATCCCATTTATATCAACTAAGGGGAGGGGCATGAGCCCCCCGTTCCCCCTCTTATACATATCGAATGAACTCCAAAAACTAATCAGGGAAGCGCCTTGTCAGGATATACCTACATACAAAATTTCAAGTGGATCGGATATTTTTATCACGAGTTATCGCGTTACGCACGAACGAACATGCAGAACGGACGGGCACATAAGCTCTCAGGCTATGATAGCCTGTGAGCTAAAAAATTAAAAATCCATATTCATGAACTTTATATATTCTATTTAAGAAATAGGCTCCCAGAAGTATTTCCACTGTAAAACATTTAGTTTCTTTTTCTTTAGGTGTGTCCGTAATTATGTTAATACGTTTCACCTATAGTCGACATTCAGTATGTCCGTCCACATATAACAGAGCCAAAACTACATACCGAATGATTTTAAATTTAAAATATATAATTGTTGTATAATTTTGTCGAGACATTTCAAATTATTAAAATTGGAGTTATAGTTTGATTACAGGGATTATCAAAATTATTTCGTTACATTACGGACCAATGATAAAAAAAAGTAGTTTCAAGTGCATTTTAAATGTGTTACACTCTGTCGAACAAAATAAAATTGATATGCATCTATGAAGTATATAGTAAAATAAACAATCTGTTCAATCTGTGGTGCCAAGAATATTTATTACTAATTTAGAGGGCTACACAAAAGTATTCCATTACATAATGGTATAGGGGGAAACATTTTTTCGTACGCTTTTTTATAATATTAAATTATTTCACATTTTATGAAATTGATATACTTTGTTGAGGTTTATTACAAGTTACTTCCTGTATAATAGAAAGCGTATAATAATTACAGTGACACACAAAATATTTCGGATACTTTACTGTATCCGAAGTACCATAAACTCTAACTCCAAGATCTGAATATTTTAAAACTTATTTATGGTATGAACGCACCTCATGAGCTACGCTTAACTAGCAAATTTGAACTTTATTTTTATATAACACAATTCAGGAAATTGTGGGTAATTTTAATAACCACTTGTATTTGTCTAATGGATCTTCCATCCACTTCGTGAAACTTATACGCATTTAGCTACACCTATTATTTTAATTTGTGAACATCTGCTGTATTGTACCTAATGCAAGTAGCTCCTTTTTCTGAAATTTTCAAAATAAATGTATCATTCCCGTAAAGCATGGTGACGTCACTGCAACGTCGTTGTGAAGTCACATTGTGACTTTGCGACCATCGATTGTCGATGTGACGTCACGTGACGTCGAAGTGAAGTCACAGTGACTAAAATGTGAAGTCGTTATGGCCGTTTTAGAGCTCTTTTGTGACGTTTCACAAAGTGGTCACAATGTGACAAATTTAAGAAAAATGTGTCATTTTTTGACGAATTTGACATTAACATTGTGACGAAACTGTGACAAAAGCTACTATATTTAAATTGCCATAAACATGTTTTTTAAAGTAAATAACTTGTTTTGAAGAATATTTATAATTTTCTAAAGATTTTTAAGAAAGTCACATCTCAGTCACAATGTGACGTCACTAAGTGGTGGGATTTTGGTCACAGATGTGATGTGACCAAAGTGACTCACAGTGACGTCACTGTGACCACGCATACTATTAGGGTTCCGACGCCATTTACGGTTTTTAATGCGCTTTTCTTATGAGAAAAAAAAAAGATGTTGCCATTCGAAAATTTTTTAATGTGTTCACTGCAACGTGGAAGCTCTATAGTTTTAAATCTTCACGATCTCGAGCGCATACCTTCAAATAAATATATCAAAAATTTCTTTTAAATTGATTGAGTAGGTAGGCCGCTAAGGGATCATATATCAGGGACTATTCAAGAATGAGTGCCATTTTGTTTGTATTACTATAAGAGCCTGAAAGTTTTTCATAACGTTTAGAAAGAAGAATATGTGCAGCCTTGCTACACAATTGTCGCAAAACCAAAAAAATTCGTATTTCTGGAAATGAGAGAAACTGGTTTTGAGCTGTGGTCTGCTCAATGGCCATTTTGTTAATTTGTTACCAGTTAATTGAACTATCTTCTACATTAGGGTATTGGTACAAGACTTAAACCGTGTGGAATGACAGCCTGTTATGACATTTTTGAGTTATGACACATTTTTAGCAAGAATACGATTTATCAATCTACCTATTTCAGTATAGTATTTATATGTTTTACAGAAATACGTCGTTTCATGCATAATCGTATACTACATCAAATAACAAAGTCGACAGCTATGTAATTTTACCTTTTCAGGTCCAATTTGTTTGAATATTTAGAAACAATTACTGTTACCTTAATAACAATACCACTAGATTAATTAGTGTTTAACGATTATTCCATTGTCTGAAAAATAACGAATGTTTTTTTATATATATCTATGGTTAAATTAATATTCATATGACAATAGGCTAAACGAATTTTTGAAGAGTGTGAGAAAATATTGAATTAAAATAATATTTAAACTTACATTACAACTTTCTAATACTTTTATTTTTATTACACATGATACTTTCAGGAAAGTAAGTTTTTATTTTTAATTGAAATAGGGAAATATGTGGTTAAAGTAAAAGAATCGCAAACAGCGCAAAGAGAGTTAAGCAAATATTATTATTATTATTATAAAGTCATAAATATATACTTATATTACTACATGCAAATAATAGCAAAAGTATGTCTTAAAACAAAATAATATTCTTTGAAAGACATATACTATTAATTGTACACCAGACACGAAAGGGTTAATAGAACATAATCCATATCAATTGTCGGACGTTCCCTCTTATCCCGCACAACTTTGAAGAAAGTCCGTAGTAGTTATTGCTGCCACCACCGATATTATTAGGTGATATCGGTCACCCACTGTGAGGATCGTGTAAATGAACACCAATGCTGCCAATTAACTAAATTAACAGTTTATTCTATGTACACAATATAATGCAATATTTACATATACAACTCGGATATAGGTGATCCGGTTCCACATTAAATTAAATACCGTAAAAAGTTGGCTGTGTACTGTTCAAATTACACCTTCTCCCTCTCACTCTATTTATACGTTAGATTAACTTTACCGGAGATCAATTTTGAATCTCCCGACACATGGGTTCTCAGCCTACGCTGTTCGAACCGAGCACTACATACAGGGACCTCCGTCCACCACTGCTCTCACGGTCCGAACTGCATCTATCTCAGCCAAACACTGCCCTTCTCCATTCCTGCATTTCCCCAATGTAAACCCCCCTATTCGTGGAAATCCTTTATTTTCCCTTCTTCAATAGACATCCCAGAAGGTCAAACACTCCCCTCGACAATCTTCTTTTCTTTTACGTCGCCATCTGTTCAATCAGGTTTTAGACTAAGAAAGAATGTCACCTTGAAATTTCAGTAGACATTCCATACAATACATAAGATATTAAGATAAAAAAATAACATAAATTCCAGTTCTATAGCAGATGTTTTCTCAGAACCTGACATCAATATCCAGCTGTTAACTGTTTCAGTATAGGCAGTAAAATATATTTAAAAGTAACTACTTTCAACCGCTCCCCTGATTTGTCTGTGCGTTATACGGGGAACATGTATTTGCCAATTATGATCCAAGTACAATACCGACTTTTTGCCAATCATCATTTGCCCATATTTGGTACAGGGAAATGATTTCAAATCATGATTTATTATTCTCACCAGTAACTATTTATTGTAAATTTTGCATTATTTAATTGAGCATTTTTCTGATTCAATTATGCAAAAATTTGCTTTAAAAAACAAGTTATTAAAAATAATTCAATTCTGCAAAAGATGCAAAAAATAGTATTATTTGAAAACATTTTTCAAATATATTGATAAATTAAGTGGTTGCATGTTATGTCTAAGAAAAAAGTTACAAAGGAAGTAAACACAGATTTTTTTCTGAACTAATATATGACGACCTCAGAAGCCAAGGGGTACAAGTGACAAAATTTCGATTTGGAGTAAATTGAGTTTAAAGATAATTGATGTTAAATTCGAACATCAATAACAATTGAGTGAATTGAAATAGGAAATTTCTGCTTGTTGCATTCTGGTTTTTTAATTCTTATTTCAATAACTGTTAAAAAATAAAGTACAATTTTCTTTAAATGTATAATTAATCAATATTGTTTGTTTTTCGAAAAAAGTGGTTTGCCTCTATAATTCAGCAAATAATAAGAAAATCACTTATATTTCTTTTCCTGAAATGAAAAAAGCATATTTTTAGGTCGTCTGTGTATTTAGTTTATTTTTTTTTCTATTTTGTTACTTATACCCCTTGGCTTCTGGGTTCCTCATATATTATAAGTAATTTTACTTTTACAAATATAAGTAAAAATGCCAATAAATACCACAAAAACAATAATCCAACTTTACACACATATATATTGAATGCTGGAAACGAGGATATACAATGAAGAAAAAATATATAAAAAAGAAATCGAAATTGTTGTGATTCAGACTTGTTCTTTTTGAGACAAAAAGTTGCACCTAAATAAGAAACTCTAAAAAAGAACTAAGAGGTGAATTCCTTTGTTTGAAAAACAAGATAATATAGACTAGAAAAAAGAACTTAGGTGAAAATATGAAACAGATTTATCATCGTTATGTGTCTCACATTCAAGCTGAAAATTTAATCCGTGCATGTATTTTGAGAAAAATGAACTAAATGTTAACGTTTTGCATGCCGAATTATGCCGAATTTTTAATTTTTTTGCTCTTTATGTCTTCGAATGCTTTAGTTGAGGGATATTAGTCATTAATATGGTGAACAAAAATTTTTATATATTATTTTCAGAATGTTTTCCAATTCGTGACATTGTTCACTTCCGGTAGACATTTTACGGTATTCATTGGTCATTTTCATGATTTTCTGTGCATTTCCCCATTAATTATAGGAATTTAACTGCTATTTCAAACAATAATTTTATCTATTGAAAAAAATCTATTTAAAAATTACAGAGTATCTCTATTTTGACCAATGAGAACCCTCCATAAATCATTTAAGTAATCGTTTTCTATATAAGCGGAGGAGTGACGAAGCAACAAAAGTTTAAAATTTTTAATAGTTAAGTTAAAAAATATACGGGTGGCAGTCGAGGATTGCCGCGGTAAAGCTACTGCGTAGCATTTTTTATCAACTTATGCAATTATAATTATTTATCCATTTTTTATTAATGCAGTATTTTTTTTTTGTCTTTGATATTAATTCAAGTTTTTCCTTTTTTTTATATTAATTCAAGTTACCCTTTTTGAGCGTGATGACCAATAAGGAAACAGTTTTTTTCTTTTATTGAATAAATGAGAAGCATGCCGAAGTCTGCCGAACTGAAACGACGTTAGCCGGAGTATTGGGTGTTTTTTTTTCTCGTTACCGAATTTCTAGATTCGGTCGCCGCGCTCAAAGCCTGCGATAAAAGCTATGCAATAGCTTAAAAATCATTTTTATACTTAGTCATTTTCTGGTGGTCATTGGTCATATTTACAATTTTCTGTACACTTTCCCATTAACGATAGGAATTGAAATTTTGTTTTAAAAAAATCAAGTCTTCTTTTTACTATTTTTATTATTACTATTTTTTCAAGTCTATTTTGATGACATTTAATTTTTAATAAATTTTTAATTTTACGTTCCGAATTCGGAACATTGGCTTGTAAAAGGTTAAAGGCATACATTGGAATAAATAAATTCAAACTATTTTTTGCACTTTCCAACAGAATTGAAAAGTGCTTATGTGTTCGGTATGTCTGTACGTCTGTTCGCCTGTTCATGCTTTTACTCCCATAAAGATACTCGGATTTTCCTGCAATTTATAAACCTTATTTAAGGTCATAAAAGCATGTCCGGTATTGCATATGGAGTACGATTAATGGTTCATTCGCCGGGACACTGAAAAAATTCAAATAAATTATATACGGCGAAATATCGTTGGGAGAATATTCTAATGGCATTACGGTATTTCAAATGTATTGCAAATTATAGAAATTATTGAATTTTACTACAATTACGATAAAACAAAGCATTCATTGCATTTTTTTATTATTTTACAGTGACACACAAAATAAATCGACTACAGTGCTGTCTTTGCATAATAATTGCTGAAAAGTACGTTTTAAAATCCGGTATACTTTTTAATTTAATTAGTTTTTTGCATATTACTCTTTATATAAAATTCTATACCATCAGAGTTGCACAAATGTATTCGAACAACATTCTTCTTAAGAGAGGAAATTGCTGACGATGAATTTTCAGTTGAAATATATGTATATCTCAATGAACTAAATTTTGGAATGCATGTTGCTAATAGATACAAATCTCTACATCATACATGAAAAAATGGTGGTTTACTCAACTTGGTTGTTTTGTTGCTTATTAACTGGTTTCTGAAAAATTCGGATAATTTTTCCGATTGCAGATAAGAACAGGTGAAATTCGGTTTTGAAATGCGTTATACATTCCATGTGGTGAAAAGAGACGTAATATTTTTATTTTTGAAACTATGCATTGTTCTGAAATTATCTACTTCATAAATTATGCTTAACGCGTGATTTTTTTCTTTCCTCTTGATGACATATTGTCGTCTGTACAAATTATTTAGGTTATTTTCTGTGTACTTTGAATATTGTTCCTTTTTTGTGGCCTATGCACTAATGTATTGTTCGTAAATTAAGATAAAAATTCTACAGAATATGAATTTGAGATTATTTTAAAATAATTTCATGTAGAAAATTTTATATTTAATCTTAATGTGACGTATTTTAATTTTATATCCATGTAGTTTATTTTATTATACATTTTTCATATTGTATGTTTCCAATGTAAAAATCTGCTACCCTTTGCCACTCATCCTGTTATCATTTATTTATATGGAAACATATAATTTACAGTATACAACATACAAAACATTTATATTAGAAAAATATAAAAAATCATTATTCATAAAAAAGATTATTGTATATTAATAAACCATTATATATTAAAAAAATCATTATACAGTGTTTTTTAGGTTAACATGAATTAAACAACATTCTATTGAAATTTATTACAAGAATGAATGTTATTGTTTTAATTTGGATTATTGCTTAACCCTTTTAAGTCTGGTATACTATTAATAGTAAGGTGGTCTGGTGTAATAACGCCAGGCGGTGTAATAACGCCAAGTGCTAATATTATGCATAATTATGAAATAATCTGGTAAATGACACCCATGTGCTCTGTGCAGAAGGGTTTTGAGTCACATAAATCGCAAAACACAGCTTTAAGTTAATTTGTTTCATTTTTAGGTCTTATTGTTTTTACAAGCAACTAAAATTAACGCTTGATCTAAAATTTGCGAGACACGTTTTTTGATGTGAAGACTATTTTTTTATCCGGAAATACTTTGTTAATTACATAAATTTGTAGTACATTTCATGGACTTTCAAAATGTTGTTGAACATTTTGGATATCTTCTCGAGATAATTTGTAATTTATAATGTACAGCGCAATAACTATAACGGGGTAATAACGCCAATCCTTGGCATTAATACCTCGGTTGGTTCCCTACAGTGGCCGAGCTACATCTTAAATACTAATTCAAATGAACACAGTTAAAATTGTGCAATGTTTCTAATAATTCTATTTAAGCGGTCTTTTTTAAGCAAAAAGAAGCTCACGGTCTGATATTCTTTTGCCTATTCCTCCCCCCCCCCACACCACACCTTTATTTTTCTTACACTTTCACAAAAAATTGAACATTTTGAATAGCTTAGAATGCAATTTGCCACTTTCTAAGTTTGTAGAGTTTGTATTTTTAGAATTGGGCAATCTACATGCAATTATTCCATCTTATTTCATAGTTTCGTTTGTATGGCGTTATTACATTGGTCAAGAAATCCAGCCATTACATTTTATGAATACATATCTGTTAAATTTTTTTTATATAGATAGTCAATGAGTTGCTGTATCAAATCATATATTTGTTTGAAAAATACAATCTAAAACTCAGCCGTGAAAATTGGTAGAACCTTAACGTGGCATTATTACCCCAGGGTATCTTAGATTTTTTTTTCATTGAGTATTCCTTCCTATATAGAAATGATAGCATTATATTACACATATTCAGTCGGTATATTAATTATAACAGATGTAATTTTTACATTTTTCATTATTGGGTGAAAAATGTCCGGGCCAGGAATCCAACCAGGGATGTATTGGCTGAATACATCATTTCAGCCAATACATCCCTGGTTCGAATTTCGATCATCGTGTTTCAAAATTAATCTAATGTAATTTCGTACGCAGCGATTTTCTGCAGTTCCATATATTAACCTTCGATTTAATCTGTTGAGCTGATGCAGAGTATCAGACCAGATAAAAGTGATCGTTGAGGTTAATTGGGTGAAATAGTCCTCCAGTGTTCGTGTCCGGGATAGCTCAGTTGGTAGAGCATTGGCGGCTTCAACTAGTACATTCCTGGCTCGAATCCTGGCCCGTACCTTTTTCACCGAATAATGAAAAATGGAAAAATTACATCTGTTATAATTAAAATAGTGTTAAGAAAAGCATTTAAAAGTATAAATTAGTTAATAATAAATATAATATATTGAAAAAAGTTAAAGCATTCCTTCTAAAAACCCACGAATTTGGTTTTGAAAATTTACAACATTAGATTTACATATTTGGTGGAGGAAAAATTGGCGTATTTTTAAAAATACGGTTTTTCGACATCCCTAGCCAAAATTCTCGCAGCCCTAAAGTAGGACAAACGAAAACTTCTTTGTCACAAATTTATCGACTTAATACACTTTTGGCGTGAAATAAACAAAAAATATTAAATATGATTTTAACAGAGAATTTTTATCTCTTCTGTAACTTTTCTGCATAGGGCTACAGAATGCACCAGGACTCTGTACTAGGTGGGATAAACACAAAAAGTTATTCCCTGTAAGAGGAATATTTTATATTATGTGTAACATTTAATACACTATATTGCCATTGATTATTGGACACTTGCGGTTTTAGACATTTTACTAAATATCTAGAAAAATACATGAGGAATCACCTCGAAACTCTTAGTGTATAAATATAATAGTATACGCCATACATCGCCGTGAATATTTTTTACCGAAACTCCATAGGGGAGACCGTCAACAAAATAAAAAAAATAAATATCTTTTGAATAACCCTGTCAAAACTAATTTAGCAAAAGTGCTCAAACTCTAGATTATGATTGAATGCCTTATTGTAATACACTGTGTTCATTTTTATGCAAATAGCATGCATACTCGCAGAGTAATTAAGGTTTTTATGATAATGGTCCCAAATTTTTCCAAGTTTTTCCCTTATAATTTTCAGAATTCTTAATATAAATTAATATATTTTTTTTAGAAAATAGGACAAACAACATTGCACACAGTACCCTGTAATCAGAATTAAAAAATAATAAAAATTGTATGAAAAATGAGTAGGTTTACTAAATAACTTTTTACTGCGCATGCGTCAAAGATATCAAAATTTCATTTGCATATTATGTTAGCTAAATGTATAGAGCAACTTTTGTAAAAGTCTCAAAATCATAGCTTGAAAATTCTGAAAGTAATCGTCTATAGAAAAAGGACAAAATCCGTTGTTTCCAAAATGAAGCAAAAAAAATGAGGGATTTTATCCAAATGTAGTAGTACATCCCGTATTGCGTATTCTATATTGACACTAATCAATGAATGTATGGATACAACCCCTCTTGTTTTTGCTTCATTTTGAGAATAACGGATTTTCAACTAATTCAACTGACGATTATTTTCAGAATTTTCAAGTTATGATTTTGTGACTTTCACAAAAGTTGCTCTATACACTTAACTAACATAATATGCAAATGAAATTCTTATATCGTTGACGCATGCGCAGTAAAAAAGTAGTTAGTAAACCTATTTATTTTGTACGCAATTTTCATTATTTTTTAAGTCTGATTACAAGGTACTGTGTGCAATGTTGTTTGTCATATTTTCTGGAAAAAATATTATTTTATATTAAGAACTCTGAAAATTATAAGGAAAAAACTTGGAAAAATTTGGGACCATTTTTATAAAAACCTTAATTACTCTGGGAGTATGCATGCTATTTGCATAAAAATGAACACAGTGTATTACAATAAGGCATTCAATCATAATCTAGAGTTTGAGCGCTTTTGCTACATTAGTTTTGACAGGGTTATTCAAAAGATATTCATTCTTTTTTAATTTGTTGACGGTCCCCTATGGAGTTTCGGTAAAAAATCTTCACGGTGATGTATGGCGTGTACTATTATATTTATACACTAAGAGTTTCGAGATGATTCCGCCTGTATTTTTCTAGATATTTAGTAAAATGTCTAAAATCGCAAGTGTAAAATAATCAATGGCAATATAGTGTAGTTCATCAACATGTCCATATATTTCAATTATATTTTTGTAATAACTGCTTTAGTTATAATAATCTATGTATAATGTAGCGTTGAAAATCGGAGTCTTTTTTTTCCGTCAACCTATATTTATTAATTTATAAAGATACAATTTAGAGAATAATTATATTAGAAAAAATATAAACGAGTAAAATAAAAATGTACCGTATGTTTTTTGTATATTAAAATGCACTCTTTATGCCTTTTAGATTATTTAAAATTAGTTAACAGAACATTTAAACTAATTAACATATTAAAAAATATATTAAACTTTACACTTGTAGAATGCATTTGTAAAGCTATATTCATTTATTTTTCGTATAGAAAATAAATAACTAACAATTTAAAATTGTTAAATGTTTTACCTTATTCATGAAGATATCAGTTTCAAAATTTTTAAACAAGACTTAAAGAGCTGATATTTAAGACATAACATTTTTCATCTAACATGAAAGAAAACTGAATTTCAATCAGTCTAAAGATCTTTCAGCATTAATTAACATTACCGTAGTAGCAAACCAATATTGGTCCAACGTTGCGCCAATATTTCATTTATCGGAAATATTCACAATAAAACGTCAATATTGCTCCAATATTGGGATGTTTACATTTCGCCCTTATTTATCCAACATTTGCAGCCAATATTATGCCAATATTGGGGTTCCATTGGAAATATTGCCAATAAAACGCTAATATTGTACAAATGTTGACGTTTCATTGGAAATATTTCCAATAAAATTCCGATATTTAATCAATATTGGCGTTTTATTGGCAATATTTCCAATGAAACCCCAATATTGGCATAATATTGGCTAAATAAGGGCAAAATGTAAATATCCCAATAATGGAGCAATATTTCATGCCAATATTGTGCCAATGTGCCAATATTTCTCCAAGATATAGCCAATATTGGTCCAATATAGTTTGGCTACTGAGGAGCAATATTACGTTCAATAAAAAATGTTTTGGAAAAATACGATAAAGAAGGTTATAAAAAAAATTCCTTAAACTTTCTGTAAAAGCTATAACTTTTGTTTTACGTAGAATTTTGATCTGGAGATAAAAAATAGGAGGAACTTGAAAATATAATAAAGAGAACCCGACATTGTTTTGTTCCATACTTCTTCATTTAGAAATAAAAGATAGAAACTAAAGGATAAACTTCTAAAAAGATGAAAAATGGTAAATTATTTCGTTTGGAAGTTAAAAAAAAGAATAAAAGATAACAAAGATTTGTGAAAAAAAATACAGATTTAGGGTCATCATTGTGTATCTGAATATATTATGTGTATTGAGTAAAGAAAGTTGTATTGTGGACACTGTATAGAAAATGAAATATATATATATTACTTTTTTATATATTTACAAGAACAAAGTTTTCGATTCTCAAAATTTTCGACGGATTTACACATTTTAGGGGTCAGAGATTACAAAAAATTTGTTTTTACAAAATGTCTGTCTGTGAGAGTGTGACGCTCTGGGTTGTAACAAAAATTCTGTAAGTGCTCTATCTCAAGCATAAATGCGGAAGATTTAATAAAATATATATTCAATTAGTCCCTAATATAAATTGGTTCTGATTATTTTTGGTATAAATCGTTCATTGATGGCACTGATATGCTGCATTTTTCATGATTTTCCCAATAGCCCATGTCAAGAAATATTGCACGGATTTTCATCAAACTTTAAATTCAGTTAGATGTTGACATAAATTGTTTAAATTTTTTTCTATGTAAATAAACGAACAAAGCGAACTACTATGCTGCAATTAGCAAGATTTCCATTATATTACTGATAGTCATATTAAAAACTAATGCACGGAATTTCATATCATCAGAATCCCCCTCATGGTAAAGGATTGCAATTAAATGTTGGCACTGTGATAGCGATTTTTAAGTATTAACATGTATAAGATAGACAATTTCGGCATTGCCCTATCTGACTGTCTGATTAGCACCTGACTAGCACCTGCACGGTAAAACATTTGTGTAATATTACCCCATAAAACTGGTGGCAGCTTTGATACCACCAGTGTTATGGTGTGCTTTTTTTCACTTATATAATGGTGTAATTAAAACATATGTTACTGGTGTAACATTACATATTAGTGTAATGTTACACTGGTTATCTTGCTTAATCGTTATTCCGCCATAAACTTGGTGGAAGCTTGGCTACCACCAACTTTATGGAGTAACGTTATACAAATGTTTAACAGTGTTTATAAACTAAAGTTTTTGCTGTCTTAGTAAGTAAGGATTTTTCTTGAACTTAATGAGAAAAAAAAAAACTTCACATTTTTGTAAAATATTACATTTTAGTAATAAAAAAATTTAACCTCTTAAGACGAATGCTTTTACGCTTCTTTAAATTATTTGGTATCAGTTTTTATTTATTGAATTTCAAAAACTTTATATAAGAAGACAAATTGTGTATTAAAATTCTTGAGTTCAAATGCAATAATTTTAAACTCGCATAAATGTCTAGCTCCTCGCAAAGATATTAAACACACAGGGCTATTGCATAAATTTTATTTTTAAATTAATATTCGCAGATTAGGGTTATTTAGATCCACATCAACAACAACAAAAAAAACTGCCTAATGTGACAGTCTCAAAACTTTCTTTCGTCGTATGCATGTTAACAGGTCAAAATTCACTGCATCAGTACCAAAATTAAATGCGAATTTAAGCTCATTTTGAGAATTCTAAAGATAGGAAATTATATGCATTAGTTCTTGTGGTATGACTATTGCGATATCCAGAAAAATGCAAAATAAAAGTGCTGCCAATTTAGTGATTTACACCAAAACATAATGAGCAATAATATTTACCAAGGTATATCGAAATCTGAAATTCGACGAAAATTTGTTTATTGGTTTTATTGATAGTTATTGAGGGAATCGGAAAAAAAATTGCAGCATGGCAGCATCACCTGTTTGGTTATTGACACTAAAAGTAAACATAACCAGTTTATATCAAGTATTAATTAAATCTAAAGTTGGGTGAAAATCCGCGCATTAATTCTTCAGATTGGTGCCATTGTGTAAATCGTGAAAAACGCAGCACAGCGTGAAAAACGCCCCACCTGATAAGCTATTGACACCAAAATGTAAACAGCATCAATTCATTCCGATTAATAAAACTTTGATGAAAACTCGTGCATTATTGTTTTTTAGATATAGCTGTTAGGTATAGCTACGTAGGTTGCAAAAATACAGCATGGCAGCACCACCTATCAAGCGATTTTCATCAAAAACTTTTTACTGCATCAATTAATATCAGGAATTACCTGAATATAATTTTTTATTAAAATCCGTGCATTTGTTCTTGCGCGAAACAACGGTTGCGTAAATCAAAAAAAAAAAAAACCTGTTTTGAAACACTAATCAGCATCAATTTATATCAGAGATTACCTGAATATATATTTTTATTAAATTCCGTGCATTAGTTCATGATATAGACGCTTACAAAATGTATGTCACATGCAGACAGACAGACACAGTGACAGACTCACGGCAGATAGATATTTTGTAAAAATGTGTTTTTTGGATTCTGCGACATTTTAAAAGTGTACGTCCTATGAAAACTGGAATTCAAAAATTTTCATCAAAAACTTTTTACAGCATCAATTTATATCAGGAATTACCTGAATATAAATTTTTATTAAAATCCGTGCATTTGTTCTTGCGCGAAACAACGGTTGCGTAAATCAAAAAAAAAAAAAAAAACCTGTTTCGAAACACTAATCAGCATCAATTTATATCAGAGACTACCTGAATATATATTTTTATTAAATCCCGTGCATTAGTTCATGATATAGACGCTTACAAAATGTATGTCACATGCAGACAGACAGACACAGTGACAGACTCATGGCAGATATTCTGTAAAAACTTGTTTTTTGGATTCTGTGACATTTTAAAAGTGTACGTCCTATGAAAACTGGAATTCAAAAATTTTCAGAAATCCAATAGTCTCTTGTAAAGCTAGAAGAAAATAAATATATTAGACTAAATTAGTCCTGTATTGCAATGATTGTATTTACACGAAAAATGTCCGAAAAGTAAAATATTCCAATAATTTATATAAACAAAAAAAGGACTAAAAAAGGTCTTTCTTGTGGGAAATTAATAGTATAGGTAATATATTGGTATGTTAATGGAAAAAGTAAATTTATAAGAAATAAATAGTATAGGTAATTAATAGTGTAAGACAATTAATAATATAAGTATTTTTTAAACAACATTTTGGTAAGTTCTTTGCTTTAATGATAGAAATAAAAATCCGATGAGTTCCTTCAAAACCAATTTCTTTTACCAACGTTATTTTAGTAAAGTAGTGTTTTTTTTTAGCTAAAGGAGGGGATATTTAAAGATATTTTAATTAGCTCACCTGGGATAGCGCGTATTATACATATTTTAAATCAAACAAAACCGTTCTCAAGCTGATACGATTTATTCATTACAAAGTTACGTCTGGCTTTATGAATACAAAGTCGAAATTATGATTTAATTTTGAACACAGCATTGTCTCATTTATTTAATCTTCAAAATATGTTCATTATATTACATTAAAAAATCTCAAATGTATTAAATGTCCTCATAACAGAATTAACCTAAGTCAGTATCATCTAAGGCATCTTCAAAGTCATTCAAATGATCGCAATCTAAGTAATTATGATTTTTTATGCAAAAAAACATTCATGACTTTGTAAACATAAAACCTTTGTAAAAAAACATCTTTGGTGTCGTTCGATTCCGAAAAAAAGAACAAAACGCTACATGAATAATAAAAAAAGAAAACTTCATAAAATGCAATTTTATACACCGAAAAATACAGTAAACATTTCTTTTTTTTTTTGGGGGGGGGGGGGAGGCATTTCTATTGCCAAAATTAAATTCTTCCAAAATTTTGTAGAATGGAAATCCATCGTCGCGTATTATTAAATTATTGAATAATTTTCAAGAAACTTATAACTTACTCAGATTGATGAATCCCTAATTTACGGAGTGTTATGTCGTAAAAGATTTGACATCGGATATATTAGAGTGATCATATTTATAATGATATTTTATGAAAAATCTTTCAGCTATTTGAAATTTAAACATTTTAAAGATTTATTTTCCTTCAAAATACCATGAATGTATCGCATTCACAAAATGTGATAAGCATTTAAAATCAAGATTATGTGAAGAGAGGAATCTATCTGGTTTTCATCTCCCAATTTTCAGCGACTATCGAGTGTTTTCGCTATACGATTTAAATTTATAGATAGAAATTTACTGAATATCAGTTTGCATCAAAATTACCGAAGTAACGGAAATTATCTGGTTTTCATCCCCAGACTTCTGAGACATGACACATGTAATTTTAAGATTAAATTATAAAAACAAATAATATAAATAAAAATAATAATAAGTAAAAGGAATAATAAAAAACGAAATGATAAAAAGTATATTAAATAAATAATAAATAGAATAACAAAAAATAAAAACAATAAACAATAATTTAAGAAGAATAAACAATAAATTAAGAAGAAGAAAAAATAAAAGAAGAAGAAAAAATAAATGAAGAAGAATAAACAATAAATAAAGAATAATAAACTATAAATAAAGAATAATAAAGTATAATGACTAAAGAATGATAAGTATTAAAGAATAAAGAAAAAAAGAAAAAAAAAGAGCAACGCAACTTTTTCCTTATTAGAATGAACTACATACATTGTTTTTTTAGTTTTATGAGTTAAACACATTATTAATGTAAATTAATATAAAATACTATAAACATTATTAAACATTTCATCTCGCTTGTTAAATATTTTTGTCTTCGTGCACAAAGTATATAATTTTTATAAAAATGGAAAATTATTAGTTTTAAAATGGAATAAAAAAATAAGTTGTCGCCTCTAATCTTTTTTAATAATTTACATGACTTGAGAAATGAAATGTCATGTTTTATGCGAGTCCCCCCCCCCCCGCCGATGTGAAACTCATTATGCGTTGTTTTGTAATATGCATATTGCGTATTTAAAAAGAAATTCGAATAAAATATTAATAGCATTAGGAATACCACGAAATTATTAAACTTTTCGAAAGAAATATGTTGAAAAAGGAACTGGAAAAAAATCTCAAATATAAAGGAACTTTTTTGAGGATTGTGATCTAGAGATAAAGGAAGTAGGAAGAATTTAATGATATCATAAAAATAAATCGATATTGTTTCAAAACAGACTTGTTCATTTAGATAAAAAAAAAAAAAAAACCTAAGGGATTCAAGCTTAAGTTGAAGAAAAGGTTTGTTTTTTTGTGTGAAAACAGGATAAAATAAATCAAAGAAAGAAGCTCGAAAAAAAATAAAGAGATTTATCATCGTTATGATTTTTTTTATAATATAACTGAACATTTGATGGGTTTCAACTAAAAAAATGTTTTTTAAGAATGCGAAATTTTGAATTTGTAAAGTATATTTTCTTATTACTTTGAAACAATAATTTTTTTCATAGTCTATTATTTCATAAACACAAATGTACATTTATATTAAATGTGCTATCGAAGTAACTCCACAAAAGGCCGAGAGTTTCTGCCCTTGAAACTAGTAGACGGCAGGTGCTGGGTTCGAGCCCGATCGTGGCCGTCGGTCTAGCAGTTCGAAGTATTCCGTGGTTTACTTCGATTTCTTAGCCAAAATACGGGTTTGGTTCCCTTAGAAAGTCTCTCCACGGATTGCACATCTCCCTTAGGGCCCATATCCCAGTTGTTGATACTTGGTCATCATAAACATAAACAACAAAAAATAGGGTATCGAAAATGCCTAAAATATTATAAGCGGATTAAACCTTTAAGTTTTTGGCACGTCATATTCCGTTCACTAAGCTTCACTTTTCATTGTAATATAAGCAATATTAAAAATAATATAACTCTATAAATTTAATTAGCTTTCAATACATCAAATATTAATACTCTCAAGAATTACATTCATATTTGTAATTAAGTTTTAATGTTGAAAAAAACATATTTCCTTAGCATTTAAACTTAATTGCAGAGAAAACACCATTTGCAATTTTATCTATTTGTAAAACCGCCAGAAGGTTAATATTTTATCATAAATTAAATCAAGATTTGCAAAGTGATTTGACTAAAATGCAATTATTATTTTTAGTACTTTAATTTTAGGATAATAGTACGCTATACTAATAAAAAAAACTAAGTGCTGAAAAATATAGTGAAACCTCAAACTGAAATTTTCCTATTTAAAAAGCAGTGCTATGCTTCCCTATTTAAAAAGTAAAAACTGAAACATTATAAAAATCATATGTCTGTTTGTCTATTTCCTCAACAGTATCTCATAAAGTATATAACGTGGTAACTTCAAATTTGGCAGAAGTAATTAAGTACATTGAGCAAAATATTAATATATATATATATATATATTCATTCTTAAAAATATTTAGAAAAAATGTAAAATGGCTGATTAAATTACTCGAATATACAATTATGTTACGATTAATTTGATAAAATCGGTATTTATTAATAGTAACCGGTTATTGATAATAAAAACCACATCTTTGGTAAATTTAATGAATATTGCTTATTAATCAGATTTACTGGTTATTATTAATAATTACCGAAGAAGTCCGGACAATATGATCAATTAAACTTTGTAAGAAACATACGCTTAACGAAACTATGTTCTATCATAACTGCTTAGTTCTAATAGCAAAAAAAAAAAGTCAATAATACTCAATCAAAATAAAATCAAATTCTATTAAAAATGCAAAACTAAACCGTTTAAAAGAATCATTTTTGTAATTACTGAATGAATTAAATGAAAATTTTAAATACTTAAATATGCAAAGAATAAATTATACAACTTTGAAATTATTGTTTTTAGTAACAAATATTTAGAAAAAAAGCTTCAAATTTGTTACATTTACTAACATTCATTCGTGATATAAATAATAACCACTAGTTTGAAAAATTCTCAAAAGTATCATATTAATCGGTTTCTTTGGAAAATGTTTAGTTTTTATTAATAACCAAATTATTAATAATAACCGGTTACTATTAATAATTACCGGTGAATCAGATTGACCGTAACATACATAGTGAAATGACCATCGGAGATCAGTAGCATAATATAGCAGTAGTGACTCGCGTTATTTATTTACGTTTCCCATCAGAGAGCATTGACGGTAGCAAAGGAATAATTTAAATAAGCATACACTATTTATTAAATATGAAGAACATTCGCCAAAATATTCAATATATTTTATTTTTCATTCAAATATTTCCCAAAGAGATGCTGCCTATTTTCAGGAGCTTAAATTGTACGACTATCTTACGTTTTTGACGAAATAATTTTTATCGCAATCGAATCGAATATTCAATTATTCATCAATCCGTATTCCTTCTCAGTTCGCATCCACCACAAAATCTCTAAAAAAATCTATATATCTAACAAGCTGTCATCATTTAGTTCATCTCCGGCGTAAGTTCACAAAATAAAAAGTCACTTATGATGAAATATTTCAAGATATACTATACATTAATATCTACGGGAAGTAACTTCTTTGGCATGAATATCCTTTCGAGAACCTTCAAAAATTTCAAACCAGGTGCATGGCACTTAAACAAAAATAGCACACTGCTTTTTTTTTTTTACATTATTTACACTTTTTTTTAATTTTCTTAAAATACCCGACCTAATCCTTAGTAATACAATTTCCTTCGAAGAAAATTTCTTTTCATCTAAAAGATATAAATGAAAATATTCCTTTTACACAGGTGAGATTGTAGTTTTAAAATATGCAAGCTTATCTCTGGCATTTCAGATAAAAAAAAAGCACAGTGATTGACATTGGGTGATGGATGCTCAGCCTTAAATGTTAAATTCCGAGATTTACCATTTTCATTATTTCTCATAAAACCATAATCAAAAATTTGTCGAATCCATCTGTAGTAAGTACATAAAGATTCTTCTGTAGTAGATATAGTTAATCCTCACACACATATTCACACAATCGTCTGGGCCTGGAAATACTGAACCCATATTATGTTCCATACTGTCTTCTTTTAATAGCTACAAATTCTCCCATTTAATATGTCCTTGCCTCCTTTCTCTTCTAAATGAACTACTTCACATTCTCCATATTCTTGTATCTTTAAAACATTTCTATTCACTTCTTCTCGATAACTTGCTTTTTCTCGATATTCTTATTCCAATAACTCTCTAATATTTTGCATTTCTTCATCTAAGGTGGTCTGATGTAATAACGCCAGGTGAGGTAATAACGCCAAGTGCTAATATTATGCATAATTATGAAATAATCTGGTAAATGACACCCATGTGCTCTGCGCAGAAGGGCTTTGAGTCATATAAATCGCAAAAAACAGCTTCAAGTTAATTTGTTTCATTTTTAGGTCTTATTGTTTTTGCAAGCAAGTAAAATTAACGCTTGATCTAAAATTTGCGAGATAAGTTTTGTGATGTGAAGACAATTTTTTTTATCCGGAAATACTTTGTTAGTTACATAAACTTGTAGTACATTTCATGGACTTTCAAAATGTTGTTGAAGATTTTGAATATCTTCTCGAGATAATTTGTAATTTAAAATGTACAGCGCAATAACTATAACGGGGTAATAACGCCAATCCTTGGCATTAATACCCCGGTTGTAACCCGGTTGTTGTAGCTCGGCCCCTACAGTGGCCGAGCTACATCCTAAATACTGATTCAAATAAACACAGTTAAAACTTTGCAAAAATGTGTGTAGTGTGTTTCTATTAATTCTATTTAAGCGGTCCTTTTTAAGCAAAAAGAATCTCACGGTCTGATATTCTTTTCCCTCATCCCCCCCCCCCCACACCACACCTTTTTTTTTCTTACACTTTCACAAAAAATTGAACATTTTCAATAGCTTAGAATGCAATTTGTCAATTTCTAAGTTTGTAGAGTTTGTATTTTTAGAATTGGGCAATCTACATGCAGTTATTCCATCTTATTTCATAGTTTTGTTTGCATGGCGTTATTACCCATATAGGTGGGTAATAACGCCAAATAGCATTGGTCAAGAAATCACGCCATTACATTTTATGAATACATATCTGTTAAATTATTTTTTTATATAGATATTCAATCAGTTGCTGTATCAAATCATATATTTGTTTGAAAAATACAATCTAAAACTGAGCCGCGAAAATTGGTAGAACCTTAACGTGGCGTTATTACCCCAGGGTTCCTTATAAGTTTTTCTATTTTATTTGAAGAAACTTACTTTGAATCCTTAGTTTCATCTAATTTATAAATTATTTTCTCTTTTTATTTCCTTCATTATTTTTTTTACTTCATTTTATCTTTACAAGAACAAAATATTGGATTCGTGAAAATTTTCAGAATCCGGTTTTGGATGGATTTGCACATTTTAGAGGTCAGAGAAGCCGAAAAACATGTTTTTGCAAAATGTCAGTCTGTGAGTCTGTCTGTATGTGGCAAACGTTTTGTATATTTCTAACAGTATAATTCTAAAACTAAATTGGTATTGTTTTATTTTAGAATTAGAAATCTTCTAAACTATTACTTTACTTAACTACTTAACTACTTGTACTACTTAAGTATTATAAATTAGAATCTTCTAAACTGGTTCTAATTTATAAATTATTTTCTTATTTTCATTTCGTTTATTAAATTTTTTGCTTCATTTTATCTTTTCAAGAACAAAATATTGAATTAGTGAAAATTTTCAAAATCCGGTTTTTGATGGATTTACACTTTTTAAAGGTCAGGGAAAGCAACAAACGTGTTTTTTTGCAAAACGTGAGTCTATGAGTCTCTCACTTAGTCATACAAAATTTTGGTGGTATAAGTTGTTGCTGACTAGATTTGGTTTAAACCGCCTAACTGTTGTTTCTGCTACACTGCTATACTGCATTTTTCAGGCATTATTAAAATCAGTAAGATAGAAGATAGTTTTCAATTTGATTAGTTCTTACGAATTTTATTTAATTTTGCTTCATATATTTCCGTTATTTTTATTTTTATTTTTTTTCTGATTAATTTGTTACGCATTTGAAATTTTTATTTGTATTCATTGACGCTTTAATATATCTGTAATATACGGCGGTTATCCCTTTAGTGTTTTCTTCGTTAACGAGATTTTTTATTTTGACGCCTCCTTCTGTGACAGCTAAATCATATCCTGAAACTGATTTCAAACATATCATTAAATGACCTTCCAGATTTAATACTACGCAAATATTATCAGTTAATTTCAATCCATCTGCTTATATTTCGTGTTCAAAATATCGAAATGACCTCGTTTCTTCTCTGTTAAATGCATCGAAAACATACGAATCATCACGGCATAATTCAGGTATGCCTATGTAGACACTCCAAAATAAATACTCGGATTTTACGAAATTATCTTCATTTTTGACGAAATCGTTTCTTTGGAAATACTCCGAACGAATATTTCGTCAAATTGAATAATTTTTTTTTTCTTTGTTTGATGTTAGAAATTTCGTCAAATGTGCTTATTTGAAAAGTGCAATAAAGTGGTTTGTGGTGTCATCTATTGAGCCGTTAAAATGGTTCTGTATTGATCGACAGGGGGGGGATACCATTTTCTGAAGGATTCTTTTTCGAAAACTTCTGCGTGGAAAACTATAGCACAAACTATTACGCCGAAGTGTTATTGAGTGGAAGTTTACATTTCGTTAAAAATTACGCGATTTTATATGGAATTATTGTAAAATATGACAAAATATAACTTAAGGATTGCTTAATCATTAAAATGATAGTTTTATTTGTGGCAATGTAGTTTTTTTGTTTCGAAACTCGCATCGCTTGCCATGTCTATGATTATTTTGGTGAATTTTTCATTGTACATGTCTTTGTTGGTTCGGTGTTATTTGTTGCCTTTGTTAATTTCATTACACTTCTTTTCCATCTGTCGTTCTCATTTGTTTTCAAAATGGGCCTACTATTATACCCCCGTGTGTACATTTGATTTCTATTTATACACTTGGTGGCAATATGACCTGGTGTATTACACGAATTGCAAATAAATCTTGAATTAACAGCTCCGTCACTTCAATATGTTGTAAAAATTCTCAAAAAGTACATTAAAAGATGAAATTTTAATTCATAACTTGGACAATGAACGATTAAATTATTTGTCTTTAAATTTTACTTAAATATCTCAAGATTTATTGCAAAAAAAAAATATGACACACAATTGTCTGTAATTTTTTCAATTTATATAACAATGTATCAATCTCCGTTGAAACTGTGTCAATCCTCTTAAGTGGGAGGGATAGATATGATTCAAAGGCAGTCATTCAAATTATCTGGAATATGTTTTTTGAATGAATATTTTTGAAAGACAGTAAATTTAACATAAATAAAGAAAATATCACTATATAAGAAAACATGAAAGATGTGTTTGAAATAAGCTTTCCAAGGATTATAAATAATTGTTAGAAAAAGTGTATCGTACCTACCTCCCCTACCTCCCGGGCAAATAACGTTTTAAATAAACGATCTGAATGAAATTGTAAATATAGTACAAAATTCTTATAAATTAAAATTTAATTAATTTTAATTGACAAAATCCTTGAAAAATTCACTAAATGATTTTGTAAATATTGTAATATAGTTTCAAAAATACACAAAATGTACATTGAAGAATGAAGTTTTCAATGTACATTTGTAAATTAATTCGTCATTTGCACAATAAAGGATTAAGTTCCATTTATTTAAGTCAAACACTATATCCGACTTGTGTTTTAAAACATGTTATGAAAAACAAGTCAAGGTCATGTCATTTTTTTTTCTTATTTGCACCTCCGCCTTCGGAAGTATAAAAATGGAAAACACAAATAGATAACTTAGATACGAAATTCTATTCACTGCATGAATAAAACATAAGTCTTTCTTCGGGAAGTTCGAATAACATAGAAAACAAAGGAGCTATCACTTTAAAAAGGGAATCGAAACTTCTTCTTGACTCCTTGAGAGATTAAATTCTCTATCAACTTAAAACAACTTGCTCGCTTGTAAAGTGATATTAGAAGGATAACATTTACTCAATAAAATATAAATAAGGAATTCTTGTATTGCGCATATGGTCCTGTGTTTAAAACTTCTGTTCATAAAGAAAATAATTACAACCTTTCATAAAACTAAGTATATATTTTCCTGTTTCAATATAACAAAATGTGTTAAATATTTAAAAAAAAAAAAGATGATTGTTTTTTTGTAAAGCATGGTAAATTTTTCATAAAGCTGCCTTTTACGAAATATCTCATTAAAATTAATCAAAAATACATTCGGCTTAATTCTTAAACAATGCAATATTGGTATAGTTAAATTTAAACCACACAACGGTTATATCAGCTTATAAAACTGATTTTTTTTTCTACTTCATAATGTATACTGATAATAATTTGCAGATAATCCTTTTAAATTATTATCAGTGTCATAATCTAAAATAAGAAAGAAAAAAAAATCATGCGTCATGCATTGATTATGAAGCATTTTCCAATACAATCAGAATAATGCATAAAAACTGTACTGTTTAAAAAATTAAAATCAATTCTCATTTCACCATATGGGACGAAATATGTAACACATTTCAAAAATAATTTCAGCCGTTCCCATCTAACATAAAAAAAATAGCAGCCCTTTAAATGATATAGTGAACTCTATTTATTAGCAACATGCTGTGGTGAGGAAAATTACACCGCATTACACGGTACACGAAAGATAGTGGTTAGTGTAAATAAAGTAATATTAAGATAATATCCCAATCCGCGTTGTGAAAGATTGTACTGGATATTACCAAAAAAAATTGTTTTCTTTTAAACTTATCAGTAATTTAAATAAAGGAAAATCGCAATAGCTCAGACTCAAACTTATTTAACGTTTAAATTTGCAAATCAGGATTTTAAAGAGATAATATGAATGTAAACAATAACTGTCTTCCAAAAAAAAAATTAATTTTATTAATCAAGAATCTGCATCTATTAAATTACTTAAAGAGAAATAAAGAAAAGAAAATATCAAAGAAAACAAGGATATCTATGTACCTACCAATATTTATTTCAAAACAACAAATTATATTCAGAATACAATAATAAAATACCATTCAAAAATATCAATTTCATAATTAGCAACACAATTAGATAACACCACTCGAAAATGTATTCATTTCATAATAATATTTTTTTTCTTAAGTTTTATGTTATCATAAACCTACACAATTTTCTCACAGCACAACTAAAAAGACATAGCCTAAGTTTTCCCTATTATTAACTTTTCTTCTTTTTTTTATTTTATTTTATTTTATCTTATTTTATTTTATTTTTTTCTTCCTTATTTAAATTTCAAGTAAAAAAATTAATTTCCATATTAAAGAAATTTCTCTTTATATATATGTATAAAATCGGCTAAAAGATAATTTCTAAAAAAAGTTAACACCACAAGAGTAAGATTAAATTGCTCACCATTGTTGAACAGCTGGCAGCTAAATCCACAGAAGGTTCGTCGAAACAAATAACTTGTAGCACTCTCACGTAGCACAATTGAAGTCTCGTAATTCATAACTGTCCGTTAAAATGCATGGCAGTAATTAAAAAATGTTCACAGCAATTTCGTACATCGCATCTGAAGTCGCACGAGTCATAATTGTCCATTATAATGCATGGCAGTAAATAAAAATGTTCACAGGAATCTCGTACATCACATCTGAAGTCGCACGAGTCATAATTGTCCATTATAATGCATAGCAGTAATTAAAAATGTTCACAGCAATCTCGTACATCACATCTGAAGTCGCACGAGTCATAATTGTCCATTATAATGCATGGCAGTAATTAAAAATGTTCACAGCAATCTCGTACACCACATCTGAAGTCGCACGAGTCATAATTGTCCATTATAATGCATGGCAGTAATTAAAAATGTTCACTTGCAAAATCCATATTTTTTTTTACCAAGTCCAAAAAAACGCTTAGACATCCGCATCGGAGTGGAATGATTTATTTTCGGAGTCCTTTCTTCATGACAACATACTGGGAGAACAAAAATTCCTTCCGAATCTGCTAACTTCTAACTTCTGAGGTAGTTCTTTTTTTTTCTTTGATTACTTCCAATCACTTTTCTTTATATTATTGGTTTACTTGCAAACGTTTTCATTGGGGCAATTGCCCTTTCACTTCTCATTGGTCCCCTGTCCAAGTAGGAGGTTCACCCCTTTAGGCCACTAGAAAAAACCTTTTTTTTTCTTCCCACGGGTTGCAGAAACTCATCAGACCCCTGTCCGAGACCTCCCTCCTGTGGGCGTTCACGGCTGTAAATTCTGTTATTGTTGGCTCCTGCGCGTAATGTCAAAGTTGGAGACAGTCTGGGTTTTTTACAACTTTGCTATTATCATTATCTGACGTTTTTATGGTGAGCAATTGAGATTTCACTTGGGTGTTCCTTGTTACAACCGTTCGTTCCCACCGAACGTTCTAGAGTCATAAAGTTTATAGCTTTAATTACAAAAAAAATAGCCTTCATCTTTTCCTGAAATCTGAAGTTATTATTACTACCTGAAAGAATGAAACGAACTTAAAATGGATATTAGTGAATAAAATAAATTTAAAACTTTACTTTAATTAATGATTCTTTTTTTTTTAAATACAAATATTTATGTATTTTCGCTTTAGTTGTGCTAAATCATTTTTTATATGTACATATTTATTCTAGCAATGTTGTGACGATTCGTCACTACACATGCATTCCAAAATTTAGTTCATTTAAGGGATACATATACTTCAGTTGAAAATTCTCCTTTAGCAATTACCTCTAATAAGGACAATGGTGTGAAAATACTTTTGTGTAGTCCTGTATCTGAGGTATAGAATTTATGCATAAGGAATAATAAGCAAAACACTTATTCAATTTAAAACCGCTTACCGAATTTTAAAACGTAGTCTTCAGAAATTTTTACGCAAAGACAATACTGTAACCAATTTCTTTTGTCCACCAGTAAATAAAAGAAATGCTCTGAATGCTGTCGATGTTCGTTATTGTAGTGAAATTTAGTGTTTTATATAAATATTGATGCATTTCAAATAGCATAATGCCATTAAAATACTCTCAAAACGATTTTCCCCCATACACCACAAAGTAATCGATTTTTTTTAAATTAACAATTAATTGCACATACTTCACATGCAATACCAAACATGTTTTGGTGTTCCCTAAGCGAAATAAATTGCACGAAAATACGAGAACGTTTACTGGAGTTAGTGTGGCCAGACGGATAACCAAACCGAATGCATAAGAGCTTTTCAACTTTGTTGAAAAGTGCTGAAGATAATTAACAAATAAAAATATATTTTTTAATTTTAGCTATCAATTTTCTTTTTTTACTGAAGAAATTTCAATAAAAAAAGAATAACGTGAAAGAACACGTAAAAATGGAAAAGCTATCGCGTCAAAATTTATTATTTGTTGTTTGCTTATGTATTTGGTGTTACAAATGAGAGAAAAAATACATTTAGGTCGTAGTATATTAATCACAATGAATTTGTATATCACTTTAAATATATAAACCTTAAAAAATCTTTGATTTAATTAATGTTATCTGAAATGTGGTTTATTTTCAGCAAATTTCTTGCTAAAATTTTTTTGCTCAATTAATTTTTACGCATTCTTATTCAGATTAGAATTTGTGCTGTTAAATCCCAAAGAGACTTCAAAGAAGATTTAATTTGTTTTCTTTTAAATTAATATTCTTTTAATTTATTATTTTCTTTAATATTCTTTTTAATTAATTTTCTTTGTTTAGCAAATTTCTAATATTAGTTTTTATGTAATCGCCAATTGTACTACCTCAAAATGTCTTCTGTATATTACTTGTTTCTTTGAAACAGATGACAATCTAAATTAATAATATAGAATATTAATTACGAAAAATTTATATAACACTTTAAAAGTGCAATGTAATGCACTCTCTAATAGCATGCATGGTCACAGTGACGATACAGTAACATCACTGTGAGTCACTTTGGTCACATCACATCTGTGACCAAAATGCCACCTCTCAGTGACGTCCCATTGTGACTGAGATGTGACTTTCTTAAAAATCTTTAGAAATTTATAGATATCCTTCAAAACATGTTATTTTACATTAAAAAACATGTTTTTGGCAATTTAAATATCTTCGCTTTTGTCACAGTTTCGTCACAATGTTAATCTCAAATTAGTTACAAATGACACATTTATCACAAATTTGTTACTTTGTGAAACGTCACAAAAGAGCTCTAAAACGGCCATAACGACTTCACATTTTAGTCACTGTGACCTCAAATCGACGTCTCGTGACGTCACATCGACAATCGATGGTCACAAAGTCACAATGTGACTTCACAACGACGTTGCAGTGACGTCACCATGCTTTACAGGCTTTTACCGTGAAAGAAGTATGCAATTTTTATTAAAATATCAATTGAACTATTAATCTACATCAACAACAATAAAATATTATAACAATCATACTTATCTGAACAAGCAATATTAAAATGTAGAAAAAAAGCAAAATTTAGATAAGTTGTTGACACAGTAGAAACACACAAATCTTTTCTTTAACAGAGAAGAGCATTGTAAATGAATGTATCGTATTCTATTAACCATTTCCTTTTTTGAAATCGTGTTCTTTTTCAAATATACTCAAAATGATATCAAGTATATTTGTGTATACTCCAGGATGCATCCAATATTTATTAAGCTAACCCATGAAATTTTATGGATATTGTTGAATCTGATAGCCGGCCCTTTTCTTGTTAGTCTGAAATCTAATTTTGATAGTGAATATGCTACACAAAATCTATTACAAAAACTTGTTTACTCAATTACACAGTACTTCTAACATGATAAAAAAGTATAAATAATCAATGTATTACTTTTGTCAAATCTCTCATTTTTGTAAGTATTGAACTTTTTTGTATACCTTTATCTACGTGTTTATATTACGGATTTTTTTTCCCTCATATTTTTGGAAATAGAATGAGTTTCTTCTAGTAAAATCTTTATCGTATTAAAAGATCTATTGTATAACAGAATATTTTAGAATAAGTTTTCTCTTCGAAAAGTGACTAACAGTAGAAGCAATATAATGAGAAGAAAAGGATAATGAAGAATAAAGAATCGTCTGGGATGACAGATGAGTTAAAGAGGTGATCAAAAAATGTAACATTTGAAACGTTTATGTAACATTTGAAATCCAATAGAATTTAAACGGAAAAGACGCAGTTAGGAAAAAATAGAGACATGTGAGTTTGATGAATTTCGTTATTTATGTAGTTCGGGAAAGCGGCAACTCCTATACTGGAGTACTGCTCTATGAAAAAGTACGTAGATAACAATGTTCAGGAGATTCCTGAATAGTTATCCAATAAATAGACTTATCGGATTACATTAAATTGAGAAGGGGATAACGAAAGTTAATGATGTAATCCAATATATGGATAAAATATTAATGTGTCATTTAATTAATGTAAGGAAGGATCTACAATGTCCATGTTTTTAAATGTAGGGAGTGTTTTATTAATGTAAACAGCACCCAACTAAGGCTTTGGATAGCCAAGGCACAAGCACCATTCTGGAAGTCATCATTATTTTTTTTTGTGTGTGTGTGAATAATGTGGAAGTGATTAGTACTGAAATTTATACATAAAATTTTTATTCGTAATGTATGCATAAAATCTGTAGTCGGTACTGCTGACTTCTGCACACAGTATACCAAACATTTGGTCACAACTTTAAGAAAAAATAGTAGAAAATATAAATAAAAAAATAAATAATTTGATAATAGTAGAAAAAACTATTGACGAATATTTTTTTTATTTTTTATTTACTTTATTTTATTTTATTTTATTTTATTTTAATTGCAAAATATTACATTTACCGACGTACTTTATAAGATGTCTAAAAGAGAAGGTTTAAAATTGGTCATAATTAATCATTTTAACTTGTCATGTTACGAGGAAACTTTAATACAGAATTTCTTTTAAAACATAGCATTCTAAGTTGTTGTAACAAAATTTTAATCTTTATTTTTATAATGATATAGTTTGTTTGTTGCATGTGTGGAGGGTGTATTGGAAGCAGAGACGGAAAGGGGTGCCACAGTCTCTTTAAAATGTTTAAAAATATATGAATTTTGGTGTCACTTTTGCCTAATTTTAAGTATGTGACACTCAATAATGAAAATCCTAAATACTCTCTGGGGGGTGGGGTGTCAAAAAAGTGGGTCCGAGGCAGGTACCCTCATTCCCTTGCGTAAGTCAAGTCCTGAATGTAAATATTTTATAAATAAATCATTCATTACTATTATTCGAAGAAATATGTTATTGATTCAAGCTTTTTCATACTGCTTTCGGCATCACTTACCTACACTGGATGTGACAGATTGTCAAATAAGAATTTTTTTTTTCTATCTTTATGTGTAGGAGACTTAATTTTTAGTAACAATTATTTTTGCAGTGACAACGAACGAATAAAAAAAATGATTTGTGCGCATTGAAAAAAGCATACTTTAGAATTTAACTAAATTTTCTAAATTATGTTAATCTTGTCTAAATTGAGAACTAATTCAATACATTTATTATTAACAATTAATGTCTCTTTATTCATTGAGCATCACATTAAATGGAAAAAGTGCTAGATATTAAAATCTTATTAAATGTTCTCCAGATAACTGATATTAATTTATAAATCTTAATAAATATTTAATGGAGTTTCGTTAATTATGTTAATATAATATTCTAAGTTGACCAATTAAAATACAATTACTTAATATAAGATTATATTTTAATCTTTTAAATTGCGTTGCAAGTTATAATTTCCTTCCTTACATTTATATGAATGATATTCATTTTGTTTAGTTTAATTAATATTTAATTTCGAACACTTGGAGAAATATATTAAATTTCATAGTTTGTAATTAAGATGCATTGTGAATACAAGTTATTTCTGAACAAATCAAACAAATTTCCTGCGGCTTATTACTCATCGAAATAAATAAGATTTGTAAGTACGTTAAAAATCCACTTTTTCAATCAAAAAGAAAAAGACTTGTTATATAAAAGGAACATAAACATTCACTCACGGTATTTAGAACACAAAGTAGTTTTACCTTTTCAAGTCCGATTTTGTTTCAGCGTTTTTTAAAAATTACTTCTATTTTAATAACATTAGCACTAGCTATCAAAATAGATCAATTAGTGTTTATCGAATATTTCACTGTCTAAAAGAAAATAATTGTTGTTGTTTTGTGTATTATTCTTGACCGCAAATTAGTTAAAACTAACTTGTTAAGTTAATGAAAAAATTACAATAATTTTTAATAATAAAGATTTTATTTTACTTACATTTTCGTACTCTTTTTGCATTTCTTGCTATTTCTATTAATCGTATTACGTTTTAAAACAAACAAGTTTGTTTGGATATTTACATATTTTAAGACAAATATTTCTATATTTTTAAATTTAGACATGTTTCATTGAACATATTAATTATACATTAAACACATGATATTAACAGATAAAAAACACAAAATACCGTGATTAGGATATTTACACATTTTAGAAGAGTACCTCAAATATTCTAAAAGTTAAAAAAAAATCACAGTTTGACTTGAAACTATATTCCTCAATTATACTAAATAAAGGGTTGATACTTGTGTTGATTATTAAAAAAATCGCCAGCTATGATACACATTTTTGCACCAAAATATCTTTAAATTAGTTAAAAAACATCCTGTGTATTTTAATTAATATAATAAGATGTATCTGCTAACATTACATCTATTTAAAAATAATTTTTGAATTAAAAATATGCATATATTTAAAATAAATTGTTTCAAATGTAAAAACGATAGTAAAAACATAGTAAAAACCAGCCAGAAAAAAAAATTATGCATCAAAAATTTAATAACGTGCTAAAATTCAAACATTTAAATCACATTTTTGTCAATCCATTCATTACATAACAGTATAATTTTTAGAAATTTCTGTTTTTAATTAAATGTCATTTTCTTTATTTTTTAAATGTACCCCCTAACATTAAATTTTGATAAAGCGAGTTTTAAAATCATGAGCTTTGATAATTAAAATTATTTTCTTTAGTAGTTTTCTAACTTTTAAAAATGATTATGCGTAATTTGAGAAATTAAGGGCGTTTTTCTTACTTAATGACTCTCCAGTTCATTAGACGAATGGGTGTAATTTCGAAGTTTACACAATAATATCCCATCTGAAATTATCCATTTTACAACCCCAATTAGCATTACATGCTGTTTCATTGATAAGAGATAATTATAGGACTGGGCATAACATATATAAACATGAATAAACATATGTCTCTAACAGTCTCCGATGACATGTAATATTATTATATGAATCTGAAAATTATCTGTGACAGGAAAGCTTTTGACAGCTTGATTAAAGCGTTAGTGACTTTGTCTTAACCGCCAATTAGTTAAAACTAACTTAAGTTAATAAAGAAAATTACAATGATTTTTAATAGTAAAGACTTTAATTTATTTTTATTTTTCCCCTTTTTTTGCTTTTTTAAATAATCTTATTACATTTTAAAACTCACAAATTTAATTATTCACATATTTTAGACGATTATTTGTAAATTTTGTAATTTATTCATGTTGTACGAAACTTACAACACATCATACTAACTGATTAAAAACCCAAAATACTGTGTATGAGCTTTTAGGGTATTTTGCATTTTAGGACAACATTTCCAATATTGTAAAGTAATAAAAAAAAATCACAGTTTGACTTGAAAACTGTATTACTTTACTGAATAAAGGGTTGCTATTTATGTTGACTATTAATAAAAACACCATTTATGATACTCAATATTACACTAAAAATATATCTCAATTAATTAAAGAACATCCATGAATATTTTAACTAATATAATTAGATGTATCTGTTAGCATTGCATCTATTTCAAATCTTTTTGAATTGAATATGTATTGAATATTTTTTATAACAAAATGTTTCAAATTTTTGGTAAAAACTGACAGTAAAAACCAGTCTAAAAAGAAATATGTTTATATCTAAAACTCAAAATTGCGCAGAATTAACCATTTAACTGATCAATATTTTTGAAAAAACTTACAAAAAATGTCTTTTTTTTATCATTACTTTAAAAGAATTATTAATCTTTTACCATCCGTTTTTCAAAACAGAAATTTTTGGGTATTGAATCAGAAAAAAAGTTTGCATTAAATAGTCTAAAATTCATAATAAAATTTTACTGGTGAGAATAATATATTACGATTAAATTATGGCTGCCTGTACACATAGAGTACGGAACAGAGAATCAACTTTCATACACTGTAATGGCAACTTGTTTAACATGGGATTACGCATAGACAGTAGCGACACGAGCGGACCACTCTGAAACTACGATCATAATATAAGAGAGGTTGCTAATTCGGCGAAACATCGCTTCCCTTGGCGACAAATGATAAGGGAAAAAAGAAAAAAAAAATACAGCGACGGCTTGCTGCTTCTTGTTTTGAAATTTATGAAAGAATTATTTTAATATGATATAACTTTGACGTATTCGTCTGGCAAACAATACATGTGTCTCTTCTTAACATAACGACCTAATAATTTAAACTTGAAAATTCAAGAACAATAATAATTGTTATAATTACGAATCAATATAAGCGCGGAAATCTAAGATCAAATAGCATAAGCACGTGTGCACAGATAATCAAATCAGCATTCAGCAAGAAGTGCCAAGCCAGAATATGGTTACAGTTAAACAGCAATCACGAGGATAAAAATCGCCAAAGCGATGGTTTAGTTTTTAAGTGATCCACTGAGGGCGCTCTTTTCAAGCCGAGTTGAGGCTCTGTCCGTACTCTGTGCCCGTACATTATTTCGGGCAAAACAACATTGGCAATAATACGCTGCCGTATGGCGTATGGGCAAAACAAGGAAGCACTTAAATCACATATTTCTCAAAAAATATTTAAAAAAAAACATTCATTGCAAAACATTATCATTTAAAGAAATTCCAGTTTTTCCCTCAATGTTACTTTATTTATTTCTTAAATGTACCACCAAACATTAAATTTTGATAAACCGAGTCTCAAAATAATAAGCTTTGATAGGCCTAACTAATTTGTTTAGCAGTTTTCTAACTTTTGAAATTGATTACGCGCAATTTTAGAAATTAAGGGCGTTTTTTTTTTCTTAATGACTCTCCAGTTCATTAGATAAATGGTTTTAATTTCGATGTTTACACAATAATATCCTCCTCTAAAATTATACATTGTACAACTCCAATTAGCATGGCATGTTGTTATATTGAACAGAGATAATTATATGGTTGGGCATAAAAAGATCTAAACATGAATAAACATATGTCTCTAATACTCTCCGGCGACATGTAATAATATTACATGAATGTGAAAATTAGCTGTGGCAGAAAAGCTTTTGACAGCTTCATTAATGCGTTAACGATGATATTATAACCGCAAAATAGTTATAACTAGAGATGTAAATTTTCCGGAAAAATATAAGTGGCGGAAAAAACCGGTTTTTTACCGGTTTTTTTCGGAAAAAAACGGAAAAATTGAAAAATTGATTTTTCATGACTGTTTCTCCCAAATAAATTATATTTTCTTAGAGAATATTAAATAATAAACATTTTTCCCCATTTATATGTATTAAATGAAAATTATTTTCACTTTATATTACAAAATAAAAAGAAAATAGCAAAGCCTGCTTTTAAAAGTTTAGTTTAGTTTTTTTTTTCAACAACTTAAGAATTTTTATTAAACGCTATTGTTTGTTATATCATATCTCTGTTGAAATGTTTTTTCAGTTACATGTTTAACTACCAATTGACCTAATGTAAAAACCTGAGCCAATATGTCTGCAGTTTGGAATGAAATAAATTATGCATTCCATTTACATAAGTATAGTTTTTAAGTAAATGATACTAGTTTAAAGAAATTATTGCAGTTTTGTCATTATTATGAATATCAGTATTAAAAAATTCCATTGTTTGTTTAAAAAATGTATATTTTTACATTATTACTTTTTTTTCTTAGAATTATAATTTTATTTCCTTTATAAAATAGGTTTAGTTTTGCTATAGCTTTCCAATTTCAACGCAAAAAAGTTTTGATTTAGTTTTATAATCTAAATTCAAACAAAACTAAGTTTTACTTTGGCTTACTCAGGTCTGCAACTAAAAAATAGCATAGGATTTATTGACTGTTAGATTTTTACTCACTGAAACCAAATATATATATTTTAAATTTAATTAAATGTAGTTTTTTTTCTTTTTACCCTGAAATCTGGTATTCTATTCTTGAATAAGAAACCATATTCAATAATGTTTCCACATGGTAATTTTATATTTCTAAGAGTGGAATTCATAAGTTTTGAAAACAGAACACTACAAATAGAAAATGCTCACTATTTGAGGAATTAATAAAAGCAGTTACATACAAGATAAACTTCTACTGTGGTTTAGAAAACTACAAAAATTCAAAGTTTAATCAAGAGGGAAAGTATAATTTCGAACATAGTTACTTGTAATAAAATATGGATTTTTTTTTTTTTTTTTTCGTTGCAGTTGTACTTTTCTAATGCAAACTGCCCATGTTTTTGCAATATTACTGTACATTATGGAGGTAAAATGGAGGTCAATTTTAGATTCAACACCTTGAAAAAACATTCAATTAATTAGCTATAACGAAATCTTGAAAAATGCAGCATAGTAGTGCCACCTATAGGGCAATTTACACCAAAAACTAAACAGCATTAATATATATCAGAAACTGTCTGAAGCTGTAGTTTAATTTTTTTTTAAATCGTCTTTGAGGTAAAGCTATTGTGAGAATCTTGAATAATGCCGCATAGTAGCGTCATCTGTTGAGCAATATACACCAAAAAGTAATGAGCACGAATTTATGTCAAAGATTAACTTTATCTGAAATTTTATAAAAATACATAGATTAGTTTGAGATAGAACTATTGTGGAAATTATGAATAATGCAGCATAGCAGCACCATCGGTTTGACGATATACACTAATAACTAAACATCTCGAGTTTATATCAAGGTAACTGAATCTAACGTTTTGTGAAATTATGTGCATCAGTTCTTGAGATAGAGTGCCCATAAAATTTGTCACATACAGACTCACAGAGTTTAAGATATTTTCAAAAAACCATCAAAACATGTTCAGGACCTTCTAAAATGTTTAAATACACCAAAAACTTGAAGTCAAATTTTTCACGAATTTAATACTTACTTCTTGAAAAGATAGATTAAAGTAATAAATGCATACTTCAAAATTTTATGTTGAATTTTTAATTTTATCATTTCTATTAATCGGCATATTATTGCAATAATTTTACACATGAATTAATTTTTAAAAAGAGAAGTTGCATTTAATTACATATCTGGATTTTTTTCATGTAATCAAGTTTTTGTGAAATTGTGAACTTTTTGTACAAAATATATTCAGAATTTTTGAATAAGAAATTATTACTATATTTAGGTTCCTATTTAGAAATTTTTAATAAGGTTATTTACATACATATATGCAACTTAATAAGATTCAGCTGCTGTATGGCATGATATTTTTTTTTCTTCAATCACTGCACTTGCGAAAGAGTCAATTTGTTGATTAAACTTTTTCTGAAATGTCTATTTTCAAGAGAAATTTTGCAAAGGGTCTTGTGTTTCAAACAAGAAAAAAATGTGAAGGATCCTTTCAAGTCTTTTCAAACAGATTTCTGCTCAGAGATCAGATTACCCACATTAAAATTTTCATGTGAGACACTCAACATAAAAATAAATAAAATAAAAAGTATAAGAATGTAGCTATTACAAAATTTTCACTATATTATTTCATAAATGAAATTTCAATTTTTCCAGTTCGGAAAAATTGAAATAAGACTTCGGAAAAAACCCGAAAAAAACCGGTTTTTTCCCAATTTTTCCGGTTTTTTTCCGACCATTCCCATCTCTAGTTATAACTATCATTTTAAGTTAATGAAATAGGTCAATAATTTTAAGTAGTAAACTTTTTTTTTTATTTTTACTTTAATTTTTTATCTTTCTTGCTATTTTTAATAATCGTATTACGTATTAAAACACGCAAGTTTGGTTATCTACTGAATTTTAGACAATTATTTGTACATTTTTTAAATTTATATACGTTTTGCTAAACTTACAACACATGATATTGACTGATTAAAATCCCTAAATACTGTGTATGTGTTTTTAAGATATTTGCAATATCGTAAAATCTATTAAACAATCAGTTTGACATGAAAACTGCAATATTCTACTCTATCGAATAAAATTTTACTACTTATGTTGACTAGAACATTTCTATTCGAAAATTCGCTTGTTATGATAATCATTGTTATTACAAAATTTCTTAAATTAGTTAAAAAAACTCTCTGTATATTTTAACTAATATAATTAGATGTGTCAATTAATATTGCATTAATTGTTAATAAATGTTTCAAGTAATATAACGTTCAATAATAAAATGTTTCAAAATTCTCATAAAAACATAGTAAAACCAGTCTGAAAAAATAAATATTTTTATGTATCTAAAATTTAATACCGCACATATTTCTCGAAAAATAAAATTAAACCATTCGTTGCATAAAATTATAATTTATAGAAATTCCAGTTTTTTTTTATTCAATGTTACTTTTTTTTAAAAGTACCATCTAATATTAAATTTTGATAAAACGAGTTTGAAAAATTCATAAGCTTTAATAATCCAAACTATGTTCTTTTACCAATTTTCTAACTTTTAAAGTGAATATGCATAATTTTAGAAATTAAAGGTGTTTTCTGGTTAATCAATCTCCAGTTCATTAGACGAATGGGTGTAATTTCGAAGTTTACGTAATAATAATACCCCCCTCTGAAATTATCCATTTTACAACCCTAATTAGCATGACATGCTGTTTCATTGAAATAGGATAATTATAGGGTTGGGCATAACAAGACCTAAACATGAATAAACATATGTCTCTAAGACTCTCCAGTGACAATTAATATTATTATATAAATGGAAAAAGTATCTGTATCCTGAAAGCTTTTGACAGCTTGATTAATGTGTTAGCGACGATGCCTTAAACACAAATTATTTAACACTAACTTATTAAGTTGATAAAGAAAATTAAAATAATTTTTAAGAATAAAAATTTTCATTTTACTTAAATATCCTCTCTCTTTTTGCATTTCCTTCTATTTCTAATAATCGTACTACGTTTTAAACAAACAAGTTTGTTTGGTTATTCACATAATTTACGGCAAATATTTATACATTTTTAAATTTATACATGTTTTACTAAACATGATATTAATCACATATTAAACACATCATATTAACTGATTAAAAACACAAAATACTGTGTATATATGTTTTGAGGGCATTTACGCATTTTAAGACAGCATTTCAAATGTTGTAAAATAAAATAAAATAAAATAAATCACAGTTTGACTTGAAACTGTATTCCTCTATTTTACTGAATAAAGAGTGTCTACTTATGTTGACTATTTGAAAAATTGCCAGTTATGAAACACATTTTTACACCAAAATACAGTCGACTCTCGTTAATTCGAAATCGGAAGATTCGAATCTTCGCTTATTTCGAAGTAGGCATGAAGTCCAAAATTTTTCAGTGGCAGAATAGCGTTAAAAATTTTCATTAATTCGAACTCATTTTCTCTTGACTTCGTTTAATTCGAATTAACGAGAATTCCGATTTTTCATTTTTCTCTTCTTTCTCACGGATATTACATCATTTGAATAACTTCCTTTCTTTGATTTTTGAGAAAATGGTTCCGAACGAGTATACGTATAATCCAATTAATAATACCCACTTTCTTAGTGCCCCATCTGTCCATCAATGACGCTTTAAATTTTTCTTCCATCGTGCATGTTCCTAATCTTTTAATTAGTTTATGTATTTATACATTCTAATTTAACATTAAGTCATATTCTAATGATAACAAACGAAATAAATTAAAAAAAAACACTGTAACATTAATTCCTTTGTATTAGTACCATATTAAGCATGTTTTCCATAATTCGAACTTCGGATAATTCGAACATTTCTTGTGGTCCCGACAATTTCGAATTAACGAGAGTCAACTGTATCTTTAAATTGGTTAAAGAACATCCTGCGTATTTTAACTAATATAGTTAGATAAATCTATTAACGTTACAACAACTTAAAAATAATTTTTTAATTAAATATATGTATGTTTAAAATAAAGTTCTTCCAATTTCTAGTAAAAACACATAGTAAAAATAGTAAAATCCAGCCTGAAAAAAGTAAAATTTTGTGCATGAAATATTTAATAAAGCGCAGCATTAAATCTCATATTTTTAAAAATATATAGGGAAACCCTTCATTACATAACAGTATAATTTTATAGAAATTCCTGTTTTTAATTGTCATTTTCTTTGTTTTGTAAATGTACCCCTAACATTAAATTTTGATAAAACGAGTTTTAAAATCATAAGCTTTGATAATCAAAACTATTTTCTTTAGAAGTTTTCTAACTTTTAAAAATGATTATGCGTAACTTCAGAAATTAAGGGCGTTTTTCTTGCTTAATGACTCTCCAGTTCATTAGACGAATGGGCGTAATTTCGAAGTTTACACAATAATTTTCCCTCTGAAATTATGTATTTAATACCCCAATTAGAATGACATGCTGTTTCAATGAAAAGAGATAATTATAGGGTTGGGCATAACAAGATCTAAACATGAATAAACATATGTCTCTAAGACTCTCTGGTGACAAGTAAAACTATTAGATAAATGTGAAAATTATCTGTGACAGGAAAGTTTTTGACAGCTTGATTAATATGTTAGCGACATTGTCTTAACCGAAAATTAGTTAAAATTAACTCATTAAGTTAATGAAGAAAGTTATAGTAATTTTTAATAGTAAAGCCTTTGTGTTCTTTTTTTCTTTCTTGAAATTTTATCAGTTGTATTACGTTTAAAAAAACACAACTTTGTTTAATTATTCACATTTTTTTTTTTGAGAAATACTTGTTTCTTTTTAAATGTATGCACGTTATGCTAAACTTGCAACACGTAATACTATGAGAATTGAATATTTCCAGCTGAGGGGAAAAATGCCAAGCCTGGGAATCGAACCCAGATCCTTTGCTTACAAGGCCAATGGTTAACTATGAAGCTAACTGGGCAATAACCGGCGGGCATTTTTCGCTCAGATAACCTTATTAGCCATAACATCTGGTCCGCCATTCATACAGCTCGACAGAATGAACCGCAGGTAAAGGAAATCCATATAACGATGGATATTTTTCGCTCTGTTGGAAATATACAATTTGTATGATAAATTTACCAATCAGTATGACTGAGTTAAAATAATAATATTTCTACGTATCCATTGTTTATATGGATTTCCTTTGCCTGCGGTTTATTCTGTAGAGCTGTTTAAATAACAGACCAGATGTTATGACCAATAAGGTTATCAAAATGAAAAATGCTCGCCAGTTACCGCCCATTTAGCTTAATAGGTAAAGCGTTGGCTTTGTAAGCCAATGATCTGGGTTTGTTTCTCAGCCTGGCCAAATTTTCGTTCTTTTGGAAATATTCAATTCGTATAAATTTACCAAACAGTATGACAGTGTTAAAATAATAGTACGTGATACTAACTGATGGAAAACACAAAATAATGTGTATATGTGTTTTAGGCTATTCCCACATTTTAGGAAAACATTTCTAATATTGTAAGTTATAAAAAATCACAGTTCGATTTAAAAAATGTATTACTCTATTTTTACTGAATAAAAGTTTTACTTATGTTGACCAATAAAAAAATTTGTCAGTTGTGATATTCACTGTTCCACGAAAGTATCTTTTAATTAGTAGAAAAACACCCTGTATATTTTAACTAATATAATTGGATGTATCTGTTAGCATCAAATCATTTTTGAATTTAATATATATATATTTTTAATAAAATGTTTCAAATTTTTGATAAAAACATGTAGTAAAATTTCAGTATGAACTAGTCTGAAAATAGAAATAATTTTTTATGTATCTAAAATTTAATCACATGCAATTTTCAGATACATCCTATAATTATGAATTCATGAATCGGATCATTTACACTTCTCACAGCACATAAAGTACTCAGTGCAGTGCTAGTAACCGGGAAGCCAAATACCTCATGGAGTTCACGGATGAAAATCTAGAATTAGTTAAACACTAATTAGCATATTAAAACGCAATCGGTCTGCCAAGACAAATTTTGATTAAAAACACTTAAAAACCCGATTTGAGCAGTTGACTCGTAGGTTGTCCATTGTGCTTTCCTGCACATAAAAATATATTAAAGTGGAGGCTAACATAATGATAAACCTACGAGTCAACCTCTAAAATATGATTTTTAGGTGTTTTCCACCAACATATGACTTGGCAGACCAATTGCGTTTTAATGTGCGACTCGAGATTTATCTTATTATGGATGTTTAATCCGTGATCTCGATGAGGTGATTGTCTATGCTACGCCTCCAGGTCTATTGTTTTGAACAAAGAATTCAAAATGAATCAATTTTTTTAACTTAAAGAAGACAAAAGCCTATTAACATGTCATTTTACGGATATCAAGTACTATTTAGTATGCTTATTCTTTGTGTGTTGATTTATATGGAGTCATTTCTGTTCTCCATATGAGTATTAAGATAATTTACGGCCAATCTAAACTTCTATTAGATACTTTTTTTAAATGGCGTCTTATTAGTCCAAGAGTCCTACCGCACAAAACCCTAAGTCAACGAGCACAAGGAATATTCTTTTATTTTATGGAAAAGTTATAATAGAGGAATCTGTTAATTCATGTCTTCCGGAAGCGAAGTGGTGCATAAGCCAAAAATTATAGCCACTAGTGGTTGACTAGTAGGCTTAGCATTATGTTTTCCGTAGAATCAAAAGTATAAAAACACAAAAAACTGGGTGCAAGAAAAACACAATGCTAAGCCTACGAATCAACCACTAGTGGTATCAATTTTTGGCTTATGCACCACTTCGCTTCCGGCACACATAGATCATTATATTCCACTATTGCTACCCTTCCATAAAATAAAGGAATTTTCCTTGTGCTCGATGATTTAGGGTTTTTTGCGGTTGGCTTTTGGACTAAAATAAATCTCCTTTTAACATTTCTCTTGAGTGCTTCATAATTCCGTACAATTAGTACCAATCGCAATTTCGTCCCCATTCAGAGATTACATTGTTTAACTAATTTTGCAGTTATCTGGATCGGATAACCGAGAAAATAATTATAGGGACGAAATTTTAACCATGTATAGCTATATTTTGATAAAACAAAGTGATATACACTGTTAAAAATAAATCTGTGAATTCATGGTGGAACTACCTGCAGCAAAGAAGCCGAACTTTTACCGTTTCGTTAGTAGATTTTCCGTTGTGGGAAATACAAGAAAGGAAAACTCCGTTTGAAGAACCAGTAACTTTCCGTTACAAAGTTTGATTTTTAATAATAATAATTTAATATAATTTTTAAAATTAATGAATTGATTAATCGTCAAAGAACTCGAAATTACCGAGTGAATTTAAGCAGATATGTTATTTTACATAATTATTAATAGGTATAATTTAGTTCATGCACTGCTGAGGATCGACCTCGGGACCTTTTGATAGTGGAATAAATCCTTACGAACTGAGCCAAAGCTGCTGATCCGGGATTGTACAAAGTATGTCTTTTATCAGTTAGTGGGAAAATCTGTTGTGCTTTTTAAAGATTTCCTTTCAAATATATTAATTAGAATATTTGTATACGGTTTATTTTATTTTATTTTAGACTGATGCATAATACTTATTATTTTTTTAAATCAATTTTAATTTTTTAAATAGTTTAAATTAAAAAAACACTGTTTAAAACCTCAGTTTTTATGTATTAAAAAAAGTTTTTATTAACAAGTATAGACAATTTTTTGACATTGTCGTACACTATTTTTATTTACTCATATTTTGGCTAATTAATTAAAAGATTTTTTAATAAGAAATTAGAGAAAAATAAACAGAAAAAATGTAATATACGGAATTTTTTATGTTTTCATTATTCCGTGGCGCCAGAACCCACAATCTTTGCTTGCAGGCGATTAGCAGTGTGTTGTCTTGACCACTTGGCCACGGAGCCCCACACACAAGCTCCGTTTTTTGTTTATATATCCATCTGTCTCGTTATTTTCAGGAAATATGGCAGAATTTAGTGATTTGTAACGGAAAATGCCCTTTTGTTTTGAAAAGGGACCTTCTCTGAGAAATTCAGGAAAAAAATGTTCGTGAATTTCAGAATTTTTTTAACAGTGTAATGTTAAAAAATGTAGAAACAATAAGAATAATGTCAGGATTAATATTTTCATCATAAAAATGATGAATTTCTTAAAAAATAAATCTAGGCCTAATGCACTTAACATAGATTAACAATTTCTGGTGAGTTAAACCATAATCACAGCAATAGTTTTTTTTTTTTTTTTTTTTTTTTTTTTTTTTTTTTACAAAAATATATTTTAAATGACAAATTAAAAAATGAACCGAAATATATTTTCTAAATTACTTCTAGAATAGTACTGAGAGAGAAAGGGAATATAACACACATATCTAATGAAATATTAATTTATACAAGGGATTGTAAATTTATATTGGCATAGTCATTATTTTTTAATGAATGAATTATTCAATTTGTGATCTTGAATTCACTGTTTTTATTTGTAATACACTTTTGATTTACATCATAAATTATTTTAGTAATAAGGTATCGTAATGTAAAACATCACTTAAAAGGATTTTCATAATATACTGCTAAATGTTAACTAAATATCCATAACTAAATGTTTTGATTATTAAATTAATGAAACATGGATATAATTAAATTCTATTTTGCAAGTAGCTAGCAAAAAGTAATCATATACTCCACAGACATGTTTTGCAAAAGTATGTAGAAAAATGGAGTATTTTATTTCACATATCTATCCAGAAATAGAAATACGAAAAACCTAAAGATATCATAAAAAAGGAAATTGATATTGTTTTCAAGAAGGCTTGTACTTTTCTCAAGACAAAAGAGGAAAAGTACTACATAAACTCTTCTGAAAAAAAAATGGATGAATTCTTTTGTTTTCAGCAAAAATGCTGTATAAAGTAATAAAAAATATACTCAGTATGAGAAAAAGAAATGTCATTGCAGTTAGTTTGATTAATCTTTTTTGTAACAATAAATGATTTTAGATCTTCTAAAAAAATAAAATGATTGTTGATATATTCTTAATCGAATACATCAACCGTAATAAATTCAACTAAGGTGTCAGATGTTATTGAAAAAAAAGTTTAAAGGTAAATTATAAATTAATATTTCAAAATTTGATATTAAATACTTGAAACTAAACTTCGTGAATTTTAGGTAGTGTGGGAAAACCTTAGTCATTTTTCTTATTTTAAAGTGTCCATCAAACGATATCTTGTAACTTTTATAATAAGGTAACAAACGTACATGCAAGTAAACACATTTAGTTATCTAATAATATCGGATTGACTGAAGAACGCAAAAACTGATTTTAATCTTTTTTTATAATTAGTTTTCCAAATTAACACCCGATGAAGAATATTTTTCCCTTCTGATATTTCATTTATTGTTAACATATGATGTGCATTTATACTTTTGTTATTTTTTTGCTAACTAATGAAAATAGGTAGATTTCGTCAAGCTTTGGAGAATAAAAAGCCAACTTTTAAGCTTTCTCAAAACTGTAATCAGATATTTAAAGCCTTTTTTATTTTTGAAATGAAATACTTTGATATTTAATATTTAAATTTTAGTTCTTCCTATGTAACTTATTCGTTTCTAGAATTACCTTAATTTTTCAAAAACTGTGATATATATTCATTTGACATTATCTATATGAATTCAAATTATAAGGTTGTAATCAAAATATATGTACTGTAGCTACGTGAGATATAGAAATACTATTTAAACTTATAGTCAATATAATTTCTGTTTAACTGAGTCTAGTCCATCGTAGCAAAAGCGCAAAACTCCGAAATCATCTTATTTCTCTATCTGCATAAAAGATATTACAATAATAGGCAAAATGGAGATAAACTGGTACTTTTTCAATTAATGCATTCTGTAATAATCCTCACTTCTTTACCGGGTGTTCAAAAAATAACGATCCAATTCCATGGAAACTGTAATTTATTGATTTATTGCACATGCGTTAAGAAATGCTAACCTTACCAGAAAGAATATAGCAAGCAATTCCTGGAAACTGAGTGATAAAACATACGAAAACGTGCATCAGCTGTAGCATCGAAAATACGGAAAACAGTCACCAAAAATATAAAATATCAGGATACTTGTAAATATGGGCTGATTTCAAGTGCGTCACGAATTCTCTTGATGGTATTTGTATGGATTCATTAATGTTAACTTTGACATTTTTAAAAATAGTTGTTTGCGCCCACCAAGTAGGGGGGGGGGGGGGACTCTTTCCAACTGATAGACACTCGTCAGAGAAAACTGGCTCGAACAGAAAGAAGGAAGCAGTGTGGTGGTGATGCGTGAACTGGTAAGACGTGACCATGAAACTGTTCTGCGCGAGTCGTCCAGAAGAATAATGTTATTGTGAAATTAGTTAATATATATACAGACGAGTCTCTATATAACAAAATCCATGGTTCAGTCAAAAAATTCGTTATATAGAAAAATTCGTTGAATAGAGAAAGGCGAAAAATTTTACATTTTACATACTCATCTTTGTTGAAACAAAGTCAGGCGATATCATGAAAGAATCCGATATCCATTTTGTTAAGAAGTGGGGTTTTTAGGGGGGAGGGGGAGTGTGGGATGAATGTCTATTTTGGATATTTATAAAGTAGCACATATGCAGCTATGAAACAGATACTAGGAATCAGCGCAGGAAAATAAATTTCACAAATAAATTGAAGCATTTTCATAAAAAAATGAAGGGACGTTTCTGAGAAAATTCGTTATATGGAGATATATACTTCGTTATATGGAGATTATTTGTAATGTAATCCATGAAAAATTGACCGTTCCTAATAAAAATTCGTTATATAGAGAAATTCGCCGAATTGAGTTTCGTTATAGAGAGACTCGACTGTATATCTAAAGTTCTATGTGTTAGTGTGCTGTATTTGTGATTTTTGATATTAAACGGTGTATCTTCATCAATGTTAGTGTGTCTGATTCAACGTCTTCGAACAGTGGTTATATAATTTTTCAAAAAACCGGGTGATTAATGAATCATTAGTGTATCGTCATATGTTGGCGATCGTCCAGGACGTGTTTCATCAGCCAAACTAACGGTGCTTCTTGATTTGATCACAAGTAGCTTGATATTGGCCCTTGTAATGGCTGTTTTATGTATGTTTAGTGGATTATCAACGCAACTCTACATATGTTTTTTCACCCAATTTCCAAGTTAAGATGTATATTCCTTCTTCTAAACAAAGCATTGCTTCAAACACCTGTAAAAGAAATCAACAAATTAGTGTTTTCTTAGAAATAGGATAGTTATTCTTGGAACACCCCGTATAATAAATGTTATTTAATAGAAAATAGCCATAAAGAGGAAACGGCCATTTTCAACATAGTGTCAAGACCGTTACTAAATGCAAAGTCTGTTACCTTACGGTTTTCTAATGATTGTCATTTTTTCACCATTCTACTTTTTTTTCTTTTGAATGGGATGAACCAAGTTGGAATTTCCTTTGATCATGGTCTATTTATTTTTATTTTAATTTAATTTTTTACAATAGCGCGCGTGTTTTTTGGTGTTTTTATATCTCTTTGTCGCGTGTCATTTGTATTGACCGTGAAATTGTTTGAAATTTTATTTTTAGTTAAGTTTAGATCATGGTCTATATTTTATTTTAATTTTTTGCAATAGAGCGCGTGTTTTTTGTTATTTATATCTCATTGTCGCGAGTCATTTGTATTGTCCGAGAAATATTTTGAAATTTTGTTTTATTTATATTATGACTATGGAACTTATGACGGTTCCGAAACATGTCAATGTATTTTATTTTTACTATAACACCTTTCTTAAGAAAAATTAAAATTGTTATTAAAATGTTTATATAAAAGGTGAATATTTTAAAATCTGATGATTAATAAATCAATTGGATTTAATTAACTTTTTATCATATTCTACTTTTTATTTTTTATTCAACGAAGAAACAAATATGTAATTTCCTTAAAATTTAATATTTTACCCGAATATACACTGCAATTATTAGAAAAAGGTCTTGTATAATTTCTATGTGATCTAAATCTTGAGGCTTTAAAACTTATTTCAATTTAATTTATGTATTATTGATAAATATCATGTTTTGAAATTTAAGGACATAAGTCACTTCAAAATAAGTTGATTTTAGGAAATTTAATAAATTTAAAGCTGAGTGTTTTCAATAAATTTGTACGGTAACGGACTTGACAATGAGCCAAATTTAAATAGCATTTGCATATTATATTATAAGGCAAAGTGCACAACCAATTTCTTTATGTACCTTAAACATTTACTTTAACACCTGTCTCCATTTTTAAAAGAAATTATTAAGTTTGAAAAATAAAAATAAAATTCTGAAATGTAAGCAAATGGTGAAAATGACCCGAAAAGTACCTATTACAAACCTAATAGTTCCCCATCGTTTATATTTGTTTGTGAATATTATCACTGCTATTACCTCCGAGGAAGTAAAAGAAAATCACCTCTAAAATAAAATCACCATCTTATCCTATTTCTTTAATGTACTTCAAAGGCATATCAATTTTTTAAACTGTATCATGAATGACATATTCGGACACAATTTAGCAACAACGCTTATTCTGACTAACTCAGAAATCAACTAATTAGCCAGCGAATAACCTTGTTATCTATATAGTTCCTAACTGAAAAAAAGTAATTTTTCGTAATATTAATTATACGAGGGCAATTCGGAAAGTAATTTCCGTTTATGAATTTAAAAAAAAAAAAACTAATGAAAGGAAACATGCCGTATTAATTAAAACAATTATCATAAAAGTAAATCAGCTTTGAAATTCCATCGTCACAGACTTCTGCCGCCGGCCTATTCAACTGCGACTATTTTTTAATTCAACTCCCACCGCTCTTTCAATCCAAACGATTTTAAAATTTTTTTTTATATATAATTTGCTGATAAATGTACTACCAAAAATTTTTTTTTAAAAAATAGTGGGTCAAGTGAAATATTACTAGAGCAATTCGGAATTTGTCAGTATGAATAAAAGAATATGTTAAATTTCTTTGGATTGAAAAAGTGGTGCAAATTTAAAAATAATCGCAGTTGAATAGGCCGGCGGCAGAAGTCTGTGACGATGGAATTTCAAAGCTGATTTACCGTTATGATAATTGTTTTAATTAATACAACAATTATGTTGAGAAGTAACTGAAGTCTTTCATACGTAATTAATAAAACATGTTTCCTTTCATTAGTTTTTTTTTAATTCATAAACGGAGGTTACTTTCCGAATCGCCCTCGTATATGTTCCACAACGAAAAAGTGAGAATTTACATTATAAATAAATATTTTGCTTATAAGACGTTGTTGTATTAATAAAAATATTTAAACACATTAATTTTTTTTATTTACTCGTTTTATCTCTTTTTAATCGCGTCATCTTCAGAATGTAAATAGAAAAATTTTTATTATTTTTTTTCTACTTACATTCTGAAGATCACTCAATAAAAAAAAGTTGAAACATGTAAATAAAAATTTATAATGTATTTAAATGTTTTTATTAATAATATTTAATTAATAAATATTTTTATAATATAAATTCTTAGTTTTTGTTCTGGAATATACATTAATAATATTACGATATAGTTATTAATGGAAGTAATCAAGGCTTACTAATAATATTTTTCACACTGAAGTAATTTTTCGTTTATATGTTGAATTATGAGATGCTATAGCGCTAACCCAGAGCACACACTAGTCACGCGGTAAAAGCCGAGCGCTAATGTAAAGTCTATGGGGGCGTTCTTTTCGAATATCTCGCTAAAATTTTAATATTTTTACATGATTTTTTTGCACAAGATAGCTGAGGACGATCCACAACCGGCCTATTGTTTCCTTTTTCAGTTTTTGTTTCAGATTTTCTTTAAACAATTATTTAAACTTCCTGAACCGGTTTAAACCGGTTCTGAAATTGAGACTATCGTAATATAAAAAATATATAAGCAAAATCGAAAAAGTAAAAACTAGGCCGGTTGTGGATCGCCCTCAGCTATCTTGTGCAAAAAAAATGCAAAAATATTAAAATTTGAGCGAGATATTCGAAAAGAACGCCCCCATAGACTTTACATTAGCTCTCGGCTTTTACCGCGTGACTAGTGTGTGCTCTTAATTACTAAAAGTATCTATGGGCCTTAACGGATACATCGCTCACCTGAAGAAAACTGATACATCTCGATGAATGTAAATTTTAAAGCAGAAGCAAGCGAAAAATTGCATAATTTTACTCAAACTTGAAATTCAGCAATTAGCTCTTCACACAGGATTAAAAATATGCATAAAAGGGTAAAACCCTTAAGAATAAAGATATATGATTAGATTTAGAGAGTTGATTAAATTTATCTCCCCACGCAATCCACCCTCTTCTGTGGTCACGAATGGACAAATAGCGTAATAAAGCGATTTCTCATATAACTACATTTATGATTTTTATTTGTGTGTTGCAAGACACACTTATAACAGATCTATAAGTGTAATAAAACGCAAAATTAATTTTTTGCGAGAAGTGCCATTTTTTTGCGGGTGAGCGATATATTGTTTGTCGAATCCCACTAATCAGAAATACAAAATAATATGATAGGTCAAGTAATCAGAGTAAAAGATGGCACAGATATTTTATTAAATTTAAAACAATTTGAATTATATTTATAGTAAAATGTTTCGCATATGTGATTAAAACATCAAGTAAAAGTATAGTATGAACTAGTCTGAAAAAAAGAAATATTTTTGTGTATCTAAAATTTAACCATATGCAATTCTCAAACGAATAATTTCAGATACCTCCTATAATTATGAATTCATGAATCTGATAATTTACACTTCACACAGTACATACAGTATTCAGTGCTTGTAACCGGGAGGCCAACCACCTCATCGAGTTCACGGAAAAAAATCTAGAATTATTTAAACCTTGATTACCATATTAAAACACAATCGGTCTGCCAAGACAGAATTTGATGGAAATCACCTAAAAACCTGATTTGAACAATTGACACATAGGTTTACCAGTGTGCTTTCTTGCACACAAAAATATAATAACGTGGAGATTGGAAATAGTATAGCATAATGATAAACCTACGAGTCAACAACTGAAATAGGATTTTTAGGTGTTTTTCACTAAGATATGACTTGGCAGACCAATTGCGTTTAATGTGCGACTCAAGATTTGTTTAATCCTGGATCTTTAATCCCTGATCTCGATGAGGTGATTGTCTATGCTACAGCCTGCAGGTCTATTGTTTTAAACAATCGATTTAAAATGAATCAGTTTTGTTATTTTGAAGAAGACAAACCCAATAACATGTAACTTTACGAACACCAGGTTGTGTTTAGTATGCATATTCTTTGTGCGGCGATTTATATAAAGACATTTCTGTTCGAAGTAAGAGTAGTAAGTTATTGTACGGCCAATCAAAATTTCTATATGGAAACAGAATAAACTTCTATTAGATTTCTTTCAATGATACCTTAATGTATTTTTTTTTACACTTCTCTTGAGTGCGTCACAATTCCGCACAGTCAGTATCAATTACAATGTTGTCCCCATTCAGAGACTACATTGTTGAACTAATTTTGCAGTTCTATGGATAGGATAACCTCGAAAATAATCATAGGGACGAAAGTCTAACCAAATGTACTTTTTTAATAAAACAAAATGGTATAATGTAAGAGAAAGTAGAAACACTTACAATTATGTCACCTTCCTTTTTTTTCTTTATAAATATAATGAGTATTGTTGAAACAATAAACGTCGGCCCAATGCAATTAGCATAGGTCAACATTTTCTGATGAAATTAACCCTATTCACAGAAATAGCTTTTTACAAAAATATAATTTAAATGAAAAATTATAAAATATAAAAAACAAAAATATTCCTAAATTACTTCTAATTAATACTACGAAAGAAAGGTAAAAAAAAAATATGGATTAAATGCAATATTACTTTGACCAAAGTTTTTTTAATTTACGTAGGTATATTCATTGCTTTTAATATATTAAAGGATTCAATTTGGGATACATTGAAGTCACCGATTCAATTAGTGATTGATTTTCGAATTATAACATAAAATATATTTGTAAAAATTTAACTTAGTAAAAAATATCACCAGTTGAAAGAAATTCCATAATATACTGTTAAATTTTAAATTTTAAAAATATATGTACTGTTAAATGTCCACAAATAAACAAATGAAATAAAGATATAATTCAATTGCATATTACAAACATCTAAAACAATCATATAATCTGCAGATATATTTTACAAAAGTAAGTACAAAAAATGGAGTCTCTTATTTCATAACTTCATCCAAAGATAGAAAATGAAAAACCTAAAGATATCATAAAAAAGGAAATTGATATTGTTTTCAAGAAGTTTTTTTGAAGACAAAAGAGGAAAAGCACTAGATAAACTCTTCTGAAAAAGAAAAAGAACGGATTCTTTTGTTTTCAGCAAAAATGCTATATAATGTAATAAAAAATATATTCAGTATAAGACAAAAAATGTCATTGCAGTTAGATTGATTAATCTTTTTTTGTAACAATAAATGATTTAAGTACTCTAAAGAAGTTAAAAAGATTAATAATATATCATATATGATAAATGCAACTAAGGTGTTGGAAGTCATTGAAAAAACAACTTGAAGGTAATAAATTATAAATTAATGTTTCAAATTCCTATGGTAAATAAATAATCGAAACTAAACTTTTTGAATTTTACGTACTGAGAAAAAACCTGCCATTTTTAAATGTTAAGACCTCCAGTATGCGATTTCTTGTAACTCTTATATTAAGCTAATAAATGTATATGTAAGTAACCAAACCCTTACGAAAATGTTTTTTACAATTCTATAGAATTTTTAAAAAAAGAATTATGGCCCGTTTTTCAATAAGCTATTTTGAAAGCTATAAATAATTCATATAGAAGTTTGCCTGTACTGAGAAAGTGTTTAAGAGAAATTTCTGCTCTACAAACATTTTCATTGAACTTCTACAGGTATTTCTACAGCTTTTATATTAATTTATGCATAACGGGCTATAATTCTATAGAATTATGTAAAAAGTTTTCTATAGAATTCTAAAAGCCATTTTCGTAAGGGAATATTTAATTGTCTAATTATGTCCGATTAACTGACGAACGTAAACTGCTTTTTTTCCTTATAATTCACATTCCAATTTGACACTCGATGTAAAATACATTTTCTTCTTTCTAATATTACATTTATTGTTAATCTAAAGTACATGTACACTTTTGTTGTTATTTGCTTAGTAATAAAAACAAGTAGATTTCTTGAAGTTTTGCAAACTAAAAAGATAAAATTTAGTCTTTTACAAAACTGTAATCATATGTTGAAAGGCTTGCCTATCTACTGAAATTAAATAGTTTTAAACTGAATATTTTAATATTCTGCTTATTCCTATGTAGCTTATTCGTTTCTAGGTGTAGCTGAATTATTTGAAAACAGTGTTCTATTTTTATTTGACGTATCTATACGTATTAAAATTATTTAAAGTGGGTTAAAATCCAAATACATTTTCGGTAGTAACGTGAGATTTATAAATATTATTTAAATTTACAGACTATAACTTTTCCTGATACTATTCCATGATTAGAAAAAAGCGCAACACACCGTAATCATCTTATTTCGCTATGTGCATGAAATATTTCATAATTTGCAAAAATTGCACTTTTAAAATAAAATTATACTTTTTAAATTAATGTATTCCTAAATAATCAGGACTTCTTTATAATAACCGTAATTTAACCGCATCCCTGTTTCGACCCTACGTCGTACCAGCAAAATCTTTTTTGCTAATCATGATTTGCCCGTACCACGCACGGGCATCCATATTTAAATCATGATTTATTGTTCTCACCAGTAATTTTTTATTGTATATTTTGTATTATTTAATACAGATTTTTTATGATTCAATTGGGCAAAAATTTCTGTAAAAAAAAGGTATAAGAGATTAAAAATTCTGGGAAAGACAGGAAGAAATAACCTTTATTTGAAAGATTTATTTCTAATATTAATCACAAGGTTTGCACACTCCTTGGAATTTCCAAGGACTCTGACACCACTATTAAAAGTAAGAAAATTTCCATTTAATTTTTAAACCACAACATTCCAAATTCCTACTTTCATTCTCAGATTTTCCGATTTTTTTGCAGTGAAACACTTAAATATTCTTAAAATTTAGTGGTAGAACTGTGCGAACCCTGTAATCAGTTAAGTGGTTAATAGAAAATAACCATAAAAAGAAAACTAAAAATACATAATATAAGGGTAGTAGTGTGCAATGTTCTTTATTAAATCATTTTGTTTCTCATTGTTAAATTTGAAATAGTATATTTTTGTTTGTGAATATTATTGTTAATTCCCTGGAAGTAAAAGATTATTGCCTCTAAAAAAACCCCATTTCGGTACTTCTAGGTTATCCCGTCGACCAAAAATTATCGCCAAACTATAAGATTAAATGCCAATAATGGATGATCGTGAATGTCACATTCAATGACATTAAATGCGATTCACATGTTTAAAATGTCATTAAGTGATTTTTATTTCGAATTTTTATTAGTATTTTTATTAATATTCTACTAATTGTTTGTTTTTTCGTTATTTAAAATAAAAATTATGTCAACATGTATAATTTGGCTATTAGTTTGGCGATTTGTATAATTTGGCGAAATTGGTCGACGGGATAACCTAGAAGTACCTATATTTCTTTCATGCATTTTATAGGCATATCATTTTTTTCCTGTTTCATGGATTACAAATTTCGCCACATATTAGCAAAAATGCATGTTCTGGCTAACTTGCAAATTAGCCAATTAGCCAGCGAATAGTATACAAAAGTATTACTATACAAATAATATACTATACAATTACTAGTATACAAAACTAATCTCAATTCAATTTAATAGTATAAATTAATTTAATAAAAAAATTCAATTATATATTAATATAAATTCAATTTAATAGTATTATAGTATTCAATTAATACTATACTATACAATTACTACTATACTATACAATTATTATTATATTGCCCACTAGTTACTTGTATAGTTTCTAACTGAAAAAAAAACATTTTTTTTTATACGTGGATTTAAGAGATGCATTGCGTTGCTATGACGCTAATGTCTTTCTATATATTTTTTTGTCATTAAAAGTGTATAGGGGCTGAAAAGGATATATTTTTTGTCGATTCATAGCACAGAACTGATAAATGAAAAGGTAGATTCATTTAAAAATTAATATTTAAGTCAAGTGACTAGACTAGAAGATGGCAGATATTTGATTATATTAAAAATACTCAAAATTCTCTTTCTTTTAAATATCAGACCGTCAAAACGAAAGGCAACATGACTAACACATAAAAAAAGTTTCTGAACTAGACTCTCAACATCTTTGTTTCATTTGTTTTCACTTTTAAATACTGCCATTAATATTCAAGATAACGTAGCCTTTCGTAAAATTCAAGATAAGTCTGTTGAAGAATGTTCATTAAAAATGTTTATACTAGTTAAATTTGCGACTTTAACTTGTAAAAATGTTAATATTCAACATAAAATACAAAAGTCACTATATAAGAGATGAAAATATTTATTGAAAAGTTTTAAACGCTTAAAAGCATCATAAATTAATATATATATATATATATTTATTTATCAAGATTGATTACCCGGGAATTTTGACATTTTTTTTACAATTATCATAAGGAAGAGACGAGATCTTTAATGCATCCAGGAAATGGGAAGGTCTCATCATCCCCTGAAATAGCCTGACTGTAATAGCATTCCAATGTGTTTGAATAAGAAATATTAACACCCTTTTCGTACAATGAGTGTTTTAAAGTTTTATTTAATAGTAAGTTCTGTTTATATTGGGATGAAACACCCTGTATCCGGTTAAACTGGATTTCTACATTTGTTTCATATGCATTTTTTTTTTTTTTTGCTTTGTACCACTCAAATCTTAAGTTTTGTTTAATCTCTTTTGTATTCCTTTTTATATTGCTTAGGAAAAAGGTAAATCCTGTTTTTTGTACAAGTTACATATTTCCAATCTATTCTATGTTTCTTTTCTAATATCGTCGAAATATCACTTGCATTATTTGATTTATATAATTAAATTTCTGAAAAATATATTTTCTTCTTTAACTGAATGAATAGGTTATATTATAGACATAAAAAATTCCCTATCTGTACTTAATAAAATTGAATCAAGAATGCTTATCTTTCTTTTTAGTATCTGAGTTCCTTTCTCTTCAGTAATTTGAAAAATTCAGAAATAAAACCTTTCTTTATAAATAAACTATTTGTCTTCATATAAGAGATCAGATACAAGTACATTGTTCATTTTCGAAAGTGATCCAGAATTGTTCCGCATTGGGATTTTTCTGCCTTTCTTGCAAATAAATCTTGAGAGGGATTCATTATATGTTTTTGAAAAAAATAGATTCTTGTTTCAAATGTGTATTTACTCATATTTCAATTTGTTCATTTTTCATTTTATTACAGATGCGTTATATGTCCTTAAAAAATTCGAAATTTATAGTTCGATTTTACTGTCAATTTTTACGTTTTCTATTGATTTATTTATCGTAAATAAATGCAGCATATATGTCATATATGAATCATGTTTGTGTAAACATTTGCGATTTAATGCCTCACATGTTAACCAAGTTATTTTATTTCGCCAGTTTATTAAGAAAAATAAAATAGTTGTAGAAATTAATAAACATTTTTAAACAATAAATATAGCCATAAATAAAACAATAAATATAAATGTCACAATAAATCGTAAATATTAACACAAATTGCAATATTCAAGTGGCAAATTTCACGTCAAGCGTAGAAAATGAGGTGCATTCGAAATATAGGGAAGTTTTGAAAGCATTCATATGTTGGTGTAATAGTATAGAGTACTTTGGATAAGTAGTGTATCCGAATCCTGTGTCTCTACAAGTACTCTCTGATTTCAATTATACAGGGAGTAACTTGTTATTAATCACGTATTTTGGAAAACAAATTGATAAATATTGCATATTAATCAAATTTATTGGTTATTTTTAGCAATTTCAGACGAAATTCTGTCAATGCAATTAATTAAACCTCGCGAAGAATGTATACTTTACATATTATAATATATATATGCGTAGTGTACTATCGTAACTGCTTGAATTTAATAATAAAAATAATTGTTAAGACACATATATTTACATATATACTCAATCCAAAAGAAGTGTTCCATTAAAAAGATGCAAAAGACTAAACAGTTAAAAACAATTTTTTTTATACTTATTGTATATTATATTTTTATACTTACTGAGTGAATTAGATAAATACTTTAGCGACTAAAATATTCAATGAATAAACTATACAGCATTAAAATAAATATTTAGAAAAAACGGATTATAATATATTAGAAAAAATACAAACCTCAAGCTAAACGTTTTGATATAAAGCTAAACGTGTTCCAGTAGTGACCAGCATTATTTTTTTAGTTTTCCGATGAAACTGTATGGAATATTCAACCATTCATCCAATTCTTGTTTCACATCAAATCGAATCCATTTCAAAATCACTACAAAATCCCTATATCTCAAAAGCTGTCAGCATTTAGCTCTTCTCCGGATTAGGTTTACAAAATAAAAAGTCAGCTGATCATAATATCCAATCAGAATCGCAGAAAGAGGCAATACTTAATTATTTCCAGTGCATTGATATTTATAGGAAACAACTTCCTTGGCACAAGCATTCTTAATAGAAAATTCAAAAATTTCAAACCAGGTGCATGACATGTAAATAAAAATTAACCCCTGCATCCGGATGGCAGATAAAGTAGTTATTCCATAAAAAAAAATTATATTTAAAGGGAAATCAATCTGTAATTATTTCTATTGTAAGAACATTTTATTTCTACTTCCTAATTCTATAAAGTACTAAAATACATTGAATAAAATATTTGAATTGAGTTTTAAATATAGCTCAAAATCCCTATAGATTCAAATTTAATCAATTTTAAAATGACAAAATCATACAAAAAATTTATTAAATGATTGTGTAAATATTCTAATACAAATTCAAGAATTCACAAAAAGTACATTAAAAGATGAAGTTTTCATTAATTCATAATATGGCCCATAAAGGACTAACTTCCATTTATTTAAGTCAAAAAATACACCTAACATATTGTTTTAAAACATATTATTATAAACAAGTCAAGGTCACGTCAAATTTTATTCTTATTTACATCTCCGCTTTTGGAAGTATAAAAATGTAAAACACAACTAGATAACTTAGATACGAAATTCGATACATTGCATGAATTAAACATAAGTCTTTCTTCGGAAAGTTCGAATAACATAGAAAACAAAGAAGCTATCACTTTAGATAGGGAATCGAAACTTCTTCTTGACTCAAGAGATTAAATTCTTTATTAACTTAAAACAACTTGTTCGCTTGTAAAGTTATATTAGGAGGATAACATGTACTCAATAAAATATAAAGATTTTTTGTATTGCGCATATGGTCTTGGGTTTGAATTTTTTTGTTTATTAAAAAATAAATAAATAAATATAAATAAATATAAATAAATATAATAAATATATATAAAATATATAATAAATATATATTTAATATACATTTAATAAATAAATATAAATATAAATAAATATATAATAAATATAAATAAAAATAAAAAGTACATACTTTTGGAATTCTAAGTATATATTTTCATGTTTTAATTTAAGAAATTGTGTTAGATAGTAAAAAAAATAAGGATAGTATTTTTTTTTTTTTTTTTTTTTTTTTTTTTTTTGTAAATGATGGTAAATTTTTCATAAAACTTCCTTTCACCAAATATCTTATTAAAATTAATCAAAGGTACATTCGGCTTATTTCTTAAACTATGTAATATTGTTATTGTTAAATTTAATGCCCACATCGGTTATATCAGACCATAAAAATGATTTTTTTTCTACTTTGTTATGTATGTTGATAATAAACACGGAAAATTGCAGATAATCGTTTTCATCCATTATCAATGTCATAATCTAAAACAAGTTAAAAAAAAATCATGCGTCATGCATGGATTATCAAGCACTTTTCAATACAATCAGATTAATGTAAAAAAAAGTGTACCGATTAAAAAATTAAACTCATTTCTCATTTCACAATATGGAAGGAAATGTATAACGCATTTAAAAAATAAATTTGAGCCGTTTTCATCTAACATCGAAAAACTATCTGCGTTTTATAGCAGCCCTGTAAATTATATAGTGAATTCTATTTATTAACAACATGCATTAAAAAAATTAGTTCATTTAGGATATGCATATATTTCATTTGAAAATTATCTTTTAGGAATTTACTTTAATAAGTACAATGATATGCAAATAATTTTGCCCAGTCCTGTATCTAAGGTATATATATATATATATATATATATATATATATATATATATATAAGAAGTAATATGCAAAACACTTATTCAATTTAAAACCACATACTGAATTTGTTAAATGCAGTCTCTCACAATTATTACGCAAAGGGAGTACAGTAACAAATTTCTTTTGTGTCCCTGTAAATAAAAAAATGCTATGAATGCTGCATTTTAACGTGATCGTAGTGGAATTCTGTGATTTATGTAAATTTTGATAAATTTGAAATAGCATATTGTCGTTAAAATATTCTCCCAACGATTTTCCTCCATATACCACAATGTAATCGAAAACTTTTGAATGTCCTTCTGAAATAACCATTAATTGTACATATTTCACCTGCAATATCAAAAATGTTTTGGTGACCTGAAAAAAACTTTATAAATTGCATGAAAATGCGAGAAAGTTCACGCGAGTTAGAGTGTGGACAGACGGATAGACAAATCGAATGCATAACAGTTTTTCAACTTTTCTTTGTTTTATATATAATATTTTTTATATTTTATTGCAGAAATTTTAATAAAAAGAATAACATGAAAGAACATATAAAAACGGCGAAGCTATCTTGTCAAAATTTTTTGTTTTGTTGTTGCTTATTTATTTGTTGTTACAAATGAGAGAAAAAATTACCTTTATGTCATAGTATATTAATCACAATGAATTTGTATATCACTTTAAATATTTATATTTGTATAATACCTTAAATAATCTCTGTTTTAATTAGAGTTATCTGAAATGTGGTTTATTTTTCATCAAATATCAAATTTCAAACTAAAAACTTTTTGCTCAATAAATTTTTACGCATCCTTAATCAGATTAAAATTTGCGCAATTTTTTTAAAGAGGCTTCACATAAACTTTAATTACCTTTTTTCTTTTAGTTTTTCTGTAATCGCCAATCGTACTACCTCAAAACGTCTTCTGTATATTACTTGTTGCCGCGAAAGAGAAGACAATCTAAATTAAGACATAGAATATTAATTAAAAAAACTTTATAAAATTCTTTAAAAGTGAAAAATAACGCACTTTTACCTTGAAAGAAGTTTGAAATTTTTATTAAAGTATGGATTGAACTATTATTCTATATCAATAAAAATAAAATATTATAACAAACATACATAATAAGTGAACAAGTAATATTAAGATGTAGAAAAAAGCAAAATTTAGATAATAAGTTGTTGAAACGGTACAAATACACTAATATTTTCTTTAACAAAAAAATGATTTTAAATGGATGTAAGTTTTTATCGTATTCTTTTAACCATTTTTTTTTTTAAATCGCGTATTTTTTCAAGTAATACTCAATATGATATTAGCGTTAGCGAAGATATCTTAACCGAAAAATAGTTAAAACTATCCTGTTATGTAAATGAAGTGGGTTACAATAATTTTAAGAAGTTAACTCTTTATTTTATTTTTTATTTCATTTTTTTTACATTTCTTGAAATTTTTAATAATTGTATTACGTTTTAAAACTCTCAAGATTGGTTATTCGCATAACTTCAGACAATTATTTGTACATTTTTAAATTTATACATGTTTTGATAAACTTACAATACATGATATTAACAGATTAAAATCCAAAATACTGTGCATGTGTTTTTTAGGATATTTCTATTATTTTAAAACTTATTTAAAAAGTCAGTTTGACTTGAAAATTGCATTATTCTACTCTATTGAGTAAAATTTTGATATTTATGTTGACTATTCGAAAATTCAATATTTATGATAATCATTATTACAAAATATCTTTTTATTAGTTAAAGAAAAACCTGTATATTTTAACTAATATAATTAGATGTATCAATTAGTATTGCGTTAATTTAAAAATCCGTTTTGAGTTATTTTCATAATAAAGTGTTTCAAATTTCTCATAAAAACATAGTAAAAACAAGTCATAAAAAAGAAATATTTCTATGCATCTAAAATTTAATAACGCACATATTTCTCGAAAAATAAAATTAAACCATTTGTTACATAACATAACTTATAGAAATTCCAGTTTTGCTCTTGAATGTCACTTTTTTTAATGTGCCATTTAATATTAAATTTTGATAAAACTAATATTAAATTGCGTATTAAATTTGAAAAATTAATACGCTTTGATAATCCAAACTATGTTCTTTAACATTTTTCTAACTTTTAAAGTGACAATGCGTAATTTTAGAAATTAATGGTATTTTTTTGGTTAATGTCTCTCCAGTTCATTAGATGAATGGGTGTAATTTCGAAGTTTACACAATAATACCCCCCTCTGAAATTATCCATTTTACAACCCCAATTAGCATGACATGCTGTTTCACTGAAAAGCTATAATTACAGGGTTGGACATAACAAGACCTAAACAGGAATAAACACATGTCTCTAAGAGTCGCCGGTGACAATTAATATTATTATATAAATGGGAAAATTATCTGAATCATGAAAGCTTTTGACAGCTTGATTAATGCGTTAGCGACGATGTCTTAACCGTAAATTAGTTAAAACTAACTTATTAAGTTAATGAAGACAATTACAATAATTTTTAAGAATAAAGATTTTATTTTATTTACGTTTCCTTTCTCTTTTTGCATTTCCTGTTATTTGTAATAATAGTATTACGCTTTAAAACAAACAAGTTTGTTTGGTTATTCACATATTTTAAGACAAATATTTCTACATTTTTAAATTTATACATGTATCCCTGACATGATATTAATCTCATATTAATCACAAGATACTAACTGATTAAAACAAAAAATCCAGTGTATCTATGTTTTAACGACATTCACACATTTTAGAACAACATTTCAAATATTGTAAAAGTTTAAAAAAAATCACAGTTTGACTTGAAACTGTATTCGTCTATTTTAGTGAATAAAGAGTCTCTACTTATGTTGACTATTTAAAAAATCGCTAGTTATGATACACATTTTTACACCAAAATGTCCTTAAATTAGTTAGAGAACATCCTGTGTATTTTAACTAATATAATTAGATGTATCTGTTAACATTACATCAATTTACAAAACATTTTTGGATTGTAATTTGAAGTAAAATGCTTCAAATTTCTGGTAAAAACATGCAGTAAAAACCAGTCTGAAAAAAAAAAAGAAATATATATATGCATCAAAAATTTAACATTGCGCAGCATTAAATCGCATATTTCTCAAAACATATAGGAAAACTATTCATAGCATGACGGTATAATTTACAGAAACTCCTGATATTAATTAAATTTCATTTTTTTTTTTCAAATGTACCCCCTAACATTACATTTTGATGAAACGAGTTTTAAAATCATAGGCTTTGATAATCAAAACTATTTTCGTTAGCCGTTTTCTAACTTTTAAAAATGATTATGCTTGATTTCAGAAATTAAAAAGGTTTTTCTTACTTAATGACTCTCCAGGTCATTAGACGAAAGAGTGTAATTTTGAAGTTTACACAAAATATCCCCTCCCCTCTGAAATTATCTATTTTACAACCCCAATTAGCATGACATGCTGTTTTAATGTAAAGAGATAATTATAGGGTTGGGCATAACCAGACATAAACACGTATAAACATATGTCTCTAAGACTTTCCGGTGACAAGTAATATTATCAAATGTGAAAATTATCTGTGGCAGGAAAGTTTTTGACAGTTTGAGTAATGCGTTAGCTACAATGTCTTAACCTCAAATTAGTTAAAATTAATTATTAAGTTAATGAAGAAAGTTATAATAATTTTTAATAGCAAAGCTTTTATGTTATTTTCCCTTTGCCTTTCTTGATATTTTAAATAATTGTATTATGTTTTAAAATACACAACTTTAATTAACATTTTTTTAGACAAATACTGGTATCTTTAAAAAAATTATACATGTTTTGCTAAACTTATAACACGTGATATTATACAAATTGAATATTTTCAACTAAGAAAAAAAAAAAAAAAAAAAAAAAAAAAAAAAAAAAAAAAAAGACCAGGCTTTAAACTCAGATACTTTGTTTACAAGGCCAATGGTTTACCAATTAAGCAAACTGCGCGATGACCGGCGGGTATTTTTCGCTCAGCTAACCTTATGGGTCATATCATCTGTTCTGCATTTAGAGAGCTCAACAGAAATAACCGCAAGGAAAGGAATTCCATATAACGATAGAAATTTTTCACTTAGTTGGAAATATTAAAACTTAGTTAAACCTTGATTATTATGTTAAAACGCAATCGGTCTGCCAAGACAAATTTTGATGGAAAACGCATAAAAACCTGACTTGAACAGTTGACATGTAGGTTTACCATCGTGCTTTTCTGCACACAAAAAAAGTAATAACGTGGAGGATTGGAAAGAAGATAACATAATGATAAATATATGATTGGACCAATAAACTAGGATTTTCCCACCAAGGTATGACTTGGTAGACCAATTACGTTTCGTTATACGACTCAAGTTTTGTCTCATACCGGATCTTTAATGCAGGATTAACGCAGACCAATTGCGTTTCATTATACGACACAAGTTTTATCTAATCCTGGATCTTTAATCCGTGATCTCGATGAGTTGATTGTCTATGCTACCGCCTCCAGGTCTGTTGTTCTTAACAATCAATTCCAAATGAATCAGTTTTGTTAATTTAAAGAAGACAAAGCCCATTAACATGTAATTTTACGGACACCAAGTCCTGTTTATTATGCATATTCTTTGTGTGGTTATTACTATGGATACTTTTCTGTTCGCCGTAGGAGTAGTAAGATATTGAACGGCCAATCAAAATTTCCATATGGAAACAGAATAAACTTCTATTAGATTTTTTTTAATGGCGCCTTAATATTTTACCTTTTTACATTTCTATTGAGCGCGTCACAATTCCGTACAGTCACAGCTGTCTCCCTATTCAGAGATTACATTGTTTACTAATCTTGCAGTTCTATGGCTAGGATAAGCGAGAAAATAATCATAAGGACGAAATTTTAACAAAGCATAGTTTTTTAATAAAACAAAGTGATATAATGTAAGAGAATGTAGAATACATTACAAATTACAAATATGTAATGCATACAAATATGTCACATTTAATTTTTTTCATCATAAATATAATAAGTGTTGTTGAAACAATAAACGTAGGCCAAATACAATAAACATAGGTCAATATTTTCTGTTGAAATTAACTATATTGACAGCGATAGCTTTTTACAAAAATATATTTTAAATGAAAAAATATAAAAAATGAAAAACAGAATATTTCTAAATTACTTCACAAAATACTTCGAAAGAAAGGTAAAAAAAAATATGGATTAAATGCAATATTAATTCGACCAAAGTTTTGTAAATTTATGTAAGCATATTCATTATTTTAACGTATTAAAGGATTAAATTTGAAATAGATTGAATTCAACAATTCAATAAGTGACAGAATTTGGATTTATAACATAAATTATTTTAGTAAGAAAGTAATGTAATAAAAATTTTACCAGTTAAAAGAAATTCCATAACATACTGTTACATGTTAATTAAATGACCATTGCTAAATAAATCAAATAAATATATCATTCAATTCTATATTACAAGCAGATAAAAACAATCATATACTCTGCAGATATATTTTACAAAAGTATGTACAAAAATGTGGAGTTTCTTATTTCATAATTTCATCCAGAGATAGAAATACAAAAAAACTGAAGCTATCATAAAAAAATAAATTGATATTGTTTTCAAGAAGACTTGTTCTTTTAGGAGACAAAAGAGGAAAATTACTAGATAAACTCTTCTGAAAAAGAAAGTGGACAATTTCCTTTGTTTTCAACAAAAATGCTATATAAAGTAATAAAAAATATACTCAGTATCAGACAAAAAAATTTCATTGCAGTTAGTTTGATTAATCTTTTTTTTTTTTTTTTTTTTTTTTGTAACAATAAATTTAAGCACTCTAAAGAAGTTATAAATATTAATAATATATCATGTGTGCTAATTGCAACTAAAGTGTAGGAAAGTATAGAAAAGGCAATTTGAAGGTAATAAATTATAAATTAATATTTGAAATTCCTATGTTAAATAAATACTCGAAACTAAACTTTTTGAATGTTTCGTACTTTAAAGAAAACCTATGTCATTTTTTAATGTTAAGATCTCCAGTATACTATTTCTTGTAACTTTTATATTAAGCTAATAAATGTATATGTATTTAAGCAAACCTTTACGAAAATGTCTTTCTAGAATTTTATAGAAAATATTTTAGGGAATTATGGCCCATTTTTCTATAAGCTATTTTAGTATCCTCAGTTCTGAGACTAATTTTACCTAGCATTACAAAAGCGAGTTTAAAACTGTTATAAGACATCTTCACGGATGCATCAGCCTGTATATTATGCTTCTAATAGGCATACATTTATTTAAAATGTCTAGATGTAATTTTAACAATTATAGAAGCATTAAAATTAATTTAATGGGTGTTTATAGTGTTGCCATCCGGACTGAGGTGGTAAAAGCTATACATAATACATGTAGAAGTTTGTCTGTAGAGATAAAGTGTTTGATATAAGTTCAATAGAAAAATTTGCTGTACAAATATTTCTATTGAACTTCTACAGCTATTTTTATAGATTTTAAACTAACTTATATATAAACGGGCCATAATTCTGTGCATTCTATAAAATGTTTTCTATGGAATTCTAAAAGCCATTTTCGTAAGGGAATATTTAATTATCTAATTATGTCCGATTAACTGAAGAACGCAAATTGCTTTTTTCCTTATAATTAGCATTCCAATTTAACACTCGATGTAAAATACTTTTTTTTTCTTTCTGATATTTCATTTATTGTTAACATAAATTACATGTATACCTTTGTTGCTACTTGCTTAGTAATAAAAATTAGTAGATTTAGTGAAGTTTTTCAGACTAAAAAGATAAAATTTAGTTTTTTACTAAACTGCAGTCAGATCACTAAGGCTTGCCTATCTACTGAAATTGAATAATTTTCTGCAGAATATTTAAATGTTATACTGTAGTGTTGAAATAAAAAAGTAATTTAATATTGAATAGTAGTTTATTCGTTTCTAGATGTAGTTTAATTATTTCAAAACTGTGTTCTATTTTTATTTGACATTATCTATATGTACTCAAATTATTTAAAAGTGGGTTAAAATCCAAATATATTTGCTGTAGCAACATGAGATTTATAAATTAGTTAAATTTACAGACAATATATTTTTTTGTGATTCTATTCTATGACAGAAAAAGCGCAACACACCGTGATCATCTTATTTCTCTATATGCACGACATATTTCATACTTGGCAAAAATTATGCTTTTAAAATAAAATTTTACTTTATAAATTAATGTATTCTGTAATTATCAGCACCTCTTTATAATAACCATACTTTAACCACTCCTCTTTCCTCCACCACTATTTTACTCCGACGTCGTACCAGCAACATTTTTTTGCTAATCATGATTTGCCCGTACCACGAACGGACATTCATATTTCGATCATGATTTATTATTCTCGCCAGTAAATTTTATTGTAATTTTTGTATTTATTACGAGTTTTTTCTGATTAAATTGGAAAAACATTTCCGTTTTGAAAAACCGGGATAAACAAGTTGGAAATTGCACGTGAATCGTAGCAAATGAGGTGCGTTCGTACGATAACGAAGTTTTAAGAATATCACTATCATATATCAATCTCATAAAATTGTAAATAATTACAATTAAAATGAGCACCAAACAATGTTCTCCCTATACCATTATGGAATGGAATACTTTTGTGTGGCCTTGTAAATCAATAACAAATATTCTCTGCACCACAGATTATGCAAAATGTATATTATAATACCTACTTTATAGGTGTATGTAAATTTTATTACGTTCGAATGAGTGTAATACCATTAAAATGCATTTGAAACTTTTTTCCCCATTAACCTTAATATAACGGAATACTTTTGATTGTCCCTGTAATTGAATTATGCATCCGACTTTGATAAAATTTAAAATAACTCGATAAAATTATGTAATAATTATGTATTTAAAATTTCAAATGATTAAAATGCATTTGTACCTTTTTTCCCCCATTGACCGTAATGTAACGGAATCAGTGTTGGGTATGAACGCGCTCACTGAACGAAAACTCACGAGTTTCGCTCACTATTTGTGAACTTTGAACTGAACTTCGCTCACTATTTTATAAACGAGTTTGAACTGAACGGAAACTCAAAAAATAGACGAGTTTGAACGAAATTTACGTTCAAATTTACGTTCAATTTTTTCATAATTTATTTAAAAGTTTTTCCAGACTTTAGTACATTTTTTCCCTTTTTAGCTCACAGGCTATCATAGCCTGAGAGCTTATGTGCCCGCCCGTTCTGTATGTATGTTCGTACGTAACGCGATAATTCATGATAAAAATATCCGATCCACTTGAAATTTTGTATATAGGTATATAATGACAAGGCGCTTCCCTGATTAGTTTTTGGAGTTCATTCGATATGTATAAGAGGGGGAACGGGGGGCTCATGCCCCCCGTTAGTTGATATAAATGGGATTTTCATGCAGAATTAAGTTTTTGTTCAAAATTTAGATTAGGATCATTCTGATGAGGCAATTCCGTGACTTATTAGGTGTTCATTGAATCAGTATAAATAGGGGGAACAGGGGCTCTAATGCCCCCCCCCCCGTTAGTTGATATAAATGGGATTTTCATGCAGAATTAAGTTTTCGTTCAAAATTTAGATTAGGATCATTCTGATGAGGCGATTCCGTGACTGTTATTAGGTGTTCATTGAATAAGTATAAATAGGAGGAACAGAGGTTCTAATGCCTCCCCCCCCGTTAGTGGATATAAATGGGATTTTCATGCAGAATTAAGTTTTCGTTCAAAATTTAGATTAGGATCATTCTGATGAGGCGATTCCGTGACTGTTATTAGGTGTTCATTGGATAAGTATAAATAGGGGGAACAGGGGTTCTAATGCCCCTCCCCCGTTAGTTGATATAAATGGGATTTTCATGCAGAATTAATTTTTCGTTCAAAATTTAGATTAGGATCATTCTGATGAGGCGATTCCGTGACTGTTATTAGGTGTTCATTGAATAAGTATAAATCGGGGGAACAAGGGTTCTAATCCCCCCCCCCCCCGTTAGTTGATATAAATGGGATTTTCATGCAGAATTATGTTTTCGTTCAAAATTTAGATTAGGATCATTCTGATGAGGCGATTCCGTGACTGTTATTAGGTGTTCATTGAATAAGTATAAATAGGGGGAACAGGGGTTCTAATGCCCCCCCCTTAATTTATATAAATGGGTTTTTCAAGCAGAATTTTCAGATTTCGTTCAAATCTCTGAATAGTTTTGGAAGTTTAATGGTTAAGTATAAAAGAGGGGGATAACTCCTTTTAAATTATATAAATGCTAAATGGGTTTTTATTAAGAATTATCTAACTTGCTCTGAATTTTGGATATAGATTTTTTATATCATAAAGCATGTCTTTGATAGTATAGGAGGTTCAATGATTAAGTATAAAAAAAGAGGAAAGGGGAGAGCTGTTTCCCCTTCTTAATTTTTTTTTCGAACGGAATTAACCCTTGAAAATATAAGGCTTTAATGTACAATTAGTATTTGTAGCCTGTGAGCTCAATGCCATCAGTTTAGCTGGGCAGTATTCTTTATTTAGCTCACAGGCTATCATAGCCTGAGAGCTTATGTGCCCGTCCGTTCTTTATGTATGTTCGTATGTACGTAACGCGATAACTCATGATAAAAATATCGGATCCACTTGAAATTTTGTATATAGGTATATCCTGATAAGGCGCTTCCCTGATTAGTTTTTGGAGTTCATTCGATATGTATAACAGGGGGAACGGGGGGCTCGTGCCCCTCCCCTTAATTAATTTAATGGGTTTTTCATGCAGAATTAACAGTTTTCGTTCAAAATTTAGATATAGGATCATTTTGATGAGGCAATTTCGTGACTTTTATTAGGTTTTCATTGAATAAGTATAAATAGGGGGAACAGGGGTTCTAATGCCCCCCCCCCGTTACTTGACATAAATGGAATTTTCATGGAGAATTAAGTTTTCGTTCAAAATTTAGATTAGGATCATTCTGATGAGGCGATTCCGTGACAGTTATTAGGTGTTCATTGAATAAGTATAAATAGGGGGAACAGGGGTTCTAATGCCCCCCCCCGTTAGTTGATATAAATGGGATTTTCATGCAGAATTAAGTTTCCGTTCAAAATTTAGATTAGGATCATTCTGATGAGGCGATTCCGTGACAGTTATTAGGTGGTCATTGAATAAGTATAAGTAGGGGGAACAGGGGTTCTAATGCCCCCCCCCCCGTTAGTTGATATAAATGGGATTTTCATGCAGAATTAAGTTTTCGTTCAAAATTTAGATTAGGATCATTCTGATGAGGCGATTCCGTGACAGTTATTAGGTGTTCATTGAATAAGTATAAATAGGGGGAACAGGCGTCCTATTGCCCCCCCCGTTAGTTGATATAAATGGGATTTTCATGCAGAATTAAGTTTTCGTTTAAAATTTAGATTAGGATCATTCTGATGAGGCGATTCCGTGACTGTTATTAGGTGTTCATTGAATAAGTATAAATAGGGGGAACAGGGGTTCTAATGTCCCCCCCCCGTTAGTTGATATAAATGGGATTTTCATGCAGAATTAAGTTTTCGTTCAAAATTTAGATTAGGATCATTCTGATGAGGCGATTTTGTGACTGTTATTAGGTGTTCATTGAATAAGTATAAATAGGGGGAACAGGGGCTCTAATGCCCCCCCCCCCGTTAGTTGATATAAATGGGATTTTCATGCAGAATTAAGTTTTCGTTCAAAATTTAGATTAGGATCATTCTGATGAGGCGATTCCGTGACTGTTATTAGGTGTTCATTGAATAAGTATAAATAGGAGGAACAGGGGTTCTAATGCCCCCCCCCCTTAATTTATATAAATGGGTTTTTCAAGCAGAATTTTCAGATTTCGTTCAAATCTCTGAATAGTTTTGGAAGTTTAATGGTTAAGTATAAAAGAGGGGGATAACTCTTTTTAAATTATATAAATGCTAAATGGGTTTTTATTAAGAATTATCTAATTTGCTCTGAATTTTGGATATAGATTTTTTATATGATAAAGCATGTCTTTGATAGTATAGGAGGTTCAATGATTAAGTATAAAAAAAGAGGAAAGGGTAGAGCTGTTTCCCTTTCTTAATTTTTTTTTTTTTTTTTTGAACGGAATTAACCCTTGAAAATATAAGGCTTTAATGTGCAATTAGTATTTGTAGCCTGTGAGCTCAATGCCATCAGTTTAACTGGGCAGTATTCTTTATTTCAAATGCCATTTAGAGGCCTACATGAGCCTCATGACGGGTTAAGTCTGGATATCACTTCTATCGGTAGTATCCTAGTCTTACTTCTTCTGCAGACTCGGGTCGCGCCGAACCGGACCTGGGCTGTATACAATTTCCCCGAAATTAGATATTCACAATGAACTCTCTATACAAGGTTGACTATGTAAGGCGGAAATATGTCTAAATCGGAAAGATTTTAAAGAAATCGGAAAGATTTAAAAGAAAGCATAAACATCGCAGCCTACGGCACTTCTGCATAAATGGAGATTATAAACAGACTAAGGTAAGTTTTTTTGGCCAGAACTCTTCCGTAAGGGTAAATATCAATGTCCTGTAGAAATGTACTCGGGGTCGGGCCGGGTTCGGTGCGAAATTTCATCTTTTTTTCGGGCCGGGCCAAGCTCGGGCCTTGTTTTTAGCTATTATATCGGGCCGGGTCGGGCCTTGTTTTTAATTTATATCGGGCCGGGTCGAGCCTAGATTTTAGCTATTATATCGGGCCGGGTCGGGCCGCTAAATTTTCTCTACGAGCCGGGCTGGGCTCGGGCCGCAATTTTTATTTTAATATCGGACCGGACATTTTTTTTCTATGGATCGGGCCTGGAAATTTCCGTCCGTGCATCTTACATATCGAATAATCAAATGATAAGTTCACAAAATTTTGTAAATTTGGACACTAATATCCAAACATAAAAAAGTGAACTTTTTAGTGAACTTCGTTCACTTTTACAAATGAGTTTGATTTGAACGAGTTCGTTTGAAAATTTTTGAATTTGAACGTGAACTTAAATCACTTTTCAGAAATTGAACGTGAGTTTGAATTAGTTCGTTTATTTTGTGAACGTGCCCAACACTGAACGGAATCCTTTTGATTGTCCCTGCAATTGATCTATCCATCCGATTTTCATAAAATTTGAAATGTCTCGACAAAATTATGTTATAATTATGTATTTTAGATTTCAAACGATTCGGTTGGGTAGTTTTTGCGTTGTAATATGCGGACGGACGGACAGACGGACAGACGGACGGACTGAACGACAACAATAGGTGCTACGTATTTACATAATTACGAACGCACCTAAAAATGAAAAAATTCTGCAAAATACATGAAAAAATATGCATTATTTGAAAGATTTTGTCAAACATTGATCAGTTAAATGTTTAATAGAAAATAACCATAAAGAAAAGACGAAAAGTACTTAAAACAATGGTAATACTGTGCAATGTTCTTTATTAAAACATTTTGTTTCTCATATGAAAGATTATTTTTCTTTATGAATATTACCAATGTTGTTAATCCACTGGAAGTAAAAGACTATTTCCTCTAGAATAAAACCCCCATCATAATATATTTCGGTTCTTCTAGGATATCCCGTCGACCAAAAATTATCGCCAAGCTATAAGATTAAATGCCAATAATGGATGATCGTGAATGTCACATTCAATGACATTAAATGCGATTCACGTGTTTAAAATGTCATTAAGTGATTTTTATTTCGACTTTTTATCAATATTTTTATTAATATTCTACTTATTATTTGTTTTTTCGTTATTAATAATAAAAATTATGTCAGCATGTATAATTTGGCTATTAGTTTGGCGATTTGTATAATTTGGCGAAATTGGTCGACGGGATAACCTAGAAGTACCTATATTCCTTTCATGTACTTTATAAGCATATAAATTTTTTCCCTGTTTCATGGATTACATTTTTGGTCACATATTAGCAATAATGCATGTTCTGGCTAACTCGCATTATAGCCAATTAGCCAGCGAATACACTAGTTAACTAAATAGTTTCTAGCTGAAAGAAATTCCGTTTACACGTGGATTTAAAAGATGCATTGCGTTGTTAAAGCGCTAATGTCTTTCTATATATTTTTTACTATTAAAAGTGTATATGGGCTGAAACGTATATATATTGTTTGTCAATTCATAACACAGAACTGCTGAAACGGATATATATTGTTTGTCGATTCATAACACAAAACTGCTAAATAAGGAGGTAGAATCATTTAAAAATTAATATTTATATCATGTGACTAGAATAGTAAATGGCAGATATTTAATTACATTTAAAATACGCCAAATTCTGTTTCTGTTAAGTATCAGGACTTCCCAAGGAAATGTAACATGACTACAACATTAAAAATAAACAGTTCATGAACTAAACGCTCCACATCTTCAAATGCAATTGGCAGTTCATTTGTTTTCACTTTTAAATACCGCCCACTACCATTAATGGTCAAGGTACCATGGCCTTTCGCAAAATTCAAGATAAGTCTGTTAAAGAATGCACATTAAAATCTAGACAAATTAAAACTAGTTACATTTGCGACTATAACTTGTAAAAATGTTAAGACACAAATGCAAGATAAAATACAAAAATCTTTAAATAAGAAATTAAAATATTTACAGAAAGGTTTTAAACGCTTAAAAAGCATCATGTATTCAAAAAGAATATTTATTAAAATTGATTATCAATGAATTTTGACCTTTTAATACAAGTATCAGAACGAGATCTTTAATCCATCCAGGAAATCGGAAAGTATCATCTCTTGATGTTGATTGTAAAAGCATTTAGGAGTGCCCGAGTAATCACTTTTAACATCATTTTCGTACTATGATAGTTTTAAAGTTTTACTTCAGATTATGTTTGCGTTAGGGTGAAACACCATGTACCGGTTAAACGGGATTTCTATACTTGCTTCATATTCAACAATTGTATATAATAAAGTTCAACAATAAATTCAACAATAAGTACAACAATAAGTACAACATAAGTTCAACAATATGTATATATACACATATATATATACATATATATATATATATATACAGGGTGGTCATAAAAAACAAAGCCTATATACGAAGCTCTAGTGGCCAGTCCGCTCAACCGATCGAAATGAAATTTCAGATATAGCTATTCAGAGGTATGAGCTCGAGTTTCTGTGGACGTCAACAAAATGGCACTCACGATTACGGTTATAGTTACAGAAACCTGAAAATTTCCAATGGCAACACCCATTTTTTTCATCGCAAAACGCTCAGCGCATGCGAAAGCACTAAATAGCGTTGGAGCGGTACGAGTATCGCAAGAAACGGACATGTTATGCACGCACAAAAAACTGTTCTGCGAATCCTCCCCCCCATAGAAAAAACTCAAGTGGGGCGCAAAAAGGAAATTTGCATATGACACAGAGTCAGTACACTAATCGTTGATTGCAATACAGATCGGAGAAAATAAAACTTTTATTTTGATTACACATTTTCCACATGGGTGCCATCACCATGCATTGCATAGAAAAAAAGATAAAAGGTCTTTTTCAACAAATTTTATATTTCCAACCTATTCTATGTTTGTTTTCATATATCTTCAAAATATCACTTGCAGTATTAGATTCATATAATCAAATTTCTGAAAAGTATATTTTCTTCCTTTAACTGAATGAATAGGCATTATTATAGACATAAAAAGGCTATGTCGGTACTTAATAAAATTGAATGAAGAATGCTTATCTTCCATTTTTTTAGTATTCGAGTTCCTTTCTCTTGAGTAATTTGAAAAGCTCAGAAATAAAACCTTTTTCATAAATAAACTATTTGTTTTCAGATGATAGATCTGATACAAATACATTGTTCATTTTCGAAAGTGATCCCGAATTGCTCCGCATTTTGATTTTTCGGTCTTTCTTGCAAATAAATCTTTAGAGAAATTCCTTATATGTTTTTGAAGAAAATAGATTCTTCATTTCAAATGTGTATTTACTCATGTTTCAATTCGTTCATTTTTCATTTTATTACAGATGTTTTATATGTTCTTAAAAAATTGCAAATTTATAGTTCAATTTTATTGTAAATTTTGAAGTTTTTTATTGATTGATTGAGTTTTTGTTAGTAAACAAATCCAGCACAGATATCACATGCATCATCTTTGATCAATTGCAACACAACGGCGATTTTATGTCTCACATAATAAACCGGTTATTTAGTTTTAAGTTTGTTTTAAAAACATGTTTGTTTTAAAACCATCAGTTAAAGCAATAGCGTTTTAAACAAGATACATAACAATGATATAAAAATGAATATTATTATCATAATAAATCGTAAATATTAACACTTACAGTAATATTTAAAAACGAAGTTTACGCCAGATTGGCGTGGAAAAAGTCTCACCATTGTGATGTATATATGAAACGTGTGCTACGAATCCTATCGGAAAATCCTTCAGAAATTAGTTTTTGAATTAAAGCTATCTACATTAAAAATATTATATATTGCATCATGGTCACCATTTACTTAAATATTGCAATAATTATCATCAATACCAAAATGCATATCAATACAATAAAAAACAAGAAAAATATTTTAATTATTAAAAATAATAAGAATTACAGGTGATTTCTTAGAACAAGTTTCAGACTTTCAAAAAGCAATTAAAATTTTTTGTCAATATAACATATACATATTTCTAATACTGTATGAAAAATATATATCTGAATAGTTTGCATCTACCTTAAATACACAAATAAGTTAATCAAATTTGCAAAGAAACAAAATATTAACATACACTAGAATATTTTGTAGCGTAAAACTTATGAGCAAGGTTGTATGCATTATTCTGTTCTTACGCATATGTCTGTGTAAAATTCGTATATATATTTTAGTGTGATTGCAAAATACCTAGATATTTGTGTAATATTTAAAATTTGTAAATGACTTTAACAATTCGTGTAAATCCCTAATTTTTTTTTTTTTTTTTTTTTTTTTTTTTTTTTTTTTTACCGTTTATGCATTTGTCTATATTTTTAAAGGAAAAACAAATAAAAGTTTCAATAAGTCAATAAACACAAGTAAATAAAAATGCTTTTTAGAGACAAATGTGTAAGTTATTTGAAAAATGTGTAATTTTAAAATTTTACACACATACATTTGTAAAAATGACTAATTTACAGATTTATGCTTTTGAGTATATTGTAAAAGATTCAGTTTTTGAGATAGGTGAGCATCTTTATTAAAACATACGTTACTAAATTTTTCTATTTACCGTATTTACTCGTGTATAAGGCGCACTTTTTTCCAAAAAATTAGGAGAAAACTCCTAGGTGCGCCTTATACACGGAATAATTTTTTACTGTTGAATGCAGTCGAACGATATACATATGAAACAAGAAATTATTCAAAGAAGATATTAAAAATCGGAAAATGTTACTTAATTGAAGTATTACTGCATATTTATTTCATTACTTGCAGTTTTTTATACAACAGAGCTAATGACATTATCTGAACGCTAATTAAAAATTCTCTTTACCGTCACTCATTCCTGTTTCCCGTCATTCTCTTACAACCCGAAGTCTAAAAATGCATTTTCGTCTTGTTTTCTGGTCTGGTGTAATGTTTGTTACGACTTTTTTTTACTGAAATTCTTTTAGTCATTCTTCATTAGCGTATCAAATTTATGGTGCGCCTTATATTCGAGATTTTAAGAAATCACCATTTTTACTTGTAAAGTAGGGGTGCGCCTTATACACGAGTAAAAACGGTATACGATTTTGTAATTTTTTAAAGTATAAAAATATTTATAGAAAAACAGATTTAATTAATTTTACATTAAGTAAAACAATGAACCATAGAAAAAAATACTATAAATAAAAATGAATTTTTTTTTATTCTACATGATAATTTTTAAATGTAAGTTTAAAACAGAAATATACACGACCTCCTTACTCTCAAATAAATCTCATACTTTTGGTGTGCAATAAATATAAATTTTCGGGGAAATTCTGACATATCCAGTAAAGTATTGGCTGAAAGTGAACAAATAATATGTCAGAATCTATATCAAAAGAACACCGTCAGAAAGGATTTGTATGTGAATCAACCTGGTTCGTTTCTTTGAGACTTGGAATGGAAACATAAAATAAGATGTAAATGCGAAATGTTTCACGAGTTTTACAAACTACTTTAAATTAAAATTCATTCAGCGGTTTCGTTAATTTAGCTAAAATACGAACAGAAACTTTTCTTCACCATATTTCATAATGTGCAATATTATTTTGTTCTTCTTTTGTGAAAATATTAACATACACTGGAATATTTTGTAGCGTAAAACTTATGAGCAAGTTTCTGTGCATTGTTCTGCTCTTACGCATATGCCTGTGTAAAATTCGTACATATATTTTAGTGCAACTGTAAAATATCTAGATACTGTCGACTCTCGTTAATTCGAACACGTCGGGTCCACAAGAAATGTTCGAATTATCCGAAGTTCGAATTATGGAAAGTATGAATAATGAACGTGCTTAATATGGTACTATTACAGAAGAATTACTGTTATAGTTTTTTTTTAAATTTATTATGTCTATTATCATCAAAATAAGGCTTAATATTAAATTAGAATGTATAAATACATAAACTCATTAAAAAATTAGAAATAAGCACAATGGAAAGAAAGTTTGAAGCGTCACTGATGGACGGACGGGGCACTTAGAAAGTGGATACCAAATGCATGGTATACATATGTATACTCGCATTATATGTATAATGCATCTGTATACTCGTTCGGAACAATTTTCACAAAAACCAAAGAAAGAAAGTTATTCAAATAATCTGAAATCCGTGAGAAACAAAGAAAAAATTAAAAATCGGAATTCTCGTTAGTTCGAATTAAACGATGTCAAGAGAAAATGAGTTCGAATTCATGAAAAAATTAACGTTATTCTGCCATTGAAAATTTCTGGACTTCATGTTTAGTTCGAACTAAGTGAAGATTCGAATTATCCGATTTCGAATTAACGAGAGTCGACTGTATTAGTGTAATATTTTAAATTTGTAAATGACTTTAACAATTCGTGTAAACCCCTAATGTTTTTTTACCGTTCATGCATTTGTCTACATTTTTCAAGGAAAAACAAATAAAGGTTTCATTAAATCAATAAACACAAGTAAATAAAAATGCTATAATTTTAGCTATAATTTTGCGCTCTACGTAACAACATTAAAAATGTAAATTTTAATGTTGGTACGTAACTTCTGTGACTATCTCTATTCAATGTTATTAGAAAATATGTATTATTTTAATTGATATAGTGTATTTAAAATTTACTTAAAAAGCCATCTACAAATAAAAAACAGACCATATATATATATATATATATATATATATATATATATTGTTGTTTTTTTTTTAAATAACCAATTTTGACAATAGTATATCTTAAATCTTCTGTTTAAAGTATGTTTAGGCAGATATTTTAAGCAAAAATGAATAAGTATTGGAATTAAAAACTTTAAAAATGCTGATATTTTATTATTTAACGACATTTTCAAATTTTTATGAATATTTTCCGGAGTTATAATTTTAATGTGATACATTTTTGTATGACTATAATATTAAATAGTGATAAATAAATAAATTTATAATTTATGAAAAATCTTTTCCCAAGATTATTACAATCTATTCCAAATTATATCTTTCACATTGTTTAATATACCGGGTGTCCCAAAAATGACTGATGGATTTTAAAATTCAATAACTTGCAAACAGTGACAGCTATTTAAAAAATTTTTGCAGGAGATTTATGTATAATGTCAGTTTTTTTAACGTAATTTTTTATTTTAGTTCGAATTTCAAACAATAGACGGCGCTGACGGCAATGAAGGCCAGGTGATCAATGCTGAGTGAAGTCAGTTTCGGTGTCAACCTGGTCTTCAATTGCGGTCAGCGCCGTCTGTTGTTTGAAATTCGAACTAAAATAAAAAATTACGGTAAAAAAAACTCCTGACATTATAAATAACCCTCCTTCAAAAATTTTTTAAATAGCTGTCACCGTTTGCAAGTTATTGAATTTTAAAATCCATCAGTCATTTTTGGGACACCCGGTATATGAAACGAAATTGTAGAATATCTCCCGGCTTTCAAAGTTATCTTATGCTTTTCGTATACAATAAATAGAAATTTTCAACGAAGTTATGAAATAACCAGAAAAGTTATGACTGAAAGTGAACAATTAGTATGTCAGAATCCTTATGAAAAAAAAAAAAATCAGAAGAAGGATTTGTATGTGAATCAATCTGGTTTGTAAAAATGACTAATTTGCACTTTGTTTTTTAGAGTGTATAGTATTATTTTCAATTTTTTTTTTTCTACGTGGCCATATTTATAAGACTTGGGTTACTCAATTTTTTATGTAAGTGTTATTGTAATTTTTAAAAGTATAAAAATATTTAAATAAATAGCAATTTATTATTATTAATATTGTTGTTGTTGTTTTAGTTTAAACAAAATAATGAACTATCGAAAAAAATACTAAGCACATAAGCATTTTTTAGGTGCGATCGTAATTATGTAAATACATAGCACCTATAGTGGTCGTTCAGTCCGACCGTCTGTCCGTCTGTCTGTCCGTCCGTCTGTCCGTCCATCTGTCCGCATATAACAACACAAAAACTACCCAACCGAATCGTTTGAAATTTAAAACACATAATTATTATATAAATTTGTCGAGCCATTTCAAATTTTATGAAAATCGTATGCATAGATCAATTACAGGGGCAATCAAAAGTATTCCATTACATTACGGTCAATGGGAAAAAGTTTCAAATGCCTTTTAATCGTTTGAAATTTAAAATACATAATTATTACATAATTTTGTCAAGTTATTGCAAATTTTTTGATAATCGGGTGCATAGATCAATTACAGGAGCAATCAAAAGTATTCAATAATATTCTGGTCAATGGGGAAAAAGTTTCAAATGTATTTTATACGTTTGAAATTTATAATACATAATTATTAAATAATTTTGTTGAGTTACTTCAAATTTTATGAAAATCGGATGCATAGATCAATTACAGGGACAATCAAAAGTATTCCGTTACATTACGGTCAATGGGGAAAAATGTTTCAAATGCATTTTAATGGTGTTACACTCATTCGAACTTAATAAAATTTATATGCAACTATAAATTACATATTATAATATACATTTTACATAATTTGTGGTGCAAAAAACATTTGTTATTGATTTACAAGGTCATACAAAAGTATTCCGTTACATGATGGTACAGGGAGAACATTGTTTGATGAGCGTTTTAATTGTAATTAACTATTTACAATTTTATGAGATTGATATATGAGAATAATATTTTTAAAACTTCGTTATCGTACGAACGCACCTCATTTGTTACGCTTCAGGTGCAATTTCCAACTAGTTTTTAATTCTGCCTGTTGGTGCAAATTTTCAATAAATTCGTTGAATAGGTTAAATTAAATTATGGCATTTAAAATAAAAACTAGTCAGATGTGTCAATCCTAAAATTTTCTTCTGTCTTATTCTATTAATACTCCCTGAAAAATGCAACAAAGGAGCGCCACCGGTTAGACGGTTTGAACCAAAATCTAATCAGCAACAAATTATATCAATTTATTACTGATTCTGAAGTTTGAAAGTCCGTGCCTTAGTTTCAAATAGAGCTATTGCAAAATCCCTCAAGAATCTGTATAACAGGACCACATGTACACCAATAACTAATTTGGATCATTTTTTATTAAATACTAGCTGAATTTGAAGTTTGTAAGTCCAAACACTGTTTCTTTTAATTCATTTATTGAGGGAATATATTTTAAAGTGTATAGTAATGTTTTCAGTTTTTACTTACCCATCATACGTAATATAGGGTAAGTCTTGCAATCGTTTTGAAAATCGAAAAAAAAAATTTTGACGGATTTACACGTTTTACATAGTGGAGATTCCGAAAAACATATTTTTAGAAAAAAAAAATTGCCGTCCGTCTGTCTGTCTGTCTGTAAGCGCTCTATCTCCCGAACAAATTGAGATAGAGACTTGAAATTTTGTATGTAGTTAGTATGTAAGAATGGGACGAACTCTATTTAATATCAGCAACTTCGATTATCCGGAACTATTTTTTTCGGACTCTCGAAGAATTCGTTCTTATGAAAGGTAAATAAATTTTTTCGATTTTTTTTGTTCTAAGGAATGGACGTAAAAGGCAATAAAATAACACACATTTTGCATATAGAACGAAGTCGATCGGATTATTTAGTTGACGAGATAGTTGTAATCTTGTTTTCCACATTCTTCGATTTTTCATGACCCTGTATTTCATTCAAATTTCAATTCAGAAGTATATTATAATTGAAAATGAGACGCTTAATCTGACGCAGTTAATTGTTAGTTAATAGAATTATTATTTTTGGAGTTATAAGGATGTTTCTTTTACGCAGTTCGGTACTTCTTGTATGTACCTACTTGAGTAGTTTGGCGTTTTATATAATTTGTCGAAATTTGTACATCAGCAGTTCTTTAATATAGCATTACTATGTATATTAACAATATTTAAATTCTGTTTATGAATTGTAATGTATTGTATAAATAGTTTCACATTTTTTATTTTCATATACATATCCATGATGGGTAAGTATTACGGTGGCCGCCAACGACTAGTTGAGATAAGTGATCATCTCTATTAAAACTTGGGTTACTCAGTTGTTTGATATATTTGTTCTAAAATTTTTTAAGCATAAAAATATTTATAGAAAAACAAATTTAAATATTTTTAGTTTGAATAAAATAGTGCACTATAGAAAAAAATATACTAAATATATAAACATAATTTTCTTTTTAAACTTCTTCATGTTAGTTTTTAAATACAAATTTTTAAAAGTTTTTATGCCAAGAGGTAAAAATTAAATTATAACTTTAAAAAATTCCACATTTCTATGATTATTTCAACTTATCCTAAATTATATCCTTCATGTAGTTCAAATAGGTGTGAAACGGAAATATTCAAAACCTCCTGACTTTCAAATATATCTTACACTTTTCGTAAAGAATAAGTATAAAATTTTGTGGAACATCTGACATATCTAGAAAAGTCTTTGGCTGAAAGAGAACAAATAATATGTCAGAATCAGTATCAAAAGAAAACGTCAAGAAGAAGGATTTTGTATGTGAATCAACCTGGTTTGTTTCTGTGAACCTTAGAATGGAAACAAAAATTAAATGTAAATTTCAAAGGTTTCGCGAATTTTTACAAGTTACTTTAAATTCAAATTGATTCAGTGATTTCATTAATTTAGCTAAAGTACCAACAACAACTTTTCACGATAGCTTCACCATATTTCATTATGTGTAGTATTATATTGTTCTCTTTTAATCGAAATCTATTTAAAAATTAAATTTTACAGTTAGTGCGTAGCTTTTTAGAATATTTCTGTTGAGAGGCATGAGGAAATTGTGTATTTAAATGATGTATTGTATTTAACATTTGCTTACGTAACCATATACAAATTTTAAAAAAGATAATTTTGACAATGTATTTTAAATCTTCTATTTAAACTATGCTTAGATATATAATTTCAAATCATTTTGATAAGTTTTTGAATTTAAAAATTAAAGTTCAGACATTCTAATGTTAATCTACATTTTCATATTTTAATTAATATTTCCCTAAATCATAATTTCAATGTTATGCATTTTTGTTTGAACAGAGTGCTAAAATCATGGTAATAAATAAATTTAATTTTTAAAAAGTCTAAACTTCTAAGATAATTCCAACTTATTATGAATTATCTTTCATATTGTTCAATGTGTGTGAAACGGAAACGTACAAGATCTCATGGCTTTCAAATATATCTTATAATTTTCGTATGCAATAAATATTAACTTTTACGGTAGTTCTGACATATCCAGAAAAGTCTCGTCTGAAAGTGAACAAATAAAATGTCAAAATCCTTAACAAAACAAGAAGTCTTGAATAAGGATTTGGTTGTGAATCAACCTGGATTGTTTCTGTGAGATTTTGGAATGGATTCAAAAATAAGGAGTAAATTCCAAATTTTTCACGAACTTTTATAAACTACTTTATACCCTTTCCGGCGCACTACTCTTTAAAGTTGGAATTTAAAGAAAAAAAATTAGGCAATCTAGTTAGGCCTAGAGGAGTACACAGGTATTGTTTTGTAAAGATTGCACTAGCCATTTTAATTATACAGCTGTTGCCTATTTGGTAACCTCCCATAAGTAAAGCATTGATAAGCGCAGTGAGAAGAGCATTGCTGTGAAGCGCGTATTACAGTAAAACATTTTACCTATTATTTAAAAACAGTAGAGTTTGATCTCTGTGTTGCTGCCATCTAGAACTTATAAAAAAAGATTTAAAGTAGGCATTAGAGTAGTTTTTGAAATAGTCACGGAGTTTTTGTGTCTCTAACCAAAGGGAACTTTAGGTGTTGCCGACCCGGCAACACTGCGCGATAGGGGGTTAAATTCAAATTGATTCGGAGGTTTCGTTAATTAACCTAAAGTACAAACAGAATCTTTTTATGATAGCTTCACCATGTTTCATAATGTTCAGTGTTATATTGCTTTCTTTTCGTAAAAATCTATTTAAAGAGTCTCAGGTGTCTTAAATTTTATCTGGTGCTGTAATTTTTTTCTTAGTCGCTATGAAACAAATATGCTTAAATTTTTTAATATGAACAACTTAATATACCTTCTATTTTAAAAAAGTGTGAATAACAAATATTTGATAAACAAAATTGTTACAAAATTATTATTTGATATTACATATATAAAAAATATGATTTTATACATTATTTTATATTGATATATAATTTGATATATTTTTATATTTGATTATTATTTGATATTTTTTACAAAACAATAATTAAAATTCAATCAAAATTTTAATGATAAACAACCTATGTAAAACGAATTTTGTTTAATACTTATCTGTAATAAAAACTTCTAATTTATCAACGCAAATATTATTTTATTTTAGCAATTTTTGAGACATAAGTATCCATAGAAGAGCAAGGATTAAAAAAAGAAAGTTTACATTGAATCAAGCTTTGTGAAGGTTTTCACCACGTTAATAGTATTTTGGGCTTTTATCTCTCGCATAATTCGAAATTCAAAGAATATTATAATTACGAGCATATTACAGAATCATTTAGTTTTATAAATATAAGAGAAACATACCAAAGTTATTATTTCCATTCAATTAAAATTTCCTATACGGTATTACTGTTGTTTTAAAGCAATGTCATCATCTTTTGAAGTATTGTTTATTTGTGACAATGTATCTCTATTTGCGTATTTGATTATAACCCTTTGTATTAATTAAATAAATAAAATTTGATTTGAATTATTTTGTTACTTGTCTTTAAATTATTGTAAATTTAATTTAGCTTGGAGTTTAATGTGATGGAAATATCGAGAGATATTTTCTACTTTGAAATTGGACTTTGTAACTTAAATTTGTTTCACCTGCACTTAAATTTGTTTCACCTGAATAGCATACATATAATACACATTTTATGTGTATTTTTAAAGGGATATTTAAAATTTTTAAATTAATATTTTAATTTTTGTTTGAAAGAATTTTCACGGTATTTACATTTGTAGATATTTCATTTATTTTGTGAATAATTATACTTTTATTTAAAGTAAGCTTTTCTGTAACAGATTTTCTATAAGCTGAATAGAAAAAATCACTATTGGAAATAATATAATAAAATTTCTAATAAAAGTGAAGACCGTGTAAATAATCTATAGTCATAAAAGAACAAATCGCTATGTCTGTCCATCTGTATGTACGAAATCTACGGCACATACGAAGTTCAAAAGTTTTATGCAATTATCCCAAAGGATCTCATAATTCACCTGAAACTCATAATTTTAAAATACTAATAATTTGATAGTTTTCAGGGATATATTAAACAATTTTTTTTTATGTATTCTTAAAGCTTTGCATGTAATTATAAAAAATTATATATTTTTTTAGAACATTAAATTATTAATATGATATTTCATTTATTTTGTGAATAATTATATTTTTATTTAAAGTAAGCTTTTCTGTAACAGATTTTCTATAAGCTGAATAGAAAAAAATCACCATTGGAAATAATATAATAAAATTTATAATAAAAGTGAAGACCGTGTAAATAATCTATAGTCATAAAAGAACAAATCGCTATGTCTGTCCATCAGTATGTACGAAATCTACGGCACATACGAAGTTCAAAAGTTTTATGCAATTATCCCAAAGGATCTCATAATTCACCTGAAACTCATAATTTTAAAATACTAATAATTTGAAAGTTTTCAGGGATATATTAAACAATTTTTTTTTTATGTATTCTTAAAGCTTTGCATGTAATTATAAAAAATTATATATTTTTTTAGAACATTAAATTATTAACATCATTAAATCAATTATTTTAGCAATTGAATTATAGATTAATGCATTTGATCAATCAATCTAAATAATCTTAAAATTATTCAATCACCGTTTTTTTTCATCAAAACTGTTTTTACCATGTAAACGTCAAAACTATAAACTTTTAGATTTTTACACACTCGCATCTTGAGATGAAGTTTTTTAATTTAAACTTTATTTATCATAATGATGCATGTTCAATTCCAAGTTACATTCTTTTTGATTTTCTCTATTTTTTTTTTATTTCATGTTCGATTATAAGCACACCTGGATTTTATTTTTATGGTAGATTGCAAACAAAACTTTGAAGAACTTACAAAACTTTTTAATCAATAAGGTTTCATATTTATGAGATTAAGTTGTTTTGCATTCCCTTTCCTAAAGAAAACATTTTCGCGTGATAATGAAATTAATTTCTATCAACTAAGATAAATATCTGTTAAGTTTCAAAAAATGTTTGCTTAAAACCATCCGCCAATGAACTTTTTTACTTCTTTTCATAAATAAAATTTTTCTTTTAGTGAATTATCTTTCGAAACTCTCAGTTTAACAGCCCAAATATAAAAATAAATATATATCGCTTATCTTTATATATATAAATCTTCAGTGCGTGTGTATGTCACTGAACTCCTCCTAAACGACTGGACCGATTTTAATGAAATTGTGTGCCTGTGTTCCAGTGGATTCGAGAATGGCTTAGATTCGCATTTCATCGAAATTGATTCCGAACTTTTTTAGTAATTAGGCAAAAACTAATAGTTAGGGATTTTTCGCTAATTGAAAGTGTTGAATAAGTTCGCTTACTAGAGTGCGGATGGAATGGCCGAGCGGCCTAAAGCGCCAGATTTAAGCTGTGGTTCTTAGAGAAAGGGATCGTGTCTTCGAACCCCACTCCTGACATGCGTGTATGATTTGCAATAATTTTCCCTGTGTTACAGTTTTAACTAACCGACTTCAGAAAATCGTTAACTTTTAACTAAAAAAAGAAAATTAAACTTTTCTATCAAAAGTTGAACCGACTTCAAAACTATTGTAAAGTGAAAAATAATTGCCTTACATAATTGTAATATGAAATTAAGAGCGTAGTATTTAGCGTGCGTATTATTATGTTTATGTACATTTATTTGACTTTTTGGAGTCAGTGTCAGGACAACCTCAGTCGGGTCCGCTAGTATGTATATAATATTTATTTTTTAACAACGATTAGGATTGCAAGAATTTAATGAACAATGTATTCATTATATTTCATCTTTATAATGAAAATTTATCTTTTTGAGAATTTTTTAATGAAACTTAGAATATTTTTTTTATATAAAGATGATTATCGTTGACAACAACCCTGGTATGGTTAAGGGAGTCCTGATCGCATTTAATGACTTTTATTTAATGAGTTAATTTTTTTTGAGATGGTTAACCACATCATCTGTAAACACTGTCACATGATAAAACTTCTCATAATGTTTTTAAATTTTTTTAATCTAAAATTTATTTAAAAATGTGAGGTAGTTTAAAATCGTTATAACTTAATATACTATTTGTAGAATTTCAGTTTTTTTTTTTTTTTTTTTTTTTTTTTTTTTTTTTTTACATTTAAATTAACGGAAATAGGAAAATATTAATATTGATTCAGCATTTCAAAAAAGATGCAATTATTATTTTTTTTTTCATGCAAAAAAATGCAAAAATGGAAAAAATGCGACTTTTATGATAATTTCAAAAGTGAATGTTTTTTTTTCAAATTTACGAAATCAAAATTAAAGTAAATGAAACAAAAATGATATTTCTCAAGTTTGAAACATTAATCTTTAACAGTTCTTGAGGTAAAATAATTCCACAACATTGTGGAAACACACATAATAAAGAAAAATGTATTTTCACAAAAAGTCATTTCATAATAGCCATTGTTTGAAAGCTAGAGTTTGAGAAGAAACAGAAACCGAAAAAAATATTATTTCCTTTTCTAATTAAGATAGAACTATGATTTTAGCGTTCGTTAAATAATAATAATAATAATAATAATAATAATAATGCAATATTTATTCATTTATTTTAGAATATATGAAGGTTTATGTGTCCCAAACCCCCTTAACATATGGCACGACTGTATAATGAGCTAAATTAATCGTAGCCATTTCCTAATGAATAATGGGTATGTTATATGCAACGGATAATGCTTTGATTGGTCTCGTAATGGTAAATTATTTCTTGAAAAATAAAATAATTCTTTTTATTTGTTGTAAAAGTTTTAAGAATACAGTTCTAGCTCGGGAGATACCATTTTATTTTTGAAAGGGGCACTCTAAAGCCAATGATTTAGAAGTATGTCGAAAATTTAATTGTATAGGTAACGAACTTTTGTATTATCGGCCAGAATATGTAGCTAGAAGAACATCACACTACCTATTGTAATGTGAATTGCATAGGCAAATGATTATTGACTGAAGCCCAAGATGAAATTACTATTACGGCGTGAAATTACTATTTGTATTGTCATTCATTTCACATTTAAGTTGTCCGTACGATGTTATATCATTGCAACTTTTCTAAGCAATGGCAGCTGTGTGACGGTATCACTTTCTTTGTTGACCAATCTGTAAATTTATTAAAACCTCAACGCTAAAATTACACACTTTTTGTAACAGTCAATTTAAAAGTGAAGCTTTCAAAATATAGTAACAAAAACAAAAATGTTGCTGAATGCTTTATACATAATAAACAGCAAAAATTTTAAACATTTTTATCCTTCCACAAGAGCATTTAAAACAAAAATATTAAATTTGGTAACCTATATCTGAAAAAAAAAGGGTGGTCAAAGGGGGAAAAAATGCTTTTTTAAGCTGGATAGCCAGTTTGGATCTCTACTTTCAATTTAAAACTTTCAATTTAAATCAAATTCTCAAATAATTTAGTTTACTAAAAAATCACTAAACGTCCGTCATTAAAGAAACAAAACATCACTGTTCAAAATTACTATCTAAGTCTAATCTAAAATTTGAGAATAAAAATCGGCCAAATTTTGCAACCTTGATTTTTGGTGGATAGCAGTAGTTTTAAATAAGTTTTCTACCGGGTTATTAAAGGTTAAGAAAATCACAGGGCCAGTAGTCTCAATTGGCTACATTAATTTTTTACTCATATACACTACATTGCCATTGATTATTGGACACTTGCGATTTTAGACATTTTACTAAATATCTAGAAAAATACATGAGGAATAATCTCGAAACTCTTAGTGTATAAATATAATAGTATACGTCATACATCTCCGTGAAGATTTTTACCGAAACTCTATAGGGGACCGTCAACAAATTAAAAAAAATGAATATCGTTTGAATAACCCTGTCAAAACTAATGTAGCAAAAGCGCTCAAACTCTAGATTATGATTGAATGCCTTGTTATAATACACTGTGTTCATTTTTATGCAACTAGCATGCATATTCGCAAAGTTATTAAGGTTTTTATAAAAATGGTTCCAAATTTTTCCAAGTTTTTCCCTTATAATTTTCAGAATAATAATTTTTTTTTTCAGAAAATATGACAAACAACATTGCACACAGTACCCTGTAATCAGAATTAAAAAATAATAAAAATTTTATGAAAAATGAGTAGATTTACTAAATAATTTTTTATTGCGCATGCGTCAAAGATATCAAAATTTCATTTGCATATTATGTTAGCTAAATGTATAGAGCAACTTTTGTAAAAGTCTCAAAATCATAGCTTGAAAATTCTGAAAGTAATCGTCTATAGAAATAGGACAAAATCCGTTGTTTCCAAAATGAAGCAAAAAAATGAGGGATTTTATCCAAATGTAGTAGTACATCCTGTATTGTGTATTCTATATTGACACTAATCAATGAATATATGGATACAACCCCTCTTGTTTTTGCTTCCTTTTTTGAATAACGGATTTTCAACTTATTCAAATGACGATTATTTTTAGAATTTTCAAGTTATGATTTTGTGACTTTCACAAAAGTTGCTCTATACATTTAGCTAACATAGTATGCAAATGAAATTTTGATATCGTTGACGCATGCGCAGTAAAAAATTATTTAGTAAACCAACACATTTTGCCTACAATTTTCATTATTTTTTGATTCTGATTATAGGGTACTGTGTGCAATGTTGTTTGTCATATTTTCTGAAAAAAATATTATTTTATATTAAGAACTCTGAAAATTATAAGGAAAAAACTTGCAAAAATTTGGGACCATTTTTATAAAAACCTTAATTACTCTGCGAGTATGCATGCTATTTACAAAAAACTGAACAAGGCGTATTACAATGAGGCATTCAATCATAATCTAGAGTTTGAGCGCTTTTGCTACATTAGTTTTGACAGGGTTATACAAAAGATATTCATTATTTTTTAATTTGTTGACGGTCCCTATGGAGTTTCGGGAAAAAATCTTCACGGAGATGTATGACTTATACTATTTTATTTATACACTAAGAGTTTCGAGATGATTCCATATGTATTTTTCTAGATATTTAACAAAATGTCTAAAATCGCAAGTGTCCAATAATCCATGGCCATATAGTGTATATATATATATATATATATATATATATATATATGCAAACGGAAATTTTATTCCGGTCGCTTACTACTGCATGGATTTTGATGGAAGTTGCACCATAAAATAGGTATGTTCTGTTATTTGATCCATGACGTAAAGTTATGTTATTTTGTACAACAAGATTGCCATTGGCATATGTTTTTCGATTTGGCATGTTACGCATCTTTTTGATAAAGAATTGAAACGTATATATTAATTAGAAATTAAAATATACGAACAGTCCAAAAAATGTATTAACAAACAAGTATTAGTTTTATTATACAAAGAAATACAGTTTTAATGAAAAATAATGGTATAAAATGGTTATTAAAATATGTTAGAAAGCTGTTTGTACCTCTTAAAATAAATATTCATTTTCAACGTCCATCCACTGAAGCCATATTTGGCGATTTGTTGCCAATATTTGACACCTATATAAGAAAATATTTACTGAAAATTTATTTAAATGAAATAAAACTTTTTCTCACTTTTTTATAGTATGTCAGGATTGGATGCATAATATTTATCAATTACAACAATGGATAATATTGATAGATCATTTGTATGGTTGATTTACCAATATAACTATTTTTTAAATTTAAATTTGGTATATTTCTTTTTCTTTTTCGGCTGCAAGAACTACTGTGAGTCATAGGTTGTTGTGCTGTTGTCGATTATTGTTATGCTACAAATGATGAATTGAAATGGCTATATTATATCATACGGTAATTATAGCAAAACATTAAAGTACGAACATCATGGGAAAACAGTTAAGAAAACATAATTAAGGAAACTTAATAATCAAAAGGAAGCAAAGCGATGAGAGGCTGTACCTAAAGTTAGAACAGCCGAAATTGTGTACCTGCAATACTATGTAACGTACATTATATTTAAATAGAGCTTCGCCTCTTCCTAATTAATTTAGAGGACAGCGGATTTAGAGAACAATGTAAACTATAAACAAAAATGTTAGAAAAATTTGAAACAGTAGTTTGGAATGGTGTAAAATCCTGAGTTTTCTGATGAGTATGCGTGCAAGCCCAAAAAATAAACACAGATTATAAAAAGGAGCCTCCTACGGATGTGCGCTTGTTGGAGAACTCTTTCCAAATTATTTTTTACAGGGTAATCTAAAACATATTCCTTTTTCTTCATTTTTCACGGTGCCTTAGAGTATTTCTAGAAAATATACTCGCAGAAATATGATTTCAATATATTGCATACTCATCTGGAATTTCAGGATTTTTGCTCTCGTAATCTCTTAGATAAATCATAAAACATCTAAAATAGCAAATGATCTATCCCCATTGACCCTGTAGTGTACAAAATAAGATACAAACAAACATTATACAAACTGAGTTAAGTAGATTAATTAAAGGATAAGCAATTATAAGTTTTCATACTTCTGAATATGATCCAAAATTCCAAGTATGGGAATCCTGAGACGGGTTTCTCCAGATATCTATGCAAAATGTAGTTAATCTTTAAATTATATTAAAAGACATGTTCTCCTGTTCTTCTGAAAATGTTCAATGGCCTTTTACTTTACTCGAGATAACAATGTATGTTACTCGTAAAACGAACCTACCAAAATAAGTAACAGAAAAATGGAGAAAATCTAATTATTTACCTCTAAAGAAATGTAATCTCATAACTAAATATATCTTCTTTACCTTTTATTTAATCTGAATTATTGTATTGAAACATTTTTGAAATTATTTATATTTTGCAGTAAACAAAAACGTAATAATAAAAATACTTTGTGAGCATCAGATAAAAAGCTCTTTAAACTTCTAAAAAATTTTTTAAATGTAATTTTACTATACACGAAGATATGAAAGATAATCGGATGTTCAAGTTATCGGAATTTAAAAATATTTTAGCGTTAGAATGTTTTTGTTTGGTTAATTTTTAAATTCAATGAAATATCAATTAAATACGTGCTTTTAATCGATTCTTGATATGTTCATTTTTCGGATTTAATTCGTTACTAATTGAAAGTAATATTTAATCTATTATACATATATTTATGATATGAAAATAAAAGCATAATTTTTAGATATTTATATTAAGACATTTTAAAAAGTTTAATTTTTAAATGTACTTTTTAATATTAGTTAGAAATGGGGAAGACATATAAAATTTTTACTCTAAAAAATAAGGATAAAAACAAAGCACAGAAAAAAAACATGTAAGTACCTAACTATTCCTGCTTAAGATATTTCATTTAAAGCAAATTTGTTAAATCGATTACCTAAAGATTTTTCAATAAAGAGAGTTTTTTAATATTCTGAATATCATCCAACATTCGATAACTCAAATGCTCTAACAGTTTTTTCCAGATAACTACGTATAGTAGAGTTAATCTTATTAAATGAGGTATGTCGAAATTGAAAGAAGACTTTAGCTATAAATCGTTGCATAAATGTCAAATCGCAATACGTTAATGTGTTTGCTGATAGATGGCTTTGTGGAATTTTCTGTTACATATCGCACTTGATGGCTTCGTAGGCATATCGTCATTTCAGGAGAGTTTCCGCAGTTGGTTGCACGATGGATTCCGCCAAATCAGCAACGACAGTTGTTCTTCGCGCTAAAGGGAAGAATGCAACATGTTTCCCATGCACGCCATCAAGAACAAGCACAGAAGAAATCTGTCGATAGGGGTAGTTATTTGCAGAATAACGTTAGGACACATGTAGCCAGCAAGACCCTCCAGCTCCTTAATACATATTGATGGGAGGTCATTCCACATCTCACTCATAGTCCAGATCCTGTCACATGTGGCCAACAAGACCTTCTGGCTCCTTAACACATTTTGATGTGAGGTCCTTCCACGTCCTTGTACAAATGTATCCCCTTGTGACTCGCATATCTTTAGTCCCTTAAAAATACTCTTAAAACCCCACAATAGGTACAGAAAAAGATACAGATGATAATTCTAAGTCTATGGAGGCGTTCTTTTCAAATATCTGGCACAAATTTTAATATTTTTACATGATTGTTTTGTATAGGAGAGCTGATGACGATCCACAACCGGCCTATCTTACTTTTTTCGATTTTGGTTTTGGATTTTTTTTAAAGGTTACTTTAACTTTTAAAACCGGTTTAAACTGGTTCTGAAATTAACAATATCATAATATAAGAAATATATAAGCAAAATCGAAAACGTAAAAGTTAGTTCAGCTGTAGATCATCCTCAGCTATCCTATGTAAAAAAATCATGTAAAAATATTGAAATTTGAGCGAAATATTTGAAAAGAGCGCTCTCATGGAATTTATGTTATCATCCGGGTCTTTTTCACTGACTACTGTTGGGCCTTAAAGGTCAGAGATTCACCTGTGACAAGCACGTGTAAGACATCGTGGAAAACTGGATCCATCAGCAACCTACGCGTTTCTACATTGAAACAATCCACTCCCTTCCTATGCGCTGGGATGAGTTGTACAATGTCTATGGTAATATATATAGATCAACTGCTCCACAAACACTATCTATATTATAAAGGCCAAACGTATCTGTGCGTAACGCATACGTCATTTTGCGAATGGCAACACTTTCACATGCAATTCGGTTTTTCAATTTTCGGTACTGCAAATTTTATATTTTTAAAAATCGCACATTTTCAATTTTTATACTATCGTGTAGAGAAAAATATGTTCTTTTAAATGCAATTTGTTTGAAAGCTGTATCTTAATTTATTCTTGACATATATTTTTTTATAGTTTTTAGTACGAAATTTGTGAATGTGGCAACAGAAATAGGCCATTTTCTCTTAAAATCGATAAAAATCTAAATGTACGCGTGTAAATTTTGAGAAGTTGAAAATTATAACGGGTCTAAATTTCAAGTAAAATTCTAAGATCGTGTAAATTTGAAATATATATTTTTTTTTCATACGAGTTTATATCAAACATAAAAGCCTAAATTGATAACTTTATCTTAATAACTGATCTTTATTATATTTTACCTTATTATTATATTTTTACATATGCTATTAAAGATTAATTTTAATAATTATAACAACTGAGTTTTATAGAATTATTATTTTTTTCTTAATTTTAGCTTTAAATAATATTTGAGAGTTAGACTTAAGATTCTCCATCGTAAGATGCATTTTTTAGCCAATTTTGTAGGTTTATTATAAATCAATGAAACAGTTCCTTCTTAAACAATTACTTTCGTCGAAATTCGACGTTTCCACCTTGTTCTTATAATATTGCTACTAAAATTTATTCACGTTTAATTGCAGTCTCCATTTCATGTGAATAACCCTTATATTAAAAGATGAATTTATTTAATATATATTGATTATCTAATTTTTTCTTCAAAAAAAATTCAATGTCTTTTTAGATAACCGAAGATAACAAAATATCTTGCCACAAAATGAGCTTTCTAACATAAATAACAGAAAAGAAAAATCTAATTATTCATTTCCAAAGAAATATAATCCCATAAAGAAATAAGCGTGGCTAAGTATATATAGCGGAATTTTCATTTGATCTGATACTTTGTATTAAAGTATTTTTATAATGATTAATTATATTCTGCAGTAAAGAATAAAAAAGTAATATATATATATATATATATATATATATATATATATATATATATATATATATATATATATATATATATATATATATATATATATATATATATATATATATTCGTGCACTCGATGAAAATGTTTTCTTTTTTTTAATTTGTAATTTTATATACGGCGTGGCTTTAACATTCTGGATCTGCAAGAAACGAATTAAAAATACTGTTAAAGCTAAAAAAATTGTGTAGTCGTTGTTTGAGACTGAAAATCAAAGAAATATTAATTTACTTACTACTTTGAACAGCCTCTTAACATCTTCATTATTCTGATTTATGTCGATATGCATTGAAGATCATATTTGATTTGCTGATGATATTTAAAATATATATATATATATTTTTTAAGGTTTTTATATTAAAATAGTTTAAACTAAAAATGTATTTTTTAGCATAATGATTCAATAAGAATGGAAAACGGAGATTTTGTTCAAGAAAATCAGTTATTTTTAAAACAAAACTTACAAATACAAATTTTTATGTGCGTAAGAAAACTATTTAACTAAATATCTAAATAATTCCTGCTAATTGATAACATTAAGAGGTTAAAAGGTTAAGGCATTTAAAAAGGTTATTACATACACTTACGTTTATATATAGAGATAGACAGAGAGACAAGTACCCTAAGAGCATGCATGGTCACAGTGACGTCATAGTGACGTCACTGTGAGTCACTTTGGTCACATCACATCTGTGACCAAAATGCCACCCCTCAGTGACTTCACATTGTGACTGAGATGTGACTTTCTTAAACATCTTTAGAAATTTATAAATATCCTTCAAAACATGTTATTTACTTTTAAAAACATGTTTCTGGCAATTTAAATATCGTCGCTTTTGTCACAGTTTCGTCACAATGTTAATGTCAAATTAGTCACAAATGACACATTTTTCACAAATTTGTCACATTGTGGCCACTTTGTGAAACGTCACAAAAGAACTCTAAAGCGGCCTTAACGACTTCACATTTTAGTCACTGTGACTTCATGTCGACGTCACGTGACGTCACATCGACAATCGATGGTCACAAAGTCACAATGTGACTTCACAACGACGTTGCAGTGACGTCACCATGCTTTACGGGTAGATAGCGATAGAAGGATAGAAATATAGACAGTTATAAGTAGTCGGATATGGCAATGCCAAAAAATATCAGTCTTGCATGTTAATACTTCATGGAAAATGAAACACAGCAGCAATCACCGGTTAGGTTATTTACACTAAAATCTAATCTGAAAATTTGTCGAGAACCGGAATTCGAAAATTTTGACGAATACAATGCTATCTTCCTGTAAAGAATGAATAAAGTAAAAATATTATTATACACAGGAAATAATTCATATTATGTGCAAGGGTCGGGTGATAAGTGATACTTAATCGAGGGTAAATTATATCAAAACACAATAGAATTATAAGCTTGTTTTAAAACTGATAGCTTTCATCTATTGTTTAGGCCCCTGTCCTCGATCGAGGAAACGCTCGCGAGCTAATACTATTCCTATGGGGAAGCATTTTTTAAATAACTCTTTCGCATTTTGACATTTTTCAATATTTTTTTTTTTTTTTTTTTGCATTGGATACCTGAGGTTCATGCCGACAACGCACCTTTTTTACTTTTTCGATTTTGGTTGCAGATATTTTTTTTAAGCACTTTCAGTTTCGAAACCGGTTTTGAAAGTGAAACTAACTTTGTATAAAATATCTGCAACCAAAATCGAAAAAGTAAAAAAGGTGCGCTGCCGGCATGCACGTCTGCTATCCAATGCAAAAAAAAAATATTCAAAAATGTCAAAATGCGGAAGAGCTATTAAAAAAATGCTTCCCCATAGAAATAGTATTAGCTCGCGAGCGTTTCCTCGAGCGAGGACAGGGGCCTTAAGTCTTCAATCTCGCTGGTGTATCACACGTCACTTAAGAACAGAGCATAGTGTAGACGCAATGTCAGTATAATTGATGTAAGGATATCTAGGGAAATTATTGCCGCTAAAAATAGTAATCTGTGAAAGAAATATTTTTTCCAAATGCTGACTATTTTCTTTAGAGAAATTTCAGTTCTCATCCTCTGTCTTATTTTTAATGATTTTAGTTATATATATGTAATAATAAAAATTTTTAGCCATTATTTTTTTAACTCTTATGTCTAAATATTCCCTTGTCTTTTAAATATATCTTAACAAATTTATCGTATTTTAATTCCTATTTTAATCTACGCATTCTTTATTTTCTTATTCTAAAAAAACTTTTCTCTGTTAAAAGCAAAACTTTACCTAAAACCTCCTTACATTATTTTATTCTTACATTTATTTCAAATACATTTCATTTACTTTTTAAAAAATCATTCCATTTCCTATAATTCCCTGCGACAAGAAGCTGATTGCGTAAGATATTCATAGGTTCGTTTGAGATAACTTATTTTTTCATTCTCCTATTTAACCCTTTTTCAACCGTATTATTAATTCATGAAATTTTTACATTCGAAAGTATTTTAAGCAAATTATTCAAACTAAATTAAAAGATTTATATAACCATTTAAGAAATATTTGAAGGATTTTAGAAGAATTGGGGAATTTAGAAGAATTAATTAAACTTGAATATACTGGGAATTTGTGCAGTTTTTATAACCCCACTCAAGTCTTCTATTTTTAATGATTTTCTTAGTATTTTGTAGAATTATAAAACGTACAAATATGATGTTTTTACAACATAAATATAGAAATATTTCCGCTTTGAAAAATCTTCATCCCCCTCCCTCGACGCCAAGAAAGCTGAAAAGATGCAAAGGCAAAATAAATCGTCCTCTTAAAAATATTTTTGTTTTGTACAACCAATAATGGTTTTGGAACAAAATAAAGTAATGTATCTGTCTTTTGTATCTGTAACTCATTCTAAACAGTATTACATCTAATTGACGTATTAAAAGAATTTTATAATGAGTAATTTTAATGGTACTTATAACTATCGTCATTAGATAAATGGTTAAATTTCGAATAGGTTAATTTGTTGCTTGACAAAAGTTAATAAGAAACACAAAACGTTTTTGTTAAAATCCTTTATTCTTGCACACTTCGATACATTCTAAATTTAATATTAAGTATCTTTGACGTTACTTAGATTTGTTTTACATTGCAACTCATTTTATATTCATCATATACCATTAAATTACCTATAGAAACATGAGTTATTTACAGAATAATCAAATATTAATTCGTTCAAAATGCATACAGTTTAAAAATGTTTTTCAAAATACTAAATATTAAATATTTTCAAAACTAAATTTTCAGCAGAAAAAACAAAAACATGAACATATTAAATTAAGTAAAAATTTCATATAAATATATTGTTTTTTTTTCACAAATTACTATTCTGTTTTATAAAAGATAAAAGCGAAAAAAAAAACAGAAATAGTTGAAATAGTTTTAAACATGTATAATAATAAACATATTTTGTAAAATATGTACATTAATTTTAGGACATTTAAACAAATATTTATCTGATAAAGAATTATAAATATTGAACTATGTTTTGTCTTTTTATCAGACGTGCAAAATATTAATATTAATTTAAAGTAAATTAAAAGCCGAATAATAATAAAAATAAAAAACAATTTTAAATTAAACGAATTCAAAAGGCAGATATTTTCAAAATACTTTTTCTTTTGTTATTTTTTTTTATTGTTTTATAAAAAATCATTAAAAATAGTTTAATTTAAAATAACTTATTTATTCGTGATTGAAAACATTCTGAAATAATAAATATATATTTAAAATGCATTTAATGTTTTATGTTTTTAATTATTTTTATTTTTAACAACGATTGTTCATATTTCTGTACTGCTTTCTTTCTTTTTTTTAAAATATTATCAAAAATTCTCTCTTTAAAAGTAAAAATGCAATTCATATGTCTAAAAATAAATACATCTTAATTTGTACAAACGGTGCGTTATTTGATTAAAAATATGCACAATTCCACATTAATTTACATGTCATTTTTATCAATAGCGAAACACGAATTTTGGAACCTGAAAATCTTTACAAATAGGACTTTCTTTTTAAATTTGTAAAGTTGTTTAAAAATTTGGAGTTTGTTTTGTAGTTATTGTAATTTTTCAAAGAGAACACAATACAATGGTTGTCAATCATTTCTGTATAAAAATTTCCTAAACACTCTTTGGATTGAAAAGCATTCCAACTCCTGTATGTTTTCACGATTAACAAAAATAAATGAAAAATTCTTTAGAAATATACATTTATTCATGAATTATTTATGGATATTCAGTACATTGTTTTTACAGATATTGGCTTTCAAAATATAAATGTTGTAGAAATATTAATAAAAAAAATAATAATAATAAGATTTCAAAATATTTTTATTTCAAATCTATAATTTTCTGCGATTAAAGATAAGAAATTTTACATATAAAATGTATTAATTTTAAAGAAACTTACAATAATAACATATTAGAATTGGTCTATGTTGTTGTTGAGAAGAATAAAACTCCGTACAGCTGGCTTTACATTATTCTTGAACTCTGATGACAGGCCATAACATTATAATATAAAATCAGCCAGACTGCATTTTGTGACTTTTTTTAAGAGCGTTCTTAGCAGTTTTTATGTTGAATCTCTTCTTTAAAATCTGTGCGCGTACCTATGATCGTCCAAAAATTCTGAAACCGCAGAGGCCATTGCTGTGAAATTTGGCATGCGGGTTTCTGATAGGAGGCCCTTGCACAATTAAAGTAAAAAATTAAAAAAAAATGTAAATAGATTTTTTTTAATGTTCTTTTTTATGATTTTTTTCCCTTTTTAATCATTTGGGAAATGGTTTTTGTTCTCGGATAAGAATAGATGTATGTAAAACTTATCTGACATACTTATGTTGCCAAAATGTCAAAAAGTATAAAAAAGTGTTAAAAAAAACTGAACAACAAATTGAGATACAGCTTCCAAAAAAATTAGCATTAATAGTGTATTTTTCCCTATATGACGGTGTAAAATTCGAAAATATGCGATGTTTAGGAGTTTAAAATTTTCAGTACCGAAAATTGTAAAACTGAAATATCACTTGAAATTCATTTATTGTCCTGGAATATTAATGTTTAATCCATGGTGCACGTTATATATGACTCTGTTATTATGTAAATCACGTTTTAATCGCCATAAAAATGATATTTTTTATTTGTATTCATTTTTTAAAGTATAGAAATTATTTGTCTTAAAATTTGGTTTTTGAAAAAAAAATCATTTTTCATATAATTGTTGTAATATGCTAAATTAAAACTTTTTTACATTCTCCTTGTAATCGTACGAATTCTAAGCAGCTCTAAATGTTTATTGAAATGGGAAATATACATTACTTACAATAATACATATTACTTACACCACGCTGTTATAGGTAATTCCTTTACTTCCATGCTAATAATTAGAGATTATTTAATTGCGCTTAGTTATAACCTTTTTCAAATAAATAAATAAAAACATTCTATAACAAGCATTAGCAAATTTTTTTATTATAATTCCTTATTATAAAAATATCGTCTGCTATCATAGCAACATGATAAATTTCATTAAAAATGCGCAGTAGTAGAGTAAGTAGTAATAAGTAGTACACTGTAAAAAAAATTCTGTAAAGTTACTAAACTTTTTCTAGGAAACTGGGATGCCAAGAACTTTTCCTGTAACGGTAACAGCAAAGATTCAAGTTTTAAAATCGGTTACATGAAATTTTCATGTTACGGTAACATGAAAAGTTCTTGGAATCCCAGTTTCCAAGAAAAGGTTTAGCAACTTTACAGAATTTTTTTTACAGTGTAATAGTAGTAAGTATTTTTTTAATCGAATATATTGAAAAACTCAACACTTTAACAGAAAATCCTCTCATTTCTTATTTAGATATTTCAAAGTTATTTGTTGTAATTGCGTTTTATGTTGATTTTCGTTTCATTTATCGCTTATTGTGTCTATATGATATGAATTTTTTACATATGCTTTTATTTTTTACTACGGATTTTCATTTTAAAAAACATAGTTAAAAGGATACCATAGACATTTACATTTTTTTTAAACACTGAGAAACCGCTCTCTGACTATTACAGATTTATTTATGTAATATATACAAATTTTAAATACTTGATTATAAATTTTGGAATTAATATTTTCAAAATAAGATACGTAAGCGTAACAAGTCAATAACTTTCAATTCCTCGCGAAAATAGGAGACTATAAGGCAGTAAGAAAGGTTTGCTAATGAGGCAGAGGAAAAAACTGTTGAAAAAAAATAAAACTTGGTGTGGCAGAAAGGGAAAGACGAATGGAAGGAACAAGGGAAGAAAATGCTTCAAGAAGATATGAAGTTGTACTGCAAGATCAACAAAGACATCGCGATGAGGGCATTCCCCTGCATAGAGCGGGTTAAGCAGCTGTTATGAAAAAAAATGCGAAAAATATTAGAAATGATTCGTCGCCTCAGAATATTAAAATTCTAACAAAATAAAAACAAAATAAAAAAATCTAAAAAATTCTTTTTTGTCATAGTAAGGATCTATTTGTATCTATTAAGGCATTCCTACATTGATACGATGCAATTTCTAATTTATTTCCAATTGCAATAGAAAATAATTTAGTTCTACCAGGAATTATCGAAAGCAATCTTAAAAATAAGCCATAGTGTCATATTTCTTAAACGATTGTTCGAATGTTATTATTCTCCTCTGACAAATTATTAGCAAAGATAAACTAAATAACAGTAGTTCATAATACCTCCAGTTTAAAATAAATCAAAAAATTTTCAACTTTTATACATCTATACTATGCGTTTTTTGAAAGTTTATCTAAGACATATTGGTATTTGCACCAATTGCATCACGTTTAAAAGACCTTCCGGCAGTGCCGGGAGGAAGAGGTAGCTTTCATATACTTATTTAGTTATTTTAAATTAAGTTATATTTTTCAAGCATACGAAGCTCAAATTAGTGGAACCTGATTTTATAAGATTGCATACTAGTTTTTATCAATACTGAATATTAATAGGAATTTTTAGAAATCGGTCATCTTTTATTCAACCTGGTTTTATTTTAAGTGATTTAAAGGGTCGCCAAATTCCAACGATATCATGAAGTGTATGCCATTTTAAAGCAAGGTGACTGATAAAACAAACCAATGAGCTTGGTCGAAATCTTAATTCATGCGCATATGCATATTCACATCGAAATCGATTAATATACAGGGTGAGTCATAAATATCGAAACAATAGGCTATCTCCTTAAATATTGCCCTTAGACCCATACTTCCATATGCAAAAATTCATAAAAAATTGTAAAATTTTTGATAAGATAAATTGCGACTCCATGGGGGGTCTATTTGGAAAATTACGAAAATTAACTTTTTATACGACCCCCGTAGAATAAAAATTCCAATTAGGAAAACTTTTCTTATTCAGTCCTGAATGAGACACAAAAAGTTGCATCTTCATACCTTCAAAGCATGCAGAGTAATAGCTCTTTGAATTATTCATCAGGTTTTAAGGGATTAGATACAAATTGAAATCCCCGCAATTCAAAAGACAATGTTACTTTAACAGTTCTAGAAAACATGTAAAAAATCTACCTTTTGAGTTTTTTCTCTTTTTTTCTTTTTTGTGATAGTTAGCCATATAATTTGCTAATAAAATCACATTCGAAAATTTATAAAAATTTCATGTGGTTAGTACTGGTTTAAATGGAATAATTAAAAATCGTTATATCTCGAAACATAATTTATCGCATTTCAGTTTCCATTTAATTAAAGATGGAAATCTAATTTTAGTTTTGTTTCAGGGTTTTTGTTTTCAATATTAATTTTAAAACTATTAAAAATTATTTATTGAAAAAACAACATAATTTAACAAAAATCATATTTTCAAAAGTAAATATTTTTTCAATTTTACCCGAAACAAAACTTATGTAAAATAGTTGAAAATGACATGTTTCAAGTTTGTATTCTTTTTTTTTTAACAATTCTTAATTTTTAAAAAAATTAAAGACAAGAAATAGTCGAGAAAAAATTCATTATGCAGAAAAACGAAATGTACCGTTTTACTGCCCGTCAGTTATTTAAAAGAATGATTTTCTAAGTTGCAAATTAAGTCTTTTTTAGAAATTTATCTCTCATAACTTCAACTTTTTATCGTCCTGGAGAGGCTGTTAAAAAATCTGTATTCTGGGCTCAGGCCGGGTCAGGACCGACACGTTACTTTTTTCTGGGCTCTCGCCTATCCGGGCCTAACTTATTTTTGATACCGGAGGATTTGGCTTTCTTCTTCCTAGGTCTGCACTGGACAAAAATATCAATCCGGTCTCGAACAATCCGTATTAAGATCACTGTCTCTGACTGACCTAATACCTGCCTGAAAAAAGTAAAATTTGGTAAGTAAAATCAAAATTTTTACGAAAACTACATAAATTTTAAAATCGCTTTTATTAAAAAAAAATAGTATATTCAAATGCTAAAAATAAACACAATAAAACAAGAGAAAAAGATCTGCCTATGACGAAAATCTCTCTTATGCGGAAAATGTGTTGATCCATGCAAAATAAATACAATAATACCTGAGAAAAATGTAAATTCCATTTAACCCTCCTAGGAAGGGCATTTGTCTATAACGTATTTTTCTTTCCTATGTGGTTCCGTCTTAAACGTTTTTACTGTATAACATTTTTCAAAGTCTCCAACGCAGGGGATATGGATCAGCGATATTAAAATATAAGTGAAACATTTACATATAAACAGAGATTCATTGGTAAAATAAATATATCACAGCCTTTGGCGCTTCTTTAATATTAAAAAGTATAAATATAAAAAAAAATGAAAAGCTATAATAAGTATTTTTGGTAAGAACTCCTCCATACGAAATAATTTTAAACCACACCGAAGTAAAAAACTATGTAGAAATTTACGGTTGCGCCGGGCTATGATTTAAATTTTTTCTAGGCCGGTCTGGGTTATGATTTCAACACTTTTCCATGCCGGGCAGAACGTTTTTCCTAATGGGTCGTTTTGGGACCGGACTTAGATATCCGATCCATGCAGATCTCCAGTGCTAACGATCAACATAATTTGAAAACAAGTTTTTATTTAAATCAATACGCTGATTTATTAAGAGGCACTGTCTTAAATCGGATCTTATCTTTAACACCGGAAAATTTGTAGACGATCCCTCAATTGCTTTGAAAATGAGACAATAATTCTTCGTTTACAAGCATGGTAAAATGGCGTAAGTCACAAATTTTGGAGGATTTTGGTTTTAATATCTCTGTCAGGTTTTTAGATACGGAGATGAAATTTTTTTTAATCGAATTTAGGAATGGATAAGGAATAATTCCCTAATAGGAAATTTTGTTCTACGGGGGTCGTATAAAAACTTAACTTTCGTATTTTCCGATAGACCCCCCCTCATGGAGTTGCAACTTATCTTATGAGAAATTTCACCTTTTTTATGAATTTTTGCAATTGGAAGTATGGGTCTAGAGGCAACATTTAAAGAGATAGCCTGTTGTTTCGATATTTATGACCCACCCTGTATACCAGTGCTGTCGCGGGCAAATTGATTTTTTTTTAAATGTCACCCACATTAAAAATTCAAACTACTATATCTCAAGGCGTTTTTTAAGGTAAAGATAAACCAAAAAATACTCCGGAATTCATTATTAAGATAAATACTTTAGAAAGAATCTTTTTTCAATTTCTAATTTTTTGTCGTCATATTTCATCAATCATTTTGTCATGTTTTTAATCATTGAAAAGATTTTTGACGAACTTAAATGGCTGCCATTTTGAAACAATATATCGGATGAAGTTGGCCAGTAAACTCGTTCAAGACATGGGTATGTAATATGTACACACGGAGTTATATCGAAATCATTTTATAAATATGCGTGACAAACTTCAGACCGTTTCAAAATGTCAACCGCACTGGAAATTGAAAGTGCTATAACTCAGCCACTTTTCAAGATATATATGAAACAAAAATGCTCTGGAATCTTTGTATCAAGCTTAAATGCATAAAAGAAAAATCTTTTTCAATTTCTTACTTTTTTGCACCTAATTTTAAAATTTAAATTAAAAAAAATTAAAATTCCGCCATTTTGAAACAAGATGGCGGATGGATCTGGCCAACGAATTCGGTCCAGACATCGGTATGTGCTACGTACGCACCAAGTTTCATCCAAATCCCGGTTTATAAATACGCGTGTTATCATGTGACGAAAGTCAGATCATTTCAAAATGCACTAGAAATAAAAGCAACACTAGAAATAAAAAGTGCTATAACTCAGCCATTTTTTAAGATACAAACGAAACAAAAAATGCTTTAGAATCTTTGTATCAAGGTCAAATACAGACAAGAAAAATCTTTTTTCAATTTCTCACTATTCTGTGCCTAATTTTAAATTTGAAATAAAAAAAAATAAATGGTCGCCATTTTGAAACAAGATGGCGTATTGAACTGGATAACGAACTCGGTCCAGGCTTCATTATGTACTATGTACACACCAAGTTACATCCAAATCGATTGATAAATACGCGTGTTATCACGTGACAAAAATCAGATCGTTTCAAAATGTTAGCCATAAGAAAAATTCAAAATACCATAACTTAATCATTTTTTAAGATATAGACAAAATAAAAAGTGTTCTAAAATATTTGTTTTAAGTTCTGACACATAAAAGAAAAATATTTTTCAACTTTTAATTTTTTGCATTTAATTTTAAATTTTAAAAATTAAAATTTTTTTTGAATCGCCGGCATTTTGAAACAAGATGGCGTATGATGCTGGCCAACGAACTCGATCGAGACATTTCCTCAGTTCCAAATAATATTGGCTACACACTGGAGAAATATTGGCACATTAGCTCAATACTGGCATGAAATATTACTCCAATATTGGGGTGTTTACATTTTGAACTTATTTAGCTAATATTTGCTGACAATATTATGCCAATATTGGTATTTCATTGGAAATATTGTCAATGAAACGCCAATATTGGTGTTACGAAATTATTCTATTCTATTAATTATTCTCAATCAACAGTTCTAATATTGTGGTTCAGTGTAATTTAAATCTAGATCAATCACAAATCTTTAAACGAAACATACATTTAATTAAAGAAAACATAAAATAAAAGTTTGAGAAATATTCGACATTCTATTACATCTAAGAATCTAATATCAACTACAAGATTATTTCATTTCAGTTTATAAAAGAGTCTATACTTTAAAAAACGTCCAAGCTGGCTAAACACGATGCTCGCTAATTAGCCGGAACATCCCGCCCGGCGTTGGACGACTGTCCAACATCATCATAAATAGGCAATGGAACAACTCCTGTGATGTTCCTACGTAATATACCTGTAGAGGTCTTGAGATCGACGACGCGGACATGTCCATCGTCTCCTTTGTAGGTTTTCAAAACTCTTGCTAACCTCCAGTTGTTGAACTCTTCGTTTCTATCTTTCAGTAACACGAGTTGACCATCTTGAAGATTTTGCGAGGTCTTTTTCCATTTACTTCGAACTTGCAACTCATTTAAGTATTCTCGGTTCCAGCGTCTCCAGAACTGCTCTTTTATTCGTTGAACTAAGGTCCATCTAGAAGATAAAGGCAAAGAATCCAAAACTTCATTATTATCAGGAATATTTAGAAGAGGACCTCCAGTAAGGAAGTGACCAGGTGTCAATGGCTCTAAATCGTTAATATCTGTAGATAATGAAGTTAATGGTCTTGAGTTCATGACGGCTTCAATTTGGGTTACAAGTGTTGTCAACTCTTCAAAATTTAAGACAGAGGATTTAGTTATTTTCAAGAGTATTCTTTTCATAGCTTTAATATTCGATTCCCATAGTCCACCGAAATGTGGAGATGCAGGTGGTATGAAGTTCCATTTTATTCCCTCATCTGCACTAAATCTCTGAATTTCTTCCGAAGCACAAATTTGGTAGAAGGATTTTAAAAGAGCATAAGTACCCTTAAAATTGGTGGCATTATCACTCCATATAACAGAGGGTTTCGATCGTCGAGAAACAAATCTTCTTAAACAGGCTAAAAATGCTTCTGTGGTCAATTCTGAAACAATTTCCAGGTGTACTGCTTTAGTAGAAAAACATATGAATATAGCAATGTATGATTTTATTTTAATCTTTGATCGCTTCAAGTTAGGTTTTGTTATAATAGGACCAGCTAGATCTACACCTGTCTTCTCAAATGGTCTAGATGGTACAATTCTATCACGAGGTAAATTACCCATAATTTGTTGAATAGTTTGATGCTTGGACCGAATACATGTTATACACCTACTTATAATTTTTTTTACTTGGCTTTGACCAGATGGTATCCAATAAAACTGTCGTAATAATGATAGGGTTGTCTGAGTACCCGAATGCAGGAATTTTCTATGAAAATGTTGAATCAAGAGTTCAGTGAAATAATGAGACTTTGGTAAAATTAACTGATGTTTCTGTGATTCCGCTAAATTCGAAAATTTCAATCTTCCGCCGACCCTCAACAGCTCATCAGCATCTAGAAATACGTTTAAACTTAAGAGTTTACTGTTGTTTGGGAGAGGACGTTTTCCCTTTAAACACTGGATTTCAGTTTGAAATGCAGAATTTTGCACAATCTTTATCAGTCTCTTGGTTGCATTTTGTAACTCAGAAGTATCTAAATAATCATATTTTCTACTTCCTGTTTCTAATTTACAGTTATTCAAATATCTTAAACAATATGCAGTAACTCTTATTAATTTCATAAAAGACGAGTATCGATTAATTAAATCAATGTTTGCTTGATTTTTATCAACAAGTGTTGATTTTACAGTAGCATTTTTCTTCAGTTCTAACTCATCTTTAGTTTCAGCAATGTCTAATGTATCAAATGAACTAGCCAATTTTGGCCAAAGAGATCTGTCTTGCTTTAACCATTGGGGACCTTCCCACCAAAGATGGCTATTTTTCAACTCTGGAACTTTCAAGCCTCTAGTAACAAAATCGGCAGGATTATCTTGTCCAGGACAGTGAAACCAATTTGATGGATCACTAAGATTTCTGATTTCTTTTACTCTGTTTCTAACAAACATTTTGAATCTTTCTGACTCTCCCTTAATCCAATACAATGTAATAGTTGAGTCAGTCCAAAAGTAGCAACTTACGGGAAAAACTAATTCTTTAGCAATTTTATGACAAAGTCTAGCAGACAAAAGGGCTCCTAAAAGTTCAAGACGAGGTATAGAAACAGTTTTTAAAGGGGCAACTCTACTTTTTGCTGCTACAAAACTGGTAACTATGCTCTTGTTCTTTAAAACTGCTCTAAGATATACTACTGTACCATATGCCTTTTTGAGGCATCTGAAAAACTATGTAATTCAAAACAATCAACTTCATCAGGAGCTATATCAGACAAATAATATCTGGGGATGCTAATACTATTCAGTTCCTTTATTTCTTCAAACCATGCATTCCATAAATTGTCCAAATGCTTTGGTAAATTCTCATCCCAATCGAGGCCTAAACACCAAACTTCTTGAATTAAGCATTTGATTCTAATGGTATAGGGGCTAAGAAAGCCAATTGGGTCGAAAATACGACCAACAGTTTGCAATAAATAGCGTTTAGTATTAAGTCTCTTCGAGAGGAAATTTTCCATATTATGAATTTTAAATGACAATGTATCATTATCTGGGTCCCAAGAAACCCCTAAAACTTTTGAATTCACCAAGTGCTGATTACTAAGATTAAAATTATCAGTTGCGTCATCAGTATGCAAACCATATTGTTCCCATTTTTGACGTAATTCATACGAATTAGTTTTCCATTTTCTAAATATCATTGAAGCTTCTTGGAAGATTTTATAAGCTTCCTTACTAATTTTAAAAGCTGATTCAACATTTGGTTGACTGCTGATAAAGTCATCAACATATAAGGATGAATTTAAAATATCAAAAGATTCAGGAAATGTTTCTACATACTTTCGTAGGTGATGCTTGATAGTAGCTGCAAGAAGGAAGGGGCTTGACTTCACTCCGAAAAGTACTCTCTTGAGTCTAAATATTTTAAATTCCTTACCTGGATCTTCAACCCATGGCTCATCATCCCAAAAAAATCTTGTGAAGTCCCTGCCTGCTTCATCAATTTCGATCTGCAAAAAAGCTTTCTGAATGTCTGCGGTAACTGCTATTGGAAAGTTTCTAAATTTGATTAAAAGACTGAACAGATCGGGGATAAGATTTAAACCAGTATATAAACAGTCATTTAGTGATAATTCACCTTTAGAATGGGCGCTTGCATCAAACACAATTCTAAGTTTAGTTGTGGACTTATCTTCTCGAATCACTGCTCTATGGGGCAAGTAAAATGTATTTACATCAGATGAGTTTTCAACAGGTTCGATGATATTCTCTGCTAAATAACTGTCCAGAACAGATTTATATTCTGAGAATAACAAAGGATCGTTTCTAAAGTTTGTTCTCAACTTCAAAAATCGTCGATGCGCCACTTCGCGATTGTTATTGAGGGACATTTTTAAATTTTTCTTCCATGGAAATTTTACCTTGTACCGATTATCTTTAAAAACAATACTATACTCGAAGTCAGATATGACGTCATTATCTACATTAGAAATAGCTTGAGTTTCGGATTCAATTCCTAAGCTTTCCAGTTGCCAAAATTCTCTAATTTGTTCAGATAAATCCTTTTCTTCAACTATAATTTTCATGCTAAATAATTCATTGGCTGACCCCATATAACCCTGCAAACACCAGCCAAAAAGAGTTTCAGTAGCTACGAGATTATCCTTTAGTCGTTTAATTCTACCAGTTACAACATTATAATAATTATCGGTACCTATTAAAACTGCAATTTGTTGATTACTATATTCATGACTGTCAGCGAGTTGTAGACCTTTCAATTTATTATATGATTTTCGAACGTATTTATCTGGAGTGGGTAAGCAAGCAGCTGAAATCTGATCTGTTTCAAGGGCTTCGATTTCAATGTTCAAAGAGGGTTGATCCCTATTTTCTAGTTTTACTTTTACAACATTATATGTTTTCTCAGTCGCCTTTTCGGCTCCAAAAGCATAAACTGATAAGGTTTCCTTTCTAATAACTGGCAATTTTAGCTTTTGTGAAATATCGCGAATTATAAATGTTCTCATACTGCCGTTATCTAATAAAATACGAACTGGTTCATTTTTATCAGTTTTCAAATCTTTTATTATTGCTGAACAAGTTTGTAAAAATATATTGCAATGGGTGTTTTCGTCTGGTACCTTACTAGTGGAAGTGTTATCACAATGAGAAATGGATACGACACTTTTATCAACATTTACATTTGAATGATTTTCTAATTGGAAACAAATAGCCCTACTATGTTTTTTACCGCAAATATCACACATTTTGGTTTCTCCACAGTCCTTGATTCTATGTTTACATTTTAAACACAAAAAGCATCTTCCTTGCTTTTTTAGTAATTCTCTTTTCTCAGCCAAGGTAAATGATTCACAGAATTCGCTATTATGCTCAACACTATTACAAAATATACATGAATTATTGTTTACAGAAGCCATTAATTCAGCTGAAACATTATTTTGTTTATAACCTTTCGTAGTATATTGATATTTCGACTTAAATTTTGATTGTTTATCTGAAAATTTGGGTTTGTATTCATTCTTGTTATCATTAGAAAATGATTTTTTAGAATCTAAATCATGGATAGTTAATACCCTTTCTCTACTTTCAATTTCATTTTTAAGAAAACTCATAAGATTATCTATATTCCACATTTCACCATTCTTTAGATGTCTATTAAATTCTAATGTTAAATCTGGAGGTATTAACTTCAATAATATTGGGCAAAGCAACCCACTGTATGTATCAGATTTTACACCCAACGACTCTAAATTTCGAATTTGTACTAGACATTTATCATACAAACATCTTAAACCATAAGTGTCAGAAGAACTTTTCAAACATTTCATATTTAATAAATTATTTAGATGAACGTGTACGAGCATATCATGTCTACCAAACCTTTCTTTCAAGAGCGATACAGCTGCCGCATAATTATTTTCTGTCAAACTAAATCCACTGATTGTGTTTGCAGCCGATCCTGCAACCAAGCTTTTCAAATAGCTGAATTTCTCAACATCGGTAAGACTTGGATTTTTGTCTATAGCTGTTTCAAATTCATTCCAAAATTCCAGGAATTTATCTGGTTCACCAAAAAATCGACTTATTTGTAGTTTAGGCAGCTTTATTTTCTTGAATTCGGTAGAAACAGGACATGCCCGTACTGAATCAATATTATTAGCATTAACAACATTTGCATTTGTACTCAAACTTTTAATCTTGAAGTTTAATTTACATCTATACGATATCACTTTCTGATCGTATTCATCAATATTTAAAATTTCACTTTCAACATTTTTAGCATTTAATAAACTTAAAATGTTATTATCTAGCTGTTTAATAACATTAAATCTTGTATTTAATTTATCAAGTAATTCCTCAAAATATGTCACAGAATGTTCTGATTTCGAAAAATAATCATCAATATCTTCTATTAACTTATTTAAAAGATTTCGATGCGTGTCACGCATCTTTCTTTCCTTATTTTCATTCATTGTATAAAATAAAATACAACAAAAAGTCAACTCACCAATCTGTCATCAAAACGAAAGCATTTTTCTAATTGCGCAATAGCTTGAAATCCCGAATTCTTGCCGGTCCGATGCAACAATGGTACGAAATTATTCTATTCTATTAATTATTCTCAATCAACAGTTCTAATATTGTGGTTCAGTGTAATTTAAATCTAGATCAATCACAAATCTTTAAACGAAACATACATTTAATTAAAGAAAACATAAAATAAAAGTTTGAGAAATATTCGACATTCTATTACATCTAAGAATCTAATATCAACTACAAGATTATTTCATTTCAGTTTATAAAAGAGTCTATACTTTAAAAAACGTCCAAGCTGGCTAAACACGATGCTCGCTAATTAGCCGGAACAATTGGTAAATATTGGGGTTTCATTTGAAATATTTCCAATGTAACGTCAACATTTGTACAATTATGGGAATTTATTGGAAATATTTCCAATGTAACTCCGACATTTGTACAATGAATTAATCATTGGAAATATTTTCAATGTAACTCCAACATTTGTACAATAAGGGGAATTCATTGGAAATATTTCCAATGAAATGCCCGTATTTAACCAATATTAGCATTTTATTGGCAATATTTCCAATAAATAAAATAGTGGCGCAACGTTAGACCAATATTAGTTTGCTACTAGGGTTGTATGTATTATGTGCATACCAAGTTTCATTAAAATCGGTTCATAAAGACGTTAGTTACAGCGTGACAAAAATTAGATATATATACATACATATATTTATATATATATAGATAGATAGATAGATAGATAGATAGATAGATAGATATAGATATATATATGGTTATATATATATATATGGGTCTGGGGATCATGATAAGTGAAAATATACCAAAATTTTCTGGAAGTGCTTTCCTCCGAACAGCTGCAATAGGTGGCTTTTTACTTTTTGTAATGAAAGCTACTTAAAAGTAATTTAATATATCAATAAGTATATAAGACAAATAAATAGATAGCATCTAGTAAGCAGTCCTAATTAATGCGAATTAAATAATTCTAATTCACTAATAGGATTCTAATTTCACTAATAGGAAAAAGAAAGAAATACGATAAAATAAAACGAAGAACGATGAAATATAACAAAAAGAAATCCTCTGAGGATGCAACATTTCTCTCTCAATTAATGCTTTAAAAAAAGTTAATATCCTTAATCTTTCAAAACTTGAAAATTAAAATTATTGTTTTCGAAACATTTTACATTACTCAGTATTACCTCACTGTTTTCTTTTAAAAGAATGGGAGAATTCTTTTAATTATAGAAATAATCATTTTAGATATATATGTACAGTTTATTTGGCTAAAAATTTGTGGAATTTTAATGAATTACAAATATGTTTAATTTTATTGTGTTGCAGTACATATTAATGCCTAATTTCAAACAATTATTGGAAGATGAAACAATGTCCAATGTGAACAGTGTGTCTTCTCATCAAAATATATATTAAAAATGCATCTATGAATATATATATGTATTCATAATGAATAACACTACATTTAAACATTTTTTAAATAGCAGTTTTTAAGTTTTTGTCTTTTATACGACTGAACACACACTGAATTAAAAGTGATTTTAAGGTATTTTTAACACACTTTGTATTACTATTCTTTTTCTGACATGAATTATAATGTAAAAAAATATTCCCTTTAATTCAACAGTTTTTGATATATTTAAGCATATATTACATTTGTATGACATACGAAAGCTTTCTTATGTGCTTAAAGGAAACTGTAATTGCTTTTAATGCCTATGATGACAGATAATCTGCTTTTAAAAGGTTTTTGTTATTCCAACTACAATTATTTTATATTTAAGAAATATATGTTTTCTATTCGTAACTTGAAAAATGTATTCGGGTTCAAATATTTTTCGAAGAGAAACCATTAAAATTGATAATGGATGGTTAAATAATCTAAATTTTTTAATGTAACTTTCCTTTAAATTTATTTATGTTGTTTTTCATTTATAATCATTTATAATGTGAAAATAAAAATTATTTAAAAACATAATTGGCATGATATTTGAGTCATTAACAATCATCTAATACGAGGCACATCACAGAACGATAATGTTTTAATACATATTTTTGTTCGTGTTCTTTTTTATTTATTTAGATTAAGAACGTTAGACAGTTTGGTATTCTATGAAAGAACACGTTCCTCAGTTTGACAATATGCTATTCAATTAAGATTTCTTTAAATAATAATAAAAAAACAGATAAATTTCAATGTAAGCCTCAGTATTATGGTGAATAGTATCCAAATTATAATTCACTATACAGCAGTATAAATTCACTATAAATATTCCTTACAAGGAAGGTCTCCATACGGGCATACCCCGAAAATTCTGAAAAAATTACAGAATGTTCTTCTCGTGTGGATATATACGTTTATAAAAAAATTTCGGCGGAACCTCCAGTCAGTATCCGTAAAAAAAGAATGAAAATTTCGTTATTTGGCGATTTATCGTCAGTTGGCGAAGGAATGTAATTTCAAAAAATACTTTATGTCAAATACACTTCAAGGAAAAAAAGTTTCATTTTGAACTTCTTTTGATAAATTTAATTTAAATAACTTTAATTTTATAAGTTTTAACTTGTTTTAAATATAATTTTGTTATATCGATATTTATATGTATTTATATTCAAATTTAACAATCAAATTTTGAGATTTAAAACGAAATTCATAATTTAAATTAAATTTGTTTTCTGCTCAATTGAGAATTGTCGATTAGATTTTGTTGCTATGGAAACTTGTGGCTTTTATTTTTGAATACGCTTAAATTTATGAAGATAATTTTTCTGAATATGATTTTTTTTTTATCTATGAAAATTTTTTTTCCAATGATTAATTAAATAGCTACTTCAACAAGTAATGTATATATATGCAATATAATATGTATATATATGTATATAATATATTAAAGTCTCTCATTGTTTATGTTTAAATTCATTAAATACGATTTACACGCATCCTAAATATCCAACAGTTTTGAGTTGCATAATAATCGTTTGCTTTTGGCGAGGAAAAAAGCTGCTGGCCAAATCGAGTGACTCTTTTATCTTTTCACGCCAAACATTCGAAACTATTTTAATTTTTTACATAATTTCTAATTTAATTCCGCCGCTAATTTTGACTGATCCTTTATTACATACATGAGTACTTTAATTAGTATTTTTTCATAAAATACTGAGTATGCGCAGTATGGAGACCTTCCTTGTTAGATAAATGCTTGAACACAGGTATAGTTGCGTGGCCACAAAACGCGATGTAAGCTTGGAAATCAATTAACTAGAATACTTCAAGTAAATATTAAATTGAATTTTTTACAGCAATTTTTAAATAGATTTACAACAAAATGAAAAATTTCCATTTATATTATTAGATATAGAAATTAAAGAAATCCAACCAATCCCCAATTTAAGTTACATTCAAGGATATATTTATGCATTATTGATATATCAATATAAACACAATATTCCCGTCTCTCTTAAGCGTACTCAAATAGAACTATGCAACGCTTCTCAAAATACCCAAATTCTCAGCATATACGAAGATTTCCGGAGAAAATGCGTCCTGCCTATAAGGAATATATAAGGAATTTCGTTTATACTTTAACGAAAGAAATTAATTTAAATTTAATTGTTATTTTAATCGTATAAAATCAGCCGTGTCTATTAAAATTATTTTGCGTATATACAAACCTCAAGAGGAGTGATCCCCCGGTATAAAAGACAAGACTGCTGCTCTATATGCTTACATGAGAGTGGTTAGAGATAGAATGAATAATCCCCGTCTGAATTGATTGGGAATGTCTCGAGCCAAAATCTTGGTACCCTGGAAAACTGTAACCCCAAATTTACAGCACTTAATAAAACTTTGAATTAAAAGCTATCTAGCAACACCGTTAATTGACGGAAGAATACATCAACGTACAAATATGCATGCCAACGCTGAGTAATATGAAAATATACATTTAGAAGCAGAAACACAGACTTCGGGCATCATTTATTTATAAAGAGTATAATATCTGCGCCAAAAAAATAAAAAAAAAAAAAAACATTTGTATTGAAATTAAATTGAGAATCTACAATAAGTTTCTAAAACTGGAGTATATGGTCTATTAATATATTTTTTATATATTATTTGACTACATTAAGGTATGCTAAAACAGATAATGATTTTAGGATGAGAAAAATATTTGTTTTTCATTTGTTTTATTTACAGCTTCGGCCAAATATAGGAAAACTAATATAACTGAAATTTATGTGTAAAAGAGAAGAGATAAATACATTCCTTTTAGAAAGTAAACGAAGGTTTGATAGGATACATTGAATTTTAAACTGGAGTATTTACTTTTAAAAAGGGAATTAAAAATATGTGATGTCAACATCACACTGCCCACGGCACACACGCTAGGACTAATCAACTATCAAATGAAACTGAATTAATCTTCAACCTCTTTTGCCTTCAATGTTACAGTGTTTTAGCCTGTATTTTATGGGCACCTCACGTGTTCTTCTAACAGCTCATTAACAAACGTGTGATCAAAGAAGCTTATATTTTGCTCACAAAACCCACTTTCTTCTCCACATTTCTGCCTATTTTACTATTTGCACTTCACTAGACAATAGCGTTTAAAAAATTTCTTTCAAAACTTTTACCCATTGTAATAGATAAAGAAAATCTTGATGTAAAACATATGTCTGATACAGAAAATTGTAAGATCTCTTTGATAAAAGTATTCCAGACATGTATTAAAAAATCTATACACAAAGTTTCATTTCCAATGTATACTATTATAGCCTATACAAAAATTGACACAATTTCATACAAATTGTTTGGCACAGTTTAGAAAACATCGTTTTTCATAATACTGCACAAAAATTGTGAAGCATGTGCGTCTTTCTACGGGAAAGTATCTTAAGTATACTCGTCTGAAAAATAATTACATAGTTCTATATATGAATTTGCCACCACATATATTGGGAAATTTGTTTAGAGGTTAAATATACACAATCTTTTTTACATCTAAGGGTTTTGTTTTATTTTTTGCACATTTCTACTGTACTTTTACACGTTTACTTGAACATTTTATGCAGCTGCTTGCAAATCTGATTGTCATAGTTTTAAGGCTTTTTTTTCCATTTTTAAACACAAAATATTCTTTTGCTTCTTCCAGTAAATGTAGAAATCCTGATACTTTTTGTTTATTTTAGTTATTAATAATATAAAACATTTACTGTTGAATAATATAATTTATATTACAAATTAGAGATTTTGGTACATTTTAAAGTTAGCTAATTATAAACGCGAATTCTTAATTATGACGAAAAGGATGTTTTAAGTTATAATTACATGTGTTTCTTCTAAAAATGGTGTACTTCAAGAATATAACCTTTTTCATGAATGGATATTATTACATAAATGTTTTTTCATTCAGAACATTTCATAAAAAGAAAACTAAACAAAAATAATTAATTTTGATGTTTCGAAAGAATTATTTATTCATAGTTTTAATTTGCTTTCAATGTATTTATTTTTAGTCCTTTGATAAACAGTAGTTAGTTTATACTTAGTGACATACTGTATTTAGTAAATTTTAGTAAAACTCAATCTATAATTAATGATTTTCGATTAATTTAAAATTCTGTTTCATGAAATGTTTAGAATTTAAATATTTGATTAAAATTTAAAACATATTCTGCTTTTTCGTTCTTTAAAAGCTTTGTAAATATAAATGTGCATTCAAACCTTCCCTTACTCTTCAATAGTTATTGAATGTTGCACTACTGTTAAATTTTTAATTGATTTCAACTACGGTGTTACAATGTTTGTGTTTGTTTTGAAATATATATATTAAAAATTCAAAAGGAATTAAGGTGATTTATTTATATAAACCTTTAAAAACTGATTAATGATTAACGAGCAATTTATGAACTACTCAACATGGATAACTGTATTGATTTATTCAAATAACGATACTGATAAAAATAGTTATACTGATAAAGTCCTAACAGCGGTATTAATATACTTGGTGCTTCAAAGCATTAGAAATTTTCAAATATAATAACGACAAGCAAAATTTGGAATAAAAAAGAATATGTCTTTATTCTGAAATTTGTTTAATTTGTATATTTTAAAACATTTAAATTTTAGGTTTTCCTAATTGCTATTTAAGCTTTTTCTCGTACAAATAAAATCGTAGTTTCTATTTTGTAGATATAATTTTAAATGCAAATGTAAATGTATTTTTTACTGAAACTGATGTATCTACCATTTTTCTTACTTTTCTTATGTATAATTACAGTAAAAGCATTCTTTTACATTGTAGGCTAGCTTAAAATGGAATAAAAAGAACCCGTATTTATTGCACTATACAATGTTTATTATACATGAGTAAATAAATTTAATATAACTCAAAATACAATCGATTTTCAAATACAAAACATTAGGCAATGTAATTAGATATTCGATTTAATTTGCATTATAATAGTTCTTCACTTTGATAGAATTTATAAAGGGTCATTTAATTAAACATTTCAAAGGAAAATTCACTCACTTAATTATCATAAACTTTTATTAAATAATGATCCATTCATTCTCATAATTCAACTGCATCTTAAAGTATGATGGAAATCTATAATGTGTAGAGAGCGAATATAGTAAAATTTAATTAAATGTGTATAAGATTTCCCACTTATTCCTTAAAAAATAGTAATTTTAATTATAAGAAGGAATCTAATTTATAAAATGTTATTTTAATTTCGAAAACTTCAACTAATATTTCTCAACATAAAATGTGTTTTTGACATTTGTTTGTCTGTCCAATCTCTAACACTCGTAAATATGATCTTTTTTATGTTATTGATGCTTAATATAGCATAACCATTATTGACAATAAAGTGTGTTTTATTGTTAGTCTTTTAGTTTATATACAGGGAGGACTAAAAGCTTTCCGTTACATTACGACAAATGGAAAAAAAGCGCTTCAAGTTCATTTGAATGGTGTCAGCCCATTTTAAATGTAACACAATTTAATTTAACCTAACGAAATTAATTTAAACTGTTTATGTATTGCACTGAATTATGCGTTCTATAGAATATGAGGTTATCATTTACTATTTATTTCTGGATGAACATAAAAGAGCGCGGATACATAATAGACTACGGGGAAAAACTATTTACAGCCTATTTTAGTTCTTTTACAGTAAATAACATATGAAAAATTATATACATTTTTGAGTTTAGCCATATATAATAACGTCAATCGCATATAACATCATATCACGTGCATAGCATCGCTAATTTAGAAGGACAGGCAAAAGACACTGATATACAAGAATATATGAAGTGCTGTGCATTAGCTATAAAATTTACTATACCTATAAAATTGATTACATTTATAATACGTAAAAAATATTGTTAAACATTACAGATTTTTTATGGCATGTTTTAGGAGTAACAACTATGAGAGTACATGCTCATTCATTCTTATTTTTTAAGCAGCTATGTTTAGTGGACAAATAAATTTATTTAATTAAAAAAAACTTTTAAAAAGTATTTTGATTATGTTAAACACAAAGTTTTCTTTGAGGAAGGAGGGAAGCAAAACATTAATAAAATCCTTAGATAATCGCTATTGAAAATTAAATGTATTTGGTTTAAATTAGCAGATAAAGAAATGGTTTTAAATTTCTTTTTCTGGTTTAATAAAAAATGTCCTATTCTTGTTCAGAGATCAGAAAGAAGTTGGGTCATGAAAGGAATCTTAACAAAATTTTGAACCTCAATACTTTGTCTTATATATAGTCTTTTTATAAAAATCTTCACTCTTCCAACGGAACCTATCACAAATTTAATTATTCAACAGTAAAATCTTTGATATTATTGAAAGTAAAATAAAACATACGTATTTTTACATACATATATTTAAATGCATAAATAAGAATAAAAGTATCACGGTCATTTCAAATTCAAGAAATTGTGCCTAGATTCTTACAAATTTAATTTTTTATTTCTTACAAATTAAAATCTTCCACAATTGCACAAAATAGGGCCATGAAAAAAATTTTGGACAGGCCACTGTTATTAAAAACAATTAATTGTTTGCTGATACATTACATTTCAAAGAAATTGAAAATTTTCTAATTGATTAAATGAAAACTTTATTAACTAATTCCATGCCAAAAGATACACATGTAATTGTTGAAGGTTATTTTTTTAGCAAAATTACAAATATATATATATATAAGGTGAAGCAATTTTATTATTTCAAAAGGAAAACTGTTCTCATTTATAAAAATATTATTTTTGAAAAGATAATAACAGTAAATTCGATCAGATTTAGGTTACATTAAAAGTTTAAAAAGGGTTCAAGTTCGAATAAAGATACTTGACCATTACAAAATTAAAATTACATTTAATAAATGAGATTCATTCACATAATTGAAATTAAAAGTTTTGTAGGAATATATGGCGAAACATTTTACATATTTTAATTCTCTGTACTCTATTTACACATTATATATTCTCTTCATATTTTAAGATGTAGTTAAATAATGACAATGCACGGATCATTATTCAATAAAAAAAATTTATGATAATCAATTAATGAGTTTTCCTTTGAAATGTTTAATTGAATTACCCTTTACAATTTCTATCAAAATGAATCATTACTATAATGCAAATTATATTGAATTTATAATTACATAACCTATTATTTTGTTTTCGAAAATAGATTGAGTTTCTTAAGTTATTTACTGATTATACATTCCCAACGAATATATTATAATTATTCAAATTCATAAAATTGTGGCTAGATTTTTACAAAAGTAAAACAATTCGAAATTTCCCCGAAACACCACCCTTGAAAATTATCTGGATAGGCCCCTGATAGTAAAACAACTGACCCTTATACATTATATTTCAAAGAAAAATGGAATTTTCCAATTGATAAAATACAAAAATTTTTGATGTTTTTTCCATTGCAATTGATACACACTTGATTATTAAAGCGAGGATCAATTATTTTATAAAACAAAAATTCTTAAATATATATATGAAGTAAAGTAATTCTATTAATCCAACAGTAAAATTCTTCTTATTTAATGAAATACTATTTAAAAAAATATTAACAGCAAATTTGATCAAAATTATCTTACACTATACGTTAAGAAGAGTTCAAAATAAAATGAAATATACTTGATCTTTAAGCCGAAAAGTACTTACCAAATTAAATTTTCATATATGGAATTAGATTGTTTCATAATTGAATATAATAATTTTGAGGATATATATGGGGAAACATCTTACATAATTAAATTTCCTGTACTCTGTTTACACATTATATATCCACATCATACTTTCATATAGCTGAATATTGATAATGCACGGATCACTATTAATAAAAATTTTATGATAATCAAGCGAATGAAATTTCTTTTGAAATGTTTAATTGAATTACCCTTTATAAATTCTATCAAAATGAATCCGTATTATAATGCAAATTAAATTGAATATCTGATTATATTGCCTATTATTTTGTAATTCAAAATCGATTGAGTTCTCGCTTATTTCTAAGTTATTTACTTATAATGCATTCCCAAAGAATATATTATAATTACAAATTTACAAAATTGTCCTAAATTTTTATACAATTTTTAATTACTTTTTCACATCTTTTTCCAAAAGCAGAACCCTGGAAAATTATAGGGACATGCCCCTGATATTAAAAGCAATTGACTCATTGTTGATGCATTCTATTTAAAAGGAAAGTGTTGTTTTCCAATCGATATAATGAAAACTTTATTAATTCCGTTGCAAATGATACATACATGATTGTTGAGGTGAGTTTTTGTAAAACAAAATTATATAAATATATACTTATAATAATTGTATTTAATTATTCTATAAATGTATACTTATATTAATGCTTATAATATACTTATAATAATATAAATTGTATTACCAAAAGGAAACTTATTCTTATTTATTGAAATAGTTTTTTGAAAACATATTAATAATAAAGCAGATGAAAATTACTTCACACTTGAAGTTTAAACAGATTTCAATTTCAAATGAAGCATATTTGATCTTTAAGACGAAATATGCCTTTCTACATTAAAATTGCAATTAATAAATCAGATTCAATCTCACAAATGAAAGAAATATTTGTAGGAATTTATAGGAAAACATCATACACATTTAATTAAATTTTCTGTACTCTATTTACATATTATATATTCTCATCATACTTTAAGATATAGCTGAATAATGACAGTAAAGGGATCATTTTTTAATAAATTTTATTATAATCAAGTGAATGAAATTTCCTTTGAAATGTTTAATTAAATGACTCTTTATAAATTCTATCAAAGTTAATAATTATTATAATGCAAATTAAAACAAATATATAATTATACTGGCTCTTATTTTTTATTCCGAAATCGATTCAGTTCTCACTTATTTTTAAGTTATTTACTGATAATATATTCCCAACAAAAACATAGTATCTTTAATCTATATAGAAAATATACTAAACGGTACTGAATTCTTTTTAAGACATTACAAAAATAATTGCATTTTAAACTCATAAGTAGTTTTTTATTTGTGTCACAAGACGCACTGCAGATTTTAAATAAAAAGGATTGTGGCCAATTAATTAGTCACCTTACATTTTTTCAAAACTTGTTTTAATGTTTCTATGCTGACAACACTGTTAGGTGATATTTGATAGGAGTTGTCAACCGGTAAGCGACTCTTAGTCATAACAAACGTCAAAGATTTTATGGGAATACTTGGTGACTTAAATGTTTTCAATTGTTTATGATTAATTCCATTCTCTAAAAGAGAAACGTCAGAAGAAAACACATGTCAATAGAAAACATGATAAACAAAAGAAATTTGATAGAAGCCTTGATAATAGTCTGAGATGATAATGAGTAACTAAAAAGAAAGCGTAAAAATGTATACAAAACAGGTCAAGGGGAGTATAATCCGTTTAGCATCCATTAGCATCCATTCCGTGTATACCGAACGTATTTAAGCAATATACCAGTAAACAGCAACAATATAGAATCTTTATTTTCTTCGCAATACTAAGATTAGGCTTGAAACTAATAATTTGGCCACTCATTGTAACATACGTTTGATCATTTTTTAATTTTAATTTTTAAATAACTTTTTAAAAAACTAGTTGGGTGTGCCAATCCCAAAACTTTCTTCTATTCCATTAGTGCATTTTAATACTTATAAAATTATTTACACACATTAATATTATTATTATTATTATTATTAATTCAATACTATAACAAATTTTACTTTCATGTTAAATTTCTGCTTCAGTCAATTAATTGGAGTAAAAACGCGTTAATGTGGATTATGATAGTTATTATAATCAATAGTTTTCCCTCATTCGTTGTCATCAGCTGTTTGGAAATAGCCGATCAGCAGGACTTGGGTTTCCGTCTCTGCACAAGCCGATGACCAATAGAATGACGAAGAGTCGTGAAAGTGATACAAAAAGCACCATACTATCACAATGTTCCTTTTCTACTGAATATTTCCAAACTCAAGGAAAATCTGCTGTCTATGTCCCAAAACACACAAAAAATTTTGGTTTAATTCTGTACGTAACTTTAAACATTTTTCTGTGGTATAACAATGGAAAAATCGGAAAAACGAAAATCGCTTTAACAGCTTCTCCATTTAGCAGATTTTTTTTTAATTTAGGGAGAACCAGAATTCCATACCCATCATAATCATATACCAAAAATTAATTCAGCTCTCTGCATAACTTCATACACTTGTTGATGGTAAAATATTAAAAAAAAAAGTCAAAATAATTGCTACTACAACGCATCCTTCTGGCAGATTTTTTATTTCAAATTCAGGAAGAATCCATTGTCATAGCCAAACACTTACACAAAAATTTGGTGCAATTCTGTCCAGAAATTTGTACACTTTTCGATGGTATAATAATGAAAATTGAACGGAAATCGCTTTTACAGCGCCTCCATTCAACAGATTTTTTTTTTCAAATTTAGGGAAAACCTGAAGGCACAACCCAATATAATCATACAGAAAAGATTATTTCAGTTCTATTCATAACTTCATACGCTTTTCGGTGGTAAAATATTGAAAATGGCACGCTATTATAGTGCACCCTTCCGGCGGAATATTTCAAAATTGAAGGAAGATCTGTTTTCCACAGCCAAAAACGAACACGAAAAATTTGCTTCAATTCAATGCATATCTTCATACACCTTTTGATAGTAGAATGGAAACATATGGACAAACACACGGACAGACGGACATTTTGTAAAAAAACGTGTTTTTTAGAATCTCTGACCTCCTAAAATGTATAAATCCGTTAGAAATCAGAAATACAAAAAAAATCGATTAAATACTTTCTTCTGTTGAGAAAGTAGGAACTCAAAACATGTTTTCTTTGCCTCAGAAAAGAAAACAAAAATATATTAAAATGCTTTTTTTGCGTTAAAAACTAATTTTATTAAAACACGAATCGAGAAGACCTAAAGTAAACAAAAATCAAATAGCATAAATAACATTTTTTTCCAATATACAGCATTTTAAGTACATGCGATTATTTTTTATTAAAAATAATTTTTGCATTGTTTACGATTTATTCCTTCTTATTTATTAAAAAAGGATGAAAGTGTAAAAAAAAATTAATTATAAAAAAGAGATTTAAAATAATCCCTGATTCATATCGAGTATTATTTAAACAATACAGTAAAAGGTTGTTGATTTTTTTTCTTTATGAAAGAGAAAAACGATAACAAAAATTTTAATTGAAAATCTCAATGTTATATTTCTCATATTTTAAAGGATAAATTTTATTTATATTTAGTTTAACACCTTGTATTCATAATATTTATTTATAAATTTAATCTTTTATTTTAAAGTTGTTCTTAACTGTTTTGAAAAAAAATAAAATTCGTTAACATAAATCGGTTTAAAATTTGAAAGTAATACATGCCTTATATGGATGATATTGCTAGTAATAAGGAATTAATCTCAAACACATTAATATTTAAATAATAAATAAACAAAACATTAAAATACAGAAGAAAACGATGAAATTTTTAAAAAATATATTAATAGTGTTTATTTTCCAGACTTAAAATGATAATTTATGAGTTTTTTAAATGATTTATAATTGTTATAAATCATTCTTGTTTTTGCGTGCTTTTAAAGTTAGAATTAAAGAAAATACCAGCGATTCCCAACTTGGGGCGTACTCCGCAACATACAGTTTTAAATCTGGCTTGTTAAGGTGGCAAATCGAATTTGTAACTTAAGTATTCCCAGTCAGTTTTTTTTCTTTTTCTATTCCTGTAGAAAAGTAATGTTTTAGAATAAAAATATTAATGTAATGTGTAAAATTTTCATAGATATTTGTAAAGAGAAATTTGCTTGTTGGATTAAAAAAAATGAAGTTTTTAATATAGAAATAAATATTTGATCAATCTTTAAAATTATTTTGAAACATTCAACATTTTTTAAATATTCTATGAAATATTTTTTTTAATGTATTTTACAGTTTAGTTAAATCTCTATTATTGATAGAATGATATTTGCAATTCTGTTTGCCGTGTAAACATCTTCCATGGAAATTTTTACATGTGAAAATACTAACGAATATAAAACAAATTATAAACTATTTCAATGTCATCGATTTTAATGAAAAATATAAGAGATTTTTCAAGATATTTTAAAATTGAGACAGTATAACACTTTTGTTTAATATTGATTTTAGTTAAAACAATAATAGATTTTTTTTTCAATAAACGCAAAGAAATGTATCCTCGTTGCATTTATAAAATAATGTGAAAAATATATTTCCCATAGAAAATCCTCAACTTTGATAGTTAAAATATATATAGTTTGGTCCATGTGAATGAAATTCACGTTTTAAATAAGAAGAAATATAAGAAATACTGTGTGCGTGTGTGTGAGGTGAGGTAAACGTCGTTATTTTACCGATGCTCTAATCGGGCGAGACAATTTAAAAGTAAGGAACACTGCATTATATTGTCAAATAAATTATCATTACAGCATCTACTCTATGACACGTACTGCAGAATACAAAACACAATGAATTAGTCTATTTTTCAAGAATATTTTTAATCAAGAATATTCTTTTTGTTCAAAAAATATAAATGAAGATATCTAAAACAAAAAAAAAGAAATATTTGAATTTTGCTAAAACAATTACTAAAGCAAATTTCCCATCAATAAAATATCAGAAATTTTCTCTATTTTAAGTTTAACCTCTTCAGACCTGACACATTTTAAGCCATCGTAAAAATTATTTAACAGTTTGTTCCATCTGTTTATACGTATAGAAACATTGTTTTGTAATAAAAAGTAAAATAATTAAAATTAGTTTATATTTACTAGCAGGTATACATATGTGCACCTCGGGTTCATACTGCAAAAAAACACTGCATTTTTCAAAAAATTATTTAAACGAGGAATTTGGTGAACATTGATACCTATAAGCTTATTTTACGTGCTATTTTCGAAAAAAAAAATATATTTTTTTTATATATAGAGATACATATTGCATTTTGTTCAAATAACTCTTGTTCTAGATTTACAGCCTTCATACTTGCATTTTGAAGCAAAGTTATCATTCGTTCAACGAGAAAACTGTCCGATTTTGTCGTATCTAATATAGTAAATTAGCTTCTAAATATCCTTGCGTTGTTTTCGCTGTGGTTTATTTGCGGAATCGTCTTCAGAATAATTTTCATATCAATAAATTTTGCGTGGTCTCCATGGTCGTCGTTCTTCTCTTACTTTGCTTTTATATTTCATCAGTACTTATGCAATCTCTAATAATACCGCAAGAGAGACAATCTGTCTTTTAAAGGAACTTCGCCTTTTTGCAATTTCTGGTATACATTATCCAACAAATGGAAATAACCAAATCTATAAAATGTATATGAAACTCTTGTTGACTACTTTTTTGTGTGAATAGAATAACGGTAGTAAGCTAAACAACTATCATTTAAATTTGTGCCACCCATACACGTTTTGTATTCACAACTGCAGGTTTTGTTGCATTAATTTTACAGTTTTGATCTTTAGACTACCTAACACAACTGTTCTTTGGATCGCTATCGATGCAAATCGAAAGCAAAGTTACACATTTGTTATCTTACCAGTTTAGTACACACATATCTTTCCGTTATCCCACTCTCCGTGTTACAAATCTGGATCATTCTTGATTTTTTTTATTTGCTCCTCCTAGTCTTTTGTTCATAATTAGTCCAGTTTGGTAGATATTGTTCCTCAGTAAAAAATCGGAACATTTTACACTAGTGAAAAAACTGTCGTAGTAAATCACCCGTGTGTTGTCTTTTGATATAAAATAAAAAAAAAAAACAATTTGACAATGCCTCCACCTAGACCTGATCGTAATTATTTTGAATCATCAGCTGGTAGAATTCCTTTTCCATAATATATTTGGCAGTCAAGGATATGGCCATCCCTGGCGGATAAAATAAAGTTTTTTAATCCCAATGGATTAGGTTTTAACGACACAAACTCTCTAGATCCACAACGTCCAGCAAATGGGATCTAGTGATCTCTCTTCATCTAGTGATAAAGGTATTGGCCGGGGCAGGGAGAAACATTTTATTCTTACTGTATTAAAGATAAGATTTACTTTCCATAATTTGTCATCTGCTTAAAGATAATTTGATTTATCTGCAAAATGAAGAAATTTTCTAATCTCAAAAAATCGATCACGTAACTTAGTAACTGCAATTCTGAGTACTGATAAGTCTTTTTCCCAGTAGAATCTTGCTTGGAGATATTTTAAAGTTCCCACGAGTATGTGTACGACTACAATTTTTATAATTTCATACTTAGATGCAATTATTGAGGGACGGTTTCCTGTTTGAACGGAATATTAAGGAATTGGTTTCATATGAAACTTTTTTCAAAAATCTTCATTTAACTAATCTAGAAATTATTCAAAAGGATTTACGATGTCGTAAAAGCTGCTTTTAGATAATCTTCATCAATAATGATCCTCGAAATACTATTAGAAGAAAAAAAGATAAAATAAATATTTGCGAAAAGATAAGATTGTATTATTCTAGTGTGCTGTAACACAAGTTTAAAAAATTTACTTATTTTCAGCTTTCCATAACAAAGGCCCTTTTAGGTTAAACTCTATTGTTACATGGATTTGGGTTAGTAACTGGAGCAATATACTCAATATTTATATCTGTATCATCTAAATTCACTAAAGACTCACCATCACCATTGGCCTCATCAATTTATTTACTCTTACAAATATTTAATAATTATGATTTTTAAAAATTGATTTTTATGTTAAAACATCAACAAAATGAATTCTTATTTATAATTAAGTATATATTTTAAATAATTCAACAACTTTAGCACTGCACCAATTATAAACCATTCAGTACAGATTTTTTGTGTGAGATGACTTCTTTCCAAAAACACAGAATTAAAACCGGAGGTGCACATATGTGTACCTTACAAATTACATCTAATTTAAATAGATATTATGATCTAGGTAAAAAATTTAAATGATTTATGCAATACTGAATAGTTCATAAGTATTCTTAAAAAAATATTATGAATAAATATTAATTTTCTTATTATAAAAATGTACTAACTTTTTCGAAGTCTTATATTTTTCGCCATTGCTCATTTATTTTCTCCAAAATCATTTGAATTAAGACTGCTAGCGCCATTTCTTGCTGAAACTAGAAAAGGCTGACATACACAAATAACATCCTCTCGTCTCAATAAAAAAATTTTCAAATATTAAGTGAGATAAGCAGTTGAAATCAGAGGTACACAAATGTGCACCTCGGGTTTGAAGAGGTTAAAGAATTTTTTTAAACAGAAAATGCTGCATTAACTATTTTCTCATCTTAATTTACACAAATTCAGATAAGCATAAACTATATAGATTTGAAAAGCATTTGTTGTTTTATTTATTTATTTATTTTTGCTAATTTGGCAGAAATGTTATGGTACTTAATAGTAACGTTATGAATATTCATAATAATTAAGAAAATACGATGGTTTGGGAAAACGATATGCCTATTCCGATGAAAGTAGGTTGTATGGCATATTGACATATCCTATCGACAGTATTAACATTAAATAATTAGCATTTATTTGATCATTTTCTTACATTTTTATTAAAATTCAGCAAATTGTCTAAAATAATCAGAGGCTTTTCAACTTACTTCAGATTGGTTAATCCTTGACATGAGTTGATGAGATTTGCTATAAAGTTTGATGTAAATACGTTATAAACTAAGTGGCATAATATATCTAATTAAACCACTAAACACATGTTTGAAGTTAATTATAAACTAGTCAGACGTGAAAATCTCATTCATGTTAAAATTTTCAAATATCACTATTGCAATGCCAAATCTATGACCATCGAGGGGATTCTAATGATATGAAATTCAGAGCATTATGTCTTGAAACATCGGTAAAAAGGGAAATATCAGGAAAAATGCAGAATAAAAGAACCCATTGTTTAAATTGTAGCCAAAAAAAGAAAAAAAAATCAGTAATAACATCTATCAATGTAAACCAGAATTTGAAATTTGATAAAATTTCGTCCATTAGTTCTTGAGAAAGAGCTATTGCATAAACCGGAAAAAATCTCTGCATTAAAACGCCACCTATTGAGTGACTGATATTAAAACGTAAAAAAAAAATCCCTTCATATGAAGAATTAACTGAGTTTGTAGTTTGAGGATAAATCCGTGCATTAATACATGAGATAGAGTTCTTGCAGAAATCGTGAAAATGTCAGCATAGAAACGCTGCATGTTGAGCTATTTACACAAACTTTACAGTCATCAATACATCTTCAACTATTGTGAAGGACTAACCAATCTGAAGTAAGTTGAAAACCCGTTCATTAGTTCTTGAGATAGAGCTGCTAGGGAAATCGTGGAAAAGGCAGTATAGAAGCGCAAACCTGTTAGGCGATTTACACCAAACTGTAATTAGCATTCTTTTTATGTGAAGGACCTACAGAATATGAAGTTTGGTGAAAATATGTGCCGAAATTCTTGAAATAAAGATGATGAAGATATAGTGAAAAAGTCAGCATAGAAGCACCATCCGTAAAGTTATTTGTACCAAAATGTAAACAGCATCCATTCATGTCAATGATTAACAGAATCTGCAGTTTGGTGAAAATCCGTGCAGTAGTTCTTTGGATAGAGCTGTTGCGTAAATCATAAAAAGGTGACATAGCAGCGCCAGCTGTAGATAGATTTGCACCAAAAACTAATCAGCATCAATATATATCAATGATTACCTGATTATATTTTTTTATTATCTTTTGTGCATTAGTTCTTGAGATAGAACACTCACAAAATTTGACACCTGCAGACAGATTCGGACTCACACAGACATTTTGTAAAAATATATTTTTTGGATTCTCTGACCCCTAAATCTTGCAAATCCATCAAATACCCGAATTCTAAAATTTTCACGAATGTGACACTTTCTTGTTATAAAGAGAGAAGAACGTTACGAATATATGTATTTTTTAGATTCATGTATTGCTTAAAAATTTAGAAAAAATACTTATATTTTTTTACAAAAATTGGCTCAAAAACGTAAAATTTGCTTTAATTCAAAGTCTCTTCCCTTCATCGGGGTAAAAAAATAATTAACAATTAACAATATTAAATTAACAATTTTACATTGCAACTAATTTCCTTAAAAAAAAAATAGATGAGAAAGATTATAGGAGAAGACAAAGAAATTGGATTAATAACTTTTTAAAAATATATACAATCTTTAAATTTTAATACATGTGATTATATTTTAATAAACGCAATACTGCAAAAGATTTTTGCATCGTTTATCATTAACTCAAATCTGTTTTTCTTATTAATTAAAAAAATAATCGAAACAAATGTGAAACTTAAATTAAAAGAAAAAAAACTATTATATGCCTTCAATCATATAGCAATATTTACACATAACAATAAAAAAAATTAAACGATAACAACAATTAAAAATGAAAATCTAAGTGTTATATTTCTGATATTTAAAGGATATTTTTTATTTCTATTTAGTTTAACACATTGCATTGTAAACCCAAATATACAGCACTTAATAAAACTTTGAATTAAAAGCTAGCTAGCAACACGGTTAATTGGTGGAATAATACATCAACGTACAAATATGCATGCCAACGTTGAGTAATATGAAAATATACATTGAGAAGTAAAAACACAGACTTCGGGCACCATTTTAATATAAAGAGTATAATATCTGCACCAAAAAAAAAAGAAAATAAAACATTTGTATTGACTATTAAATTGAGAATCTACAATAAGTGTCTGAAACAGGAGTATATGGTCTAAAAATATTTTTTTATATATTATTTGACTACATTAAAGTATGCTCCAACAGATAATGATTTTAGGTTAAGAAAAATATTTGTTTTATTTACGGCTTCAGCCGAATATAGAAAAACTAATATAACTGAAATGCAAGTGCAAAAGAGAAGAGATAAATACATTCTTTTTAGAAAGTAAACGAAATTTTGATTAAGTTTATAATTTTGAAAAAATACATTGAATTTTAAATTGTAGTACTTACTTTTAAAAAGGGAATTAATAATATGTAATGGCAACATCACACTGCTTACGGCACACACGCTAGGACTGATCAAATATCAAATGAAACTGAATTAATCTTCAACCTCTTTTGTCTTCAATGTTACCGTGTTTTAACCTGTATTTTACGGGCACCCCACGCGTTCTTCTAACAGCTTATTAACAAACATGTGATCAAAGAAGCTTATATTTTGCTCACAGAACCCACTTTCTTCTCCACATTTTTGCCAATTGTACTATTCGCACTTCACTAGACAATAGCGTTTATGAATTTTCTTTCAAAACTTTTACCCACTGTAATAAATAAAGAAAATCTTGATGTAAAACATATGTCTGGTATACCGGGTGTCCCAAAAATGACTGATAGATTTTAAAATTCAATAACTTGCAAACGGTGACAGCTATTTAAAAAAATTTCGCAGGAGGATTATGTATAATGTCAGGAGTTTTTTTACCGTAATTTTTTTAGTTCGAATTTCAAACAATAGGTGGAGCTGACGGTGATTGAAGGCCAGATGGACGGACCTCACTCAGCACTGATCACCTGGACTTCAATAGCCGTCAGCGCCACCTATTGTTTGAAATTCGAACTAAAATAAAAAATTACGGATAAAAAATCCTGACATTATACATTACCCTCCTGCAAAAATTCTTTAAATAGCTGTCACCGTTTGCAAGTTATTCAATTTTAAAATCCATCAGTCATTTTTGTGACACGCGGTAGAAAATTGTAAGATCTCTTTGATAAAAGTATTCCAGACATGTATTAAAAAAATCAATTCACATTGTTCCATTTCCAGTGTATACTACGATTGCCTACACAAAAATTGACACAATTTCATACAAATTGTTTGGCACAGTTTAGAAAACATCGTTTTTCATAATACTGCACAAAAATTGTGACGCATGTGCGTCTTTCTACAAGAAAGTATCAAAAGCATACTCGTCTGAAAAATAATTACATAGTGCTATATATCAATTTGCCACCACATATATTGGGAAACTTGTTTAGAGGTTAAATATACACAATTTTTTTACATCTAAGGGTTTTATTTTTTTGCACATTTCTACTGTATTTTTACACGTTTACTTAAACATTTTATGCAGCTGCTTGCAAATCTGATTGTCATAGTTTTAAGGCTTTTTTTTCCATTTTTAAACACGAAATATTCTTCTGCTTCTTCCAGAATTAAAGAAATTCTGATACGTTTTGTTTATTTTAGTTATTAATACCGTATTAAAAAATATATACAGCGAGAGTAAAAAGTCCGTAAAAACTTTAAAAATTACTAAAAACCGAAAAAATAACCGAAATGAAAAACGGTTTGCAGGGTAAGCATCCATAGGTCACGGGGATTTTTTAAAGACAGAAATAAAAAATAATTCAAAAAGCAGCCGACAGATGGCGCTGGTACTTGCGATTTCCCCGGAAATATGCAAATGAACCGGTTATAAGAGCTTGCGCTCCTAATCCACAACTAGTTCATCGTTGAGAGCCGTGAACTTGATCAAGGATGCTCACTGCGAAGGACAAAGCTTTGTTGGTGAAGTTATTTTACATGAACAAGGAATCAGCGACTATTGCTTCGCGTAAATTCCGATTTCAAAAGGATTTGAGGACGGGAAAGGGGCATTTAACAGCGGCAGGTCTCATAAAGCTTGTTCGGCGGTTTGAGGAAACATTCTGTTCTTTATTTGGGTATCTTTTCTTTGATTTGGGTACGTCAGCGCCACCTATTGGCTGTTTTTTGATTTTTTTTTCATGTCTTAAAAAAATCCCCGTGACCTATAGATACTAACCCTGCAAACCGTTTTTCATTTCGGTTATTTTTTCGGTTTTTATGAATTTTTAAAGCTTTTACGGACTTTTTGCTCACCCTGTATAATATAAGTATATAAAACATTTGCTGTTGAATAATATAATTTATATTACAAATTAGAGATTTTGGTACATTTTAAAGTTAGCTAATTATAAACACGAATTCTTAATTATGACGAAAAGGACGTTTTAAGTTGTAATTACATGTGTTTCTTCTAAAAGTTTTGTACTTCAAGAATATGACTTTTTTCATGAATGGATATTATTGCATTAATATTTTTTCATTCACTACATTTCATCAAAAGAATACTAAACAAAAATAATTAATTTTCATGTTTCGAAAGAATTATTCATTCATAGTTTTAATTTGCTTTCAATGTATTTATTTTTAGTCCTTTGATAAACAGTAGTTAGTTTATACTTAGTGACATACTGTATTTAGTAAATTTTAGTCAAACTCAATCCATAATTAATGATTTTTGATTAATTTAAAATTCTGTTTCATGAAATGTTTAGAAATTAAATATTTGATTAAAATTTAAAACATATTCTGCTTTTTCGTTCTTTAAAAGCTTTGTAAATATAATTGTGCATTCAAACCTTCCCTTACTCTTCAATAGTTATTGAATGTTGCAGTACCATTAAATTTTTAATTGATTTCAACTACGGTGTTACAATATTTGCGTTTGTTTTGAAATATATATATTAAAAATCCAAAAGGAATTAATGTGATTTATTTAAATAAACCTTTAAAAACAGATAAATGATTAATGAGCAATTTATGAACTACTCAACATTGATAATTGTATCGATTTATTCAAATAACGATACTGATAAAAATACTTATACTGATAAAGTCCTAACAGCGGTATTAATACACTTGGTGCTTCAAAGCATTAGAAATTTTCAAATATAATAACGACAAGTAAAATTTGGAATAAAAAAGAATATGTCTTTTGTCTCTCTATGTCTCTGTAATTTGTTTAATTTGTACATTTTAAAACATTTAAATTTTAGGTTTTCCTAATTGCTATTTAAGCATTTTCTAGTACAAATAAAATCGTAGTTTCAGTTGTGTAGATATAATTTTAAATGCAAATGTAAATGTCTTTTTTACTGAAACTGATATATCTACCATTTTTCTTACTTTTCTAATGTATAATTACAGTAAAGGCATTCTTTTACATTGTAGGCTAGCTTAAAATAGAATAAAAACACGCCGTATTTATTGCACTATACAATGTTTATTATACATGAGTAAATAAATTTAATATACCTCAAAATACAATCGATATTCAAGTACGAAAAAGGAGGAAATGTAATTAAATATTCGATTAAATTTGCATTATAATAGTTCTTCACTTTGATAGAATTTATAAAGGGCCATTTAATTAAACATTTCAAAGGGAAATTCATTCACTTAATTATCATAAACTTTTATTAAATAATGATCCATTCATTCTCATAATTCAACTGCATCTTAAAGTATGATGGAAATCCATATTGTGTAGAGAGAGAATATAGTAAAATTTAATTAAATGTGTATAAGATTTCCCACATATTCCTTAAGAAATAGTAATTTTAATTATAAGAAGGAATCTAATTTATAAAATGTTATTTTAATTTCGAAAACTTTAACTAATATTTCTCAACATAGTCGAAATGTGTTTTTGACTTTTGTTTGTCTGTCCAATCTCTAACTCTCGTGAATAAGATCTTTTTTAATGTTATTGATGCTTAATATAGCATGATCATTATTGAAAACAAAGCGTGTAGTATTAGTATTGTTAGCTTGTTAGCTCATATAAAGGGACGACTAAAAGTTTTTCGTTACATTGCGACCAATGGAAAAAACTTCTTCAAGTTCATTTGAATGATGTCAGCCATTTTAAATTTAACGAAATTAATTTAAACTGTTTATGCATTGCACTAACGTATGCGTTCTGTAGGATATGGGGTTAGCATTTACTATTTACTTACGGATCAGCATAAAAGAAGGCTGATGCATTATAGTCTACGAGGGAAAACTATTTGCAGCGTATTTTAGTTCTTTTACAGTAAATAACATATAAAAATGATATACATTATTGAGTTTAGCCATAAATAATATAATATCACGTAATAACGTCAACCACGTATAACATCATATTACGTGCATAGCATTTATCACTCATTTACAAGGACAAGCAAAAGCCTCGGATACAGAAGAACATATGAAATACTGTATATTAGCTATAATAACTATAAATTTCATTATATTTATAATGTGCGTAAAAAAATAGTGTGAAAAATTAAAGATTTTCTATGATATGTTTTAATAGTAACAACTATAAGAGTTCGTGTTCATTTATTCTTATTTTTATGCAATTATGTTTAGTGGACAAATAAATTGATTTAATTAGAAAAACTGTTAAAAATTACTTTGATTATGTTTAACACAAAATTTTCTTTGAGGAAGGAGGGAAGCAAAACATTAATAAAATCTTAGATAATCGCTATTGAAAATTAGAAATATTTGATATAAAATAGCAGATAAAGGGATGGTTTTAGAATTCTTTTTTTTTTTGGTTTATTAAAAAAAATATGTCATATTCATGTTTAGTGATCAGAAAGAAATTGGGTCATTTAAAAGAACATTAACAAAACTTTAAACCTTAATACTTTGTCTTATACATAGTCTTTTTGTAAACATTTTCAGCCTTCCGATGGAACAAATTTAATTATTCAACAGTAAAATCGTTAATAATATTTCAAGTAAAGAAAATATACGTATATTTAGATATATATATATATATACATTTAAATGCATAAACAAGAATATAAATCTAACGATCATTTCAAATTCAAGAAATTGTGGCTAGATGTTTACGCATTTAAAGCAACCTTCCACAATTGCACAAAATAGGAAATGAAAAAAATTCCGGACAGGCCACTGTTATTAAAAACAATTAACTATTTGCTGATTCATTACATTTCAAAGAAATTGAAGTTTTCCAATTGTTTTCCAATTTCCCCTTTATTATCTAATTCCATGGAAAATGGTAGACACGTAATTGTTGAAGGTTAGTTTTTTAACTCAATTATATCAAAATATATACGAAGTGGAGCAATTTCATTATTTCAAAAAGAAAATTGTTCTCATTATAAAAATATTATTTTTGAAAAGATAATAACAGTAGATCAGAATTAGATTACATTAAAAGTTTTTAAAAAGTTCAATTTCAAATGAAGCATACTTTATCGCTACAAAATTAAAACTACATTTAATAAATTAGATTCAATACCATAATCGAAATTAATATTTTTGTAGAAATATATGAAGAAACATTTTACATAATTGAATTTTCTGTACTCTCTTTACACATTATATATTCTCTTCATATTTTAAGATGTAGTTGAATAATTACAATGCATGGAACACTGTAAAAAAGTCAGATGTTTCTGAATGCATAAAAATGTACTGTAATCAAAAACGAAAATATGCTGTGACCTCTTCTAACTCACCTAAGGTTTCGAAAATCATTCCTTTACCTATAAAAATTTCAGAAAACTATTTGTTTTCGAAATTTAAAGAAGAATTTATAAAAATTAATTTTTATTAGCTGCCCGTCCTTTTCGGAAACGTTTCTAAGTAGCTTTTAACAATCACTTTTCTTAAATCAAAATATCACTTTTTCGGATACTACCAATTCTCAAGTAAACATTTTCAGCTGAATAACTGATTTTGTGCATGCAATTTTAGCAAAAAAATGCTAATTTTCATGTTAATGTTAATACTGTTAATATTGTATGTTTGTGTATTAAATGTTTTCTCTGAATATCAAAATATTTTCGTATGAATTGGTAGTATGCAAAAAAGAGATATTTTGATTTGAGAAAAATGATTATTGTACTGTAAATGCTACTTAGGTACGTTTCCGAAAAGAACGGGCAGCTAGCTAATAAAAGTTAATTTTTATAACTTCTTCTTTAAATTTCGAAAACAAATAGTTTTCTGAAATTTTTACAGGTAAAGGAACGGTTTTCGAAACCTTAGGTGAGTTAGAAGAGGTCACAGCATATTTTCGTTTTTGATTACAGTACATTTTCATACATTCAGAAACATCTGACATTTTTTACAGTGAAATGTAATTTAATAAAATATGTAATTTAATAAATAATTTAATAAAAAATAATGTATGATAATCAAGTGAATGAATTTTCTTTTGAAATGTTTAATTGAATTATCCTTAATAAATTCTATCAAAATGTATCCCTATAATATTGCAAATTTTATTGAATATCTAATCACATTGCCAATTATTTTGTTTTCCAAATACATCGAGTTCTCAATTATCTTTAAGTTATTTATTCATTATACATTCCCAACGAATATATTATAACTATTCTAATTCACAAAATTCTGGCTAATTTTTTACAAATGTAAAACAATTTTTCGCAATTTCATAAAAATAGAATCCTGGGAAAGTATCTGGATAGGCCACTGATATTAAAAACAATTGACCCTAATACATTATATTTCAAAGAACAAATGGAATTTTCCAATTGATAAAATCAAAACTTATTTTTTTCCATTGCAATTGATACACACTTGATTGTTAAAGGGGGGGGGGGTCTTTTATTTTATAATACAAAAAATATAAATATACATATGATATGAAGCAATTTTATTAATTCAAAAGGAAATTTATTCTTATTTATTATAATACTATTTTTGAAAAAAAAAAAAAAAAAAAAACTAACAGCAAATTTGATCAAAATTATCTTACACTAGAAGTTTAAAAAGAGTTCAATTTTAAATGAAGCACACTTGATCTTTAAGCCGCATTATACATTTCTAAATTAAATTTACATTTATTGAATTTGATTCAATTTTATATTTGGATATGATAATTTTGTCGGAATATATGAGGAAACATCATACTTATAAAATTAAATTTTCTGTACTCTAATTATTCATTATATATTTCCATCATACTTTAAGATATAGCTGAATGACAATCAATGGAGCATTATTTAAAAAAAAATTATGATAATCAAGAAATTGAATTTTCCTTTGAAATGTTTAATATAATTACCCTTTATAAGTTTCATCAAAATGTATCTCTATTATAATGAAAATAAAATTGAATATCTAAATATATTGGCTAATATTTTGTATTTTGAAATCGATTATTTTTGTTTGGAATGTATTATCAGTAAATAATACATTCTTAATAATACTTAAATATAAGCGAGAAAACATAGTATCTTTAATCTATATAGAAAATATACTAAACAATATTGAATTCTTTTTAAGACAAGAATAATTAAATTTTAAACTTATACGTAGTTTTTTAGTTGTGTTAGAAGAATTCACAGACGCGCAATAGATTTTATAATCCCAAGGATTGTGGCCAATTTATTAGTCACCTTGCATTTTCTTAACTTTTTTTAACTTGGCTTAATGTTTTTGTGCTGACAAAACTAATAAGTGGCATTTAATAGGCGTAGTCAACCGGTAAGCGACTCTCAGTCATAACAAACATCAAAAATTTTATGGGAACACTTGGTGAAATAAATGTCTTCAATTGTTTAGGATTAATTCCATTCTCTCTCTCTATTAAGAAAATAAAATTAATAAAATTAATAAAAAATATAAAAAATAAAAATGAGAAATCAAAGAAATTTGGTAGAAGCCTTGATTATGGTCCGATATCATATTGAGTAATTAAAAAGAAAGTTTAAAAAATGTTTACAAAATAGGGCAAGAGGAGTATAACCCGTTAAAGGAGTTTCGATGAAATATTGAAGAATTTGTATTGGATAACTCGTGTTGATTTTTCTGTACTTAATGAGTGAAAGTTTGTGTTTATTATAAAAAAATTTGTTATCAATCCGCGTATTAAGAAAGTATTTAAACAATCTACCTTTATGTTCTTCGCAATAAAAAATTTAAGTTTGAAACTAAAAATTTGGCCACTCATTGTAGCATACATTTAATCATTTTTCTTTTTTTTTAAATAACATTAAAAAAAAACTAGGTGGATGTGCCAATCCCAAAACTTCCTTCCATCTCATAAGTGCATTTTAATATTTATAAAATTATTTCCACGTGTTAATACTTTATTGTTATCATTATGTACTATAGGACATTTCCATGCGAATTTGAAAATCGCTATACTTGTTGGACACCGTTATTTTCGAAAATTTGCTTCGCCTTATTCAATTGATGATATATCTTCGATAAACTAAGTCACATTTTCTCGCATTAAATTACTGGTAGCCAAAAATCGTAGTATGTAACAGAGAAACAAGTTCGCATGGAAATGCCCTATAACAGTCTTTATTTTCATCTTAAATTTCTGCTTCAGTCCATTAATCGGAGTAATAACGAGTTAATGTGTATCATGATATTCATTAAAATCAATAGTTTTCCTTTACTCCGTTGTCATCAGCTGTTTGCAAACAGCCGATTAGCAGGACACGAGTTTTCGTCTCTGTACAAGCTGATGGCCAATAGAGCAACGAAGGATCAAGATAATGATACAGAAAGCACTATTCTATCACAATGCTCCATTCCCCCGGAATATTTCAAAATTCAAGGAAGATCTGCTGGCTATATCCAAAAACATACACGAAAAAATTGGTTTAATTCAGTGTAGAACTTTATGCACTTTTCGGTGGTATAACAATGGGAAAATTTGAAAATTAGAAATCGCTTTTTCAGCGCCCACATTCAGCAGATTTTTTTCAAATTCAGAGAGAACCTAAAGGCCATACCCAAAATAAACATATACAAAAACTTAGTTCAGTTCTACGCATAATTTCATTTACATTTTGATGGTTCAATATAGAATAAAAAAAATATTGCCCAGTTAAACTGATGGCATTGAGCTCACAGGCTACGTACTAATTGTACATTTTAGCCTTATAATTTCAAGGGTTAATTCCTTTCGAAAAAAATTAAGAAGGGGAAAAAGCTCTCCCCTTTCCCCTTTTTTATACTTAATCATTGAACCTCCTAAATTATCAAGGACATGCTTTATCATATAAAAAATCTATATCCAAAATTCAGAGCAAATCGGATAATTCTTAATAAAAACTCTTTTAGCATTTATATAATTTAAGAGGAGCGATCCCCCTCTTTTATACTTAACCATTTAACTTCCAAAACTATACAGAGATTTAAACGAAATATGACAATTCTGCTTGAAAAACCCTATATAAAAATAAAGAGAGGGGCATCAGAACCCCCGTTCCCCCTGTTTATATTTATTCAATATAAACCTAATAACAGTCTCGGAATCGCCTTATCAGAATGATCCTATATCTAAATTTTGAACGAAACATAATTCTGCATGAAAAACCCATTTATATCAATTAAGGGGAGGAGATGAGCCCCCCGTCCACCCTCTTATACATATCGAATGAGCTTCAAAAACCAATCAGGGAAGCGTCTTATTAGGATATACCTATATAGAAAATTTCAAGTGGATCGGATATTTTTATCATGAGTTATCGCGTTACGCACGTACGAATGTACATACAGAACGGGCGGGCACATAAGCTCTCAGGCTATAACAGCCTGTGAGCTAAAAAGGCACAAAATTTGCTATTGCAAAACCCCCTTCTGACGGTTTTTTTTTTTCAAATTTAGAGATCTACCAGCCACAGACAAACACTTACACAAAACATTTGATTCAATTCTGATCATAACTTTATACACTTTTCGGTGGTATAATAATCAAAATAGCACGGAAATCGCTTTCAGCAGATTTTTTTTTCAAATTCAGAGAAGACCTGAAGGCTGTGCCCAAAATAATCATACACAAAAAATTACTTAACTTCTATCCATAACTTCATACGCTTTCAGTGATACAATATTGACAATGGCACGTTATAGCAGTGCACCTACTGTAAAACATTTGTGGAACCGTTACTCCATACAATTGGTGTAAAAATGGTGGCAAATGCTGCCTCCAATTTCATGGAGTAATTGTTTTCACATATGCAATGGTGTAATTTAAATGTATATTACTGGTGTAACATGACAATGTTACACCGGTTTTAACGGTTAAAATACTCCATAAAATTGGAGGCAGCAATGCTGCCACCAATTTTACGGAATAACGTTTACACAAATGTTTCTCAGTGCCCTTACGGCAAAATATTTCAAAATTTCAGGAAGATTTGTTTATTTCAGCAAAAACGAACAGAAAAAATTTGATTCGAGTCAATGCATATCTTCATACATTTTTTGATAGTACAATGGCGACATACGGACACACACAGGGACAGATGGACGTATTGTAAAACCCTGTTTTTTGGAATCTCTGGCCTCTAAAATGTATAAATCCGTTTAAAATCGAAGTAAAAAAATTCGATTACAACATTTTCTTCTGTTGAAGAAAATAATAACACAAAATATGCTTTCTTTGTCTCATAAAACGAAAACATATATATATTAAAATAATTTTTGGGTTAAAAACTAATTCTATTAAAACAGAAATTGAGAACTAAAGTAGGCGACAAGTAAATAGCATAAACATTTTTTTTTTTTTTTTTGAATATACAGAATTTTAAATACATGCGATTATTTTTATGAACAGTACTTTTTTGCATTGTTTATCATTTATTCGTTTTTATTTATTAAAAAAGATGAAAGTGTACAAAAAATTTAATTAAAATAAAGAGATTTAAAATAATCCCTGATTCATATCCAGCATTATTTAAATAATACAGTAAAAGATTGTTTTTTTATTCTTTATGAAAATGAAAAACGAGAACAACAGTTAAAATTAAAAATCTCAATTTTATATTTCTCGTATTTTAAAAAGTAATTTTTTTTATATTTAGTTTAACACCTTGTATTCATAAGTTTTTTTTTTTTTTTGTAAATTTAATCTTTTAATTTCAAGTGACTCTTATTTGTTTTAAGCAAATTTTATATCCGTTAATATAAATCGGTTTAAAATTTAAAAGCAGTGCCTGTCTTATATGGATGGTATGGCTAGTAATAAGGCATTAATCTTAAACACATTAGGATTTGCATAAGAAATAAACAAAAAAATTTAAAATACAGAAGAAAACGATGAAAATTAAAAAAAAAAAATACACTGCTCAAAACAATTAAAGGATATTGCAGTTTTAGGTAGATTTTGTATCTGGGAAACTTTTTAGCTGATTAATACATGGTCGACAGACATAGTAGGTTATATGACAATAAAATACGCATGTTTGGCAGAAAAAAATGCATTTTATTGCGCATTTGTGTACAAAAGGAAAAAAACACAATTTGTGCATACGAGAAAAAAATTATAAGAAAAGGTGTTTTCTTCAAAGAAAATCATTTTCAGTAGGGGGTATGGTTTCCACGGGTGGCCAGCAACTTTGAACACCTTTGAGGACGAGTAATTAATGACGAGTTGGGGTATTCTGCCCCACTCTTCCAGAAGAGCTCTTTCCAGTTCTTGGAGAGTTTGTGGAGGTTGTTGGCGGCCAGAAACTCGTCTTCCTAGAGCGTCCCAAATGTGCTCGATTGGATTCTTGTCTGGAGAACACGCTGGCCATTCCATTCGAACGATTCCTTCCTCGAAAAGGAAATCCTCCACCAGGTTTGCACGATGTGGACTGCAGTTATCGTCCATTAAAATGAAGTTATCTCCGATTGTTGCAGCGTAAGGGACTACAATAGGTCTGAGGATCTCATCCCTATATCGGCGACCAGTCAGAGCTCCATCTCGAATGATGCAGAGGACAGTGCGCCCGTCAATGGAGATGCCACCATACACCAACACTCCTCCACCGCCAAATCTCACACTTTCGTGCACGAACACAGGATTATTCCTACTGCCACGGTCCCTCCAGATGAATATACGCCTATTATCCGGATGCACAGATAAACGGGACTCGTCAGAAAACAGAATATTGCTCCATTCATTTCTCCTCCAGTTGACATGCTCGGTTGCCCACTCCCTGCTGTCGCGACGATGCCTTGATGTTAATCTAACACATACCATCGGTCGGCGAGCATATAGACCTATAGCATGGAGCCGGTTTCGGATAGTCTGAGTTGAAATCGTGGTGCCTGTAGCCGAGCGAAGAAGTTGTTGGAGAAGAGTAGCGTTCATGTTTCGGTGTCTCCGAGCTGTTAACGCTGAATACCGATCTTCATTGGGCGTTTTTGCCCTTCTACGACCTTGCCCTGGTCTTCGGCCTGCACACCCACTCTCCAAAAAACGGTTCCAGATCCTGGAAATGACACTTTGTGACACTCCAATGGCTTGCGCTACTTCGGCTTGAGTTTGGCCTCCTTCTAACCTACCAACAATTCTCCAAGCTTCTGAATCTGTCAAATGACTTCGCTGAGACATCGTACTCATCGAAACAAAGCAATCCCTGAATGCCGATCATCCGTGTCTTCATTCTCATTTATCCAGTTGAAAGTCAAATTTCATTCGCTGCCGCTGAAGCGACGTTTTTGACGTCGAACTCAAAATTTGCATACTCCACAGTTTGAAAACCAGAAAAATTTGCATTTGTGATTCTCTTCTTCTATTTTCGGCAAAAAAAAATTTCGTTTATATCTTTATTTTATATAAAACTTCAAATATCCTTTAATTGTTTTGAGCAGTGTATATTAATAATTAATTTATTTTCAAGACTTAAATGATAATTTATGAGTTTTTTTAAATGATTTATAATTGTTATAATTTATATTATCATTATTGTTTTTGCGTGTTGTTTTGCGTTTTTGCGTTTTTAAATTAGAATTAAAGAATATACCAGTGATTGCCAATGTATGCCCCACCGTAGACTTTTAAATCTGGCTTTTTAAGGGGGAAAATCGAATTTGTAACTTAACTATTCCCCTTGAGTTTTTTTTCTTTTTCTATTCCTGTAGAAAAATAATGTTTTAGAATAAAACTATTAATGTAATGTGTAACATTTTTATAGATAATTGTAATAAGAAATTTACTTGTTGAATTAAAAAAGTCGAAAGTTTTTAAAATAGAAGTAAATACATAATCAGTGTTTAAAAATATTTTTAAAAATTCAACATTTTTTATTATCCTCTCTTAAATATGTTTGGTTTTAGTGCAATTTACAGTTTAACTCTTTCTATTACTTTTTAAAATAAGATTTGCAGTTCTATTTGCCGTGTATTCCGTAAATCTAAAATAGAAGTAGATAAATAATTGGACATGTATTTAGTCCAGGCTTCCTAATAATAGCTAATTAAAATTTATAAAGTTAGCAGTCTAAAATGCTTGTTGTTTAATATCCACAAAAAATGTTCTCCCAAGCTATTCGATTAATTCTTCATAAGATAATAAAATGAATTATAAAATATTTCAATGTTGTCGATTTTAATGACATATATAAGGGTTTTCAAGGTATTTTAAAAATTGAAATAGTATAACATTTTTGTTTAATATTGACTTTAGTTGGGAAAAACAATAATAGAACTGTTTTTGCCATTAATGCAAATGTATACTCATTGCATTTATAAAATTATGTGAAAAATATATTTGTGATTGTAAATTCCCGACATTTAAAATTAAAAATATATAGTTAAGTTTATATGAATGAAATTCACTTTTGAAATAAGAAGAAATATAAACAACACTGGGTGTGTGATTGGAGGTAAACATCGGTATTTTATAGATGCTCTAATGGGGCGCGGCCATTTAAAAGTTAAGAAACACTGCAAATAATTGATCATTACAGCGTTTACTATACAAAACGTACTGCAGAATACAAAATACAATGCATTAGTCTATTTTTCAGACAGAAACATTAATCAAGTCTATTGTTTTGTTCAAGAAATATAAATGAATATATGGAAAAAATAAGAAAAAAAAGTATTTGAATTTTGCTGAAACAATTATTACAGCGAATTTTCCATTAATAAAATATCAGAAATTAACTCTATGATAAGATTAAAGAATTTTTTCAAGCAGAAAATACGGCATTAAACATTTATCCATCTTTATTTACGCAAATTCAGATAAGCATAAACTGTATACAGCTGAACAACCTTTGTTGTTTTATTTATTTTTTTTTCAGATGCTAATTTGACAGCAATTCTATGATACTTAACAGTGCCGTTATGAATATATTAATTTCAAAGAAATCTATATTTTGAAGAAAAAAAAAATCTATGCCTATTCTGATGAAATTAGGATGCATGATATCTTTACATATATTATTAACGGTTGTTAACATAAAATAAATAGCACTTTTTTTTATCATTTTCTTTACATCTTTAATAAAATTCAACAAAACTGTCTACCAATAATGAGCACTTTTTAACTTAGTTCAGATTGGTTAGTCCTTGAGACTTCGTTTGAAGGTAATTACAAACTAGTCAGACGTGGAAATATCAAAACTTTCTTCTATATCATTCATGTTAAAAATTCAAAAGTTGCAATCGCAAAGCCAGAATTAAAAGGAAATCTATGCCCATCATGATGATTCTAATGATATGAAATTTCCAGCGTTAGTTCTGGAAATATCAGGAAAATGGGCATATCAAGAAAAATGCAGAATAAAAGCGCCACCTGCTGTTTGATTTATAACAAAACATAATCAGCTATAATATTTATCAAGGTAAACCTGAATATGAAACTTGATACAAAATCGTCCATTAGTTCTTGAGATAGTGCTATCGCGTGAATCGGAGAAAAATTCTGCATCAAAGCACCAACCTTTTTTGTGATTGATGCCAATACGTAAACAGAATCATTTCATATGAAGAGCTAACTGAATCCGTAGTTTGATAACAATCCGTGCATGAATTCTTGTGATATAGCTATTGCAGAAATCGTGTAAATGGCAGCATAGAAGAGCAAACCTGTTGAGCGATTTACAACAAACTGTAAACAGCATGCCTTTTTTTTAAGGACTAACAGAATCTGAAATTCTGTGAAAATACGTGCCTTAATTCTTGAAATAGAGTGGTTGAAGAAATAGTAAAAAAGTCAGCATAGTAGTGCCACCTGTAGAGCGATTTGTACCAAAATGTAAACAGTATTCATTCATGTTAATGGTTAACAGAATCTGAAGTTATCTGATAATCCGTGCAGTAGTTCTTAGGTTAGAGCTGTTGCGAAAATTGTTAAAAAAGCAGCATTACAGAGTAAGCGGTAGATCCATTTACACCAAAAAGTAATCAGCACCAATATATCATGGATTACCCGATTATGAATTTTTATTAAATTCTGTGGATTAGTTCTTGAGCGGAACATTCACAAAAATTTTTTTCACATACAGACAGACTGCCAGATTCACAAACACACATTTTGTTAAAACATGTTTTGTGGAATCTCTGACCACTAAAACGCGTAAATCCGTCAAAAACCGAAACTCGAAATTTTTCACGGATGCAGTATTTTATTTTTGTAAAGATAAAAAAAAGTAAAATATAGTTTTACTCACATTCATGTATTGCTTAAAAATTGCAAATAGTAAACCAATTAATTATTACTTTTTTTTTTTTTTTTTTTTTTTTTTTACAAAAATTGGCTCAAAAATAAAATTTATTTTAAATAACTCAAAATCTCTTCTCTTTGTCTGGGTGAAGAAACAAAATTCAGTATTAAAATAATAAATTTTCATTGCAACTAATTTCATTTAAAAAAAAATTGAAAAGGATTATAGGAGGAGACAAAAAAATTGGATTGATAAATTAAAAAAATATATATATACAACCTTTAAATACACGTGATTATATTATATTAAATCCAATTCTGCATTAGATTTTTGCATTGTTTATCATTAATTGAAATCTGTTTTTCATATTAATTGAAAAAAGAACCAAAATAATTGTGAAATTTAAAGTAAAATGAAAAGATTTTTATATATCTTCTTTCATATAGCATTATTTACTCAGCACAATAAATAAATTAAATTAGCAGTTAAAAATGAAAATGTCAATGTTATATTTCTGATATTTTAAAGGACAATTTTTATTTGTATTTAGTTGAACATCTTGTATTCATAATTTTTGTTTGTTTTCTGAATATTTTAAATTCAAATTGTGCTTAATTTTTTTTCACTGACCTTTTAAAATATCAAGATTATTTTTATCAACTATATTGCTTTGAAATACTTTATAGTTTCTTGACTCTTTTATAATCTAAAGAGTTTTTACTAAAATATTGTATTGACTTTGAAATATATTTTACTTCTTATATGACACACAAAATGCTCCATGGTAATTATGCAATATATGCCATTCTCGAAAGTTTTTATCTTGGGATAAATTGTTTATCTACAAATATGAATGTTGAATGCATGCATATGTTTTTCCAGACTTTAAGTCAAAGGTAAAACGATAGAAAGGAAATTTCAAATTGTTAGCTCTCTCAGCGTCTTGCAAATAGATAGATTTGTAATGTCTTTTTTATATGAATTTTTATGCTCAGAAAATGGGGTTCTATCAACATTTACATACATAAAACTAGTCGTTGGGGGCCACCGTAATACTTACACATCATATATATGCATACATAATATATGAAAATAATACATTTGAAAACTATTTATAAAATGGGTTGCAATTCCAAAACAAAATTTAAACGTGTATTTATATATTTATTGTGCATAGTAATTATGTATTAATGAGTTGCTGATGAATCTCTTTCGATAAATTATACAACACGCCTAACTGCTCAAGTAGTACTGAATTGCGAAAAAGAAATATCCTTATAACTCCAAAAATAATAATCTTATTAACTAACAGTTTATTGCGTCGGATTAAGCGTCTCATTTCCAATTAAAATATATCTTTGAATTAAAATTTGAATGAAATACAGGGTCATGAAAAATCGAAGAATGTGGAAAACAGGGTTACAGATATCTCGGCAACTAATAATTCGATCAACTTCGTTCTTTATGCAAAATTTGTGTTACTTTATTGCCTTTTACGATCACTCCTTAAAATAAAAAAATTCGAAAATTTTTATATACCTTTCATCAGAACGAATTTTTCGATAGTATGAAAAAATAGTTCCGGATAATCGAGGTTACTGATATTAAATAGGCTTCGTCCCATTTTTACATACTAAGTACATACAAAATTTCAAGTCTCTATCTCAATTCGTTCGGGAGATAGAGCGTTTACAGACAGACAGACTGACAGACAGACAGACGGACGGCAAATTTTTTTTCTAAAAATATGTTTTTCGAAATCTCCAGTGTCGAAAACGTGTAAATCCGTCAAAAAATTTTCGATTTTCAAAACGATTGCAAGACTTATCCTATACTACGTATGATGGGTAAGTAAAAACTGAATTACAAATATGAATGGAATCCTTGAGAGTATTAATCATTCATGGATGTATTAAAAATTCATTAAATCTGTAGCATTATATTATATTAAATATTGCTTATATTGGAATAAAACCTTTAGTGAACGGAATATTACTTTTTATACACTAAGACGGGTAATCTTTTTTATTGCAGTAAAAATCAAGTAAGAAACAAAAAGATAATTCCAATTTAGAAGAGCTTAAGAATATCCTCCCTTTCTTCAAAAATAAATAGTAATTCAGAAGCACCGTTAAACTTACAAAAACACCGCCAGAAACTTTACAAACTAAGTTCTGCATTTTTCGTATTCAACAGATTTATGGCTTCATCACTCTAATATTCCATTCGAAAATAATCTTTCACTATTTGTATTCAAATCCAGGATTAGCATGCAATCATTTGCAGCTACGTTATTCATTAAAAATGTGGCAATATTCGAGATTCCGTATTAATTATTTTTCATTTCTATTGTCCAAATCGAATATTAAGGGAACTATAAGAATTAAATTAAAGATATACTTATTATATTAAGACAACTTTCGTATATCTTTATTTAAATTAATAAGACGGATAAGTAATTTTTCCTATTATAAAGTAACTTTTTAAAACCTAATTAACTTAGTTAACTCTGCATACAAGCTATTTCTAATAGTATAAATATTGATAAGTGTGATATTGATTAATCTTTTCTAGAAAGGTAAAAAATGATTTTTTTTTTCGTTTATGTGAAATAAATTATTTAAAGAATTCTGCTTCCAACATAACTATGTTTCGAAAGTTACGAATAATCTTTAATAAATCATAATTCTTTTATATTTAAGCTTTAAAATATCCGCTGACTTTGTTTTGGAAGTTAAAAGATTTTTAAACGTTAGACTTTTTCAAATAAGGAATCTACACTGTAAAAAAAAATCTGTGAAGGTACTAAACATTTTCTAGGAAACTGGGATTCCAAGAACTTTTCATGTAACTATAACAGGAAAAATTCATGTAATCGATTCTGAAACTTGAATTTTTGCTGTTACCGTTACAGGAAAATTTCTTGGAATCGCAGTTTCCTAGAAAAGGTTTAGTACCTTTGCAGAATTTTTTTACAGTGTACTAATTGAATTTATTCTGTAATTTGTTTTCTTGCAATACGTGGTCATGTGTCAAAATTCAGTAAATATACTTAAAAAAAACTGCAGCTGTAGCTTTTATCACCAGCACGTTTTACCTGTTTAGCTCCACCGCTTTTATATAAAACGGTCACATTACTATATTATGCAGAATTTTTATTAGTCAAAATAGAAGTATTCTATAAATATTGTTTAGTGACTAAATATTGTTTAGTGACTGTCTGACTGCAGATTTTAAGTGTGTTATTTTCTTTTAGATTTTGTATTAAATATCAACAAGTTGGAAATTTCTCGTCAAGCGTAGGAAATGATGCGAGTTCGTACTATAACAAAGCTTTAAAAATATTCAGATCTTGGTGTAATTCTATACAGTACTTTGGAACTATATAAGTTTTTTATTATACAGGAAGTAACTTGTAGTAAATATCAGCATTATATATCAACTTCATAAAATGTGAAACATTTTAATATAATTAAAACGCGCTCCAAGTAATGTTTAGCCCTATACAATTATGTAACAGAATACTTTAGGGAGGTCCTGTAAATTAATAAAAGATCATTCTTTGCACCGCAGATTGTGCAGAATGGATATTTTAGCATATACTTCATAAAGGCATATCAATTTTATTATGCTGCGAAGAGTGTAACATCCTTAAAATGCAATTGAAATTATTTTTTCCCTTTGGCCGTAATGTAACGGCTAATTTTTTATTGTCCCTGTAATTGAACTATACATTAGATTTTCATAAAATTTGAAATAAATCGGCAACAATTATATATTTTAGATTTCAAACGATTAGAGTGAGTAGTTTTTGCTCTGTTATATATGCGGACAGACGGACGGACTGAACGACGGCAATAAGTACTACGCATTTACACAATTACGAGCGCACGTAAAAAGGCTATCTCTTAGAAGTTTTGAAACAAATTCTTTTCTGAAAGAGTTATTAAAATGTCTCATTACTTCTTTCTAAAGCCCCAAGCTGTCAGCCACATCTGTTATGCGTTCGCTCATAGCCCTGAAAATAAGTTGGACACTTTTTTCACATTTTTAGACTCGTAAATGTAATGATGTCAAAAACGGTCATAAAGATATTTTTTCTAGCACGTTTTTTATGACACTCTGTTACTTGAATTTCAGCAGTGATTTTAAAAAAATTGTATTTCTTTATGGAATATTAATTCCTTTTGAAAATTTTCTGGAACATTCAGTACCCAGTATTCTAAGTTTTGATTATGACCCAAAAACTACACAATTAAATTTCAAAATAATTGCTACATAACATACATAATATCCTAAAACGGACGTTTGGAAATTTTTAGAGACAGAGTATAATCGCATATTATGGTTGGTTCTGTAAAGATAATTGTCTCATTGTCACAGATAAAAGATCAATTCACAAAGTTTCAAATCAATTAAATGTTCACAATAGAAGATACCTTACACATTTTTTTACACACACCTTTACAAAAACGTGCGACTTAGTGTAATGTTTTATGCTGAAGAACGTACTGGGAATATTAACGATAAAAAAATCAGAACATTCATCAACATTTGACCTCATTTACGACCACATGACTTGTCTGTAGGAAACTGAGCCTTATTTTAACAAACTCTATTAACATAATAAAATACTTCTTTCTTTTTAATTGTTAACAGTTATGAACATGATAGTTACTGAATTTATTTTTGGTTGCTCAAGTAGTATTTAGTTTATTCAATTTTGAATAATCAAAAAATAGATTGCACCCTATTTATAGCTACCTTTATCTCAAAACGAATACTTCTTTGTCATTATATTTGACAATAAAAAAAACCAGTTTAGTATAATTTAAAACAATTTCTGCATATGTTTGAAAAAGCAATTTAAAATAATAACAATATGAATAAGAATGTAAACTCCTTATTCATGTGAAATAAATCAGGGATACATTCAAATATCTCTTTAAATATCTCTCTACAAAATCAGCATTCTAGAGCATGTTTACACATTTGTTTATTTTTATGAGCTCCCATACGAAAGTTTTTGCAGTATTCACTACCCAGGTCAAAATTCATGCAAGTACCAGCAACAAAAATATACTAGTTATTGATATATATTGCTTTGTCTGCTAGTTTTTCTGCTATTGTATGCTTTAAATTGCTAGCCAGTATCACATACTATATAGCTGGCTTACACAGCAGTAGCATGACAAGCTATATACAAGCATCTTATGCTTATTTGCTGTATAAGCTTCTTCCAAAGCATGCAGAGGTAGGTACCTTAACATGCTATAATATGCTTTTTTATGCTTGCCAGCATAACAAGCTATGCAGCCAGTTTAGGAAGAAATAGAACGACACGCTAATATACAAGCATTTTAATTCATAAATAATTAGAGAAACAGAAAAAAAATTCCATAGCGGATTTAGAAAAATCTACTCTTCTCCTCCCCTAACGAAAAATTAACTGATCTTTGATCATTTAACTCATTTTTTCTTAGTGTTGAATTATTTTAACTTAGTTGAAAATTATAAATTTACTATGCCTTTAAGAATAGGGGGAAAATAAAATTGTGTTTATTGAATTTTAAAAGCTCGGCAAGGATTAGAATGGCTGTGCTACCACCACGTGAATAAAAAGTTGTCTATTGATCTCGTTGAGATAATGTTTTAACACACAAACTTAAAAAAAATAACAATTAATTTTTATAGGCTCTCTACCCCCCTTCTCGAAATTGGAAAAAAAAACACAGCTGTACTTTCTCTTATCACTTAATTCTTTTAAGTTACTCGAAAAGATTAAATGTTTTTTGTTTATTAAAATAAGAGAAAAAATATATATTTTTAAATTTCAAAATCAAGAGGCTATAAATCTTCTCTTCGGCTGAAACAGCGTAAATTCAAAACTTCCTTTACCTCCTTTACCTTCCTTCGTACATCCGCTTGAAATAAAATTTTAAAACATAAATCTAAAACAAAATGAAAATTAATTTCCACTGAGGATATTGGTAATATGCGTTTTCCCCATCATATAATTATTAGCTTTCAATTTTGCTAGTGTTAATTAACTTAAGTTATTAAAAAATAATAAAAAGTGTTTTTCAAAAATTGTAAAATGTAAAATTTAGTAATTTAAGATTCAATATCCAAGAAGATCATTTTCATTTAAGAAATATGTTTATAACAATCGGTTTAAAAATATGTATGATTGACCCCCCCCCCCCTCTCTTTCCAATAAACATTGCAGATTTAAAATCCCCCATCTTAAACTGTATTTACCTGAAATTGATTCAATCAAAAATACATTTCATAATTATTTATTTCTCTGCAAAAAGTAATTTAGAGCATGTTCAATTTATCTAAAAAGCAAAGAAAATTCTTTTAATAATAATAATGAATTATATTAAGATAATTATGTTCTAATTATCCATTAGTTGTTTAAAAAAAACTCTAACAATAAATTAATCTTATTCATTGAAACTTCGAGGAAATGTAGCTGCATCGATAAATTGACTCTTTACCATAGAAAAATAATAGCGCATAGTAGAATTAGCTTCGTCAAAATCCCTGGCAGTTACAGGTGTCTAACGACAGGTCCCCACTGGCAAGGTAACTAGAGCGCTCGTCTCCCAAACCACAGGCAGCGAGTTCCACCCTCAGGAGAGGAAAAATTCCGATGCAATTTCTCCCGACAATATCCGTAGACGCTTCCGGTGCTTTCAATAGATGACAGCACCTGCGTCTTTCTTTAACTAGCAACTGATACTAGAAATTTAATGCTAGAACAGCAAAAAAATAAAAGCGTATGATTGTAGAAAAATAATGCTAGGCTAGCAGAAAGTAGAAGAAAGTGACGGTCTTAATTGCTGCTAGGGCAGCAACATATTCAAGCAACACATGCTGGATTATACATGCTGGCCAAGCAGCAAAGTGAGCTAATACACACCATTACTTGCTGGTAATTCTGATAGAGCCAGCAAATATGTTATGCTATTTTACTTACTGGGATACAGCAAGTAATGCTTGTCTAGCAAAAAAACCAGCATCAATTTTGACCTGGATACTGACAAAATTTGGAAATATTGGACTACATCCCTCAAAATATTGGAGACAGTGAAACTATTCCACATCAGTTATTAAAACAAAATAAAAAGCAGACATCTTAGATATTTTTCAAATGTTAGACAGTAAATAATTGAAACCATTAAAAACATTCATATTTATTTGAAACCATTAAAATCATTCATATTTATTTTTCAAATACACTACAAATTATCCATCGGTGGAGTATCAGAAATTTTCTCTTTTTGTTAAAGATAATTTTCAAATAGAAAATATCCCTTTTAAAATTTAACTAGCTTAATTTACGCATAGATATACATAGACAATGTATACAGATTTTGATGCTTTTTATTTTCACAGATGCTACGTTAGCAATATCTATATAATAAAATAAAATGTAATGCATAATGAAACCAAACCGGATTTTCCCACCAAAAACTGTCATTGGAATTGATGCCCCTCCGAGACCGGTCAGTAGTCTGCGTGCATCTGAAGCCTGACACCAGAAACAGAAATTTGCAAACAAAAGCAAAAAATGATAATATTTCTTTTAGTGAGATTGAAGAGGGAAAGCCAAAAAATTCAAATTTCAAAGCCCTATTAAAAAAATTGTAATAATTAAATATTCGTATTATTTCCATATTTGAAGCAGACTTTTAAATTAGGCAGATATATTACATACACTGTAAAAAAAAACGGAAGATTTAACGGAAGTATTACGGGTAATCTAGACGCCAGTAATATTTACTGTTTTTTAACGGAAAAAGTTCCGTGAATATTCCGTTTTTTTCGACTTTTTCCCGGAATTTACGAAAATTTTTCCGTTAAAAAACAGTTAATAGTACTGGCGTCTAGATTACCAGTAATACTTCCGTTAAATCGTCCGTTATTTTTTAAAGTGTATTTATTAAAATTTTATTAAATAAAGAAGTTTTAATTTTGTTGGGGTATATTAACTGCAAAACCTGGCTTACACAGGAATATTGTAAATGCTATATTGCGTTTACAATGTATTATTTACAATATTCTTCCATACAATATTTATTTACAATATTCTTACAATATTTACAACGTATTTATTTACATTATTCCAATATACATGCTGACGCATGTTTATGGGAATATAAATTAGCAGAACATCGCTCATCTAAACACTTCTATATTTTCATTATTTTTTTTTCAAATTTATGCGAAAAACACAATTTTTACCCACCATTCCAGGACGGGCATCTATACTGGTAATTTTATAACAGTTTACAGCAATCATTCAAATATGCAGATTCATTAAGAAAACACTAAATTTTGAAAAAAAAAAATTATTTTGTCAAAATTAGGATATTTAGTAATATAATATCTTGATTATTACTTACCCATCATACGTAGTATAGGGTAAGTCTTGCAATCGTTTTGAAAATCGAAAAATTTTTTTGACGGATTTACACGTTTTAGATAGTGGAGATTCCGAAAAACATATTTTTAGAAATTTTTTTTGCCGTCCGTCTGTCTGTCTGTCTGTAAACGCTCTATCTCCCGAACAAATTGAGATAGAGACTTGAAATTTTGTATGTAGTTAGTATGTAAGAATGGAACGAAGCCTATTTAATATCAGCAACCTCGATTATCCGGAACTATTTTTTTCGGACTCTCGAAAAATTCGTTCTGATGAAAGGTGCATAAAAATTTTCGAAATTTTTTGTTCTAAGGAATGGACGTAAAAGGCAATAAAATAACACACATTTTGCATATAAAACGAAGTTGATCAGATTATTAGTTGCCGAGATATTTGTAATCCTGTTTTTCACATTCTTTGATATTTCATGACCCTGTATTTCATTTAAATTTCGATTCAGAGGTATATTTTAATTGGAAATGAGACGCTTAATCCGACGCAGTTAATTGTTAGTTAATAGAATTATTATTTTTGGAGTTATAAGGATGTTTCTTTTACGCACTTCGGTACTACTTGAGTAGTTTGGCGTTTTATATAATTTGCCGAAATTGGTATATCAGCAGTTCTTTAATGTAGCATTACTATGTATATTAACAATATTTAAATTTTGTTTATGAATTGCAATGCATTGTATAAATAGTTTTCACATGTTTTATTTTCATATACATATCCATGATGGGTAAGTATTACGGTGGCCCCAACGACTAGTCTTTCTTCAAATTTATGTGAAAAACACAATTTTTACCCACCATCCCAGGACGGGCATCTATACTGGTAATTTTATAACAGTTTACAGCAATCATTCATATATGCAGATTCATTAAGAAAACACTAAATTTTGAAAAAAAAAATATTTTTCTCAAAATTACGACATTTAGTAATATAATATCTTGATTATTTTTTATTTACATTATATTATGTGATAAACTAGCATCAATTTATTCTTTTACTTATTACTTAAAATGCCAGAAAATTGTTTAAATTAATATCTATACTGTTTCGATTTCATTTCAAGTAATTTTAAGAAAAAATTCAATCGTACTTTTTTATAGCTTATTAAAATTCGAATGGTTAATTATCTAATGTTTTTTATTATAACATGGCGCATATTAATATAAAAATATAAGGGGTTTTTAATAATGCTAACCATGCTTAAAAATTTCCCATATTAATGTAAAGTTTTAATTTTTAAATTAATTTCATTAAAACAAGAGTTAAGAAAGATTAAAGACATAGACAAAGAAATCGCATTAATAACTGTTAAAAGAAACATGCGTCTAATTTATAATGCATATTATTATTTTTTAAACAACGTAATTTTGCATTTTTTTTATTTTGCATTCTTTATTATGAATTCAAATCTGTTTTTCATATTAATTGAAAAGAGATGAAGATGCGTTATATATTTTAAGTAAAATAAAAAGATTGCAATCTGCCTTTATTCATATCTAGTACTTAAATGAAATTTTGAATGCGATATGTATGATGTTTAAAAGAAATTTTCTTCTGTGTATTTTTTTTCTTTATTTTTGTATTCTTAATCATTTAATTTCACCGAATTGTTTAAAAGAAGAAGGATATCACCAACTGTTGTTTTTTCCGGTATTTCCTCTTTTATTTTGTCATTTCTGTTTGAAAAAGACAAGTTTTACTAAAGTTATTCAACGTTGAAATATATTTTACAGTTATTAACACAAAAGTTTGTGCAGTAATTTAGAAATAACTGCAAAGCTCAAAAGATTCTGTTCTAGGAATGAATAGATAATTTACAAAAGTACACGCTGAATGTACCCATATATTTCGCAAAATATTATACGAACAGCAAAGAAACAAAAAGAAAAGTTAAATAATCTATTTGAATTTAAGAGAGACTTAAATATGCAACAAAAAGACGATTCCAATTCAAAAGAACTTCTCAAGAACTTCACTCATTTATTTAAAAATTAATAGTAGCAATTCAGATGCACCGTTACTTTAATAAAAGCATCGCCAGAAATTTTTCAAAATAACTTCTGCATATTTCGTGGTCTGCGGTATTATATGGCTTCCTTCATACTATATAACATTTGGAAATCAGCTTTCACTATTTGTATTCAAATCCTTAATTTGTTTGCATTCATTTGCATCTACGTTATTCATGAAAAATACTTCATTATTGCAGATTCCGAACTATTTTTCACAACTACTATCAAAGATTTAATATTGAGAAAACTGAAAGATTAAAACAAATGAAATCCCAATTATGTTAAAAGAGCTTTGGAAATGTTCATTTAAAATATTAAGATAGATAAGTAATAATTGCTTTCGTATAATAATTTATTAAAATTAAGGACGGGTGGTAATATGTGTATATTTTATTGGGACTTTAGTTTTATGTAATAAACTAGTATTCATTTGTTATTTTACTTGATGTCAGCAAATTGTCTAAATGTCAAAATCAGCAATAATGTCTCAACTCGCATTTCAAGTAATTTTAAGGTAAAAAGCAATCTTACTTACTTTCTTTTTTATTGCTTAGCATTTTTTTAAAAAGTCAATTATCTTATATTTATTCAATTAAAACATATAAATATATATATTTTTAGCTCACAGGCTATCAAAGCCGGGGAGCTTAAGTGCCCGTCCTATTTGTACTTGCGTATGTGCGTCACGCGATAACTCACGATAAAAATATCCGATTTACTTGAAATTTTGGATATAGGTACATTCTGATAAGGTACTTCGAGTTCATTCGAAATGTATAAGCCGGGGAACGGGGGATAATTTCCCTTCCCTTAATTTATATAGATGTGTTTTTCATGCAAAATTATCAGTTTTTGTTTAAAAAATTTTTATAGGATCATTTTGTTGAGGCACCTCTGTGATTAATATTAGTTGTTCATGTGATAAGTATAAAGAAGAGGAACGGAGGGCTAATGCCCCTCTTAACTGATATAAACAGGTTTTTCATGCAGATTTATCAGTTTTCATTTAAAATTTTGATATAGCATCATTCTGTTGAGGCGCCTCCGTGACTAGCATTGGGTGTTCATTGAATAAGTATAAAGAATGGGAATGAGGCTAAGGCCATAACCTTCATTTCGATAATTGAGTTTTTTACGCAGATTTATCAGATATATTTGAAATTTTAGACATAGGATATTCTGAGGAGACAACCTCCATGATTCTATTTGTGAGTTTATTGGATAAGTCTATGAGGGGGTAGGGGGGGGTGGGAGGTAACCCCCTTAATTTTGCTTAATGGGTTTTTCACGCAGAATTTACCGATTTGCATTAAATGTTGGTTACAGGTTCATAGTGATAAGATGCTTCCCTTATTAGCTGTGGAATCTTTTGTTAAGCATAAAGGGGGTACTTCGGATTACCCTCCCCCCTAAAATTTGACAAATGAATTTTTCTGCATAATTATTCGATTTGCTTTTACTTTTAGGTTCTTTCTGATAAGGCAAATCTCTGAATAGTTTTTGAAGTTGAATGGTTAAGTATAAAAGAGGGAATAATTATTTCTTAAATTACATTAATGGGTTTTTATTAATAATTTTCCGATTTTCTCTGGAATTCGGATATAGATATTTTATATGATAAAGCATATCCCTGATTAGTTTAAAGGATTCAATGATTAAGTATAAAAATAGGTAAATAGAGGGACTGCCCCCTCCCTTTCATTTGTTTTTCGAACGGAATTAACCCTTGAAAATATAGGGATGTAATGTAGCCTGTGACCCCAATGCCGTCAGTGTAACTGGGCAATATTCTTTTTATCAAATAATACAGAACGTGCTTTTTTGTCCCAAAAAATAACCCATATTAAAATAAAGTTTTAACTTTAAAATTAATTTCATTAAAACTGGAGTTGCAAAAGATTAAATACGGTGACAAAGAAATAGCATTAACAACTTTAAAAAAACTGCTTTTCATTTATAATACATATGATTATTTTTTAAGCAACGTAATTTTGCATTTTTTTTCTGCATTGTTTCTTACGAATTCAAATCTGTTTTTCGTATTAATTACAGAAAGATGAAGATGCTTTATAAATTTTAAGCAAAATAAAAGGAAACTGTTTTAAAATAAAACTGCTTTAACTTATGTCTAACATTTGAATATAAATCTGTTATATTTGTCATATTTAAGAAATAATCAGCAGTGCAATTACAATTTTGGTTTTGTATTCTTAATCATTTAATTTTAAATTGCTTTTTAATAAATTGACCGAATTGTTCAAAATATCAAGGATATCTTCAACTGTTATTTTTTTTCAGATATTGCACCTTTTATTTTGTATTTAATGCTAAAAAAGAAAAAGAAACGGTTTTATTAAAATGTTAAACGTTGAAATATATTTTACAATTAATAACACAAAAGGTTCTATGGATATTTCGAAATATTTGCAAGACTCAAAAGATTTTGCTCATGGAATGAATATTTTACCTACAAAAATAAACGCTGATTGTATGCATATATTTCGCAAGATATTATATCGAAAGTAAAACGGCAGAAAGAAAACTCCAAGTTAAATAACATATTTGCGTTGTAGTGAGAATCAAGCAAGACACAAAAAGACGATTCCAATTTGAAAGAGCTTTTCAAGAACTTTCCCCATTTATTTGAAAATTAATAGTAATTCAGTTGCACCGTTACTTTTACAAAAGCACTGCCAGAAACTTTTCAAACTAACTTCTGCATATTTCATAGTCTGCAGTTTTATATGGATTCCATCACTCTGAATTCCATTCTGAAAGTAGCTTTCGTTATTTGTATTCAAATTCAGTAGTTTGTTACATTCATTTGCTTCTATGTTATTCATGAAAACTGCGTCATTATTGCAGATTCCGAATTAATTATTTTTCATAATTACTGTCAAAATTTGAATATTGAGATAACTAAAAGATTCAAACTAATGACATCCCTATTATACTATAAGGTCTTTGGAATTTTTTATTTAAAATATTAAGATAAATAAGTAATTATTGCTTTCAAATAATAATTTATTAAAATTTTATTATCTTTGCATAAGGTAATTGTATTTTGAAGATTATAATTAATAAGAAATATTGAATTATTAAAATGTACCTTAAAAAAAGTGATTTGTATTTCTGTGGTGTAATTTATTGCAGAAATTCTGCTTCAAGCATTTCCAAAATTTTAAGTAATATTCTCTATACTATAATAATTTTTATATCTAAGTGTTAGAGTGTCCTTAAAACAAAAAATTGTTTTCCGATAACAATGTTTTTGAATAAAACACGTGGCAATAAAATACCTTCCGAAACAAAAATGAATTACACAAAGAAAAAAAAACATACATCCAATGAAGCTTCTGAAACAAATGCCAACAAATTAAGAATAGTGTAAAAAACTATAAGGTTTAAAAAATGAAAAATTATAATTGAATGATTTAGAGCCGCACAATACATATTAAACTTTAGTTCAGTTAAAAAATACATACCACAGTTAACGTTTCCCTTTCAACAATTTCCAATTATAAGTAAAATGTTAATGTAACCACTTTTTTGTGTGAACTTACAAATTAATATGCTTATAAATTTTTCTAATCGCACTTGGAAACGAACCGTTTTAATCGTCATTCGAAAGATAAAGAAATCTTTCATTTTAGATAATTATTGCATGTTCTCACACTCAGCGCCTCTTTCCTTAATTAAACGAAAGATAATTTGATAAACAAGTAACTTAAGTAAGGCACTTCCTTAAATTATCACTCGTGCGACCCTAATTATTTAAACATATTTTTCCTGTGTATCTGAATAATTAAATCTCTTATTATAATGCATTTTCAGCATGAATGAACACACGTTTCTAAATTACTTACAAACTAAGAATATGTTATCAGACGGAAACATATCATTTTCGTACCTAATTGAAGTCATAATTTCAAGATTAGTGTTATAATGCATTTTAAAAGCACAAGCAGTTTTCATAAAATAATTAATTCGCTATATACCATGAATAAACTGGCGTCATTTTAATGTGGAAATATAATAATCTTTTTAAAATACATAATTTAATATTTTAACACTGTCTTAAGCGGAAAGATACTTGCATATAATCATAAAACTAGTCAGACGTGGCAACCCCAAAACTTTCTTCTATGTTAAGGGGACGGCGGACATTATTATTGTTATTTTTTAATTTTCATCATAGCAATATGAAATTTTGTGCATATATACATTTCACCAAAAGAATATAGAACACCTTCAAAAAATTTCAATTATTATTAAAATATTATTTTTTTTAACTTTTTAAAAAAAATTTAAACGAAATTTTAAAATGCTCCTTGTGCTTTAAATTTTTGAGATATTTTCTTGCTTTTGCATTTTTATCACTTAAAACTCTATTATAAACAAATTTGTGTAAGATTTTTTAAATCTCTTAAATAGTCAATATTTTACAGATTTTTTCTAAACTCCATATCGATTTTCATCAAAATTTTGCCTTTTAATAAGTAAAAAATAAAATTTGACTATCTTAATGAAGACGAATTTTAAAAAGCTTACACAATTTCTTTATAAACAATATCAGGATACTTCCTTATAAATTTAATAAATGTTGATCAAAAATTACGTCGCAAGGAGCATTTCAAAAATCTAAAAACGCTGAAAAATTAGTTTTGAGAAAAACACATTTAAAGTATATAAATACACTTACCTTTATTATTTACTTCTTAAACTTCTTCAAAAATGATATTTTAATAATAAAAAACAGTTTTGGTACTATTAAACTGCTGAAATACACCTTTTTGCGACAATTTTGCTATAGACGATTTTGCTCAAATAAAGGTCCACTGTCCCCTTAAGCAAATTAATACTTCCTGGAAAATGCAGCCATTTAGGTGGTTTACACGGAAATCTTGTCAGCAGCATCTTACATCTACTTATAACTAAATTTTAAATTTGATGAAAATCCGTGCAGTATTTCTTGAGATGCTGTTTTTTTGAACAATTATTTTTGCATTATTTATAACAGTAAACTTTTTTTCTTCAGGAATTTATGAATTTTTTGTATATCAAAGGATTTAAATATTTCAAAACGCTAGTGTTTTACACATAATTTAAATAAATAATTATAAAACCGACATATACCGTTTTCACTAATGTTGCAACATTTAATGATATTTAGTAATGCTATGCAAATATAAAAATACATGTAAATATTTTGAATATATTGTTACATGTGTTTGAAACTTTTTTATTTATATGTAATAATTAAAATTTTTTGTTACGAAGATAAATGATTACATTACATACTTGCAGAAAACTAATTCACGAAAACTATGTAAAACAAAACGACATTTTTTAAAAATAATTGGAGGTATGATTTTATATATCTAAAACAACATTGTATCTATTTATTTAAACAAAATAGAACTATCATCTTCAACAACATAAAAAAAAATTAAATCATTTCATTAAGATAAATCACATCAGTAAGCCCAAAATGTATGCTTTTTTTTTTATTATTATTTTTAAATAGTTAATAAGTTAAGCGAAAATAATATTCAAACATATTACTTATAGAAATAATATGGTATTTAAAAGACTATATTGTTATTCTGCATTATTAGACAAATTCATTATGTAACTTTTTTATAATTTGTATTAAATATAATTCAATTTGAAAACAGAAGTTCTTTAAAAAGGCTAATGAGGTATATATTGTATCAAATTACATCATTTTGTTTTCCGATTACTAAGGACAAATTTTACCGTTTTCCATTTCCAGTCATTATTTTAAGTGGGATTTTCTTTTTACAAATTTATAAAATGTTACATAACTATAAAAATATTTTGCTTAAAATTTTTATACATAAAAATACACAAGAATTTTTTTCTAACAGTCTTTAAGTACAATTTATAAACAAATAAACAAAGAAAAAAAATAATGAGTCCTCAACATCTAATTTATGTTGTTTTTGAACTGACGTTTACATTTATTAAAGAAAAACAAAAAGCTGTGAAAAAGATGGCGGGTGATGCTGGCCAAAGAAATCGCGGGAGACATTAACATGTACTATGTGTACATTAAGTTTCATTCAAATCGGTTCATAAATAGGATAGCTACAGAATGACAAGTGTCATATATATATTTGTCACATGTTAACGGAGGGTGTTTTTGGAGTTTGGGGATTATGATCGGAGAAAATATATCAAAATTTTCCGGAAGTGCTTTACTCCGGACAACTGCAATAAGTATCTTTTTACTTTTTGTAATGCAGCTACCTAAAAAATAAATGTGGTCAACTTATGTGAAAAAGTCCAGCTTTATTTACCCTTAAATTGTATAATTTATGATAATAAAATAGTATTTTATTCAATTATTAAAATATTTTGTTGGATGAAATGTTGGGCTTATTTTATGCAAATGCTAGTTTTTAAATTATTTCACAAGATTAATATTAAGAAAATCAGAGAATAATTCAAAAAAATGTTTTTCTACACATTTTAATATTTTATTGATTTGCAGCAAATAAAAGGAAATTATATTCTGTGAATATTTTGGAATAAATTTTCAATTTATTCCTAGTTTAAAATTTAATATCACAGTTGTAGTAACGGGATTATAAAAAGCAATAAATTATTTTAAATAATAAATTGGAGGGGGGTCATTTTATGAGGTCGAAGAAGTTTGACACTTAGTTAAAAGTGTATTTATAATAAAATTTAAGAAAATTTCTGCAAAATAACTTTCAAATTAAATAATAATTTTTATATTTCCATTTTTACAAATTTTTACAAATTTTCCTAATTTAAAATCCGATGCCGAATTTGAAAATTTATACATTTTCGGTATTATTGTCTTATACGGTACAAAATTTCCTTTCACTTGTTATTGATCAATAAAATAATAAAATGTGCAAAAAAAGTATAATTTTCTGAACTAAGCAAAATAGTTTTACTCAGTAAAAAAACACATTCGTTATCAATACATTATAAGTAACAATATCAAAATTTAATCCTCTCTTTTATTCTCAGTACTCTGTCCAAAAATCAAAAGAGTTTCTAGCCTTATTACAGATGCTTCATGAATATTTGTTAAATCTTAGAAAGTAAAATCTAATACATTCTGGCTGAATTTTAAATTTAAGAACATGAATTTATGATGCATCTAAGCATTATTACATTAAAAAATGGAAAAAAAGTGTCACAATGAAATATACAAGAAATAATTATAATTTCATTTTTAAATAAAAATGTTGAGTAAAAAAAATTATAGAACAGATTTATGATACATTTTAAATTCAAATCTGAACACAAACTACAGTATTGTATCTCTCATTTATACGTGTAATAAGGTTCTCTGACGGTAATAAATATATTCAAATTCTTTGAATTGAACTTTCTTAACTACTTTAATCATAAAAAAAGCTTTTTGCTTACGTTTTTAGTGTACCGTGTCTTTTCGCAACTTTTCGAACAATCGGGCATAATTTGCCTTTATTTTTTTTTTCAAAAATAAGTTTATTGACTCAAATGGCATCTGATATAATGATGTGACGGTATAAATATATTTTTATAATTAGGTATAAGCATATATGACACAAGCAAAATGCAAAAGCTTGTTGGTATTACACTTTACAATCGATTATAATGTGTTTTTTCTTTCTATAACTTTAAAATCGCACAAATAGAATCACGCATATGCGTCTGACCATGGTTCTTAAAAGTCAAATTTGTTAAGTTCACCTCTAAAATAAAAGGACCGAATAATCAGCAAATTAAATAAAACGGAAATAGTCCAGTTAAACTTATAGCATTGAGCTCACAGGCTGTGCACATTAATTGTATATTAGGGCCTTATATTTTGATTAATGAACTTGGAAAAACAAATTAAAATGGGAAATAGCCCCTCCTTTTTTTCCTCTGTTTATTTTTAATCATTAAACCATCAAAACTAATCAGGGATACGTCTATTGCAGATAGTCATGAATTCCACGAAGTTTCACGTTTCATATCAATTGATAAAAATAGTTAGAGAGCATATTTATAAATTCACGATTTAATATTTAGTTTCACGTATTATATGAAGGTTTGTGTGCACCACTTGGAAGCTTTTATAGATTATTACCAAATCAAATGTATGTTATCAAATCAATATACAATATATGAAGTACTTACATAGTTATAGATTAATACATTTAGATGCGTAATTAGAAGTCAGGTTTATAAATTACAATTAAATTGCCAGCAACTTTTCACTTTTAAAATTTAGGAGGAAGTGGGGTACATTGATACAGTTTTTTTCTAAGATTTTTTTGGTGTGAAAAAAGTAGAAAACTCAAGTTTTTTTCCATGAGGTGACAGCAAAACTTGTGTAGTATGTTATAAAAAAGTACAATCATTGTTTTATATAGTATAAAAAAATCCAAAAAAGTCATTTGTATCAATGTGCCCCATCTACGGGGCAGATTGATACGTTTGAGAAAAATGACGACAAAATAATACCAATGCATATTTTTCATAAAAAATGTGTTGGAAAACCATTTTATATTTATATATAGAAATTCAAATCACCCACAATTTATTTTTAAGCAATATTAAGGGAATCAAAATTAAATATATTATGACCTGATGTTCTGGATGTTCCTTGTCTGATTGTTGGCTGTGGTAACTTTGTCACATCTAGCACTTCAATCCCAGCATTATCATCTTTCTTGTGAAAGATGAAAAAATTACCAAGTTTCTGTTTATAAATAGGTTTATAAACAGAAAATAAAGGATAATTATATTAAAAACTCTGTTTATAATATAATTATATTTTTCTGCTCCGCAGTTTGTTTCTCTTACTTAACATTTTTCATGTAGAAAATACTTTTTTCTCTGGAGAATCGATATAAATTCGAGATTTGCCAGAATGCCGTCCTTTTTTTTATTAGTTCTACTAGTACTAGCTTTTGGGTAAGTTCGTACTTTTTCTGTTACCAAAAATACTATAAAATGTTCTAATATAAAAAAAATTAGAGCTATTTCACTTCAATAGAAATTAATATTAGAAATTTTTGGTGAAAAATGGTTGGATTAAGGAGTGTAGGGTAAAAAAAAAAAAGTAATTAAAAAATGAACTAAAAAAGGATTTAGGTTGTATCAATGTGTCCCATACAGCCATTTTGAATAAAATGGGTCTCAAATCCAACACTTCATAATTTATCTAACAATAAAAAATGAGGAACTGATAAAGAGTAGTTTCACTTGCCAGGGAGAGCATTCTTTTCGGTTGAAAATACTGGAACAGTTGTATAATACCATTTCAATTGTACAACTCAAAATTACTTTTCACCTACGAAAACAATACATCACCCGTCCCATTTCACCAAACTACGGAATCATTCCAAGACTTTCGGTATGTAGTTGAGTGCACTAGCATCACCTTTTGTAGCCGTTCTGAAACTTCCTGTAATGACCCTGTGAGCGGTAGAGGGGTGAATCAATGTGCCCCATGTATCAATGTACCCCACTTCCCCCTAAACAATATTTTACTTTCTTCTACTTTTGGAACACCAAGAAAAATGCAGTCTACTACTGCGTTCAAGAAATACATAAAACTAAACTAAAAGAACAAGAAAAAAATGTTTCTAATATCAATTATCTAGTAGGTCACGTGGCTCTGGCGCAAGGCGCCTGGTCGAGAGTGGAATGGATTTGCGAAATATTCCACAACGACTTATTATATAGTAAACCTATATCCAGAATTCAAAGAAAGTCGAATATTTCTGCATAAAAAGACATTTATATAATTTAAGATGAATTATCTCCCGTTTCCTCTTTTATATTTAACAATTAAACCTCCAAAATATTCAGAGATTCACCATAACAGAAAAAAACCTACATACAAAATTTAAAGCAAATCGAATTATACTGCTTAAAATCCCGTTAATATAATTTAAAAGAGGGGTAATCGCGCGTTCTCCCCTTTATACTTAACAAAATACTCCCATAACTAATCAGGGAAGCGTCTTATCACTATGAACAAGCATGCAAAAATTGAAACAAATCGGTTAATTCTTCCTGAAAAAAACATTCACCTAGATTAAGAGTGGTAGCCCACACCAGCCCCTTTAAAACTACCCAATGAATTCCCAAAACAAATCAGGGGAGTTTCTTATAAGATTCAACCTATATCCAAAATTTGTAGCAAATTATAATTTCTGCGTGAAAAATCCATTAGCCTAATTTAAGGGTGATTTCCGACCTTTATACTTAACCAATGAACACTCAAAAGTGGTCTTGGAGGCGCTGTAGGATCAAAATGATCCTACATCTAAAATTTAAATGACATTTCACAATTCTGCATCCATTTACCTAAAATAAGAGGGGTTACACCCCCGTCTTCTTCTTATACTTATCCAATGAACTCCCAAAATTAATCATGAAAATGCCCTCATGAGAAAGATCCTATGTCTAAACTTTGAATGAAATCTGATAATTCTGCATGAAAAACACATTTATGTAACTTAAGGAAAAGGAGGGAGTTGTGTTGGCTCTCCTTTCCTCCCTCCTGAATTTTATCCAATGAATTCCCAAAACTAATCTTAAAAACACCTGATCAGAATGGTTATATATTTAAAATTTTAATGAAATCTGATAATTCTGCATGAAAAACCCATTTGTATAAATTAAAAATAGGAGCACTATCCACCGTTCCTACCCTTATACTTATCGATTGAACTCCCAAAACAAATAAGGGAAGCACATTATCAGAATAAACCTATATCCAAAATTTCTTGCAAATCAGATATTTTTATTGTGAGTTATCGCGTTACATACACACATACATGCAGAACGGGCGGACACATGAACTTTAAGTATACTTTTGGTAGTATATGAGCTAAAAACTGTAGCATTAATAAACATATGAACTGCATTAATGAACTGATCTGTTAATTTGGATTAGTAAACAAATCGTTTTCAGCATATTTTGATATAGAATATTTTGTTTAAGCCATTTATCATTCATTTACAGGGCCACACTCATAAAAAAGAGGTTATACCACTGTATGCTGAAAATTGCTGGAAGTACGTTTTCAATGTCACATGTATATTTAATTAATTTTTAACTATCATTTAGTACCCATAAAACTTTTATCTCATATATAGAGTTGCACAAAAATATTTGAGTTTGAGTTTATTTATTGCCGGGAATTGCTGAGGGGAGAGGGGGGTCAATTGTATTATACACTTGGTCAGTCAATTAAAATTTTCTTTACTTACTGGTACATATACAAATTTACAAATTATAAACAAGCAGAATTCAGTTTTTTTAATAAATAGAATGTAAATGCTTAAATTGATTTGCATATGTGTTATACGCTAGCCAAAATGCCTTAATTTGACATTATATTTCAAATATAACTTGGTAAAATTTTGTTAAAGTATTTTAATATATTGGAAAGTGTTTTCTAATCAATTGTTGACGTGCGATATTTATTTCTTGTTATTGGTCTAGAATTCTTGTCTTCTGTATGTACGATCATTCTATGTATATAATGCTAGTAGATTAAAAATTTAATTTACTGATTTTATATTATCAAGTTTTAGTTGAATGTTGAAACAATTTTATTATTTTTATTTATTTATATCTCAGGAGAAAAATACTTTTGGAGCAAATATTTTCAATTTATTTTATACTACAGTAAATACTTCTTTTTCAAAAGCATTTGACCCATCTTTATCAATTCAAACTTAATCTTCAAGATATGAAGGGGGATTTATGAAATAAAATTGTAAATTTTTTAAAGGCATTCTTTCCGAAGTAAATATTTCCAACTTTTATTTTTAATTTCCTAAAACATTTTCTTTATGTCATATGTTTTATAGCTGTTTACAGATAGGATGCTATAAACAACAACAAAAAATATATTCATGTATTATTTCTTTTACCGATTTAACATAATTCTTAGAAATTTTGAAACGTAAAAGATTCTTATTTTTCTAAAGAAGTTAGTTCTAAACCTTATTTTAATGTAAATAATAAAAATCTAAATAGACGTAGTTTTTTAAAAGCTATAAATACTATTTAAGTTTTATATCTAATATGTAATAATAATTAAAAAAATGGCATTTTTCCATTTCGATTTTGTTTCAAATTCTTATAAAAATCTAAAATTTTCCATTTTCCAAAATTCAATTTTTTAAATTATTTTTTCTACTATTTCTATTGACAACTTTGCAATCTAAGCCTGTGTCACATCCCTTTCCCTGAACTTGCTGGTCTCAGACATACATTTTTACCCATCTTTCTGGGTGGATATTTTGTAATTAAAAAAACCCGCCATTTTACCATTTCGATTTTGTGCCAAATTTTTATAAAAATCTAGATTTACTTATATTTTAATACTATTCTAAATTTTAATTAGCATCTAAATTCCCCTTTTTCATTAATTCGGCGTAATTTTCTATTTATTTTCGTAAAAATAACTCAATTGTATTATTAAAATACCAATCTGTCATTTAGAACTCTTAATCTATTTTCTTGTTTTCTTTTTTTCTTTTTACAATAAAAAATATTCTTTCGGAAGTTTTATTTTTAGCATTTTATTAAATATCATCTGCTATTCCATTATTCATTTTGATCTTACAGTTGGCGTACATATTTTCAATTTGGCATGTTTTCACGTCTTGAGTGTAGTTCGAAAGTGATGTCCTACTTTCTAGCCAATAACGTAATTGGGTAAACCCTATCCCGCCCCCAGACGCATGCTCATAGGTGTTCGGAGCTGCGGCTGTAACGTTTCGCGTATTTGCACCCTTAAAACGGGCTGACACTGGCTCAAAGCTAAAAAAAATTCTGACCTTGCAAATGCCAAAAGAAAACTGTCCAAAGAAGTAGTTAAATCGAGCGTTTTTGCCATTTTGATTTTAAGATGTTGGGGTTTGGAATTAAGCTTTATCATTCAACAGTTTAATGGTTGTTCCTTCAGATCACGAAGTTGTTAGACGATTAATTTTATTTTGTCACCGCAAAAATTGTCATACAGGTCCTCAGATTCTTTAAAATTTGCTTAGAGAAAAATACTGGATTTTGAATGGAAGAAGAACCGTGAGCTCTGTTTTTTCAAAATGTACCATCTGTAAATGGTTTAATTAGTAGAATTTAAAATCATCTCCAATTTCTTTGCCAGAACATTGAGTGAAAAATGAAGCAGTATTAGAGATTATCGGCATTGATCTAGCTGGCCCTCTGTTTCTTAAAAATAAACAGAAGTGTTGGGTTGTCTTATTTTCATGTGCCATTTACAGAGCAGTGCATTTGGAATTTGTGACTTTCGCTTCTACAGAGGCAGTTTTGATGCCTTTAAAAAGAGTTGTATCTCGCAGAGGACGTGTTCTATTATATATTGCAACAACAATTTCAATTTCATTGGTATAGATATTTTTTAAAAAGATTGAACTGGAACCACATAAAGAAGCATAGAGCAATAAATTTTATCCCAATGAAATTTAACTCTCCAACGGCTGCTTGGTGGGGAAGATGGTGGAGAGGCTCATCAGATGGATGAAAGATCTATTAAAAAGAGTTTTAGAACAAGCTAGTTTGAACTATGAAGAGATAAAAAGTGTATTGGTTGACTGTGAAAGCTTTCTAAATTCGCGAGTATTAACTAACATTTCAGAGAAGGATTCCATCAAACTCATATCTCCGCACATGTTTCTGAAAGATATTCATGAATGTGGTTTACCAGACGTTGATGCGGTTGAGGAAAGTTCTCTCACTCGAAGACTTAAATAATAAACAAGAGCTGCAAAAAGGTCTAAGAAATAGATTTAGATCCAGAATATTTGGGTCTTTTTTATCCATCAACCAAATTGTAGACGAGTCCAATGTTCAATTGTGGTAAAAGATATCGTCTTGGTAGGAGTAGATAACAAGAAAGTATAAATTGGCTATTAGGACGAGTTACAGAACTCATTCATTGCCAAGATGGAAAAGTTCGCCTTTTGAAATTACAAACGTCTCATTCACAGATGATTCAGCCCATTCAAAGATTCTACCCTCTCGAGATGTCAACGATTGATTGTACAGAAAATATTTTTCCTAAACCAATTTTGAATAAAAACCAGGTTGATCTTCCAAAAGACGAGTCGCAAATTAAAAACACGAGATCTTGCAGGTTGATAAAGATTCCAGAAAAACTCGATGTGTAATATTTATGTGAATGTATTTATTTAGTGTAAAGTTTTGTTTATAATGTATAATCAAAAGGTGAGAAGATGTTAAATCCATTGTCCATATATATATATATATATATTATTATTATTTTTTAATCTTTTGTCCGTTAATGCTCCTGACATTTCGCATACGATGTAACGTGAAAAGAAATTGTACTTTTTTATTGTTTTGAATATTCTTATGAAAAAGGTAAACATTTTTAACGTTAAACAAATTATTGGTGCTGAAGAAGCTAATTTACTTATTTTTTTTTACATTTTAAAGTAGTAATAGACGTCCGCATTATATTCCGAAAGCTGGGATGTTAAAATAACTTCTTTTTGAACGCTTTAGTTAGCATTGGACAATAAGAAAATAATTGTCTTGTTCTAGTCTTTAAAACAATATTTTTAAACATCCTTCTTTTTAAATAAAAAATGCAATATTTTTATTATTATGTTTTTTATGTAATTATGTATTGGAATTGAATTTATTTTCACAACACAGTAACTCACATTTTTAAATTGTAATCATTTTCTCGCACAATAAATTCATACACCGTGTGTTCATTTCCAATTTTCCTCCAAATCTCATTGAATTTTATGATTGGATAAAGCAATAAATTAATGAATCGTCAGTAGATTTTGAAAATGAAAATAATATTTACACTTCAAAAGTATCATTCGCAAATATTAATAAATTAATTAATAGCCTAAATATTTGGAATATTATCATTGTGATTACCAGTGATATTAGCAATATCTTGATATTTTTCAGAAGTAAATTTATATTTTCTTCATGGAAAGCTATGAGATCAGTCATATTATAGAGATTTACGTATTGAAATACATACATAATCACATAAAACTAAAAAAATACGCAATTTTGTCCTTACATCTAAATTAAAAGTTTCATTGCTTACAACTGTGATGATGTGCGTATTTTGGATGTTTGCGGATTTTAGGGCTGTGTATTTGAGGGAGTATACAACAGTTAAATTTTTATTCTCATCTGTTATCAAGTATAACATGTGATGCTTCAGAATCAAGGAGGTTTTACATTTTTTACAACTGTTTTTCTTTTTATTAAAATACCCATAATAAACATAATAAACAAACTCAAATTGTTAAATTGTATTCTATATCTTATAAAATCAACTCACACACCGTGTTTTCATTACCAATATTTCTCAAAAGCTCATTAAATATTATGATTGAACAATGCATTAAATTAATAAATCGTTGGTTGATTCTCAAAATGTAAATAATTTCGTATTTACATTTCAAAATTATCATTCACAAACATTAATAAATTAAATTTATAGCCTAAATTTTCAGAACAACCCTTTTTTATAATTCTGTTAAATCATTAAATTAATATAGAAATACTTTATGGTCAATTTTTAGTAATTATTGAAGAACGTTGTGTGAATTTAATCGTTTCCTTTATAAACTGAACTATAATTAATACTTTAATTCCCCGACTTTTAAATAAAACTCTTCCTAAAATTATCACAGTTTAAACAGTAATTTGCAAAGCAGGTATATAATTATATAACTGATTTTAATGTTCTTTCATCTGCGGTAAATAAATTTCTCATAACATGAGTTTATTGTGAACATTTTAATTCACAGTCCTACAATAATCTATTATTTATACGACAAAATGAAAATAATTGCTTTGGAGAATACATACTAGCATATTCCATTACCGGATATCATTATATATATTTTTAACTTGTGAGATTTTTATGCAAAGTTGCACATATTTGGATATAAAAAATAGACATCTTAAATTATAAATACTTTGTTAAAAAAATTGCTAATGAAAAGAAATTATATTTAACAATTTCGAGGCCGGCGGTTTATTTTGGAGCACCTAGTTTTAATTTCTAAATGCTTCAATGACATAAGAATATTTAAAAATATTCCCTTGTATTAAGTACGTTAACAAATGTTTTTACTTTTAAAAAATTAATTAGTTTGGAATTTCTGGTGTCAAGAATTCATTTCAGATTTGCTAATGTAAAAACCTTGCCCCTGAAAGGGTTAAAAATCATAAAATAGTTAAAAGATAAATAATACTATTTAAATTTCAAGAAATAGTTATTTAAATTTGTATCACAAATGCCCTTCTAGTATTATAGGCTGGTCTGTCACAAGCACTTTTCTTAAATTTATGCATACACTCCTTAAAAACCATATTATATAACCATATTAATATTATTTATTAAAAGTATAATTAAAATCTTAAAATCCTGAGTAACTCGCGCAAACTTTACATCTTAAAAGTATGCAAATGTATCTAAAAGCAAAACTACCATTGGCGACGCATTCTAAAATAATCTTACGTTTATCAAATTTCTTGTAGGCAAATCAAATTTAAGAAATACAGTATTGTACAAACGGCTTTTAATTGTCCTAATATTGTTTTTATAACAATAGTTTTAAACATAACTTTCTTAAATAAAAATCTGGAAACTTTTCATAAAATGTTTGTTAAATTCATTAAATTTTTAAATTACTACATATTAAAAAACTTCACCTTTTTATATAAGCATGTTAATGTACAATTATTATTACTTGAAAGAAGCGTTGGAAGAAATAAAAAACAAATAACGTTGACATGTTATTTGTTTCACATGTATGCACTGTAAAACATTTGTGTAACGTTACTCCATAAAACTGGTGGCAGCCTTGCTGCCTCCAATTGGGTGGAGTATTTTAACAGGTATAATCGGTGTAACATTGCAATGTTACACCAGTAATGCATGTTTTTATTACACCATTATGTAAGTGAAAAATTACTCAATGAAGTGTAAATCGTAGCTGCCACCAATTTTATGGAGTAACGTTACCACAAATGTTTTACAGTGTGGTTTCAATCTGACAAGAACCATAATTGTATTTTTTTGGAAATGTTTAATGTTGCGAGATTTTAAACATCTATTGCGATAATTCCATTTTATTAAAATCCCCACAGAAACATAACACACTAACTCGGATTTTTAAATTGCAATAATTTTCTTATAAAATCACTTCATACACAGTATTTTCACTCCCAATATTTCTGCAAATCTCATTAAATATTATGATTGGTTAATGCAATAACTTATTTAATTAATCATTAGTAGATACTCAAAATGAAAATAATTTCGTATTTACACTTTAAAATTATCATTCACAGACATGAATTAATAGCCTAAAATTTGGTAACGCCCCCTTTTATCATCATTCGGTTCAATCATTAAATTAATGTGAAAATACATTATGGTATATTTTCTGTAATTATTGAAGAAAGTTGAGTGAATTCTATCGTTCCCTTAATAAACTGAACAATTATTAATACTTTAATACCCCGACTGCTAAATAATACTCTTCCTAAAATTTTTACAGTTTAAACCAGAGTTTGTGAAACGTGTAAATAATTAAATAACTGATTTTAATGTTCTTTCATAACAGTAAATGCACTTTTCAGAACGTTAGTTTATTATAAAATTTTTAATTCAGTCTTTTACTAATCCATAATTTATGCTAGAAATTGAAATTAATTCTTTTGGAAAAGACGTAGTAGTATATTTTGTTACTGTATATTATTATGTATGTTATATTTTATTATATAAGCTTTTTGTGCAAAATTGTACATATTTGGTAAAATATATGGACAGTTAAAATTATGAATATTTTGTTAAAAAAACTGCTGTTGAATGAAAATTAAATTTCACAGTCACAAAAACTGTTAAAAAATAAATAATACTGTTATATAAATTTCAAGAATATTTTATCTAAATTTTTATCTCTCACGCCTTTTTGGTGTTATAGACTGGTCGTTCACTAGCACTTTTCATAAGTATATATACTTACGCTCTTGAAAAACATATATAGCAAAATTATTAATCAAAACTGTTGTTGAAATCTTAAAAGCCTGCGAAGCTTGCGCATAATTCCCATCCTCAAAGTATTTAAATGTATATTGCATAACCGCCACTGTCGAAACATTCTAAAATAATCTTCTGTTTATCCAATTTCTTGTAAGCAAAACAAATTTCAGAAATGGAGGTATTGTACAATTATCATTTAACTGCCCTGATATTGTTTTTAAAGCAATACTTTTAAACATAAATTTTATTAATAAAAATTTGAATACCTTTAGTGTTATGAGATTTTAAACATTAATTGAAAAAATTCTATTTTATTGAAATTCCCCCAAAACTCACGTTTTTAAATTGTAATAGTTTTTTGATAAAATCAATTCATACGCTTTCTTTTCATTAGCAGTATTTCTCCAAATCTCATTAAATATTATGATGGGATAATGCATTTACTTAGTTAATCATCACTAGATTCTTAAATTGAAATTTATTTCTTATTTACATTTGTAAACTATCATTCACAGGTGTCAGTAAACTGCATGAATAGCCTAAACCATCTGAACCCCCACTTTATTATCATTTGGTTTACTCATTAAATTAATATAGAAATACATTATGATCTAATTTCAATAACTATTGAAGAAACTTTGTGCGAATGTAATAGCTTTCTTTATAAACAGAACAATAATAAATACTTTATTCGCCGACTTCTCAATAAAACTCTCAGTAAATACACTTCTCATAATGTTAGTTTATTATGTACATTATAATTCGCAGGGAAGGGCACAAAAGAGAGGCAAACAAAAGGGAAAATTAACAATTTCTTTCAAGGGGGAGGGGGGTTAAAAATATAATTTCAAAATGCAATAAAAACTTGGCAATACTTATTAATTATTATTTCAATTGTTGCAGACTTATTTAATTAGGTAATTTTATTGCATATTTGTTAATATTTTGTTTTATTAAGAAATCTTAATTTTGTCGGAATATATTAGTCGCAAAGCCTGGTTTACCCAGAAGTATTGTAAATGCTATAGAGTGTTTCTTGGAAAATAACTAGCCAAACATTCCTCAACTTAACGCTTCCATATTATCAGAAATTTTTATCAGTTTCTTTTTAGGTGCATTCGTAATTATATAATACGTAGCACCTATAGTAGTCGTTCAGTCCGTCCGTCTGTCCGTCCGTCTGTCTGTCCACATATAACAACGCAAAAACTACCCAACCGAATCGTTTGAAATTTAAAATACATAATTATTACATAATTTTGTCGAGTCATTTCAAATTTTATGAAACTCGGATGCATAGATCAATTACAGGGGCAATCAAAAGTATTCCATTACATTACGGTCAATGGGGAAGAAAGTTTCAAATGCATTTTAATCGTTTGAAATTTAAAATACGCAATTATTACATAATTCTGTCGAGTTATTTAAAATTTTTTGATAATCGTGTGCATAGATCAATTACAGGGGCAATCAAAGGTATTCAATTATATTATGGTCAATCGGAAAAACTCTTAAATATATTCTATACGTTTGAAATTTAAAATACATAATTATTACATAATTTTGTCCAGTTATTTCAAATTTTATGAAAATCAGATGCATAGATCAATTACAGGGACAATCAAAAGTATTCCGTTACATTACGGTCAATGGGAAAAAATGTTTCAAATGCATTTTAATCGTGTTACACTCATGTGAACTTAATAAAATTTATATGCAACTATAAAGTACATATTACAATATACATCTTACATAATTTGTGGTGCAAAGAACATTTGTTATTGATTTACAAGGATACACAAAAGTATCCCATTACATAATGGTATGGGGAGAACATTGTTTGATGAGCGTTTTAATTGTAATTCAGTATTTACAATTTTATGAGATTGATATATGAAAGTAATATTTTTAAAACTTCGCTATTGTACGAACGCACCTCATTTGCTACGCTTCACGAGCAATTTCCAACTTGTTTCAAATTTATGTGCAAAAACGCAATTTTTACTCACCATCCTAGGACGGTGATCTATACTGTTTCTTTGCAATCAAAACTTAATAATGGGTTCAGAATATTCTATAAATTACACTTGGATTTTCTTGCGAAAAAATTTTATTTTATACATAGAATAATAGTATAACTGGGACGTATGAACAAATATTCAATTGAAAATATCTACATATGTACAAAATATTAATTCATTTTACCTGGGAAATTTTAGATCATCTTACTTAAAGGGGCTCAAGGGTTGAAAACTTTTCAAAAAATCGATTTTTTTATATTCTAGTTTGATTATTCAAGTTATTCTTAACTCAATGCAAAAAACCGCATAAAAATATTTGCATTTTTAACGGAGTTATAAGCATTTATCTATCAACACTTTTATAGCCGCACCCATTAAAGTCGCGTTTTCTCAAAACTTGATTTTTGAGGCCTAACACCAAGATTAAAAAAAAAACTACTTGAATGGAATAGCTTATTTTTTTTGCATGCATATAATATTATTATCTAGAGAATGAATTAGTATATTTTAGATAGCTTAATATTTTGAGTATTTTTAATGAAAAAAAGTTGTATTTTTTAGGGTTTTTTCTAATTTTTAAATTTGAGAGTTTTTTAATAATAATTTTTTTTTGAGTGATTGTTATATCCTTAATTCATTCTATAGAGTAAAGTTTCCTGATCATTTTAAATCAAAAATTAGATTCTGAAGTCAATTCAATGTTAAGATATATTGGTGTTGGTGATAAAACATATCCAAAATTGTGTTACATAAATTTTACTATATTTTTTATTATATTACATTGAATTACTTCATTTTATAATTATATAAGACTACAAGCATACCTTTAAAATATCAGAAAGTTTAAATTAATTACATTGAATACTTCTGTTTTTATATGGACTCGAAGTGAGAGCTCTGCTTACATGTTTTCCGGTATCGATCAACCCCTGAGCCCCCTTAATACCAGAAAAGATGATCCTATATGTATTTCTGCGTGCATATCTTAAAACTTCTTCTGATATCTTTTCAGAAAATAACAGAATTCTTCAAAAATACTTAAGACATACACGACAAGCAAAAAAAAAAAAAAAAAAAAAAAAAAAAAAAAAAAAAAAAAACATTCTCTCAAAAAAAAAAAAAAAAAAAAAAAAAATCCTCCTTTTTTCTTCCATAAAATATTGATGCCAACTTTTTTCAATAAACTTTTCGTCATCTCGTAAGATAAAATAACGTAAAAGAAAAGTAAATAAAAACATCCCTAGTAAACTTCGCTGCTATAGTAACGAGTCGCGTTTGATAAATAAAATATCACAGCGGCAAAATTGCAAAAGCTGTGAATAAAATAAATATGAATTTATCAATTCCTAACCTACACTAATCATTTTATAATAGTTGTTGCTTTGCATTCTATTGAATTCATATTCATATGACAATAGGCTGAGGAAGAATTTTTGGAGATGTTTAGAAAATAATGGATTACAATGAACATAGCTTATATTGCAACTTTCTGATACGTTTTACCCTTTGCTACGCATGATTCTTTCAGGAATGTAACTTTTATTTTAAATTTAAAGAGTGAAATATAATTTTAAAATTAAAGAATAGCAAAGAGCACCAAAAGATTTAAATAAGTATTCATAATTTTTATTATTATTGTTATTATTACTAAACGCCTAAACATAGTCATATAGTAAATGCATAGACATATGCTAGCTTTACTGCAAATGATATCAAAAGTATTTCTTAAAACAACAAAAAAGCACCATTAAAATACATGTACTGTTAATAATACACCAGATCCGAAAGAGTTATACAAAATTCAGTTTGTTAGATGCGTGAAATATACTTTTTTCTCATTTACAAATAAAGTTGTTTTCAAATTCTGTTGTCAATCATTAATTGTAATATTCAAATATTGAAACTACTCTGCGCAGCAAAGGGTTAAATGAATATCTCAACTTTTATTTCGAGTATTTTTAGGGGTAAAACGGTGCTTTTTGGTTCTTTTTTGGTTTCTTTGGTTCCTTTCCTCCTCTTTGTGTAGAAGAATTTGAAAAAGTTAATTATCTAATATTTAATACTAAAAAATGGCACATAATAATATAAAAATACGATTTTTTTAAATAATGCAAAACGTGCTTTCTTTCTCAAAGAAAATAATCATATATTTAGGTGAAGTTTTTACTTTAAAATTAATTCCATTAAAACAAAAAGGGAGAAGGAATAAAGAGGGCAAAAAAGAAAACATATTAGTAAGTTTTTTTTTTTAAATCTGCTTCTAATTTATAATACTATAATTTTTTTAGCATCGTTATTTTGCTTTTTTTTTTTTTTTTTGCATTGTTTATTAAAAATTCAAAACTTTTTTTCGCATTAATTAAAAAGGGATAAAGATGCGTGATAAATTTTAAGTAAAGTAAAAATATTATAATCTGTAAATTCATTTATATCTAGCATTAAAATGAAAATCCCAATATCGTATGTCTGATGTTTAAAAGAAATTTTCTCCTGTGTAATCATAGTTTTGTCTTAATAAATTAGTCACTCAATAATTATATATCTGTTGTAATCTTAAATATTTAATTTTAAACTGCTTTTAATTGAATTCACTAAATTGTTTAAAATATCAATGATGTCTTCAGCTGTTATTTTTTTAGATACTTTCGCATTTTTTTTGTCTTTTATGTAAAAGAAAAAAGGGGGAGTTTACTCAAATAATGTTGAACGCTGAACTATATTTTACAGTTAATAACACAAAAGGTTATTTTGTGTAATTTCGTGTAACAATAAATTAATTTCGAAAATCTGCAAAGTTCAAAAGATTCTGTTTTTGAAATGAATTGTTTATCTACAAACAGAAAACGCTGAATGTATGCATATACCTCTCAAGATATAATATAAAAAGTAAAACTTCAGAAAGAAAACTTCCGGTAAAATAACATATTTGCATTGCAGTGAGTATTAATTATGAGATAAAAACATGATTCCAATTCAAAAGAACTCAAGAACTTCCCCCATTTATTTGAAAATTAATAGTAATTCAGATGCACCGTTACTTTTACAAAAGCAATGCCAGAAACTTTTCAAACTAACTTCTGCATATATCATAGTATGCAAATTTATATTGCTTCCATCACACTGAATTCCATACGGAAAGTAGCTTTCGTTATTTGTATTCAAATCCAGGATTTAGTTCCATTCATTTGCATCTACGTTATTCATGAAAACTGCGTCATTATTGCGAATTAATTATTTTTCATAACTACTGTCAAAGAATGAATACTGAGAAAACTAAAAGATTCAATCTAATGACATGTCCATTATACTAAAAGAACTTTGAATATTTTAAGTTAAAATATTAAGATTGATAAGTAATTGTTGTTTTCATATAATAATTTATTGAAATTTTATTAACTTTGTACAAGATAATTGTATTTTGAAGATTATAATTAATAAGATATATTGTGTTATATAAATATACCTTGAAAATTAAAAATATATAAAAGTGATTTGCGTTTATGTGGCGTATTTTATAGCAGAAATTCTGCTTCTAAAATAACTCTATTTCCAAAATTTTAAGTAATATTTCGTATATCATAATAATTTTTATATAAGTGTTAGAGTGTCTCAAAAATAAAAATTCGTTTTTCGATAACATTTTTTTTTCTTTTTTGAATAAAAACACCTGGCAATAAAATACCTACGAAGCAAAAATCACTTTCACAAGAAATCGTCAAACGAAGCTTCTAAAACAAATTCCAACAAATTAAGAATAGTGTAACAAAATTGTAAGATTTTATAAAATGAAAAATGGTGTCTAATTGAATGATATAGAACCGTAAAATGCATACCAAAAAACAAATTTTACCAATTCATATCTACAGTAAGAAAGTTATCCAAAATCCTCGAAAATCTCTGTATATGATAAAATATATGTACATAAAAAGCACGCATGGAAAAATTTAGTTCATTTAACACGTTCGCTGTCACTTACATGAAGATGCGATGACAGTTAATGCCGCAATGTAGACATAACACCTGCCGCACTTTTTATAACAAAAAATTAGTAAGATTTTCTCGCGCCAGCGCGTGACTGGCTATTGTCGTCACCCCCACATCACGCGCTGGTGCGTGAGTGGCCCCTTTACGTTGGCGCCACATCACGCGCTTTCGTGTGAGTAACAGCGAATGTGTTAAGAAATACATACCACAGTTAATATTCCACTTTTAAAAGTTTCCAATAATAAACAAAATGGTAATGTAACCGTTTTTTTTTTTTATGAACTTACAAATTAATATAATTGTAAATTTTTCAAATCACACATGAAAACGAATCGTTTTAATAGTCATTCGAACGATAAAGAAATGTTTTATTTTAGATAATTATTGCATGTTATCACACTCAGCGCCTCTTTCCTTAATTAAACGAAAGATAATTCGATAAACAAGTAACTTAAGTAAGGCACTTCCTTAAATTATCACTCGTGCGACCCTAATTATTTAAACATATTTTTCCTGTGTATCTAAATAATTAAATCTCTTATTATAATGCATTTTCAGCATGAATGAACCCATGTTTCTAAATTACTTACAAACTAAGAATATGTTATCAGAAGGAAAGATATCATTTGCGTAACTAATTGGAGTCTCAAATTTCATGAATAGTGTTATAATGTATTTTTAAAGCATAAGCAGTTTTCTTAAAATAATTAATTATCTATATACCACGAATAAATGGCATCATTTTAATGTAGAAATATAATAATATTTTTAAAATACATAATTTAATATTTTAACACTGTTTTAATTGGAAACATACTTGAATATAATCAAAAAACAAGTCAGACGTTGCAATCCCAAATCTTTCTTCTATGTTAAGCATATTAATAGTACCTGAAAATGCAGCCATTTAGGAGGTTTACACCAAAATCTAGTCGGATACAAGTTATATCTACTTATAACTGAATCTTAAATTTGAAGAAAATCCGTAAAATAGTTTTTGAGATACTATTGCAAAGTGTTTTTAAAATCTCCTTAACATCCCCACATGTTAGATGATGTAGAACAAAAACTAACCAGGATAATTTTTTGATCTAATACTAACTGAATCTTAAGTTTTCTGAAAATCCATTCATTGGTTCTTGAGATATGGCTGTTGTTGAAATTGAAAATAATGCAGCATAGCACCAACACCTATTGGCAGCATACAACAAAAACTAATTATAAGTATCTCATGTAAAGGTTTAACAAATTACAAAGTTTTGGGAAGTTACGTGCATTGGTTCGTGAGGTACAAGGCCCACAATTTTTTTGTCACATAAAAATAGTCTGACAGACTCATAGACAAACATTTTGTAAAAACATGTTTTTCGGGGTTTTTAGGAATTTTGGATTTTGGTTTCTGCGAAAATTTTTAAGTAGCTCCATTACGAACTGTTTGTTACAATTCTTTCAATCATAGGAATTCATAGGAATTTTTGTCAGTTTGATAAATTAAAAATTTACCATAAATCACTAGATTTTACAAATGCTCAATTTCAAATATAGCCATAAAATCTCAATATACTAATTTAGATGACCGAAATATACTGTTGTATAAATAGACATTTTTTCCCATGGAAAACACTGGAGACGAAGTTAATAACTTTTTAATATATTTCTTTAAATACGATTTTTTTTTTACCTTCTAAATAGTTCAAAATATTAATTAATAAATCATAAAATACTATAAAAATATTCTTTCAAATGCATTCTGTTTTAAAACTGCTAAAATTACTGATTTAATTTACTGATTTTTAATGGTTTCTATATTAATTTTTAAACCTGACACGTTTTTATTTAAACTTGATAAATATAACTGCTATTTGATAAATATAATCTTTGCAAAGGAATAACTGTTGTTTTCCGATTTACCTGACATACTTAAAAATCATAGAGCATATGTTATAATGAATGCAATGAGTCGATGCTTTAGATTTATTAGAAAATGACAACCTATTAGATTAAAAATTTTATTTTCCAGCAAATGTATTGTAATAAATCCGAAGAAGTAAATGCTAAGAATAATTTTAGTAAAATATATACATACTGGAATTTAAAACTTTTATGAAAATGCACAAGAAAACTAGCGTACATACAGATATATATTTCATTAGGGTGATTAAGTATTTATTATTAATTGATTCTTCTCTTTTTGTACGGTATTTTATTTTGTAAATACCCCAATACAAGTTGAAAAATAATCTGTAGATGATAGCTATTTTAATATTTTTATGAATTGCTCTTTAAGGGAATGATGTACTCTGTATAACGAAATACTTATCTTCAAAAAACACTACAGTATAACATGTATTTAAAGTTTCACTAAAATGCTAAAACAGAACTAACATCGTAAAATACGATTTTTATCTGACGTCAAAACTGATTTAGATATTAGCAGACACTTGATGAAAAAGAAAGATGATTGTAATATATTAGATATCATCTGAAGCGTGATTAAAATAAAAATATCATTTTCACAGTGAAACTTGAGATTATAAATAATTTAAGAAAAATGCCAAGTCATTTTGTTTACAAATGATTTTTAAGATTTTTTATTAAATTAAATAAAAACTAATTAAAACCAAAAGTATGTCTCGGTTGTTTAGAACTTATAAACAATTAAAATACAAAAGTACATAGTTAAGCAATTTTTCTCTCATAAACAATTAAATTAAAGTCCAAGTATTTCTTGAAAATAAAACTCATATATTGAACATGATACTCAAAAACAAATTGAATTAAATCATTGCATTTTCCTACAAGTTTGATAATAATGTACTATTGTCTTTTATTGCATAGCTTTAGTAAAAATATAAAGAAATTATTTTTACTAAATGTACTACATTTAATACATTTTACTAAATGTAATTCACTACTAATAATAATAAACATTTTCTTGTGAATTTTTAAACTTTTTGAATATTAAATGATTTAAAACTTTCAAAATGCTAATTTTATACACAATTTAAACAAAGAATTATAAAATGAATATTCACTAATATCGTTTTCACTAATGTTGCAGCATTTAATGACATTTGTAATGCTACGTAAATATAAAAATACATGTAAATAATTTGAATACAATGTTACGTATGTTTGAAACTTTTTTATCTACATTTAATAATGAAATTTTTCTTTTAAAAATATGAATGATTAAATAACGTGCTTATACAATACTGATTACGAAAACTATGTAAAAAAAAACGATATATATATTTTAAATAATTGGAGGAATAACTTTATATGTCTAAAATAACATTGTATCTATTTATTTCAACAAAATAAAGCTAACATCTTCAACAACATAAAAAAATTAAATCATTTCATTAAAATAAATCACAACAGGAAGCCAAAATGTATGTTGTTATTTTATTATTTTTATTAAATAGATAATAAGTTAAGCGAAGAATATAATCAAGAATTATATTACTTATACAAATATTATGGTTTTTAAAAGAAAAGATCTTTAATCTACATTATTAGACAAATTCATTACGTAACGTTTTTATAAGTTGTATTATACATAATTCAATTCGAAAACAGAAGTTCTTTAAAAAAGGTTAATGAGATATATATTGTATCATATTACATCATATTTGTTTCCCAATTACTAAGGACAAATTTTACAATTTTTCCTCTTCTGTCATTATTTTAATTGAGATTTTCTTTTTACAAATTTTTTAAATGTTACACAACTATAATTTACTTAACATTTTACTTAAAATTTTTATGCATAGAAGTATACAAGAATTTTTCTCTAACAGTCTTTAAGTACAATTTATAAACATTCAAACAAAAAAAATAATAAACCCTCAACATCTAATTTATGTTATGTTTTGAATTACCGTTTACATTTATTAAAGAAAAAAAAAGGCTGTAAAAAAGTTGGCGGATGATGCTGGCCAACGAACTCGGTCGAGACATTAGTATGTACTATGTACACACCAACTTTCATTGAAATCTGTTCATAAATAGGATAGTTACAGGATGAAAAATGTCGTATGTCAACATGTTAAAGGATGGTGGTTTTGGGGTCTGGTGATCATGATCGGGGAAAATGAATCAAAATTTTCTGGAAGTGTTTTCTTCCGAACAGCTGCATTAGGTAGCTTTTTACTTTTGTAATAAAAACTACCAAAAAAATAAAAGTGGTCAAATTATTTGAATTAGTCCAGCATTATTTACCCTCAAATTGTATAATTTATGACATTAAAATAATATTTAATTCCTTTATTAAAATACTTTGTTGGACGAAATGTTGTACTTTTTTTTATAGATGTAAATGAAAAATGCTAGTTTTTAAATTATTCCACTAGTTTAATATTAAGAAAACCATTGAATAATTTTAAAAAAATGTGTTTTTTCTATATAATTTAATATTTTATTGATTTACAGCAAATAAATGGAAATTATATTCTGTGAATATTTTGGAATAAAATTTCAGTTTTTACCTAGTTTTAAATTTAATATTACAGTTGTAGTAACGGGATTATAAAAAGAATAAATTATTTGTAATTTAAAATAATAAATTAGGGGGATCATTTTAAAAAGTCGAAGAAGTTTGACACTTAATTATATGTGAATTTATAACAAAATTTAAGAAAATTTCTGGAAAATAATAATTTTTTTTTATTTCCATTTCTACAAATGCAATATTAATTTAAAGTAAGATGCAGAAACTGAAAATTTATACATTTTCGGTATTATTACATTTACGGTACAAAATTTCCCTTTCACTTGTTAATGATAGATAAAATAATAAAATGTGTAATAAAATCATAATTTTCTTAACTAAGCAAAATAGGTTTACTCAGTAAGAAAACACGCTCGTAATCATAGCATTATAAGAAACAGTATTATTCATACAATATTAAAATTTAATCCTCTCTTTTATTCTTAGTACTCTGTTTAAAGATCAAAACAGTTTCTTGCCCTACCACATGTTAAATGAGTATTTATTAAATCTTAGAATGCAAAATCTAATACACTCTCGCTGGATTTGAAATTTGACAACATGAATTAATTATGCATCCAAGCATTATTACATTAAAAAAATAGAAAAAAACTGTATCAATGAAATATACAAGAAATAATTATAATTTCATTTTTAAATATAAATGAGTAAAAAAAAATATAGACACAATTTATGTGCTTTAAAATCATAAAATATAGTTTCATACTCAAGAACTAAATGTTCAAACGTTTTCACTTCAGAATGTATGTATTGCTACTTCAAAAAAAAAAAAAAAAAAAAAAAAAAAAAAAATGCTTATGTGATTTAAGTCGTGTAAGTACAAATACATCTCTAAATGTATATGCCACTTTTTCCGAATAATAATTTCAGACTTATTTAATCTCAGGATCAGTTTATTATTATTATTTCGATACAGCAGTAGTATAAAATTAAAGTCCTTTTGCTTGAATTTGACAGCGACATAGTTAAGGGACTAAAATAACAGAATCGAGTATATAAACAAATAAAGTGATAAAGATTGATTTTTAAATCCCTCTAATACTTCGCTATTCTTTTTGTTACTGTTCAGATTTGCACACAACTTACAGTAATAAGAATCTCATTTATACGCAGCTTCTGAACGACCAACCGCAGCTACTTCTCGCTTGTTATTAGTCTCAACCGTCGCTGGAGAGGACAAATTTCGTCCGCGACCCTAGCCACGTCCTCAATATCCGACTCTAGAAAAAAATGAAAAAAAAGTTTATACTGGACACATTTAAAAGCATAATTACATTAATTAAGCTCCAGCCCTTCTCTTTGGGATTCGAAAGTGACGTAGTCAAGGAATAAATGTAACTAAAATCAAAGAATCGTACACATAAACAAATAATTTTTAAAGCCCACTAACACTTCGCTATGATATTTTTTATTCAAATCTGAACACAAATTACAGTAATGGATCTCTCATTTATGCGCGTAATAGGGTTCTCTCAAGGTAATAAAAATATTTAAATTCTTTAAATTGAACTTCCTTAATTACTTTATTAATAAAGGGAAAAAAAAACTGTTTTTTTTCTGCTTACGTTTTTTGTGTACCATGCCTTTTTTGTAAATACAACTTTTCAGACAATAGGACATTTGCCTTTCCGTTTTTCAAAAATAAGTTTATTGACTAAAATGGCATCTGATATAATTATGCGACACTATAAATATAGTATATTATTCTAATTAGGCATAAGCATGTATGACATAAGGAAAATGCAAAAGCTTGTTGATATTACTCTTAGCAGTCGATTATATTGTGTTTTTTTTTTCCATAACTTTAGAATCGCACATATAGAATTACGCATGTGCAGCTGACCATGGTTCTTAAAATGTCAAATTTGTCATGTTCACCTGTAAAATAACCGGACTGAATAATCAGAAAATTAAATACAACAAACATAGCTCAGTTAAATTTATAGCATTGAGCTCAAAGGCTAAGTTGAGGAGGATTTCCTACCTTCACATTTAACCAATGAACACTCAAAACTAGTCTTGGAGGCGCTTTATCAAACTGATCATGTATCTAAAATTTAAATGACATTTCACAATTCTGAATGAAATCCATTTACCTAAATTAAGGAGGATGATACACCCTCCACCTCTTATACTTATCGAATAAACTCCCAAAATTAATCATGGAAGCGCCCTTGTGAAAATTGATCATCTGTCTAATCTTTGAATGAAATCTGATAACTCTGCATTAAAAACATATTTATGAAAATTAAAGAGGAGGGGCGTGTTGTCTCTTCTTCCCCCTCTTGAATCTTATCCAACGAACTCTCTCAGCTAATAATGAAAACGCTCATCAGAATGATCATATATTTAAAATTTGTATGAAATCTCATAATTCTGCATCAAAAATCCATTTATATAAATTAATGGTAGGTAAGTTATCCAACGTCCACTCTCTCTATACTTATCGAATTAATTCCCAAAACAAATCAGTGAAGCACCTTATCAAAATAAACCTACATTCGAAATTTCAAACAAATCAGTGATTTTTATTGTGTGTTATGGCGTTACATACACGCATGCATACAGAACGGGCGGGCACATAAACTTTCAGTCTTTGATACACTGTGAGCTAAAAACTATAGTATTAATGAACAGAAGAACTGCATTAATGAGCCGATATGTTAATTTCGATTAGTAAACAAATAGTTTTCAGCAAAGTTTGATGTAGAATATTCTGTTTAAATCAATTTATCATTCATTTGCAGGACAACACTCATAAAAAGGGGTTTATACAACTGTATGCATAATATTGCAGGAAGTACGCCTTCAATGTCTCATGTATTTTAATGAACCGATATGAACCGAACAATTTTATTATTATTATTTATTTATGTATCAGGAGAAAAATACTTTTGGAGAAAATCTTTTCATTTTATTTTATACTAGCTGACCCGCCCGGCGTTGCCCGGGTCAGTAATAATAATCTTAAACGAACTTGACATTTTTATGATTTTATATTTAACTCGAAATATGTGTAAATGCACTATTAAAAACTTGACCCTTTTGCTGCATCGTCACTCCAACGCTTTTATAGAAAATGATTATTTCAGCCTATTATGGAGCATTCTCGTAGGTCAAAAGAGAGATATTCTAAAGAAGCGGGGGAATGATGATGCAGCAAAAGGGTAAATTTTTTTACAGTGTTCATTATATTAAATACGTGCCCCCTGACTGTGTCAAAAATTGGTTAAAAAAAAGTAATATTTAGCTGCAAAAGTACCCAAAATGATTGCAATTGGAAACGCAGGAGGGAATATGTGTCCAACAATTGCGTGATTTTCGTGTTAAACTGTTGATATTTATCCTTAAAATTACTGTTAAGTGACTTAACTAAATACTTTTTTCACATAGTTTCCCAAGTGAAATATTTTGAATTTCAAACTAATTATATCACTCTTAGATCCGACTATACCGTGAATGAAATCGATTCTCGATGATTAGCTAAAAGGTTAGTATATAGTATTATAATTTCAGAGCCATTTTACAAAAATAGGTGCATATTTTTTATCAAACATGCATAATGTTCAATCTGTGAAAAAAATCCTAGCCGTAACCTAATTGTATTGTAATCATAACTTGTCTGTAACCTAGCTGTATCTTAACAGTAGTCTAACTGTAACTTAAATATACCATAAATGTAACCTGGCCGTCACCTTATCATAACCTACCCATAATCTAACCACAACCTAACCGCAACTTAATCTTAACCTAACTGTAACTTAACCATGACCTAACTGTAACCTAACTGGAAAATAAATATAACATAAAGCTTACTGGAACGTAATTGCAACCTAACTGTTACCTAACCGTAACCAAGTTCTAATTTAACACTAACTATAAACGAAATATCTTAACCATATCGCGCTAAGTACTTAGTTTCATTTTCCACCGCTACGGAGCGCATTATGTTTTGTAGAACATCCAAATTTTAGGTTCAGATTGGATTCATGTTCATGGAAATTATTTTGTCTTCTTCGGATACGGTTATGGTTGTTTGGAATATTTTTGTTCACTTTAGATTCCGTTCAATTCAGATTTCGTGGAGTTTTTTTCCTTCAAATGAGATTTTTAAGTTCGGTTCGGGTTGTACTTCCATGGAAATTATTTTACCTAGTTCCAATGGGGTTATACTTCACTGAAATATTTTTGTTAGATTCAGATTAGGTCAGGTTCAAATTTCGGGATTTATTTTTCTTACAAATTTTCTGGTTTGGATTGGGTTTATGCCCATGGAAATTATATTGTCTTGTTCGTATCTGGTTATAATTAGTTGGAATATTTTCGTCGGATTCAGATTTGGTTCGAATCAGATTTCAGGTATTTTTTCAAATTGATTTTTAAGGTTCTGATCGGATTCATATCCAGAGAAATTATTTTGTCTTGCTCGGGTCCGGTTTTGGGTCTTTGGAATATTTTTTCGGGTTCAGATGTCATTCAATTCAGATTTCGGTTTTTTAATGGAATTTTTAGGTTCAGGTTGGGTTGCGCATCAACGGAAATTATTCTGCATTGTTTGAATAAGGATATGCTTCTCTGGAATATTTTTGTCAGATTCAGATTTAGTTCAGTTTTTTAGGTTCGGATTGGGTTCATGCTCATGGAAATTTTTTGTCTAGTTCAGATCTGGGTATGGTTCTGTGGAATATTTTTGTCAGATTCATATTTCGTTCGATTCTAATTTCAGGTATTTTTTTTCAAATGGAATTTTAAGTTCGGATCGGATTCATGTCCACGGAAATTATTTTCTCTTATTCGAATCCGGTTATGGTTCTTTCGAATAATTTTATTGGATTCAGATGTAGTTTGCATAAAATTTCAGGTTTTTTTTCAAATGGAATTTTTTAGGTTCGAATCAGGTTTATGTTCACGGAAATTATTTTGTCTTACTCTTATAGGGTTATAGTTCTTTGGAATATTTTTTATCGATTTCAGGTTTCGTTCTGGTCATTTTTTGGGTTTTTTCAAAGAAAATTTTTAGGTTCGGGTTGGGTCGGGTTCCATATGCACGAACATTATTTTTCCTTGATCGGATTGGGGTATGCTTCATTTGAATATTTTTGTGGGATTCTGATTTGATTTAGGTCAGATATCAAATCCATAGTTTTTTTCAAATGGAATTTTTAGGTTCGGGTCGGGTTTATGCTCATGGAATTTTTGTCTTGCTTGGATCGGAGTATAGTCTGTTTTTTCTGGTTGGGATCGGGTTATCTGTTAATACGCCTAAACATTATGTTTTGCTACTATTCTTTTAGTGACTATTTTTAGTATATAATTTATTTTGCTATTTGATAATTTATTACTGTGTATAAATCGTCTGCCGATTCGAACAATTGTACGTCAATCAGCCATTTCATTTTTGTTTTAAAAACAAATAAAAGTCTTAATAAAATTTTAACTTAAATAAAATGAATTCAAATTTAATCAATGATTTAAAAAACTGCAAAAAAGCCTCATATATGCATATACATATATTTACTGCATTATAGCTAACCATACATACATTCTAATGTACGAAGTACCAACGATCTGACGTAACAGCTGTGTTCAAAAATCCCAAGTTAAACTGACATTTTGCCAGTCTTTAAATTTTAAAGGTCTTTGGGGGGAAAAACACACTGTTAAAAATCTGCTGCATTTTGCTGCAACACACTTCCCTGCTTGTATAGAAAACGGTTACTTGGCCGTGAAATGGAGCTTTCTCATTGTTTGGAATAGAGATAATATATACAAACGGTGGAGTGCGTTGCAGCAAAATGCAGCAGATTTTTAACAGTGCAGTCACTTTTGAAATGTCAAAATCTCAAACTGGTTTCTTTCATAGAGTAAAAAGAAATTAATAGAGTGGAAGTATTATCTCTGGAGGTGATGCTAAAAATGTAACCCTACATTAAGTCCAATTAAGTACCATCAAAAGTACGTGCTTTAACACGCCTGTCGATTTAAACAGGTTTAAACCCGTATTTTTTTGCTCCTGTTTCTTAAAAAGAACTAATCTAATGCTTCACCGGTAAAAATTTATTAATTATTTTATCATATGTTTTAAATATCAATATAGAAATTTTTTTTAACGTTTTGCTTGAAAACATAACATTCTTTTGTTAATACATTAAAATCGTCTGCAGTCAGAAATCTATATTTTAGATTAATATTTATTACTTAAGTTTTCATACATGATTTTAAAAGAATTAATTTGATATTTAATTATTGCTAATTTTCCAATTTCCTTAATTTTAAAAGCGAACATTTATTTTAATAATTAATAATAGAACAAAGACCATTTTAAAAATTTGCATTTTTCCTCTTAAAATATGCTTCAATTGTAATTCATTTCTTTCAATTCGTCTTATAATACAAAATCCCTTCCACGTCCTTTTGTTTGGCACATTAAAATTTGAGCGATAAATGGTTTCATATTGCAAAATGTTTTTGAGGCTTACTTCACCTCCACTTATCTCATTCCTCTATGGGTTTCTTTAATACTGTCTCAGCTTTCTTATTACTTCTGCGAAAATTTTTACACAACCAACCAACCGTAAACAAACGAAAGAGAAAAAAATTGGAAAAAGATGATTTTTTATGAGAGTGACCTCCCGATTTTAATTAATTACTCAGTTAATAATTAGAATTTCGAAATTCTGAAGCTCAGGTGCATCAAGAGACATTTAGGGCTACTCTCAAAAAAATTTTGAGCTTCGTACATGCTGTAGATTTTGCTAGCCATCGCAGACACACACACAGACACACAGACAGAGCGTTTTGTTCTTTTATTAGTATAGACTACAGAAAATACTTCTTTTTTCAAAAGCATTTGACCCATTTTTATCAATTCAAACTTAATCTTCAAGATATAAAGGGGGATTGACGAAATGAAATTGTAAATTTTTAAAAAGCATTCTTTCTCAAGAAAATATTCCCAATGTTTATTTTTAATTTCTTTAAAAAATTTCTTTATGTCATAGGTTTTATAGATGTTTACGAATACGATGCTATTAACAACTTAAAAAATATATTCATGTATTATTTTTCTTACCGATTTTAAAATAATTCATAGAAATTTTGAAACGTAAAAGATTCTTAATTCTCTAAAGAAGTTAGCTCCCTAGTTAAACCTTATTTCAATGTAAATAATAAAAATATAAATTGAAGTAATTCTTTGAAAGCTATAAATTCTATTTCAGGTTTATAGCATTATTTGATTAACTATTTTTTTTACATATCATTTAGTACACATAAAATTTTTAGCTCATATATAGAGGTGCACAGAAATGTTTCAGTTTATTTATTGCCGGGATTTGCTGAGGGGAGAGGGGGTCAATTCTATTACAAGCTTCGTCAGTCAATTAAATTTCTCTATGCTTACATGCACATATGCATATTTATAAATTATAAAAAAATCGTGCCCAAGCATAATTCAGATATTTTTTCTATAAATAGATCGTAAATGCTTAAACTGATTTGCATATGTGTTATACGCTAGCCAAAATGCTTCAACTAGACATTAGTTTCGAATTATATAACACGGTGAAATTTTGTTAAAGTATTTTTAATGTTTTGGAAAGTGTTTCGTAATCAATTGTTGAAGCACGATATTTCTTTCTTGTTATTTGTCTAGAATTCTTGTCTCCTGCATGTACTATCATTGTATGTATCAAATGCTAGTAGATTTAAAATTTAATTTACTGATTTTATATTATCATGTTTTAGTTGAATGTTGAAACAATTCTAATATTATTTATTTATGTCTCAGGAGAAAAATACTTTTGGAGAAAATATTTTCATTTTATTTTATACTACAGTAAATACTTCTTTTTTAAAAGCATTTGACCCATCTTTATCAATTCAAGCTTAATCTTAAAGATATGAAGGTAGATTTACGAAATAAAATTGTAATTTTTTAAAAATCATTTTTTCCCTAGAAATATTCCCAATGTTTATTTTTAATTTCTTAAAAAATTTCTTTATGTAATAGGTTTTATAGCTGTTTACGGATACAATACTATAAACAACTTAAAAAATAATCATGTATTGCTTTTCTTACCAATTTTAAAATAATTCTGGGGAATTTTGAAATGTAAGAGATTCTTTATTTTCTAAAGAAGGTAGTTCTAAAACTTACTTCAATGCAAATAATAAAATATAAATTCACGTACTTTTTGAAAACTATAAATTCTAGTTCAGTTTTATAGCTTTATTCGATTTCAAGGAAATAAAATTCACAAATTCATTATAATTATTATTACGGTTATAAATATATTTTGCATATATAGGCTCTTAAAAAATATATAGATATACACTACATGGCCATTGATGACCGTACACTTGCGATTTTAGATATTTTGTTAAATATCTAGAAAAATACATGAGAAATTATCCTGAAACTGTCAGTGTATAAATAAATTATTACTAGTCATAGAAGTCGTGAGGATTTTTTCACGAAACTCCAAACGGGACCGTCAACAAATTAAAAAAGAATGAATATCTTTTGGATAACCCTGTCAAAATTAATGTAGCAAAACCGCTCAAACTATAGATTATGATCAAGTGTCTTATTGTAATAAACTGTGTTCATTTTTATGTGAATAGCATGTATAATCGTAAAGGAATTAAAGTTTTTATAAAAAAAAAACAACTGCTGTTTTATTTTCTATATTCTTACTTGCTTCTTAATTTTATATTTCCCCCTCATTTTGATATTAGTCAGTACATGCAATTAAAAACTAAGATAAAGAAAAAAAATTATTAATTAATTATAGATTTTAGACTAGTCAGATGGAATAATGATAATTGATAAACTTGTAATCTCCACAGTTTTATTTTCAAGGTTCAGGCTCTTTTTCATTTTTTTTATTTTTCAGACTCAAGATACAATGTCAATTATACTCTAGATACTGTGTTACATACAGTTATAAAAGTAAAATTTAAAATACTATAAAAAATAGAAAAATGTATGTAATCTTCATCTCTCACACACATACACATATTACCTGTAAACATTTTAGCTGATTTGTTTATATATATACAGGGTGATTTAAAATAACGTGGACAAAACGATATGACAAATCAAGCATACAACAAGGATAAAAAATCACATAGGAACATAGGGTCGCAAACTACTTATTGAGTCACAAATACAGGGTGTTTCATTCTAGCGACACCCCGTTTGAAAGCAATAATTTCGAGGCAAATAAAAATATTCTAATGAAAATGCAACGATATGCACCTTATTTTGTCTGAAATGTGATAACGTTAAGAAAAGATTTGAAAAAAAAAATATATTGCTCAAGCAATCCAATCTGTGATACTGTATAAACTGATTATCACAGTCCAAAATGGGAGGTGCCAAGGGCATATTGCTTAATGCGCATAATGCAAACTTCTACCACTTTTCTTTGGTGTTATCACATTTAAAACAAAGGTGAAAATGTCTATTAAATGTTTTTTAATAATATACTTTTTTTTAAAATTAATTACCGTCAACCCAAAATTGAGTTAGGATGAAACACCCTGTATTTGTGACTCAATTAGTGGTTTGCGGTCCTATGTTCCTATATGATTTTTTATCCTATTCGTATGCCTGATTTGTCATATCAATTTGACCATGTTTTTTTGAATCACCCTGTATAAATCACCGATATTATGTGTTGATTTTTTTTCTTTTCAAAAATATTCATCATTACAATAGATTTACCTTAAAATATTATCAAGGTCATCAAAAAGGCTGTTGAATCACTAAAATAACATCCTTTGCATTTAAGATTATATTTAGAAATTTGTGTCTTTAAAAAAAAATACAAATATATTTTAACATTAATGAAATGATTCGTGTTTTCATAAATGAAAATTTCAAATATTCTAATTTAAATTTTAGATATGAAACTAGCATGTATTTTTATTTATCAGCTATAGTAAAAAATAAAATAAGAAATTGTGTGATTATATCCAAATATCAATTGAATCTTATAAATTTTCGAAATTAATATTCGTAGAATTTATTTGAGAATTGCATTTGTGTCTTAAGTGTATAAAACTCACCCGTCGGGGGATATAATAAGTTCGATTTTGAATATTCATTACGACACAACTGTTATATTTATATATATATATATATATATATATATATACATACCATCATATGTTTTAGGTCATATAAATTCTGAAATAATAGGCAAAATTGCAATGGCAAAAATGTTTATTTGAATAAAAAGCCATTACTTTAATATAAATTTTCTTCAGAATTTTTAGTCTAAGTTTATTTTAAATCAACGTATCTGTGTTCTTTTGCAATTTACTTCTGTGTATTTTTATTAAATCTATAATTAACAAGCAAAAATTGTGTGTTCTTTATTATGATTATTTAAGTAGAACATAGTTCTTCTGATGTAATATTTTCAAATTAAAACACGGCTGAGAATTAAATGTAATTAGGAGAAATAAATATTCCAAATTTCTCAAAGTTGGAAAATGTAGCCTAGAAACTAAAAACAACGCTGTAGTTTTAATCGATGATAAACTTAATTAACATTATGTGTTTCATAATAAAAAAAAACTTACAAAGAAATATCAATAAATAAATAAAACTCAGATGAACGGTTTAACTTATAAATCAGAATATATAATTAATAGATATGATATACATTTGTATAATAATTTATAAATAAACTATAATATGTTTCACACAACCGACCCAAAATTTAAAACCGCACCCCCCCCCCCCACCTCCAAAAAAAAAGTTATGTTAACGTTTATTTTGCTACTGTTAAAATACATTCATAAATTCCTTTTAAGATGAAAAATTTTTCAAGAAATAAATAACCTTAGATACAACAAATGTTATTTTAATAGACATTTATCAGGACTTAATAGGATTTATCAGGAGTAATGTTGACATTTTTTAAGGCAAGTAAATTATTCGTGTAAAAAATTCTTATATGTAAAAAAAACAGTCCATCATATAGCATATACATTTATACATAAATATAAACAAATTAGGTAAAAAGAATTGAAGGTAATACGAACGTAATAGATTACATACCTTACATTTTATAGGAGAAAAATTTCTACATTTTTCTCAACGTGAACGCTAGCATTCAGCTTGACCCCCATTAGTTTTCAACTTAAACCTGATGAAGCCAAGTCAACCATGATTACGATTTTAGGTTTCGATGCTAGATTCGCCTCTAACTCGGGGTCGAAGTAATTCTTGAATAGGACCATAAATTGTACTGCGAACTGAAGTTAAAGTAAAATTACAAGTTAAACTTTGAAATGGGTAAAAGTTTACAAGCTATGAGACGGCTAAAATAATTTAGGGTAAAATAAGACATACTTATATTCGATGTGAAAAATGTAAAAATAACTCAGAATATGAATTTAGAATTATCTTAATTACATGAATTACATTTTATGTTACACATTAAAGGAATTCTAAATAGATTTTAGATTCTAATGAAGGTTAAACTACTGTTCTTTAAATTAAGAAGAGGGGGAGGGCAGCAGAAAACTTACCAAGAAAACAAAAAATATAATTTAATTTTATGAATAAGTATAAAGTGGGATTATATCTCGATTATAAAGCCTCTTTATGAAGTCTTCCTAATTTCACTTTAAGAATGAAATCTAACACTATTACTGAAAATTACAATTAAAATTGTGAAAAATAGGGGTCTGTGAGACGGCCGAAAGAAATTACGATTTAATCAAAATCTAGAATTATAAAATCGAGCATTCTTATACACTATATTGCCATTGATTATTGGACACTTGCGATTTCAGACATTTTACTAAATATCTAGAAAAACATATGAGGAATCATCTCGAAACTCTTAGTGTATAAATATAATAATATACGTCATAGATCTCAGTGAAGATTTTTTACCGAAACTCCATAGGGGACCGTCAACAAATTAAAAAAGAATGAATATCTTTTAAATAACCCTGTAGAAACTAATGTAGCAAAAGCGCTCAAACTCTAGATTATGATTGAATGCCTTATTGCAATACGCCTTGTTCATTCTTATGCAAATAGCATGCATATTCGCAGAGTAATTAAAGTTTTTATAAAAATGGTCCCAAATTTTTCCAAGTTTTTTCCTTATAATTTTCAGAGTTCATAATATAAAATAATATTCTTTTCAGAAAGTATGACAAACAACATTGCACACAGTACCCTGTAATCAGAATTAAAAAATAATGAAAATTGTATACAAAATGAGTTGGTTTACTAAATAATTGTTTACTGCGCATGCGTCAACGATATCAAAATTTCATTTGCATATTATGTTAGCTAAATGTACAGAGCAACTTTTGTAAAAGTCTCAAAATCATAGCTTGAAAATTCTGAAAGTAATCGTCTATAGAAAAAGGGCAAAATCCGTTGTTTCCAAAATGAAGCAAAAAAATGAGGGATTCTATCCAAATGTAGTAGTACATCTCGTATTGTGTATTCTATATTGACACTAATCAATGAATATATGGATACAACCCCTCTTGTTTTTGCTTCATTTTGAGAATAACGGATTTTCAACTTATTCAATTGACGATTATTTTCAGAATTTTCCAGTTATAATTTTGTGACTTTCCAAAAGTTGCTCTATACATTTAGCTAACATAATATGCAAATGAAATTTTGATATCGTTGACGCATGCGCAGTAAACAATTATTTAGTAAACCAACTCATTTTGTATACAATTTTCATTATTTTTTAATTCTGATTACAAGGTAATGTGTGCAATGTTGTTTGTCATATTTTCTGAAAAAAAATATTATTTTGTATTAAGAACTCTGAAAATTATAAGGAAAAAACTTGGAAAAAATTGGGACCATTTTTATAAAAACCTTAATTACTCTGCGAGTATGAATGCTATTTGCATAAAAATGAATAAGGCGTATTACAATAAGGCATTCAATCATAATCTAGAGTTTGAGAGCTTTTGCTACATTAGTTTTGACAGGGTTATTCAAAAGATATTCATTTTTTTAAATTTGTTGACGGTCCCCTATGGAGTTTCGGAAAAACATCTTCACGGAGATGTATGACTTTTACTATTATATTTATACACTAAGAGTTTCGAGATGATTCCTCATGTATTTTTCTAGATATTTAACAAAATGTCTAAAATCGCAAGTGTCCAATAATCAATGGCCATATAGTGTATTTGATGTACAAATTTCAAAAGGTAATTTGGAAAACGAAATTAAAATTAACTTATTAAATGAATAAAATTTTACGTTACATGTAACGAAATATTGTTATATGTTAAATATTATAATATGTTGTTGAGATTAAATTTTTTTAACTTCTTTTAAATGTTCACGTGCTGCTGAAACGGGGAGGGTGAGAGAAGTGGTCAGAGTAAATAAATAAATATATTAGTTTATTATTTAAAAATGCTGGTCCAGCAATGCAATGACATCATGTTATTTATGGAATGGGATTACTGAAATAAAATGTGTAGCTTTGAATAATATGTAAGACTACCATCCCTTTCGTAACGTCTACTTTAAAATTAACGCATTTATAACTTTTGTAACACACTAATTAGTGTAATTTCAGGTATTATCTACATTTACACATTTTTCTGAGTTTATGAACTGATAACAACTTACATACTTAATGCAATAAACTAAACACACATTAAGATAGGTATGTTTTGTAGGAAATGTGTGTTTTTTATGACAAGTGGGTGATTTTAGAAATTTAAACACTTACCTATGTATATATCATTATGTGTTAATTACAATAACGAACAAATTTGTGTAAATTCAGGCATTTTTCACTATTTACACATTTATTTGTGATTTTCAAGTCATAACAAAATACATACTTAGTTTTATAAGCTAAAATACACATAAAAACAGGTAAAATTTTGCAAAAAGTGGGTAATTTTCATATCAGGTGTGTAATTTTATGAATCTACACACATATATATGTGAATTTGTCTAATTTACACTTTTATTTTTTAGAGTGTATGAAATAAATGTAATTTTGAATCAAAATCAAATGTACCTTTGAATTTATATACAAGAGTATCTCACTTATATATATATATATATATATATATATATATACGAGGGCCGTTTTTATTTCAACATCCAATTGCACAGCATCAACGTTAGACGAGCGGCAGGAAGTCTGTATGCGCATACACTGTAAAAAAATCTAAGTAAAATTACGGACAAAAGCCGGCAGCAGAGATTCCGGACAGTATCCGTAAAAAAATATTTAGACCGTAAATCAACAAATTACCCGTAATTTTACATTTTAGCAAATGCATAACTAGCCCGTAAAAAAAGTAGTATTGTCCGTAAAAATACAATGCCAAGTTGCCCGTGAAAAAAAGGGCATTGCCTGTAAAACTACAATGCCAGGATGGCCGTGAAAAAAAGGACATTGCCCGCAAAAATATAATGCCAGGATGCCCGTCAAAAAAGGGGCATTGCCCGCAAAACTATAAGATGCCCATAAAAAAAAGGTGCATTGACCGTAAAAATACCAAGATATCTCTGAGAAAAGGGATGTTGCCCGTAAAATAATACAAATTCTGCCCATGAAAAAAAAAAGGGGGCGATTGTCCATAAAATAACAAAACACATACATTAGGATACCTCATTAAAGAAAATGCATTGTCTGTAAAATTACAAAAAGTATCATTCAGTGAAATTAATATAAATTTCCATACAGTTATCCAGTATTAACCCATTCTCTTTTGGACTCGGGGGGGGGGGGGGGGGGAGGAGGAAAAAAGGGGGCACAAATCATAAAATTATAGGGTTTTTTAAATAAAATCTTTAATGGGGATTGCCATATATATACCAACTGAAAATCCATAATAGATTTAAAAGAGGAATATAGATAATTCACAACACTAATAAACAAAAATTTTCACAGGAGTACTTATGTTTTCGCAATATTTGAACAAAACATTCATAACTTATATTATAAAACTTATATATTCAAAACCTAATTTTCCAAGGTTTTAAGGTACACTTAGCAGGCAGTTTGTAGGTTTTTTTTTTTTTTTTTTTTTTTTTTTTTTTTTTTTCAAATAAAAGTTTAATTCTATTAAAGGAGAGCATTCTCATTCATTTACTATAGTAAATTGCATTTTTATTCAATTACAAGGTTCTCACTTTTGGTGTTGTTGCATTAATAACTTATGTTAAAATACAATTTTTAGCTTTCCAAAATTTACCATCACACACTTTAATAGTGAGAGTGGCGGAGCATTTAAAAACTGATAAGATAACAAACCTTCGTGTGTTTAGATAAAAGTCTGATATGTAAAATGAAAATAGAAAACTAGTTACTTTAATATTAAATTTCAGGGGTTGATCCAGGCAAAATTTGGGCTCCACAAAAATCTATTTGATAAAATAGGCTTCTTCACAAAATAATTTTAATAAAACAGACCCTTTCACAAAATTCTTTTATGCCATTTTTATAAATACTGTTTTAAAATCTAATTTGTACACAAAAACATGTCATAATTTTCAAAAACTTAGCAAAGGAATTTTTAAAAATATATATTTTAGTTTTTAAATTCCTTGTTCAAATAACAAAGTCAACTTCCATTACAAAATGTTATTTTCACAAAAATAACTTTTCTTTTTCACAAAATGAGCCCCAAGAATAAAAACCTGCATCAACTCCTAAACTGAAAAAATTATGATTAGTAATATCAGTTTAGTAGCTGTACTGCTATTGCTCCCTCTCCTCCCTTCCAAGCCCCTTATAATAATAGAGAGCAGCTTTTTTAAGATACACAAATGCTAATTTATTATTTCATTTTTTATGTATTACATATTTACTAAATACTAAATTAAACAAAAGTAGTCCATTTTTGATTTAACAATGATTCATAATCCTACACGCATGGGTGCAAGAAACTCATCTATGTCAAGACTGAAATCTTATTGGTCTCTTTTAATAAAAGAAAGTGATTAAATGTTCTTGATGGTAGAACCACTATTATTTAAGTGCATAAGGTAGAATTTTGAGTCAGTCAAAAATCTCTTCAACACTGAAATCAAACCTGAGATTGAAGGTCTTGCACCCATGTCCCATGGTTCTTGATCTTGTGTACACAGATAATACATACTATATTGTTTACGAGATTTTAGTGAAAATTGATTAAACTTGGGAATGTTTGAAGATGAAATTATTACAATGGTTCTGTTTTATAAATTATCATACAATAAATAAAAAGAAAACATGAATTTTTACAAATTTATTTAATATACTTCAACACAGTATTCTTAGAAGTAACAAATTTAAATAACAAATTAAGAAACAACAAATAAAAAATTAATTTTTTCACACAGATTTGTAGTAACACAATTTATCGCCAAGGTTCTGCAATTTCACATTGATTTTGGATCTGGTAGATCGTTTTTTCGATTTTGTGCCTTTTTCCAGATTAATAGCCAAGCATGTCCTATTTAAAAAAAAAGGTAAGAATAAATATTACATAAAAATATACAGAATAAACAGAAATTAAGTATAGTAACAATCTCAATTATTCCAGATGAACAGCAAAAACAGCAGTTATGTTTAATAGATAATTGTTATGAGCATCCTATTAAAACAAGTAACAAAAAAGTAAGGAATTAGAATTCATTCCAGTTTAACCCAAAATTAAATTCAATTATTGTAAAATAATTCATTTGTTATAATGTTACAGTTAGTAATTTATTTTACTGAACCTTTTGTACATGAATAAAACTAGGGATGGGACGAATAGTGATTTGGCCGAATAGCCGAATACCGAATATTCGGCCAAATTTTAGGCCGAATACCGAATATTCGGCCGGCCGAATAGTAAAAATTTTTTTCCAATAAAGAAAATAAATTTTAATTATATAGAATTTAAAAAATAGGAGCTCATTAATAATTATTACTCTTAAATGTGCTTTTAAATGTATTTTTAAATTTGAAAAACTTATTTTAACACAAAAAAATTATGAAACTGCATTATATCCCTTATTCTAATGTACATCAATCTGATTTTTAGTAAGTCAAAATGGGAAAATATTTCCATTAAAATATGAAGAATGTTCTTCATTTTTACTATCAATTGATACTTCTTGCATCCAAAATCAATAATATTTTTAATCTCTCTTTCTCTCTCAGAACTCACAAGGACATATTTTTCTGAAATAACCTTTAATAAAGTAAATTTGATCATTTCGAGTTTGTGTCCCTAGTGATAAGCAAATTTGTAAGAATGAGACTGTTCTGAAATCAGATGCCAACCTTTAAATTACAAATTACGTTAAAGCAAAAGGTTGGTTGATTGGTTGATTTTTGTCGTCCGATTATCTACGCTAATGGGATATAGGACCAGGGGGAGTGCCCTCCGTGGGGGTCTTTCTAAGGGAACCTAACCCGTATTTACGCAAGGTTCGAAGAAAACCACGGAAAACTCCGAACGGTTAGGCCGACAGCCGCGATTGGGTTCGAACCCAGCACCTGCCGTCTACCAGTTGAGAGGTCCGAACCTCTCGGCCACTGGTGGGGCTAAAGCAAAAGGTTATGCTTAAAGTAGAATGCATATGTTAACAAAATCTTTGACATTTGAATCGGCACATGCAATGTTCAACTTCCAATATTCCACTTATTCAAGAAGCATTAAAAGGATAAACAGAAATTGATAACAACATGAAGGAAGGAAGATTAAATTAAAAATATGTACATAATGTTACATATTTAAGTCAGTAATTATGCAAATAATTATTTAAATGTAAAAACTATAGAATGAAAAAATTATTTTGTTGAGTATTTAGAATTTATATTAAAATATTTATAAAAGCATCTTCATAAAGCAAGTTGTGTCATCTAATGTGTATAGAGTTTGGACACCAGTTCTGCTTTCAGATGTACCGTTGTATTTGGAATGGTGATATATTATATTTAATTTTGAAAATGAATCTTCGTTAACACACCTGGTGAATAAATTTTTTTTATTTCTACTTTATAGAAAATAAGTTATGAATTTCATAAGAGCCTTTTTTATATGTGCATGGAATTTGCAGACATTAATAAATATTCGAGCGTTTTAGAATAAGGCAGTGTTTTTATATCTTGAATTGTAATATATCATTCTCTAATGATGACATTTCCCGTACAATTAAACCTCCAACTTGGGCAGCATTTTCTAGAATATCACTAACATTTATAGATTAGAAAATACAGAAAGGCTGTATATTTTTTAGTATCTGAATAGCTCTATATTTTGTAAGTAAGAGTGAGAATGACTTCATAAATGAAGTAGCCAATTTGGATTAGAGAAAAAAAAATTCAAGAACGAAATTCTTTAAATCTGAAATTTATTTGGCAAGATATCTTTCACTATTCGGTGAGATTTTAGCAGTATTCGGCAAGATATCTCTAAATATTCGGCTACAGGTATTCGGCCGAAGTATTCGGTCAACAAGCCTTTAATATTCGGCCAACCGAATATTCGGCAAAAGGACCGAATAGGCCGAATATTCGTCCCATCCCTAAATAAAACTTGCACTTGACCTTTTATTTCTATGTAAAATATTTTTAAATGAGTAAATTAAATTTGAAGCAATTTTAAAATGACAAAATTCTTTAAGCTCTGATATAAAACTTTGGGCCCAAAAATAAAAAGGCCTGAACATCTCTGATAGACATTAATGTTCTTTATATCAAAGTAAAATGCCTTTATAGCACCTTGAACCGTTTATATATAGCACTTATAGCTGTTTGAACCAATTATAGTTGGTTTTAATCACTTTTGAATTGTTTTATGTCTGTTTTGCAGCCAATGTGTATATTGCATTTCTTAGATCTCTTCTTCATTGCTATCTGTAATTGAGAGTGCATGTTTTTTCATATGTTTTTATGTTCTTCTATCTTTACAAGAAAATAGTTAATTCAAAGAAAATATGGTATTCTGACTTTCAGTAGATTTGTACATATTGGAAGGCACGGAATAAGATTTAAAAGTTTTTAGAAAATATCTATCAGTCAACACTGTAAGTTAAAAAAAAAAGACGTGTGGCACTCGGGGACTGCCGCGGTAAAGCTATTGCATAGCATTTTTTATCAACTTATGCAATCATAATTATTTATTTACTTTTTATTTATGCAGATTTTTTGTCTTTGATATTAATTCAAGTTATACTTTTTGAGCGTGATCACCGATAACAAAACATTTTTTTTTCTCTTTTATTGAATAAATGAGAAATTAATATCGTTTAAAATATTTTTATTATCTTGAAACACATGTAGGTTAATCAGGAATTTTTATAATTGAAAATATACGTTTATGGTAGCTGAAATAAAAAACATAAGTTTGAGACTTGATATTCTCAAGATATCTGAAAAATTCCGCTTTAATGTCTGCCGAAGTCTACCGAAGGATACCGTCCCGAAGTCTGTCAAACTCAAGCGACGTTAGCCGGAGTGTTAGGTTTTTCTCGTTACGGAATTTCTAGATTCTTTCGCCGCGCTGAAAACCCGCGATAAAAGATATGCCAAACAAAATTTGGCCGCGCTACGAAAATTAGATTGCGAGTTACAAGCATTATAAATTTTCCGATCCTCACCGTGGGGGTCTCCTGTCACAAAAAATTAACATTGTCTTATTAAAATTACCAAACGAAATTTGGCCGCGCTACGAAAATTAGATCACGAATTATAAGCATTTTATATTTTGCGACCTTCACCGTGGGGAGGGAGGGGGGTCTCCTGTCACCAAAAGTAACACTGTCTCCTAATAAATTATCAAACAAAATTTGGCCGCGCTACGAAAATTAGATCGCGAGTTATAAGCGTTTTAAATTTTTCGACCCTCACCATGGGAGATCTCCTGTCACTAAAATTAACATTGTCTCACTATAAATTACCAAAAAAAATTTGGCCGCGATACGAAAATTAGATCGCGAGTTATAAGCATTTTAAATTTTTCGACCCTCACGGTGGGGGGGTCTCCTGTCACCAAAAGTAACACTGTCTCATAATAAATTGCCAAGCAAAATTTGGCCGGGCTACGAAAATTAGATCACGAGTTATAAGCATTTTAACTTTTTCGACCCTCACAGTGGGGGGGGGGGGTCTCCTGTCACCAAAATTTAACACTGTTTCATAAAAAATCATTAAACAAAATTTGGCCGCGCTACGAAAATTGATCGCGAGTTATAAGCATTTTAAATTTTTCGACCCTCATCGTGGGGGGTCTCCTGTCACCAAAAGTAACACTGTCTCATAATAAATTGCCAAACAAAATTTAGCCGCGCTACGAAAATTAGATCATGAGTCATAAGCATTTTAACATTTTCGACCCTCACCGTGGGAGGTCTCCTGTCGCCAAAATTTAACACTGTTTCATAAAAAAATAATTAAACACAATTTGGCCGCGCTACGAAAATTGATAGCGAGTTATAAGCATTTTAAATTTTTCGACCCTCACCGTGGGGGGTCTCCTGTCACCAAAAATTAACAATCTCTCATAATAAATTAGCGAACAAAATTTGGCCGCGATACGAAAATTAGATTGCGAGCATTTTAAATATTTCGACCCTCACCGTGTGGGGGTTCCTGTCACCAAAAATTAAAACTGTCTCATAATAAATTACCAAACAAAATATGGCCACGCTACGAAAATTAGATCGAGAGTTATAAGCATTTTAAATTTTTCGATCCCCAAGGTGGGAGGTCACCTGTCACCAAAAGTAACAGTGTCTCTTAATAAATTACCAAACAAAATTCGGCCGCCCTTTGATCTCGAGTTATAAGCACTTAAAATTTTTCGACCCTCACCGTGGGAGGTCTCCTGTCACCAAAAATTAACACTCTCATATAATAAATTACCAAACAAAATTTGGCCGCGATACGAAAATTAGATTGCGAGTTATAAGCATTTTAAATTTTTCGACCCTCACCCGGGGGGGTCTCCTGTCACCAAAAGTAACACTGTCTCATAATAAATTGCCAAGCAAAATTTCGCCGCACTACGAATATTAGATCACGAGTTATAAGCATTTTAAAATTTTCAACCCTCACCATGGGGGATCTACTGTCACCATAAATTAACACTGTCTCATAATAAATTACCAAAGAAAATTTGGCAGTGCTACGAAAGTTAGATCACGAGTTATAAGCATTTTAAATTTTTCGATCCTCACCGTTGGGAGTCTCCTGTCACCAAAAGTAACACTGTCTCATAATAAATTGCCAAGCAAAATTTGGCAGGGCTACGAAAATTAGATCACGAGTTATAAGCATTTTAACTTTTTCGACCCTCACCGTGGGGGGGGGGGGGTCTCCTGTCGCAAAAATTTAACACTGTTTCATAAAAAATCATTAAACAAAATTTGGCCGCGCTACGAAAATTGATCGCGAATTGTAAGCATTTTAAATTTTTCGACCCTCACCGTGGGGGTCTCCTGTCACCAAAAGTAACACTGTCTCATAATAAATTGCCAAACAAAATTTAGCCGCGCTACGAAAATTAGATCATGAGTCATAAGCATTTTAACTTTTTCGATCCTCACAGTGGGAGGTCTCCTGTCGCCAAAGTTTAACGCTGTTTCATAAAAAAATCATTAAACAAAATTTGGCTGCGCTACGAAAATTAATCGCGAGTTATAAGCATTTTAAATTTTTCGACCATCACCGTGGGGGGGGGGTCTCCTGTCACGAAAAATTAACACTCTCTCATAATAAATTACCAAACAAAATTTGGCCGCGCTACGAAAATTAGATCGCGAGTTATAAGCATTTTAAATTTTTCGACCCTCACCGAGGGGAGTGTCCTGTCACCGACAGTAACACTGTCTCATAATAAATTACCAAACAAAATTTGGCCACGCTACGAAAATTGATCGCGAGTTATAAGCATTTTAAATTTTTCGACCCTCACCGTGGGGGGGGGGTCTCCTGTCGCCAAAAATTAACAATCTCTCATAATAAATTACCGAACAAAATTTGGCCGCGATACGAAAATTAGATTGCGAGCATTTTAAATATTTCGACCCTCACCGTGTGGGGGTTCCTGTCACCAAAAATTAAAACTGTCTCATAATAAATTACCAAACAAAATATGGCCGCGCTACGAAAATTAGATCGCGAGTTATAAGCATTTTAAATTTTTCGATCCCCAAGGTGGAAGGTCACCTGTCACCAAAAGTAACAGTGTCTCTTAATAAATTACCAAACAAAATTTGGCCGCGCTTTGATCTCGAGTTATAAGCATTTAATTTTTTCGACCCTCACCGTGGGAGGTCTCCTGTCACCAAAAATTAACACTTTCATATAATAAATTACCAAACAAAATTTGGCCGCGATACGAAAATTAGATTGCGAGTTATAAGCATTTTAAATTTTTCGACCCTCACCGTGGGGGGGGGGTCTCCTGTCGCCAAAATTTAACACTGTTTCATAGAAAATCATTAAACAAAATTTGGCCGCGCTACGAAAATTGATCGCGAGTCATAAGCATTTTAACTTTTTCGACCCTCACCGTGGGAGGTCTCCTGTCGCCAAAATTTAACACTGTTTTATAAAAAAATCATTAAACAAAATTTGTTTGCGCTACGAAAATTGATCGCGAGTTATAAGCATTTTAAATTTTTCGATCCTCACCGTGGGGGGTCTCCTGGCACGAAAAATTAACACTCTCTCATAATAAATTACCAAAAAAAATTGGCCGCGATACGAAAATTAGATCGCGAGTTATAAGCATTTTAAATTTTTCGATCCTCACCGAGGGGAGTGTCCTGTCACCGACAGTAACACTGTCTCATAACAAATTACCAAACAAAATTTGGCGACGCTACGAAAATTGATCGCGAGTTATAAGCATTTTAAATTTTTCGACCCTCACCGTAGGGGGTCTCCTGTCACCAAAAATTAACAATCTCTCATAATAAATTACCGAACAAATTTTGGCCGCGATACGAAAATTAGATTGCGAGCATTTTAAATATTTCGACCCTCACCGTGGGGGGGGGGGGGGGTTCCTGTCACCAAAAATTAAAACTGTCTCATAGTAAATTACCAAACAAAATATGGCCGCGCTACGAAAATTAGATCGCGAGTTATAAGCATTTTAAATTTTTCGATCCCCAAGGTGGGAGATCACCTGTCACCAAAAGTAACAGTGTCTCTTAATAAATTACCAAACAAAATTTGGCCACGCTTTGATCTCGAGTTATAAGCATTTTAAATTTTTCGGCCCTCACCGTGGGAGGTCTCCTGTCACCAAAAATTAACACTCTCATATACTAAATTACCAAACAAAATTTGGCCGCGATACGAAAATTAGATTTTGAATTATAAGCATTTTAAATTTTTCGACCCTCACCGGGGGGGGGGTCTCCTGTCACCAAAAATTAAAACTGTCTCATAATAAATTACCAAACAAAATATGGCCGCGCTACGAAAATTAGATCGCGAGTTTTAAGCATTTTAAATTTTTCGACCCTCACCGTGGGGGGTCTCTTGTCACCAAAAATTAACACTCTCTTATAATAAATTACCAAACAAAATTTGGCCGCGCTACGAAATTTAGATCGCGAGTTATAAGCATTTGAAATTTTTCGATCCTCACCGTTGGGCGGGTCTCCAATCACCAAAAGCTACATTATCCTGCCTTATTTTATCTTAAGACGATTTTTTTCTATACACATTCTATCAGGAATTTTCATCATTGAAACTATAGATTTATGGTAACTGAAATAAGAAACATAAGTTTGAGATTTGATATTCTCTAAATATCTGAAAAATACCGCGTCAATGTCTACCGAAGGATACCATGCCGAAGTCTGCCGAGCTGAAACGACGTTACCCGAGTGTTAGGTTTTTTCGTTACCGATGTGTTAGGATTTACGCGTTACGGAATTTTTGGATTCGGTCGCCGCGCTCAAAGCCCGTGATAAAAGCTTTGCAATAGCTTAAAAAAAAAAAAAAAAAAAAAAAAAAAAAAGTGGTTGCTTTGTTTGAAGAACTAATGCATGACATTTCACAAAACTTTACATTCAGTTAGAGCATTGATATAAACTGAAGCTGGTTAGTTTTTGGGGTATATCTCTTAACAGGTGGTGCTGACATGATGCATTATTCACAATTTCCATAACATCTGTAACTCAAGAACTAATGCGCAGCTTATTATAAAACATCAAATTCTGTTAGTTCCTGATTTAAAAAGTGCTTCAATTCATATATAGGGAACAATTTTTTACTACCATTTCAAAAATATATCGACATCAACTTCTTTTGTATCATGCAATAAATCAACAGTTATATTGAGAATTTTGGAGACTAATAAAATATTTTTTTCTTTCAAATAGAGCATTTTCCAATGTTCCCTTAATAACTAATTTTCTGCTTAATGCCATAAATAAATATTTTTGTTTATCGAAAAACTTTTTTTTTCGTAAGTGATGGAAATATTTTACATATACACACACATATTGCCATAATTAACACTACAAAGAATAGATTTATATAATACATTCCATCTTGCAGACTTTTTAATAATATTATTATTGCAGACACTTGAAGATAGTTCTGTCCCTGCACTCTCAACTAAATTTGTATGTTTTACAAGATCTCTTAACTAGATTCGCACTCTTTTCAAGATCGACTAAATTGGCACTTTTGTGAGATATCTCGAATAAATTGGTGCTCTTTCCGAGATATCTCGACTAAATTTGCTCTTTTTCTCAAGATTTCGACAAATTCGCATTTTTCCCCCAGGATCGGGACTAAATTCACACTTTTTTCTCCAGGATCTGGACTCAATTTTCACGTTTTCCTGATATCTCGACGAAATTTGCACTTTTTCTTGAGATCTCAACTAATTTTGCATGTTTTCTGGAGTTTTTTTTTTTTTTTTTTTGCACGTTTTTTTTTTCTCAACAAATTCGCATGTTTTCCCAAGATCACGACTAAAGTTGCATCTTTTATTGAGATCTCGACTAAATAATGCATTTTCTCGAGACCGCGACTAAATTTGCACTCCCTCCCAGAATCTTGACTAAATTCACACTTTTTCAGAAGATGTCAACTAAAGTCACACTTTTTTCGATTATTTAATGATATTCATATCACCCCCCTCCCTCTTTGCAGAATCATAATTCCCATTTTTCTATCACGATTCTATGTTGAAATCTGCATTTTGTAAATATGATGAAATTAGCATTTTTTACCAAGATTCTTTGATGAAACTTCTTTTTTTTTAATGCGATTGTTCTATTTAAGAGATTTGCAATTTCTTTCTGTGATATCTTGGCAGAATGTGCATTTTTACCATGACCCTTTGACAAAATTTATTTCTTCTGGAACTAATTGACTTTTTTATACGTACTCATTTGTTAAAATTCACGATAGTTTATCGTGACTGATTACCAAAATTCTCAACAGTTTTGCACAACTGATTGGCTCACTTTGCAGAAAAAAATATATAGAAGAATTTACAGGGGGAAATACAGTACAGAATTTTAATATGTAGGTCTTTCCTTTTCTGTATGTAAATCACACAATTCTGCACACGATTTCAAACCCTACCCCTCAAAGACAACCCATCTTCCAAGAAACTTTTAAAATGGCACCATAAGCAGCCAATTTATTTATTTTATGTGCTTGGCGGCTCTTTTAAACCCTTTTAATGGACACAATGGTTTTTTTTTAACCTTTCCATGGCAGCCTGTGGAAATTCAATTGATCTTTGAAAATTATAGCAAATATTTTTGGTATACAAAGAATAAGCATACCCTCCCCCCATTTTTTAATAGCCCTTTTTGAAAAAATGTACTTTTGCTTTAAATTAGTGGTTCCTCTTCGAAAAATTCCACCTGGTGCCCCCCCCCCCCTTTTTTTCTTTCTAGAATTTAGAGTATTTCAGGTATGACAAAAAATCATCTTTGCTAGTAAAATGGTATTATCGTAGTGAGCATTAAAAATCATTCAAAATACAATTTAACTGCAATAGTTGGCAGATCTGTAGTGGTATTGGTAATTGATTTTAATTTTTGAGAAATTAAAAACAATACATGCCTTTCTAAAAAATATTATAGAGTATCTAATTTGCCGACATGTAATTCACAGTCAGGGGTGCCCAGAGAGGGGTTTGGTGACGCAAGATGCGTCATACATTTTAGTTTTGGGGGGGGGGAATTTGAGGAAAAGTACATTTTTTTGGGGGGGGGGATTTTTAAATTCTTAATATTTCCTTTTTTTACTGTAAAAAAAATCTTGATTTTTTTAATATCACTTTAAAATTTTTTCAACATTTAATTTCCAAAAGTATTCCTGTGTTTTCTTTCTTTAAATTCTAGATAAGGGCAATAAGAGCTCATTCTGCTATGCTCGACTCGCTCTCTTTTGAATGTGCAGTAGATTATAAGTAGAATATATTTTACAATTGATATTCTGTTTAGGAGGGGGGGTCAATGTTAAAATATGAAGTTTTTTTTTTGGGGGGGGGGAGAGATTTGCGTCATAGTCAATTTTTTAAAGTTAACAAAAACGTATTTAGATTAATAATATTGCACACTGTCACCCTCTTAGTGGTAAGTATTGATTTTTTTTTTTTTTTTTTTTTTTTTTTGGGGGGGGGGGGGGGGGGCTGGAAATAAAACTTTACACGAACAAATTGACGCTGTGATGATTTGGCGCTGCGATGAATTGGCACTACAATGATTTCAATGCAACACCTAACATTTCGAATTATAACTAACTAAATGAAAATGCCTTAAAATTAATAATTATTTGTAACAATATTACAATGTTTGTAACAATATTTTTCTGCATAATTTTTTATTTTAACATATTAGGAAGTAGGTAAAAATTTGTTTGCAACATTACAGATCTACATACGAGAAAAAAAAAAAAAAGATTATTATGAATTGAATATAAATGAAAACAAAGCATGTTTTCATTATTCTCACATTCACAAAAATATACATTTTTTGAAAATGCATTAAAAGATAGAACATTTCACTAAATTAACCAACTAAGTTGGTTTTATATATGGCAATTTATTTTGTTGCCTAATTAAGTGTTATATGACCAAATTGGTCAAAATTTAGTTCTATGGTAGTAATACTGCTATTACTATTTTTTTTTTTTTTTTTTTTTTTTTTTGCCATTATACCTACGGCAGCCTACTGACCACCTTAGGGACTGAATTAAATGAGAAAAAAAAAATTAGCCTAATGTGTGTATTGTCTTTGAATACATGAAGGAGAGACTGGAGCACATGTGAATAGTTCACATACACATAGCTTTTTTTATTACTGGTTAATTTCTGAAAACAAAAAATACTGAATACAGTAAATAGAGCCCTTTTTTTTAAACAAGGTAAGTTTTTATAAAATCATCTTTATAGTTAGCTCTTCTTTTTTTGTAATAACTTTATAAATTCAATGAATTGCTCACAAGTGCCCCAACAGCAGGGTAGTTGCGAACACTTATAAATATAAAAACTAAACCTTATTTTTACTTAGGGGCTATCCATAAAAGATGTTGAATTTTTTTACCTTGTCTCCCCCCATTTGTCACACTTGTCATACCCCCTCCCCCCTCTACCAATCGTCATATGCCTTGCTATATTACTTAAACATACTTTCAGTTCAAATACAAAGCACTATGTTATAGATCTTATTTCAAATTTTATTTTAAAACTTTAACTATGTGTTTTAATGCCATTTGTAAGCACAAATGGCAATAACTGTACAAATGATTCATGTACTTATTTTATACGAAACAAGAATAAGGCTTACATCAAGAAGCATAATTAATGAACAATAATAATACACAAGGGTGGAAAAATTTTCAAAAATCTTACCAGCTAAGTATTTGTTTCATCCGCCAGCAAGATGCAAAATATACACGATTGAAAATAGTTATGACAAAATTGCATGCAATTGCAGACAAACTTACGGTTACTACAATGCATTTTCATAATTCTTTTTTTCTATAATATTAAGAAATATATACAACAGAGGTAAGCTTAATATAAGATAGAACTTAGTACCATTTAGTAATTAAAACTTAGTTTAGTTATTTACACTGTAATAATTTGGAAAGTTAAAATATCTAGATTGAGAAAGAGTCACTGATAATGTCTATTATCTACAGTTTTACAAAAACAAAAATTGAACTCGCCTTGCCAGAAAATCCCTTGCCACTGGCGAGCAAAATGATTCATTTCCCCACCCTTGGTAATACAATATTCATATGTAAGAGCAAGAGTTATAAAATAAAAAGTAGCGAAATAAATAATTTATAAATGAAAATTATTTTGAAATAAATTTTACTGATATTCAAATCGTTATTTCATATATAATTATCTTTTATCATTCAATGAGATAACAAAAAAAGAAGATTAAAAATTTTATTTAGCTTTTAATACAAACAAACTTGTCAATAGAAGGTGTAAAAATGAAAAATTTAAGAGTCAAGAAAAATCCAACAAAAGAATTTTTAATTAAGTAAACTAGTTAATATAGCTTTTCCTTACACTTATTTCACAATGCTACCTCTTTTTGAACAATAATATTCACTTTATATAATTTACAATTAAATAAGATAAATGTTACAATTTGAAAATAGCATTAACATCCCGAGAAAAAAAAGTCAGTGCTACAGTTAATATGTAAAAGTGTATACAAAATTTAATCATGTATAATGCTCCCCCCCCCCCTCCAAGAAAAAAAGATAAATAAATAAAAAAGGGATGCATTTTACAACAAAAACATGTAAACAACAACTATTTTCTAAATGGTAAAAAGAGCCAAATAAAATCCACAAAAAATTTATAATTTAGTAAGCCAGTTAACATAGTATCCCCCTCCCTTCTCCATTTCACAATGATACCCTTTTTTCTGAATAATAATAATAATGTCTTTTAATTTACAAAAACATCCCACATAATTTGCACAAAAAAATTATACCCCCCACCCTCCCCAAAAAAGGAGAAAAACTTTCCTGGAATAAAAGAAAGCATTAAAAAATTGTACAAGAACTCATTATTATTATATTAATTTTACTAAAATAGTATATAATAAATAAACCTGTTTTTACATTCTTGCTTTTAGTTGCTTCCCTCTTTTACAAAATATTTTTTCAACACATTGAAGACATGGCTTTGGCATCTTTATCAGCTGATGTCATTAGGATTTGTGACTGAAAAATACAAAATTTATAATGACAACCAAGAAAAACTTTAAATCTGTCATGAAAAGCCTCCATGCATCACTATTCCCAAATAGTGTTACCCCCTCCCCCTAAAAAAATAAAGCTACTACATAAAACAAGCAGAAACTGATCCAGTATTTTTTTTTTTTTTTTTTTTTGTTTATTCATAAGGCAAAATATTTCTAGAAACAACTGTAGGTCCACTGTGCCTCCATGTTAAATTTCAATACATGATCATAAAATTGCTATTTAAAGTTTTCTTTTAACCATATTAAATTTAATATTAACCCTTTGCGGTGCAGTGGTTTCATAGATATACCACTTAATTTTAATTCCCAAACGCAATATTGGCACTGGAAAAAATTATGGTTTATTGACAGTGTGAAATATAGCGTTTTTTTATTTACAAATAAAGTTGTCTTCAAATTCCAGTGTCAGTCATTTATTTCAACACTTAAGAAATTAATTTGTCCTGCCCTGCAAAGGGTTAAATCAAAACAAGTATCTTACCTTTACAAGAAAATTTTTTTTATTTATCTATAACCTTTAATTAAAAATAAAGAAAAGTATGATGAATTTTACTTTTAGACAGACTTGTATAAAACGAAAAACTTTCTGTGCACGTAATATTGAATTAAAAACTATCTGCAAATTAATGTTGGGTGTAATTCGATGCAGTTTATGAACGTACTTCGCGTTTTTTACGTGATTCATAGACGTAATTTGCGTTTTAGAGCGATTCATGGGTGTAATTCGCATTTTTTTACGCGATTCATGAGCATAATTCACGTTTTTCATGCGATTCATGAACATAATTTGCATTTGTTATGCTATTTAAGGGCGTAATTTGCTATTTTTATGAGATTCATGGACGTAATTTGCATTTTTTGAGCGACGAAATTTATGTTTTTTGATCGATTTATGGATGTAATTCGCGTTTTTTTATGCAATTTATGAACGTAATTCGTGTTTTTTTTTTTACATAATTCATGGATGTCGAATTCATGTTTTTTGAGCGATTCATGGGTGTGATTCGGGTTTTTTGAGCGATTCATGGATGTAATTCGTGTTTTTTATGTGATTCATGCAACAAATTTGCATCTTTTACTCAGCTTTCGGGCGACATTCAGGTTTTTCGCGCGGTATTTTGCCGAAATGTTGGTTCCTTTTACACGATACTTGGCTGAAATGCACGTTTTTTATGTGATTCTTTGTCGAAATGCATATTTTTATGCAATTCTTTATTGAAATTCGTGATTTTTTCGAGGTCTTTTGATGACATTCGCATTAGCAGTAAATAATTCTTTCTTAAAATTTTCTACAAACTCCATAAAATTTTCTGCGCAGTCTATATTATACAACTCTGCTTTTAGAAGCTCAAAACAAACAGTCAGGATAAAATGGATCACTGAGCTAACAATGTATTTCGAAGGCTATAAGTAATCAATTCAGAGCTGAAATCAATTAAATTTCTAAAATCAAAATCTATTGTTTAACAGCTAATTCAGAGTTTCCCCCAGGTTTAAAAAGGGGCAGGGCGCTACTGTTCTGAAAAGGGCACTTTTTCATTCTTCAGGGCACCTTTTTTTATTTTTAGGGGCACTTTTATAGTGTTGAATCTAGATTTTAGCGGTTCAAAAAATTGTGGAAATACAGAAATTTCGTCAAAGAATCCAGAAAAAAAAATCCAAAAATTTCGTCAAAAAATTGAAAAACAAGAAAAAAGGGTAAATTTTGTTAAAAGATCGCAAAAAACTTCCGATTTCGTTAAAAGATTGTGGAAATACAGAAATTTCGTCAAAGAATCCAGAAAAAAAATCCAAAAATTTCGTCAAAAAATTGAAAAACAAGAAAAAAGGGTAAATTTTGTTAAAAGATCGCAAAAATCTTCCGATTTCATTAAAAGATCGGAGAAAAAAAAAAAAAAGAGGGTTTTGTTAAAAGATCACGACAAAAAGCGACAGATTTTGCTAAATAAAAGCAAAAGAAAAATTTCGTGAAAAGATCACGAAAAAACGGCAAATTTGTGACGGATTCTGAACAGAACCGTGCAGGGGGGGGGGAAACTTAGGAGGCGCCAAATTTATACTACAAACGTCATTTTTAGGCTGTCACATAAAAAAAGATGGGGGGGGGTCATCAAATTCTAATTATGCCCCAGGTGCAATTTTCTCTTCGCACGAAAATGATTATGAATTAGGAAAATCCCCTTTTGGAGCAATAAAAACGCAATTTTTGAAGCAGGAAAATTAGTTTTAAGAACAGAAAGATTCATTTCTGGCATTAACTTCTTTTTGTAATACTTTGACAAAATTTGCAATTTTTTTTGCGATCTTTTGAAGAAATCTGCCGTTTTTTAGGATATTTTGACGAATTTTGTGTTTTTTGCGAATTTTTGGCGAAATTCGCAGTTTTTGAGAATTTTTTTTTTTTACAAAATTTTCCGTTTTATTGCGATTTGTGGACAAAATTTGCCGTTTTTTGCGCAAATCTTTTGACAAAATCTGCCGTTTTATCGTAATTTTTTAACGAAAGTTGCTGTTTTTCATGATCTTTTGGTGAAAGTTTCCGTTTTTTGCGAATTGTTTGACAAAATCTTCCTTTTTATACTGATTTATCGACGAAATTTATCATTTTTTCATTGTCTTTTGAGGAAATCTGCCGTTTTTTTTCTGGATTTTGTGACAAAATTAGCCATTTTTTTCTCGAAACTTGCCGGAAATTTGTCATTTCGCGATTTTTAACTAAATTTACTGTTTTTTCACGATTTGTTGATGACATTAGGCGTCCCATGGGACGTGTAAGAGCTATTTTTAGCGTCCCGTCGCCGATTATTTGCGTAATTTAGACGCTATAGCATGTTCGCATCATTGCTGAAGAGCTGAGTTTTTTCAAATGTAGGGAAGAGGGTCAAAAAGGGCGCTATTCTTTTCAATGAGCGACTAGAGGGGCGCTAATTTTTGAGTGAGGGGCAAGAGGGGTGCTATTTTTTAAACTAAAGGGCAGAAAGGGCGGAGCGCCCCCCTGAAACTCTCTGGGGGAAACTCTGGCTAATTACAGCAGGCTGAGATACAATACACAAACTATATGCTCTAATACAAATAACTACAACATATTTAAAAATACAAAAAGAAAATAATATTTAAACCTAATTCTTAATTCATGTATTTAGGCGTGTAATTTTTAAAAGCCTTAAAAAGCAAAAATTGTCCAAAATATGAAAGAAAAAACAGCAACAAATACAGTAGACTACCTCAAATCCGCAACTCTCTAAAATCTGCGCATATTTTATGGTTGTAAACAATGAAACTTTCAGTTTGGATATTGGGACAAAATTTGATCTTTATTTTTAGTTTGTATCAATTCCATATATTTTTGCATTAGTAATTTTCTTATTAATACTCTATTCATGTTTCTTTCATGAAGGAAGAATAAATTCTTTTTGGAAAAAATTCAAGATATTTCAAATATTATCGGTAATCACAATCTTTTTACCAAATATATTTATGCATTAATCAAAATTTTTTGGTTATTAAGCCTGGCTAAACTTGAAAAAAATATCCTTATTTTATGATTTTGATGTGAATTACCGTATATACTTGCGTATAAGTCGACCCCCTAACTTATGTAGTTAAAAATATGAAAAAATTGAAAACCCGCGTATAAGTCGACCTCTCTCCAAAAAGGGGACCGTTTGACTTTCCCCCGAAAAGGATATGGACTTGGATTCGCTCCTAAATGAAACGACTCAAAAAAGGACTGATTCCTCGTACTCGTTCCGAAATGAAATGACTCCGAAAAGGACTAATTCCTCAGACTCGTTCCGAAATGAAACGACTCTGAAAAGAATCGATTCCCCGGAAACCTTCCGAAAAAGAAGGACGCCTCTGAATCGTTCTGAAAAGAACGAATCCTCGGACTCGTTCTGAAATGAAATAACTCTGAAAAGGAACGATCCATCAGATTCATTCCGAAAAATTATGCTTAATGTCATAAATCGGAATCGGGGAATGACAAAGAAAAATCGGATTCATTCAGTTTTTTATTGGACTTGTTCCATTTTCTCGGATTTGTTCTTTTTTTTCTTGGACTCGTTCCTTTTTTCGTTCCATTTTTCTCGGATTCGTCCTTTTTTCGGAACAACTTCGAATGGCTCATTCCTTTTGGTGAATGATTCTGACTGGAACGATTCCTTATATTGGACGATTTTGCCATTCTCCTTTTTTTAGGTGATAGCCAACTATTTTCTGATATTTTTTTATAGATTTTTTTAGGTCTCGCGTATAAGTCGACACCCCCACTTTGAAGTTCTTTTTTTGTCTAAAATTTCTCGACTTATACGCGAGTATATACGGTAGTAATGTACTTTTATAAAGCAAGTTTTGTTGAATAATTTTGGAAAAGTACATTTAATCTGTTTAATGTATATTTAATCATACACTATTGATTATTAACTTGACTTTTGCTATTAGTACTTTAATCATTAAAAAAAGGCATTATCTGAATTTTTATTATTTTAGTTTATTACTTATTTTAATATTTAATTATATTGTAAGCTTTCATTGTAGTTCCGATTGCACCATTAATTGCATTCAAATTACTGTTTAAAAAATGTAAACAAAAAAAATGACCAGAAATCCGCAAAATTCTAAAATCTGCACAACCTCTGGTCCTAAGCTGTGGGGGTTTGAGGGAGTCTACTGTATTAAAATTACGATTTATACTATGTAAAAAATCTCACATTTGACAAACGCTTGCAACTGAGCTGCACAGATCGGTGTTTTACAATAAAATCTGTAAAAGAAAAAAATATATATATTATTCTAGATTATAGTCAACTCTGTGAAATCCTCACACTGAGGGACTGAGTGGTTTGCATATTATACATTGTGGAAGATTTATAGATCATCCCTTTGTTTACATTTTACTCTTTAAAATCTGACTATAAATTAGTAACTACATAAAAATTATAAAACTCAACACTAGTATGTTATGTTACATATAATAACTAAGACTAAAGAAAATTTAAATTACGTATAATACACATTTTATTGATTATTCATTCTTTTAAACATTGACACAACAGAATTGTAGTTTAAGTTTTGGTTTATTGTAGATAATTTTATTACTCTCGTTTCTTGCTCCAAGATAAAATTTTGTTACTCAAAGAAATTTAGATATTTATCTTTAAATATTCATTCACTGAAAAATTGATAACTGAAAAAAAAATAATAATAATAACCTTAAGTTTTTAATTATTAATGACTATTTTCATTGTTTACATTCCAACATGTAGTGCAGATAATAGAGTATTGCAGATTCTACATCGGCATATTTCAGAGTTGACTGTATAACATTTTAACATTGCTCTGTATCCACAGTATATTGCTTCATTGTTATATTCATGTACATTTAAACATAAAATTTGAATTTAATGTTTATATGGGATAGTCAATAATAATTTATATATTAAATATTTAATCCTCCCATCTACCAAAAATGGGGAGAAAAAAAAAGCTGTGTTTTTAAGTTGTTGAATATTGATATAATTCAACAAAATTCTCACATAATTCTTTAAACACAGACACCAAAGACTAATTTAAATATTCTTTTATATTGTTAATTTATTAAAGTTAACAAAAAGAAACAAACTGCTACTAGGATATAAAAATGTTTTGTACAAATAAAGTTGAAGGTGTGTGTGTGTGGGGGGATGCAATGGCAAAGGATAAAATAATTTAACTATTTATTAAAATATTAAAAAATCAGCCAAGCTTTGCTTTCTGTTGAATTTATTAAAACATTTAATTTATAAATACTTCTGGCCTAATAATATAATAAGCTAGACAAGCATTTGAGACTCATGATCAAGATTAAGAATTTTGCTGATTTTCAATTAGCTGGCAATGTATTTGTTTTATAGCTTTAAAAAAGTAAAATTTAATCTGTCAACAAATGTACATAAAACAAACTTAATAATTATGATTTGAGTTGCATAGATGTTTATGATTCAATGTAATTTGGTAGAGAACTATTAAGTAATTAGTACCTGTGGTACTTGCATATTAATGCCACTGCAGCTACAGATTTGGCGGTTTTTAAGTAGCGCCAATCTACATCTAAAAATTTTTCGACAAATCATAAAATAAAACACTATTTAAAATCAAAACCCTTTCAAAATTTTAATAAAAACTGGAATACATTTCCTATTTTTGATAAAATTTGCAAAAGTTAAAACTATAATTGGGAATATTATAAAACTTTTTACAAATAAGAACTGTATTACATTTTCTAAGTGTGGTAACTTGGCAAAATTATAAAACGAGTTGGCAAATATGAAAATTTGACTTGGCAATTTAAGGTTTTCTCCCCCACCAATAAAAAGTCTTAGCGATGTCCCTGGCTATAATAAAACATATTTAATACTATATTACTATAACTTTTCTAAATTTTGTGTTTACAGTTTGCTTACACACTGTATATGAATAACAAAACAGACATTATACATTTATTTAAATAAAAACTCTCTTTTGTTTCTTAACCATCCGGAATTTTCTGTAAAAATGTCTGCGATATCTTTTTTATGGAAGAAACTGTAATTTAAAAATCTAGCATGCACAAACCGAAGGTGGAACTAACTAAAATATATGATAAATTTATGAACATCATCCATAAAAAAGGCAATACAGAAGAAATAATTAAATAACAATAATATAGTAATAATGAACTTACGGATTTTTTTGTAAAACCTTATATAAAACGAACTAGCGTCCTTCACATCAGATAGATAGAAATAACCGCTATACATGAAGATACCGATTGCCGCCATAGCATTTTAAGAGGAACTGAGTTTACGCATGCGCACAATTCGAATACGTATATCGATGATTAATGAAATGTGGTTCTCCGCCACGGCTTGACTACTTTGGTCTACATTAAAAGTATTCTAAGCATTCCATCATGTTATTTTTACTCTTAATTTAATTTACTTCTTCAATCATTATCCAAATCGGAAGATTCCGACCAGAGAAATTAAGAACTATTTGCAATAATGGTAGCATTTCATACTTCATTTATTTCAAAATTTAATAATGAAAAAGCATGCTTTTTTTCATTAATTTCGTTTCTGAGTTCATAAATATGACAATAAGAAAGTGAATTCAAACTGTAAACAACGCCACAATTTTACCTAGTATGATGTCTTAAGACATAACAAAACTATCACGTCATTATCTACAATGATGTCCAGGGGTGCCCAGAGAGGGGTTTGGTGACGCAAGATGCGTCATACAATTTACTTTTGGGAGGAATTTGAGAAAAAGTATAATTTGTGGGGGGGGGGGATTTTTAAATTCTTAGTACTTCCTTTTTTCTTACTGTTAAAAAAGTCTTGATTTTTTTAATATCACTTTTAATTTTTTTCAACATTGGATTTTCAGAAATGTTCCTGTGTTTTCTTTCTTTAAATTCTAGATAAAGGCAATAAGAACCCATTACGCTATGCTCAACTCGCTATCTTTTGAGTGAGCAGTAGATTATAAGTAGAATATATTTTACAATTGATATATATATATATATTTTTTTTTTTGGGGGGGGGGTGTCAATGTTAAAGTATGAAGATTTTTTTTTGGGGGGGGGGGATTTGCGTCATTGGGTTTGGGAGGCGATGGTCGGGGGGGAGGGGTGTCAATGTTAAAGTATGAAGATTTTTTTTTTGGGGGGGGGAGGGATTTGCGTCATTGGGTTTTGGGGGAAAGGGTTTGGTTTGGTTTATTTTTGTCGGCCGATTATCTACACTAGGGATATAGGCCCAGGGTGGAGGTGCCCTTCGTGGGGATCTTTCTAAGGGAACCTAACCCGTATTTACGCAAGGTTCGAAGAAAACTCCGAAAGGTTAGGCCGACAGCCGCAATTGGGTTCGAACCCAGCACCTGCCGTCTACCAGTTAAGAGGTACGAACCTCTCCGCCACTGGTGGGGCTTGGGGGAAAGGGATGGTCACCACTGATGATGTCATAAGAATATAGCGTTATCTTGGAAACTAATGCATGGATTTTCAGCTAACTTCAGATGCATTTAGATTTTTGGTGTAAGTCACATAACCGGTGGCGCTGTTATACTGCACTTTTCAGGAGAGTATTTACATATATAAGATAGAAGAAAATTTTTGGAGTGCCACAACCGACTAATTTTTCTATAAATTTACCAAAACAATAGCATATTAAAACCAGACGATAATTTTATGCGATAATTTAAACCAGACAATAATTTGATTAAATAATAATAATATTTTCAACAAACAAAATAAAACGTTCTGTTATGACGTCATCGAAAGACTTATTCGAAGGTATTTGTCCGTAAAAAAAATGGCTAGGCAGCAGATTTTCACACCCTGCATAAAAAAACGGGCTTTGCCCGTAAAAACATATTAGTACTCCGAATTTATGTTTCCGCAACGTAAATTTACGGAAGTGTACCGTTAAGCTTCAAAAACGGACAACTACCGTAAAATAATACGGTAAATGCCCGTTAATTTACATTTATTTTTTACAGTGTAGAGCGACGGCGCATGTTCCCCACATCACCCTCTTTGACTGCCTTTTCATTGACGCCATTGTGAGGCGAGCTGTAGCCACGTAAACATGGCTGCCTTAATTGATTCTCGCGCCAAGTGCGAATTGCGAAGTGTTATTCGATTCCTGTAGGCTGAAGGGAATAGTGCAGCTGAAATTCATCGAAGAATGAGCCGAGTGTATGGAGAAAGCTTTATAAGCAATGGAGTTGTGCGTGAATGGTGCCGAAAATTTAAAGATGGCCGAACCAATGTGCATGATGAAGGTGGTCAAGGACGCAAGTCTGTAGCCACAGACAACCTTGTTCAACGAGTGGACGAAGAAGTTAGAGGAAACCGAAGGTTCACTATAAATGATTTGTCCATAAAATTTCCAGAAGTTTCGAGGTCTTCTCTGTACACTATTGTGACGGATCATTTAGGCTACAGAAAAATTTGTGCTCGCTGGGTCCCAAAGATGTTGACGGACAACCACAAAACATGACGAATGGGCTCAGCCTTGACATTCCTCACTTGTTATGACGCTGAAGGAGAATACTTTTTGAAATCCATTGTGACAGGTGATGAGACCTGGGTTCAGTATGACACACCTGAAACAAAACGTCCATCTCAACAATGGATGCATACGAACTCGCCAAACAGACCAAAAAAGTTCAAACAAACCTTCAACAACAGAAAGATTATGGCTACAGTGTTCTGGGATCAAAAAGGTGTGTTGTTTGTTGAGTTCAAGCAGCCAGGGACGAGGATTACTTCAGCTGTTTATTGTGAAACTTTACGACGGTTATGCAGAGCCATTCAGAACAAAAGAAGAGGCATGCTGACTTCTGGAATTGTTCTGATCCATGACAACGCCCGTCCTCACACTGCTGCGGTAACCCAACGTCTACTTCAGCATTTTCAGTGGGAAATTTTCGATCACCCGGCATACAGTCCCGACCTAGCTCCGAGTGACTGCCATCTTTTCCCTGAACTTAAAAAGTGGCTAGGAGGGAAGCGTTTTCAAAGTAACGTGGAGCTTCAAGACAGCGTCAAGAATCATTTGAATTCATTGGCGGACACTTTTTATGAAGAGGGTATTGGAAAGCTTGTCCACAGGTGCGACAAGTGCCTCAATTTACAAGACGATTCTGTTGAAAAATAACCATAAGTGTACGTAACTTTTAGTAATAAAATGATCTTTCTATATATGCTTGTCTTTTTTTTTATGACATCGGAGGTTGAAAAAAAAACGGCCCTCGTATATATATATAATAAAAAGTGTACAGATATGTGTTTCTATATTGTGGTACATATTTTTATGGAAACGAAACTTATAACATTCACCAGAAAGCGGAATAATGGCAGAAAATTTAATACTTTTCCAATTGCAATATTAAACGCGTAAGAAAAATTGCAAGAGCATCTAATATGGCGCCAAACCTGATGCATGACGATTAACAACCACAGCGCATGGTGGATTATCACCGTTTGTCAGGGATTTTAAAAAATCCCGAGTTAAACTTCGCGACACAAACAAAAGTCGCTCTATTTTTGGTGGCTTTCATTTTCTCCAGCCTTCCCGTATTTCTCGTAATGTAGAAGCTCTTTGTCAGCACTTTGGACTCTTAAAATATCTAAATTATAGAAGCAAGCCTAAACCTTTTATTTAACAGGTAGGCAATTAAGAGTACAGTTATGCTAAATCGAGCAGTCATTTTCGTCTGTGTCAACTGAGATTAAATTAGTACATTTTTGGAGGAATTTAAGTCTGAATTTGATTGCTGCATTTCGACCGCTCGAATCACAATAATCACACTTTTAAGCACAAAGTTTGTCTGCTACTTATTTACTTTTATCTTTTTTTTTTTTTTTTCAGAAATGTAACTTTGCGCAAACATTAATATTTGAGGTTGTAATTTCATATATTTAATTTTTTACTATTTGATTTTTCTGATAATTTAATCAATTTTTTTCAAAAAAGCAAAAAAAAAAAATATTATTCATACAAAGTTGTACTAAATTTTAAAATCTGCAGATCTTGCATATAAATTGTATCTTCAAAATATGATAGATTAGAAAAAATGTCATTGTTAGAATATTCTAAAAAGTATTTATCAAATTATTTCAAGAAAATACAATATTGGAGCATATAATTGTCTTGCTACTCTTTCTACAATAATATTTTTAAGCACAGTCAATTAAGGATTTTTTTTTTATTAAGCAGACATTAAATATACAACCAATGTTTTATATTTATATTATTAAGCAATAAACAGGGCTCTTTCTTGAACTCTATAGAGCTTCGTTCAACCCACCACAGTTATTGTCGTTAACCCTCTGACAGTCTTAGTAAAGGGCAAAACAGTAATGTTGTTTTCTCTGCATTTATTTTTAATGCTAAAAAAGGACTTTTTTTCAAAATTACATAAAAAAAAAACTTAAAAGCGAATATGAATTTTATCCTTGAAAACTTTAATTACTGTTTAGTATCATGAAAAATCTATTAAGTTAATATAATTATATTATTTTAAATAATGCTTGTATTGCTGTGAACCCTGGATCTTAATCAACGTGTTGAACGAGCTGAATAACGGGCTTGTTAGTGAGAGGATTAAAACTAAAATTATAATTATCATTTTTAAAAATTGAACTTTTTCTCTATTATGAGAATTTATACACGTATATATAATTTATTCCAATTTATTTCTATGTTGAAAGTAGTGTAATGCATCACTGCCATAGCGGAAGTATTCTAAAATATGTTTAACGAGCAAAGTGTAACCAAATAAAATCATCGAATTTACAGCACTGGACAATAAGAAAATTATTATCTTGTTCTAGTTTTTATAACAAAATTGTTAAACATCCTTTTTTAAAATAAAAATTGGAACATTTTTTTATGATGGTTTTTTTATGCATACATTTATTGGAATTGGATTTATTTTTTAAATCGCTTTACCCTTTCCGGCACACTGTGCCCTGTTTGGGATACTTAATTTTAATTCCAAACTTGCAAACGACAACAATAATTTTTTAGTTAAATTATGCCTTTAAAATAAAAGCTAAAATTAAGGATTTCAAAATACATAAAAATTTCGTTTGTGAATTCCGTTGTCAATCGATAATTTCTCATTTTACTAACAGATATTGCCCGTTCCGGAAAGGGTTAAATAAACACAACACACTAACTCATATTTTTAAATTGTAATAATTTTCTTGCACAATAAATTCATACACTGTCTTTTCAATTCCAATTTTCCTCCAAATCTCATCAACTTATATGATTGGAAAAAGCATTTACTTAATGAATCGTCAGTAGATTCTGAAAAATGAAAATAATATTTACACTTCAAAATTATCATTCACAAACATTAATATACTAAATTAATAGCCTAAACCTTTGGAATACCACCTTTATTAACATTGTGATTACCAGTAATATTAGCAATATCTTGATTTTTTTCACAAGTAAATTTATATTTTATTCGTGAAAAACTACGGGATCTGTCATATTGTAGTGACTTACGTAAAGAAATACAGTCGAGTCTCTCTACATCGAAACTCCATACATCGAATTTCTTTATATAGCGAATTTTTAGTAGGAACGGTCCCCTTTTCGCATAATTACATTGAAAACAGTCTCTATATAGCAAAATATCTATCTCCATATAACGAATTTTTTCATAAATTGGTCATAAGAAATAGTTTTAAAAAGCTTCAAAATCATATGGAATCGATTTTCCATCACTTAATTTTAATTTATCGTCAGTGCTGAGTTTTTTTTTTATATTACTTCTCTCCTTGTTCTATAAATCCAACGAATTCATCTCATCTCTCACACACCTTTCCGCATCTTTCTCAAAACAGTGTCTATTTGATTGATACAAATGTAAGAGTATAATCAATGAGAGGCACATAAGATAGACCTTCAAATGGAGGAAAATGTTAACTACAATTTTTCATTCCTTGGTAAAATTTGAGTATTTTTTGAGAGCGTAACAATTTAAAAAAAAAAAAAATAAATAAATAAATTACAGATTTCTTCGTCTGAAATTAATGCAAGTCTTCCTTATTTGATTTTCATCAAGCTTTCAAATAAATGTCTGTTCTCTTTTTTGAAACAGCTTAAATAATTAAGAAATAAAATGTTAGGTTAATATTTACTTTTAAACACTTCAAATTCTTAATTCAAAAGATCAAAAATAATATTTGTTCAAATTTCAGACATTTGGTTTGGAGGGGGGGGATTTTTGAGACTTATAGCGGCAGAGCTGTTGTCTCGAATGATCCAAAGCTTTCACACATTAAATACGATTTTTAACATCATTCTCTATACATCGAATTTCTCTATATAACGAATTTTTTACTGGAATGGTGGATTTCGTTATATAGAGACTCGACTGTACATGCAGATTCATATAAAACTTAAATAATCCGTAATTTTGTCCTTACATCTGATTTAAAAGTATTATTGCTTACATCTCTGATGATGTGCGGATTTTGGACATTTGTTGTATTTGATTATACAGTAAAGTTTTTATTCTCCTTCTATTCGCAAGTATAACATGTGATGCTTCATAACAAAGGGGCTTTTACATTCATTACAGCTGCATTTCTTTTTATCAAAATTTCAAAAATAAACATAATAAACCAATTCAAGTTGTTAAATTGTGTTCTATATCTTATAAAATCAACTCACACACAGTGTTTTCATCACCAATATTTCTCAAAAGTTCATTAAATAATATGATTGGATACATGATTGGAGCATTACATTAATAAATCGTCAGTTGATTCTCAAAATGTAAATAATTTCGTATTTACACTTCAAAATTATCATTCACAAACATTAATAAAATGAATTAATAGCCTAAAGTTTCAGAACAACCCTTTATTATCATTCTGTTGAATCAATAAATTAATATAGAAATATTTTATGGTCAATTTTCAGCAATTATTGAAGAACGTTGTGTGGATTTAATAATATTCTTAATAAACTGAACTATAATTAATACTTTAATTCCCCGACTTCTAAATGAAACTCTTCCTAAAATTATCACAGCCTTAACGTAATTTGCAAAACAGGTATGCAATTAAATAACTGATTTTAATATTCTTTCATGAGCAGTAAATAAATTTCCCATAACATTAGTTTATTATGCACATTTTAATTCATAGTCTCGCAGTAATCCACTATTTATATGGCAAAGTGAAAACAATTGTTTTGGAGAGGACATAGTAACATATTCCATTACCGTATATTATTATATACATTATATTTTCATCTTGTGAGTTTTTTATGTAAAATTGTACATAATTGAATATAAATATATTGACAGCTTAAATTAGAAATATTTTGTTTAACCCCTTGAGGGGCACCGGTATATATTATATACCACCTACGGCTGATGAAGATTCACACCAGAAAAATATTATTAAATTTCACTTTTCTAACTTTGGTGGAAAACAGTCGTGAAATTGCTTTTCCTCTTTTTCATATAACTTTTTTACAAATTTCCGGTGGGAGTTCAGAATTACTCGAACGCAATTGCTTGCCCCTCAAATGGTTAAAAATTGCTATTGAAAAGAAATTATATTTAACCCTTTTAAGGGTGGTGGTCCATTTTGGAGTACCTAATTTTAATTTCTAAATGTTTCATTGGCATTAGAAAATTGAAAGGAAAAATTCCCTTGTATCAAGTACCTGAAAGAAAGTTTTACTTTTTAAAAAAAAAGAAGTTTGTTTGCAATTTCTGGTGTTAATCATCCACCTCAAATTTGCTAATCTAAGTACTTTGCCTCTGAAAGGGCTAAAAAGCATAAAATAGTTAAATGATAAATAATGCTATTTAAATATCAAGAAATAGTTATTTAATTTTTTATTACACATGCCCTTTTACTGTTATAGACAGGTGTGTCATAAGCACTTTTCATAAATTTATGCATGCACTCCTTTAAAAAACGCATATAGCAATATTGTTAATTAAAACCTTAAAATCTTGCGTAAATCGCGCAAAATTTCTATCTAAAAAGTACGTAAATGTATTTAAATGCATAACTGCCATTGTCGAAACATTCTAAAATAATCTTCTGTTTATCAAATTTCTTATAGGCAAATTTAAGAAATACAGTGTTGTATAATCGGCATTTAATTGTCCTGATATTGTTTTAAAAACAATATTTTTAAACATACCTTTCTTAAATAGAAATTTGGAAATTTTTCCTAAAATGTTTGTTATATTGATTAATTTTTTCATACATTTTAATGAACAATTATTATTACTTCACAGAAGTGTTGGGAGAAATTAAAAACAAATAACGTTTACATGTTATTTGTTTAACATGTATTGGCGATAATCTAATAAGAATCAAATTCGTAATATTTTTTTCTTGGAAATTTTCATTGTTATGAGATTTTAAACATTTATTGTGATAATTCCATTTTATGAAAATCCCCACAGAAACATAACACACTAACTCGGATTTTTAAATTGCAATAATTTTCTTATGAAATCAATTCATTCACTGCATTTTCATTTCCAATATTTCTCTAAATCTCATTAAATATTATGACTCGTTAATACATTAGCTTAATTAATCGTGAGTAAGTTCTTAAAATGAAAATAATTTCGCATTTACACTTCAAAATTATCATTCACAGACATTAATAGATGAATTAATAGCCTAAAACTTCTTAACACCCTCTTCATTATCATTCGAGTAAATCATTAAATTAATATAGAAATACATTATGGTCAATTTCCTGTAATTATTGAAGAACATTGAGTGAATTCGATTGTCTCTTTAATAAATTTAGTAATTATTAATTCTTTAATTCCCCCCTGACTTCTAAATAATACTCTTTCTGAAATTTTTACAGTTTAAACGATAATTTTTGCGTAACGTGTAAATAATTAAATAACTAATTTGCTCTATCACAAACAGTAAATACACTTCTCAGAACTTTAGTTTATTATGAATATTTTAATTCGAAGTCTTTCACTAATCCATAATTTATACGAGAAATGGAAAATGATTGTTTTGAAGAAAACACAATGATATATTTAGTTACTAAATATTATGATATATTTTATATTTTAACTTGTCAGTTTTTTGTGCAAAATTGTACATATTTAGTAAAATATATGGACAGTTAAAATTATGAATATTTTGTTAAAAAACTGCTGTTGAATGGAAATTAAATTTAACAGTTAAAAAAATTGTTAAAAAATAAGTGATACTGTGTTTTAAATTTCAAGAAAAAGTTATTTAAATTTTTATCTCGCATGCCTTTTTGGTGTTATAGACTGGTCTTTTACTAGTATTTTTCAAAAGTATGTACTTGCACTCTTTAAAAACACATATAGATAAATTATTGATTAAAACTGTTGTTAAAATCTTAAAAGCCTGCGAAGCTTGCGCATAATTACCATCTTCCAAGTATTTAAATGTACATAAATACATAACCGCCACTATCAAAACATTCTAAAACAATCTTTTGTTTATCCAATTTTCTGTAAGCAAAAAAAAAAAAAAAAAAAAAAAAAAAAAAAAAATTGTACAATTATCTTTTAAATGTCCGGATATTGTTTATCAAACAATACCTTTAATCACATCTTTTGTTGATAAAAAATTGAATATTCTTATTATTATGAGATTTTTTTTATATTTATTGAAAAAAAATCCATTTTATTAAAATCCCCGATAAAAATATAACACACTAACTTGCGTTTTTTAACTGTCATAGATTTCTGATAAAATCAATACATACACCGTCTTATCATTAGCAATATTTCTCAAAATCACATTAAATATTATGATGGGATAATGCATTAACTTAATTAATTGTCACTAGATTCTCAAAATGAAATATATTTCCTATTTACATTTGAAAATTATCATTCACAGATGTTAGTAAACTGAATGAATAGCCTAAACCATCGGAACACCTACTTTATTATCATTCGGATAAATCATTAAATAAATATAGAAATATATTCTGGTCTATACTTAATAACTATAGAAGAACGTTGTGCGAGTTTAATCGTTTCCTTAATAAACTGAACAATAATTAATACTTTAATTCGCCGACTTCTAAATAAAACTCTTCCTAAAACTATCACAGTTTCAACAGTAATTTACAAAACGTGTAATTAATTAAATAACTGATTTTGATGTTATTTCATCGACATTAAATACATTTCTCATAAAGTTAATTTATTATAAGCATTTTAATTCACAGTCTTTCAATAATCCAGTATTTTTACGACATTGTGAAAATACTTGTTTTGAATGAGACATAGTAACAAATTTGATTATTGAATATTATTATATGTATTAAATTCTTAATTCTTTTTTGTACGCAATTGTACACATTTGATAACAAAATATAGACAGTTTAAATTACGAATTCTTTTGCTAAAAACTGCTGTTGAATGAAAAGTAAATCCCTTCAAGATCAGTGGTTCATTTTTGGACCATGTAATTTTATTTTCTCAATTTTTAATTAGTATCAAAAGACTGGAAGGAAAAATTCCCTTCTATTAATTACGTGAGAAAAAGGTTTTACTTTTTTAAAAATAAATATGTTTGTAATTTCTGGTGTCAATCACTCATTTAAGCACTTTTCGAATGAAAGTAGCTTGCCATTTAAAGGGTTAAAATGCATAAAAATGGCAAAAAGAATATGATTTTATTATTTAAAATTCAAGAAATAGTTATTTAAATTTTATCGCAGATGCTTTTATGGTGTTGTAGATTAGTCTATTTTTTCATAAATTTATAGTTACACACCTTAAAAAACATATATAGTAATATTATTTATTAAAAATTTATAAAAATCTTAAAAACCTGTGAAGCTTGCACATAATTTCCATCTCCAAAGTATATATATCGAAATGCATAACTGCCATTGTCGAAACATTCTAAAATAAGCTTCTGTAAAATTAATTTCTTATAAGGAAATCAAACATAAGAAATAAAATATTGTACAATTAGTATTTAATTGCCCTGATATTGTTTTTATAAAAACGTTTTTAAGGATACCCTTTTTAATAAAAATGTGGGAACTTTTAATGTTATGAGATTTTAACCTTTTCCGGTCTAGTTTGCTATTAATAGTACATGTCTTTTAATCGAGTAATGTTTCGTCTAAACAATTACGTAGTTACTTTCCACATATAGAAATGATAGTGGATGGCCATTCCTTTTTAATTATGATTTCATTTATGTTTTGACATTAAGCAATAATAATAGTGTTACGAATTTTGTAAATAGTTAGTGTTTGTACTGTAAAATAATGTAAATAATCTTATTAAGCTCCATTCCTTTACTAATATTAGTTTTTGTTACATTGTCTCTGTTATCAAGCAAACTTGTCTATTATTTTCAGTGAATGTCTGTGGCAGCTTGGCGAAATATTAGAGATATCGCCAAGTTGGGGTCACTTTTGACGACTAATTTTGGTCGCCAAATTTGGCGATATATCGCCAAGTTGGCGACAAACCTGGCGATTGTTGGCGATGGTAACCCTTCCCTCTCTATGGTAACCCCCCTTTAGATATGCTGATACATTGAATGTTATTCCGTGGTTTTCTGGAATATTTGAGAAGCCTTTGGAAATTTCTAGCGCATGCTGCGAGCCTATATAAGGAGAGCAATGCGAGCTGTCGTTGTTATTATTTATCAGTCAGTCATTGAGTGAACAACTAGGCAATTGTTAAGCAAGTTTGCTTGAGTGTTATCTACGTTGTTTTGAATGTTATTTAGTGTTGAGACATTGTATAAAGAGTCTATGGGACCTATATCTGTACTTGTACGATAGATTTGAGCAGTTATTTTTGAATATCTGGTAATATTTGTGAGTTTCGAAGACTCTGTTGTTCTGGAGATCTGTAAATAAATTATTTTCTACTTTTCTGAGAGACAAGAGTTGGAAGTTGTCTAACCATAAGATCAAAAGAACCCTAAATACGCTACAATAGTGATAATAATAAAGGTATACTTAATTCAAATAGCACCATTGGCCATTCCTTTATTTTATACATGTACTCCACTCTTTAAATTAAGTATAACTTACTTTTCTGAACCATTTATATGTGATAAAATGCAAAAAACTATTATACTAAAAAAATTATAATATAGTTTTATAAGTTATTTTACAAAAATACTTTAAAACTTTCTTAGCCTATTATCGTATACATATGAATTAAAATGTACATTCGTGAGATTTCAAAAGGCGAGATATTTTTAAACTTCAGTAAATTGATTTTAACTAGTGATGATAAATGTTATTAAGGTCAAAGTAATTTTTTTCCGTCAGAATGGAAAATAAATTCGGACCCGAAAGGTTTATGCATTTATCGCGAAAATTCCGTTTTATTAATCCCCTAAAAACACACTTACTCAAATTTTCGAGCAGTAATAATTTTCTACACTGTTAATTCACACAATGTCTTTTCATTTCCAATATTTCTCCAAATCTCATTAAATATTTTGATTGGATAATGCATTAACATAATTTATCGTCAGTAGATTTTCAAAATGAAAATAATTTCTTATTTACACTTCAAAATTATCAGTCATAGGCATTAATAATCTGCATTAATAGCCTTAAATTTCGGAACACACGCTTTTTATTATCATTCGGTTAAATCATTAAATTAATAGAGAAGTGCTTTGTAGTTTATTTTCTGTAAATATTGAAGAACATTGTGCGACTTTATTCGTTTTCTTAAAAAACTAAACAATAATTAATACTTCCAATTGCATACTACAATTGTCCAAAAATGTACATATTTGATAGAATATATAGACAATTTGAATTATGACTGTTTATGAATTAAACTTAAAAGGAATGAAAATGGTTAAAAACTAACTGGTACTATTATTTAAATTTCAGTAAATAGTTTTTAAATTTTTATTCCACATGCCCTTTTCCGGCCCTTTTCCTGATCCGGTCTAGAACTCGTGTTCTAGACCGGTTGTTACTGGCACTTTTCATAAATCCATTATTACTCTTCTTAAAAAACATATATACCAATATTATTTATTAAATGTTTTATTTAAATTTGAAAACGGTACGAAGCTTGCTTATACTATCCATCTTCAAACTATGTAGATGTGATTAATGCATATCTGTCATAGTCGAAACGTTCAAAAATAATCTGCTGTTTAACCGATTTCTTATAGGCAAAAAAAAAAAATTGAGAAATGCAGTATTGTAATAAGCATTTAATTGTCCAGATATTGTTTTTAAAAAAACGTTTTTAAATATACCATTTTTTAAATAAAAATTTGTAAACATTTATAATGAAATTTTAAACATTTATTGCAAAAATTCCATTTCATTAAATTCCCCGAAAAAGCATAACACACTAACTCAAATTTTAAATTGTATTAATTTTTCCAAAAAATCAATTCATACACTGTTTTTATTACAAATATACCTCCAAATCCCATTAAATATTACGATTGGATAATGCGTGTGTTTATGTAATCGTAGATAGATTCTCAATATAAAAATAATTTCCTGTTTACAATGTCTTTCACAGTCATTAATAAATTGAATTAATAGCCTAAAATTTCGTAACACTCCCTCTATCATCATTCGGTTAAATCATTTAATTAATATGGAAACATATTATGGTCTATTTTCTGTAATTATTGAAGAACGTTGCGTGAATTAAATCGTTTCCTTAATAAACTGAACAATAATTAATACCTTAATATCCCGACTTCTAAATAAATCTCTTACTAAAATTATCATAGTATAAGCAATAATCAGCAAAAACTGTTAATAATTAACTGATTTTAATATTCTGTCATCGGTATTACACTTCTCACAATGTTCGTTTAATATGAACATTTTAATTCGCAGTCTTTCAATAATCCATTATTTATACCACAAAGTGAAAGTAATTGTTTTGAAGAAGACTTAGTAACACAGTTGTTTACCGGATATCATTATGTGCATTATAATATTTTTAACTTGTAAGTTTTTTTTGTGTGTGCAAAAATGTACATATTTTATAGAATATATAAACAATTAGGAATATTTTGTTAAACTGCTGTTGAGAGGAAATTAAACTTAAAAGGATTAAAAAAATCTGATATTATTATTTAAATTTTAATAAATAGTTTTTAAATTTTTATTGCAGATACGCTTTTGGTGTTCTAGACTGGTTGTCACAGGCACTTTTCATATATTTATTATTACACTCCTAAAAAAAATATGTATAACATTATTATTTATGAAAAGTTTTATTAAAATTTTTAAAATCTACGAAGCTGCGTATACTTTTCTTCTTCAAACTGTGCCTAACTGCATAACTGACTTAGACAAAACGTTCAAAACAATCCCCCGTTTAACCAATTTCTTATAGACAAAACAAATTTAAGAAATGCAGGTTTGTATTTAGCCTGATATTGTATTTCTGACAATATTTCTAAACATGCCCTTTTTTAAATAAAAGTTTGAAATTATTTATTATGAATTTTTAATCATTTATTTTTAAAAAAAATCCATTTTATTAAGATCTCAGAAAAATTTATAACACACTAGCTCAAATTTTTAAATTGTAATAATTTTCTCACAAATTCAATTCATACACTGTATTTTCATTACAGATATGCCTCCAAATCTCATTAAATATTACGATTGGATAATGCATTAATTTAATTAAGCGTTGATAGATTCTCAAAATGAAAATTATTTTCTGTTTATACTGTCATTCATAGTCATTAATAAAATTAATTAATAGCCTAAAATTTCTGAACACCCCTTTATTATCATTCAGTTAAATCATTAAATTAATATAGAAGCACATTATGGTCTATTTTCAGTATTTACTGAAGAACATTGTGTGAATTTAATCGTGTCCTTAATAAACTGAACAATAATTAATATTTTAATTCTTCGACTTCTAAATAAAACTCTTCTAAAATTATCACAGTTTCAACTTAATTTACAAAACGCATAAATAATTAAATAACTGATTTTAATGTTCTTTCAACGACATTAAATGCACTTCTCATAACGTTCATTTATTATGAACATTTTAATTAATGTGGAAACTTTCAGTAATCCATAATGTATACGACAAAAGGAAAATAATTGTTTTGGAGAAGACATATTATTCTTCATATTATATTTTAATTTTTATATTTATTTATTTATTTTTTGTACAATTTTGCATATTTATTAAAATGTCTAAGAATTAAAAAAATATATTTTTTATGATGATTTTTTATAAATGCTACTGAAATGTAATTTAATTAAAAATTTCCTTTTCTATAGTCAAATGTAATGTTTTTTATCATTTTTATTATCAATACACATGCACTCTTAGTGTCATGGATTCATGATGCCATTATGTACTTTACACAAATTTACTGCTAGAATTCTTCAAAAACCATCGCACCATGTCACGAACTAATTGATTAATGAATACTCGTATATATACTTTTAATTTTGATAGAAAATCTTATGACGTCATAACGTATAACTTGGATAGCTTTTAGATCTGGATTTAGTAGTGCAATTTAGTAACATGTCATATTAAATTTTTTAAGCCATTATGAAACATAAATGCATGAAATTTTTAATATAGATAACTTAATAACCTATTCTATTTAAAATACTTTTTCCTAATATTCTACATTAAACTTCATTTTCCCTTTTTAATGTTTAATTTTTAATGTGGTATTTTACAGTTTTAATGTTCAGGTAAAACTGTAGATAGTGCCTTAGGATTCATTACATGGATAAATAAAAGCAACAAAACTGCTGTGAGTTTGAAATTATGTTTCTCTGTTATTTATGTGTCTATTCCGTGTGTAATATGTGGTCTGTGTAAATTAAATGCATGCTGTTATTCATTATGGTCCATCTCAAGTTATTTAGAGTATTACTCATTATTGAAGTATATTGTATAAATATATAAATTAAATGGCGACGACAGGAAACAAAAAAATGTTTTCACCAGAAAAAGTTGAAAGAAAATTAACGAGCCGCATAGAAATGGCTCAACTTTCAATTTTAAATATTCCATTGCATAATATTTATTTACGGTGTGAATGAGTATCACCAGCTGCCAAAAAAAGGTGGGGGTGGGTTAAGAGGAGAAATTATTTTTATTTTATTTTGTTTTTCTCATGTGCTGTAATTAGTAAAATAAAATGTTTTCATTTAAAGAATTCGACAATAGTGTCGAACCATTCCAAGTCTACATAAAATGAATAGAACAAAATTTTGATCTCAATGATATAAAAGATGAAAAAGTTGCTGCTCTTGTATCCTATATGTGAATGTGGCACGGAAATCTCGATTATTTGTTAACTGTTAAAGACAACGTCTGAATAAAATGCATCTCATTGGGTATTGTGTAAATTTTGGAGGAGATAACTTGGGTTTATTTTTTGGTTCAATCTTTTGCTACAGTTGTGAAGTTTAGAAATTTTTTTTTAATTTCTTCTTATTAAAGAAAAAGCCATGAGCTCTAAACTTTTCAGTTTAAAATTAAAGTTATGTATTACAAATGAAATGAGTGAAATGATTATATTTTAAATTAATCAGATTATAAAAGGCCACGGAAACAATGTTTGGCGATTTATCCCCTGAGCTTAACTAGCTAAAAATACATAATCCTTTATTTATCTAGTAGAATCTTCCAACTTAGCAAAGAACTGAGTAAATTAAATTATGAATAAAATCAACAAGGTATAGTAATTAGCATGCATTTAAGGGAGACAAAATTGGTCTGACATATTTCAAAAATATTCCATAAAACATCTCAATAGTATCAACATCGTAGAGCAAGGACTGTATTTAAAAAAAGGGTTTTTTTATATTCCATAAAACATCTCAATAGTATCAACATCGTAGAGCAAGGACTGTATTTAAAAAAAGGGTTTTTTATGCATTTCCAATGCTTTTCCAGTGTCTATATTTACGGTACTATTTCATATAATTTTCATAGAAATTATATATTTTTTTACGGTATTTTTGTAAGCTAGAGGAGAAACTTTTTTTACTACGATTCTTCGAAGAAAAACGCCTGAATTCTGCAATTGAAGAACATACCAAACTATTTAGAATTTTTACTTTCTAAAGTATATTCAGTCATTTCTTTGTTTGTCTGATTTTACTCACTATATAGTTGCCAACATTATATATATATACACATATATATATATATATATATATATATATATATATATATATATATATATATATATATATATATATATATATATATATATATATATATATATATATATATATATATATATATATATATATATATACGTCTTTATCAGATTAAATCTTTAACAAATCTGTACAAACTTTAATTAAAAACACACAAAATAATATTGTCAAATTAACTGGCTATATGCAAAAGCAAAATTTCCGAACATTAATTAAATATATATGTTTTAAAATATCAGAATACCTGAAAATTTCTATCGGTATATTCATTTGTCTTTAATTTTATGTTTCATAGCTTTGAAAATTCAACCTAAATCTTAAAATTATGATACGATGTTTATAATGAAATACAATTTATAAATAACGATAAATTTACATAAACTTAGCTAAATGTTCATTACCGGAGAAATATATGCGGTTTCTAACACACAATATCTTCAAAAAATGAAGACTGTTTTAATTAATTGGAAGGAAAACAGCTTTATCATTCAAATGTATATATCTAAAGAATATGCACGGGAGGCCATTGTATCTCTTTAATTAAATTTTCTGTAATCCCTTTACTGATAATAGAGTATTCACATGCACAAAGACATAGTTTGTTTATGACAATATACAGCTATTTATTTAACTTTTATGATAAATGAATACAGAAATCTCTATTTCAAATTTTAATTAATTATCTACAAATTCAACCAATGCTAATGTGATTCAAATAAATTGAATATTTACTAATATAACAAATACTTTCATTTTAAAGACGCATTCTGCAGTCTCTTTTGTGAAACTTATTTTATAATCATCATTGAAATTGCATTTCCTGCTATTTCCGTTTCACGATACTTATTAAATATGTATATTATTATAATTAAGGCTGATAAGTTTTTAAAAATACTCCTTTTGATCACTTGTTAAAATTTCCCTTTTACCATTTTGATCTCGTTGCAATCGACTTTTCAAAGCTGACATGGAAAAGTCTTTTATTGAAATAAATTCGGTTAAAATAATTTACATTTATGCTTGTCCAGTAGTCAAAAAATGAAAGTAACGCGTGTATTATCTTATACAAACTTGAGTTCTACAACAACATTAATTCTAAATGATGTCAAAAAAGCACTTTAAATTAAAAAAAAAAAAAAAAAAAAAAAAAAAAAAAAAAAAAAAGTTTTTATTATACATAGAATAGTTTGTATTTATTTATTTTTTCTGTGCATTTAGCATTTGTAAAACTGGTTGTAAATGATACCAGTCAGTTAAATTTATTACTATAACGTAAAACCTCTGAATAGTTAACACGATTTGGAGCACGATAAAGTGACTTTTCTTTGAAGATAACCATTATTCCGCGCTTTGAAAAGTTCAAAATTACATTACATTAAAATAGAAATAACTGCCAAATTATTATTATTTTTTTTTTACAGTTAAAAAATACATACTATTTTACACTAAAGGAATCACTTGTTCACAGTTGTTTTATTTAATTTACTCTCTGAGCGTCTTTCAAATGGGTAAAATTGTAATGTTATTTTCTCTGAGTTTAGTTTTAAATGCTCAGAACATATAATTCTTTCAACATTTTAAGTAATTAAAAAATCTTAATTGCAAATATGAATGTAATCCTTGAATTTATAACTCACTCTTCATTGCTTTGAGAATCCACTTAATATATAGAATTATATTCTCTTAAATATGGATAACATTGCAGTGAAACCTGGAGCTTAGTGAACGGAACATTACGTGCCAAACATTTAGAGGGTTAAAGCATATTGATTTCTCTAAAAGCATAATCAGAGCACAGATTTGTTTTACAATTCCTTAAAAATTCGTGCTCAAAATTTTTAAATTCTCTGAAGGATAAGTATGGCAAAGCAAATTACACGAATATACATCCACAGCGGCATCTTTAAATGTGATAGCTCGTGATTTAAAAAGAACCTAGAACAAAGAGTTAAACGGTCGTTGCAGCAACTGAGAGTTAAAAAACTGGCGCATGCGCATTTAAGCTCTGATTTATCGTCTGCTCGAAAATCGAGATAGAATTTAAACAGTGCTATGGTTTAATATTTGATAAACTTTCCTCGCTGCTAAGCAGCTCCATAGCATGGTCAATAGCATACGGAATTTCAGATTTTTCTATGAGAGATCAAATCCCGCTCACACATACAAAACTGATTGACTTTTCAGTAACCTTTGGCTATGTTTAATTTTCACGCAGACGACAAAGCAGAGCTCAAATACGCATGCGCCATCTTCGTAACTTTTAATTGCTGCAATGACAGGCTCCTAAGCACAGTTCCAATATTACATCTTACAAGATAAAAAGTAATTGTTACACATAAGCATCGTGATCAGAATATCACTTTCGCATAGCCATAACCAATTAAAACCAACTATTAAATAAAATTTCAGTTTAAGAATTTTCGGTACTACAAATTTTAAAATTTCTAATCATTGCACATTTTCAATTTTTACACCGTCGTATAAAAAATGTACTTTTAAATGCAACTTGTTTGAAATGTGTATCTAAAATTGTTTTTGAGTTAGTAATTTTTTTGTATTTTTTAATACTTTTCTGTAATTGTGGCAACCGAAGTATTCCATTTTCGTAAATTAAACGTGAACAAATCAGAAAACGAATAAAATAAAAAAAACAGACGTATTTCATTTCTAGACCATTAAGCATGGACCAGTCAGAAAACGAATAGAATAAACCAACTTTCTAGTGGAATTCAACCAATAAATATATTCAGAAATAGTTCATATTCCCTAATTCTCTACTGAGAACAACTATTTTCCCAAATAGTTAATAATAATAGCAAATAATATATTAATAGATACTTTAGGTTTAATCCCAGAAACTAATGATACTTTCAAATGTTGTCATTTTCAAAACGAAATCATGTATTTTTATAAATAAACAAAATTAGTTCTCTCAATTATCCTCTTATGAAGTGCCTGATTAAGGCATGAAAGTACTAAGATATTTCAAATGAAATTAACTATTAACTTCTCGTTTTGATTATTTTAATCGCCTTATAAAAAATGACCTTTTAAATTTCATATTATATATTTTAGGTTTAGTAACGTTATAGAATATATTTTTTACAGTGTAATGGACAGAAACATCTCATTACTATCTCAGACGTTTTCAATTCAAACTTGGATTAAAAAAACTTAGTATAATGGATTTTATTTTTGTATTTAGCTATTCAAATAATTGTATTTTATATACGTTTGAACGTTCGACATTCAGTGTTATTTAAATTTGAAATTCATTACTGTTATATATTTAATAATTTATTTACTTTTGTATCATTCTTATTTTTTCAGTTAGTAATTTGAATAATTCATTATTGTTATATATTTAATAATTTATTTACGTTTGTACCATTCTTATTTTTTTCAGTTAGTAATTTGAATAATTACGTACTTAAAGCATGTATTCTTCCATTTCTGTTAAAAAAATATTTTTATATTAAAATAATTAGAAGAATCATTTTCATTATAAAACTTATCACAAAATTATTAACTAAACTACATTAAAATAATGTGTGAAATAAGTTTTAATGTATCTTTATACAAAACCTTTAATGAAGTTATTAATGTAATATATGATGCAGATAGTATATATTATTTGTTTTTATTATTACAAAATAACGAATAAGTTACGTAAATGAAGAAGCCAAAAAGCATTAACTTCACATTATATTCAATTCTGCATACATTATTAGGCTAGATTTGTTATGTAATTATTGATAAAATGCTTTATATAAGATAAAATAATTCGGCAACAACCAGTAATAGCAAATAGCTAATAAGTATATATTAGTTAAAATTGCATCAAATTTATTTTAGAATTACATACATTTTAGAATATAATGTTTTAGAAATACTAAAGTAAAATAAACAAATAATCTTTAATTATTTGTTTTTATTTCTTTATATCATCATCAATAATTTTAATTATAAATATATAAGTATTAGCGATTTATGATATTATTCCTTACCTGGCTTTAATTATCTCAAAAAAATAAAAGATTTTAAAAATTTATTTTTGAACATATGAAAAAAATGTTTTCAACTAAAGGTATTTTCACATTATCTTTTCTGAAATTTTTGAAATTTTCTTTTGTTATCCATTTTTATTGACATTTAACTTTAAAACTTAATAAAACTAGTCGTTGGGGGCCACCGTAATACTTACCCATCATATATATGCATACATAACATATGAAAATAATACATTTGAAAACTATTTATAAAATGGATTGCAATTCCAAAACAAAATTTAAACGTGTATTTATATTTTTATTGTGCATAGTAATGCTGTATTAATGAGTTGCTGATGAATCTCTTTCGATAAATTATACAACACGCCTAACTACTGAAGTAGTACTGAATTGCGAAAAAGAAACATCCTTATAACTCCAAAAATAATAATCTTATTAACTATCAGTTTATTGCGTCGGATTAAGCGTCTCATTTCCAATTAAAATATATCTTTGAATTGAAATTTGAATGAAATACAGGATCATGAAAAATCGAAGAATGTGGAAAACAGAATTACAGATATCTCGGCAACTAATAATTCGATCAACTTCGTTCTTTATGCAAAATATGTGTTATTTTATTGCTTTTTACGATTACTCCTTAAAATAAAAAAATTCGAAAATTTTTATATACCTTTCATCAGAACGAATTTTTCGAGAGTCCGAAAAAAATAGTTCCGGATAATCGAGGTTGCTGATATTAAATAGTCTTCGCCCCGTTCTTACATACTAAGTACATACAAATTTAAAGTCTCTATCTGAATTCGTTCGGGAGATAGAGCGTTTACAGACAGACAGACTGACAGACAGACAGACAGACAGACAGACGGACGGACGGACAGACGGCATTTTTTTTTTTCTAAAAATATGTTTTTCGAAATCTCCAGTGTCGAAAACGTGTAAATCCGTCAAAAAAAATTTTCAATTTTCAAAACGATTGCAAGACTTACCCTATACTACGTATGATGGGTAATTAAAAAAACCCCAAAAATTTTAGCAAATACCTAGAAATAATTTTTATAAGGGAAAAATAGTCGAAATGATGTCAAAATTTGACATTTCAGCAAAACGGGAAGACTCAAAATTAAAACAATGTATTGACCTTTTGTAAATTGCACAATAAACAGAAAAAGTTTCTTTAGGACTTATAATACACACATTATAATCGCATCTCTATCTCAAATGATATGGCAGTTAATGTACCAGAAAATGTACATCTTTTAATAAACATTAATGTCCTTTGATGTAAAGTTAAATTTAAAAATAAATTTTAAAAAGGCTTATTTCTGCCAACCATAGATGTCTGTCAGCAATCTTTTTTATTTTCATTCATATTTACTGATGATTTAGATTTTTGTAACATTAGAAAAAAAATAATAAAATTCCGAATGACATTTCATGCTGCCATTTTTAATCAAAAATCGAAACTAGATAAAAATGATCATATTATGCTTAATAAAAAAAGCAGCGCCATGCAAAGATTTTTATTTTTGAATATAAGTACTTTCATAAAAAGTCTATGCTCATTTCTTCCCTTTTATATTCTATCTCCGTGATCTAAAAATTGTTTTAAAAATTTATCATTCACATTCCGTCCATTTTTGACGAGGTTTATATTCCAGTAATCTATACAGGGTGTTTCGCTACCAGACCGACAAACTTTGAGGGATGATAGTAGACATGAAGACAAACATTATTAAATAGGAAACCATGGGGCGTAAACGTCTTCTGTAGGAGCTAGGGGCCATTAAAGTTTAAGGTCCAAAAATTCAAACGATGATAAAAAACGGAAAAAAGGACAGATTCGTTTGCAGTTTTCGCTAAAATCATTCTTTATATCACGTTTTGTTTGTAAAAAAATTTTAAAAGTTACGTTCAAAAATTGTCGATAGAGGGCGCTTTAGACTTTAGAATAACGAACAACTACTTTTTACCGTTATTTTGTGCATGGAATTGAAATTATTTTAAAGTTTAGACTTTAACTTAAATTTTAATCCCAAAATCGGAAACATTGGGATCGGGTAACTGGCGAAAATTTAACTGTGAACAGATGGGCGGATTTTAAACAGTCATAAACATTATACAAACTGATCGATTTTGTTGCGGTTTGCGTGTAGTTCATTCCCTTCATAATTATTTTATTCCAAATGACTTACAGCTGTTGTGTATCAATTTTTTGTTAGATGGCGCTTCAGATATATCTCCGACATTTCAATGGCATTACTCTTGTGTCTTTTACTACCAGACCAACGTAATTCCAGGAAGTGTTAGAGATACAAAGCGACTCGGAATCACATAGGAATGTAACATTAAAAATGCCTTTTTCGCGAGCTGTGGTTAAAAGAAGCAGAGAAAAAAGCAACAGAAACAGTTTGCGAAACAGAAACACGTTAATGTGGCAGAAAGCAATTTAGTTAAGGGTTTTACTACAAAAGGTATCCGAAATTACGACCAGAAGTAGTTGGGCATGCTTGACAGCAGCGTCGCATGCAATTCCTTACGCTTTGAAAGATCCCTGGCATCTCGGATAGCTTTCTGGCAGCTACAGAAATTAGAGCTGACAGGCCTTCCACTGACTGTACAGGAGTCTCATACATTCAACTTTTCATTTGATCCCAGCAGAAGAAGTCCATGCGGATTCAGATTAAGATTGAGCCAGGTGGGGGGGGGGGCTACCAATTGGTTTGAGCTCAACTAGCCACACCAAGCAATGTTTATTTTAAAAAATACAAAACAATTATACAGTAATAAAATAACGATAGGTAACAAAAAGTAATTGATATCATGAAGTAGGTGCGACGATCTGGCAGGCCAACGAACCGGGCCACCACTACCTATCCACCTCTGTCCACATGTTACGTTCAGGTGTCTGCGTACATCATTGGTAAAATGTGGAGGAGCCCCATCGAGCTATAGAGTGGCGCAACGAAATAGAAACATGTGCTTTTATCAGAAGTTCCGACAGAACGTGTTGTAGAAATATCAATTGGTTTTTTTCTCTGCTTCTTTTAACCCTAACTTGTAAAAAAGATATTTTTGACATTACATAATATTATGATTCCGAGTCGTCTTTGCATCCCTAACACTAAATGGAAGTATGTTGGTCTGGTAGTAAAACACCCAGGAGTAATGCCATTGAAATTTCGGAGATATGTCGGAAGCGCCCTCTAACAAAAAATGGGGACACCAATGCTGTATGTCATTTTGAATAAAATAATTACCATGGGAATGACCTACACGCAAACCGCAATAAAATCGATTAGTTTCTCAAATGTTTATGAGCATTCAAAATCCCCTCCTTTGTTCACAGTTCAATTTTCGCTAGTTACCCGAACCCAATGTTTCCGATTTTGGGCTTAAAATTTAAGTTAAAATCTAAACTTTAGAATAATTTCATCCCCGTGCACAAATTAAGGGTAAAAAGTAGTTGTTTGTTACTCTAAAGTCTAAAGCGCCCTCTATCGACAATTTTTGAACGTAACCTTTAAAATTTTTTTACAAACAAAACGTGATATAAAGAATGATTTTAACGAAAACCGCAAACGAATTCAACCTTTTTTCCGTTTTTTATAATCGTTTGAAGTTTTGGATCCTAAATTTTAATGGACCCTGGCTCCTACGGAACACGTTTGCGCCCCATGGTTTCCCATTTAAAAATGTTTGTCTTCGTGTCCACTATCACCCCTCAAAGTTTGTCGGTCTGGTAGCGAAACACCCTGTATAATGAAAGCCCAAGCCATGTGACTGTCATCAACAGTTCCGGGCTGACCGCTTCACTTTTTACATGTCACTTGTCCATTTTGCTACTACAGTAAAACGTCTAACGGACACTCCCGAATAGCGAACACCTCTATTTAACGGACAGTTTTCTAATCCCCACTCCCAAAACCTACATTTTTGTATGTTTAACCTCCGAATAACGGACATTCCGAATAGCGGACACTATTTTTAGCGATAAAGAATGAAAAAGAATTTTTCATCCAGAAAAAAAAATGAAAAAAGAGTAAAAAGGATGCTTCTAAATTTATCAGAACAATGTGCCACCAATTTTGTGATCACAGATAAATGTAGAGGATGAGCTAGGGAAAATCCTCCCCCCCCCCCTCTACATTTAGTGTGAAAAGGTTGCCCGGAAGGGACATTTTCTTCAACATTGCAATGTCCCTATGGAAGTTTTTAAGATTTTATGCTTTTAATAAACAAAAAGTGCAATTTCTCCTCCCCGCCCGAAATTCTATAGAGTCCAATAACGTCACATTGAAAAACAAATTATATGTAATTGCAAGCAAAAGTAAACTTTTGTAGCTGATTTTTTCTTAAGAATGTAATAAACAGTTGATAAAGGTGTGCACAATTTTATTTCAGTTTTATTGCTTAAAAAATAATTTTAATTTCTGATTAATCATAAAATGTAGGTTTTAGGAATATAAAAGTCAATTAATGAATTTTAAGCATTTCTTAGTGATTTTTGAATCTCTGAAGTTTTCCCAATAGCGGACACCTCCGAATAGCGAACAATTTCGGCGTTCCCGAGGTGTCCGTTATTTAGAGGTTTTACTGTATTATGTTAGCCTGGCACAGATAATTAAATCGCCAAATAAGGTTCCGTAGCCATTAGTTCATTCAAAATATAACCCATCACTAATTTCATTTTTAATTTATATGTATCAGATACATTTAAAATGCACGCCTTTTTATCGCTAATAAAAAACGCCTAAGTCATGTGAATGTCAAAAATATAAGCAGTCTAACCACTTCGCTTTTCATGCATGCCAAACGGCCATTGTCAGGTTTCAAATGTATACTCTGGCATTCAGGTTATTTATCTGATTGAGAAAAAAACTACCAAAATTATAAAAATAAAAAAATATTTCTAATCAGTTAAAAATATAACGTTTGCTCTTTTTGTTAAAAAATACTATTTATCTTATTCTATAGAGAGGAATATTAAAAGTCTTTTCTTTTACTTTTTAATAATTTTATATTTTACCTGCATCTTTGGAATATAAAACAATAACACCAACCTAATAACTATTGTCACCAACAATTTTAATAATAATAAAAAAATCTTATTCACAAATGATGAAGTTTCTGAAAACCATCGAGTTTGGTTATTAAGTGACAAACAGTTTTAATGAAAATTATTTTTTAAATTAAAACTGCATAAAAGTTACACTTTTAGAAAGATCGTTCAAAAATAAGGTACTTTTCGATTGGCCAGTTGAGTGATAAATTACATTTAAATATATACATAACCTGAGATAACTTCAGTTGGCATTAGGCTGACAGCATATTCCATCAAAGAAAACAATTTATGAATGATACGAAATGCTACCATAATCGTAAGGCAATCTTGATTTCTGTCAGAATCTTCCGATTTGTCGAAGGATTATGCAAATAAATGAAATTGTAAATATAAAAAAAACATATTGTGCTGCTTAGCAAGCATTTCAAGGCGACCAAACTGGTCGCTAGAAGCGGCTAGTATATAATAATACCTTTGTTCAAAAAAAAATACCCTCAAAATCAAAAAGAGCTATGACATAAACAAATTATGAATCAACTTACAAACTGTCTATTTACAAAAAAAAAAGAAACTGTTGTTATATTTATTATATATTTAAGTATTCTTTTTCTGTGTTGTCTATTCATTTTTTACTTTATTCTTAACTCTTTCCAACGAAGATAAAAACGGTTTATGGTTTCGATTTAACTGGCTGTCTTTCCCCGCTCTAACTCCCATAAAGATATTCGGATTGCTTTGAAATTTTTGGACGTTATTGACGTTTACTCTAGCACAAACATTATTTCAAATGAAGTTTGTAGTATGATTAGTTTATTTACAGGGATAGTAAAACTTTTACCTTCACATTACGGCCTATGGGGGAAAAATCGTTTCAATTGAATTTTAAAGATCTTACATCTTGTCAAACATGTTCATATTTATATTCATTTACGAAGTGCACTATGGTACGCATTCTGTAAAATATGCGATGAAAAATAACTATAGTTCATTTACAGGTCCACACAAATGTATTCCATTACATATTCGTAAATGGGGAAATTGCGTGAGACATATTTTAATTATATCAAACTATTGTATGAATAATAAAATTGATATATGTCGCTGAGCTGAGGTATAATTTAAATTACATGATATTGCCATGCATAATAAGATATGTATAGCCTTTACAAGGGGAGAAAAAAATTTAAAATCAAAAATCTTCTTGAAAGGCTCTTGTAACATCTACAATAGAAATATATAATAAATATCTCCATATTAAAATAACGGTACGACAGTATGAAAATTTTAGAAACTGTGCGAATCCTGTGTCTTTCATCAGTTTTTCTTATTTTCATTCACATTTACTGACCATTTAGAGTTTTGTAATCTCAGAAATATAATAATAAAGTATGGAATGAGATTTGACGCTGCCATTTATAATCAAAAGTTGAAACTAAATACAAAAGATCGCATGATGCTTAATGGTAGCAGCAGTTTCACGCAACGATTATTATATTTCAATATAAATCTTATGATAAAAGACTATACTCATTTTTTCCCTTCTTTGTTCTATCTTCATGATCGTTTTAAATACCGTATTTACTAGTGTATAGAACGCAATCGTGTATAAGGCGCACCCCTACTTTACAAAAATGGCGATTTCTTAAAGTCTCGTATATAACGCGCACTATAAATTTGATACGCTAATGAAGAATGACTAAATGAATTTCAGTAAAAAAAAGTCGAAACAAACATTACACCAGACCAGAAAACAAGATAAAAATGCATTTTTAGTCTTCGGGTTTTAAGAGAATGACGGGAAATAGGAATGAGTGACGGTAAAGAGAATTGCTAATTAGCGTTTAGAAAATGTCATTAGCTCTGTTGTATAAAAAACTGCAAGGAATGAAATAAATATACAGTAGTACTTCAATTAAGTAACATTTTCCGAGTTTTAATATCTTTGAATAATTTCTTGTTTCATATGTATATCATTCGACTGCATCCAACAGTAAAAAATTATTCCGTGTATAAGGCGCATCTAGGAGTTTTGCCCTAATTTTTCGGAAAAAAGTGCGCCTTATACACGTGTAAATACGGTATTTGTCGTTCACATTCAGTCAATATTTTACTGGGTTTATATATTAGTATATAATAACAGTTTTGGTCAAAAAAGTTTCCCCTTAAAATCAAAAAGAACTAGCATACCTACAAACTATGAATTCACTTCCAAACTGCCTATTTACAAAATACAATAAGTGTTATATATATTATTTAATTCTTCTGTTTCTTTTTTTTCATTTTTGCTACTTTGGAAATATCTATTTACTTTAAATAGGTTAATTTTTGTTCTGTAGTTAAAAGTATTTATCTAAACATTATTGCGTATAAGTGTGTGAAAAGAAATTTAATATTTTGTACCAAAGACGTAAAAGCAATTTAAAAATTTCTTGAGAAATATCATTAAATAACACTAACAAATTTACAACGATTTTTTTTCTCTGCTCTAAAATATGTAGATTCCTTTTTCGTAATATGACAGCATTTTTATAATATTGTCCTGCTAACTTAATTACCGCTTTATTATTTTTACTTATGTAGCATTCCTTTTATTTGCCTTTTTAATATCAATCCATGAAATCATTACAAGTAAATTTGAAAGTGATTTTACCCTTTTTCACGATCTCATGTTTCAATTCAAAGCTGGCTTTATCTTTATTGAACAAAAACATATTTCTAGAAAGTCTGTTTTTATTTTATTTTTTACTAAAGTCAACATCTCTTTCTGAAGAGTAGTTTATCCATCCTTATCAATCAAAACTTAAAATATAAAAGAGAATTTTTGGATCAAAATGGAAAATTTTATTCAGGAACTTTTTTCTAAAAAACATTTATTGTATTACATAAAATTTTACGTTATATTTCTGTATTGATATGTAATATATAAACTTTTTAAAAATAGAATGTTCTTGACTTTCCTGAAAAAAAGTCTTATGCTGCAGAATTTATAATTATATTGCTAAAAGCACATCTTCAACTATTATATAATTAGATATAAAATATTAAACTCAATAAACACCATAAAAAACATAAATACTTAACATTCTTATATTGCCATTTCCTTACAATAGAAAATGTAATTTAGAATTACCTTTTTCCTTTAATATAGTTATAGTTTTTTATGCATTTTTTAAATAATCAATGTTTGTTTTTTTTTTAATTATCATATAAAATTATTTTTTTAAAACATTAGTAAATATTAAAAACATTTTTCTTAACCAAGGCTACCAATAAAAATAATCTGTTTTCCGGACGATAGGGCTCATTGTCATGAAATTTGGCCCACGAAGAAGATCAAAGGTATGAAATAAACATACGGAAAACAGATTGCTTAACCTACTGTGATGAATTTCATTCCCACGCTTCTAAAATTACCCCCCCCCTCCACGTCGGAAAAGCTCGGGGAATTCTCAAAAGGAGAAAAACATCTCTCTCCATTCTCAAAATAGACATAAGAAGTCAGCCGAATTCCATAGAGCACTTAAAGGGAACTCTCCGACTAATGCATATGGTCGTTCCGCCGTTTTCAGACCCCACGCGAGATGGACCTTTGAAGTGTTGAAAGAGACCGCTATGGCGACGATTTCCACAAGTAGGAGAAAGACTTTTCTCCCGTAAAGGCGACCGCTGTGCAAGAACGAAGGAAGCGGATCATCCCGAGGAATGATGGATGAGGGAAAACGGGATAAATAGAGCGAAGAGATGCTCTAAGGGGACTTGTTTTTCTTCGGATGCTGAGCGTTGAGACGGGGGAGTCTGCTCCTCGGATACAGAGAGAGTAGTGACCGGTGTCTTACTCTTGGAAACGAATGAGTAGGCAGCTAACGCTTATGGTAAAGGACTTGTGGAGAACAACTCCGGAGAAACTTTTATTAAATTAACGAGTGCCGGTAAAGCCATTTCAGACGGAGTACGAACAATCTTTTCAATCTGTTGTGACGAACCCATCATTTATTTTGTTATAACCGGAAATGGAATTCCTTGTAAGAACTGAATAAATTCTAGTGAAATCTGATCCAGCCTCTTGCCGCTATTATTCGACCCGCTACCACACAACGCCGACTGGAGGTGTTATACAACGAATAAACCACTAATGATATTTATGTCTAGCTTACGCACCACTTCCCGTCCGGAAGACATTGACCATTAGATTCCCCTATTTCTACTCATCCATAAAAATAAAAAAAAATTCATGTGCTAGATACCTTTTAGGTTTTTGTGCTGTCGGCCCTTGTATAGACGGACTTTAATAAAACTTGGCGAGTGAGTGCATTTCTGGCAGATATATAAATGATTAACAGTACAACCTGATTACGCATTACATAATGCCACCAGAGAGCATTGAATGTTGATCATTCTTCTTTATACGCAAAAATACGCTGTACACAAAAATATTTTGCTGATTCGTACGCTTTTGGAGAGGACTAAATTTTTATCAAAGATACAGTCAGACCACCGCCAAAGCCAATAGGATGAGATGTCAGATATAAAAAGTGTTGAATCATTGGGATGATAGAAGTTTTCTTGTAAGCTCGGCAAGTAGCCAGCCGCGTAGGCAATTCTGATCATACTGTGAGGAGATATAGGACCAGTGAATATTGTTTGCCAAAGAGGGACCACTCATACTAGGACACAAAATCTGTAGAATATAATGTCTCTCCTGGTCGTCTTTATTAAAGTCTAAAGAAACATAAATCAGACAGGGCTGAACCCGCCCCAGTGGTGACAATGGCAGATATAAATATAAAAACCCGTATCAGGGCCGTACCTCCTAGAGAAATGCAAAAGAACCTATTGCTACAGGGGGCAGGTAAGATAATACAGGCGGAAAAATTGCAAAATAGTAATTATTCCGCTGGGGAACAAATCCTCTACGTGAGAATTTTCGGATAAATTTACGAAAAGTACCACTGACAAGTAGCAGCAGAAAATGTTGCATACCCAGGCTGCATGGCTAGATTTGGTCGCATATACTTCATCCAGACTCGAGATGTCTTCATCAGACCAATATCGGGGAATACTGCTACATCATACGTCACGCACTGATAGCGCACACTTCATCAAAACGCATTATCCCAACACAAGTATAACCTTCACTGTAAGCCCTTGTACTTCTCTGTATCGTTGCAAGGAGCCTTGAGTAAGTTCATTAGGTTTTACGGCACCCAAAACGTGTGCTATCAATGACGCCCGCCTGCCGCCAGCTCCGTTTGGAATGATCCTCGATGAGTTTGAACCGCACGAGTTGTAACCCTAATAAATTACATATATCTTATGGTAATCCAACCCATTTTCCACCAAATGCAATTATAGTACAAGAACAGTCAGCACAAAAACCTATGTTATCGAGAATTTTTTTTTATTTTAAGAAAGTGTAGAAATAGGGGAATCTAATGATCCGTGTCTTCCGGATGTGAAGTGATGCATACGCCAAAACTTAAAACCACTATTCGTTCACTCGATGGCATATCAATGTGTTTTTCTGCTCCCAGTTTTCCGTGTTTTCATAACTTTTATTGAAAGGAAAACACAGGCGGATATGGATCAATTGATTCCCCTATTACTACTCTTCCATACAGTAAGTTTTTTCCTTCTGCTAGATAACATAGGTTTTTGTGCTGTAGGCTCTTGCACTAAAAGTTTTTAAAATATATTTGCTGTATCATTTAGAAAAACCTTCGTAAAGCAAAATATCTTGTGTCTGATACATTGTTTGTAATATTTCAGTTGTCTTCATAGTTGGAGAAAATTTTAATGAACTAAGTTTAATGTACTAAAAGTTTAAAAAAAATGCGTTATGCACTCACTCGAAATTCAAATGTAAATAGATCATATACAAGGCTCTACAAAAAATTCGGAAATTTTTCTGACTATTGATACTAGTTACAGAATTTCATTTTTAAATCCATTTTCCATCTTCTGAGTTCTTATTTTTGCCATCATATATCCGTTTAATAAAATGTTTTCTGAAATATTGGAATGAGTCTCATAATGCTGAACGTTGAATTCTTTTTTCCTTGTTTCACAATGGCACGACAAAATATAAAGTTTCGTATATTATCAAACTATTAAATTTCTATCGCATTATGCGTTACGTTTCTAAAATTATATTCATATTACATAAAATAAACTGAATAAAAATATTTTATAGGTATCAGAAAAATTAATCTGTCTAGACAGATTACTTTTGAAATTTAATTGACTAAATTTTTCAGACCGATTATGAAAGACACAGAATTTTATTTTAATAAATAAAAATAAATAAATGCTAATATAAAGTATAGCTAAAAAAATTACCATAAACAGGCAGGGGGGTTGCTTTCCCCCCCCCAAAAAAAAAATTATGGCAATTAATTTTCAGGGTTTTTTTATGCATACATACATAAACACACACACACACACACACACACACATATATATATATATATGTGTCTGTGTGTGTGTGTGTGTGTGTGTGTGTGTGATTTAAATATTTTATCCAAAACGATTGAACGAAGGCGATGTTATATTTGCGCTGTAATAGCTTGCGAAAGAGATGCATCACTCCTGTATTTGAAAATTTAACAATTTTATAAGAAGTTAAACAACACAGCGTGGATTTGAGTTGGAGAGTCGAAATCCGATGCTGAATGGAAAGATTATTTTTCGAAGAGTCGATGTATCGAAGACTCAAAAAATATATATTCTACACTTCTTGGCTCTCCAAGACTGACGCTGTGTTTAAGAGGTCGTTGCACTGAAACTCCCATATCGTGAAATTCCATATTAGCCTATGGGAAAACTTTGAAGTGCGATCACTCATTACCTAGTATCATTATTAGAATACCGTTTTTACCATGAGAAAGTAGACATGAGATGCCGATGACGTGCGTTTCTTAAAAACTGTCTCCTTAAATTTTTAGTACATAAAAAATCCCTGTAAATTTAGAAATTTTCATTTCATTAAATTTTGTCGGCTTCTTAAAAATACTTGTAATTTACGCAGACAGTTTTTTAAAAATGTGCATCATCGACATTGTTCAGTTACTTCTTGGTAGTGAAAACGATATATTAATAATTACATTAGGTTATGAGTGATCGCGCTTCAAACATTTCCCATTCACTAATTAATAAGGTATAGTTTGGTGCAATATAATGGAATATAAAAAGGGAGTAACTTTAGAAAGCGTTAAATATTATAAATTAGCAGCAGACCGGTTTCGGTATCATACACCGTACCGTCGTGTGTGCCGAGAGCACAGGTCTCAGCACTGACGACGGTACGCTATATGTTACTAAAACCGGTCTCCTAATATTTTATTATATTTGGTGCCTTTTAACATTGCTCATTTTTTATAATCCAATTTCACATTGGTTAAGATGGGATTTCGCGATTGGGGAGTTTCATTGCAGGGGATCTTTAAACACGTCCAAAAAATATTTTTAAGTGCGTTGTCTTCAATTATTTGATTCTTTATCACAAACTAAATGGAAATTAACCCCTTCTGGTCCGAATATTTTTCAATTTTGTTAGAAAAACTACTTTTGCATTAATAATGTTAATACCAGTATCTGAATAGATTTATTTAAATTTAACAAATAAGTCATTGCTTTAAATATACCGAATGTGGTTATTTTGTATCTATTCAATTCATATCCATATGAAAATAGACTAAGGAAGAGTTTTTTTATATGTTTGAAAAATATCGAATTGCAACTAAATGTAACAGATATTATAACTTTCTAATAATTTTTGCGTTTTATCACACGTTATTGTTTCTGAAAAATAACCTTTATTTTAAATTTAAAGGGTGAAATATAAGTTTAAAATAGAAGAGTCAGAAATGGCGCAAAGAAAATTAACAAATATTTATTATTATTATTATTACTAAATGTCTAAACATTTAATGAAATCATATTGTAAATGCATAGACACATACTAACATTACTACATATAAACACCAGTAAAAGTATTTGCTACAACATAATAATGATCAATCAAAATACATGTACTATTACTAGTACACCGGATCCGAAAGGGTTAAAGTTCTGCCCTTTTGAATCGAGGAAATTTACTACAGAGCAGCTATTAGTTGAACGCAATTGAAAAGAGTCGTTTTGAGTCCCTTTCGATTCGTCGGGCAACTCTAATGTAAAGGAACTATAAATAAATCACGCTTCATTTTCAACAGCCAACAGTCTATAGTGAATCAGATTAACATAAAAAAAATTACACAGAAATAAGAGTGCATTTAGGGTGATTTGAGTATTAACTAATCTAGTACCAAATACAAATTTGGCCATCAAACAAATCAGTTTATTTCTTAAACAGTTTCAATAATAATGCAAAGCGTTAAAAAAATGTATATTAATCTGAGCAAAAATATTTCGCGAAAATATCGTTTAACATTTTCATAGGCCTCGCGATGCAGGGGGAGGGGTCTTCTTGTATGAACGTGGGAAATTCAAAATTACAGTTCGAGAAATTCTAGATTTAAAAAAAAACCTTTTTTGATTTTTTAAGAAATAATAGCAAAATAAATATGAAGTATAAAAAACTGTAGATAACTACATTTTCATTTATAATGCCTACATTCGCAATTTTCCTTATCAATATACCAGTTTGAGGCATTAGTTTAGATCTTTATAAAATATATTTATCACTAAATACATCGTCATTTATCATAATAAAAATGTAGTAATAACAAAGTCTATACTTATAAGTGACAATTGAAAAATTAAACCTAAAAACTTTTCGTTCAATCTTGAACACCATTAGTTAGCATACTGAAAGTATTTTCTTCTCCACTTTTATTTCATTTGAAACTTTAAGAAATCCTTCATTTGCTGAATTACATTAATTTTGTAATGTTTATATTTGAGAAAATTGCGGTCATCTTGTAAAAACTAGAGTAATTTGTTTATATTGTGCAAGTTTTAAAAAATG